>CM054376.1:122816803-124066803 GCA_028858755.1 Ara ararauna | reverse complement strand
CCAGTTACTAGGAAAAGTAAATGTGCTGCATAAACACCACCCTTTTGGTACCTTTAAGAGGAGGAATACCACTACAAATTGACAGCAAGGACACTCAGGAAGTGTCTAAAATATTCACTAGCTTCACCATGGCATTACTGAATAATAATCCTGGCAATTTTCAAGGTCTTTTCTGTCGTGCTTGAAGACCTTTAATCAGACTGAAGGTGAAGAATTTGCATGACAGAACAGGTCCTTATAATTGTCAGTAGTTTTTCATTCCTCCAGTCCTTTTGTTCAGGCTTAGTTACTCCTTTAAGCTCATGAGAATACATTCCAGAATTCTTAATGTTATTCTGTCAACTTTTAAACATAAGTCCCAAAGGCTACACAGGATGCTTTATTATATTTAACAATCCTCTCAAAACACTATCAAATGACAGCAGGTAATCAATGGTTGGGCAATCAGAATTCTGTGGTGATTAGCATTCATAATTCATAGCCAGTAGCCCTAGTGTCAAACTATTTATGTGACTTCATGGTCAAAGCAACAGTTTTGGAAAATTTTCAGTGTGTATCTTGTGAAAATTTTCCGTATTACTAGAGCTCTGCTGCCAGTCACGGCTTTGTACAACATGGCAATTCTTACTCTGGTGTCAAATACCAGACTGTCCAATATGTTTCCATTCACCTTTTCAGTTCCTTACTATCAGAACAGTGCTCTTCTGAAATACAATAGCTCTCCCATTAATTTTTTATTTAATCTAATCTGGAGAGTTCAGAAACACTGAGGCAAAGAGCAGCCTTTTTTTTTTTCCCCCAATTTAAACTGATATGTTTGTCTTGCCCAAAATTTCATGCTAATCAGGAAGCATAAAGGTGTACTTCACCATGGTAAATCAGACTTGATGTGCAGGGAGCAATGAGCTAAGCTGTCAGAGAACAGCAGTAGTATTCAACACTATATAGTGTGTATCTGTGAGGTCTAATTCATATTAATTATAGCAAGAATACTACTATCAGTGCTTTCATATTCTAAGATGATATGGGTAGCAGTTATAGGTTTAACGCAGTGGCACTTTACACTCCTGTGGTTAAACAATACTATGAATGCACAAATAAATATAACAAAGAACAATCATACAGAAGTCTCATGACTCATCTCGTGATGAGGGTTTCAACCCACCACACTTCTGATGTACACATCGACAGCTCAACGACTCACCCTATACTGCTGTTACAGTCAATGAAGAAAAACATGCTTTGAGGCTACAATTCATCTGACCTATTTTAGATGAGATGAATCATAGGCTGGGAGTGCCTGTTCCCTTTGTTGACTAGAAAGGGAGACTCCCTGATTGGCTCAGATGTAAATGCCTGCATCCTACATAACAGACGTCTACATCAGCATGATGAAACCTACTCCTACTGGCCAGATACAGAGCGAATGACTCATGCAAATTTACCTTCATGTGGTCCAGGAGACATCATACTTCAAAAGACATCTAACAAGAATGGTTGTTGGCAGGCAGACTAATGTGATTTTTAGTTAAAGCTTTTAAAAATGCCTTAGCCAATGATTTTATAGAGTTTTTTTCTTAATGTATGAGAAAAATCAACTCTGAAATGTGATTGAGTATCTCTCTTGTCTGCCTCATTTTGCCTGATGTGAGATGACTGCCCTCAGTGACATCAATGGCATATCCCCATGGATTTCCAAATACATTCCCCTACTGTCCGGGGCAGGGTCATTTCCTCTGGCTACTCATCAGACCATGTTCTGGTCTACATGTTTCTATGTGTTTGAGCAGCACTTGGGCTGCGTGTGGCTCTAGCTTCTCAGGCTCAGCACAGACACCCAAATTCTCTGTTTCACTGACAGAGAGCCTGTGACCCAACTGCTGCACATAAAACCCACAGCAGTGTTATGTATCATGAGTCTTCCCAACAGCTTTGGCAGGAACACCTGAAAATGATATCAAAGGTTTGAGATATTTTGCAAAATAACTTCTAGAAAGGACACAGGTTATTTGCAGGGAAAGCAGTGCCACCTGGGATTCAAACCCAGACAGCAAACTGTGGGGAGACCCCTCCAAGCAGCATCTTCAAGAGCACAAAAGCCCTTCAGGGTTCTCCTTAGCAACTTCAGTCACTCCTGCTGTTTCAGGCATTCTGCCTGAAATACTTAAGCACTGCTGTTTTGAGGCATACTGCTCCTGAATACTCTGCTTAGCTTGTACAAATGCAAAATTCAAAAGGTAGGTTCCCTTAAGTGAAAAACATGCTCCTTTCTGTTCTCTGAACCTGACAATGCCTACAGTATCTTGTGTAATCTCTCCCCCACTTCCCACTCTCTTAAATAGTGATTTCTATTCTCTTCAGCTAGAGATTTTCAAAGCCTTAACTTACCATAAAGGCCAACTGAGAGAACTGTATTTGCTTTACTTTGGTCAATCTTTTTAGCATATCCATTGCTGTACATAGATAGACCCTGTCCTCATTTTTTCCCTTGAAATCTTCACATAATTGACATCACAGATGCATCTTTGTCAGCAATTTTCAGACTTCGGTTGTGTGCGCACATATAGAATCATAGAATAGTTAGGGTTGGAAAGGACCTTAAGATCATCTAGTTCTGTGCGTGTGTGTGTGAGATGGATCTACAGAGCTCCTAAAGCTATTCAGACCTCATCAGATACTTGCAGCATGGTACTGTCACATTTCTATTGTTGCTTTTTAAAAGAATAACAATAAATCAAATAACAGTAGAGTTTGAATTAATGGGTAATTCAGGATTGTTTCAATGAGTTTCACTGCCTTAATCTGAAGCCTGAAGAGTAATAATGCAATTCAGAATTTTCAAAGACAGGCATTTAAAATTAACCTTAAAATCTAATAATTTTTAAACAGATATAATTTTTTTATTCTTCCAAATTAGTAGTTTCATTGCCATTTCTAAAGCAATCAGGATAAGGAGGTGAATAAATGAGTTTGAAAATTTTCACCAGATTTTGCCATCTGTGAGAAACCAAGAAATTACACATACACCATTTACGTTTGACAGCACCCACTGTTTTTGTATAGAGGAATTGAACGTAGCACTGGTGTAAAACAAGTTACCAAATTATCCTTTAAGAGAAAAGATTAGAAAATAAAGCTGAAAATGCAAAGGATAGATGACTATTGAAAATGATGGCGTTTAAGAACACAGTACTTAAGAGAATGTCATACTTTTTCCGCTGCATGAGCTGCAGAGAAAATGGAAAGGAAGATAAAATTCCTTTTTTTTCCCACCCTTTGTATGTAATTTTGACTTTATATTGCTTAATTATATCTGGTCTTTGTGATCATAACTATGATTTATAGCTAGCCACTTCCTGATGAATAGAACAGATGAGACATGATTCTGGTCCATTTTTTGACTGGGGCAGTTGGCTAAAATTACGATGAAAAGGACAACATGCATTTTAAAGCTTATTTTTTGTATTCAAATAAATATATGAACATATGAGCATTTATTCATTCCTTTCATAAAAAATTAACCCATTTCCTGAAAGGAGCAGGATATTTTGTAGTTTCAGGCTTTGTGCCATTTACTGTAATTCTCAGTCATTCTGTAAGCATTTTTTTAACTGACAGGTGTTTAAAGCAGCTATTTGCCTACACAGCACCTATAAAATGGTGTTCTGTTCGACTTCCTGAAACTATGAAATGCAAAAAGCAAATCCTTTGAAGCAAAGCTATAACTCCCTGAGAAATTCAGTATGATGAATAGACCTGGCCTTAATGAAGTAAGTTCCTACAAGTTGAACTATGTGAAAGCAAGGAAGCTGTCTACTGCCTCATGGAGCCATTGATGTCTTACAAAGAGATGCCTTGGTAACTCTCCTCCAGCCACATCTGTCTCCTGATCACAGCATCACTTTATCTTGTAGGATCAGTTACACCTGAGCAGGCACCACTCACCATGCTGCAGTGGAGTGGCTTTAAACACTAGGCAAAAGCACACTGGACACTTTGCTGAAACTACAAATGTGAACACTTCAGAGGTTCAGATCCCAGATTAGAAGAAAGAAAGGCTGGTATACTAAATACCCCAAGGACCCTATTTAATAGAATGCTTGCTCTTGTATTTTAAACTACAAACATATAGAGAAAAACACTAAAATCAGTGAAGGAATTAAAAATTTGACTAAATCAGAGAAGCAGAAGTAGAAATAATGACAAGGAATAAGGTTGCTGAACAAAGAAAAACAGAATGAAAACCTGGGGATTTTTTTTCAGCTAAAACAGTTTCTGTTTAGCTGAAACCCATCTTTCTGCGAGCCTGCCTAAGCAAAAGCAAGTATTTATGTGTCCTATGTGCACATCCCAAACCAACAGTATTGGCCATATGGGCAACCTCATGCCTTTCCCACAATGTGTGTGTTTTTAGTTTGCATCAGAGAGATTTTTGTTGGCAGGAAAGAATACATGAAGAGGTAAAAAAAGGCCCCAACAGGTGTTGCGCAAAAGGAGGTAAGGTTAACTTAGGGATGCTAATTCTCCCTCACAACAGGCACCGTGTTTCAGCCAAAGCAGCAACTCTCACTTTCTTCTCTGCTCAGTCATTACTAGAGCCTCCTGCTGCCTCTCCTCAGTGCTTATCTCTCCAGCTAATCTTAGTCTTAAATCTTTTTCTGTTATTACCAGAAAGATGAGAAACATGGCTGTGGGCTACTGGCAACAGTACATAGTGACAATACAAATTGTCAACTGAAGTCAAGCATCAAGATTTTACCTTCTGTTTTTCTAGGTGGTTTGAGACTCTGGTGAGACAACAGTGAAATGATGGCATTTGTGCAATGCAATGGATGCAATGTAGTCGTTACATACACATAGCTAACATGACTATCTGCAGGCTCAGGTAACAAGAAGAGAGTTAATATTCTCTCTTCAATTTTAGTGGATTTAAGGAAATTGCTTTTTCAGATTGAATCCCTCTGGTAGCTGGATACATACTAGTAATTTCTCAGGAAAGAAAAAAAACCTGTTCTTTGAAAGTCTGTATGTGAAAAGCTACAACAGCAAGAAGAAAGCAATATAAATAAAATCCTTTGTTAACAAATCCCTGCAAAACTACACAGTACAGATATGCTGCTGGTAGATGTCAACACCTAACCACCGTTAACTTTCAACTTCGAAACAAATATGATCATAGAAGAAAGCTGTGTCTATGTTGAATTGCAGCTGCAACTTACAAACACAACTTTGAAGGACAGGACCTTGAGCAACTAGGTCTAGTGGAAGGTGTCCCTGACCATGGCAGGGGGGGCTGGAACTGGATGATCTTTAAAGACCCTTCCAATACAAACCATTCTATGCTTCTGTGAAATAGAAAAACCCTCTGAGAAACAGAGAGCACATTGTCACTCCCCTTTGTGGTACTGTTCCTTAGTGTCCTACATGCGGAACGATGCTGAGAATAGGAGCTGGACACCTGGAACTCATCTCGGGTTGGAGCCTGATTTCACAATGTATCTATCTACCTAAGATACAAGGGGCATACCTGGCATACTTTGACATGGCTGTACCATTAGGATGCAAAAGGTGCTGGATAAATTAGTAGAAACTCCAGAGCTATTATTATTTGGTTACAAGACTAGCAGGCTACAGAGGGGATCAGACATAAACCCAGCTCTTTTTCCAAAGACTGCTTCACAGATTTTAAAGCCACCATGCTTTCAAGTTTCTCTGTCTGTTACACAAGTTTCTCTGTATAGCAAGGAACAGCTATGTTATCCTTTTGTTCCTGCGCTGATTCAGTAAATACCATTTAACAAAAACACTGCTGCCAGATCTATTGATAAGTGAAGAGATGATGGTACATAAATTTCTGAGGACTAAGACTGCTGCTCATGGCCAAGGTTGCTCACCTAATCTATTTCAAGCACTTTCTTCCCCAGAGCTTAACTGATTGTAGAGGGATTGACACCTTAAGGTCTAGAAGATTTACACTTTTTCCGAAAACATGGTTGAAAAAGAAGGAGTCAGCAGATGTGAAGGATTAGTGATCAAACATATTCTTTTATTGAAAAGAACCACTAAAAATCTAATTTTGGTTCAGAAGAAATAAATTTAAAGCCTATTCTGGGCAACACTCTTCGTTAAACAATTACCCATGTTTATACAGAAACAATTAAAATCAATGCTTTGCTGCTCTATGTATTCACAGATATTTCAGTATTCCATCTTTCAAATAATAAAGAACAATCCTCTTCTAATCCCTTCTCGAGACACAGTTTTCTCATCAAGATTTTTTCTCTCTTCTTCTTATGAAGTAGCACTAGGGTAACAACGCATTATGAGAAGCTGTATGCATTTCCTGCTGAGTTGCATTTGAAAAACTTAAGGTTTATTTAGCCACCCCACTTTGGCCCCTGGTAAAACAAGTTTCCAAATATGTACATAGACCTCCCTCCATGTTTAACATACCTATGATCCAAGCCTGTGGCTCAAACACTCAGGAAAAAAAAAAGTTAGTATGTAAACGTGCAATTCTGAATTAAATTTTTTCAGCAGAATAGAGAATTAACAGTTGAATGTTTCTCATTCAGAGGCTGACTCCCCAGTAAATGTCTCAAAAGAAGATTAAACTGACTGAGATTAACTTTGAAAATGCCTGGATTTATACATGCACATACCGTCTACAGCACATTATTAAGTATTACTTTATAAATGTCAAAAATGCATATCTGAAACAAATTAGCTTTGTGTGATGGAAAACAGACTCACAAATTTACAGTTACATGCTTCTCAAAACACGATCTATGTGCCTTTGCTTGGTTTCCTCTTAAATTCTCAATTTCTCTTATTTTTTGCTTCTAATAAGTAACTAAAAGCAATGGCTTTTCGCAATTCATATTTCTACTGCGTTACCTACTAGAGCATTATTTTGTATCTGAGTAACACAGGTCAGCCAAAAGCTTGCATTTGTATCTTTTTGCACTTGCTTGAGAGTCAGCTATTTTAATGAGTGATGGGCAGGTACATGTCCTGAAACAGTAAACTTCAAGGACAAATCATGCTCTGCACAAAGCTGATGACCAGCTTTGTGCAGAGTAATTTGTCACATTTTCAAAAAAAGTTTCTGTCTGATATCATCAGAAGGGTCCTACTCAAGCAGTATGATGGAATTAAGCAAATAGTTTACCTACAATTACATTAAGAGGTTAATCCTTTTTTCTGTAATTATACAAATGCCTCCTGGACATCAGTTGAAACTGAAGTTCGTAGGTCCCTGCATGGTTGTTGATCAGCCACAAGGCTGGCAACTCTTTCAAAGGTGCGACACAAACGCTTCCTGACCACACACCCAGCATCTCCCTTATTAGTTTCGTGTTTCTGAAGGAAACATGACTGGAAATTTAAGGTAATTCCCCCTCTACACTCCCAAAATGTGACACCTCTTCTGGGTGCTGGGGCACATGGTGGCATCTCTTCTGGGTCAGGCCCATATTGCCAGGGACATTTAAGCTGTACATGTGATTTAAGTTTTCAAACCACGCATTTTTACACTGCTTATGGAACCCAAAGACGACATATAGGTAGGTACTTGCCCCTACTCCAGCTCCAGAGCTCCAGGAGCTGAATTGCACACTTAACTAACCAACACTTTGACTGCATGGATCCTCACAAAACATCCCAGTCTCCACCCATAAATCACCAGCTCATTCTGCCTACCTTAATCCATCCCTTCATGAGAATGCTTTTAAAAAAATCTAATAAATGTTGAAACACTGATGCAAAAAAAACCCAAACATTTCAGACTGTGACCAGAATTGTCACTTTTTTTCTGTTCCTACAAACAACAGGCCTTTTTTTTTAATTTCTTTCCTGGAAGAACGTATTTGGATATTTATATGTCCTCAGTTGGCATACCAAACAGAGAAATGTTAAAACTTAACGCATGCAGCACCTGCCAAAGTAGCTCACAATTTTAGCATGCTAAGCTGAAGCACAAGAGAAGACATCCCTGTGACAGACAGAGAGCCAGGCAGGGAACAGCATATCGCTTAGCACTGCTCCATAGGACTTCATCCCGTGTGAGAGAGATCTGGCCTTATGTTGCTCCTCTGTCAAGGACTGTATTTCACACTTTATGAATCTGATTTTCCCTTCCTGATGAGTATGTTATATATTTTTTCCTGTATTATATATATTATACTAATATATGCACAGTCTACCGCAACTTATGTTCAATAAAATTTGTTATATACATACATATGGGCACAGATGGGGAAAAAAAAAATCCCCATTCATACAGGCTATGAGGATGTAATGAGAAGAAAAATGACAAGAAGAGATGAAGAGGAAGGAAGGAGTACTCTAGCAAGTACCAATATATATTAACGGTCAGGCTTACTCCAGCACCACATCTGACAACTTGTCTACCATCTCTAACAGCCAATGGCAATTCCAAGCCCATTCATATTCTCATTTATCATCACTGAATATGGTGCTTTATAAAAGATTTTCAGGGAGCTTTGGGACATCCACTCCACTGGAAGAACACTTGCTTGCATCCATAAAAGCCCAAAAGAATTTACGTCTATGCTACAGCCAAACAGCAAGAAGTCTTTCCTGTTTCCAAGGACATACTTGAAAGTGAGAGAAATTTGGCTGTCAATAGCCAATAGCTATGAACTTGTGACGAAACTTCACAGGGATTAAAATATCAGCACTGTATATTAAGCCTATTCAAATTTCTTGTTTTATTCTCAGTCACATGAACATTGAAACCATTAGTGACATGAATAGTAACTATATGAGGAAAAACATAATAGGTCATGGATTATTAACAAAAGACAGTTGAAAGCTCCTCTTCACATGAAAAGATATTCCCTCGCTCTTAATCATGAGATGGTCTTTGCACAGGCTAATTGTATAACATTTTCAAAACCAAGAAGAACTTTTGAGAGTGCCCTTCTGAAGCTGCCGCTTTCCTGGTCCTGTGTAGAGAGGAACTGGGACTGAGGTTTTGCAGCAATCTGAGTTTTCTTTCAAAGAAGATTTTCATCTTGGATGGAAAAGCACAAGTAAAATTCAAAGTAAGATAAGCTTTATGAAAAATTTGCCAGTCGTTTAGCAAAATAAGAAAGTTCAGATAAAGAGGAACATCTATTATGCACAGCTAGAAAGACGTCTGCTTCAATTTGCAGACCTCCATATCACTCCTGAAATGAGTGCCAAGGGAAGCACAGCACTCTTTTCCCCCCCAACATCTTTCTGGACTGTAATGGTACTTGCAGAAAATGTTTCAATCAGGCTGTTGTAACACACTGTTTAAGTGATCCCACCCACAACAAGCTTCCTTTAATTTCTAATTGCTCACAATGTGTACCTACAGCACACAGGAACTCACAGGAGGACCTTCGAGAACCATGGGGAAGCTTAGCTGGCTGGGCAAGATGACATCACACTTGGAGAAAAGCAGAACATTGCTGCTGGATGTGTATGCTGCATTTGAGACAGCATCAAGCTGGTGAGGTGCTGATGGTCATGGACAGCACAAGAAAGAGGATTAGAGGAGAAAACTGGGTTATTGAATAGTGAAAATGGACAAGGATTATGAGCAACGCACAGAGATACTGCACTGAAGCTTTGAGAAGGGCAAGGCAACAGAAGACGACATGCAAGGGACACGTGGGGCTTTGGACAATGAAGGGGAACGCAGCAACTACTGATCATGGGGCAGGCTGAGGCAACACCTCTGTAGAAGCCAAAGGACACTGAGAGGAGAGGCAAAAGCAGCACTGCCTGGCCCATATAGAGATGGACAAGATGCAAGATGTGACGAGTGGTATGCCAATACAATAAACACTGCTGGAAAACGCCAACTAACTGCAACCAGAGCTGCGACCAAAATTAGTGTCAACCATGTTCTTACTAAAGACATACCTGTGGCAGAAGTGAAAAATAAGTGTACAGGTGTTTTTAAACATTTCCCTTTTGGTTTGGAGTGACCACTTCGTTTTTTTTTAATGGAGGTAAATGAAGCTGGGAACATACTTAAAAACCCATAACCCTGAACATAAAATGAAAAAGAAAAAAAAAAAAAAACACAGAAAAAAAACCCCAACCTTACTTTCTTTGCTCGTCATTTTATGAAAGACAGTATTGTAACTTCCCATCTCAACCTGGAACAAGATAAAGTTCCCTACACCTTCAGGGTTCAAGCTTTGAATCAACATAAATAATTGCCCCAGTTAGCTCTGATGAACACTGGAGATTATTGATCGGGTGGTACAGATTCAGGATGCAAGACATTCACAGTAAAGGTAAGGAAGGGTGCACTTTTTTATGGAGAGACTTACTTGGCTGTTAGAAGACACCCAGCAGGCAGGAGTCAGCCAGCTTTTCCCTTCCAAAGGTCTCAAATGCTGGGGCCACCCTCCCTAAGTGGTACCCACACACAGCTCCATCTTTATGTTTCCTTCCTGAATCAGTTGCCGATTCCTGCCTCTCCTCCCAGCCAAGCACCACGGAAAGGTCAGGCAAAAGCCTTTGAGATTAAACTGCAAGTGATTAAAATTTCCATTATTTTGTGAACTTGTTCCACATATTAAAGAGCCTTAATGGAACCTGCACACATCTGAACAGGTAGAAAGGCACATGATGGCAGGAATTAAGGAAATTAATTCCTGTACTTTGAACTGAAGTAATCTTCCAGAATGTAATTGGCTTTCAATCATTCACACAAAACATGCCCTTCACCTTTAAATGGTAATTCATTTTACCATGCAGGTTTTGAATGCCATTTATGTCAGGCTTTAAGAAAGCTCCCATCTCCTTACTAGAATATAGCGTATATGCTTTATCCAGGAGGAGACCGTGTCAGAATGCAATTCAGATTTCTGATATGTGAACCTATATGATGTATGTACCTATATGTAACCATTTCAGTGACCCCATACCAAGGGGAAATGCAGAACACCTCCTGGACAGAGATCAAGCAGCAATGCAAGGTTATTAATGGCAAGTCTCCCAAAACATTTGCTGTTTCCTTGCTGTGCTGAGCTCTCCATGGGACACGGCAAAGTGAGTAAGAGTATACAAGACTTCCCAGTGCTGTGCCTAAATCACAGCAGATCTGTGCAAATCACAGTGACAGTAAACATAGCTGTATCTGTTTCAACAGAACCAACTGAAATCTGGAAAATCTCACCATGTAGAACTTTTCTTCTGTGAAAGAAATACTGCGAAGGAAATACCTGGAAGCCCTGGGCTTGGTATAGTTGCTTCTGGGGTTGCTTCAGCCCACCCTCTTCAGTTGACATAGCAGCAACATGTTATCGATGATGAAGTGCATCCTTCTGACGAATGGCCTTCTGCAGGCCAGATGCAGTATTCAAATTTTTTTTTTTTGTCTGTATTTTCCTTTTGCACGTCACATCCTATCACTCAGTCATGTTTTATCTCTCTCACACTAATATCAGCCATGGCTGACAACCAGGGGACTGTAATGTTGGCACCCCTGCCAAATGGTTAGACATATTCTGGACACTGATAACAGATTCTTATATTTAAATTGGGAGTCATCTGCATCTCTGTGTACTGTGGATTTTTTAAAGCACAGTTTTGCTAATGAAAAGAAATGTATAATTCTGAAATAGTAATACTTTCATTTGAAAAGCCAGGTTTGCTAATGGACTGCCATCTGTTCAACCCTTTGCCAGGAAATAGATTTGTCCCGCTTACTGAAAACAGTATTAGGGTGAAACTGTAGATTACACACTGGATTTCTGAGCCGTTTAATTTAAAGCACTTTGTTATTTCACTGAAAATAACTTCAGATTCTCCTCCACTACTAATGTTGGAATTTAAGTCATCCAGCAAACTGTATTTAGAGTACTTTGTGAGGTGCCTTGCTCTCAGTTATGTTCCAGAAAGGGTGCCTACCTCTCCTTTATAATTTTGAAACAGAGTTCATCAGGTTTCTTTTGCACAGCTTTTACAACAGGAAGCTCTCTATCTTGCTTCAAAAGCCCATCTTAATCCTCCGGAAAATAAAAAAAAATAATAAATTAAAAACCTTTTTTAAAGGCATTTAAAAAATGCTTTCACGACTACAAGATTTGTATGTGCTGGGAGCCTCTCGGAGCCTCCAGATGCAAGTTAGGAAGGCCACCCTGACAGTTCAGGATGCTGTATCAGAAGCTGTTTGGCCTCTCTAATTGATGGAGCTGTAGGAGCAAACCAAATCAGAGAGGTAAGTTACTCTCCTCGGTAATCCACAGAAATCTAATAACATTTCTGAAGAACCTTATCACGGACACAAAGGCACTGCAGGGGAGAGAGCCAATTTTTACAGCCTGGAGCTGAAAGTTGAATTTTAACAGAACTTCAAGATTTCAGCACCCTCGTGCATTACCTTGGTGGGGTTACTGACACACTGTCAAGACTGGCAAAGCACCAACAGCTCTCCATACCCGGACTACAGGAGTAGTTGTCTACATGAATACACAGACGCGCTGCAAGGTTGGGGAACATCAACGCCAGCGAGCGGAGAAGTTACAGTCACTGACGCCTTCTCGCCCCTTCGCCAGCCCCCTCACACTTCACACTCCTCGCCCCTTCGCCAGCCCCCTAGAACGCCGCAGTCAGCCACTAAACGCCCGTCTCCTTGGCAGGTGAGCGCTCCCAACTCGCTGTCGGTACGGCCGGCTCCCCGCCACGAAGCAACCGCCGCCGAGCGACCGGCGAGGCCCGTATCGCGGGGCCGCCGAGGCGAAGACCCGCGGGGAGGGGGCTTCGGAGTGAGCGGCACCGAGGAGCGTTCCCGGCGCCCGGCAAAGCGGCACGGAGCGGAACGCTGGCAGCGGAGCCACATCCCGAGGGATGCCAGCGCTACCCCCTGCCCGGACAAAGTTTTATTTCCTCCATTTCAGCCCTTCTCCTGACTCCCACCTGAGCCCCGCGGGGAGGCGCCTCCCCACTGCTCTCCGCCGGAGCCCGCGCTGCCGGCAGAGCTGCCGCGGCAGCAGCGCCCGCCGCGCTGGGACTGCGGGGAGAGACCCCACGCTCCGCCGCGGCTGCCCCCGGGCACGGCGCAAGGCTGTAGGGCTGCCGGACGGCCCGGCGGGGGGCGGCGGGCGGCGGCAGCGCGGGAAGCGGCGGCAGCCGCGCTTACCTCTGTCCAGCGTGAGCGGCTGGACCGCTGTCAGTGTCGCCATGTCTGCGGCGGGGCTGGAGCCCGAGTGACGCGCGGCTCCGGCACCGGCGTGGAGTGCGGGGAAGGGCGGGGAGGAGGCAGGCAGGGAGAGGGGGCGGAGGAGGAGGGTGGCTCCGTGGGAGGAGGAGGCGAGCGGGGCGGAGAAGGTGCCCAGGGTGGGGCGGCCCGGCACAGACGGGGCGCCGCGATGCAGCGGGCGTAGGGCGGCCCGGCGGGGCCCGCAACGGGCTGCCGGCATCGCTGCGCCTCCGGAGCTGAGCCTGCGGGAGGTCCTCGCCTCACCGTGCTCGCCTCAGGGCCGAGTCCCGGGGGCCGCAGGGGCCGCAGCAGCCGGGCCGTGCGAGGGGTTGTGGGGCAGGCAGCCGCCGGTCCCACCGCTCCGTGAATGCCGCAGCGGCCGATGGCGGCTGAAAGAAGGGTGAGGGCGGGGAGCTCTGCAGCGCCGCGGGGCGGGGAGGGGAGGACGGGCGGGGGCCGGATCCGGCGGCGCGGCCTCGCCTGGGCCGGGGGCGGTGGGGCGGGACGTGCTGTACTGTGCGGCGCTGCGGCTGGAGGGCTGTCAGGCAGCAAGCGGGGACGGTGCTCAGGGTGAGGAACTGCCTCGAGGGCTGGCCGCAGGGGGTGGAAGTCTGCGTGAGAAGTCAGGAGAGGAGGTATCTGTCCCTGTGAAGGGGCTTGGCCAAAGGGACGTGTCCTATAATGTCCTTTTTGGATGGATCACACTGTCGGCCTCATCCTAAGTCAGGCCATCACCTCTTTTCAAACTGCTGGGTAAAGCTCAGCCATCCTCGAGAAACCCAAAGTTCTCCCATAAAACAGACCCAACATTTCTCCACAGTGTGGGGTCGAGTCCTCACATTCACAAAGAAAGCCTTGTGTGGTGACTATGCATGGTGGCCACCTCTTCCCCATCAGCTGCAGCTTGTGTGAGCTTGGAGACCTTTGTGAAGACAGGCCGTGAAGGTGGAATTCCAGCCCAGAGCTCTGCGAGGACTGTCTGCAGCCCTCTGGTTGTTGACCCTCGTTGGTCACATGAAGTCAAAGGAACCTGGTCAGCTGCCATCTGGGAAAGGTGCAGCAGTGTGGCAGAGTACCACAGAGTTTCTGCTGCCTTCCCTATGGTGGGCAACGACGTAGAGGAACGACTGAGTGAAGAATGGCATCTTTTTTAAGCATTTTTTGGCCTCTGTAGTACCTGTGGTCTTGTGTTTGCCCAGGGAGCACTGGGATGGGGTGCAGCATTACTCCAAAGGGGAGTGGCACTCTTCTCAGCTACCTGGTAAGCCACAAGTGACTTGAAAGTACAGCAAGTGGAGGTGTATGTTGGTAAAAGCTTTCAACTGCAAGGGTGTTTAAGCACTAGTATAGATAATAAGGGAAGGTGTGGAAATTTTGTCCTTAAAAGTTTTCAGAGCAGATTAAAAATTTATTTGGCCGTTCTAAAATTAGAAAAAATTAAAATAATATGTATGAGCCACCCATTTCTGATAAAATGAATTCAGCACAAAGTTTTTTAATAAACAATAAACAGTAGGCGATTTGGGTATCTTGGCAAGAAGACATTTCAGTTGGCTAAAATACCAGTCAAGAAATCAATTCCTGGCCAGCAGTCAGTTCTTAAAATCAAGCTTAACATAAGGATTTTTATTACATAGATTTTATGTGCTCGCATAGTAGATGGATTTGCATAAAGTGTAACAGCAACTCTTGTGTAGTCACATTACCCAGTATTGGATTCATAGTCCTGAACAGAGAAGTACACATTTGGAGCTATAACAACCTAATGTGACAACACTCAAACTGTATGACACTTGAAAAGAATCTATTACAGATATAAAAGTATGTTTAAATAGTATCAAAAGCAAGGTGCCAAGTTAATTAGCCATCCAAGTTGCTTTCTGTGTAGGACTTAATAACCCTCAGACTTGCTCTATTAAACTGCCATCTTTGAAAACAGACATTTCAAAACAAAATACAATTATAACAGTAGCTTTTCTGTCAATAAATACATAGTGTTAATGCCAAATATGTAGCTTTTTAGAAACATACAACTTTGGAAAAATCAATGTTTGAGCTTGAGCAGGGTGCCTGTGGAAAGCAATGTGCTTATTCTGGATCTATCCTTTTTTATCTATGTCTGGTCAGATTTTGTATGCTCTGCCACAGGGGCTAATTGGCACTTGGATGGGAGACTTGAATGTGAATATTAGCTGTGCTCAAGGAAGATGAAAAGCAGCATTTGCTGAAATTAAACATTTCATAATCAGCATAGCTGCATAGTTAATGCTCAAGAACATTAAAGACCAAGCTGAGGAATACTTTAAGAGGCTGAACTGGGAAAACTGCAGAAGTAGTCCAGCTGAATTCAGTGACTGGATAAAGGCAGTGAAATGAGGCAGGGAGCTCTTGCTTTGCCACCTCTCAGGGGAAATAGTGGACTCTAATAGCAAAAGTTAGCAGTCCAGAAGAACGACTGCTATCCTGCTTGCTATCTTGGAAGGTGCTTTATAGACAGAAGCAATTTGTCTGACTCTCAATCTTCTTGCAGATTCCTTGGGGTGTATTGGAGCTTTTAATTAAATTGCACATGATGTTTACTGAATTAACAGATTTTTATATTGTATGGACTGCAGACTGGCTTACTGATAGACCTTTAACATGTAGTGAGTGGTCAGGTGCCACTGAACAAGGTTATTGCTAATGAGGCAGCTGGTGAATCTCTGTGGCTAAATGTTGAAATAAAATCTAGTATTTCATTCAGAGATCTAAATAAAGGCTTTGGTGGCTATGATTTTAGACAACACAGATTATTAAAAAACAAAAAGGATCACTGTGAAAGTGGGTAAACCTTGAAAGCTGTTGCCCACTGAGTCTATGAAACCTCAGTCCCTCAAGATTTTCAAACCTGACTGGGAAAGAGCCTGGGCAGCCTGCGTTTACTGGGAAATTTGACCGCTTTTGAGCAAGAGGTTGGGTATTTTTCAGGCCCTTTTCAACCTAAATTGTTATATGGTTCTGTAATAAACTCCACAAATTACTGGTAAAAATTATCTGAATAGTTGATTAAATTGTTATAGTTAAAAGTTTTATGTTCTAATGCTGCAGCAAGTGATGAAGAATGCCACGATTACTTCTGAACTGCAGATTGTTTTGGGGAGGGGTGTTCTTGCATAGCAGGCTCAGTGTAAGTCCTTGGTGTGATGTTGCCAGAAGGGCTAATGCAAATCTTAAATATATAAACGAGGAGTAGGAAGTACAACTAGGGAAATGATCTTTCTTGTGTACTTAGCATCCAGAAAACAACTGACTGGAATACTGTGTCCAGACCTGGTGTTGCCTTTCAAGATGGAAAATCAGCATTAGCATGAGATTTAAGGACCTCAGTCAAAGCTTATCAAAGAAAAAGGTTAGAAGGAACTGAATTGCTGTGTGTAGGTCCATGCATATGGAAGAGGAGTAGCAGTGTAGGGATTTATTGTCTTTAGATTTATGGTGTTATGTCATAAGGTGATCCCATGACTGGAAGCTTGACAAATTAAATCTTGAGTAAGATGTACTGTTTGAGCAGTAAGGATAACATAGAGACCAATTACTCATTGTTGTTTGAAATCTTAACAAAAATCAGAAGTCTTTCTAAAAGGCTTGCTTTGATCTAACTTTTAAAGAAAAATGGAATGGCAGAGGTATTCAGGAGGTTAGATGAGATAATGATTATGATCTATTACTCTTACGACTTTTATGACCCTTTAACTTCCCTCAAGGAATTGGTACTACAATGGCCAGAGAGTTATTTCTACAAAGCACAGTGCAATGCAATGTGGGAAAACCCAGCACCACTCTGAATGCATTCACTGGCTGCCAGAATAGCTCATCTCCCCTTGTTCTAATGTTTGCATGGGATGATTCATAGAATCATAGAATCATAGGATGGTTTGGATTGGAAGGGACCTGAACGATCATCTAGTTCCAACCCCCTTCCCATGGGCAGGGACATCTTCTAATAGACCAGGTTGCTCAAAGTTCCATCAAGTCTGGCCTTGAACACTTCCAGGGATGGGGCAGTAACAATTTCTCTGTGCAACCTTTGCCAGTGTCTCACCACCCTCGTAGTGAAGATTTTTTTCCTACTATCTAATCTAAATCTACCCTCTTTCAGTTTAAAGCCATTCCCTCTTGTCCTATCCCCACATGCCCTTATAAAAAGTCACTCTCCAGATTTCTTGCAGGCCCCCTTCAGGTACTGAAAGGCTGCTTTAAGGTCTCCCCTGAGTCTTCTCCAGGCTGATCAAGCCCAACTCTCTCAGCCTATCTTTATAGGAGAGGTGCTCCATACCTCTGATCATCTTCATGGCCCTGCTCTGGACTCGCTTGAGCAGGTCCACATATGTTGGGAGCCCCAGAGCTGGATGCTGTACTGCATGTGGATTCTCATGAGAGCAGAGTAGAGGGAGAGAATCACCTCCCTCCACCTGCTGGACACGCTTCTTTCACTTCTTTTGATGCAGCCCAGTTGGCCTTCTGGGCTGTGAGCGCACACTGCTGGGTCATATTGAGCTTGTCGATTAATTAGGATGCTGCCCTACGACTCGAATACTGTGGTAAAGTCAGCTGTTAACTTCAGTACCAGAGCCACCCCTACCAGAGGTGGAAGCCCTGTTTAACTATGGAGGTGCGTGGCAAGCAGCTGTTATGGCGCAGCTAAATCTGTGTGACTGTTACACAGTGCTGTTTTATGCCTTTAGCCGTATTCTGGTTATTAGTCATTGGACTAAATGTCTTGTCAGCACTAAATTTCTCCTTGGGTACTTACATTTGGATTCCTACCTAGGTTTCCCATGAAATTTCAGTTTGCTGCAGGAATTTTCACATCCAGCTTTACATTGGAAGGTTTGTTGGGCAGCTACTTTATTTCACCCCGAGGCTACAAAATAGGTAATTTTTACTATGGTAGAGTTACATCTTACAACCTTTTTTGTTAACTGCAGCATGTTACTCCACTGTTCCTGTATTGACTTGATAGTTCTGGGGAATGCGACTTACTCAGTTTGCAGGATGATCAGCTGTATCAGTCATTCCCCCATTAAATATAGTTTGGTTATGTTTGCATATTGTGTGAAATACCAGGTTATTTCAGAGAAGATTCCAGATACAGAGAACTGTCAATACCCTAGATCACCTTCTAGGACTGATTCAGAACATGCATTCAGGCTGTTCTCCTTTTTATGTTTCAGTTGTGCCTTGGACTTCAGCACAACTAAAAGCAGAGATTGTGGTAGCGTTGTAATATGGGCTGTGAATTCTCAGAAGACTGAGAATTTTTGTTATCGCTCAGATATGCTTTTTGAGTGGTATTTTTGCATCTATAGGTGAAAGAATCCTTCATTTTTTAAAATTCTACTGGTTATTTCCATGCAGTTTCCATGGCAGAACTTGCTATGTGAGAAATCTAATGGTTTAAGAGCAGTTTGTTTATTGGACAAAGAACTGCATCGGTTACCCATAAGAAATGTGGTTTAGTGCTTTCTGAGAACTATATGCATTACTCACAAGTACAGTTCATTTTGTCCCAGGAAAGCCATGCCATCTCAAATAATATTTCGGGTGAGTTGGAAAGTCCTGCTGTGGGTGCTTAGCTGTGTGTATATAGTTACGTCTTCTTCCACTGTACTGTACTGTGCTACAGGACTAATACTTTCCCACAGGCCTCATTTCACATTCTGATATCATATAATGGATGACTTCTTGCAGATAGTGCAATTACTGTTTTCCAAAACATTGAAACCAGTTTGGCCTTTCAGAATATTTCCTTTTTTTCTGGTTTTGTTAAAGGTTCAACTGCAGTTGACAGCAGGGAGAACAGGATCAAGCTTTGCTGAAATTCTCATTGGGCTACATTGAAATTTAGGTGGAGGGTCTGCTCAGACCAGTGAGTTTCTACCTATAGTCTGTAAGTCTATGTAGTGTCTTTAAAAACAACTACTGCAAAGCTAAGAAAAGCAAACGTGTTGCTGGTAGGCTTATATTTTCTGCTTGTGGAAGTGGGCTGTGCCTTGGTGGCAGGGTCCCCTTTTTCTTTCAGGCAGGGAGTTACAAATTAGACTTTCTGTCCATGTTTGCCTTTGGATACCATTGAAAACTGAAACCTGAATCTATTTCCCTTAGTTACCATGACTTATTTTGACTGGTTTAAGGATCGGATCATGACTTAAAGTTTGTTAGTGCTGAGGACCTTTGAGAAGAGTGCAAATTATCCTCTGTGAGGTCACAGGCATCTTCAAGTAGCTAGTTTAATGCCAGATCAGGTTTTTTCATATGCAAGCACTGTATCTGCAGTCTTAACATACCCATAATGCATGAATTCATACAGTGTTTTTAGTTATTTGAACAACTGAACAAAAGCATTGATTTGCTCTTCTCATAGACCAGCATAATGAATTATCCACCTATCTTCTTTGTCCTGTCTATTAATATACATTTTGGATAAAATTTTCGGGTCAATGTGATTTCTTAACAAGAACCCTATGAGTAAATAGAAAAAAAAACAAAAAAAAAAACAAACAAGTGGACCTGGCCATGGGAATAGGTTTATTGATTGTGCTTCAGGGGGTTTCTGTCATGGTTTAAGCCTCTATAACTCACGCAGTTTCTCTCTCACTCACTTCCCCCTCTTTCTTTCCCCCACTCCCAGAGGGATGGGAAGGAGAATCGAAAAGAATGCAACTCCCACAGGTTGAGACAAGAACAGTTTAGTAAATAAAGTATAACAAAAGACCACTGCTGCTACCACCAATAATAATAATAGCAAGGCAAATACAAGGAAAGAATACAATTGCTCACCCAGCCCAATACCAAGCCTGACCCAGCAGTGCACCCCCCCCTTCCGGATCTCTGCTCTCTGCTCTTCCATCCTGGGCATGACGTGCTGTGGTATGGAATAGCCTCTTTGGTCAGTTTGGGTCAGGTGTCCTGTCTCTGCTTCCTCCCGGCTCCCCTCCTCCCTGGCAGACCATGAGACTCAGAAAATCCTTGGTCAGACCAAAACATTACTAATCGGTATCCGAAACGCTGGTATTATCAACGCTGTTCCCAGGCCCAAAATCAAAAACACAGCACTGCACCAGCTACCAAGAAGGAGAAAAATGACTGCTACTGCTGAACCCAGGACAGTTTCCCATTGTTTTCATCAAAACAATTATATCTCTATATAGAATGATGACAGAAAGAATATGTGGTTGTGAACTTACAGTGACAGTTACAAGGAAATGCGTAGTCAAGTATGTAGGCATAGGGGAGACAAGTGCAAGGGTAAACCACAGTTCCATAAGATTTCCACAGCTAATTAATTTGGGAGTGTGAGCAGTGCAACAGATAAGACTGACTATAAACTTTGTATTTTCTGTAACTTTTAGCCCTGTGTTAATTTTCATGTGCTATCAGTGACATTCTGATAGGCAACTGAAAATAGGTGGGACCTTGATTGCAAGGAGTTATTGTAATTAACTCTGATTTTAGTATACTCTGTAAGTACCTTTTTGAGCCATAAAATTTAAAATATGATTAAAAAGCCCTTTTGGGATCTAGAGTGCATTTTTAAATTTTAATTGGGAAGTGGAGAAAAGAAGCTACTTGCAAAACTGATGTGTTTAAAGACATATGAGGTTTAAGTTAAGCTTAAGTATTTGAAATCATTAATTACTTGATTAAGCTACACAGTTATCATGTTTGACAATCTGAGGATTCAAAAGCATCAACAAAACAGTGAAGAATAAAAAACCATGAAAACTGGGAGAAGAAGTATGACTAAAATGAGCAGTATTTCTGTTTCAGTCCTGCTTTTTGTAAAAAGAAAGGGAAAAAATTAATTGTATTTTCGGTTTCAGAAGGCAGATAATGATTGTACTGAAGTTTTCCTCCATTTTTTTTTTTTTTAATGACATGCTCACAAGAGATAGCAGTATTTAAGTACTGCTGGGGACCAGAATGTCAGGGCTGCTGCTGCTTGTTATTGAGAATAATACTTTTTCTTCAGAAGGAAAGAGAGTCAAGGGCAAATATGATTAAGTTGTCTTGGTCTAAGAAGCATTTTAATGACCACTGCATCTCCAGTCAACATGACCTCAGAGCTGCTCTGTGTGACACTGTGAAAGCTTACATCACATCTGGTCACTGCAGTGCAGTCATGCTCACTTGCCAAGTTACTCTATTTCCTTTTGCTTCCCAGGGGGAAAACCAGCTTCAGGGCCTGTGTGGGTTTTGGATTTGTACTGGTGCTGATATGACTGTAGTCCCTGTATTTTAGTAAACTTGTTTGTCTGGAGTCAGTTTCAAGTCTTGGTTCCTGAGCTGAAGAGTCTGCAAGACTAATCTTGTAAACATCTGGGCATGCTCATCTTTGCTCTCATGGCAAACTTACTTGCTTCAGTGCAGTTAACTAATGTGAGAACACGTGCCTAAGTCTGTTCAGAATCTAATTAAATGACATATACAGTATTCTCCTCACAGAAGGCCTTCAGAGAAGTCTGATTTTCTGGATAACTTATTCCTAATATTCAGAGGAACATTTCCTCTTGTCACTATACTAACAGTATTCTCCAACACATGCTGTTGTCCATCTGCTCAGAGCCCTCAGATGACACCATTCTGGTGCATGTGCTCTTCATTCACATCCAAAGACATCACATTTGCCTTCAAGTTGACCCATGTTCCCTTCCAGGCCAGAGAACAAATTGTCAATTTTCTTTTCCACTCTCATGGTTGCAGCAGTGTCAACAGTTTGTATCTTAACTTTTTCAAGAAAAAATATTTGAAGAAATAGACAAATACTGCTGGGATTAACACCAGGTCACAGCGGTCTTCTGTCCTGCTTTCTCTGCAGCCACTGATGATGAACAAGGCCCACTATAGCGGCACTCCTGTCACATCAATAGCTATCATCAAACAGTGAACCTCTAGTTCTTCTTCAGGTTTGTCTTAATCACTGCAGCACTGGTCAGCACTATGTCTCCTAGTCAGTGGCTGCCATGAGCCTGAAAATGCTTCATACTGAAGCTCTGATTGGTGGTACCATCTCCCTCCATTGGCACAATGTCGCAGATGGAGTCATGCACTTCACTCATGAGAGAGAAAGTGACAATAACTTCAATGATATAAAACAGTGAGATAACAAAGTTCAGTGATAACTGCGACAGTAGTTTAACAGGGTTTGATGGTAAGGTACACTTGAGTATTTATTGCATAGAGGAGAGGATCAGAAAAACGTGTCAGGAAGGCTCTCCCATTGAATCATAAGGTTCAGAAAGGACCCAGACTCCTTCTCAGTGATGAGCCTAGGTGTGGCTGGATCCACTCTAGTCCCAGAATTGATCAACAGTTTATGTCTAGGGGATTATACATGTACAGTCAATCATTTATATTACTGTCCTGGGTTCAGCAGTAGCAGTCATTTTTCTCCTTCTTAGTAGCTGGTGCAGTGCTGTGGTTTTGACTTTCGGCCAGGGAACAGCGCTGGTAACACCAATGTTTTTAGTTGCTGCTCAGTAATGCTTCCTCTGACCAAGGACTTTCTGAGTCTCATGCTCTGCCAGGGAGGAGGGGAAGCCGGGAGGAAGCAGAGACAGGACACCTGACCCAAACTAACCAAAGAGGTATTCCATGCCACAGCACGTCGTGCCCAGTATATAAACTGGGGCAGTTACCCAGAAGGGTTAGATTACTGCTTGGGTCAGGCTGGGTATTGGTCAGCGGATGGTGAGCGATTGTATTCTCTTCCCTTGTTATTTCCCTTATCATGATTATTATTGGTGGTAGCAGCAGTGGTTTGTGTTGTACCTTAGTTACTGGACTGTTCTTATCTCAACTCATGGGAGTTACATTCTTTTGATTCTCCTCCCCATCCCTCCGGGAGTTGGGGGGGAGAAAGGAGGGGGAGTGAGCAAATGGCTGCATAGTACTAAGTTACCAGCTGGGCTTAAACCACAGCAATCACTTAGCTAAGGTTTCAATGTTTAGCATGCTATTAATCACTTACTGAGAATCTGTTGCAGCAAGAAATCTCTCAGCCCTGAGGAGTAACCTTGAGAGGTGTCTGTAAACAAGGGGAGATCCTGGCGTGCAGCCCACTGCTGTGCAGGATAGTTCAACAGGCCCTGAGGTGTCCACTGTTTGTAAAGATAATTGACTTATATTTGCATACCAGCAAGATAATCTTGTCACTGTTCTAGACAGCCCTTGGCTACCATGTTTCCATCCGTACCGCAATGTCCAGAGTAAGCTGGATGCAGCCATCACAACCCCCACTGGTGTTTATGGCTTTGGGCTGCTGGGGGAGCCTGCCACCATACCCAGTTAAGCAAATTTCTCTCATGGATATACAGCTAATTGTGCCATACGAGCAGATCTTGGAGGCAGTGGGCCTGAGCATAGTGACCACTGAACACTTGCCAGCTTGACCTTGTTGATAATTCATGTGAGGGCATCCCCGGCTGCGTGTTGTTTGTGTGTCCCTCAAGGACACACTGTTTGGCAGTGATTCATAGGCCTATTTAGCATCTTTCCAGAAATTGCCTTCTGCTATGCCTATTGTGGTTTAAGCCCAGCTAGTAACTCAGAACCACGCAGCCATTCCCTCACTCCCCCCTTCCTCCCCCAATTCCCGGAGGGATGGGGAGGAGAATTGGAAGAATGTAACTCCCACGAGCTGAGATAAGAACAGTCCAGTAACTAAGGTATAACACAAAACCACTGCTGCTACCACCAATAATAATCATGATAAGGGAAATAACAAGGGAAGAGAATAAAACCACTCACCACCCGCTGATCGATACCCATCCCAACCTGAGCAGTGATCTAGCCATTCCGGGTAACCGCCCCCAGTTTATATACTGGGCATGACGTGCTGTGGTATGGAATACTTCTTTGATGAGTTTGGGTCAGGTGTCCTGTCTCTGCTTCCTCCCGGCTTCCCCTCCTCCCTGGCAGAGCATGAGACTCAGAAAGTCCTTGGTCAGAGTAAACATTACTGAGCAGCAACTAAAAACATCGGTGTTATCAGCTCTGTTCCCTGGCCGAAAGTCAAAACCACAGCACTGCACCAGCTACTAAGAAGGAGAAAAATGTCTGCTACTGCTGAACTCAGGACAATGACCTATTGTGAAACTCTATATTCCTGACACTAGATAAATTGGGACATAGAAGACAAAGCACTCACAACTAAGTTGGTGAGAGTTATGTGAGTTGACGAATCATACTGAACTCATACATGGGCATAGGAACCAACATTACTTTTGCATTCCCTGCAGTAGCACAGGAAAGTAAGGGTATCCTGAACCAAGGTCTTAAGCTTTGCCAGAGAGTAAGGTGGCAGGGCTAGGGAGAGAAATTATCAGAGAGAAATCATGTCCTGGCTTGATACTGCTCTGCTTGTTTTTTCTGAATCCGACTTTCTCCTTTGACTTAAGTATTTTTATTTTTTTTAAATTATTTCTCTTTTGGTACAATGTCTTTCTGTATCTTTACCCTGGCCAGTGCATTGTGTACTTTGTGTACTGAATTGCCCTAAATGTGTTGAGTATCTGCCTTAAGTGGTCGATTGCATATTACCTTACGGAAAAATAGCTGAGTCTACTTCTGTTGGTCCAACCAGGAAGCTCATAAGGTTATCTAATAAAATCAGCAAAGGAACAGCACTGGTTATATAATAGGGGAATGAATCCTGACAATCATCAAAAGGACTCCTTCAAGGAAAAGCAGAAGTGCTGCTGATCTTTATTTTCACCTTTCCTCTACCTGAGAAATTTCATACTTTGAGAGTAAGCCTTTCACATTTGGCTTAGTCCAGCACTCATCCTGCATTTACACTTACATTTCATTCATCTGCATCAATGGAATACATTTAGTTTCCCTATTCAGGATCCTCTGCACTATATATACCCATTGACCTCATCTGCTGTCTGCCAGTGAGTCCCGGAGGTGCACTGCTGAACACACGGCAGGATAAAGGCTCCATATGTGATGACATGCAGCTACAAGATGCCTGGACCAATCTAGTACTGATACTATAGCCTATTACTGCAGTTCTTCCTATAGTCATGTGAGCTTCTCTTTTTATCACTTGATATCTCATGTGCTAGGAGAGAAGAAAGAACTTGATAAGTCTGGATAATCAGATTAAATTTGGGTCCAGCAGCTCTACCTCCTGTCTCCAGATCCAGTTCAGCTGTGCCAGCTGGGGAATGTCCCCTGATATTCCCTCCTTTTATGAGTTACTAACCAGAATGAAGCATGAGGCCTGCATGATGTCTGTCATTTACTAGGATTGAATAAAATAAGTTCTGCTGAAGCATAAGGTTGAACATCTCTGTGTTGCACTCTCCAGTGCTGTGTGTGAAACCTGCATGGGCCGTCAGGGTTTAATTTGGTTATGCATCACTAATGTAATGTCAGCAGATTTCAATGGGGAGAACTAGGTATCAGAGCACCAGACATCCCAGAAACTGAGGACAATAGCAAAAGAAGGGCACTGCCATAAGCAGGCTGTGGGATGGGAATTTGCTAGTTGTGTCATTTTTATTTCTGCTCTCTGCCTGCAAAAGGTCTCAGTGTTGTGGTTTATTTATTTATTTTTCTCTTCCTGAAGTGGGACTGCACAGACTATTCTGAGTTTGACTTAGCCCTGGCAGCAAGAAGGGAAACTCTTTATCTCACAGATGGGCAGGAAGGGATTTAAAGTCTGCTTTCTTTTTTCTCTCCAGAGGTACCTGTGGATTCTTAGTGTCCATGCAAAAGAAAAGCTGTGTCCGTTTTCCTAGCTTGTGAGGGATTTCGGAACTCTCTTTATGCAAAACTTCTGAACCTGGCTTTATTCCAGAGTATTTCCAAGGGAACAGGACTGTTATTATGAACAGACAACAATTTCAGAAGAACAGGGGATTTCAGGATCTCGATTCAGATTAATCTTCTGGGGTGGGATTGGAACCATAAAGTGCAGAGCTGGAAGGATTTTCCCCTCTATATCCAGACCTTTCAACACCATCCTCCATCAGTTATGTGCGCTTTACATTTTCACTCTATGGAGCTGTTGAAGGAGAAGCTTTTCACACAACACACTGCTCATCCTTCAGGCCGCTAATGTAGAAGCAGAGCTGGTTCCAAGCATAATCAATTAGGGCAGCAAAACAAAGAGAGCATCACACAGCATATCCCTGTCCTATGGCTGCCACCCTAAACCTCATGGTCATGAAGGTGAACACTCCCTACTTGCCTGTGGGGAATATGACTGTGCAAAGAGAGACAGCAGTCCTGGTCAGCAGTCCTCTGGCAGCCACTATCTGTGTTATATGACAAAATGCTGTCTGTTGGCAGCGTAGATCCTTTCCTCATTTAGTAGAAGAAGAGCGGGACCTTGTCACCTGCCCACAGTCACTGGAAGAGTTCCTGGCCACTTGGACTTGCCCTGGCACCCTCCATTTCTGTGGTTGTTGCTCTGCTAGTTGTGTAACAACGCTGAGGGCTGGAGACGCCAAAATCCTAAAAATTTTTTTTTTTTTTCTTTTCCCAGCCATGAATAAGGTCTCATCGAAGGAATTGGCTTGATGGTGCTGAGCTGTTGTGGGACCCCTTGCTTTTGGTTCTCATTAAGAGCATCCTAAAATTAAAGGAGAGTATCCCTAAGCAATTTGGGAAAGCCCACAGGAGTAATGAAACAAGCTAAATTGCTGTGTCATAGGCCACAGAGGCTTCTCAGGTGGTCCTGGCTGAGAAGCCTAAAAAGCAGTAATATTTTCTTTGCTCTACAAGATGATAACTTTTCACTTCCTGAGACAGTGCTGCTCACAATTCATGTGCTGACTGGCCTTCCCCTTTGAAGGGGCCTCCCATCAAGAAGGAAGAGGTCTATTAGGTATCTCATTTTCTTTCTGCTGAACCATCTTTCTGGGCTGAGGAATAGGATGGTCTACAACTGGTCTGGTCATTTGATGCAAAATTTAATACAACAGGTATATGTTAAACCTTGAAATATTTTGCAAGTTGGAAAGTGGCTATGGTTGAAAGGTCTGGCAACAAGTGAGCTTAAAACCAAATGCTTCCTTATAAAGAAGTAATTTTTTAATCTGTTTTTGTGTCACAATAAATATCCCTTGACTAGTTCTGTCAGGACTGATGACTTGGTACTGTAAGACTGCAAATGTGATGCCTGTCTACAAGAAGGGCCAGAAGGAGGATCCAGGGAGCTACAGCCTGCCAGTCTAACTTTGGTGCCAGGAAAGGTTATGGAGTGGATCATCTTGAGTGCCATCACACAGCACTCAACCAGGTGATCAGGCCCAGTCAGCATGGGTTGATGAAAGGCAGGTCTGCTTGCTAACCTGATCTTCTCCTATGACAAGGTGACCCGCTTAGTGGATGAAGGAAAGGCTATGGATGTTGTCCATCTGAGCTTTAGTAAAGCCTTTGACACCATTTCCAGCAGCATTCTTCTTGAGAAACTGTCTGCTCATGGCTTGGACAGGTGTACTGTTCCCTGAGTAAAAACTGGCTGGATAGCTGAGCCTGAACAGTGGTTGTGAATGGAGTTGAATCCAGTTGGCAGCCGGTCACAAGTGGTGTTCCCCAGGGCTCAAGATTGAGGTTTGCAGATGACACCAAGCTGGGCAAGAGTGTTGATCTGCTGAAGGATAGGAAGGTTCTACAGAGGGATTTGGACAGGCTGGATCAATGGGCTGAGGCCGATGGTATAAGGTTCCACAAGGCTCGGTGCTGGGTCCTACATTTGGGCCACAACAACCCCATGCAACACTACAGGCTTGGAGAAGAGTGGCTGGAAACTTTCTTGGCAGAAAAGGACCTGGGGGTGTGGTTCAACAACCAGATGAACATGAGCCAGCTTGTGCCCGGGTGGCCAAGAAGGGCAACAGCATCCTGGCTTGTATCAGAAATAGCATAGCCACTAGGACTGGGCCTGTACTCGGCACTGGTGAGGCTGCACCTCAAATCCTGTGTTCAGCTCTGAGCCTCTCACTACAAAAAAGA
Organism: Ara ararauna; assembly: GCA_028858755.1. Lineage (NCBI taxonomy): Eukaryota > Metazoa > Chordata > Aves > Psittaciformes > Psittacidae > Ara > Ara ararauna. The sequence continues at coordinate 124,038,584 of CM054376.1, read as the reverse complement.
CACTGAGGTGCTGAAGTGGGTCCAGAGAAGGGCAACAAATCTGGTGAAGGGTCTGGAGCACAAGTCTGATAAGGAGCAGCTGAGAGAACTGGGGTTGTTTAGTCTGGAGAAAAGGAGACTCAGGGAGGAACTTGTCTCTCCCTACAACTACCTGAAAGAAGATTGTAGGGAGGTGGGGGTCAGTCTGTTCTCCCAAGTAATAAGCCATAGGATGAGAGGAAACAGCTTGAAGTTGAGCTAGGGGAGGTTTAGATTGCATATTAGGAGCAATTTCTTCACCAAAAGGGTTTCAAGCACTGGAACAGGCTGCCCAGAGAAGTTGTTGAGTCACCATCCCTGGAGGTATTTAAAAGACATGTAGACGTGGCACTTAGGGGCATGGTTTAGTGGTGGCATTGCTATGTGATGGTTGGATCTGATGATCTTAAAAGCTTTTTCCAACCTAAACGATTAAATTCTATGACTATGTCTCTGGAGAGAGACTCTGAAGGTTTGATGTTCCCCTCCCCTCTTCTTTGCTAGTAATGCTTTTATTCCTTGCTCTGCCACTTCAGTTAAGATGCCATGTTTGATATACCTAGAGGACCCAGTGCTACCATTCTTAATGCCTGTGTTGGTATTTCTGGTAAAAGCTAAAGGCTATTTACATCCATAAATCTACTACAGTGTTTTCAATAGTGTATTTAAATGGATTTTGTGCTATGAGACTGGCCTGCTAGGGGACTTTGTTAGTAGTAAGTGCAGAAAATACTTTTCAACTGTGTTTCTATGGCATTCAAACCCTGAGAAATTAAATCTAAAACCACTTTAAGTGACACATGCAGAAACTGACTCTGTGTACATGTATACTCAACAAATGAATTGCAGTGAGGCATGAAGGATATTTTAGTATCTAATGCTGCAAGATATTGAGCTGTGCTAATTCCCTGGAAAGTTGAGTATGGGAATGATTCCATGGATAACTCTTGGGCTTTGGACTTACATTATTCAGAGCCACTTGTCTTGTTCCCTGATGCAAATACAAATTACATGGAGTGCAGCTAAATAAAATACAGTGGGAATTATTTTATTGGCTAGCTGAACAAAACAACATTGTGGACAACTAAAGACCAGTTAGCATTTATGCTGAGCATAGCCAGTGCTATTTGAGACATAATTTATCAATTGTGTTCATTAGTTTATAAAGTTGATGTTACTAGTAATAGATTGGATTATTAGCATCCACAAGGACAGAAGAACTGAAGAAACCCAAGACTAGCAAAACAAAGATGTGTTCTGCCCACTAACGAGTTAGTAAATATTCCAATACAGAGGTGGTCAATACTTTAGGGCAAAGCAGAACTGCAGGTTTTGAGAATCTCCTGAGTGAGGCTTTCATTACCAGCTGTTAAGCATTTTAAAGGCATTACTTCATTTTTCACTAACCCCCAAACAAAATGTAGCTGGCAGCTTGAAAACATTTTAGCTTTGCATCACTGAGAAATAAAAAAAAAGAAAAATGGTTGTTTTGTTCAGACTAAAATGAACGTTGTGGAGCCTGTTTAAGCCAAGCTTCAATTACCTCAAAAATGGGAATTTAAATATTTCTACCAGTGCAATCCCAGGACACTGCAGGCATTAAACAATACTCATTATGGACTTGGTTTCAGTCATATAGAACTGCATAAACAAAGATGGGCACATTCCAGATATTAAATGTAGAAATTTAAAAGGGAAAGGGTTCCCATCCTCATTTTTATTGACTACTTTCCTAATATAAAGTAATTTCAAGGAGTGAGATTATGACTCAGCTACGAAGCTGGCCTTGTTGCTTAGATATGTGCAGAAATTAAATATTGTAAAGCTTTAGAGAACAGATGGCCAGAGATTTCAGAAATTATAAATATCAACTTTCTACTTTGGACTGATCAGTGTTAGGCCTAGAGGTCACATTCAAGCTGCTCTGAGCTTTCCTGCAATATCTGGATCTAGCATGTCTCTCCAGTCCCACAGGGCTTCCTGTAAGGATCCATCCTTGGCCACTCAGCAGTCCAACAGAGTGTCATGACTATCTAGTTATTGGAAAGCGTTGTTGCAGATGGCTCTTCAGTAGCGAATGAAGGAGCTGTACCAAGGTGAGTTGCTTGCTTTGGGCCTTTGTTTTTATCTGGGTTGCAGGGATGAGGCTTGGTTATCTTGAATGTTGTGTCAATGACAGCTCACACTTGATTATAACCTTCTGATTAAAATATCATTTTATATATTAGATTATCTTCACAGTGAGGGTGGTGAGACACTAGAACAGGTTGCCTAGAGCAGCTGTGTCTCTCCAATACCTGGCAGTGTTCAAGGACAGGTTTGGACGGGGCTTTGAGCAACCTGGTCTAGGGGAAGGTGTCCCTGCCCATGGCAAGGGATTGAAACTGGGTGATCTTCAAGGTCCCTTCCAACCCAAACCATTCAGTGATCCTATGATTACTCATAGTTTGTTGGTTTGTTGTTTTTTTTCCCTGACTGCTATTTGGAGATCAAGAAACACCAAATGAATCCAAAAGGATTTTTTTAGGCTCAGACATTTAAAATATAACAGGAGTGATCAATAGTGGAGGATTTTTCAGAGGAAGCAAATTCTGCAGAACTGTTCCCTTTGCTTTTGCTTCTCTGTGAACACAACGAAGCTTCAATTTTAGCCAACTGCTATAACATTTTAGACTGTCAGACTTTGGGATGTATCAAGAAACATGAATTATACTGCTGTTTTCACATAGCTTATGGAAAGCAAGGAACGTCTATGTGAACTGCTATATATTTCATGCTGTCAAATGTCCAACAAGGTTAAAAAAATGTAGGACTGTTTGGGGAAAACTTGAGCAAAGACTTTAGAAACTGTGTGGGTGACAGCTTTGGAAGTGAAGGGATTGCTCAGGGTTCATTCTGAAAGTGTCTGAATAATTTCTGAAGTCTCCCAGGAAAAAAAAAGAAGTATTTTGTAACCTGTTTACGGCAAAAATTGCAAGGAAACACTTCTGGAGCTTTTTCTTAATTATCTTTGGAGTCAATAAGCAACAGATATGTTCCTTGGAGTGTCTATAAGCAACACAAATATGTTCCTAATCTCAGGCAATAGCAGACAGTGATTAGGTATACGTACCTTTAAAGCATATTTCGTATTTGTAGCTTTTTAGCACTGGATGATGTCATCTTAAATGCAGCTTGTCACAGCAGCTACCTGAAGTGGTGTGTTTCATGCTCCGATCTGTCTTCAACGGGCAAGAGAGTTTCATCAAAATGGGAAATTTAAGTCACTGTTCCCAGTAACCACTCACAGGAAAAGACAGAAGCAAAGACATCAATTATTTAATCATAATTTACCTTACTGTCTCCAGAATAGCTCACTACAAAGAAAATGCCATTTATTTTTCAGTAACACGCAGAATAATTTATGGATTGCATTTGAAGTACATGAACTGCAGTGATAAATTAACATAAATATTCAGCATTTGAGGACTGAGGAATTCCAACAAACTCTTTGTCGTTATCTTTTACTGCCTGTAATCAGTTCTCCTTGCTTGGTGACTGCTGCTATTTTTGGTGATTGGCAGAGCAGGCTCTGAGGCTAACTTTCAGCAAAATGACATAAATTATATTATCACCTCCCCCTTTCTTTCATATCCCTTCACCATTTATATCAGTTTTGAATGTTGTTATTAGGCCTGATGTTTTTCGCTTCTCCAGATCTTGAAGAAAAGGATGCTTGTTACTTTGGCATATGACAATGTCTTCCCAATTAATATAGGGATATATGTACCAACTTCTTTAAAATAAATTTATACTAGTAATAGAAGTTATTTCTTTAAGTTTGAAAATCGCAGCTATACTCTTCCTTTTAATCTGTGATGGTGCATTGATGCAATCAATCTTTCTTCCAGCTATTCACCCCTTTGCAATCTCAAACTGTCTCAATCTGTTCCCAGTCTGTTGCATTACAGAACAGGTGCTTGAAGTCCCAACTTCTTGTGCTCAAATTCTTGTACAGGCAAAAAGCAGGATCTCATAGGCAAAATCAAGAAGAACTTACTGTTAAACTGATTGAAACCTTAACAGTCAAATCAGCAAGGTATTAGCATCCCAGGTGTTTTGTGATATTAATAGCTTCTTTCTCCTCACTCCTGGGCTCATTTTCATGTGTTTGCCAGCACTTGTTACACCTTGCTTTTTCTTCATGGATCTGCAATATGGCATTACATCTGGGTTTGCAACATGTCTTGTGGTTTACATATGATGGATATGCGTTAAGTTTTTATAAGCCTAATGCTGGTTTTGCAGAGCTCCCAAGGTTGCATTCGTTCAGGAACCAGTAGTTGACTGTTGGTGAGTTGTTTATTGCCCTAAGGCTTCCAGTATCATCCTGCTGTCATCTCATGCTTTTACTCCTCCATACTACATTATTTTTGTATAAAAAGTAGTTCGCCCCTTACTCTAGCAATTTGTTATTGTCATCTGTTAGTTGCAGAAATATATGAGAGTATTTCAGCACACAGTTGTAGAACTGTTGTGCCAGGGGAGGTTTAGTTTGGATATTAAGAAAAATCTCTTCACCAAAAGGGTTGTCAAGCACTGGAACCAGCTGTCCAGGGAAGTGATGGAGTCATCTTCCCTGGAGGTATGTAAAAGACATGTAGATTTGGCATTTAGGGACATGGTTAAGTGGTGGATTTGGCAATGTTCAGTTAATGATTGGACTCGATGATCTTAAGGGTCGTTTCCAACCTTGAGTGATTCCATGATGCTATGGAATCTTAGCAAAAGCTAACAGAATAGTAGCCACCTGGTTGTCCAATAATTGCTGTTACAGCTAAACAAACTAAACCATGGCTTCGGATTGCCCAGGACAAGACCAAAGCCTCACAAGACCTGAGGTCTATGTTGGTAGCTTAGTGTGATGACTGTGGTCTACAAGCAGGAGGAATCCTGTATTTCTTGGACTACAGGGCTGCAGATCTGCTCTCAGAGTTGAGAACAGAGCCACAAGGAAATCATATGCTACTCCAGGAAGGTGAAAGTGTTACTTGTGTGTCATGAAATGTTTGAAGTCCCAGCTCCACTGAACCTTTCTGGTGCCCAAGCCTCTGCTTCTTACCTGAACATGGCTTTATGTGTGCTCATGCTGCCTGGCTGCTCAGAACATACCTGAGACCTGAGAGGGATCTCAGGTCAGGTATGGGTCAACCTCACACTTTCCCAGGTCCAGTTCTGCATGTGTGTTTGAGAATATCTACCAGATTGGGTGTCAAGCCGAAGGCAGATGAGAAAATCCAGGGCAGGATGTGGGGAGGTCTGACTGCATAGCTCTCTGTATGTTATAGGATTGCATTTATGTACCTAATACCTGCATGGTTTTAAGTCACATTTAAGCTGCCATTTGTAAACTTCTTCCCTGACTGTAGAAGTTTTTTTATAACAAAGATCACAGCTATCCTAAAATGCCTTGGTCGTAAAATGCACAGTGCATTGGGGTATTATTTCACAGTGTAAGGTGTATCTTGCATGAGGCTCAAACTAGAAGTTCAATGGTACATTGGTTGTGTTTGTGCAAGATAATGTGTTCTTTCTGAAGTGGTAAAGCAAAGTACAAATAACTGTAATTGGTTCTAATTGTCTTTCAAATGTATTTTTTTTCATTAAGACATATTTATTAAAATTAATAACACATTTAATTTTTAATGCTTCCTAACTTTTCCTCATCTTTCAATATGACTTACTTTTAGGATCACCATTACTACTTTTTCTTTTATTGTCAATTCTGGAAATAGAAGTATGGTAGCTTTACTTTTTCTGTATTAATGAGGTATAGGTCCCTGTAAGTCCTGATCAGTGATACAGTTCTTGTTATGAGGGAACAAAACATCATCTCCTTATTGGTCCTTTTTATATTCCTCATAACAAGTAGTTATATTAATTATTATGGTGATTTTATTCTTGGGTATTTCAGATGAATGGTTCTTTGAACTATTCTATTACCAAAGTTTTTAATTTTTGAAAGTAAAGAAACTTGTAATATAAAACCTACGTATGCTGTCTCTGTTTAGCATTCAGATCCTGCCTGATAATTTCCTGACAGATTTTGTTATAATATTAATAATTATTGGGTTTTAAAGTTATTTTATTAATAAAATCAAAGCAGCAAACATCTGGAGAAAACCTTCTGACAGCAGGGAATTTTCTGACAAGACAATGAGTCCTGTAGATATTTGCATGGCCCTGAAATCAATACGAATGAATGGCTAGTATCCTTGTCTCTTGAATATGTCCAAGTTTTGTGTTCTATCAAGCTTTTATTTCTTACAGAACTGATGTAATAAAGGCCATCAGTTCACTACAGACAGGTTGATGCAGTATGTATCTAAACATAAACCGCTGACAGATGAAATCTGAAATATAGAAAATTCCAGTTTTACCTGTTGCTATATTTATTGACACATCTCTGATAAAGTTTTATCTCGGTGATCTAAATGTGATAAAAATCAACAAAGCATTTTTGAGAGTTCTAAAGGTACCTGTTAAAAGCTTAAGTGTTTGCAGATGGCAGGAGGATACTGAAACCCTGATTCATTTGAGGATGGTTACATTTAAGTGCATATCATTACCATTTGCCTGGGCATTTATTGAATGACATAGACGCCAGACAGCAGTCCTCAAAGAAAAAATTCCCAGTGTTGTTTGTTTTTCAGATCACTTCCTTAGAATTGCATAACACTCACAGGACTTTTTTGGTGGTTCTTTGTGGAAAGGGTTAAGTTTTCTTTGTACACAAGATGTATTATTTTATTTGTTCATTTACACATTAATATTGCAACTATTTTTAAACTGCATCAGAGAAATAATGAGAGACCTCCTCTGAGCCAGGAAAGTGTGAAAGAGGAGATATTCAAAATCAAGTAAGCACATGATTTTATGGATCAGCAGGAAAAAAAAATAAATCTTACAGGTCTCCCACAGTTGATTCCTTGAAGTTTAAGAAGCATGGTTAAATAGAAACAGCTGCTGGAGAATGCATACACTTGAAGATGAGTTAAGTAGCTGCTGGCATGTATCTTCTCTAAAATTAAGAAATCCAATAGTTGAATGTTGGGAAAAATGTCTTTACAGAAGACAGACAAGTGAAAGGATATGCATGGCTGGCATGAGCAATGAGTAAGAAAATAAAATGATTTCTGCAGGTAAGAAGAGAGTTTCAAGGACCGTAGCTGTCTGTCAGATAAGAATCTAATAGGAGCATAAATGAAAGTTCCAACAGTGAAAAGTATAGTTTTGAATTATTTAACAGACTTAAATCCTATGGTAACATAGAGCAAGCTGAGATTCTGCATAAAATGAAACTAAATTCAGCATACCTGGGGTCTTCTGAATATCTCTTTCCTGTATGAAATATAGATGTGCACATACACACAGTTACATGTAATAGGTGAATATACCATACACTCTGTTGTATTTAAATAACTGTTGTTAGTGTACCTAGTACAGAAATTGATAAACAAATCCAGAAATACTGGTCCTGAGACCTGAAGTACCAAAACAACTTCAGGAAGTTCTGGTATATGTTTGAAATGGGACATACTGTATAGTAGCACATTTCTCCTCTGCTCAGTACTGGTGAGGCCAACCTTGGAGTACTATGTCCAGTTCTGGGCTTTCCAGTACAAAAGATGCATGGACATACTGTAAAGAGTCCAGAGAAGGGTCACTAAGATGATTATCTGACTGGAGCATCTCACCTATAAGGGAAAAGCCGAAGCTGTTCAGCCTGGCCAAAGGGCCACTCAGGGGGATCTCATGGCAATAGGAGGATGTAAAGAAGATGGAACCTGGTGACAAGACCAGAGGCAAACTGTAACACAGGAGGCTCCATCTGAACATCAGGAAACATTTTTCCTTACTGTGATGGTGATGGAGCACTGACACAGGCTGTCCAGAGAGGTTGTGGAGCCTGCATCCTTGGAGATATTAAAAAGCCACTTTGGACATGGTCCTGGGCAACTGGCTTTAGGTGGCTCTGCTTGTGCAAGGGTGATGGACCAGATTCCTTCCAGAGATCCCTTTCAACTTCAACCAGTCTGTGATTCTAGCAGTTAAGCACAGCTATAGATGCATATCTGTTTGTGAATTTACATATATTCCCCTGAAGAGTATGTTAATAGTACTGCTAATGCCAATTTGACTAGTTTTGCACTACTGAACACACAAAGAGCATTCAAAGGAAGGCTTCACAACTGGTAGTGTTGAATTATGAAGAGGACGCAGTGTAATTTAATACATACACTAGGAGTGTTTTGAAGGACATTTAAATGTGATTACATGAGAGAACAAGTAAGAGGAGAGATGTAATGTTTTTTAACTCTAAACAAGGCAAAACAAGAAATTATATTAGAAGATGACAATAAAATAATTTCATTAGAAAGCATCCACTTAAAAAAAAATCTTCATACAGCCAACGGTCTCATTGATTTGTCATGTAACCTTTAAATAACTAGATACAGCAGTAGGCTTCTGAAGTCCATAAGGCCCTTGGAAACCATGGTAATTTTCCTGAACTGTGAAACAGACACACCTACCTGTCTTTACTATTAATAGGCATTTGCATGTATAATCTGCCTTGCATTGTGTTGATTTCACTCTACTGGAGTGGCAAAGTATAAAAACTAACTGTATTGGTCTGGCAACCCAACTAAATTCTTTCAGCTTCTGAGTAATAGGCTCAGCCTGATCCCAAAGGCTGCATTTCAATCTTTTGATTAGCAGAGCTTGAGAGCACTTCTTGGCTGGCAAATTAAACCACCATGGAGCAAACTTTGCATTCTGACTCATAAAGGCAAATATCATTAACAGGCCTTGGAATAAATCCTGCCTTCATTTTTTGTTGCATGTTTTTTAACCCCAGAAAAGATTTAACATAGCAAGACATTTTGTACACAGTATCAGTTGTTTGATATGGATGATTTCTCATGGGACACAACTATCATGCTATATCCAGTCAGCTTTTTTGAATATATTTCTAAAATTAGAAACATTGTGTGCACTAGAAAGGAGAATTTTCATTCTCTTCTTATTTATCTATTTTTTTATTTTCCATTTATGGTACAGGACAACTGCAAATCTGCTGACTTGAGTACTGCAGGAAGACCTGAATACTGCACAGGAGACTTGTGCCATGGGCAATGTTATATACAGCACTTCCTAAGTTTAGAAATGTGACAGTATAAAATACAACCACACTATCTAATGAACACAATTAAAGGTTAATCCCGTAGGACTGACAGAGTGGTACATGCAGATTCCCGCCTTCTTCATTATGTTCTATACAACTGTTAAGGCATATGGAAAAATACAATTCTTCTTAAAAGCACTTCTTTTCATCACAGATCCAAGGATAACTGCAAATTCCAGGTAACAGAGTATGAAGCACTTGTATAGATAAACACCATAATTAATATTTATTTAATGGAGAAAGAGTGAAGTAGTAAATGAAAAAAACTGCTCTTGAAAATAAAGCACTAGTTTTATGCTGGGAGTTACGAATTCCATTAATTTCCTGTCAGGATTTTATTTTTGCAGTAGTCATATTTACTCATGAGTGGGTGGCTTTCAAGAAGAACAGCTGAAACAACTTAACCGAGAACCTTGAGCTGGAAATTTTAAATGTAAACTATAAAAGAGGTTGATAGGGAGCAGTTCAGCAGAGGTGCTGCTTTGACGCATAAGCCCTTTCTGTTCAGGGTCGTCAAGTTTTTATCTGTGGTGAGTGACTTGTTTTGTTATTAAAGGAATACTAGGAAAAAAACCCACATGGAGATGATAGTTAAATACAGGTTAAGCCTCTGGTTGCTTTTGACACTGAAATTATTCATGCAAATACTAGCCTGTGTGGTCAGGAAGACAGGGTTATGGTCTATTGTAAGTAGTTCTGTGAACTGTCATGTTATGCACTCAAGCTGGTTGAGTGATCAGTAGCCAAAGGAAAACAGAAATTAAAACACATGAGGAAAAAACCTGCCACTTCAAGCAGCTTAATCTTCCTGTTTGGAAGGCTGGAATGGCCTTGTAGTAGTAGTAATGTCAGGTGGACAGACGCTAATGGGAGTCTGGAACACCTCAGCCATACTGGACATACTGATCTGCTGCCAAAATAAATAAAACAGAGCAGGAAAACAGCCTTGTTTTCTAGTCTTCCAGGGAGAAGACAGAGGAGTTTCCCATAACATGCTCAGGGTTCTCCTGTCTTCATTTTCCATCTTGCTTTTATTCAACCTTGCTTTTTATGGGTTTCTACTTCCAAATCACAGTATTTTTAAAATCTAGCTATTTCAAAATCCTTGTCATGGAAAAAATCCTGATAAAATTATTTCATGTACTTTTTTATTTCTTGAAATTCAACATCGGTAATGTGTTTCTTGTCTCTTCATCAAAGTATCACTTATGCTTCTGTTTTATATTGCCTCAAACCTTTTCTTGTTCACTGCAACAGTAATCAAGGTCTGACTGCATTTGTATTGACAGGGAACAGATAAGAAAGAGAAAATTTAGTATGTGATTACTCATTCCACTAATTGCTATTACCTTGCCTGGCTATAAAAAATGCTGTTTCCTTACAACCTTTCTCGCTATCATTCTCCCTGTCCTTCACATCCTCGGTAAAGGGGAGAGCAGAGGCTTCTGTTTCTCTACTAGAAATGCATTCTGGTGGTCCTAAGACATAGCAATGGCCTTTGTTCTACTCAACTCCTATTTTATCATACATGTTATACAGATTATAAGGCTATGCTCTCCTTTAATTGTCTTCCTCATTTTCCTCTGGAAGAATTTCAGTAGAAAAGATGAGTAAGCATTATTTTTTTTGTCAGTATGATGCTACTTGTAACAGCTCTCTAAGGTACACTATCTTTCACAGATTCTTTATTCACTTTTCTTGGTTTGCAAAATCTAATTAGAAAGACCCACCAAGGATAGGCTAGTATGAAGCCCAAAGTAGGCAAAGTTGGTCTTTTGCAATTTGTAATGTTCCTTTTGTATGCCATGCCTAGAAGAGAGCTCAACCCCTTGAAAGGGTAAAAGTAAAGTGATTATTTCATCTGTTTATGAGGTAAAGAAAATGTGTACATCATTTGCTATTCAGCAGTAGCCATTTTAATTTTGGTGCATCTACAGAATAAATGTAAAAACACTCAATTACAGTATGTCCTGGGTTCATCAGTAGCAGACATTTTTCTCCCTCTTAGTAGCTGGTGCAGTGCTGTGGTTTTGACTTTCGGCCAGGGAACAGAGCTGATAACACCGATGTTTTCAGTTGCTGCTCAGTAATGTTTACTCTGACCAAGGACTTTCTGAGTCTCATGCTCTGCCAGGGAGGAGGGGAAGCCGGGAGGAAGCAGAGACAGGACACCTGACCCAAACTCATCAAAGAAGTTTTCCATACCACAGCACATCATGCCCAGTATATAAACTGGGGGCAGCAACCTGGAAGGGTGTCGTGGTTTAAGCCTCTATAACTCACGCAGTTTTACTCACTCACCCCCCCCTCTATCTTGCCCCCCACTCACGGAGGGATGGGAAGGAGAATCGAAAAGAATGCAACTCCCACAGGTTGAGATAAGAACAGTTTAGTAACTAAAGTATAACACAAATCACTACTGCTACCACCAATAATAATAATGACAAGAGAAATTACAAGGAAAGAATACAATTCTCACCACCTAATACCAAGCCCGACCACGCAGTGCACCCCTCACCCTTCTGGGTCTCTCCTCTCCGTCCTCCATCTTGGGCATGACGTGCTGTGGTATGGAATAACCTCTTTGGTCAGTTTGGGTCAGGTGTCCTGTCTCTGCTTCCTACCGGCTCCCCTCCTCCCTGGCAGAGCATGAAACTCAGAAAGTCCTTGGCCAGACCAAAACATCACTAAGCAGTAACCGAAACACTGGTGTTATCAGCGCTGTTCCCAGGCCCAAAATCAAAAACACAGTGCTGCACCAGCTACCAAGAAGCAGAAAAAATGACTGCTGCTGCTGAACCCATGACAAAGGGCTAGATCACTGCTCAGGTTGGGATGGGTATCGATCAGCGGGTGGTGAGCAGTCGTATTCTCTTCCCTTGTTATTTCCCTTTTCATGATTATTATTGGTGGTAGCAGCAGTGGTTTTGTGTTATACCCTAGTTACTGGACTGTTCTTATCTCAACCTGTGGGAGTTGCACTCTTTCGATTCTCCTCCCCATCCCTCTGGGAGTAGGGGGAATAAAGGGGGGGGCGAGTGAGGGAATGGCTGCATGGTTCTGAGTTACTGGCTGTCTGAGCTTAAACTGTGACACAGTGTTTTCTCAATGAATAGGGATATTCCTGCTATAATGTATGTGATTACCAAAATAATACTGGCTAAATCATCTGGAGCTGCTGTAGACATGTCGCACCCAAGATATTACCTTACAAGACTCAAAACAGAACTCAGTAGTATGGAAGAGTCAGAAAATAAAAAGCAAAAGAATTACAGGTTTCTAAGAGATGATAAACAATGGGTGTGATTTCTGACTTAATGCAAACAGGGAAAATCTCTGGCACAAAATTCATACTAAACTCCAAACTAAGATCAAAGATAAGAAATAAATTTTTTGAAAAACCTCTGTTTCCACTCAAAGAATACAGCAAATCTGTGCTTACTGCACACTTTTGTAACAGTGAAATCATTTGAAAGATTGATAAGTTGACATACAAATAACTTTGCACTGATACAGAATTTGAAATTAGTTTCATATTCACAGTCATAAGAACAAAGTGAAAGCATTCACATGTTCTCAAAAGAAAATAAGTTAGAATTTTCTGATAGTAATTTTGATGTTTTTTAACAGAACTAGTGCTAGTAACTGAATTAAAACCGAAGTTGTAATAGCAGACCTTGAAAATGGTCGAAAACAGTCAGCTATTTGAAGCACAAATATTGTCACTATCTAAGGCAAACTCTGGCAAATAGCACACCTTCATGTCCTCTCATCCTTATGATTGAAGATTTTTCTAATTAGAAAATAATGAAAGTTATTGCATTTGTACATTTTTATTGCCTCATATCGAGTTTATGATCTGTTGTTCTCCATCACTGGAAAGGGCCAGATCCAGAAGCAAGGAAATACTGTCTCTGAATAAAGCAAATTTTAGTATTTCATGGATCTCTGTAAGTTGATTATTCTTTTGGAGCTTTTCACTCTGAAACAATGTTCAGAAATCCTAGAAATGAAATAACTTGATGTATTCATTAATTTAATCATTAAAAGGATTTATGGTGGGGATAGAAGCAACCAGCTGTTGGTCTGGAGCTGAAAATATCTGCCTGTGTCATAGTTGATGTGTCTGGACAAATGGATGAATAAGCAATTGGTGTGAGGTACTGAGTTGTCTGCCACTTGTCAGAAGCAGTGTAACTACTCCCTTTAATATGTTAACAAGGAATATTACTTATTGTTCATCATTAATATACTTCCTGTCTAGGCTGATGTCATAACTGTTGCCTAGATTTAAAATGTTCCCAAAAGGTAAGCTTTGCTGCTCTGAATAGGTACTGCTTAAAATGTTTCTCTTCCATACACAGGCTGAGTAACAGGCACAACTGAGCTTGATGAGAGTCTTTCCATGATTATACTCCACAAGCTGGAAGAAAAGTAATGGAAATTTTAGGAACTAGAATGCACTTTGCCCAGTGGCTTCCTTCAACCTTCCTTTTCATCCCTGCATCACCTACATGTTTCCATTTTCCTTTCTTGTTTCAATGAGATAAGTGTCTTGACTGAGGTAAAAAATCTTGCTTCACATCTGTGTGGCTTGAGTGCTTTCATATATGACATAATGTTTGTTCTACATGCTTGAAGTGGAAATACCAATCTTTAGGGAGAAATGGTTTAATTTTCTTTTAATTTCAAAACAAATGAATGTCATTTAGTCAGTCCCTTTTCAACACTCCTTTTATATCTATGCTACATCATATTCCCTTCTGTGAAAGGACTGAAATTCTTTTTGATGTGTATTGTGTTTGAAATTTTCTTTCACTGAGTGAATGAAAATTCAGGATGTGTTTGACCATTTTGCAGAAACTTTGCTTCCTTGATAGTCTTCTAGTACAATACCAGAAATTACCTTAAGATTATCTTAGCACTGCTAAAATATTTAAGACTAAGGTGTTGGAGTATTAGCAAGATAAACTGACTGAATATAGGAACAGCAGAATGAAGTAACTCAACTTACTGTAGTTTTGATTGAAAGATATTATTCTGTGCTTGAATTTTATTATTAAAAATACCCAGTCTGTATGAGTCTCTCACTTTTGTATAAATCCCACAGACCAGTGATAACAGCAAATACATTTGACTGCCATTTCAGCCTGCACCCTATTTTAGCCACCAAAATCCTTTTTTGGGTCTGTGTTACTGCTACAGTCTAAATGTTCTCTTTCATTTACTCTGTATTTGTTACACACATACTCAAATAGAGCTAAAGCTGTTCATTCAAAGGTTCCACAATGAAACATGAATAAGTTTTGAGGGAGCAAATCTATGTCACCATGCAATTTTCTCTTTTTCCAGCTGAGAACATCTATGCGCAATACTCTTGTTGGTGCTATTACAGATATCTAGGTTCAAAACAACCTACCTTGCTTGCCCTGTTTCTCTCCCTTATGCTTTTGATTTTAATAACTTATATTCCTTCATGGGCAGTAGTGATACTGAGGTTGCAAGATGTTTTCTGCTTTAAAACATGATTTCACATAGTGATTTTGTGAGTCATTAGCTCTTGAGTTGTAATTTTCTATTTCTGGTTTCTAAGCAAAGAAGCATCTTGTCAATCTGCATTGAAATGGCTCACTTATTTTTGAGTCAAGATCATGTATAGAAAAATACTGGCCTCAAATATAAAAAACCCTCTGGTCTTCAGCAGGTGCTACCCGGGGGGACCAATGTGCTATCACAGTGTGAATATGACAAATACAGGAGGCTGTTGAAAATACAGAAATTTGCTTTCTTTTCAGGTTCCTTTTTTCAGTTATTTAACAAAAACTGGAGACATCCACCTAAAGAGTGTTGTGGTTGCAAGGTATGTGAAGGAAGGTGCACAGTAAAATACCTGGTCCTCAGGCCAACTGCAATGTGATCATTTTGCTCTACAGAATTGGATGAAAGGGTTCTCTGTGCTGTTACTATTGCTTGACAAAGAAAGAGCTCTCAGAAAGTGGAGTGGGCAGCCTTTTTACTGCTAAATCTTTCATTGTAGTCATGGAGCTAATGGTGATGTATAAGCATTTGGATGGGCAGAACTAAGATGAAATACCAAAAACCTACCTTTGCAAGAACATGTGAAAACCAGATATATCATAGGACTTTTTCCATCCTGCAAAAATTATTTTAATGAAGGGTTAAGAATGAAATGGATCCTTAACAAGATAGGTGTTTTTCTTTCAACACTTATTACCAATTTTTATACTCTGAGAGTGTATATAGGAGCATCTAAATAACCTATTTACATTACTCATTCTCATCTATACTTCCACCAACTTTCTTATTTTTCTTTCTCTTTGAATCACAAAGTTCACATCTTTTTACTACTGCATCAATATAAAAGATCATTTGGATGGAGCACCTCTCCTGTGAGGACAGGCTGAGAGAGTTGGGGTTGTTCAGCCTGGAGAAGAGAAGGCTCTGGGAGAACTTATTGTGGCCTTTCAGCACTGCCGTGGTTTAGGCTGAGATAGAGTTAATTTTTTTCCTAGTATCTGGTGCAGTGCTGTGTTTTGGCTTCAGTCTGAGAATAATGCTGGTAACACACTGATGTTTTAGTTGTTGCTAAGTAGCACTTACCCTGATGGGGAGAGACTTTTTAGCAGGGCCTGTTGCAATAGGACAAGGGGTGATGGTTTTAAACTAGAAGAGGGGAGATTCAGGCTGGTTGTGAGGAAATAATTTTTTGCAATAAGGGTGGTAAAATCCTGGCACAGGTTGCTCAGAGAGGTGGTGGATGCACCATCCCTGGAGCCATTCAAGGCCAGGCTGGATGTGGTTCTGGACAGCCTGATCTAGTTGAACATGTCCCTGCTCGTTGCAGGGAGGTTGAACTAGATGACCTCTGAAGGTCTCTTCCAACCCAAACCATTTTATGATTCTATGATATGGCACTTTTCATTCATTCCTAGTATCTTTTGATGCTGCTGATATTTCAGGTAGAGGTGTATGTTTTAATTTGTGTAATGACATTTAATTAGTATTTGCTTTAATATTTTCTATGTATTTTTATACATGCTAGTACAATACATGCTGACCTTTTTTCCTGATTCTACTAAATGTATGCTGAGACCTGAGTTGCAGAACCCTTGCCACTAGACTGAAGCTACAAACAAACAAAAAAAGCTATTCCATTCCATATTTCACCTTGCAATTGATTAAATAATCGCACATGCTACTTTTCCATTTTCTGTTTGTGTAGGTTCTTTTTCAAAAGCAGAAGTTTAATGACTAATACAAAAATTTGCACCCAATAAGAACAAACTTTGAGCCTGCTTCTGTCATGCTTATCCTCTCAGCAGTAGTACAGAATTTGCTGGACAAATCCATATTTCCTCTGTTTGACATGAAGATCATCCTTGTATTTTGGAAAACTGCAGAGAAGTCATTTGTTATTAATTTATTTATTGCAGTAACTTACATCTCTAAGTGCTAAACTAAACAGAGAACCCATATTCTGAACTTTAAAAGCAAGAATAACACTTGCAATTCTATTACCGGGACAACTGATTATTTTGACCTATATCTCTAGACATTCTTAAAAGTCTGAAAGAACAGAAACTTAATGGAGCTCAAGATGTTAAGAAAGCAAGTGAAGTCTTTCTTAGTTCAGCTGAATATTTGTTTTGATTTCTTTTTTCTAACTATAAAGCAAAAAGAAAAAAATTGCACACTTCTGAATCCTTCGGCCTACCACAGTTTAAACTCTGGGTAAAAGCGATAAATAAGCAAGAGGATTTTCCGCTTTTTGTTCTCTACAGACAGAGAAAGCCATCCCATGCATATATTTGATGAGATAAAAGCGTTGTGGATAAAGGTGATGTCAAGCCTCCTCCTAGGAGATGTTTCAGCAGATCTATTATGCTTACTCACATATGAATGAATGAGAGCATTATGAAGGGGAGGCCATGGCAGCTTCTGAAAAGCTGACTTGGGTACTCACGCAGAATATTATTTTGATAAAACTACAGAAATGGTCTGAAATCAACAGTGTAAAACTGAGTGTCCTTCATTATATTGGGAGCCTTGCAGGCAACATTGCATTTGAGGACTTAATGATCTTGACCAGGCCATGGCTGGTCTCTGGTCCTGTGCTTAAGGCTGGAGCAGCCCATATGCTAGTATGAGAAGCTGCTGTATGGGAATGTGCTGGAGTGCCCCATATGAACCTGTGCTGCATGCTTGTGGATGTTATGCCAGTGATTACGGTCCAGCCTGTCAGGAGAAGATGCAGCATCTTGATTGTTACACAAAATTAAAGGCACTGCAGTATGGGAGGGAGCAAGAACCTAACCACAGATGGGAGCTGCGCAGCATGCTGTGGGAAAATCCATCTGCAGTCTGTCTGATGTTGTGTGAAAGGGGGCTTCCCAGCATCTTATGGGATGTAAGATTTACTTACTATCTATACTTCTCTTTTTACTCTATCTTATTAAAAGGGCTATGTTATTATGCCATTTTTTGTTGGGCCTTTTTTATTGAGATCCTCCTCCAACCCTTTCACCATCTCTGTCCTCTGCCTCCCCACCCCTGGTGCAGAACACTCACATTTGTAAAGTATGATTTCTCTAAAGCTAAGCCCTACTTTAAAACAGGGAATGGAAAATAATTGACCAAGTACGGTACAAAAGAATCAGACTATGAATCAAAAGGGAAAAAAGAGATGGATGATAAGTATTTTGTTCCCCTTGAAACAAGGAAGTAGTCTTCACCTGCTTATCTGAAATGCTGTATTTTAGACACATAGAAAAATGAAGAGTTCAAAACAGGGCAACAAGAATAAGATTATAAGACAAGAAAGCAGGTTGAAAGAGTTGGACTTCTTTCTTGAAACCAGAAAACAGAGTTAGGATGTAAGAGCTGTCTTCAAATACATTGAGATTTGTTCCAATGAAGACAGCGGTCATCATTCTGTATGCCTGCTAGCTATAAAGAAGTTTTAAGTAGGCTATGAGGGAAAGCTCATTAGCTATGGAGAACAGGAGGGGAGCACACGGGTAAAGCCTGGAGCCAGTGCTGGTGGACATTCTGCAGAGTGCCTAACAAGCCATGTCTCAGGTTCAAGCACACTCATGGTCTTCATAGTGAAGGGATGTGTGACTTCCGGAGGTCTTGGCTGTCATTACATTTCCATGCTCAAGATTTCCCCCAAGGCTCTGTATTGCAGTGCTGTATCTAGCAGGGAGTAAAAGGGAAAAGCTAGTGTACCAGAATGCGTAAGCTGCAGCAAGAGTTCTTCTGTAGAACATTATACCCACTGTTCCCAGGAGGGAAATGGAGACACTTGGAGCAATTCTTGTCTTTACTGGCTTACCCTAATTCTCAGGAAATGTCTGTGGAAAAATACATATACTAAAATACGCATTTTAACAAATTCTAGTTCAGTGAATTAAATAGAGTGAAGATAGACATTAAACCAGAGTATTTTTTTATGAAGAAAAATATGTTTGAATTGTCTGAGTTTTAGTACTTGCATTCTTAATGGAGGGATTTTGTCATTATATATGTGTTTCCGGGCTTTGTGTTTCTACCTTAGATTTTTCCATATCAAAACTATCCAAAGTTTTGTTAAAAAACCTCAACCAAACCAAAATAACCCTTCCCACCCAACCCCCTCCAAGCCCCTACCTATATTAAATGCAAAGGAATTGTTAGGAAACTTGAAAATGAGATTAACAAAAATCAAGAGGGTTGATTTTTGCTTATGAGTGTTTAGGCATCACAAGTGAATCAGAAGACATGAACCATAGCATCTCTATTCCAAAAGATTTTGAGAGAATATTGTTTGAATCTGACAAATATTTCTGCTATGATGCACTCATAAAATAAGGCAAAGAGCATAAATAACTAGAAAATTACAAACCCAAATAGGGCACGTTGCTATTTTTCTCAAGACCTTCAATAAAACTTTTCAGTCACTCATCTCTGTAAAAAGCACATGGAGAGTGCAGCATGGAAGTTTTTAATTAGGACAGATAAGTCACCAGCAAAACATAGTATAGAAGAATTGGAAAAAACAGGAAAAAAAAGATATAAATTTGTCTAATACTACTGAATAGGAATGAAGTATATTATTAAGATGTCAGTTTACTTTGACTTTTCTCCTTTTAATGATTTGAAAAAACACTCTCAAATAATTTTTATATCACTTATATGGTAAACCTTTCTGGATAATGGAGCATATTTTAGAAATAAACCAAGGCTAGTTTTTTTTGTTTCTGCTTTCTTCTTTAATGCTATATTATATAAAAAAAAAATCTGATGCATTAAATTAAAATTACTTTTATTTTTTTTAATGAAAAATTATTAAACAGTGAGTTTTAGAGAAAAAGGAGTGAATTTTTAAGGCTTGAGTTTTAATAAATCTGTGAATAAGTAGCAACAATATCAAAGCAGTGGGCCACTCCATCCTTGGAAACTCTTTAAGAATTTCAAATGAGAAAAACAGTATCTCAAAAGTTTTTACTCTTTTTAAATGCAAATTAATGAAAACCTAATCAAAGTTGTATGGTTTGTTGACAGTTCTTATTTCAAAGTTAGGGTTTGTGCTATTTTTAACTGAAAACCTTAAATAATGCCTGGTCTTTGTGATAACTTCTTTTTTTCCTAGAGAGAATGCTGATTATTCTTGTATTGATTTAGTATATGTAACACTAGTATAAAGTACATGACAGTTCTCTATTTAAAATAGGAAAGGAAAAGTGCATTTTTTATATCATTAAAAATGCCATAAACTAACTTTGATAGAAGTTTGTTTATTACATTTTTTTAATGATCTACAGCTGTACAACATTTTCTTTTAAATGGAGATGCCCCAAATCCATTCCTGTATCTTGATTAACCTAATTAGCAAGGATTGAAGGGCTTCTGGCAACAAGGGTGTCACAGTGTCTCTACTCCCCAATGTCCACCATGCATGCGTCCTATTCTTTTGTTGAACCAAATCATATATTTATTTCACTGATTTTTTTCAAATCAAGGAGTGACTCTATGATTCATTGCTGTTGTAGGATGGTCATAGAATCATAGAATAGTTAGGGTTGGAAAGGACCTTAAGATCATCTAGTTCCAACCCCCCTGCCAGGGGCAGGGACACCTGCCACTAAACCATGCCACCCAAGGCTCTGTCCAACCCGGCCTTGAACACCGCCAGCGATGGAGCATTCACAACTTCCCCTGTGGTCCTATACTTCTTCTGTAGGTAAGACTCCCATTGACACAAATTAGGAAGACCCACCTGTGTATCTTGCATACATCTACAAGTAGATAAATGCAGCTCTTGTAATTGGCAGTGGCACTATGGTTAGCTGGGATGCTGCTGAATACTCTGAACACTGAGGTGAGCATCCAGTGGCTCGTATTGGTTGCCCTAAATCCTACTGCTCAGTTCTGTCCCAGCTCTTAGTGGAGCAGTGGGCTATCTGGTCTTCATTCACTCATGTGCAACTCAGAGTTTTCTCTCCTCAGATCTCCAACATACAGCATAGTGCTTTGGCCATAGAAGTGAGCAAGCTGGAACACATAAACAGTTTTGACCATTAGTAATAGGCCATAGAAAAGGGAGCTCTCTTGCCTAGCACAGTGCATCTAAAGTATCGCTGGGGAAGTGAGTTAGTGCCTTGAAAAGTGCTCAGCTTTTACGTTGGGTCTGAGATGA
The DNA here is from genome assembly GCA_028858755.1 of Ara ararauna. NCBI lineage: Eukaryota > Metazoa > Chordata > Aves > Psittaciformes > Psittacidae > Ara > Ara ararauna. The sequence goes on along the minus strand of CM054376.1, from coordinate 124,017,642 downwards.
GGAAAGATTATGATCTCTGAGTCCTTATATTGTGGAGAAATGTGAATGGTTTGCAGCTATAGGCTCCACACAAGTTCTGTGTTTCTTCATTACTGGGACTGACTTTACATTTGAATGTCATGTCCAAAGTAGAAAATGAGGGTACTTTTTGTAAATGAGCAGGCTTTGCATTTTTTATATTTGGATTAAATGAAACCTTGCAGATACTAGCCAAAAGCAAGCTTGATTACATAAATATTCTCCTGGCCACATCACTTCATCAGGGCTTTTTTTAGGAATAATAAATATTTCAAAGATAGCCTATAAAAATGTTATGTAGAAAAAAACAGCAGCAGATGATTTAATGTGAGTGAAATAATTGGCATAATTGGCTATAAGCTATCTTAATATAACATTCAATTTTGCAGTTAAGCATTTCCCTCACAAATAGGATTCAAATTGCATCACTTTAGATAATAAAATCATAGATTGAAACAAAACCCCATTTTTACAAAGAATTTTGGAAGTCTGTCTGTCTATTTGAAAGTGTTTTTCAGGGAAAAAGATTCTATTTCTGATCATGGTAATTTTCATTGTGGTTAGGCAGATTTTTGTGGTTCATGCTGAAGGGTGACTTAATTTCTTCTCCTTTCTTTGCTCTTAGGGAGTCAAATGTGCTGCCTCTGATTGCCTCTTGTTCATGTCTGCACAAGAATCACCAGGTTTCTCCTCTGTGTCATTGAAACTCAATATATTCAATTAACTGTTCCCTTAATTACCGACTTCTTGAGCTTTAGCTGCCTGATTTGTCAGAAAAAGTTCTTTCTCGCTTCTTTGCTACTGTCTTGTTCTTCTATCAGAACTAGGAGGGATCAACATATCTCGTTTCTTGCATTGTTATCAGCACTAGTTCAGCTATCAAATGCTCTGTTGCTAAAAGAGCAGTGGTTGATATAAAAACAGTAAGCAAGAGGAAAGTGGATAATAAATGAAAATCACAGGAAGAAACTGCCTTTTGTCATCAACCTCCTTTTAAAGAACTGCACTAAAAATAACAAGCTAGTGTTCTAATTCATGTTAAACAAATAACAGAAAATGCACACTCTAAAATTAACAGCTGCTTTTTCTTTTGTTTGTCACCTAGAAAAGTACTTCTTAAACATTCAGAAAACAATTCAGTACATTCCAGTTCTTAAGCTATTTTAGCTGTGTGCCTTCTTACATTGTACATTTGAGGTGACTGAGCACCAGCTATCTAGTAGTGCATGTAGTCATGATACGTGGCCTTGGACAGCACTTCTGTTCTGTTAGAGAAAGGAGGTAGGCTAGTACAACAAAATCTGTAAAGAGCTTGTTTTAACATTATATGCAAAGCCACAGTCTGCAGTTCAAAACTTCTGTATCATGTTCAGAAAGAAATTCAGCAGGGAATATTCTGTGACAAAAAATCTCTGGAATTTCACAGGACAACCAGACCTTGGACAAGCAAGCAGAATTCCCTTCAGATGATGATAAAGCAGAAGATATGCTCCAAGATGCACTCAGTGCCTTTCAACTGTTAATAGCAATTTAATACTTGGGACCAGATTAAATAGAAACCAAAGTAAGATTTCTTAAAAAAAAATGCATATTTTAGCCATTAAAGTTCTCGGCACCAACTTTTTCTTCTATAAATTCATTCTCATTATGCCTTATGACTTGCTAATTTAAATATAATCTCTACTGCCCAATACAGGTTGTCTAGAAGCTATTTTAATAATGTATTACTGTTCAGGATATTTACATGCATAGCCCTGCACACAGCTTATGGCTGGTTGCCCCTATAATTAAACCACTTGTGATTATAGGTTATGTTTGTAATTTATCATGCAATTTATAAACATCCACTTAATATCAGTTAAAACTTCTTGATTCCCAGATGAGAAATAAAAATCAATTTTGGAGTGAAGCTTCATTTAGTTTTCCTGGACTGCGTCAGCAGAAGGCTGTGTTCTTGTGACACTTGCCATATTCTGACTATTTTTCACTACAGGTTCTGATGAATATGGTGAATCTACTTAGCTTGTGATTGAGTCTTCTTGACTTAGATTTTTTTGTTTATTACATGTATGCAGAAGCAAAAGCCAGTTAATATGACAACTGGGGAGGGACTCTTCATTAGGGACTGTAGTGAGAGGACAAGGGGCAATGGGTTCAAACTTAAATAGGGAAAGTTTAGATTGGATATGAGGAAGAAATTCTTTACTGTAAGGGTGGTGAGGCACTGGAATGAGTTGCCCAGGGAAGTTGTGAATGCTCCATCGCTGGCAGTGTTCAAGGCCGGGCTGGACAGAGCCTTGGGTGGCATGGTTTAGTGGGAGGTGTCCCTGCCCATGGCAGGGGGTTTGGAACTAGATGATCTTAAGGTCCTTTCCAACCCTAACTATTCTACGATTCTATGAGAAGTCATTTGTCATCAGTTACCGCCAAGACTGGCTGCCTTGCTGTGAGTAGTGTGGAAGGAGGGGTAAAATCGTGTATCAGAAAGCAGTATTGATAAAAAACCAGCACTGACATAGAAAGCAAAGCAGCCAGAGGTGTCTTAACTTTTATCAGGAACTTATTCAAACAGTCTTGATGTCAGTGGCCCATGGCAACTCAGGATGCTGTAACTTGTAGGTAGAGGGTACAGTGATCATTCATGCTTCCGCATAGAAGCAAAGGTTAATAACTCAGGTATTACCAAGTGAGATAACTGTCAAGACTGCATTTTACTGAGGAAGAGGCAAAAGCACAGAGTTTAAGTGCCTTGCTAGCAGCTCAGCAGTAAACACCAGTCTCTTGAGTCCTATCAATTGTCTGTTCATTATACTACTCATACTGCCATGTATCTTCTGGAGTTCTCCTAAGGCATGCCATGGTGTAGGAATCCATTAAAAAGTTATGAGATATAAGCCTGGTAATAAAATTCTTTTCAGGAGTACATCTCACACAGACGTTTTCATAACCACTTTCAACAATGGTAAGGGGCCCTGAGGCCATAAATCTCCTTGCATTTCCCCCATGCAATGCAGGAACTACTTCAGAAGTCATTCATCTGGGTTTGGATGGAGGAGAAGCATCAAAAATGCAAAGGTATGGTAGACGAATGACATTTCTCTGTGGATGGTTAGTACCTTGCTAGCAATTACATGAGACTAATTAAGGTTGTGGATTCTGTGGCCCTGGATTCATTTTGTGTGGCCACATATAGCAATCCTGAAGTGGCAATAGATGCAAGTATCACCCCCACTGTAAGCTTTCATCCACAACTAGAAAACTGGCATTCTGTTTTGAATGCATCTTTTCACAGAGATCTTAACTTTGTTTTGGGGGGTACCATGAACGGATCACTGCACAAATGCTTAGGATTCAGGCTATAACTTACAAAAATTCAAACAAGGTCTCCAGCAAAAATGGGGTGGTGGTTAGGACTCTCCATGTGGTGCTTTTCTGTTGCTAAGCTTTAGTTATTCTGTCACTGTGGCACCTTTATCGATAGAGCAACATGAACTTTTCCAAATCTACATAAAATGGGCCATGAGAGATTATACAACACATGTCATTACTTACACTGATTTTCTTTATGTTCAGTAACGTGAGTTATTTTTGTTGGAGCAATATCATGACAGTGTGGAATAAAAGCCTTTCTCTGCAGCCTCTAGGCATATAAATACACAAATCCTTATTATTGATCAGAAAAGGTGTGAAAGTAGCACACTAGATCCTGTATCAGGCTCAAATGATAGCCAAAACTTCTAATATTTTCCCCCAGCTTTTCATGGCACTGCTTCTTCAGGTGTGCAATGCCAGCCTCTTCTTTGCAAGGGAGAAAAAAATATTCAGTAACCCAGGACAAGGGACAGGATAACCTCAGTCTCAAGGTGTTTCATGGAAGAACTGGGGAATGGACAAAGCCTTTGGAAATAAGAAGAGGTAGGCAATGACATCCACAGGTACTGGATGAGGATATTGTGATTCCATTCTGCTTATTTTTGTCCATCTGCAAAATTGTGGGTCAAAAGAAAACAGGAGAAACTGGAGTGAATTTAAGAAGAGCTGAATATCCAGCATGCACTGTGAAGCTTTTTGTCTAGCAGTCAGCAGAGATAAACTTCACATTTCAAAGACAGCAGGCTGAGAAGCCAGATTAACAGAGGAGGAATCAAAAAAAGAGATAAAAATTGAGCCTTCAGTAGCGCAGGATCAAAAGAGTTTGCTGTGGTGGCATACTTAACATACTGTAGAAACCAACTGCAGGATACTTCGAGGCATTGCTGAAATCAGAGAAGACTTCATGAATCCTAGAGAGCAGAATACAAAAAACTTCAAGAAATATCAAACCCCTTGTAGGTGACTGAGAGAAGGAATTGAATATGAAATATAAACAATTGGGTTGAATATGTAGATTTTAGGTTTGTGGCAAATTCAACATTCTGATTTTGCATTTTTAACAAAAAAAAAGTTATTGAGCTTTGTGAAAACACAACTAGATAAAATGTTGTGAAGGTTAATTACAAATTTAGCACCAGAAGAAACAATAAGCATAAGAAATAAGCAGCTAAATGAAATCTGTGTCATCCTGGATAAAAACAATTAAAGCAAACAAATGATGTGATTATATGTCTAATTCAAATATGAATATGGCAATATTGGATTTCATTGTGGCAGTTATCCATTTTCATCATGACAAAGCTGCTGAATCTTCTGAAAGTCTAAATGTGAAATACAAAAGCCTGCTAATACACACAGATCTGTTACAAGTAAAAGATTCAGGGTAGGGGCAACCATCTCAGTTTTAGGGTGTGCTCTGTCGAAATGCTTAGCTACATTTAGAAAGATGTTAGGTAAGGAGTTACTGTACATTTACAAATAGATCTATCCTGTTAAAAAATGAGATACATCTGGGAGGACTGTCTGTTACTGTAGGCTTGATGTTCTTATGTTTTAGCTAGGGGCTTACATTTCAGGAACTTGTTTTATATTTTTCCTGGTTTTACAGTGCTATCCCCTTGAAAATCTTTAAAACTTTTTCTGCAGTAGGCTTGCCACTCAGGCCCACTCAGGCATGGATAATCTAAGGGGTAAACAGAATATTGTTATAAATACACAAGTGTCTGTTACAAGAAGCAGTAAATTTAAAGATGATTAAAAAGCAACAACAAAGCACAAATACCCTCTCAAGCACATACAGATATTACATAACCAGTGTTTTTCTTGTAAAGGATTCATTAGAACATAAGTCTTAGAATTGAGTGAAATAAATAAATCAGCCTGATTAATGAGCTACTATGAATAATCTCTAGATGATAAGATCAAAAAGAGGATTTATTTGTTATTGCTTTGTGTTTTATTTAATCATGAGGCCCATGTAAAGCAGGTATAGAAATGGTGTACTGTGTATAAATGAGGACACATTCTAACATGACTTGTGTTGCACACCTTTTTACAAAGCTGTTGAGAGTTCCAGTTCAACAGACTGCCTAAACTGTTTAAAAGTTTTCAGGTCCAGGTCAACTGATTAAAAGTGCAACCTCATAAGGGCTATATGGGTTTAAAAAAATTGTAATAAAATTTGAGATATCTAAATCCATGTTTAGGTAGATGAGGCAATTAACTCCAAACCTGAACTGCCTCTGTTTAAAGGTGGGGGAACACTATAGATAATGTAATTGGCCGAGTGAATCAAGTACCTCCAGCAGTGTGTCTCACACACATGAACGTGTCCTTTGTGGGCAGGGCAGTAGATGAGGAATGGCTTTTTCCTTTTTGTGGATTTTATATAAAACCCATTGAATAAACCCAGAAATCTCCTCCAAGCTCAAGACAGTTCTAACCAAAACATATTGAGGCACGCAAAAATGCCAGAAGACTTGTGTGGATGAACAAGGAACTCCTGGCCAAACTGAAAACACAAAAAGGAAGCATACAGAGAGTGGAAGGAAGGATGGGAGAATGGACTAGGCGAAGGACTTGGGAATGTTGGTTAATGAGAAGCTGAACATGAGCCAGCAGCATATACTTTCAGCTACTCTGCTCTGCTCTGTTCTTGTGAGACCCCCTGTGGAGTATTGCATCCAGTTCTGGGCCCCTGACATAAGAGGGATGTGGACCTTTCGTAGTGAGGCCAGAGGAGGGCCTCGAAGATGATCAGAGGGCTGAGGCACCTCTCCTATGAAGACAGGCTGAGTTGGGCTTGTTCAGCCTGGAGAAGAGAAGGCTATAGGGAGATCTTGTAACAGCCTTCCATTACCTAAAGGGGGCCTGCAAGAAATCTGGAGAGGGACTCTTTACAAGGGCATGTAGTGATAGGGCAAGGGTGAATGGCTTTGAACAGACATATGGTAGATTTAGATTAGATAGTAGGAAAAAACTCTTCACTATGAGGGTGATGAGGCACTGGCACAGGTTGCCCAGAGAAACTGTGGCTGCCCCATCCCTGGAAGTGTTCAAGGCCAGGCTGGACGGTACTTTGGGCAACCTGTTCTAGTGGAAGGTGTCCCTGACCATAGCAGGGGGGTTGGAACTAGATGATCTTTCAGGTCCCTTCCAACCCAAAACGTTCTGTGATTCTATAAACCTATGATGAGCCTTCCGGTTTGATTTTGAATTGGACTGTGATTTTGAATTGGACTGTCTTTGCTTTGTTGCTAAGTTTGTGTCAGAGAATGAAATTTCAAATTAGCATAGCTTGTTAAATTGAAGTTATACTAGAATCTGCTTTTTATTTTTTTATTGTTATGTGACACTACCTAATCCTTTTGATATAGAAGTACAGAAAGAAACCAAAATTTGACGGCAAATATCTGTGAAGACATGTTATAATGGTATAATTCTTCCTTTGGCTGAGATGCAAGCAAGTTATTAAGACAGCTAATGCTTGTGATTTTGTCACTTGTTTGTATTCTATATATTACAGCACCTTTTTTTCCTCATTAAAATGTCCATAGTTCTAGAGTTAACCTTGCAAAAATCCTAAAAGCCTTGAAAATGTATGCAAAAAATATTCAGCATATGAAGAGCAAGGATTTTTTTCCCAAAAAATTATAATTGAAATTACAATGGAATTATCATGAGCCTTCTTACTAAGCAGCAAGGCTGAGGATAATGATTGTTTTTCAGCTGTTTAGTTTAGGCAAGCCTGTTGATTGCATTAGTACTATAGGCATTGAGACAGAAATTTGAGGGGATTGATCCTTTACCCTAACAAATCCTTGATATGACAGCTGGAAATAAATGTATTGGTTGGTATGGAGAATGTGATTTTGTTCTTATCTTTGAAGCTGTTAGGAAAATAAGACTGTTACTGCCACAAAGTTTATGAAGAAGTATTTGTTTCTCTGAATAATTTATTTTAAATTAATTTAGTTCTCTAAGTTCATCCATATATTTTAGTATCCTTTGTGTTTAGTCAGGCTGTTTTGTTTCTAAGATGTAAAGAAATGCATATGATTGGAATGTTTTCCCATACGTGGGATTCTTGGATCTGAAGGGTTTTAAGACTGCTAAAACCCTATAACAAATTAAGTATTGATGGTACAGAAAACCACACTGTCGCTGCCCTACAAAAGTTAACTTTTATATATTCATATTATTAACTTTGGAAGGACAGGTGATTTGACATTCATCATTTTTCCTGGCATTCAAAACTCCTGATTGCCAGAAACAGAAAGTAAGAGCTGATAAATTAGACTCAGGAAATATCCATAATAATTTCATAATCTTTATAACAAGTTCTTTCTTACAATTTAAGAAGTAGTTCAGCTTGTTCAGAGATTATGTAGCCCACATGGTCTAAATTGTTTGTATAGGTATTAATACTGAACCTTGTGATATTTGGTTATGGTGCAGTTAGCAAGCAGAAATAGCAAGATTTTATATTTTATTCATGATGCTTTATCTACTATCACATCTATGTTAGTGCCAGCATGAGATTAGAGAGGTTTTTAGCTTTTGTTTTCCACATTTACCTACACTTAACTAGCAGGAAAGAAGATACTTAGTAGAAAACCACAAATGGTGTAAAAAGGAGGAAATACTGTTGTTGCTTAAAATAGACTCCTATGAGTTCATTTTTTTATTAAATATGCTGTCAAGAAAATAGGTCAACTTTTTGGGAATTGAATTTTACAGAAGATGCCATCTGGCTTGTCCAGTTGTTACAAGGAAGGATACTTTTTTTGTTTGTTTTGTATGAAATATCACAGTGTTCTATAGAGGGGTACTTCAGGGTGGCTCTTTACAAGATACATGTAAAGTATCGAAGAATTAACTGCATATGGAAATGATTCTCAGCTATTAATGAGTCAGTGTAAAATTTTCATGTAAGACGAAAACCAGAGCTATTTAAAACGTAAGGACTCAGCTTTCATACAAGGCTTTTATTTTTTTTTATTATTGCTATATATTTACCGTGAGAGGCAAAGCCTAGACATTGGTTTTGCTGACCTAGTATTTCCAGAGGCCTAGAAGTTAAACTTTGGACTTTGGTTTCTAGAAACCATTATACATGGACATGACAATTTAAATAGGTGGTTTTGGGTCTGACAGCCAACAAAGCAATCTCCTCAGGTATAGGCTGTAAGAGAGTTGGCTCTAAAATTCTAACAAATTCCCAAGCTCACACTAGATGTTTAAACTTCCCTCTGTAATGAACAACTAAATATCATAGAATCATAGAATCATAGAATAGTTAGGGTTGGAAAGGACCTTAAGATCATCTAGTTCTAACCCCCCTGCCATGGGCAGGGCCACCTCCCACTAAACCATGCCACCCAAGGCTATGTCCAATCCAGCCCTGAACACTGACAGCGATATTCGTGAATTCACCCTTCTCAAAGATGTGGCAACAACTACACAGCTTAAGAAGAGTCCACTACAGATCTTGACCTTCAAAATGAATGGGGAATTTAGCCTCTGTATTAATTACATAGTAAAATATCATTTGTTATGTAATTCCAAACACATATACTGGATAACCAAGCAAGAACCAGCTGAATGTCCTTCAGATTTATAAGTAATCCTGCTATTCCAGTGAGCAGAAATATTGAGTATAAGCCCTGAAAAGCTAGTACTGAAAAATAAATCCTGAAGAACCAATACTGTGTTCTAAAAGGTGTATCTAGAAGTCATTCACTGCTTTGCCTTTAACAGGAGTGAGTAAATATTTGAACACGCAGTGTGCATGTTGAAATTCCTTCCTTTGACCCTGAAAAAGTAGAGCAGTATAGGTACTTTGAGTAAACTTCAGGGTGCTTGGAGAAAGAAAATAGGACACCAGTGATAAGGCAAATGACCAGATTTTGATTTGAAATGTCTGCCTTATTGAATTCCACTCCTGTTCTACTGATTTGAGAGAAAAATTGGATTTCTTCCTTTTTCCAGTGCCAGAGAGCTTACTTCAATAGGTTATCTGGTGGCAGAAGATTCTTCACTGCCTTTTACCTTGAATTTCTCCTTGATGTGCCCTATACTCATTTTACACTAGTGAGACTGTAAATTAATAAAAAAGAGTATCTTGACAGTGGGAGTGCAGCCTGCGCTCTGTTATAATCAGTGACTTTTGGCCTCTAGATTTAGTGAGTCTAAGATTTTACCTTGCAATCTAAAATCTCCATAGCCATAAAATTTAAATCTGGAATCCTATTTCCAAGGGAGCAAATGTAAATGTCTGGCAGCCTAGTTCAGCACTGTAAGAGTGAGGCCATGAGAAAATGTGGGCTTGAGTGTACCACTGAATGTATTTTGGCATATGATTTTGCTGCTGGCTCACCAGTAAGGGTTTTTCTGCTTCATACAATGATTCTTGGGCCTAAATTAGTGCCTATTTTTCTCATTTAGATTTTTTCCAGAATCCTGTGACATGCTAATTTGCAAGATGAGCTATAGAAAAAGCTATTTCCAGAAATTATTACTCATGTTATTTGGGGCAGACTGAGTGACAGCTACTATTCCTTCCCTATTTCATTCATTCTTCACCAATCTGAGCTGCTCAAAACTGGGATCATTCAAGAAATTCACAGAATTGTTACATGGGTCTGGATGAACTTACATTCTTAAAAAATACAGCACACATTAATAAATTACAGTTGTAATGAAATACACTATTGACTCTGTACTTAGTCAATTTAGGTGTTAATATGTTGCTTGCTTGCAAGATAATTCTGTAGAGGAACTCAACCAGCACATTGCCACAGTGTTTGAGCGTTAGCTTTTCTTGTCATGCAGTGAATATAATTCTGTAGTGGAATAAGTATCATGAAATAGGTAACAAAGACAAAATCCAGCATCTTTTGAGAATGGGATTGCAAGAATGAAACTTCGGGAGATAACCAGAAATGGAGCAGACTAAGCCAACGTCAGTTATACAGAAAGAGGCCCTTCAGTATATGTTAATATGCCAAGCCATAGCTTGCCATTGGGGCAGGCTCTTAGGCAAGTTTGTCATCCTTGCAATACCCCTGATGGCTTCTTCCAGAGGGATGTGACAGGCAACGAGATAAATACTAACGCTGTGCCAACTAGCTCCATGCTCCTAGGAGTCTCTAGCCCAGCCAACGATGCAAGGTTTGCACTCCGCATGCACCCAGAGCATGTATATGTTTTTTCTTTTTCTTTCCATCTTTAGCTACATATCCTCTTCATCCTTCCCAGCTCCTCCAAGTCAGGAGACATGATCTCTGTACCTTTGACCCAGGCAAGTCTGGATATTTTAGGAACACCAGTTTTATCTTAGGCAAAAAAGGTCAAAAATAGGACTTGGGAGTCATTGCAATTTTTAAGCATAGAGTTTCTCTGTTAGTGGCCAAATTCTTCATACTTCTTTGGCTGTATATTCAATTTGAGAAAGTTTTGCTGGAGAGAAATATTGATATAACAGGTAACTATAAAATTACTTAATTTTTATGCCAATTGTGACATTAACATTTAGACTGAGGGCTAATGGACTCTTTTGTAGTTCTGTGAATAAGACAACTGTCTGGGTAAAAGAACGGTTGCAAAATCCATGGTTATTTTCGTTATCAAGTTCAAAAGGAACATCAACAAAAACACTGGTGCTTGAAGTTCTTTTGTGCCCTCCAAAGAATATATATTGAAGGGTTTGGAATAACAGTGCTTGTGCATGTGATAGTTCTGATGCAGTGATCTGTAAAACAGTGGTAGAGGCATATAAAAAAAATGGGAATAGCTTTGGATAAAAAAGCAGATTTTGCTCTCATAGAGACAAATAATCAATATCTGCAATTTCAGAAATCTGGGCAGCTCAGGGCCATGGGTTACCTGGAAATCAAAGTTCAGTGACTGTCTTTATAAAGTTACATCATCAAGTTTGTAAGTTAAATCCACAACAGCAGAAATGCAAAGCAAATGCCAAAATTCTACTTGTCCTGCATGGATTTTGCCATGGATTCTTCTCCTCAAGCATGCCTAAATACTGAAGAACATAATAAATTTTGCTTTTGTGTGAATCTATTTGCTTTCATGTGCTTGATTTGTAAGGTGGCGTTGTGGGGGTTTTTTAGGTTTTCTTTCTTTTTTTTTTTATATTTAAGAATTCCGCATTATCTACCTGGTTTTATTTCCCACATTTTCAAAGTCTGCTTAGACCTTAAAAGTATGAAAATTACTGCCCTGCAGAGTTTTATCAAAGCTGTCTGAACATTTGACTCAGATTTAGCAAGGTCTCATGTGAGTAAGACTCCTAGAATAAAGCTAAGCATATGCCCTAGAAGCTTTCTGAAACAGAACTTAGATCTGGAAAAATATGGATGAAATACAGGTTTTCCTGCACTGTCAGTCTTCTCAGCGAAGAATCAAATTATAATATCAGTAATAATTGATACTAAAATCACATTTTCATCCCAGAGGATCTCAAAATCATTGTCACCTGGGTTGAGTCAGACTTTCATTTAAGCACTTTCCAGAAGCCTGTACAAAGTGGCTGATTGTGATGGGCATCAGCATGTTGGCATGCATACACAGTGTGTTTTACCCACAACCATTTTCCCTGGTCCCGAGGGTTAAGCATTGTGGGGTGTGGGCCTTGTGTGGGGTTAGTCTGCAATCTAGGATGACTAAGAGATTTTCCCCAAGCCTGGACAGTTATGAGTGGCAGGGTGTGTGGGACTGTATGGGCAAGTATCTTGTCCACTGGGCCCCTCCAGTGCTTTGGAAGCATTGGAGATGGAAGGCAGCTGTATGGAGTCCCCAGTGACAAGCTGCAGAAACTGCTGGAGGGGAGAGTGAATTACTTTGAGCCTGGTGGGCCCATGACACCTCAGGCCATCAGGGCAGAGATGCAGCATACAGATGGACTTATGATCGAGGGGTGGACTTAGCAATGGACACTGTGGCCCAGGTTACTGACGAGTGTGAACTCTGCACACAGCCTCTCCTGCTCTGAAAGGCTGTTACAGAAGATGGAGCCTGATATCATGGACTGAATGGACTCAGCAGCTTTGTAGGGATTGGTCCATGCACTGAGGGATGATCTCTCTCCCTCTCTCTGTGTGTGTGTGTATGCATATACATATACATGTGATGGTATACTGACAATGTGGAATCTGAGCATAACGTGAATGGTATGGAATAAGGGGTGGATAATGTCATGGGCTCAGCAGCAGCAGTCATTTTTCTCCTCCTTGGTAGCTGGTGCAGCACTGTGTTTTTGATTTTGGGCCTGGGAACAGCGCTGATAACACCAGTGTTTTCAGTTACTGCTTGGTAATGTTTTGGTCTGACCAAGGACTTTCTGAGTTTCATGCTCTGCCAGGGAGGAGGGGAGCCAGGAGGAAGCAGAGACAGGACACCTGACCCAAACTGACCAAAGAGGTTATTCCATACCACAGCACGTCATGCCCAAGATGGAGGACGAAGAGGAGAGACCCAGAAGGGTGGGGGGTGCACTGCGTGGTCGGGCTTGGTTTTAGGTGGTGAGAAATTGTATTCTTTCCTTGTATTTGCCTTGTCATTATTATTATTGGTGGTAGCAGTAGTGATCTGTGTTATACTTTAGTTACTAAACTGTTCTTATCTCAACCTGTGGGAGTTGCATTCTTTTCGGTTCTCCTTCCCATCCCTCCGGGAGTGGGGGGCAAGATAGAGGGGGGAGTGGGTGAGCAAAACTGCGTGGCTGACTGGACTTAAACCACGACACCTGCACAGACAGATACTTTAGCATTTTTATAAGTTCTCCTCGTCTGTGTCCCAGCACATTATACACTCATTTCCAGAAGGTAGAAATAAAAAGAAGGTCACGAATTCCCAGAGCTTCATTGGGCAGATGGGTGATCCACCATGGACACATTGATTTCAGCATTGCATCACTATTCTGAAAGCTGCAAAAGCTAAGTATAGTTAAGACCTTTGACTTGAAGGCATCTTTAGGCTGGATGGCAGCAGTCAAACAAAGAGTGGTTAGCCCAAGTGTTTCTGTGGGGGTTTTCATTTGTTTTGGTTTTGTTTGCTTGGTTTGGTTTGGTTTTCCCTATGACCAGATCTCACAGTTGCTGAACAAACCATGCACAAACCACCTTTTATATTCACTAAAAATAGTCAAAATATCTACTTGAAAAGTTCCATCAAAATATGTATTTTATGAAGTAATAATTTAATTATTTTTAGTGGATTCAAGTAAAGCTGTGGTATGTTCAATGTTCTAAGACTGAATATTAAACTGGAAGAATAATCATATCTATGGAAGAATAATTGTATCTACTTATGTAGATAAGAGGGTGCCGGTTACTACTACTACTACTTCCATCACCTCTCAGGAAAATGTGTAGGTTTATATTGACTTGAACTTAACTCTGCATTGTAGAAAACTATGACTGCCTCTATTTTTTAGACATCAATGGTATACGGGACTGTGAAACGTATTTGCATAAGACTGGCAGTTCTTTGGGACAGACACAGTCTGAGAGTTGGACAAAAGGCTGTATAGAACCATAGCAAAGTGATTTAACAGAGGCACTAATTCTCTAACTGCAGTTTTAATTTATGCTTACAAAAGGGCTCTAAGTGAAATTTCAATTACCAAAGTTTGGAAGTCTTGTACACTAGGACAGTCAGAGCATCCCATATAATGGAGATGATATTTATAATACTTTTCTGCCAATCTTTTTCCAACATACATACATCTTCAAACAGGCATGCCTTACACTAAATGATACCGTTGTGGGAAAGAAAACGCTTTTTTTAAACAAAAGAAAGGTTTCAGATAAATAATTTTGCAATTGCATAAGAAGCCAGGCCACGTTTCACAGTTTTGCTCTTAGCTAGATCTATGTCTAGAAATATACATATGTTTTTCAATGAAGTCTACAGCTACAAGGGGAATTGCTACACACATCACTTGACATTACTTCAGAATTCTTTGTTGAGTGTGAATTTCAGAAGCATGAAGTTTTGCAATAAAGAAAAAAAATCCTCAGAGAGAAAATTCATCAGTTCAGAAATCTGCTATAATAGTATTTGTAAGTGAACCTTAAATTACTAGCATTCAATTGGGAGAACTAGCAATCCCCTTCTTTACCCTTTTAGTTATCGGTATGGGCTGCAATGAGTTTAATTAATGAAGTATGTTCCATAGATACTCATTAGAAACATTCCTTCAGGAAACAGATATTAGGATGCTAGCTAAAATAGGAATTTCATGCACTTTGTGTTCTGATTAAGTTCATTTGTATCCCCTATGCTTCTGGCATATAATTTCTAGTAGGATAAGTATTCAAAATGAATACCAGAGAGTTAACTGCTGCAATGCAAATTCCTTTGCCAAATGTCTATACTTTCACATTAAATACATGTTATGGAGAGAGTAGAAAAACGGTTAGCGTTGCTCTTCAACACCACAAGAAATTTTAGACATCATCAGACACAGCCCATTAGGTGTTTAAATCTCCAGATGATTCTTTCAGTATTAGTGCCTACAACTAACATGTTACAGAATACACAGAAATATTTTAGCTAGCTTGGCCATGACAGTTTTCTCCCTAACAGGAAAAGGGAGATGTTCCAGCTGAGGAACAGATTGCTATCACCACTCAGAAGCTGCCTGCCTCCATTTGCTATAGGTCCCTTCCTTATTAGATGGGCATCCAAGTGTTGGTGATCTAAAAAATGTAGCTTGTAAGGCAATTAACAGGAAGGGTTACACCTTGGGGCATGGACATAATGTACCTCTAATGATATGATTAGGTAGAGTGAGCTTCACAAATTGGCCTGGTGCAACTGATACTTCTTGTTAAGTCCACCAGTGGCATACCTCAGATAGACAGTCACTGCACTGGATTCAGCACTGTATGTAATATAATGTAACATAATATTATATATATTATATAAAGAGAGGTGAATGGCAGTGCAGCATGGGACAAGTGGTTCATACAGCACTGGCCAATACTAATAAACTCTGCAATCCATGGGAAACTCTGAGCTGATTATATTTGCCTCAAAAACAAGCAGCAACCAGTCTTTATGCTGAAAGACTGTGAGTGGTTTTGAAGGTGACCTAAAAGTTCTGATGAATTTGAACTCTATAGGCCAAATCCTCCACCTCTCTTGTTTTTGGGACAGGATAACAAATTGATTTCATGTATTGAACCTACTGTAGCGGGTAAACAAGTCTACTTCTAATCCATTTATTGCTTTACCTGTAATGTGATGTATTGTTATGTTCCTATTGCACTAATTCCACAACAGTCAGATAACAGACGCTGGAGTTAACCAAGAATATAGAATATATTTGAGTTCTCAGCCATATAACATTTTTATAATGTGATTGCAGCAAGCATTTCCTGAGAGACCTGTAATGGATAGACCTATCATAGCACTAAAATAACTTCATAAGGAACAAAATAACATCTTTTAAGCTGATTGATGTCTTAGCTGACTTGTGCATTACAACACTCTGAGACATTACCACCGAAACTCAGCGAGAGTTTCTAAATATACACCAAGATGCGTGAAACAAAACACTACAAATGCGGATGCCTTCTGGAAAACAGAATGAACTTTCATTCTCAGGTTATTAAGTGAAAATTAATCCCAGGTTTTTGGTGTTCCCTTTCTCAGCCTCTCTCCGCCGACGGTCGCTGCCAAGCGCTGGGAAAGCAGGACTCCCCTGGCACGGCAGGATACCCCTGACATAGCTCCCGTCCTGCAGCTGCCCGGGGTGCATCCGGGGCCACTGTCGGCCAGGCCCTAGCGGCGCTCATCGCTTCGCTCCGCACTGCCCCAGCGCCCCCTGACCGCGGGACGCCGGCATCCAGGGTCAGTGCCGGACAAAGGTAGCCCCGCCGCGCACCGAGGGCCACGGGGGTTGCTGCTGCCGCTCCGCCTGGTCCCGTCCCGCCCGAGGGCTTTTTGGAGCCTCAGCGCCCCGTGTGCGGCTCACGTCCCTTGCAGGCCGCGGAACATGGGCTTCCTGGGCAGGCTGCCTGCGCTGACAAAAGTTCTGGGAGCGGCGGCGGGCCGGGCGGGCGGCGGCGGAGCGTGGCGGCGGTCGGGACGGCTCTGCTCGGGTGCCCCGCTCCCGTGCTGGGCCGCCGCTGCCCGCAGACCGCTGCCCGGGGGCCGCGCCGCCTCCTCCCGGGCGCCGGGGAAGTACGAGGAAGTTTTCAGGTCTTCGTTGGCGGAGCCCGAGAAGGTCTGGGAAGCAGCCGCAGGGCAGATACACTGGTACAAGCCCTGGGACCGGGCCCTGGAGAGGGGCCGCCCGGGGGGCGCCTGCTGGTGAGTGTGCCCTGCGCGGGGCCGGGGCCGAGGAGACCCGGGGAGCGCCGTAGGGCACCGCTCAGCTGTGACGGGAGGGCAGCCCGCCGAAGGGGGCGCGGGTGTGCTGGGTCGTGTGGTTAACGCAAAACTGCCCCAGCGCTGGGGGAGCGTGGTGAGTGTGCCGCAGCTGATGAAGGAGGTGGCTGCAGAGAGTGGAGCGGTTTAATTATTACGTTTGGTTAAGCTTAATGATTAAAAGGAGCAGTGTGTTGGGGTGAGAGGGGAGTTATATGTGTGGCACGTGTGACATACAGGTGTGTCAGCCCGTGTGTGTCTGAGGGGCGCAGGTGAGTGCGCCTGATGTTCTCTCATAGGACCTTGGCTGCTGTGAGCGTAGGAAACTGGGCATGAGGTGCCTAGGGGACGTGGGTGCATGGAAACACAGAAACCATGGCTTTCAGAGTTGTTTAATCTTAGAAACTAAATAAGTAATAATTTAGAGGATGTGGTTAAGATAAAGTTTGGTGAAAGTAATGGCATTGTAATATATATATGATGTAATATGTGCATGTGGTGAATAGCAAACTGACTTAAGACAGAATATGACACCCTTCTTTTAAATTACCAGATGGCTTTTCCAGTACTTTCTCAAAGGCAATTTACCTGTTAAAATTTTATGTTGACGACAAACATGTTTTTTCAGTAAGTTCACATCATGCTTTTTGATCTTTTCCAATGAGAAGCTGATGCAGGATAAATAAGGCAATGAGGATGAGGGTCATCTTTGATACATTGATGTTCTTTGCCACTTTTAGATTTTTCTAGTTTAACTTAAAAATGCTTATTTAAAAAGATTAATTGTAAAAATGGAATTAAAAATATTAGTCATTCTTAAATCTGCCCAAATGAAGAGGTGCAAAACCTGTAGAATAGAGCTTGCTTTCTTACTGGTCTGCTGTTACTCTGTGGCACCTCTAATAGTGAAAATTGTTTATATGTCTTAAGCTGAATGTTAAACAGCATCAGCCAGGCTAAAACTCATGAAGTCAGCGTGACAGTGAGAGGTCCTAAAATGAATGGATAGAGTCCACTGACCTTGATTTCTAGATCATGGCACTATTCAAAAAGGGCAGGTAGGTAGGATTGCCTGCATAGTTAGGGTCTAAAGAAGAGTCTAGAGCACAAGTCTTATGAGGAGCAGCTGAGGGAACTGGGGCTGTTTAGATGGAGAAAAGGAGGCTCAGGGAAGACCTTATTGTTATCTATAACTACCTGAAGGGAGGTTGTAGTGAGGTGGGGGTTGGTCTCTTCTGCCAAATAACAAGTGATGGGATGAGAGGAAATGCCTTCAAGTTGTACCAGGGGAGATTTAGATTGGATATTATGAACAATTTCTTCACCAAAAGGGCTGTCAAGCACTGGAACCGGCTGTCCTGAGTCACCATCCCTGGAGGTGTTTAAAAGATGTGTAGATGCAGCATTGAGAGACATGGCTCAGTGGCAGGCTTGGCAGTGCCAAGCGAATGGTTGGACTTGATGATTTTAAAGCTCTTTTCCAACCTAAACAGTTCTATGATTCTGTGATTAAAGACCAGTGAAGCTCATTGGCTCTGGCATTCCTGAACAGAATAATGAAGCAGTCAGTACAATGGTTATGTTTTAAGAACTAAGGAATGAGAATATAATATATAAGACATGCTAGAGAGAATGGTTTTGCTATTCAATTCTGTTAAACAAATGTGGTTTGATTTGTTGAGCATGATAAGCTTACTTGCTGAAAGTAACATGGCTAGGTCTCCGTGAAGCATTGTGATTTATCAGGTGGAAGTTATTTGGCATTATGGCAGGGATAACTGAACAGAATTTGCTGGGCTGAAGTCAGACTTGTCTTCTAAGGTTCTTTTCTGGCCTCTCTTCTCACTTTCATCTTTCTCCCTCTGTGGATGCAGTTTGCCACAGACTGAAATTGTCTTGTTAAGTGAGCAAATACCTGAAGGGAGAGTGTGCAGGCAATGGGGCCAGGCTCTTTTCAGTGGTGCCCAGTGACAGGACAAGAGGTAGTGGGCACGAACTGTAACACAGGAGGTTTCTTCTGAACATCAGGGAGCATTTTTTTAATGCGAGGGTGACTGAGCCCTGGCGCAGAGTTAGTGGGGTCTTCATGGTTGGAGATACTCAAAAGCCATCTGGACATGGTCCTGGGCAACCAGCTCTAGGTGGTTCTGTTTGAGCATGGGGGTTGGGCCACGTACCCTCCACAGGTTCCTTCTGAGCTCAGTCAGATGCAAGGCTCTGAAGACTCAACATCAGGTCCTAATTATTGTTTCCATGTCAGGTATCTGTTGAGCTGTTGTGGATAATAAAACATGAAGCAATTTGAAGTTGTATAATCCTCTTTAATATCTTAGTGTGCAACATGCAATTTTGATTCTTTTTTAAATTTAAGTTCCCCTTAAGTGATAACCGGCTGGATGTCATACTAGTATAGTACTGTAATGCCTCTGAAGTACCAGATGGTTAAGGTTAACCTGCATTCAGTGTGCTCAGCAAGATGAAGGTAGGCAAGTTCTTTGAGGAAAAGACAATAGAGAGAGAGGATACAAGTGCTTCTTCCAGAGGACATGCTGAAGAGAAAACAAAGAGGATGAAACATAACTGAGGAGCAGTCCAGGCTTCCAAAAAAAGCATAGCTTGCTGGTCTAACAGGTGAACATTTAGCTCTAGTTCTGAGGTTTACCGAGGAAGCAGTTTACAGAGACCTTAAAAGTAGTATTAAGAAGTTCACGTATGTGCTTCTTAGTTAGAATTTATCTCCTGTTTTGGAGACATATTATTAGGTTAATTAATAAATATAATTTTTCATTATCTTTGTTTTTGGCTGCCAAACCTGAGATTTACTTTTCATCTATTTTTCAGGCTCATTTGCTTTGGTTGAAGAAATTGAAGGAGGTGGTTAATGTAGTTATAATGTAGCCACAAGGCAAATTCTTATTTGTCCTCTAAATACTGTAAGAGCATGAAAGAAACACATGGCATGGCCTAGTGCATCTTTAGTCTCTGCCATTGGAAATACCAGTATTATTTTAGTGGGATGCAGAGTGATTTCCATAAGGTAAGTGGTCAGTGTCGCCATCCCTGGGCTGTTTGGGCGAAGCAGAAATCCCAGGTATCATTGACTAACCTGCATCAGTGGCTGGTATGGCTCAAAACACCATCTGGTTTTGTGCACATTAAAAATAAAGAGAAGATCAAAAAAGCATGAATGGTCAAGAAAAGGATGAAAGAATAAAATTGCTTGGTGTAGAAGTCAAAAAGGAGACCCAAGTTTTAAAACTGGTAGAATTTGGCTACAAAGTTGAAAGGAAAACTGTTGTTTGAGTTGGCTTTTAGAAGCCTTAAAGTGTGATAAGAGAGATGTAGATTTTAGGTGCTGGAAAGAAAAGTCCAATGCTAAAGATAGTGAAACACTTGAATGGATTATTTTGAGATCTTGTGGAATCCCTGTTGTAAAGGTTAAAGCACATATTTCCTTAGGAATGTTTAAACAGTTTTTCCTAATGCATGTAGGCAGATGGCAATTTTGCAAGTTAGTTTTTTTTCTCTTATTCTAAGATGTAATGCAGTATAAAATCCATCTGAACTTTAGGAGTGTTGCTCGGATTGCTATTCCAATGTTGCTTACACTTTTACAAAATGAGACAGGATCAATTAACATAATATTATCTCGGAATATCTAATATTGTCATGGTTTTGTCTAACATTTTATTCAGCTTCTGTTCTCACTTCATCTAGAAAATAATTCAGTTGATTCCTGGGAACCTGGCTTGGAGAAGTATGTGTAACCTGCATGGCGTAAAAGATTTTAGCAATATGCATTTTTACACTTAGGGTGCAAAGTAATTATAATGTAGTTCTTTTCTTTTGCACGTATGCCAGCTTTATTCAGAGCCTTTAGTTTCTTTCTTTTTTTTTTAAATTCTTAATTATCTTTGCCTTGGAGCTGTTAAAGACTAGAAATTGTCCCTGAATGCAGCTACTTTGATTCTTAAGATAGCAGATAGTGCTGGAAATTGAAGCATAGCTTTTGAATATTTGAGTAAACTAAGGCATAATTATGTGTTACCTTCTTCCCTACTGTACTTATTTCATTATAAGGAAGTGGGCTGTTGTCACATCCAACAAAATACTGAATGCAGTAAAAAAATTTCCAGACTGCAGATGGTAGATGTTAAGCTGCATGTAATGGGAGTCCTGCTACAGAAGATGTGAACAGATCAGCACTTTCATGCCCTCTTTTACTGCTACCCCTGAAAGGTTATCAGAGTAGTCTTTTTAAATATGATTAAAGAGGTAAGTACATGTGCTTGAGATTCCTGTGAAAACATTCAAACTCTGCAAGATCTCAGGCTGAGATGAGACTCGAGCCCTGATCATGGAGAGGCAGTAAATCTGAGGTGACTGCTGTAGGAAGCTTTAAAGAAGCTCAAGAAGGTCCTATTGATTAACCAGGCTCAAATTATTAAAAAGATGCTTATTAGATCTAAGTTATGCATAATGTGGACAATCAAAAGCTGCTGCTTTCATGGCTGTGTGGGAAAGAAGACATCAAAAGGATAGGTAGATATTGTCAGAATGTTAGAATCATAGAATCAGCTGGATGGAAAAGGCCTTTGAGTTCATCAAGTCCAACCGTTACCCCAGGACTGCCAAGTCCCACACTAAACCATGTCTCTAAGGGCCACATCTACGTGGTTTTTGAACACTTCAGGGAACATAGTTCCACCACTTTCCTCAGCAGCCTGTTTCAATGCCTGACTAACATTTTGGTGAAGAAATTTTTCCTAATATCCAATCTAAACCTCCCCTTGCACAGCTTGAGGCTGTTACCTCTTGTCCTATTGCTTGTTACTTGTGAGAAGAGACCAGCCACCTTCTTTTCCTCCTTAAATCTTATTGGTTTAAAATGTTGCAGTGAAGCAAGCTGGTTTGATACCATAAACAGTTTTAAATTCTGTCGGTTTTGACAGGAAGAATCCTGTAATTTTTTTTCCACCACAGCACGGGTGGATGGTATTTGTGCTCTTCAGAGACTGATGGTGAACTCAATGCAGTTTCTTTTATGTATTAGTTATTACTGTGTGTTCTTTTTATTTGTTTTACTCCTCCTCTGTTTATCAAATATTAGTAATTTCTCAGCATTGGGATCACAGCCTAAAATGAGGTTCTTCATACTTGAGTTCAGTTGTTAAGCCGCATTGAGATAACTGTCTGGTTAGCAACAGATTAGCATTTTACAGTCCTGCTTATTATGGCAAGATTTACTGGCAGCTCTTACAAATATCCTGCAGATCCACCTCTGATCTTTCTGCAGTCTACTGGAATATGTTCTTTTTGATCCTAGACCTCTGTTTTAAATAGGAGCATCTCATTGATGTCCTTATTCCAAGGCTGGTGTCATGGTTTAACCCTGTTTGTATCACGCAGCTGCTCGATTTCTCCCCCAGTAATCCTTCCCAGCCCCAGTGGGATGGGAGAGAACTGGAAAAAGGTAAAACCTATGGGTTGAGATCAGAATGGTTTAACAATTGGAAAAAAAAAAGTATCATAAGAAAATAAGAACAGCAACAATAAATGCAATGAAAAGAAGAGCATGGGAAACTGAAAAGTCTTTGACTTAGAGTAAGCACTACTTAGCAACAGCTGAAACATTGGTGTGTTATTCTCTGGCTAAATCCAAAACATAGCACTGTACCAGCTACTAGGAAGAAAATTAACTCTATCCCAGCTGAAACCAGGATACTGGGTCCTGGTTTCAAGCTGCTGTTTCTTTCCAGCTAAGGTTTATTCAAGCAAATCAAAGTTATCCACAGGTATTCATCTCCATGAGAGTTATTGGATCACCAGAAGTTTGTAGTAGCGCAGGGCAGCTTTTCAAAGCCAAACAGCTTTATTTGTTAGCTGGAGCGAGGTATTTGAGCTTATCCTTGGGTTAAAGTAGAGAAGCAAAAGTCTTGCAGTTGTGGTCTTGGTAGGTGCATCTATGCTTCTGTGATGCCATAAGAGGTTTCCGCTTTCTGAATGGGGTAGCAGAACTCTCATCAGACTACCCATATTGTCTTGGAGGTGTTTCTGTTTTGACCTGTAGTCATATCTTTGCCACATATTTGTTTGCAAATGATTGTTAAAAATTTATGTGGCAGTGTGATATTGCCATGTGTCTTTAGAAGAATCTAAGTTCTAGTGCTTGCTCATGTTTTCACCATTCTCAAGTGGTTATGGATAGTAGCCAAGGTGCTGTGCTCCCTTGTTCATGTCATCCTACAGTGATTTGATATAAAATCAATGGAGAACCTGGATCCTACACAGATTTTATGACAGTAATACAGAATTCCTCTATATTACATGAAACAATGGTAGATCCTTTATTGTTCATACAGTTCTTTTATGGGAAGGGGTTTGTAGTAGAGAATGGTTTTGTTACTTTCCTGGTCCTTGACTTTCTCCTTATTAATGGTGTTGTAAAGGAGTTTGCAGGAAAAGATTGCTGCATCCTAAGCATCCTAACTCCTAATTTAATAATTGCTATTCTTTGACAATAAAGACTATCCCATAACATGTGCACATGTGGATATATGAGTAGTATCTAAAATACTCTAATTTAGAGCAGTCATTTACTGGACAGAAAAGGTGAAGAAGAAAATACTTTTAAACTACTAGTGTCTTACTTTAGGTCCTCTGTTTTAACTTCTAGTTACATTATAACAATACACTGTCACAGTAGGGCATCCCCACAGAACTTTTCTGAAAATTTCAACTATGTTTTTTCAGTTTCTTTTCGCTATAGAGAGATATGTGCAGATAGAAAAAGAAATACAGAATGTTATTTAGCATGAACTTTGATTTTTAGATTCATCTCTCAGTAGAGTCATCCCTGTATCTGGTGCCTTCTGCATTTCCTTACTTGAGGATTAGGCTGCACCTGATTGTTTCATTCAAGCCCCCCTCAATGTAAAATGACAATAAAAATGAAACCTGAGTTTGTGAAGTGTTTTTTCTTAATTAGAAGATGAGAATTTTTTGGCTGTTGAAGAGGCTATGACTCACATCCCTTTAGAGGGGATTTTGAGTCACTGATGTAAAACATGGTAATGTCAAATGGATTATGAATGTCAGACAAATATATAAGATTTTGTAACTGTTGGGTTCAGTTTCATTTAGATACAGACACTTATATGCTTAACTGTTATTGCTAAGAGATGAATAAGAATATTTTGATTCCTAAACCTGTTCTTAAAAATGGTGTGAGCTTGCCAACACAAAGTAGTGCTATAATGTATTTTCATAATGTCAGGTTATTTTATGTGAATGTATGCTTTTTCTGTGAAACCTTAGTTACAAAAATCAGAATGATTGAGGCAAAGGCAGTTAAATTAAGACCAAGTTTAGCAGATTCTTAGTTAAGTCAATTAAGGTACAGCACTTTTGCTATTTTCAGTTGTGGAGAGTTATTTGGCTGAGAATGGCCACGTGAGCAATCCAGACAGTTACTTGACATTAGTGAAGTAGTGAACCAAAGGCTTTGAGGCCTTGCAGAAGGTTACTAGAGAACGCGTACATGAGAGAGTTTGAGGGAGTTGACAGAAGAGACTGTGAAGTCAGGATATGTAGGGAGGAACTGATAACTGTAACCTTGGAATGTATGCTGTACAGTTAATCAATCGTTAAGTTGTTACTAACAAAACACTGTTCAATTATATCTTGCCAACCGTGTCTTAAATGCTCTATTGTCTTAACGCTCTATAAAAGCTGCATGTGAGAGCTAATAAAGCTGTCAGCCTTATGATCACATTGGTCTGTCGTGCTGTCCTACATCCCCCACCATTCAGTAATGGGCTTATTTAGCTTTTTGAGTAAATTGTGAGTTTATAGAATAAAAAATGACTTCCTGAACTGAGTATAATGTTTTATGAGCTGTATTTTAATTGAGTGCTCTCATTCCCCATAAAATGCAAAAAAAAAAAAAAAAAAAAAAATCATATTTGTTTGAACGGCTGGCTGTTACATACTTACAACTTCTCTTTTTAGGTTTGTCGGTGGAGAGCTGAATATCTGTTACAATGCTGTAGATCGTCATGTTGAGAATGGACAAGGAGACCAAATTGCTATTATTTATGACAGTCCTGTAACAAATACCAAAGAGAAGATAACATATAAGGATCTTCTTGAACAGGTATGTTTGAGAATAACCTTTTTACTGAAAATAGGCAGTAAATATTTCACAGCAGGAAGGTACTACAGAGGTAGAAATGTTCTACCTTGTTAGACTGTTCCTTTTGCTGCTTTTGCTGTGCTCAGTATTAAATTATAAGCTTAGCTACCTGTACCCTGTACTAGTTATATTGCATCTAAGAGGTTTTGATCTTCTTCCAGTTCTTCTTCTGCAGCTTAATACTTTTTTTTTTCCTGGTTGGTTGAATTTGAAACTTAACTCTATTGGATTTCTCCCCTCCCTCCCACCCTGCGTGCCACCAACAATTCTTATTTCATGTTTAAAAGGTAAAGCAAATACTAGTCATTTGACAGTTGCTACAATAAACAAAAATAGAGTTCTGCAGAAATGAAAATGTTTACCATGGCTATTGCTGCATATAACTGAGTGTAAAACCAAATTAAATTGGTTTTACAGTTGAAGGGAGGAACTCTAAAGAAAGCTGTTTCACCTGCCCAATTATAAGCTGCAGTGGGGATGTTGCAGTAGGGATGCTGCAGTGGAGATGCTTATGGTCCTGCACTAATTTTCTGTCCAGAAAGTCTGTGGATTTTGACTTCCCTGTTGGCTGAGGTAGCTTACTCCCAGCTGGGGTGGTGAATACTCACTACAGCATCAGCCCATTCAGATTTTCTCAGTGCCTGACAGCGGCTTGTTGCCACCATGAGTGTTTGCAGTCTGCCCTATTCAATGTTTTCCGCGCTTTCAGCTGTCAGCTGGTGCTTTGCTATCACGCTGCTCCTCTGTTTAGCTGGCTGTTTTCTTCCAGTTTTATATAGCAGTTGCACTTAACACTAAGTACAAAGGAATGTTGGAGTCAGACTTGTGTTCTTCTTTAATACATTGCGCATTTTGAAATACATTACGGTCACTCCATTTAGGCACATAGCCTCTGGTGTAATGTGGACCTATGGTTTTAAAAGTGAAATGAAGTTCACAATACAGTAATTCAGTTTGTGAGGATTTTATTCCACTGATGCAAAAAAAGAGAAGTCATCCAGCTACAAAAAATGATAAACCTGTACTGCACTTTATCTTTTAAGGAAAATATGTAAAGCACTTATTCCTCACCAATATTCTGTTGATTTTCCAAGTCCAAACAAGAACTTGGAAATTACTGTGAAGTATGCTGGGTCTAGAACAATTAGCTCCAGTGTTTTAAGAAATCAGAAGATTTTAAAAGGGCCCAGCTTCTTATCTGGTTTTATTTATTTTTTAATATATATATGACATACATAATATTACCTTTATAAAATTATAATTTTATAGATACAATCTTGTCATGTGCAATATAAATATAGGCTTAATATATATACACAATATATATGTATCTATAAAATTATATATATGTGTTCATAATGAAATACATGCTTGTTTTCTTTTAATGAAGTAATGCAACATTTTAATGTAAATTATATTAAGTGAACTGTTTCTGTAGAAGGTTCCCCTGAAAAGGAGGAAAAAGTAACCTTTTTAAAGTAACTTTCGTTTTGCTTCTTAAGCTTGATGTTGGTATTAAGTCTCCTAAGTTTGAGTCTTTGTATTCTCTAGAAGTTTATGAAATATTTTAGGATATCACAGATTTGTGCAGAATGAGAAAATTTGGTAGTTGACATCCACATCCTTTCCTCCACATTATCTCTTACAGCAGCATTACCAAACCAAATGGAAGAACTGGTTTAAGCTTTCTGGGTGTATGTAGCAGAACTCATTCAGAAGTTCATTATAATCTTGCTGGTATTTGAGTCCTATCTAAATACTGTTTTTGAATTCTTTACAGTTTGCTCTTCTCCTTAAAAGGGAATATGAGTGAAAGGCTTCATTTGAGATTAAGATCTTTTCTGTTGAAGCTTTCTAGTCCACTCTTGTGGAATAAATTTAATGTGGTTTACCTGGTAACTACTGGACACCTGGTAACAAAGGTATTCACAAAGAGATCTGCTGAAAATGGGAGACATGGGCTGGTGTATTTGGTGTCACGGGTCTTGTAGGCACAGGAGAGACTTTAAGACAAGGCCTACCAACACCACTGTGGAGCATGGGTGATGATGTTGGCTCAAAGTCCTCAGGCAGTGCTTGTCACGGTGCTCTCAGTCTGCTCAGTGTAAGCTAAAAGTAATATATTTTGTCATTTTGAAATAGACTTTCAGTGCTCAGAATGTTTCATTATAGATCAGTGTAAGTGCAGATCAGACATATGACCAAAGTGGATGAATCTACTGGCAGGGAAAGAAGCCTTTTGCCTACTTTCTTGAGTTCCTTTCCCAATTTAAACCAACCCAACAGTGTGTATTTGTGTTCACACTGTTGTTCAGACTGTCCCTATCCAATGAATGTTTAGTAGTCTGTCTGGACAGTAATGCTGGACAGACTGATAGTGTAATGAGGATGTCTTTTCAGAGAGCCTGCCTGTTCAAAGTGTCTCCATAAGAGATCAGCACTTGAAGTGGTGGAATTTTTTCTGGCTTTTGGTTAGTAGAAGTAGAGCTTATAGATGGATTCACCAGAAGTTATATAGGATAAATGTGGGTCACAGCATGGGGAGATGCAAAGTTTTATAACAGGTTTGATCATTTGTTCCATGATCAAACTGACGGTAAGGGTGATGAAAATTACATAGGTTTTTGGCTGGAGATAAGACTCCTTCAGGAGGGTGGGATAGCTTGAGCTATGTACTCAGAAAGCCTGTTGTTTTCAAGTTATCCCTATATTTTCTATTTCTTGCACTGCTTTTTTGGACCTAAGAACTACAGTGATGCTACAATTTTGATGTTAAGCACCACTGAACTACAGATACTTGAGAGAAATGTTGGAAGCTTGTGAATGTTTAGTACCCAACCTGTGGGATCTATTTAATTATTTAGTTATTTATTTTGTCAGAACTGGACTTGGAAGGATTGCAGGCCAATTTCAGCTATTCTTTATTGATATAAATAATGACAAGATCAGTTTGTGTTGATATTCTACACAACTAGACTGTCTTCACACTTGGGAAGACTTGAGAATTACAGTTGCTTAAAGTGAAGCTATATGTAGTGCATACAGTTGCATTTTAAGTGTGTTAATTATACGTTGTTCCAGATGAAATCTTCCAAATGCAGACAGGAGGAATTTGCCAAATTTAAGACAAACAGTCTTCCAGAATGTACTGATTGGTCTTTTTTCTTTAAATGAGGATTGAATGTTGGACTGAAGCCAGTGAAATGGGGATGTAGGTAAAAATTTTGAGTATGTCTTGGGAGATTCTCTAATTGCAGTAGTGAGATGGCAGGAAAACATAAGGGAGACACAAATTCTGTTAGAAGTATTACTGAATCTGGGTAGTATTAGGGAAATATGAAAGTATGCAGAAGATATAAATTCATAAACATAAATTTATAAATTTATAAACAATTTTTGTGATTGTGTTGGAAAATACTACCATTTTCAAGTTAAAGCAAAGGTTGTTAGCTGAAAAACGCCTTCTGTTTACATCATTGGATGTGTTCTCTAGAATGCCTCACTTGCTAAAAAGAAATCTCAAGAATCTGAGAGTCATTGGCAGTTGTTGATGCTTGATAGATTATGCACACAAAGGCAGTATGATTTCTCTCTATTATTCTTTTCAGTAACAATGCACAGCTAACATGTTGAATTCAGTGCTGTAATAAATATTTTCTGAGTGCAGTAATGTGGGAGGATTAGTAAAACCAGCAACCCCCAAGCCTCTGACAGCACTGAATATTACAAAAACATGGATGAGAAAGAAGGGCTTCAGGTTATCAACAGTGGACTAGGATGTAATTTCTTCTGTAGGAAGGTTTTTTCATAATTACTCATCCTAAAACTTGTCTTCTTCCAAAATAGCTGTATTAGGTATTGCCAGTTTGGATTTATGTGTGTGTCTGTCATCTTGTATATCCGTCATATCTTCTATATGTGACTGAGGAATCACCCAGATTGTTCTGTTTCTAGTAGTTTTTCTCATTCTTCATGCTTTACTCCATCTTCTTTCTTTGTCTTCTGCCTTGAAAAATGACCAGTTCCTTCTTAGCTAGAAATATTGGCTTTCATTTCAAGACATATCTTCCCTCAGAGTTGATTTAGAATGAAAACTAGAATACAGACAGAAAATCCTACTGAGACTGACAACCCCACTTTATCCTCTTTGTCTGGTAAAGCAACATTATCTTGATAAAACTATGTATTAGACTTCTTCAATACTGGTTTCTCTTATCTTATTTAAATCTCAAATGGCATTCTTCAGCACCTGTCCTAGAAAGATTTAACTTCAATGTCACTGGGGTAGCTCTTCAGAAATATCAACATTAGTATTCTTTAAAGGATGAGACTAATCAGGAATTTACAAAGAGCGGTGTCTTGGGTTTTTCACATTCCACACAAAAGTCTTCCAAATGATGCTGTAAAAGTCTGGAAAAGCAGCTGGAACTTGATCTCCCCTGACTGAAGATAGTTATACTGCAGCATGTCAACATCAGCAGTGCCTACAGTAGTGTATAATTTAGCGCAGCTTGGGCCGATCAGTGAAGCAAAACCATGCTGAATTAACTGTAATAAAACCACTATACGTGGTTTCTGAGTTTTACTTTGGACTAGGTTTAGTTTGATCCTTTGAAATGAATGTCCTATAGCTTACTTCAGAGATGTCTGAACATAGCTATCCCCAAATCTTTGCTTCCTTGACTTGCAGATTCCTTTACGAAGTGCTGTGCTCACCCTTCATCTGTCTCACTGCTGCTTGATTTCTCTCCCCACTCTGAGTGGATGTTGTCCAAATAATGGCCTTTCAGGGGAATGGATGCTGTAGGAGTTGTGCCTAATACTATGGGCTATCCTTCACAAATACCTGAAACTTTCTGGGGCAAATAGTTGTCTGGAACCGATCTCTTCATGTAGAGTGAATGCCATGACATCACTTCTGATCAAACACTGAATCCATGCCAAGCTGATAAGTATTAAGGATGCTCCATCTCATCCCAGTCCCTCCTTGGCGACACACAGTCCACAGCCAATCTCCAGGAAAGAAAATGACCCTTCCTAAAAATCCCCAACTTACTCAATGCAAATAACTCCTACGCATCTGAATAAAGGAGGGACATATTTCTGCAACTAACTGCCATCCCAGCAGCTGTCTGGCAATCCTTCTGCTATATATATTTCTTGCAATTTGTGGAAGAGTGTACCAGCACCACTACCACCATAAGGTAGGTCCTTTACACAGTGTTTTATGCACTGTATTTGAGATAGTGTGGTTGATGTTTTGTGCAGAAGCTTAGGAGAGCTGTTATCAAGACATGCCACATCCATGACATCAACAGTTGGCACGGCTGTGCCTGGCACACAGGCAGATTTGGGACAGGGCAGATGGTCTCTGATGGAGCTTGTTGCTCTATAGACCTTCTCTCATAGTCCCTGGGGAATTGTCCCTGAAGGCATAACAGCTCTCACAGTCAATCAAGAGACCTACACCACCTTTCCACAGCTCTGTGACTAGTGTCCTAATCATACTAGAAACCTCCTAAACGCAGTCCCATGCTCGATACATGTACAGGAAAGGAGTACACACAGGTGGGCATCTGAATCAGTTATTTTGTAGTTCCTATTGCCTGCTGTAGCAGAGAGTGGGCCAAGGGGATGTTCCTGCATATTGTCTCATGGGGGTCCCCTGGGAACAGTAATTAAGAAGAGTAATACAAGAGTGAAGAGGCTGATGAAGGGGATGGGGGGAGTAGGAAGGAGTTTTTAGTAGGCAGTAAGACTTTCTTTAGTAGTCTTGGGAAAATGACACAGTGGAGAAGGTGAAGAGCAGCCTGCTGCTTTTGGTTTAGAGGAATGTGTATGTGACATGGCTCTTTTTACCTACGAGAAGCATTTCAGGATGTTTCAGGAGCTCTCAGTATCTGAAGAGTCCTCTTGTGTTTAGCTTGTATTGAAGGACTCAACACGGGTGAGACCGAGCCATTGTTCAACTCAGGAAGTTTTGAAGTTCCTCTTTTAAGGATTTTGAGTGGAATTTCCATCTTAGTACCTTTGAAGAATTCTTTTGGCATGGACCAAAACTGCTTTTTTAGCTACTGGGGACAGCCTGGTGATTTACTTTGGAACTGAGTACTTCTCTAGACTTGAACTGCTAATACAGATGTAGTGTCTGGTGGTGTCTTGGCTTCAGCAGTAGCAGTCATTTTTTTTCTCCTTAGTAGCTGGTGCAGTGCTGTGGTTTTGACTTTCGGCCTGGGAACAGTGCTGCTAACACCGATTTTTTTAGTTGCAGCTCAGTAATGTTTGGACTGACCGAGGACTTTCTGAGTCTCATGCTCTACCAGGGAGGAGGGGAAGCTGGGAGGAAGCAAAGACAGGACACCTGACCCAAACTAACCAAAGAGGTATTCCATACCACAACACGTCATGCCCACTGTATAAACTGGGGGCAGTTACCTGGGAGGGTTAGATCACTGCACTGGTCAGGCTGGGTATCAGTCAGCAGGTGGTGAGCGGTTGTATTCTCTTCCCTTGTTACTTCCCTTATCATTACTATTGGTGGTAGCAGCAGTGGTTTTGTGTTATGCCTTAGTTACTGGACTGTTCTTATCTCAACCTGTGGGAGTTAAATTCTTTTGATTCTCTTCCCCATCCCTCTGGGAGTGGGGGGATGAATGGGGGAGTGAGAGAGCGGCTGCATGGTTCTGAGTTACGGCTGGGCTTAAACCACGACAGGTGGCTGGGAATAAAGGCATATTCACAGGGGGCTTGCATTTGATAGAAGTGTAGTTTAAGCCCATATCTTCAAAGCTGAAAACCTCCTTGAGTTTCTTATTATATCACTTGGTCTCAAGTGATTTTTATTGCTGGAGTGTCAAATATATTATAGTGATAGAGCAATCTTAAACTTGAAGACAAGTGGAGAAATAGCATGCTGGTAGGAAAACAGCAACTATAAAATCTTCAGTGATAAAGTAAGATGTGTTAATGTAAACCATAAATGACAACACACTGTAACAAAGAGGACAGTTTCATGGCTGGTAACAGTGTAATGAAATGTCACTACTGACATCTCCCCCGCGTTTTTTTTAAGGAAGAGTGATTGCTTGGATGTTTGAGGGTTTCCACATCAATCTTAAGGTCAATATAAACCTCTAAAAGAAACTGTTCCCTACTCTTCCAAACAGTTGCAGATACAGTGTTTTATTATCTATATGTATTCCAGATGTTCTCTGACTGTGAGAAGGATGAGGGAGAGGACACAAGGAATATCATAGGTACTCATGTAGTATATTGGGTTATTGTCTTCAGTGCCACTCTAGGATAGGGAGGTTAAGTGCAGACAAGCAATTACTGGGTTTGCATGGAAGATGTGATTTCTGTCTGTGGCATGCTACATACATTCTTCTTTAAGTACAATTTACCTATGATTGGTTTCAATAAAAATGATTTAAATACATGCAGACCTCCTCGCTGTCTCCTTCCTGGAGCCAAGTACCAATGTTATATAGTATAAGAAGTCTTACAAAATTACTAGTGATTCTTTCTGCCTTTAGCGGGCAAATATCTAGAAATGACTGTAAATGCTGTATTACTGGCCTAGGGCGCTCCCGTTGCTTGCGTTATTTGCTGGGTCACTGAAAACATCTCTTGCTGCTTCAGAAGCTTGGGTGTTTTCTATTTGGCAGGCAACATCTCCCTCAGGAGTTTGTCTCCTCTTTCCTTTCTCTCCAGTCTGATAGTACCTGAAGAAAATTCTTTCAGGGGACTAAATTTTGCTTGAAACATTCTCTGTATGATATAATAAATAAGGAATAATGCAGTTCAGGTAAGATATGAGGATTACATATATGAGTTGTTTCATGTTACATTGATACTGGAAGAAATCAGAATGTTTCAACTTCTTATGCTTATTGTAGTATTTTCTAGTGAATGACAGCCTCTTAAAAAAGAGTTTTGCTGCTGTGCATGAGTTCCCCTGTATGACAGAGCAACTCTTTTTCTTTTTTTTTTCTTTTTTTCAAAATTAGATTTATATATCTTCAGATATCCCTTCGCAGAGAATTTAACTTTTTAGTCTTATCACTAACGTAAAACTATCCAAGCAAAACTCTTGTTCTTATTATATCTACCTGGCACGTAATTGTGCTTATGGAGTATTCCAGCTCATGACTACCTGGGGTGTTTCTACTTCCAACCTTTTTCATATTAGCTTATTAGTTTACTTTATTTCTTCTTAGTTTACGGTTTTTCCTGTTAACCTATTAGCTTATGCTTTGTGTACAGTTACACACAGTTTTATATATATTACTTATACTCCTCTACACACTGATGTCTAATTGAAAAATTTAAGAGCAGTGAGCAGATTTGGTTACTGAGTGTTACACAGCTGTCACTCTCTGGAACTCAAGAAACCTGAGTTCATTCAGTTGCTCTCGGGGAATTAGTCGTTTGCTTTTCCTTCAGGAAGTGCCACAACAAGCAGGTCAGGAGAAGTGCAGAGTACTTATCACAGGCTAGCATGTTCACTCAAACAGAAGTACTGAGTGGTGAATTTTCCATCCTGGTGTACTAATGGAATTTTCAATACTAGTTTTGTAATAGAACACTGTACACTGTCAAGGTAATAAATATTTTCTCATGGTGATACAGATGGCTAACATTGCTGCTGATCTATTACATTTCTTGAGTTCCAGTCCTTTCATGCCATGCATAGTCTGTCTTCAAGATCCTGCATACCAAAAATGAAAATCTGAAAATGAGTGGGAAAATGACTTCTCAGATCTAAATGTGTTTCTCTGAATTTGTATTTGGTGCAGGGTGTAAGATTTCTTGTCTTTTATTGCGAGAAATTTACTGAGGTAGGGAAAATATTACCACATATTGATCTGTGTTTCAGACTTAGCTTTGGCAGTGTGCTCTTCACTTCCCCCTGTTTTTCTGCTTAAGCTGTAGCCACCAGTATTGGTTGAGAAGGCTGCATCTGGCTTATTTTTGAACTTTGTGGAGACAGATAACAGCACAATAGCTAAGGGCCGTAAGTCTTGCTCAACAGCTTGTTGAGCATGCACCAACTGAAATATGGGTGGTATGCAAATATGACTAAAAGTCAATCATCTTAATCCATAAATAGTTGACAGCCCAGGGCCTGTTGATCTCTCCTGCATGGCAGCAGGCTGCCAGAATCTCCCCTTGAATAGGGACATCTCCCAAGGTTACTCCTCGAGGTTGAGATATTCCTTGCTGCAACATATTCTGCATAAGTGATTAATAGCATGCTAAACTTTGAAACCTTAGTTAAGTGATAGAAAGGATGGAGGACTGTACATGTATAATCCTTTAGACATAAAGTGTTGATCAAGTCTGGGACTAAGTTTGTTTCCAGCTGCACCTAGACTCCCCTCAGAAACTCAGAAAGGAGTTTAGAAAGCAAGGGCTCCTTTCTGAACCTCATGGCTCAACAGGAGCGCCTCCTGGAAAGTTTGTCTTACCTTGTCCTCTATTCATTAAATAATTACGTGTACCTCACCAACAAATCTTGTTAAACCACTTTTGCATTTACTATCAACTTTGTTAAATCACTGGTTTATATCAATAAACATATTCCCACTTCTCTTATTTTTTTTACAAGCGAAGTGGATCATTCCATCTGCAACATTAGCTACTTAGGACAGAATTTGCATTATGAAATGCTCTGTTAACATCCGTTCTTAAAAGCTAAAATTGAGAAATACAAGCAGTTTTCTGGATAAAACAATGAATGATTAGAGTGTCATTTAAAAAATTGCAATACATTGTTTTCTTGGTTTGTTTTTTCTGTAATATGTAAAATAATTGGCTTCAGTCCATTCGCATATTACAAAAGAGGAATATTTTACAGTGTTTTTGGCAAAAAGGAAATTTTCCTAAATTTATTGGTTGCATAGTTCATAAACTTCATGTATCATACTGGCTTATCTCCTTAATATTCTGCATCGGTTGATTGTATGAAAATTGTTTTTTATGGGGCAAAAGCATATCTGAAGAAACTTTTAATATATTATGAATGTTTTGTCTGTACAGGTCTCCAAGTTAGCTGATGTCATGATCAGACATGGTGTGAAGAAGGGAGATCGTGTGGTCATCTACATGCCCATGATTCCACAGACAGTGTACTGTATGCTGGCTTGTGCAAGAATAGGAGCCATCCATAGCCTGATTTTTGGTGGATTTGCACCTAAAGAGCTTTCTGTTCGCATTGACCATGCAAAGGTAATATGTATTTCGAACAACAAACACCATTCCTTTAGTTACTCATATAAGTCAATGTCAAAACCCTATTGTTTTGTTTGGTTGTTGTTTTCTTCCCGGAGAGCATAACAAGTTTTCTTTTTGTGTGGCACACAGTCTGTTTAGAATGCCTAACACTGCAATATGACCAAAGTACTATATGTGCTGAGATTGATAACTTTTTAGCAGAGATTGAGAAACAAATTTTATGGAATCATAGAACATTTAGGGTTGGAAAGGACCTTAAGATCATCAAGTTCTAACCCCCCCGCCATGGGCAGGGACATCTCACACTAAACCATGCCACCCAAGGCTATGTCCAACCTGGCCTTGAACACTGCCAGCAATGGAGAATTCACAGCTTCCTGGGGCAACCCATTACAGTGCCTCACCAACCTAACAGTAAAGAACTTCCTCCTTATATCAGTCTAAACTTCCCCTGTTTAATTTTTAATCTGTTACCCCTTGTCCTATCACTACAGTCACTAATGAAGAGGCCCTCCCCAGCATCCCTATAGGCCCCCTTCAGATATTGGAAGGCTGCTATGAGGTCTCCACACAGCCTTCTCTTCTCCAGGCTGAACAGCCCCAACTTTCTCAGCCTATCTTCATTAAGGGAGGTGCTCCAGCCCCATGATCATCCTCGTGGCCCTCCTCTGGACTTGTCCCAACAGTTCCATGTCCTTTTTATGTTGAGGACACCAGAACTGCACACAGTACTCCAAGTGAGGTATCACGGAGCAGAGCCAGAGGGTCAGGATCACCTCCTTCGACCTGCTGGTCAGGCTCCTTTTGATGCAACCCAGGATACACTTGGCTTTCTGGGCTGTGAGCTCACACTGAAGCCGGCTCATCTTCATTTTTTTATCGACCAACACCCCCAAGTCCTTCTCTGCAGGACTGCTTTGAATCTCTTCTCCGCCCAACCTGTAGCCGTGCCTGGGATTGCTCCCACCCAGGTATAGGACCTTGCACTTGTCATGGTTAAACTTCATCAGATTGGCATCAGCCCACCTCACAAGCATGTCGAGGTCCCTCTGGATGGCATTCCTTCCCTCCAGCAGTGTATCAACTGAACCACACAGCTTGGTGCCATCAGCAAACTTGCTGAGGGTGCACTCAACCCCACTCTCCATGTCACCAACAAAGATGTTGAACAAGACTGGTCCCAACACTGATCCCTGAGGCACACCACTCGTTACTAGTTTCCAGCTGGACATGCCAACCTGATGAAGTTTAACCATGACAAGTGCACGGTCCTACACCTGGGTCAGAGCAAACCCAGGCACAGCTACAGGTTGGGCAGAGAAGAGATTCAGAGCAGTCCTGCAGAGAAGGACTTGGGGGTGTTGGTCGATGAGAAAATGAACATGAGCCGGCAGTGTGTGCTTGCAGCCCAGAAAGCCAAGCGTATCCTGGGCTGCATCAAGAGGAGCATGACCAGCAGGTTGAGGGAGGTGATCCTGCCTGTTTACTCTGCTCTTGTGATACCTCCCTTGGAGTACTGTGTGCAGTTCTGGTGTCCTCAACGTAAAAAAGACATGGAAGTGTTGGAACAAGTCCAGAGGAGGGCAACGAGGATGATCAGGGAACTGGAGTGCCTCCCGTATGAAGATAGGCTGAGAAAGTTGGGGCTGTTCAGCCTGGAGAAGAGAAGGCTGCGTGGTGATCTCATAGCAGCCTTCCAATATCTGAAGGGAGCCTATAGGGATGCTGGGGAGGGCCTCTTCATTAGGGACTGTAGTGAGAGGACAAGGGGTAATGGGTTCAAACTTAAACAGGGAAAGCTTAGATTGGATGTGAGGAAGAAATTCTTTACTGTAAGGGTGGTGAGGCACTGGAATGGGTTTCCCCAGGAAGCTGTGAATTCTCCATCCCTGGCGGTGTTCAAGGCCGGGTGGGACAGAGCCTTGGGTGGCATGGTTTAGTGTGAGGTGTCCCTGCCCATGGGAGGGGGTTGGAACTAGATGACCTTAAGGTCCTTTCCAACCCTAACTATTCTATGATTCTATTGAGTCTATGATTAGTAGCTTGTGTATCCATTAGTTTCAAACCAGCTAATAGTGTTTGTATTGGAAGTTTCTGTTCTTGTTTTCTAGCAGTGATTAAGGCAAAAGTGTCTGTCATATTGATCCGTCGCCTGGATCATTCAAACCATCCATGGTAGCCATCTATCATTGAATCACATTGATTAGATGTGTAAACCAAAATATTATGCAGGGTAAAGTCCACGGGATTTGTGGAACTTTTACTTAAGTGGTTGTGTACAGAAGTGCTTTTCAGACCACCAATGCTTGAATGGTATGAATATCTGTAAATAGAAAGGTGAATGCATGCCCCCTCCCAGCCTTGATGCTTGAACAAAGGAAAAGTTAATAAAATGGCTGACATGGTTTGTTGGAATTGTGTAAAAAAGCTGGGGGAAGGCTAACAGCTCCATAGTTTTCCCCTGTCTTTCTTCCTACTCCTTCACTTTTTAACAGGCTATAAAAATTAGTTTTAACTCATAGAATTTGAGAAAAATAATGTAGAAGAAAAATTGTAAACTCTTAAAATGAAAGTTGTTCCAATGCAAATTATTTAGCATGTTTGCTTTTAGAGTATTTTGCAAATATTAATTTATTAATCCTAATGGATTTTCTCTGAGGAGCAGAGGGAGACAGCACAGTAATCATAATCCTTGCTTCATGCATTAAAAGGAAAACGGAGAAAGTCTGTGATTTATCCAAGGTTGCATAGCAAGTCTTTCGAAGTGTTAGCTGTAGAATTACTAGCTGCAGGCCATGGATTAAATCCTAATTTACATTGCCTTCTTTAAAAGGCAGATCTGAATATTGTGGATGATGTTTGGTCCGTTTGATGTGCAGTGAAAGTGTAAGTCAGAGGAGAGGTACATCCTCAACCTAAATTTCAAAACATGCCATGTTTTGCAACACAGTAAAGCTTTTTTGATGAATGAATTGCATTATACTGAGATTACATTTAAGATATATGCATATAAGTAGTTGTGATAGATGGTATTCTGCTGAACTCAGAAGTTAATTGAAGCAGTCTCAAAAAAGCAGCCTTTCTGTTAGGTTTTATGTGAATTGGTTTATGAATTGGTTTAGGTGCTGCAGTTCAGGAGCTAATGTTGGTAAGATTAATTAGAGTTAAAAGCGTGCAATGGAAAGCTGCAAGAAGCTTTTGTGGAAGAAAGGTCAAACTTCACATTTTATTGGAAGATCTAAGTGAAAGAAATAACAAGCCTTTTCTGCCTCTGAAAAGGTACATATACTTTACCGGCTTACCTTAATTTATCTTGAATTTTAAATAGGTCTGGGAATTCTGCAAAGTCCTGCTGATAATTTCTACTCTTGTCAGGTATTGGCAGTTACAGACATTCTGCAGTGAATTGCGGTGAAGTGGTACAGAGCGTGCTAACAAACATTTCTTCTTCTCTTCCCTTTCACCTGAACGTTGGCCTATATAGTTTACAATATCGAAACAATAGACACTTTCATAGAATCATAGAATAGTTTGGGTTGGAAGGAACTTTCAAAGGTCATCTAGTCCAAACCCCTGCAATGAGCAGGCACATCTTCAATTAGATCAGGTTGCTCAAAGCCCCATCCAACCTAACCAGGATTAGGACATCTGCCACCTCTTTGGGCAACCTGTTCCAGTGTTTCAGTGCCCTTATCATAATAATATTTAGTCTAAATCTTCCATTTTTTAGTTTAAAACCATTGCCCCTTTTTGTTCCTATTGCAACAGGCTCTGATAAAAAGTTAGTCCCCATCTAAGTCCTCTGAAGTACTGAAAGGCTGCAATGAAGCTTCTCCAGGCTGAACAACCCCAACTCCCTCAGCCTTTCTTCGTGAGAGGTGTTCCATTCCTCTGAATTTCCTCCTTGAAAAAATGAGCTCATATTTTGTAATATTTTATTCTGAATAAGATGTAGTTTCTGCACGCAGCTATGGCTATGAATAGTTGTGTGCATAAGATAATCAAACCTTTTGAGTGAAGTGGCAAATCTTCATCCCTGGCAGTGTTCAAAGCCAGGTTGTGAACAGAGCCTTGGGCAACATGGTCTAGCGTGAGGCATCTCTGCCTGTGGCAGGGGGGTTGGAACTAGATGATCTTAAGGTCCTTTCCAAACCATTTTGTAATTCTGTGATTCTATGATTAGGCAGCAAGCTTAGCTGCTGATACTTAAGATTCATAATTGCCTCATAATAGTTACAGTCAAGTCTTTTCTTGTCTTGAAGCACTGTCTATTTGTGGAATATGTATTGTAAATTAGAAGGCAGTATCTTGTGTTTTATTTTTAACTACTTGTATGATTAAGGTCTCTTTCTTTAGACCACTGTATAATATCTGTATAATGATGGGCTGACCACTGCATCTCTCAGTAAACATCTTCATTACACTCCTGACATTTTGTGCCCCAAAGCTAGTTAGTTTTCACTTTGGGCTTTTTGCAGCTTTATTAGCTGGCCCAACAAAATCTTTTTATTCCTTTCTCCAAGCTTTGCCTTGTGTGCTGTTAGAGACTATTCAAGAATTTGTAGGAGGGGTCTTTACAACAGTATAAAATTATTGGTTCTGTACTATGGGGCCTTGCTTCTGTACTATGGGGCCTTGCTTTATCTTATTTCTACTTCATTTATTTTTTTCCCCTACAGCTCACTGTTGCTGGCATTCCTTCTCCAGCTAACCTTTGAACTTTCCTGGTTTCCCTTCAAACTAGTTCTGTTTCTATGTAATCGTAGCACACAGGACTACATGGAGCCACAGAAGAAGTGGAGAATGGGTGTATAAAAACAACATGGGAGCAGAGATGCAGAGGAAATAGTATCACTAGGTAGAGAGGCAAAACACTAGAAAGCAACAGCTGAAGCCAGTAACGGACCTTTGATTTGCATGGAGTGATCCATGATGCTTCCAAGTAGCAATGCTTATTTGGGAAATATATCTTCTTAGCCAATTTAACATTGGTTATTTTTAGACTGCATACAAAGCATTTGATGAGCAGAGGTGGCATGAGTTACAAATGGCTGTAAACCTGGTGTTGACAACAGTCTTTCATCTTAACAACTGAATAGAACTGTGTTAATATCTTACATAAATTACAGTCTAATTTCAGAGAAGCATCCAGATGAATTTTCAGTTTAACTGCATTGTGTTGTATCATCTTTTTTTAAAAAAAACCAGTGCATTCCAAAAGAGAAAGGTGATAAATCCTGAAATTTTAAATTAAATCCTCAAATTTTAAATAAATCCTGGAATCTTTATTTTGCATACACAATAATTAGCAGACTTCCCCAAATGGCAGATTTGGACAGGAAACATTTGATTATTGGATAAGAAACTGATTTAATCTGTGCTTTCTGTGTGGAGTTTAATGCAGCCTTAGCTGTGGCATCATGATTTGTGCCTACTTAATGAGATTTATGCAAATGCATACAATTAGCAAACTAGCTTGATCAAACTGAGGGGCATAAGATAAATATACTTCTGAAACTCCAAAAGCAAGGAGATTGAAGGCTTATTCTTCACCAATTAAAATGTGTTTTAACACTTTTTTTTTTCTTTGGTGCTACTTTTTATTTCTTAAAATTCATGAAATAAAATTACTGATCTTGGGACCTAAGTCAAAATAATTTCTATGCAGGCTTCTTGACTTAGGAAATCTTACATAAAACCTGAGCTTAATTTAATGGCAAAGATGTTAAATCCACATTTGGAAATAAAAAATTATTCAAAAAACCCACCAGGACTATGGAAATCTCATTTTTAGTTGTTTTACATCCTGAATCCTGCAACCAACGCTTGAAAGACTCTAGCTTTACTTCCCTCATGTGCCTTATGACTTTAGCTTATTCTCTTTCTGTACTTCTAGTTTCCTGTTATGTTTGCCTGCTTGTTCCTCTTTCTCTGATTTTTCCCTCTTGTGCCATTTAATTGCAAGTTGGAAAAGAGCCAGCAAAGTGCTACAGCTAGTTTTGAAATACACCACTTGGTGCAGGCAGATAATTTGAAAGCAGGCTGAACAGAGCAGATAATTGTTGACATCACTGTACGCTTTTCCTTAATGGAAGGACTAAGTCAGAGATGGTGTTTTCTCTCTTTTCATTATTTTTGTGCACCTTACAAGGCCTTAATACTGTTAATTTCTTACTCAAATTTGGTTGAAAATGGTGAAGAGTATCAGACATTATTAGTATGCTCCTGAGCAAAAACCAGATGTGTGGACAGCAAGATCATATGAGCTTGATTTCCTTAGGAAACGGATCTAAGTCCCTGTTTCTAATTATGTGAAGATGGATTTTATCCATTTAGCATCATTAATAAAAAAATTCATAGAAAACATGTTATTAGTTTACGTATATAAAATATATTGTAAATGTAAATATTAACAATCTAACTTCTTTATTTTAGCCCAAACTTATTGTAACAGCAAGTTTTGGAGTAGAACCGAAAAGGAAGGTGGAATACATATCCCTCCTAGAAGGAGCACTGTCAAGGGTACAGAGCAAACCTGATAAAGTTCTCATTTACACGCGACCTGATTTGGTGAGTGTACAGTTGTTTTGCCTTTATGTTAACTTCCAGATGTGTATGTAGTGCAGATGCCTTTTCTCTTTTACGACTGAAATGTTTAGTGTATTTGTTGTACTTTGTTTTTTTCATTTGATGGGAGAACTTTATATTTGTAAGGTTTAAATAATAAATACAACAAATGCAGCAGAGAAATTACTGTACAGAATACTTTAAGTACATGTTTTTTGACCCAATTCCATTTACTATCAGTTTTTCTTTCAACAATTTTCTATTTTTCAATGGGCAGGGCCATGTTCGTCATACCCCAGGTCGTGATCTTGACTGGGAAGAAGAGCTTGCCAAAGCGCAGTGTTGTAAATGTGTCTCTGTTCCCTCAGATCATCCACTTTATATTCTGTATACATCTGGAACAACAGGCTTGCCTAAGGTAAAGGACTATCTGTAGTCTGTTTCTGAGTTCCATTTGAGAAAATATTTGATTAAAGAGGTTGAAAATGTTTGCCAGAGCTCAGTGGTATAAATGATGAGCATTGCTAGAAATGGTTTAATCTCATTTATTCACATTTCACTACTTTACAGTCAGTGTCAATGAATAAATCATGTTTATTTAAATAGTAGTAATATAAAGATAAACTACATTTACTTCAAAATGTTTGTACAATACAAACTTTTCAGGATGGCAGGATGTCTTTTATCCATTAATATCTTCTGTGTTTTAACTATTTTAGATGAGTGAAGTATGGTAAATTAATGGCAAGATTAGTTAATATATTACTTGTGTGATATTTGTTGTTGAATAGTCTTTGCTTATTCATTATTTACATATTAGCTAATCTAAGTAAGATGTAGTGTATGACATTACACATTAAATGGATTTAAGCATGTTCTGAAAGCTTGTGTTATTGAACAGTTCTGAGAACAGAATTCCCATGAAAATGAAAGTTTTGCTTGAGTAAGTGAAAATTAGCATAGGACATTCTTTGAAAATGTTTGCTTCTAAAATGTCAATTAGTCTTAATGATCTATTTTTAAAAGAGCTTATTTTTTAAAGCAAACTTTAGTGTTTGCTTGGTACTTGCAATCCTCTTTTAAAGACGAGCTGAATATAATGTTCTAGCAGTGTTCTCACCCCCAGAAATACAGAGGCAGTACCACACATTCCTGGATAAGGCATTGCTTGCACTACTACTAGAAAATCGTTTAATGTGTCTTACAAAGTTCAGAATCTTTGGGGAGGTAAAGGAAAACAAACATAAGTTTTGCCAAAAAAACTGTCTCTGCTTTTTCCTTGAATGTGGGTGGTTTAAGGCAACATATGTGTCTTAAATTAATTATATTGTCAAAAGGTCCAAGGCAGGATCCTTTGTTACAATAGGTATTTTCCTTGACTATTAGTTTGAAAATGCAGTATTTCGGAGATAAAAGTTCTCAGAAATTTACTTCACTGTGTTGTCTGTCCAGAGAAAAAGACAGGCACCTTTGACAAATGATGCTTAAAAGGCGAAGATTGTCAAGTATTTGACTAAATATTTGTATATCCAATTTTAATGAGAGAATTCTAATTTTGTTAGTTATCTTCTGAAAACTATTGTCATCTAGACCTTGGATTGGGTTTTTATGTTTGCTTTGTTGTATGTTTGCTTATTTGTTTGTTTGTTTCCCAAAACGTTCCTTAGTAAGAATGCTAGCACAAGCATATACTTGTTGGAATGGATCCTTTCCTTAAATGAGAGTTATTGAATCTATGCAACTTTAAGTCTGTTGCTGCTAAAAGCCTAAAATTTAATAGAAGGTAGGAATATCATTGAATCCTTAAAATTATCTTAAATACTCAAATTTTCTCATTTAGGGTGTTGTCAGGCCAACAGGTGGCTATGCAGTTATGCTGAACTGGACAATGTCAGCTATATATGGACTGAAGCCTGGTGAGGTAATTCTGTTTAAATGTCATGTAAATGTTTTTGAACTCTTCTTAAAAAACTCCTCACTTTTTTTTTTTTTCTCTCTCATTTTAGGTATGGTGGGCAGCTTCTGATTTAGGCTGGGTTGTTGGTCATTCCTATATTTGCTATGGGCCGCTCCTTCATGGGAATACTACAGTTTTGTATGAGGTATGATCCATTCTTAAAAGGCAGTATCACGTCCAGTCAATGATCCTCTTTACACCTTTCTATTCTTCATGCCATGTATGTTTTAAATGTGTGTATATCTTCAGTGCTTATATTCTCCTGTCTATTACAACAATTCTTAAGGAAAACTTACTTCCTCATTATCCTTCGAACTTGTTTACTTCATCTGTGTGACTGGTGATGGTCAGCAGGACAAGGAGCTCCAAAACAACCGACCCAAAAATGGCAGATGGTGGAGAGTATGTGTCTTGCTGATGCTTAAGCCAGAGGCCATTAGACTACCTTTATTGTGGATCTAGGAGAGTATGTTGTGTTTTGCATGTCTGGAGATGACAAATTCTTACTGGACCTTAGCTGGAGGCTGTTGCGAGCGGGGCCCACAGGCTCTTATTGCCTGTACGGTAGGCGAGGACCCTCCAGTGGTGGGAGAATGAAGACAATCAATATGATCATTCATCAGACTCAGTTTATTTCATCTGAGGGTTCCAGTTATATACTCTATCCAGGCACACTTGCTAATATACGATTGGCTACTTATGCTACTAATTGATACATGATTGGTTACATGATCGGTTTGTGCTTGGTCACAGCTCAAAGGTTATATTCACATCCCACCCCCCTCTGTAGTTTTCCTCTTGGTTATGTTCCAGGGGGTTTCCAGCTTGCAGCTGTGCTTCAAGGTTGCAGTTATCAGCTCCTCCCTACATATCCCGACTTCTCAGGCTCCTCTGCCAACTCCCTCAATCTCTTCTCACATGCA
The DNA here is from genome assembly GCA_028858755.1 of Ara ararauna. NCBI lineage: Eukaryota > Metazoa > Chordata > Aves > Psittaciformes > Psittacidae > Ara > Ara ararauna. The sequence continues at coordinate 123,972,980 of CM054376.1, read as the reverse complement.
CGCTCTCTAGTAACCTTCAGCTAGGGCCTCAAAGCCTTTGGTTCACTACTGTTAGGCTTTTTCCATCGTTTGGCCTATGATCCTGTTGTGTCCATTTTCTATCAACCATTCCCCAACAGGAGGCAATTGTGAGCTCTATGGTTAGAGCCAGAACTTCTAAGAGGACTCTTCTTTTCTCTTTCTACCACTCAAGGCACCTGAGTCACGACTCAGATGACATTCAGGACTTGGTCCTTCTCCTCTGGGGATGAAACTCAGTGGGGTGGAAAGTAAAGTAGTCCAACTAGAGTGGCCTGCTGCATCCTAACTTTTGTGCTTAAAAAAACAATCATGCTGCCTTATGTTGTTATTTTTTCAGAAGTTATTGTTGATTCTCTAGTCGCCAGGCAAGAAGATACAATATTGCTTGAACCATCTCCTTTATTGTTTAGGGGGTAAATCTAGTACCCATCAGTGACTGTGGAAGACATTTTATGTAAAAGCACTGACATTGTTAGCTTTCAAGCATGCTGAGACCTATTCGTCTGCATTCATTCTGAGTATATCCCAACTTCTCTGACACTGTGCAGCATGATGTCCCCCTAGTAATTGTTCTGTGTTTTTCAATGGTCCTAGAGGCAGAAGTTGTTTTAATTCTGCCATCATGGCATGTTGATCACCTCTGTTGTGTTGTAGTGGTAATTAGAAACTTGTGAACCATTAAGGGGAATCCAGTGGTAACTCATAGTGTATAGTATCTGCAAAAGTATAGGGAATGTACTGGATTCTGAGGACATTAAAAAGCATGTGAAACAAGCTTTGATAATGCTGTGAATATAGCAATTGGTAGCCCACCATCTGTACCTAGTGCTTCTGGAGCAGGGGAGTCAGCATGGCATTGTGGAAACATACTGTTTTACAGACCATCATAGGTGCAAAAGTTCCGCATAAGGAGATGGATATTATGGTGGAACTTTCTTCATCTTCCTACTATTATATCATATAACTAAAGATGACTATAGTAGAACAGAAAGGTTGAGATGTGTTTCACTGTTGCAAACTCAAGCACTACTGTTGGTGGGTGCTGGTGCTGGGATTGTGCCTGACTTTTTAGTAAATAAGTTTCTTAAGCCTGGGAATACTGAAGAAGAATGGACAGTTGTAGTAAGGTAAGGTTGCCTCCGAAATTGTATAGAAGCCCCTACATCAAACACTACAGAACTGGCTTACTGCATCCTGTTTTGGAAGTTAAAGGTATACTTTACTGCTCAAAGTTCACTGTCTTTGTAAACTTAGAAGAGAGATTCTCACAAGCACAAGTTGCCTCTTGAAGTGGGTCAAGAATCCTCAAGTCCAGAAAAGCAGTGGTTATTAGAGGGATAACTACATGATATTTCAAATCACAGCAGTAGTGCAGCTCTGAAATAAGTCCTCTGATTGTCTTTGCTTATTGATTTGGTTCCCAGAGTGATTTTAGACATATGAATGACATTGCAGAGAAAGCTAAGGCAGAAGTTTTGCCACGTGGGTTAAAAGGATAGGATCCAACGAGCAGGACTGCTCTGCTGAGAGGTTTTTCAGGACAAATGGAAAGTATGTGTGCCAACAGAAAGCTTTTAAACTGTCAAGAGTTCCCACCTTATTCTGAAGTACCCCTAGTGCTTGCAGAAGGGCCAGATAGTATGTGCGACTCCATATTTGCTAGTGACTTTCAGCTGCTCTTATTTCTCCCAAGCTTTTACTTCTATCCTCTTCACCAGTGCAATTTCTTTTATTGTTCCTCCTTTCTGAACACTTTTCTTATGATTTTATTAAAATTATTCCTCCTTTCCTACTGCTGCATTTTACCATAGTGACAACTGTTGCACTGGCCTTCCAGAATATTGTTGAAGGGGCAACCTGGAGCTTGACCGTATGCTCTGAAAGGCCCATAAGTTTCTCCAGCAGATACACCACGCTGTTGCTAATTTCAAGCCGGCTGGAGAGAGGGAGAGGACTGACAAGCAGTGCTGCATTCATTTCAAATAGATGAAAGCAAAACCATGCTTCAGAGATGGCATGGTGCATGTGCCCCTACCAAAACGATCTTGAACAGATCATCAGGGGAAGGGAGAGCACTCCACTAAGGCCACTGCTCAAGGGGACATCCACATCCTTAGTCCAGGACCTACAGTCCTTAATAACATGCCTTGATAACAGCTCTCCTAGACTTCTGCACAAAACACCAGCTACACTCTCTCTTCCTCTCCTCAAATGCAGTGTATAAAGGCCCTACCCTGTGGTAGTGCTGCTGGTACTGCTGGTCACATGTATCCTGTTCCTGCCCTGTAATTAGCCCTGCACTTGCACAGCAAATACCATTTAGGATGATACCATTTCTTTGAAATGCAGTAGTTAATGTAGTGGTTGTTGGCAATATATTATCTCTTCTTCTGCCCCAAGTCACTCCACAAATGTTGTAAAGGGAAGGGCACTACAGGTAGGATAAGGCGTGGTTGAATTAGCCAGGTTTACCCAAAAAAAAATGGATAGAATGCAGCAAGGGATTATGTGAAGTACAAAAGTGTGGTGGAGGGGAAAACTGAGGACAGTGAGAAGTACTGGTTAGTGCTTCTGTTTAATCATTGTATAACATTTACCAGATTGAAGGATATTGATGACCAGTGGTATTCCTCCCATCCCACTGCATGCACTCCTGAATGCTCAGTGGGCTGATGACTGTCTTCAGTGAAGGATCATACAAGGTCCTGACACAAGTGGATTGCTGGATGCCTTACAGAGGGAGCAGACCTATGCATACGGGTACTGCAGAATCTACACTTGGTGTTTCAGTCTGAAGGAAGGTCTCAAAGACTTGTGCAAAGCATTCAGCACTGTCCCACATGACATCCTTGTCTCTAAGTTGGAGAGTCATCAATTTGACAGACAGACCACTTGGTGGATAAAGAACTGGCTGGATGGCCGCACACAAAGAGTTCTGGTCAATGGCTCAATGTCCAGCTGAGACCAGTAACGAGTGGTGTCCCTCAGGGATCGGTGTTGGGACCTGTCTTGTTCAATACGTTTGTCGGTGCCATGGAGAGTGGGATTGAGTGCGCCCTCAGCAAGTTTGCCAATGACACCAAGCTGTGTGGTTGGATTGATACATTGGAGGGAAGGAATGCCATCCAGAGGGACCTTGACATGCTTGTGAGGTGGGCTGATGCCAACCTGACGAAGTTTAACCATGCCAAGTGCAAGGTCCTACACCTGGGTCAGAGCAAACCCAGGCACAGCTACAGGTTGGGCAGAGAAGAGATTGAGAGCAGCCCTGCAGAGAAGGACTTGGGGGTGTTGGTTGATAAGAAAATGAACGTGAGCCAGCAGTGTGTGCTTGCAGCCCAGAAAGCCAAGCGTATCCTGGGCTGCATCAAGAGGAACATGACCAGCAGGTCGAGGGAGGTGATCCTGCCTGTTTACTCTGCTCTTGTGAGACCTCACTTGGAGTACTGTGTGCAGTTCTGGTGTCCTCAACATAAAAAGGACATGGAACTGTTGGGACAAGTCCAGAGGAGGGCCACAAGGATGATCAGGGGAGTGGAGCACCTCCCGTATGAAGATAGGCTGAGAAAGTTGGGGCTGTTCAGCCTGGAGAAGAGAAGGCTGCGTGGTGATCTCATAGCATCCTTCCAATATCTGAAGGGGGCCTATAGGGATGCTGGGGAGGGACTCTTCATTAGTGACTGTAGTGATAGGGCAAGGTTTAACAGGTTCAAACTTAAACACTGGAAAGTTTCGATTGGATATGAGGAAGAAATTCTTTCCTGTAAGGGTCGTGAGGCACTGTAATGGGTTGCCCATGGAAGTTGTGAATGCTCCATCCCTGGCGGTGTTCAAGGCTGGGTTGGACATAGCCTTGGGTGGCATGGTTTAGTGTGAGGTGTCCCTGCCCATGGCAGGGGGGTTGGAACTAGATGATCTTAAGGTCCTTTCCAACCCTAACTATTCTATGATTCTGTGTCCTCACAGATGGTTCAGACTAAAAGTGGAACCCTCTTCTATTGTATGTCATTTGAGGTTTTTTTTAGGCTAGGCTTAGCTTTGCTCACTGGACTGAAAATGCAGCTCCGAATTTTCTGGTTGAAAACTATCCTACAGATCTTTGCTCCTTTGACTGAAGGGACTTCTCTCCTAGAAAGTGTCACACTGTCCTTGTCATCTGTTTCGTGCAGGTGACAGGAGCATGTTAGTTCACACATTGCTAGTAAACTCTACTGTAATGTTTCTGTATCTGTTATCTTCCATATCTGTGGTCATAGAACCAAAACATATTCCAGTGCCTTTCTGCCAAGAGGGGACAGGATGTGAAATAGCAGTGAGCATCATGAGAGACACTGCATAGCCTTGTGCCTCGCACTGTAAGGTACACTCTGCAGCACAGGCCTAATATAATTGTGCTTTTACCAAATTCATAATAGAACTGCAATATACATTTGGTCATCTGAAAGACCCTGGGCTGTGTAGGACAGACGCTTTGCAAATGTTTCCAATACCTTCCAAATTCAGGACACCAACAAGCACAAGTTTTACTTTTCTGTAAACAGCTAAGACAGAGAAGCTCACATGCCTTCATGCTCCCCAGCCAATGAGTGCAGCAGCTGGAGAAAGCTTAAACAAATGGGTATTCTTACTTTGAATCTCATTGTGCCTTCTGTCCAGGTAAAGTTTACTGGCCTGCTTACTTTCAGTGTTCAGCATTAAAGGTTGCAATGAATGTGTTACTGAAATACATGATGCTGAGAGTATCTGCAGTGCATCTATGGCAATAAAATGAGCCATTTGTCTGAGTATTGCATATATGTGGCTCTTTTTTTTTTTCTGATGAGTTTCTGATGTGTTAATCTGGTGGAATATGTTGCTTCTGTGACTTTGCAAATCAGCTCACTGTGGCACTTTTGAAAGCTTTTGAGTCAATGACAAGTGTCAGCTTGCTGATTGCAGGAGTGGTGCTTAGTTCTTAGTGCACATGAAAGTTCAGAAGGACATTAGGAAGCAAGGTGATTTGTAGGACATTGCAATTTAAAAGTAATCAGAAAAGGAGGAAGGCATTTGTTTAAAAGCAGTAGCCAAATTCCTCGGAAAAGAAGAAAAGGCAAAATTCAAGAGGAACAGGTAAGTGAGAGAATTATGTTTAACTCATGAGGTAAACTCTTTTGCAGAAAGGATGCCTCAGTAACTAATCATATCTTTATGTGGAAAAGGGAGTGCAGTGAATTTATCACAGTTCATATGTTCAAATACATAATTTGTATAGATGTATAAAAATGTCCAGAAGAACTAGCACTGTATACACTGTGTATTTGAAATTGCAAATAACTCCAGATGCAGAGGTGGTTTTGTGATGGTTTGTAGTACATACGTACATACTGTACACCTGTCCTGTACCTTTTGCTCATTCCAGAGGTCATACTGGATTCTTCCTGTGTGGTGTTCCTTTATGTAGGGCAAGCATGAATACATCTGTGAGAACTTCTAAAAGTTCACTAAATAATGTGGAGATTGATGTTAATATCTTGAGTGAAGTCATGTAGGCTCTTAGTTAACTACTTATGCAATAAAGTGATCACTGCAATGATGTCTATATTGTATATAAAAAGATAATTTTTCTTAAGAAGAGAGACAGTGTCTAGATACCCTATTCTGCATTATTGTGGTGGCAAAAGAGATCACTGTCAACAAGAGAAACAAGCTTTGGCTCCGAAAAACTCACTGAAGTATGCATGGCTTTGCATACTGAAGTATTCAGTGTGCATTTCTCACCTGCTTTTTACTGAGGTGAAAGGGTGAGGAAGAACAATTTGTGTGCTGCACTTAAATCCCACAGGAGTCCTTTTGTCCCTCTCTTGTCAGGTTGGTAACAGTCTTTGCTGTTACATCTCTTTGCTGTTACGTCTTTGTAGTATGTAAGGACCATGTGAAATCTTTGGAAGTTCGTTGTTCTTAAGCAAAAACACCCTGCTGCTTATTTTGACCTTGTATTTTTGCCTGGAAATGAAAGCTTAAGAGGATGTGTGGACATCTCTGTAAGCTATATTTAATTAAGTACGAACATGCCATCCTTCAGTCTTGAATCTACCAGCAAATTAAATTATTTGTATAGGTAATCAGAATTAATAAGACTGTTTGAGATTTATGAAGCAGAAATATACTCTAGGAAAAGAATATCTATTCTTTGCTGATCTTATAGTTGATGACATTTTTGTGTTAAATAGTATGGACCCCTGTGTGACATTAATTTTCTGGTGCATGGCCTCAACACATGTTAAAAATCTTTACTTTCTTTCTTTGCTTGGATTTACTCACTCAGAATAGATCTTTGGGTAAAACTAAGAGAGGGACAAGGACAGCACAGGGCTGCGCCTTCTCAGTCATCTGTTACATGAATTATTAACTCTGCAGTATATAATAGTCCTCTAGTTAGGGTCACTGCTTGTTTTGCAGTACATGAAATAGTAGACTGTCAACTGTTTAGACTAACGACTTTGTAGACTGAATTCTTACTTGTAGGAGTGTGAGAAATTTCAGCATATGCTGCTCAGAGCTGCTCCTTACAGTGTCAGTGTATCATACATGTGCATATGCAGGTGGGTGTTCATAAAGGTGAGCCTATAGAGTGTGTAAGTATACCTATATAGGTAGTAATCTCTTTTTCCTTGTGTTCTGAATGTATTGATACTAAATGCTTGAGTAAGCTGAAATTTGGGGAAGAAAGAAATTGAGTTCTTTTCTAAGCTGATTTTATAACTTGGCCAATTTACCTTATGTTGGATACTTTTCAAACCCCATCTTCATCTTTATTTCATCTCCAGGTGCTCAGTATAGTTCTAGTATGTTTTTTGGGGGCTTCAGTGGCTTCAGGATCTCTACGGAGTTAGAGAACTGCAGTTATAAGTGAATTTCACTAGAAAAATAGAAGTGAAATAGTAAAAAAATTATAGAAAATAGTTTTTATTCCTTTTCAAGTTTAATTCTGTTATAAAAGAGTTCAATTTTCTAGTCTGCCTGGCAAAACCCCAGTGATTTCCCATTAAATTCATTTTATTTCAGGGTGGGGGACCACTGAGGTTGACTTCTCTGATATTCTCAATAACAAAGAACGAAAATTTCATGCAATAGCAGAAAATGCACATCTATAGAATCAAATATATTAGCTTGAGTATTAAATTACTATAGTTTAATTAATGTTTGAACACTTAATAGATGTTAATTATATTCTTCATTCTAAAGGGAGATTAATTTATCACCACTACGCTAGTTTAGAAGAGGAACGCAGTGTGAGAAAAATGGCACTTTCTTGGAGATAAGGAAAAGAGTTTGATAGTTTTACAGTACCTATTTTTGACTACTGATACACAGGGCCACCTTAAAATCATTGCATGAATTGGCAGAATCACTGCAATGAAAAGGTTTTCATTCTAGCAAGTGCAGGGTAAGACAAGGAGGAATGGTGAGGAAAGTGATGAGTTCCTTAAGCAGTCTCTGCTACATAGTTGTCTTACAGTGAAGTTTTATCTCTAGGCAAATGCATAGGGATCAAGATGGTTATTGTCATTATAAAGACACCTCTAAATTTAAAATGTGTTGGTTTGGGAAAATTGATAGAGTAAAAACCCTATTACTTTAACAGTGTTAAAGAAAAATCAGAGTTAATATCTGTTTGACCTACAGGTCTGCTTCGTTTGCATGATTTTTTGCTCTTGGTGAGAGCATTATTAAACATTGTATTTCACCCTTTTCTTTCTCTGAGGCACCACCAAGCAAGTCTTCAGAAGAGTGTTCATGAGTGTCTGAAGATGTGTCATCAGTGTCATCTTTTAGAGGGTTAGAAATAATATTTACAAACAGAATAGTGTATAATTTTTCCTCTGCTCAGAAGACTCTCTTAACAGTGAATATTCATAAACTTGTAGTCAGTTTCCTAAATGATTGTCTAATGATAGGTTTTGGGTTAGGAAGTATCAATATGCTGTTAGGAGAAAGAACACTGCCCTCATCCCTTTTAGTTACGGACAACCACCACTGAATATAAACTGTGCTGACTTCACATCCTGACTTCATATCCTCAGTTCTTAAAGTGATTTGTTTATTTTTAAATTACTTAGTAGGTGACAACTTGTCATTTTAACAATTGCTATGGAAACTATATGCTTTCATTTTTTTACTTGCTGTAATAGCATTGTCAGGAATGTGAAGACAGTGATGAATTCCTCTGACTGCAGTAAGGTTTGTTGGTTTTGGTTGTTTGGTTTTTGTTTGGTTTTTGTTTTAAATGTATAATCTGTCCTGGGCTATTTTTCTCCAAGGCATGACACATTTCAGCTATAAATAAGCTACTTGAAGTCACACAGCCCTCTCTGGGTTGTTCTTGCTAATGGGATCACAAGCTGTAATGCAACAGGGCAGCATGAAGAGAAAATCTGGCCTGTGTAGTAACCTGTGGTCCTGTGATGTCAGGAAAAAGGCAGCATTGTTGTTCCAGTGCTTAGGACTTCAAATTGGAGCTAAGGTAATGAAAAAGATGCCCACACTTGCCAAGGAGCCATTCATTAAAGACTTCATTTGAATGATCTAGGACAGAGGAGGAGCTATTGTCCCACACAGTGCTATTTCAAGACATTGTTGTGCTCATGCAACCATCCTCAGCACGCTCACTGGGGTCCTCCCAGTGCCTGCTGTTGCGACAAATCTGCTGGGCACACAGCAGCAATAGGCTTCAAATTAGTTTCATTTGGCCCAGTTTTCGGAGGTATCCAGCCTTCCTTACAGCCATTATTATCAGCTTACAAAGCAAGCACTGTCTCTGAAGTTTTCCAGTTTTGTGATCTTTCTGCCATCATCTGTACTGATTTTATTTGGGGAGCAAATTCTGCAGAACATACCATCTCAAGTCCCTAGTGGAGGTTTGGCAGCAGGGTCAGCAGCAGAAGAATGAGTGTTTCTATGAACATACTTTTTTGAATCCTGATATGACAGGGTTTTGAGTGTGCTTTGGCATCAGCAGGTTTTAGTGGTAATGAGTTCCATGTATAATATTTGCTATGCAGAGAGAATTTCCTCGTCATCATTTCGAATTTATCCTTAATTGAAGAGCCCTTTGTTGTTAGAGATCAGGCAGAATTGGAATTGCTGCATTGTTACTGATGCATTGGTTGATATTTTATTGTAGCTCCTCTTATATGTCTTTCCTCAAGTAATCCATCCCAGTGACTTCTGGTTTTCTCCATAGAAATTTTCTATCCCCTTGATCATTCTTGCTGCCTATGAAACTTCTTTCATAATCATGTATTATATGTCAACACATTCTGCCTCAGGATGGCTGCTCAGCTGGTTGACATCTGATAAATGCTAAATCTAGGTACTTCCAGAAAGATGTTCCTGTCTGTCTCTCTGTCTCAGAGTCTCTTGGTAGGTTATTAAAATAAAGCCTTTTCTACTTGAATCCTCCTAGCTGATACAACAAATGTCTGATTCTACTCCTCTTTTTTTAAATCAGTTGAGGCAGATCACTCTTTCTGACTGTCTTGTTTTTGTTTACCATGCCCTTGCTTCCTCCTAATCACAGATATTACTGCAAATATTGCAATATTGATGCAAATACTGAATAGCAACAGGTCTTGAACTAATCCCTGCAGAAATCCAGTGGAAGCATCTCACTTGCTCATAGTCCCCAGCTGACTCGGCAATTTGTCAACACATTGTGAATTCAATTACCCTGTGCCTTATTGTTTATATTGCTAACTTTTTAAAAATCAGAGTTGTATATGGTAATAAGCCTCTCATGGCATCTTGCAGTACTTCTTATAATTTTTGTATAGTAAATGATAACTCTCTTTGGCAGTTTTATTTGTAGTTTTATGGGCTCTGAAATGAATTTGCACTGTCTCAGATTTGTTTTGCTCATGTAGGTTTTTGTTTATGCATTTGCTAAGCTGTGAACAGCTGCCAAGGCACCAGGGAAGTTTTTCTGCAGAATCAGTAAGAATATGTTACAAATGGTCAATTTTTTTTTTTTATCCCCTACATGAGTATTCTAAGTGTCATCTTATTCTTTGGGTATTATTTCCTAACATCTGTCAGATGAAATGCCTCCTCCTTTCCTTCCACGGTTTGTGTTTAATTTGTTTTTCTCCTAGATTTAAGGATGGTAATTCTCCAAACCAAAGCTGCTGTAGCTTATGTGTGACTTATAAATATCAACCTGTCACGTCCTTGCGTGCCTACCTACATACTACTGCAGGCTTAGCTGTTTGTGTTGAAGAAGGGCTCGGGCTCGGGCTCAGGCTTGGGTTTGAGCTTGGGCACTCTGGAAGTGTGAGGCACGGGCTCAGCTGCAGTGTAGCTTGGACAGGGATCAAGGGTGAGGGCCTGAGCATAAGTTGCCTCTCAAGGAAGGGGAAGCTCCTTTCAGCTCTTCTCACAACTGCTGTTTTCCTGATGATCTGATCCAAGGTTACACAGCTGCACCCTAGCAACCCTAGCCTTGAGCGCTGGCAACCAAGCCCCTATCAGGGAGTGGGCGTGATGAGGGCCAGACACAGCCCCTTTATGGGCTCTGGACATTTCCATTTGGTTAAAAATAAACCCTGCATTATTACTGGCAGACTAACCAATTTACGATTGCTCCACAGCTAGGTTTATTTGCTGTGCAAGATGATTGATACCAGTTCAATTACATAATTCATTAATATGAGAAGTGTATGGAAATTTGGAATTTTTCAGTCTGAGACCATTTATTTTATTTAGCATTAGCTAGTGATGTGGGCTTGAGCTCCTGACCAGATGTTTACAGGTCTGCAGGTATAGTGAACATCACAGGGAGGTGACATCCAACTTGAATAAATAGATTCATGTACAAATATTGATGAGCACATGAAAGTTGTGGTGAAGAAGCCTGCAAGGATGATGCTTCAGTAGGCAAAAAAGCATTCTGTTTAATTTCTTTTTCATAATTTGTATAGGCTATTAGCGAAAGGATTATTTTTGCATTGGTGATACTCCTCCCTGCTACTTGGGCTGGGAACTGTTTCTTTTGTTTATTTTCTCTTAATTTGCTTCTCACTGCCTGCTCCATCCTTAAAAAATGTAATTGTTTTGTTTTGTTTTGTTTCATTTTGCTGTGATCCAGTGTCTTCTCACCAGCAGTATTTCACCATAGGGCTCCAAAGTCAATGGTACATATCTCACCTCAGGCATGCTGCATTCTTTAAATCCGCCAAATGGGTTATCAGTGCTCTTGCCAGTGTTCAGGCACAGCTGAATGCAGAGCAAGTGTGGGGAAGATTGCAGTGGGGAGAGCAGATGGAAGAGAGGGAAGGGAGTGATTTCCTGTGAGCCTGCATCACAGCCAGCTTGCTGGTTTTTCTGTTGGTATGGGTCAACTAACTTGATTAGTGTGTATTTTCATAAAGGCATTTTCGTGTTGCTAGCGCCTCATTGTCAGGATAAAAATACTGAATTTAGTAAATTATTCAAGGTATTCAAATGACTCTCTTTTCCTTTTGTGTCTTGGTAAGATGAAAAGTATTAGAGTTTCATATGCTGTTTCTTTCCCGCTGGACCTGGTAATCTTTCTATTCCAAATTTTCATTTACACAAGGGTGGTGAAGGTATGAATCTGTCTTGTGATGGGTAAGCTGCTGAAAGATAGTGACATTTCAGTAGTAAAACTTTCTCCATGTCTGTAGCTTCTTGGATAAAGCATTAACAAAGTTGTGTTTGCAGTATAGAAAGTATATGTCTTTCCTAACTTATGTGCTCTGTCAAAGTTCATCTTCCAAATGTGGCCTTTCTAGTTGAAAAGGTTATGGCAGTACCTGTAGAGCTAAAACTCATTCCACATTAACATAATCTTTTCATAGTTTCAGAACATGTATGGAGCAGTTAATGTACTGCAGTGATTGCAAACGGTAGGACTGTGATTATATGATCCTGTGCCAACTGCTTTTCATTTTTACGGCACCACAGAAAAGTATTTTATTGTTACTTACTGTTGGACAATTTGTCACATCTGATTACTTCTATTTAGAGCTCTCTTGACTGTGCCTCTTAGCTCAAGATAATGTTTAGTTGTTTTAAAAAAACCAGTAATTTAAAAAGAAAAAATCCCAGCCAGAAACAAGACTGCAGTCTGGTAGCACACTAAATGAGAAAGGGTGTCTTCAGTTTCTCTCCAGGCTTCATGTAGAGTAGCAGCACAAAGATTCCAAGAAGCCAGTCATAAGCAGCTAAATGGGAAGGAAATGAGAGGAAACTTCCAGAGAAGAAAAAGTCTCTTAGGCCTATGTATGAGGATGTAGCTGCAGTGCCACTGTGTCCAGAGGCCCCTAGTTCAGTGGATCTCTGGGTGTTTTACAGCTTGCTTCACAATAAGGGCAGATGTAGACATTATTCCCTCTGCTGTCAGTGTAGTAACAGCTCTTTGTGGCTGCTTTTTCATTCATGTGTCCATTTGTCCTGTTTTTCTAAATAGCAGCTAGTGTGTGCCATGTTCATGGAAGAGGTTGTGCCCAAAGCTTGTGATCTTATTTCTACAAGTGAATGTGGTCACAATATTATTATTTTTAACAAAGCCTTCTTTAAGGTCCTACTAGGAATTATTTCTGTTGCAGTGCTACCACTACTGTTACATGTTCAAGCTTTGAACTGTCAAGGAATCATGAAGTCTTTTTCTCCTGTGACATTTTAAATTATTCTCTCCATAGGGGAAGCCTGTGGGAACGCCAGATGCTGGTGCCTATTTCCGTGTGCTAGCAGAGCATGAAGTAGCTGCCTTCTTTACTTCACCAACTGCAATTAGAGCAATCCGTCAGCAGGACCCTGAGGCAGCCTTGGGAAAGCAGTACTCTCTGAAAAGGTGAACTAAGGATACACTGGAAGTACTTTCTTCCAGAAACCGGCAGGATGAACTAAGAATAGCAGAGTGTCTGGGGTTTTGCCCACCTCCATATAGCATAATTTAAATGTATTCTTGATAGTTTAGGTGTACAGGTATTTGCTTGTAAATTTATACTGATAGTTTGGAGGAGATGAAAGCTGTTTAGAAGTTTATGTCTCTAAGGTTAAGAGCTCTTACTGAATTAAGATTGCTTGCTCAACCTTAGTTTTACTCCACTGTGTTTATACCCTGTAATACAGTCTTGGATTACATGATCCTGTACTGTTTTCCCACATGACCTCTCATTTCATTGAGTGCGCAGGATATTTAGTGTTTGTTTAATCAGCAGCTAGTCAATGTTTTGTCTATATCCCCATAATTAAGTTACTGTTTATAGTTATGTGCTGTCTTGTACTATTTTTAAGGTGTTTATCACTATGCTATCAGCATGCTTTGAGTTTATCCTCACAAATCCCCTGTGAGATGAGAGAGTGGTTTTATCTGTATTTTGCAGATGGGAAGCTGAGGCACAGAGAGATTAAGGTCAAAGTCTTCTATTGGTTTTGAATATCCAATCTGAGCCACTGAACTACCAATGTTTTGGAGTTCTTAGCATTATATGGTTGAAAAATGCATCACTAGCATTACATTAATGAAGTGTCTGTCACATTGACTTGCATCTGTGAATGTTTAGTGCTTCTACAGATCAAGTTTCTGTATCTTACACAGAAAATAGTCTAAAAATGAAACGTGGTTTTAGACCTCATCTAATCTTGCAGTTGAATAATTTGCTTAGCATCAAAGAAGGGCTGTGTCAGACTATATAGGCAGCATTCAGTCATAAGAACATCTTTTATTATATGTGTCCAAAGAGAAGGGGAAGATGCACAGCCATGTAGTTTCATTATACTTGAACATTCTTAATTGTTCAGGAAAGTTTTATTCATTAGTAAGCTGGATTTATTCCTGAGGTATTCATTACAAGTTCATCATTACATTCTTCCATCTGTTTTGTGTGTTATCAATCCTTACTCTTCCTTGAAATGGAAAACAAGCTCATTTCAGACCCTGACTGAGGGGAATTGACAGACTCTCCTAATTGACAGACTCAGTTGAGGCCCTATTATTCTATGATGTTTATTGGCAAGAAAGTGGTTTGGATACTGGGAAATTTAATTACTGTTCCTCAGCATTTTTTTAGGCAATGACTAAAATGACTTAGTCTGTCTTTTGAGTATTCATTTAATGAAAGATCTACTACCCTGCTCTGTAAGTTGTCACATTTTCTGGCCAAATGAGAATTCCAGATAAGAATCTCCTTGTTGATATCAGTCACCCCAGGTGTAAAGAGGTGTTTCATCATTCCTATTCCTATTAAGTGCATAGTTAATGAACTTTTCAATTTTCTTCAGATTTAGTTGTATCATAATTCACTCAGCTTTGGGCCATGTCATCCACGGGTATGTGACTTCTCTTTACTAAACTCTCTAGTGCAGCATTTAATACCTAATATGTGCAGTTGTGAAGAGCTGGAGTTCAACAGGTGATTAAATTTCCATTTTAGGAAAATCCTTACTTTTGGGTGTTACTTAGCTGGACTTTCACATCCAAGCTCAAGTGAATTCTGTCTGGTTCAGTTTGGAATCTGTCTTACTTTTAACTAATTTACTTGATCTATGATGATTTCTTCTGTAATATGGTGTAGAATCTTTGATATGAGATGTGTTTCTGCTACCTGGGCTGACATGCATCCTTACTTACTCTATAGAGGTTCTAAAGCACATGTCCAGGAATGCAGTCACAGAAAAGGTTTCCGTCATGGAGCATTTAATTCCTAAAAAATTCTATTTAAAACTGATAAAAGTCAATGTCACTTTTAAAAAGTTCTGTTAAAAAAGAATATTGCTGATAAGGTGCAGAGCTGGTAGGCAATGACAGCTTCCAGTATACAAGGGAGTACTTGATTTTCAGGAGTAAATTGAATTATAAGCAGACGTGTGTTCTTTCCAAATGGCATAAGTTAAATAAATTCTGTTAAGAGCTGATGTTGGAAGCATCACTAGCTTCTGCACAGAATTGTATGTGAGGTTTCCAGAGGTTCTAGTGTGTATGCTTCGAACTCTGTGTTGGCTATTGGAGTAAAATCTTGAAATTTGTTTGACTTTGACACGAAGTGTCATCTGTGTCTTAAACATTGCTCATGCTTAACAGCAGAAGAGATATTAAATTTATAATACGATAAGATAAAAGCCCTGTTCAAGCATATATTGCTAGAGGATCTAAATGACCAAGTTTAATAAAACAGTGTTGCTAAGCATGTCTGATCACGTTGCTGCCTATTGTGTTTGAAAAGCAACATCCAAATTCCATGACTCTCATATACCTGAGCATATTCTGTTCAGCTTTTAGAATCTGTTCCTATCTTTGCAAGCTTAACTCCGTAACATCAAGCCATCAACTCTTCCCATACATGTAATCACGCTTCATCTTTTAATTGATATAATTGTTATGAGCTGGTTAGGTCTGATATCCAAATGATAGTCAACTGACAGTTTTGCATGGAATGGGGCAACAGCTCCAATGATCAGTGATAATTTGCAGTTTGTGTCCCATGGCCTACTTGGCTTTCTTGACTTTAAGTCAATTGCAAATGTTCTGCCATTTTGTGTAAGAGGATCTAGAGATCTTAGCTTATTCAACTTAGATATTAATGCACTTGCTTTACTAAAAAATAGGAGACTGCATGAAAACTGTGCAGAAAGAATGAACAGCAAGTAGATTAGAAAGTCCCATTTTCTGTCCCATAACATGGGAACAAGAGGATGTGAAATTAAAGTAGCAAATTAAGAAAACTTTTACTGTGAAATACTTCTCATATAATTGATCTCACATATGCTGCTAGAGGATATGCGACTGTCGTGGTTTAAGCCTCTATAACTCACGCAGTTTTGCTCACTCACTCTCCCCTCTTTCTTCCCCCTGCTCCTGGGGGAATGGGAAGGAGAATTGAAAGAATGCAACTCCCACAGGTTGAGATAAGAACAGTTTAGTAACTAAAATATAACACAAGACCACTACTGCTACCACCAATAATAATAATGACAAGGCAAATGCAAGGGAAGAATACAATCGCTCATCACCTATACCCAGCCCAACCACGCAATGCACCCCCACCCTTCCGGGTCCCTTGCCCTTAGTTTGTACATTCTGGCATGATGTGCTGTGGCATGGAATACCTCTTTTGTCAGTTTGGGTCAGGTGTCCTGTCTCTGCTTCCTCCCGGCTTCCCCTCCTCCCTGGCAGAGCATGAGACTCAGAAAGTCCTTGGTCAAACCAACACATTACCAAGCAGTAACTGAAAACACTGGTGTTATCAGCGCTGTTCCCAGGCTGAAAGTTAAAAATACAGCACTGCACCAGCTACCAAGAAGGAGAAAAACGACTGCTACTGCTGAACCCATGACAGTGACTAAGACCCAGAATTTAGGACAATTGAAGTACATTATGCAGTTCTGCATGCTACCCCCCAACTCTGCCGCTGTAGATCATGTATGGCCATTCCTATTGGAGTCTTGAGCTGTGCAGCTCTGATTATTATCCATGTGAACTCTTCTGCTTTTGGGCAGTGGTTTGAATATGTGGCTTCTTTTGCACTTGGAGTGACACCAAAATGTACATGCTGTACTGTGCAATATAGATTGCATCAGGGCCATTAGGGACCTTGATCTGTCCCCTGTATCTGGTGATAATTTGAGTTCACTTGCTGGACTCTTGAATAGGGCCTAAAAGCTTGATTGCACTGAATTTTGTGCTAGTAATGTAGGTTTGTAGAACAACAGCTTAGGCCATATTTATTTAACTGAGAAGCTTTAAGATTTTTTTTCTCCATTAACAGCATTGCAGGGATAGATGATGGCCGGAACGGGTGCATTGACATGCTTTGAAGTTTTAAGTGCACTGTCAGAAAAATAATTCAGTGGGACATTTTGTAACCACTGCCATCTCTCTCTTGCTATACTGTTTGATAGGAGAGAAGAATTCCACAGTTCTTATGCTTCGTTAGGCTTGTGGTACTTTGATATTCTTTTTTATGGTTTTGTGCCGTAAATTTGCTGAAGAGCTAATCCTTCTCTTTCTTGTAACATAATGCTCCTCTTAAACCTACAGATTATTAAATCTGATTACTGAAGCTGGCAATTCAGAAGAGAGGAATTCTGCTTTTGGCTCAAGGAATAACATGATGTCTTAGCTTTTTTGTCAAGTCTTTTAACTTCTTGCCCTATTTTTAGAACAAAGGCACTTAACAGATTTTTTTTCAATAATTTGTAAAGTTAATGAATTCATAATTTGATAGTTTACATCATAGCTGAAATGTTGCATTTAACATGCCTACTTACAGAATATTCCATATAATGTAAATTGAGTAGTGCTTAACTGGAGCGCCCTACATGTGGCATGAGTCTTAAAAAACTTAACAAAATATGTATTTGTGTGTTTTCTTATACAATATATTGTTCTCCTCTATCATAAATTTTTCTGTGTTTTAATTTCCAGTTAGCTATTAACTGTAATTATCAGCTAAGCAGTAAAGCACAATGACTTGTGCTTTACAATAAGAAGCATTCAGGTGCAAGATACTGATTAGGGTCACGCTCATTATAATCATTGTCTTCTAATGTGGGAGATGTGCTCAGAAGGCTGTTTACCAAAATGATGTAGTATATTTATGAGTACAGAAAACTATGTTTATTTGATATGAAAACTGCTTATACATTTGACCTTCTGCCCTCTATTCCAACAAAAAAGCCACTCAAAGCCATCTGGGATGTCAGAAGGGAGGACTGAGCAAAACACTGGTCTGAAATTAAAGAAGTTGAATTATTTAATCTGTATGTTAAAGTTCAACATGGTAACATTTTTTGATGTCTTCTGACTTTCATAAGTGTGTAACTAGATGTGCAGTAAGTTAATTTTCATGTATCCAAGTTACTTTTGTGGCTACCTTTATGATTGTTACTTCTACTTTCTTCATAGAAAAGACCATTCTCAGGTTGCTATATTTAGCTGGTGCAGTGGTTCCTAAGTTGGTGATTAGAGTTCCCAGTATCTTTCTTTGTGGAAGTTTCTTTTCCTGTATTCTAACTATGGACCTGTAAATGGATCTAAAATACAATCAACTTATCACATTTTTTTAAGTCTAGGCCAAGCATCACTGAAAAAAACTCAGTTTTAGGGCATATGGCTTATTGCAGTTTGTGATGTTTCATCCCATGTTTTACTTACCTTGCCTCCAGATGTAGTATTACTCTGTTCATTCTCCTTGCTTGTATCTACAGTGAGTAGGTCACTAGTTCTTACACTGTGCAAAGCTGCCTTGCATGGGATATGCTTATCCTCTGAAGAGGAATACGGTGTGAATATTCAAAGTATACTTTTTCATTTGGGCAGCCTTGTGGGATGTCTGGGGTCTCTAAATGAGAGGTCAAGCTTTATGATCCCTCTTAGAAGTATTCCTAGTTCTATGGTCTGACAGACTAATACCTACATTCCTCTTTCTCATTTCTGACACCCTTGAGTTACTTGCTCTGATTTTTCTGATAATTTACTAAATTGCTTTCAGGATTTCATCCACATAGATGAATCTTATAGGGTTTTTGTTTTTGTTTTTTTTTTTTTTTTAAATTGCACGTGCCTCTGGAGTGAAATTTGTTTCATGCCCACCTATCTAAGAATTCTCTTTTTGTGGCCACAAGTCTACAGGTTTTACAAACTCAGTGCTGTTTGTGTCCACTGCTAAATGACAAGAGTCAAGTCTTTTATTTAGCAGGTGTCTTCATTCATAATGGACTCTCTGAAGACTTGAAACAAAATGTCACTGACATTGATCTTGGCTGTGCTGGGACATGCTGCAATCCTAACAAGGGGACATATTTGGCAAGTATTTTTAATCCCAGGTTCTGATGTTGGGCCACATGAACCTCTGTTCATATTTTAATTGGGCATTTTGTCATCTCAGAAGCCTTGGGGACGGATAGAGTACTTGGTAGGGTGTCTCTGCAGTTTCTCTTCTCATGACAGGCTATTCAGGAAATGTTTACTTACTTGTAGTGTGAGTATTGATGTACACTTTCACTCCAAGAAAGAAGTTATTTCTAAGTAAACAGAATTCTGATGTGGAGTCTGACTCTGTGTTTGCCTTTTACCTTTCTTCTCTTCCCTCAGCTTTCTGAAGTTTTAAATTGCATCTCTGTGTAAAATGAAAGTTCTGTCTTTGTTGGTAATATGCCAAGTAGGGAAGATTTGAGAGAGGAAAGGCATGAGACCATCCACCTATGATGCAGATACTACAGAAGGGAAGCAAGTTTTTTGGTCTGTAGTGAAATGGCATGTGCATGGCACCTCTGGATCCAGAATTCACATCGTACCTCGTGGCAGGATTGCACCGGGTGGTTACAAACGTGCATTGACATGGCTGAAGTGTTTCAAACTGCCACACCACCCTTTTGGGGAAGGAGGCACAGGTTTTCATTGTGATTTATCTGTGAAATGAAACCAGAAATGTTAGGTCTTAAATTTCCCTCTGGTTTAGATTTTATTTCTGAAATAGACTATTTCTGCTTCAAAATCTTGCTTAAATAGGAACAAGTGTGTAGCAAAGTAAGAATGTCCAAAACTTTCAGACATTCCTGATTTTCTTTTTCTGAGATGCAAGAACATGCCTTCCAATTTATGTTTCAATGACTTAATAGCTGTGTGTATTGCTACTTTTTAAAACAGTGACTTAGTCATGTTTTAGTGTTGCTCTAGGGCCTTGGATTTTATTACATTTGGTTTTCATTTTGGTTTTGTTACACAGAAAATAAACCTTACTCTTTTGAGTCTCTTAGAGATAAATTATTCTCTAAAGTTGTCCTTGTGTTCAATGACCATGCATTGAACATAAATCAGCAGTTCATTTGAGTACAGTTGGTCGTTCATTTTCACCTATACATCATGAATCTGAATTAGAAGTTGTGTGTTTCTACCTGAAGAGATAGCTTGTTTCTTTGTTGGAGGTGTGGTGGCAAGATTGCAGATGATTCTTCTCATTAGTATCTTACTAGTTGACGGTGTCTGACCAGTGTTGTCAGTGTCTGTGACAATTAGGATGGAAAAGAATGTTTCAGTTGGAAGGGACCTATACAGTTACCTAGTCCAGCTGCCTGAGCATTTCAGGGCTGACCAAAATTCAAATCATATTATTAAGAGCATTTTTCAAGTGCTTCTTAAACACTGACAGGCTTTGGGGCCTCAACTACCCCTCTAGAAAGCCTGTTCCAGTATTTGACCACCCTCTCCATAGAGAAATGCTTATTAATGTCCAGTCTAAATCTCCCTGGTACAGCTTTGTCCGTTCCCACGTGTCACTGGATCCCAGGCACTTCCCTCTCCCCTTTCCTTCCTTAGGAAGCTGGAGAGAGCAGGGTTTTTTTTTCTCCAAAAACTAGACAAACCCAAAGTCTTCAGCTGCTCCTCCTAGGACATTCCTTTAAGCCCTCTCACCAGCTTTGTTGCATATGAGTACCTTAACATCCTTCTTAAATTGTGTTGTCCTGAACTGCACACGGTACTCAAGGTGAGGTGGCACCATATGTAGTTTAACAGGGGTTTAAGTTGCTTATTAGGGAATAAGTGCAGAAAATCTTCTATGACATGAATAAAGTTACAGTGCAATTGTTAGAAAGATCAGAACCTTACTAGCATGAAGTAATACATGGTAATGTCTATCTTCTAAGTACTGGCAGTCATATTTAAGAAAGCTACCATTGACATAGAGGACCATATCATTCTAAACAAGACACGAAGTGCATTTCTGATGCTTAGTAAAGGACAATAAAGTATGACTAAGCATCCAATGAAAGATGCTAAAGATAAAATCTGCCTGTGAGTTTAATGCTCAGTTATGTAGCACTACGTATTTTAATAGTACAAACATGCAGATCACATCTGTCAGAATTGCCAGGCACTGCATCTCTTCTCTGCCAAAGTTGGCTGTGGGAATATCCAGTCGAATGAGCTGAAGTCTAGAACTGTGATCAGGCACCCCAGGCTACTGAATGTTATTCCGTTTGGCATTATCCAGTAGGATATATAGCCTGCCTCTCCACAGGAAAATGTTTTTATATCCCATTGATTTTCACTAAAACTAATTTCCAAATGCCTATAAAAAGATGACTCTGCAATTCAAAGAATACTAAAATCTGCTTCAATGGAATGTTCTTAACAACTTAAAACTAAGAGTTATGCTACAAATATTTCCTTTTAGTTCTGTTTATTTCTTTAATAGTTGTTCTGGTATGTTTCTGACATGTTTTGCCTAAAGGATATCTACCTAGTTTCTGTGTACAAAGCATTAAATTACTTTTACTTCCACTGACAGTTGATTACCTCTGTTCTCCCAAAGTCTTTGCATTCAGAAAATAAAGCTCTTTTACATCGTTATTAAGTAGCATAAATTAGTATTACTGAGATTCTAATTGTTACTTAGTAGGAAGGAGCTTACAAAGAGTAAGAATCCTTCCTCCCCTTTTCTCTTTATCTGGGACCAGAGATATTTGTTATTTCTTTTCACATGGTAAAGACAAGGTTTTAATGGGCACAAGTTGCTCCTGGGAAGACTGACTGGACACAAAAGAGAATTTTTTCACTGTGAAAACAACCAGCCATTGGAATAATCTCTCCAGGGAAGTGGTGGATTTCCCAATACTGGACGCTTTTAAGATACGGCTGGAAAGGGTTTGGGACATCTAGTCTAGATCATGTGTTGCCTAGAAAGGTTGGAGCAGATGAACCTTTAGGTCTCTTCCAACCTGGTTTTCTATGATTCTGTGATTTACTGAATTTGCTGTTTTCCTTTTCGCATCCAGATCAAGACATACACTTTCTTTAATTTTCATTTAAAGGTTCAGAACACTATTTGTAGCTGGTGAGCACTGTGATGTGGACACACTAGAATGGTCAAAAAAGGTCTTCAGAGTACCTGTCTTGGACCACTGGTGGCAAACAGGTGAGTGTTTTAAAATACCACTTGTAAAATACAGTGAGGCAATATTTTCAGACTTGTTTTCTGAGTCTACAGGTAGAACTGTATTTTTATATTGTTTGCATATGTGACTGCTTTGTGACAGAAAATTTGGTATTTAGGGAAGCTTTTAGGTTTAAGTTAAGTTTTTTCCTTGTGTATTTTGTGTACCTAAAAAATATGCAGCACAGAGTAGACTCTTTGGTCTTTAATATTTTCTGTGTGGATCTCATCCAACTTCAGTTGATTATTTTGGAATGTCTCCCATTTATTTCACTTGAAGGAGGTATGGATACTTAGATTGGAGTGAAGCAGAGTATCAATCTGTGTGTAACTTTGCAAAAGTGCCAGTTGAATTCTGGATTAAGGCTCAATCAAATGTATCTCCCTATAACTGTGGATTTTCAATTTTTACTGTTACAAGATAAGATTCAGATTTTGCTCCATGCACACATTATTGCTATTGAAGCTAAGGAAGTTTATTACAAAAGCTTCCTCCTCCTCTCCCTCCTTCGCTCCCTTCTAAGAATACCTCTTCTATTTTCTGTGAATCATTGTTTTGAGATGCGGATTTTCACTGATCTCTCTCTCTAGAGGGAAAAAACGTTTTGATTCCTCCATGATGGGTCGGATAGCAGATATACAAGATTAGGAAAAAAAAATGGGAAACTCTTTAGCTCCTCTCTGTTATGTGTTAGGTAGTGGAATCAGTTGAGGAGGTTTCAAACAAATCACTTTTATTAATCCCCCCAATATTAGATAAATACTGAGAAAGCCCTGCAAGATAGTAGTGTAATTTTTTATTTAATCTGCTAATTAATTATAAATATAAGGGATGAGACCTGCATTTTGCTCACTTCTCTGTGATCCTGATGATTATAGGCAAGAACAGGCCTGAATGATGCAGAATGAGCAATTAACTTAAAAAGGCTAAAAGATCAATGTCTTTGACTACCTATTGAACTGACAGTAAGCAATATTACTGTACATAATTTTGCATGTGTTTTTATTTGTCGTCTGTGCACATATATATATAATTGCTTACACTTTTGACTTATGTTTAGTGCAAAATTTGAATACCATGTTCACGTAGATGTATCTCAGCTTTGAGTGAGAAACCTTAAACAAACATGTGCATGTAATTGTACTTATAGTGTGTAGAAGTAAGACTCTTTGAGAGACTTTTCAAAGGCCACAAACCCTACTCATAGTACAGTATGTTCCTTGATTTTCATATTCACAGTATGCTCTTAGATTAAATTGTAGCAGCCCTCACTTCTGCCGCTCAGTCACCTTGTTTTTAGCAGAATACAAAGCACATCCCATTAACTGTGAAAAAATAAGCAGTGTTTGTCACTTGGTAAGATATTGTTGAAAGAGGATTTCTGTGCTGGAAAAGCCCTTTCAATCCAAGATTACTGTGTTTCATTATACTAGGTCAAAGCTGTATGCACTAAATGTGAAATATTTTATAGAGGAGATAACTGGCTGTTTCACTTCATATTAGAAATATGCAAGATTAGTGACTGATGACAGGATAGAGGACCCAAAAATTCAGAAATGGCAATTTTCCAAACTATCTTGAAAATGGAAAATTACTACTAAAAGCACAGAATAAAAACCCCTTATCACTTCCATCAGGAAGAGGTTGAGACAGTTAGCTATTTTGTCTAGAACTAGTAAGTTTTTAAATAGGTGGGTTTTTTAAGAAAATTCAATTCAAAATAACAAAACTATTGAATTTTATGAATTACCATTTTTGTAATTGAATGGTATCTTCAGTTATAAATTGCTGTTTCATTTGCCTGAGATTGAAAGCCTTTGACTTATTTCTAGGTATGAAAATGCTTTTGATGTTTGATAATTTGGCAAATTGTTACTTCTTCCCCAATTTGATATTTATCTGCATCCTTCCAAAACGAGCATTAGAAAGCTGCGAGAAATGTTGTCAGCTTGATTTTACTTGACTACTGTAGCCTTTCTTATGCAGTTATGTCTTAGTTGCTGACTTTTTCAACTGGAGCTAAAGGAAAGGATGATGATGAGGAGGAAAATCCAGTATCTGGGTAATTAGTGTTTTTTTGTATGATGGGGTAATTTCTATTCCCTTGTTTATGACTCAGAGTAGGGAAAAGATCAGCTTTGTAGAAATGAGAAGCAACTAAGTCATTATTTGGAGATGGAAATAAGTATGAGTGAAGGGAAACAAAAAGCTAACACAAAAGTATTACAAAATTAAAAGGGAGTGTAAGCCACTTTCTGCTTCAGGTTTAGTAACGTATCTGCAAAGCTATTGACCCTTTTGCCATATATTGAAACTTGAAATAAATAAGTGCGGACAAAGAAATGTGATAGAATTTTCTTCCATTTTGTGTTTAGAAGATTTATAGTGTGTATGAAATCACTGTGAATTGAAACAGTACTTTGAAACAGAAGAAGGCTTTCATTAGGGGACTTCAAAGCAGCTACACCTGGAAAGTCTGATTGATTAAAACTTTAGTTTGTGTCAATATGCTGTCATGAATAACACTTACTTTAAATGTTAATATTTGTGTTACAAATATAGTTAGCACATCTTACAAGCTATGAAACGTATATTAGTGAGTGGCAAAGTAGTATTTGAGGGAGGAAGGACTGATAAGAACTTTCTGTTTTCTTTGGAGACATGGCAATGGATGAAAGAACAGTATTTTCAGATCCTGTGCTCAATTTGTACAGGGAGAGAGGATAGTCTTGTTTTGGATTTGTGCAGTGTTTATTTTTTTTTATATTTATAAAATGTCATTTAGCATTTAAATAGCATTTTTCATCTTCAAAATAGTTGTGCAAGCGCACACAATTAATTCTTTTAACACCCCTATGAAGTAAGTAAAGTTAATCCAGTCTTGCAGACATTAAATTGGGAAAGATGAGTATTTTGCCACAAGCTATCTAGGAAGTCATTGTAAATTCAGTTTTAGAAAACAGAGCTTTTCTTGATTGGAAATAAATTTTCTTGTCATATTTTATGTATGTTTTGTGATATTTTGTCTGAAAGGGAAAAGGAATGCACGTTTTGGACCTTGTTCTGTCTCTGTATTGTTGTGTTTTAAGGAAATGATACAGCAGCTCTGATTCAGTATTCCCTGTAAGTATATTAAAGGGCAGCTTGCCAAATCTATTTGAAATAGTCTAAACAGTCTTTAGGTTGTAGCTGCTGTGCCACATCCCTGGGAAAGGCCTCAATAGACAAAGAAATGTGAGTTTGGGTTGCAGCCATGATGTCATGGTTTAAGCCTCTCAGCTGCGCAGTTTGCTCACTCACTCCCACCTTTTTCTTCCCCCTGCTCCTGGAGGGATGGGAAGGAGAATCGAAAGAATGCAACTCCCACAGGTTGAGATAAGAACAGTTTAGTAACTAAGGTATAACACAAATCACTACTGCTACTACCAATAATAATAATGACCAGGGAAATACAAGGAAAGAGAATACAACTGCTCACCACCCGATACCAAGCCCGACCTCGCAGTGAACCCCCACCCTTCCGGGTCTCTGCGCCTCATTTTTACATCCTGGGCATGACGTGCTGTGGTATGGAATACCTCTTTGGTCAGTTTGGGTCAGGTGTCCTGTCTCTGCTTCCTCCTGCCTTCCTCTCCTCCCTGGCTGAGCATGAGACTCAGAAAGTCCTTGGTCAAACCAAAACATTACCAAGCAGTAACTGAAAACACTGGTGCTATCAGCGCTGTTCCCAGGCCGAAAGTCAAAAACACAGTGCCGCACCAGCCACCAAGGTGAAAAACGACTGCCACTGCTGAACCCAGGACACATGAGTTTGTGATGAGCTGTGGAAGCATGAGGGCTCTGAAAGTTTGTGTTAAACATCCTCAACTTCTTTTATGCTAGCTATTCCATATTTTATAGTAAAAAGAGGTAAAATGAAATTCTACCACATTGTTTTTGAAATTTAGAAACAATGCTAAGAAGTCAGATTTCTGCTTCTTCCTAAGTATAGGATATAAAGTGTTTTTCTCTTTATATTTTTAAATAAAAACATTTTAAGACTATCTTTGAGGATGTATAGAAAAATTCACTTGAAACAGAATTGAAACTGAAAATTCAGTGATAAAATTCTACATGTATAAAATCTTAGTCAAGAGATGTTTTCATAAAACTTTTTTGATTGTGTACTGCAGGATTTGAAGCTACAGAACATGCAAGTGTAGGAGGTGTAAATTGGAAATATTTGCTGTGTTGTGAGTGTGATCAGGCAGAACTATGAGAAGACTGACCGTGGGCTTTTTTTCATGGAAATAGCTACCGTGTCCAGTAAGGAATGAGCGTCTGCAGCAGGAGTAGGACAAAAAAAAAAAAATCACACAGTGCTTACTTCATTATGGCTGCTGAAAAAGAAGGTTATAGTATGTGCACGTTGTAATGAGATCTCGGATACTCTGCAACATAGTGTGATAAAATCTACTATTAGGAATTCCTGAAGTTCTGTTGCACAATTAAATAATATACTCTATCACTTTCAAAATTGTTCTTGTTCCTTCCCTGTGTCTTAACTTTAAAACATGCACATGCTATGATGGTAATATTTTTATTAAGACAAACTATTATTATGTAATTTCACATAGGACTAATAGTTATACAAATCCTATATTGCAACTGTACAAACAACTGTATCATTGAATTCAGTGTAAAAAGTACAAATCATAGTTAAGTGTGCGTACCGCAATGTACTTCAGTTAGCTACTTCCTACCACGATCGTGTATGGGGAAGAGTTTATTAATTTGGTCTCCAAGCAGCATGACATGTTCCCCAGTCTTCAGTTTCTATTGTGTTGTCCTGGCAACGTTGTGCAGAATCTTCTCTGGAGTATCTGGAAACATGGATTTTGCACCTGAATTGTTAGCTAGTCTTTCCAGGTTCCCACTACATAACTGTTCTTTAGATGAATTACCTTGTCAATCTAGACCTCCATCTCCCCACATTTGACAATTGGATTACAGATTTTGTTCTTCGATCATTTCCTGCTTTGTCCCATTCAGAACCATGCAGATCAATCCAGTGCATTCCTTTAATATGGTGACATTTTCAGAGGAAGAGGCAGCAGAAAAGGTAAACTAAACAAAGAAACTGTTTAATTTGTAGTAAAAGAGTAAATTCTTGGGGGGTTTTTTTCTTTTTTTTTTTCTTTTTTTTTTTCTTTTTTTTTTTCTTTTTTTTTAGTGCCAAAAATTCAGTTCTGAACTTATGGAGCCCAAGAGTCTGGAGCTGAGACGAGATACGTAACAAATTTCTTTTGAAGTCAAGGCTACTGGTCTAGTTTGTCAGGTGGTGCCTCAGTGTAGATGCAGTTCATGCTTTTTAAAGACGTGTGTATCCTGTAAATATTAGGATTATATTTTTTATTAGTGGAAGCTGGTATCCAGCAGAACAGTTCTACAGAAGTGGGAATTACTCTGCAGAAACTTATGCAGCCCTACAGCCCTGAATTACAGAATTCTCTGAGCATAATTTTCTGGATAACTGGACTTATAACATGTATTCATGTAGAATAGGAGAAGAGAAGTGGCCATTTATCATGTCGCTCTCTGGGGGCTTGCATTCTCTCCTTTACATGTATGAACATGGATCATTTCAGTCATTGTTTGTTGTTTAGTAATCAGACTTGTGAAGATGTGGACTGAGTGTCATTAGTTACAGTAGCTTGTCATTCTTTCAATGTCATGTTAGGCACTGTTTAAATAAGTTTTTGGTTGTCCTTACTGGAGGAGAGAGAAGAGGAAATTCTTTTAGAGGCCATGGATGTTGCCAATGCAGAGACTGAACTTTCAGTAGTGTGTAGCTGTCTAATTTTGTACAATGCACTTTATCATTAGCTTCAGAGAAATGAAAAAGAACAGAACTTCTACATATTTATTTTGTCTGTCTGGTCAACGTGTGTCGGAATCCAGGAACACTTTCCTAATTATTCCTGATGTTTGGCTTCTCTCTTGAGGTTAGAGTAATTACAGTCCTTGCAATTTTTATCTTACAATAATTTAACTTAAAGGAGTGACATGGATTTAAATTAGGATTTGACAGTTATGTTTTCTAATAAGTCAAGTAATTTGGGCAAATTGCTCTGGGGGAGCCAACCTGTTCCTTAAACTTGTGAAAAGCAGTTTTGCCTCTCATTCGCAGTATTCGAGTACTACCACTCAGATGTGGAGGAAGAGTGGGAAAACATGCCCTTCCTCATGTGACGCATTTGATCCCTCAATCTGTGTGTACATCCCAGAAATGTGCTATAATTGCAGAGAAAAAAATACCCACATCCTCACTCTCCTTCCACCCAACCTTTTTGTGTTGCTGGTGCTAAAGGTGTTTCATTATGATGTAAACTATTTGGCCTTTGTGTGTGCAGTCCCATTGAACTTACAGAAGTTTCTTAAATGAGTGTGTATTTGGAAATGTGATAAAATTGCTTATTTGTGAAAACCTTATTTTGGAGCACTGTTTCTAGGAGGGTAGGGAGGAGAGGGAAACATTGAAAACTGCTGGTGATCAGAACTGGGCATTTGATTGGTGTAATCCATGTTAATCTAATGGTAAAATTCTGAATTACTGCACTCATGCTAACACAGTTTAACATCTCCATCGTATATGATACGTGACATGATTTAGTAAAATGGCTTCTCTACTGTGTTGCCTCCATAGCATAGTCATCTATACTCATCTTCCAGTCTTAAATTTTCATGAGCTTTCTCTGCAGAACCCATGTAAAGATGATTCTCCTTTAGAAATTTAGGCAGTAGCTGCTTAGCTGAGAAAGTGTTTTATAGGAATATCTTGTTTATTACTACGTACTGCTTATGTAGGTGTTGGACGTGAAAGAATGTACGAGTGGATTATATACATATTCTCTAACGCGTTTTTACTTTGAATGAATCATTACAGCTGCATAGGTTCATTGTGATCTTCAGTGCTGTTCATTGTTTCCCCCATTTCATGAAGCATGTTTTCTCCTCTAGAAATGTTTACCTGTTGATGTTTATTTCAGATGTGCATTTCACATGGCTTTCAATTCTCACATGCAGTTTGGGAAATGTGCCGTTTTGCACAGATCATCCTGGGTTGGGGATGGCAGGAATGTTGTGGTTTGAAAAGCAGATGGATCCCTTCTGTTCTTATTTCTGGAGTTGTTTTCAGTGTGGGCTTTTCTAAGTCAGTAAGCACAATAGGTCCTTCTAGTGGAAAAAAAAAAAAAGGCATGCACCTCTGTTCTTTAAATTGCTGTGAAGGTTCTCTTTTTCTCCTGACTATCCTCTTGTCAGCACCTCCTCTGTGTTGGTAAAAAGTCAGTATCCACTGTGCCAGTGCTACTCTGTCTCATTTGCGCTGACATTTTCTAACTTAGAATTGATAGTTTGGATGTATTAAGCTTTTCTGTTCCCATTTGACTTCAGTTTCTCATTGGTTATTAATCTTAGTCCTTCCAAATGCATCTGGGCACATGCATTAATATGAATGAAGCATTATAGATATTTTCCTCCTTTTTAAAGTTTCATTGATGTGGTTTAGATGACTGAAAATAAAGGAACTGTAAAGCAGACTGAAGTTACGGAGTTCTGCCATCAACAATGTTTAGTGTGCACTGAATAAGCAAATGAAGAAGAAGAAGAGGGGACACCATTAGGAATGGGTATGCTAAATGCGAATAGAGCAGTCTCATCTACCTGAAGGAGACAAGCTGTGACAGCTTCTCCAGTCTATGTGTTTGTGAAATTGTTACAGGTTGCTGATCTCCTTCTTGTCACATGGCAACTGCTTTTTTTCATTGCTCATGAATAAAGAGAATAAAGTCCTCATTAGTGCAAAGTAGATGATTTTCCTGGTGATTTAAGGACAGAAAAGCTAGTAGTAAGCTCCACAGATCTGGTGCATGGAAGGAATGAACCTTTGCAGAATTCAGGGCTGCCCAGTAAAGGTAGAAAGAGAACAGGAGTTTCTAAAATGTTAGACACTGATAAATAAAAAATATGTGAATTAATAGTAATTTTATCTGTCTTTTCCATCTTGGCACTGTCACTATCCATACAATATATTAAGATTCCCCAAAATGATTAAACAGTAAATGATTAGCACTGAGATGTGTAATTACTTTTTATAATCTCCATTTATCTCTTAGAATTTCATCATGTCTCAGTTACGATGTTACAGTAGGAGGAAAATAAAAAATTGAAGTTAATTTTTAGTCTGAAGATATATTATAATTCAGTGTATTGCCCAACTTAATACATCTTTAAGCATGCCATGTGACATCTTCAAAAAAAGGCCAAAAAACTTTCTATTGTCCTCTGGTTATCTTGGCCGTCTTTTTGATATAGACAACTTATAAGATGTACATTATAAACTACCATTGGTAGGCAAAAGAGCCTGGTATACTTACAAAAAGAATGCATAAACTTCTGGAGCTTTATGATTAGCTTGCCAAATTATGATAGCTGAACTTACTTTCTTTGGTTTTAATATTTGTCATGGCCCACCAACCTGTAACTAACTAGTTAGATCTTCTTTATGGTTAAATTTTGTACATTTATTCTGGAGATTTTATTTGGATGTGCTTTGAAATATTTAGAGGCCTTGTGTACCTGTTCATTACCACAAATAGGATGCTTTCTGTGTTTGGGTAATATTGTGAAAGGGAGCCTTGGGGGAATTTTAATGGGTTTGGCAGTTGATTTTTTTTTTTTCAAATGAGTGGATTGAATGCGGCAATAGAATTATTACACAAGAAGTATTAAGCTTTCACAAGTGTAAGATGTAATCATGGTAATAGATGCTTTATTTTTAAAGTACTTTGAAGCATCTAAAAATACTTAAAGAATTGCTGGTTTCTGATGTTAATATCTAAGAATAAGCGTGGAAAGTCAGGTACTTCAGAAAATATGTTAGTTTATAAGCAAAATGGATTTTATTTTGAGGTTCAGGCTTCATATTTTCAGATACCTTTAGCTTATTTTGTGATTTATTTTTTCCCCGCTGTGCTCCTGTACATTCACAAGAAATGAGGGAAAGGCTCTGCTTCTGGCTAGCTGTACTCAGCTATTGTACACATATTAATATAGCTCCACAGTCAGGATAATGCTAACATCATAATTCCTAGATAGCGCAAACAGCTTGAAAGTGTCATTCTCAGTGTTGTATATGTGCATAATAATATGGGAATGCTTGCCCATTTATTTGAATATGAATGTGCTTCAATTCATGCAACACAGTACAATGCAGTGTTTGCTTTTAAAGATTCAAAGTAGTGTCCCAGCTGAGGTGGAAGGCATTGGTTGATACCACTGCAGGTTAGGATCTGATATAAAGTTAAACCAATAGAGTAACTACATAGATGAATTTTCAGAAAGCTATTTGTTGCTAGAGCTTTGTTTAAGGAAAATGGCCTGGCTTATGAAAGCATGTAAATGTGCACCTGTGTTGCAGCTGACGTATAAAATGTAAAGTGATAT
Organism: Ara ararauna; assembly: GCA_028858755.1. Taxonomy (NCBI): domain Eukaryota; kingdom Metazoa; phylum Chordata; class Aves; order Psittaciformes; family Psittacidae; genus Ara; species Ara ararauna. The sequence continues at coordinate 123,941,537 of CM054376.1, read as the reverse complement.
CCTAAACCATGACTTAGACTACATGGACAAATTGATCGTGGAGGAGGAAATACTTGTGATACTATTTAAGTGAGACATACTGATATAAATAGCTCAGCAGTGGTGGTGTGTAACATGTATGATTTATGAATGGTCAACTTACTGAAACCACCAGTGAAAAAGGGAGTGGAGCATCCTTCATCTCTGGCACTGCTTTTTTTTAGATCTTAATCAGTTCAATCCAGTTCAAAGTAAAAATGAGGAAAGAAGGAACATAGGAATGTCCAGCCAAGGTGTAGAAGATTAACGAGACCCCACAGTTATCTTCACTGATGTGCATTTAAATTGGCTCAAGTCAACTGTGCAGTGTCCAGTTGCACATTTTAATTGCAAAATCATCCTTCTTCATATAATGGATAATGAAAATGAATATGGCTGTCACATCACTATCCCTTTTAGCTACTGCATGTGCTGTCTTTCAGACAGTAAGCACTTTCTGTGGTGCCCGTAGTGTGTGGCCCTGATGTTGATTGAGCACTCTTGATGCTACTGTACAATAAAGAATATAGAGAATAAGGAGAGCTTCAAGTGGAAGTGAATACTGAACAGTAAGAAGGCATAACTAGAAAAAAAAAACAAATAAGCAAATTTTTATGCAACACACTGGTCCTGTTGTACAAATACATCTGTATTGGAGAGTCTGTTTAATTAATGGATATTTCTGGTTTTGTTTGTAACCCTTTAAAATATCGATTGGTTCATTTCAATTTATATCGCTTTTCTATGTTTTCTGAGTCAAGTTTCTATGTTACAGTTTACAAGTAGAGAAAGTTAAGCGGTTAAGCAGAGGTTTCTCAGGGCTCTGTATAGAATTTAACCAAGTGAGAAAGGTGAAATTTAATTTCATTTGGAGGTGAAGAAGAGGTGAAAACCGCTTGTTTTTCCATGAGGCTTACAGGTAACTTGTAGAGGTTTTACACTCTGTTCTATAGAGAGATGAACAAACATGTTTTACAGACATCCCATCAAGATAATAAGTTGTTCTGATCTTCTGCCAAATGAACGTAATCTAAATTGTAAGCAGCCTGATGGACAAGGTCATGTTTCAGATGTGATAGTCTCTCAAAATAATATTTGAGCAAGAACGTCTTAACCAAAATTCTTTCCAATTGTTTTACTTGCATATTCTCTACCTTAGCTTCACTTAAATTTGTAAGAAGCTGATAAACTGCTTGTAAAACAAGTTCTTGAGTAGAAATCATTCAACTTGCAAACCTTACTTAAAATTTGATTACTTCTTGTGGGTTTTGCAAAGATAAACCCCTGCTACTTACCATATTTTGGCATTCTGTATGCTGCTGATATTTATTGTGTTGAAACTGCATGTGCTTAACTCAAAAGAAGGTTAAGAATGCAGTCAGGTGGAGGAAAAATGAATGATAATTGCCATCACTGTTCAAAAATTTTTCTGCTGTATCTGTTATACGCCTCAGAAATAAGGGGTGAAATGAACTACCGAACGGTGCATGTGGTTTTGAAGCTACACTACTAGCCAGCAAAGCCTTTCACAGTTTAGGATGACAGATTGTCTTTAATCTAACCTAATTGTGCATAATGTGTGACATGGATTTAATTTCACACTTGCTTTCTGACAGTTGGAAAAACTGAATCAGCGAATCCTTAAGAATTTACAGTTCTCCAGTTGTTTTCTTGTGGCTCTGCTGACTTTTCTGTTACAATTTGCTGCATTGCCCTGCTAAATGTATTAGAATATCAGAATTTTATTATATATAAGCTGTCATTAAATTTTACTCCATTTGACAGCAGACTTAAGCAAAAGGAAGAGGAAATTAATAAAATGGGTGGGGAAGTTAATGGTATAAATGTGATAGAATTGAACAGTAATTTTCACTAGACTTATTCTTGGAAGATGGTAGAAGTCATGACATATCAACATATGCTAACAATGTGGGTGCAGTTGTACCATGGACTTTTGTGGCAGTCTGCCAGCTGACAGCCCAGCATCACACATCACATTGCATTGGAATTATCCAACCTCTTCTCTGTGCCTTCTGGTGCAGTGAGTTATACTGGCTGGGTGTCATCTCCTTATTTTAGTGTTGATGAATAATTAGCATCAGGGTATTTGTAGTTAAATAGCCAGCACTAGCCAGGTGTGCTTGATCTTTCTAAGAAAGACATTAATACTGTATTATGTCTCGTGCCACCGTGGAGCTTTGCATAGAGTGGAGATCTCTTCTTTGGAAGAGGTGAAGAAAACTTCATGGCAAAATTATACAATGGATATTTTGGACTTGCTGAAGGCATGTCATGGCTGTACTGTACAGAGGCTAAAACAATTATCTGAAATTATCTTCCAAGACCAGAAAGCATAAGACTAAATTGGTGCTTGAGCTACCAGCCTGCAGCATGGCTGTCTAGACAGAATTTATCAGGGTTAACAGTGCTGTCACAACTTGTGAGTGAGGCCACCTACTGCTAGTGGAGTCAGAAACTTAGACACCTGTTTGGGTTTTAACAATGAAGAACTGCGTGGGAAACTGACTTCTTTGCATCAATATGCTGGAGGGTGAGGGAAATGAGATCTGTATGAATACTTGATGATCTGGCCAGGAATCTTTAGGTCTCTCCCAGTACATATTATTTCTGTGATGTGTTACATTTGGTTTTATTATAAGGAATATATTATAAGGAAGAAGTATGGTATGCTGTGGTGCAGATTTTGTGTGCTATAATTCATCTGGTACTGTGGTTTTCTGTTCCTGGGTGCCCAGTAACTGTTGCCAGACTGGAAAGCATGTTGATGTTACTTTTTTTAATTTTTAATTTCACCCTTTCTGGCATAATTAAAATGACCACAGTGTGGAGGGAGCAAGTACAAGGAGTCTTTTCAGAGCTGTGTTCTTGCTCTGTGGGTGGATTTTCTGCCTAAGCTTTCTCCCTTCCATAGACCCTGCTCTCCATTTTATCAGTGTTGTCTTCTGCTGTAGTAACTCCTTCAGTTCCCCTCAACCAAAGTGACAGCTTTGCCAGGAGAATGGCTCAAAACAGCACTGCCATACTGAGAACTTAGTGTTATTAATGTGTGTGTTAACGTATGACAATTGCTCCTTTTTCTTCTCTTTTTTTTTGTCTCCTATATAACAACTTCCCACCTTTTGCGTGTTTCCAGTATTTATCCATGGCATCCTAAGAAATTAAAAGCAGACAGCCTTACATTACTCATTTAGTGCAGCCCAAACTCAAATACTAACACCAGAATGCAATGTGTTTTCCCTAAGTACATTCTGCCAGAAAATACAGTATTTCAGCAGCGTGACAGTCTGTTATGTTGAGGAACATGAGACAGTCTAGAAATTATAATGTAGCAGGAATGTAAGTGGCACAGGGCATTTTTCATATTTAAATTCCTGGGTTATTTCAGAACTGTTTATTTTGATTGAACTTGACTGTTGACTGTGAGCAAGCAAGACAGTTTTGAGCACAGAGCTTACTAGCTGTTGCTCTGCATCTTTTGGTAGAGCACAGCTTCTGCAAGTCAGGCACATGGGTAGGTGGAAGATTCCTGATGAATAAAGTCAGGCAGTACTCCTTGTTACTTGTATGAGAGTGCGCTTTTTGCTTCTGCATCAGCAGCATCTTCTCTGACATAAGAATTGCTTTCATAGGCTCAGATGCAACAGAGATGTCTGTATCGGACTATTAATTAACTGTCCAATATATCTCAATAATATTTCAATATCTTTAAAATAATATCTTTCACTTACATGTAGAGTGGGACAAAACAAAGAAGGTCACATCTTTGAATTTTGAGGGCTATTTCTTTACATCAGCCCTTATCCTGAAAGTAAAAGAGCAATGAGGGGCTTGAGACACTTTAACAGCTATGATTTTGAAATGCTCTCACTAATTCTCTCTTCCAATTCTCAGTGAAGTGCTTTTTGTTATTCTCGGATGTACATTCATTCCATTATAACTCAGAGCAGATGTTGAATGTAGCTACCAGACTAGTTATGAAACACTGCTCTTCTAGATAGCTGTTTCATTGTCACATTATAAGGTGTTATGCAGAGAAGAAGTTTTTATTTTATGATCCAGTTGTCCCTGAAAAGCCTTCCACAGCCAGAGGGTGAGCTAAGTTGCTAGCGTAGTGAGGGGAGGGTTAGCACCTAAATGCTTGACAGGAAGACAGATTTACTGTTCTGTTCCTTATATTAAAAACATTGAAGTTTTTAAAGACTTCAGAATTAGGGATCTATCTAGACGCTGTACATTAATTTCAGCGAATCTGTGACTATAAGCAAGTGAGTGTCAGGTCAGGGATGTCTGTGCATTCAGAAGCCTGCTGTCAGGGATACGTGGAATACAATGTCTGTTTGACAAGCGTCTGCATACAGATCTTGACTTGAATTGTAAAGAAATCAACCTTAATTGAAACCAAAGATTCTTAAGCAACTTCATTTATTGGAAATATATAAAAGAGCCATGCAGTACTTGTATTGCACAAAATTGGTAAAGGATATTTCTCATCAGTACTTATTTTTCTGTATTCTTCTGAACAGTGATTTCTTTTCAGCAGGATTTTGAATTGAATTCTACTTTCAAGTCAGACTTTTTTTTCTGTGGTTAAAAAATCCTGTCCTAGAAAGGGGTTGCTGTTCTCTGTGATATTTCAATCCAGCATCCTGTTGGGAAGATACACTGGATTTCCCAAGACATGTACAGCACAAAGATTCCCATCATCCTTTGACAGTACTCCTTTGTGCTTCTGCATTGTATGGGAATCTTTAGCATTCGGGAACTGTTAACTGAACACAAAGAGGAGATGCTTTTGGGATTCCCTCTCTGAATTAATATCTGGTCAAGTACAAAAAAATTAATTTTTTTTCATGTATCTAAGAAGTCTTATTGACCCATGGGAACTGAATGTACAGCTTGGAGGTTAGAGCACTGAATAAATATGAAAATGATATATCCACTGGTAATTGAGAAGATAATAGAAGAAATAGCAATTACAGAGAGCTATTCACAAAGTTTTAGAACTTGCAGTTCTTGTTTAGAATAAGTGGATTTTCATTTAGTCTTATTCACCGTTATCCAAAAAGCAGGGACAAATACAGACAAATTAGTATGATGAAGTTTCCTTTCTAGTTTCTATTGTTTTCATTAGCTGTGTATCAGAGAGTCAAACAAATCAAAACTAATTTTCAGATATTTCAGATTCTCTCTCTTCCCTCAGGGTTTTTTGGTTGAGCACTTTTGATTAGAAATATTTGTCAATTCCCATTTCATGCAAATCTCATGGTTGTGTCAGGTTAACAGTGATGCTCTGTTCCTTACTTCTTGGTAGCAAACCTAATTACCATGTTTTGGTGATAGGAGAACACCTTTCTCACCTGATCTGTTAGACTGTGTTTGGCTCTTGCCCTGCGATATATAAAGTAAGATATACTCCGTGCTACCACTTCTTCTCCTCCTAACGCAGTCAAAATAAGAAACTGTCCCCTCCACTGTCTTTTCCAATTCACCATTCTCCAAGAAAAAAAAAAATTTTTCATTATGTTCTGGGGAGAAGTGGAAAAAATCTTCAGTGCAGATACTGTGCAGAAAATGAAGCTTACAAACTGCTGAGTAATTTTCAAGTTTCTTTTCCTGCAACTTTCAGTGTGATCAGAGATGGGACATGTTAGGTCATTGTCACCACTGTAATTGTAGCTTGGGTGTTCTGCTTGTTGGAATAAAAGAACAGGGTCTGTGACTGTGTGGGGAATGTGCATCATGTAAAAGAAGGAACAGGGAAAGATGGAGAGACAAGTAAGCAAACCTTTTAGCCTGTCTTTATTAGAATTGAGGCTTAATAATTCTTATTCTGTGTCCAGCAGCTGGTGTTAGGCCCTAGCTTAAATATGCTGTTGATGCTAATTTTCAGCTGTTCATTAACACCTAATGTAAAACCACCACAAGTTTCTGTAATTTTGATCTTGTTCGTGCTTTCTTTAGCACTTGAACAGTCATTTAACAGCTCCTGAAGTGGCAGACAAATGCTGTGGAAGCTTAGAAAGTTCACAACAACAACTGTCATTTCCTAATGCAAGAGAACTGAAAACAGTTTTGACTGTACTTATCAGATATAAATATAGAGCTGAAGACAAACCCACTTTGTTGTGGTGATACTTGAGGGTGGTGTAGACTATGAATTCCAGGCCAAGTAACCTGAGACTTGGGACATCTCCAGAACGATAAAACCACATTTTTAAAATAATAGTATCGTGCTGTGTTCCTGCTAATATTTACAACCACCTACACTTTGTTTTCTGTGGCTCAGACATACAGCAGCATTAAAAGTAATTTCTGTAGACTTTTTTTTCTTTGAGAAAAAGAGGGAATATCAATTCTTGGTTTGTCTGGGTTTTTTTTTTTTTTTTTTGTTTTTTTTTTTTTTTTTTTAATTTAGACCATTACATGACTTGATAGTTTTTATTCCTTTTCTATAATAGCAACTACTGTAGTATAAAAATATTGTGTGAAACTGAGTTTTCTTAAGAAAAAGAGGAAGGTGAGGAGGAAGGAATTTCTAGCTGCCTAATTGTGAGGATAACTAGGAAGGCAAAGACATTCCGGGGATATTTTTGCTGTCTCATTTGGAAACTTCGAACAAGGTATTTTATGTTGATGCTTCAGAAGGGTTCCAGACCTGCCTTCCATCCAGGGAGGAAAGGCACACAATGACAGTGTTCAGTTTATCTGTCCGCAGTTAGATGAATGAATATCTTCCTAAGATTCAAAAAACAAATAAATATCTTTTTGTATCAATAAATAAATTTCTCACATTTCTTCTGGTCTCCCCCCCCACCAAACCCCACTCCAAAATGCTATGGTTAGTAAAACTTTTAATGTTTGCGGGTGGAGGAGAAAACATCTGAATTATGATCACAAAAATCTTGCAGCAATTTGATTCCTATTCCTTAGATTGTTTCTTCTGAGTTTATTTTGGCAACACTGAAAATTTAGCTGTGACTTTTCTACCCTGTTTCTTTTTGAGTCTTTTTGTTATCTGAAGTAGTTCTCACCGAGATGTCACCAAGTGAGATCTCCAGGATTATAAAAGAGGTTTTCCTGAATTCATTATCTGCAGTAAATTTTGTTAGGCACTACCTCTTCTTTGATCTTCCTGAACAGTATTGTCATGGGGAAGATTAGGCGTTTATTCACCTTCCAGACCTCTGAATGCGGAGCTCCAAAATAGAACAACAGACACTTTGATATTACTTTACAGGGATAAGATAATCAACCAAGAATGGATTGATGTTGTTTTCTGGAATTCATGCTTCTCAAGGATATTGACTTGTGAAACAACCCTTGGAAGTGCATCTGCTCTACACAGTATTTCTGTATCACAGTATTTTCTTACTGGCCTGGTATAACCTGATACCCATAGCAGAATGAACCGCAGGTGTAATGAAGAAAGTGTTTATTTCTGGCCTATTTCTATATGGGATGAAAAATGTTCCATTTTGAAGAATGCAGATTTCTGTGATGAACTTACATTCATTAGATAATACATAAAAGCTCCTGAATTCTGAAACTTCCATTATTTGAGATTTTTTTTTAATTTATTATTTTGATGTGCTGAGCAGGCAAAACTTAGAACCAATAAATACTTAATGACACTAAGAACAATCTTAACTAACAATACCTGTATTCTCTTAACAGAATCTGGTTCTGCAATTACTGCTTCCTGTATTGGTTTAGGGAACTGTACAACACCTCCACCCGGACAGGCAGGAAAACCAGTCCCAGGATACAATGGTAAAACTGTGCTAAACTTGCTAGTAGAAAAGGATATTACTTATATTCCTAAGTGAATTCTCTTTAATTTTCATACCTCCTAAAGGAAGCAAATTACAGTCTTATTAACACATTTTCTTCCTCCATGTGACAGGAAACTCTGCTTTTTTGTGTGTTTTGGAATGTGATTGTGAAAAAGAAATTCAGTTGCGTTCAAGAAAATTCATTATCTACTCCTGCCTTTAATATATATTATGTATTCTTCTATGCTGGATATAACAAAGATATGAAAGAAATTCTGTGCTTCAAGGCTTTATTTACAGTTGCACTGTTTTAAATGAGAGCAGCAGTAAAAATATTATTGGCAAATAAGGAAGAAAAAAGTAATGATTATCGGCAAAAGAGGAAATGATAATTAGACAAATAATTGCTATAACTTGAACTTTGAGTTTTCTGTTATACCTTTATTTTCAATTTTCACAGCCTACATAGTTTTGCTTTGGGAGATATAAATTGAATAATTATGTCTCAGAGACACATTGATTAAATTGATTAGATTTTAATCAATTAGATTCATTAGATTTTTAATTCTTTGCTGTTGAGGGTGGAGAGGCATTTGAACAGGTTGCCCAAGAAGACTGTGAATGCTTCATCCCTGGCAGTGTTCAAGGTCAGGTTGGACAGGGCTTAGAGAAACCTGGTCTAGCAGGAGGTGTCATCATGACAGGGATTGGAACTAGATGATCTTAAGTTCTTTTCCAACCTGAACCATTCTATGGTTCTATGATTTTCTTTTGGCTGTACAATTTTGTATGAGAATTATTTTGAAAAGCATAAAGAAAATTCTTACTGAGGTCTGTCTCGTCCACAAACAAGTCATGGTGAGCTAGTAAGCAGCTTGGCAAGGTTATAAATCATAGAATCATAGAATAGTTAGGGTTGGAAAAGACCTTAAGATCATCTAGTTCCAACCCCCCTCCCATGGGCAGGGACACCTCACACTAAACCATGCCACCCAAGGCTCTGTCCAACCTGGCCTTGAACACCACCAGCGATGGAGCATTCATAACTTCCCTGGGCAACTCATTCCAGTGCCTCACCAGCCTTACAGTAAAGAATTTCTTCCTCATATCCAATCTAAAATTTCCCTGTTTAAGTTTGAACCCGTTACCCCTTGTCCTGTCACCACAGTCCCTAATGAAGAGTCCCTCCCCAGCATCCCTATAGGCCTCCTTCAGATATTGGAAGGCTGCTATGAGGTCTCCATGCAGCGTTCTCTTCTCCAGGCTGAACAGCCCCAACTTTCTCATCCTATCTTCATAAATCTTCTATTTGAACTCATACTTTTTCAAGAAAATCAAACTCAGTTTTCTACCTTTTTTTGTACAAGTACGTATAATACAGGGCTCATATTTAAGAGAGTTTTGAGTAAATTTTTTTCCACTACTTGTGGAGCATTTTTATTTCCAGGTGGGAGATATGGTAGGTTATGGACAAACGTTAAAAAGGTGACCTCTCATTATCTGGAAGGTATTTGCATTCAGAGGGTTCAGCTACAGAATTAAGGATTGAAAAATATTTTCATACCTGGGAGCCCTGTTTTTTAACACAGTTTTCAATAATTATTTGATGTCCAAAAAATAATTACATTAGAAATCAAACCATCTTCAGGAAAAGTCCTCACATCAGTGGGCAGAAAGAGCTAAGCTGTTTTTTTTTTCTAATGCATGCAAGTGAAGGTGAACATTAAAGAAAATACTAATTTTCTGCAGCTCTGGGTTTTGGCATTTACAGTTATGGTATGAAGACAAGCAATAGCTTAAAAACAACATTAAAAAAAACACAACCGTCAAGTTTGTCCACAGTTGTAACAAATACGGAAGAGTGGAAGAATGTAATTGCATTGCATGTGCGATCAGATGATAGGCCTAGAAGAAAGTAGGAATATCAAGAATATAAGCATTTCCTACAAATTCTTTTGAACGTTGGGCCTTGTGTAAGTGAAGAATTTCTTTAAATAGAATTAAGGAAATGACTTTAGCATGCCCTAAAAGTGAAACATGAAAATAGCACTAAAATTCACTAAAGCTTTATGAAAAACTTTACTTCTTTCAGGCCAATTATGTCCTGTAATGCAGCCATTTATAAAGCAGTGGATTGGTATTGGCAGCTTTCTTCCTGACACCCACTTCTGTTTTGATATTGTTTTGCTGCTGTTACTATGTTAATTATTAGAGATCCTTATGCCCTTTAGAAACTGAATTGTGTATTTTTAGATTGTACATGTAACTGTTAATGGTTTTGGACATCGCTGAATTATGTTGTATTTATGTTGCAATATAAATAGAAAGTTACAAAATCTTTTTCTTTTCTTTTTTTTTTTTTAATCACAGCCAAATTCTGTCCTGCTACAGTATTGCTAGAATAAACTGATTTCCTTGCTAAGTTTTTAGAATATGAATAAAAAAAGCAGTATTTGGCTATGATACCAAAGTGTAGTGGCAGAAATTCCATTTAAAAGTAAATCAAGATACCATACTGATTTCTAGCTCTGTTGTCTTAAATCAGATATCATATTGTACTTTCTTTTTGATCTACTTGATGTCTTACCAGATAATTTAATTGCATTGTTTTCGAACTGAGGCAACACCACATTTTGAAGAATTAAGTCAGTTCTTCAGTAATTCAGGGGTGAGCAGTAGATCTCCCTTCCCCAAATTTTTGTATATTGAAATACACTGCTTGCAAGAAGGACAATAAATGTATGATTATTTGTAGTAATTTAGATCCAGCTGAACATTGGTTTCTTTGTTTGGGCAGGTTTCAAAAAGCATGATTTTAAATCAATGTCTGTTCAGTCTGTCAAAACCTTCTCTCTTTTTCCATGGTTTAGTCATTTCACTTTATTTAATTCCATTTATGAAGTTGCTATCCGTCATTCCTTCCTTATAGCTGCACCTTCAGGTGGAATGGTTGTAGTAGATTTCCCAGATGACTGCAGGGAAGAGGCTGTTTCAGGTGTTTTTCCTCAGAAACCTCAGTACGAGGGTATGATGCTTCCACTGAAAGTGATGGGCCAGTGTCATCCAGGGGAAGGGCTTCATTGGAAGGTCTGCATTCTTTGCTGTACTCTGGCATTACCCTGCTGTGCAGCTTTGGGAGGTTCATGAGCTACTTTACCTCTGTGCTAGACTACAATAAGCAATGTCGGCTGGGGAGCATTTTTCTGGGTCTCTAGACATAATACCGCTAATGGTATTTCTCACATTAACTGGGTTAACCTCCAGTAATCTTAGTTGTTGTTTCCTATTCATGTTACCTGCATGCTTTTTTCCTGTATTGTCATGTATCTTAATGGTCCTTTGCTATTTGGAAGTTTATATTTTCCACTATGAAGGTGTCTTTTGATTTTCAGTTCTCAGTTTTCCCCTTTTGGATCTCTGCTATTTCTACTCCCGAAGTACAGTATTATTTAAGACTTTTTGTATTTAAGGCTCAGTGTTAATAAGGTTAAAAGATTATCCAGTTTGGCATTCCCAAATTACTTAATTTCTTTTGTTGCTTGATGTATTGCCATTCTGAAGTGTGACATAATGAAGAAAGACACTATTCTCCCCATAAAAATACACTAATCAGGAGTTCTTTTCCTATATTTCTCTATTACAGTGATGATTCTGGATGAAAATAAGGAACCAGTGAAGGCAAAGACTTTAGGAAATATTGTGGTAAAGTAAGCAAGCTAAGTATCTTATGGTTAAGAGAATCTTCCTACATGGGTTGTCTTTTGACTGAAGTTTTTATGTATAATGCAGTAATTGAAGTAATGAGGATTGAAAAGTATGGATGTCTCTGGTATTGATATCAAACTGCTTGAACTTTTAATGCCCATTAATATCGAAAGATTGAAAATCACAGACGAAATTGTATGAGTGAATGAGTGCCTGTTGCTGTTTTGGCTCTTTTGTTAGACAACAAAGTTTACCATTTTCTTAATTACTGTCTGTTGGCGCAGGATGAAGCATTTCTGTTGTGATGTATGAGCAAGATACTGAAGCATTCTCTTCACTACTTTGTCATTCAGTTTAGTGAAACAATACAGTGGGGCAGATTGATATGCTTTGGTTTATGGGTGCGATGCTGCCTTCTCTTTCACTATCTTCGAATTCCAATTGATGTATATTCTTAGAGGGAGAATGTATGTTGTCTCTGCCTGTGCTTTCCATGGAACACGCAGTGTTCAATTAGGGCAGTACTTGGACAAAATACATAAAGGAAAAGGCTCCAGCAAAAAAAGAAAGAAAGAAAAAACTTCAGCTTTGCATCATGTGGGAGATTTTTAGCACCATTGAGCAGATTTCTGTAAGATGAGTCCTATCAGCTTTAAAATTATTTTCAAAGTAACCTTTTCTTAGATAAAGGGGCCTCTTGTTTAGATAGCACCGTGAACATAACTTCAATTTATCTTACCTTCTGCTGTCCCACTGTTGGCAGAACATTTCATAGAATCATAGAATCACAGAATAGTTAGGCTTGGAAAGGACCTTAAGATCATCCAGTTCCAACCCCCCTCCCATGGGCAGGGACACCTCACACTAAACCATGCCACCCAAGGCTATGTCCAACCTGGCCTTGAACACCGCCAGCGATGGAGCATTCACAGCTTCCCTGGGCAACACATTCCCATGCCTCAACACCCTTGCAGTAAAGAACTTCTTCCTTATATCTACTCTAAAGTTCCCCTGTTTAAGTTTGAACCCATTACACCTTGTCCTCTCACTACAGTCCCTCATGAAGAGTCCCTCCCCAGCATCCCTATAGGCCCCCTTCAGATATTGGAAGGCTGCTAGGAGGTCTCAATGCAACCTTCTCTTCTCCAGGCTGAGCAGCCCCAACTTTCTCATCCTATCTTCATATGGGAGGTGCTCCAGTCCCTGATCATCCTTGTGGGCCTCCTCTAGACTTGTTCCAACACTTCCATGTCCTTTTTATGTTGAGGACACCAGAACTGCGCACAGTACTCCAAGTGAGGTATCACAAGAGCAGAGTAGAGGGTCAGGATCACCTCCTTTGACCTGCTGGTCATGCTTCTTTGATGCATCCCAGGATACGGTTGGCTTTCTGGGCTGTGAGCGCACACTGCTGGCTCATGTTCATTTTCTCATTGACCAACACCCCCAAGTCCTTCTCTGCAGGGCTGCTCTCAATCTCTTCTCTGCCCAACCAGTGTGTGTGCCTTGGATTGCTCTGACCCAGGTGTAGGACCTTGCACTTGTCATGGTTAAACTTCATCAGGTTAACATCAGCCCACCTCACAAGCATGTCAAGGTCCCTCTGGATGGCATTCCTTCCCTCCAACGTGTCAACAGAACCACACAGCTTGGTGTTATCGACAAACTTGCTGAGGGCACACTCAATCCCACTGTCCGTGTCACTGACAAAGATGGTGAACAAGACGGGTCCCAACACTGATCCCTGAGGGAAGCCTCTTATTACTGGTCTCCAGCTGGACATTGAGCCATTGAGCTTAAGTCTTTGTGTGCGGCCATCCAGCCAGTTCTTTATCAACCAAGTGGTCCATCTGTCACATTGATGTCTCTCCAATTTAGAGACAAGGATGTCATGTGAGACAGTGTCAAACGCTTTGCACACGTCCAGGTAGATGATATCAACTGCTCTACCCCTGTCCATCAGTTCTGTAGCCACATCATAGAAGGCCCCCAGATTGGTCAGGCAGGATTTCCCCCTTAGTGAAGCTATGCTGGCTGTCACCAACCACCTTGTTTTTTTTCATGTGCCTTCCAGGAGAGTCTGCTCCAAGGTTTTGCCAGGCACAGAGGTGAGGCTGACTGGTCTGTAGTTCCCCGGCTCATCCATTTTCCCATTCTTGAAAATGGGGATTATATTTCCCTTTTTCCAGTCATCGGGAACTTCACCTGACTGCTATGATTTTTCAAATATGATGGACAGTGGCTTAGCCACTTCATTTGCCAGCTCCTTAAGGATCCACTGATGGATTTCATCAGGTCCCATGTACTTGTATATGTTCAGGTTCTTAAGATGGTCGGTTCAAGACCATCATATCCTCTCCTTCAGTGGCCCAAGGTCTTCATTCTCACAGTCCCTGCATCTGCCTTCCAAGACTTGGGTGGTGTGGTCAGAGCATTTGCCAGTGAAAACTGAGGCAAAGAAGTCATTAGGAACCTCAGCCTTCTCCAAATCCAGGGTAGCCAGTTCTCCCAATAGCTTCTGGAGAAGGCTCGCATTGGCCCTATTCTGTCTTTTATTTGCAATGTACCTATAGAATCCCTTCCTATTATCCTTAACATCTCTAGCCAAGTTTAATTCTAAGTGGGACTTAGCTTTCCTAACCTGGTCCCTAGCTTCCTGGACAACATCCCTGTATTCTTCCCAGGCCGCCTGTCCTTCCTTTCACCTTTTATAAGCCTCTTTTTTCCTTCGGAGTTTCCTCAGCAGCTCCTTATCCATCCAAGGAGGTCTCCTTGCCCTCCTGCAGCACTTCCTTCTAGTTGGGATGCAACACTGCTGAGCTTGTAGCAGGTGATCCTTGAATATCAACCAAGAGTCTTGGGCCCCCCTGCCCTCCAGGGCTGTATCCCATGGAATCTTACTAAGCAGCTTCCTGAAGAGGCCAAAGTCTGCTCTCTTGAATTCCAGGGCAGTGAGCTTGCTGCACGCTCTTCTCACTGTCCTGAGGATTCTGAATTCGACCAGCTCATGATCGCTGCAACCAAGGCTGCCCTGGAGCATCAGATTTCCAACCAGCCCCTTCCCTGTTGGTGAGCACGAGGTCAAGCATGGCGCCTCTCCTTGTCAGCTCCTCTATTACTTGCAGAAGGAAGCTGTCTTCCACACAATCGAGGAACTTCCTGGATTGCTTGTGCCGGGTTGTACCATCCCTCCAACAGATATCAGGGTGGTTGAAGTCCCCCATGAGAACAAGGGCCTGCGAGTGTGAGGCTGTTCCTATCTGTCTATAGAGTGCTTCATCCACAGAGTCCTCTTGATCAGGCGGTCTGTAACAGATCCCCACAGTAATGTCTCCCATCGCTGTTCTCCCTTTAACCCTGACCCACAAACTCTCTATTGACTGCTCACCTGTCCCCAGACAGAGTTCCATACTCTCCAGCCTATCCCTAACATAAATAGCAACACCCCTTCCCCGTCTCCCAGGCCTTTCTTTCCTAAAGAGCCTGTAACCTTCCATTCCAACACTCCAGTCACAGGAGCCATCTCACCATGTTTCTGTGATGCCTAATTGTGCCTGTGATGCCTTCTGTGATTTCCTTAGTTATGTAAAGACTGAAAGACTACTGCTTGCCACAGCATGTGCCAGCTCTGCGTTCTGGATGTTTCATAGGCTTTTAGGCAAATTGCATTTTCCTCGGGCAGATGTCTGCTTTGTGATTAACACGCTAGCTTTAGCCACCTCTATCTTCAGTCACAGAAAATATTTCAGTTCTGAACACTTCCAAACTGCCAGAAATTATAGGACCTGAACGAAATGTGTTCGTCCACTTCTTTTGTGGTAAAATCTGGGGGAGTTTTGGTAGCTCAGAGTCTTCGCTGCTTGTTCAGATGAATGAAAGAAAATATGAAGATTAGTATTAACCTTCAGTGAATTGAAATTCTGTCAAAAGCCAAAATATTGGGACAGATGTAGTGATTTTGATGAGCTGTTAGACAGAGAACTTGGCTGAGGATCGAGGCCTTGGCCACATGAAGTGGCCGTAAAAGCTCCAGACACTAGAGCTTGCTGCAGACGTGCGGTCTGCCTGGCCTCACAGTGCTTGCTTGGGAGTCAGAATTGCCAAAGTGTGGAGGTTTTATTTGCTGGGCTGTACAAGTGGTCTAATGTAACTGGACCACTGTGGAGACTGAGGTGGTATCATATGAAGTTATTGTACTGTTTGACACAGATGAGTGCTTTCAGGATGAAGTTTATACCCTACATAATTTTCAGCACCTTAGGTCTAAGCCACCAGGACACACAACCATGTGTTTAAGTGTGCACACAATCTTACCTGGATCAGCAGACTCATATTTAGACATAGTTGTCATGTGACACATGAGATTGTGCATTCATTCCATTGCTGAGTGTGAGTAATGAAAATTGCTCCAGCCTTTAATAAAGACTGTGGATTGCATGTCAGTAACCCAGGACAGAGTGAAGGGCCATCTTTCAAAGCTCGCTCATGCCTGATACCTGATAAAACCTAGACTTGTAATCAACAAAGAGAGAGAAGGGTACTTTGTAAGAAAATTAGTCCTAGCTTTCGAGTGTTCAGCTAGGATCAAATTGACAGCCTTCCAGATGGGCTTATGTCTCCAGTGACTGCAGGGGTGACATGGCTAGCTTAGGGTAGGTGCCTTTTGGTTTTCTGCCAAAAGATAAATGAAATGGACTCCATCCTTAGCAACTGTGCCAAACCAGCTGAATTATATCTACTAAGAGGTACTGCCAGTATATGTGTGCATATGTTTGAGTCATTGCTATCATTTCAATGAGAAACTGAGCATGAGCTAGCAGTGAGTGCTCACAGCCCAGAAAACCAACCGTATCCTGGGATGCATCAAGAGAAGCATGACCAGCAGGTTGAAGGAGATCTTGCCCCTCTACTCGGCTCTCACGAGACCTCACTTGGAGTACTGTATGCAGTTCTAGTGTTCTCAACATAAGATGGGCATGAAGCTGTTGGAGCAAGTCCAGAGGAGGGCCATGAGGGTGATCAGGGACTGGAGCACTTTCTGTATGAAGACAGGTTTAGAAAGTTGGGACTGTTCAGCCTGGAGAAGAGAAGGCTGCGTGGAGACCTCATAGCAGCCTTCCAGTATCTGAAAGGGGCCTATAGGGATGCTGGGGCGGGACTCTTCATAAGGGACTGTAGTGATAGGACAAGGGGTAAAGGGTTCAAACTTAAACCATTTAAATCTGAACTTTTAAGGAGAAGTTCAGGTCAGGTATCAGGAAGAAGTTCTTTACTGTGAGGGTGGTGAGACACTGGAACAGGTTGTCCAAGCAGGTTGTGAATGCTTCATTCCTGGCCATGTTCGAGGCCAGGTTGGACAGGGCTTAGAGCAACCTGATCTAGCAGGAGGTGTCCCTGCCCATGGCTGGGGAGTTGGAACTAGATGATCTTAAGATCCTTTCCAGCCCAATCCATTCTATAATTCTATGATTCTATGATTAAGTGCCTGTCAGGAGTAGATATTACTATATTAGATGATTTTGTTTGCTGTTACTGTCAAACTCTTAAAGCCAGAATTTATTTTCCCCAATGTGGCTCCACATTTAGGCTTTTATCTTAAGTGATTACAAGTGGGTTTGTCTATTGATTTTATTGCTGGTTTTGTTTTGGTTTTGTTTAATTTGCCCAGCATGACTTTTGCAGCAGTCAAATAAATTGTTAGGGGTAAAAGGAGAATTCTCTTTTTTTTTTTTTTTTGGCTTTTTTGCACTGGATTATGCAAGAACAAGTAATGGCACAAGGTCTCTATTATTTTTAGCATGTCCGTATTTATTGCAGTTGGGGGGAGAAAAGTGGGGAAAGAAATTACATTGTAGCATTAGTCAATATGAAACCAATTGTAAGGTAACTGTTGCCCCTCTTTCCCTTCCAGCCTTTTTTCTGACTTAATCTTTTTAGCCAATAGGTTCTCTTAAATTCATTCTCCATCTTAACATAATACAAACAAAAAAACCCCAAACCCAGAAACAAGCAAAGGGGAAAACAAGCAAGCAAGCAAACAAAGAAACAAGAAAAAAAAACCAGAACGAAAAGAAAAGAAAAACTCATGAAGTTGGGCTTGTGTGAATTGTTTCTAAATTTACTTTGGTTTTTTTTTTTTTTTTGGTGGAAGAATTTTTGAAAATGAAAGATTATGAAGATAATAATCAGCGAAAATTATAGTAGGAATGACCTCCATTTCCCTTAGCAAGACCAGTCTGATTTAGTGACACAGTTTTGCTGCATTGTTCTGACCTGCCTGTGATTAATACACACTTGAAAATGTGTGTGTGCATGTAATTGTGATTAGCCGTGGGAATTTTCCAAGTTTTCTGTTCTCATAACGAACCTTAGCAAAGAGAAATCCCATTTAAATTCCAGTGCAGTGGGAAGCTCTGTTTTCCCCTTGTAAATTATAAAGATTGCAAACCCATAATGATTATTTTATGAAGCAGTTGTCAGAACTTTGTCATTAGCTAGCATTATTCTTTATATTCATCCACAACAGCAAGAAGACTACATTTGCTTTATGCTCATTCTAACCAGAGAGTAATGGCTGCCAGTAAATTTCCAGCTAGATGCTAGTTACACTTTATCTAGTATTTGTACGGTTAATTTTGTGCATAATAATAGAGGTTTGCAGGATAAATATTTATAAATTTGTTTTATCGATCTCCACAGAATCACATAAATATTTCTGCTTCGTATTCAGAAAGAGATGAGACAATGTAGTATAATAGACAGCAATTCTGCAATGTTTTGATTGTGTTTTTTAAATTGCATTTAAGAATAGTGACTGTGTGCGAGGGTCGGCAGATCATTGATATTGTGGGGGTTTTTTTTCATCAATTTGGGATTAGTGGGGGAAGAGGGAGGAAAATTATCATGTTGAAATGTTTCAAATGACAACCCAGTCCATTATATAGGGTAAAATAATACAAAACTTCATGTACAATGCTGTAATAGTGTAAAGTATTGAAAAATAGTATTTATTCATGAAGTTTGTACAGAAAGGGTCATGACAAGTCTACAGGGTTTTATCATTTTAGATTTTAAGTTAACTGAATAGAAATATGACAGGACTTTTTAATCAAATACTGTAAAGTTAGCATGCTTTAGTGGGAGAGGTGTTCAGAAATAAGCAACTCATTCACAGTTTCATGGTTTATGGTACTCTGCTCAATCTTTGTACGGTATTTAGAGAGCAAATAGGTGTTCAATGAAAAGGATAGTCATTTAACAGTTCTTATAATGCATTTTAGGAAAAAATTGGCAGCTATGTGGAAGTCTGAAGCAATCTGAAGCCAGGAATGTAATCAAGATGCATAACAGAAATGCTGAGCAAGAGAGCTCAAAGGGTAATACCTTGGTATCCCATTGAAGAAAGTAAAGAAAAGTCTTGTAAGACTTGGTGGGTCAACATTTGGACATTCTAATTTGGGATAAGCATATAAGAAAGGTCACAGCTCTCCTTTATGCTCTTCTTCCCAGGACGAAAAATGGTTTCAGGCAGTGAAAACAAGGGGAGAGTCCACCCAAAGCCAAGAGCAAGGGGTATGTGGCCTTAGCTTGGAAGAAAGGCAGATAGAAGCTACCTGAGATGCCAGAATAGCCAGTGAAGATCTAATAATTTTATAGTGTCTCAGTAATTAACTTTGTCAATTTTTCTTTTTTGAAACTCTGTGACAACCCCAGGAAGGACGTGTTGCAGACCATTCTGAGTGATTTGGCCTCAGGGAAGATTGCTAGAGTGAGAAAAATGCTTTCAGAATCATGTGAAGCAAGTGTGTCATCCTGCATAGACCACTTGCAGTGCGTTCCTTTTAGCAAAGGTCATACAGGTAGGAATAGTGAAAATTTGCTGGATTTATAAGGTGAAGGACTGTACCCTAGAAGGCAGTGACTTTCAAAGGAACTTTTTATGTTACAGTGGATAAACCTCTGAACACCTAAGACCTTCGAATGAAAGCTGCTAGTGTAACTAAGCAGGCAATATGATTCCTTGTTATTCAGTAGGGACGACTGAAAAGGAGCTATTATTACTGTCTGTGGGTATGATGTTATTAAAATCATTAGTGCATTATGTTCAGTTCTTATGTCTGCGTTTCAAAACACTATTTAGAAAGTGACTAGATTTTAGAGAAAATAATGTGAGTGACTACAGTGCTGGAAAGCTTGGCTTAAACTTACAGTGTAACTTGTGGTATGTAGCTCATCCAAGATGAGTTAAATAACTTCATCAAGGTCAAGAAATTCCCTCTGGAAAAGGCATCTCTGAGAGATGGCTTTTTGATCTACCATAAAGAGATTGTAAACTGAAGCTAGATATATTCTGATGAGAAATAAAACACAGTTTTAACAGGGAAAGTATTAAACCATTGGGACAAATTCTTTGGAATATGATGCTTTCTTTGACACCTTTAGGTCAAGCCTGGGTTTCTGTTTTTACCAAAGGTTATGGGATTGAGGCAGGATTTAGTAGATGGCATCCTTTAGCCTGTGTTATGTGGGAGGTCAGCTCAGATGTTCATGAAAAATCTGGGCAAAAGATTTCTCTGCTAGCCTTCCACATGTTTATTTGGCTTTGTCTTTTTCCCTTTACAAGCAAAACAGTGAGTAGGGCTTTCAATGTGAGAGCAATCTGGGAAAAGATGAGTTTTCTTAAGAGATCTCTGGCTGAGCAACATGTAAGTAGCATTTGAACTTTACTTAACTTTTTCCAGTGCTTTCACTAGATTTTGATGAGTTTCTCTCTTCCCTACTAACTGTATTTTTTTTCCCCAAAAATTCACACTGAGACCAACTACTGGTGTCCCCTTTCAGCTAACTAAAGTTGTATTTCATGCAAACCAATGAGTGTTCGAGATCCTTTCCTCTTACTTCTTCACCCTTTTTTCTGTGCTGTTGTTCCCAGTGTCTGAAAAAGCTTCTAGACTCCAGATGGCTTTTGAACTTGCAATCAAAAAAATGTTTTAAGAGTGATGTTTATGCACAGCGCTACATAAATGCTGAGCAATAATTATAGCTGTCAGTCAAGATGATTTAGCTCCATTCACAAGCGCAAACTCACTTAACAATGGTTTATACTTGCCTTGACTGGCTGTAATGAGCAGCTTGTGAGTACCAGTGCCTACCATAAAATAAAAGGATGTCTTTTCTGAAATTCTGACAAGGTAGCACCTCTAATAGGTTTTGACTTTCATTTGTACTTTCAGAAATCTGCTTTTCTGTGTAAATTATCTTTTGAGTGTCTATAATTGCCAACCACAAATTGGAATTGGAACAAATTCCAACCACAAGGAATCTTACACCATTTTGATGAGTAGCATCCTGAAGGGATGTGACACACACAGTCAGATTTTCATGGGCTAAGCTAAAGGTGGTCTGTTCTGTTAAAGGTCAGCCAACGTTGTATGAAAAAGAAATGAACTGTGAAACAACGCTAAAAAAACAGACAATGATTGTAATTTAAAATTGTCTAGCAGAAAACAGCTACCGTGAAAGTACTTCAGAGCGTTTTTCTGATGCTGCCAAGCTCAACTAAGCTGTCTTAGTTTCTCCAATTTATAATGAAACTAGCTTCTTATCTTTGTAAGATGGAACCAGAGTGGATCTTTGTAAAATGAACCCATATAATTTACATAATGAATTTACATAGTTTACCTAGTTTTCCTGATGTTGTCCTAAATGTATTCAACCTTGAAATGAGAAATGGGCCTGGAATTGTATTCCTGTAGTTCTACAATCATCATCTTAATTGCACTAGAGTGAATTGAGAATTGCATCATTTGTACTGCTGTTCCTGTACTGGTGAAAAATAGGCATGAGCAAGATCAAAATTCAGATCTATGCATTCTTTTTCTGAGGTTCGAAATCCAAAGGTCAGCTTTTCCCAAGTTCACATGTTTTGATTCACCTCAGAGTAGGTTTTTGGCTTAAACCTCAGCTTAGGCTTGAAACTTGCCTATTGTTTGCTTGTTTAATGGGATGAGTTGACTGATTTAAAATTCTCTCTAGCCTGATTCAGAATAGCTGTTAATACATTCATATGAAGATAGGCTGAGAAAGTTGGGGCTGTTCAGCCTGGAGAAGAGAAGGCTGCTTGGAGACCTCATAGCAGCCTTCCAGTATCTGACGGAGGCCTATAGGGATGCTGGGGCGGGACTCTTCATGAGGGACTGTAGTGATAGGACAAGGGGTAATGGGTTCAAACTTCAACAGGGGAAGTTTAGATTGGATATGAGGAAGAAATTCTTTACTGTGAGGGTGTTGAGGCACTGGAATGTGTTGCCCAGGGAAGTTGTGAATGCTCCATTGCTGGCGGTGTTCAAGGCTGGATTGGACATAGCCTTGGGTGACATGGTTTAGTGTGAGGTGTCCCTGCCCATGGGAGGGGGGTTGGAACTGGATGATCTTAAGGTCCTTTCCAAGCCTAACTATTCTGATTCTATGATTCTATGATTCATATTTCAGAAAAAGATGGCAAGCTTGTCTTGAATTTGTATTTGTTGAAGCTCATGACTCTTCTTTAGAGAAGGAAAAAAGAGTAATGAGATATAGGCGCTACTGTAGTTATGACCATATAAAATATTTATATAATATATATAAAATGAAAAGCAAAAATAGTGTAAGGGAGGGCTTATCTATGAACTGATGGCAGATGCAAAGGCTCAACACTAGCTGGTTTGTGGCTTGCCATGCAGGATGAGAGAAAGAAGTTAACAGACAGCTAGAGAAATAGAGTACATGTCCCAAGGGGAAACCAATCAAAGCAGCTTCTTTTTGTATCATGGAAATGACAATGAAGGAACCTACCTCCTCCTTGGTCTTCTGTGCTGCTGTCACTTGTGAAAGGAAAGCAGGACCATCTCTGGGGCAATCATGTTTACTTATGCATACCTGACATTTTTTGGTCAATATATCCCCTTAATAAAAATAACCCCAAAAGGCCTTGAATATCAACTCAGTGTTGGGACAAGGAGGCAACATTTTTTTAAATACAAGACTTTTGTAGGTGTTTTGTGTTATGATTATTAGGGAGAACAGACCCAAACCAAGCATCTCAAAATGTTCTTTTTTATTTTTATTTTTATTTTTATTTTTATTTTTATTTTTTTTTTATTTTTATTTTTTTTTTTTTTTTATTTTATTTTTATTTTAATTTTTTTTTAATGGAGGGATTGCCAAGCCCTTATTTGTTGTATTTGAGAAGTCATGGCAGTCTGGTGAAGTAAATTTTTTACCGTAAGGGTGGTGAGGCACTGGAACATGTTGCCCAGAGAAGCTGTGGATGTTCCATCCATGAAAGAGTTCAATGTCAGGTTGGACGGGACTTTGAGCAACCTGGTCTAGTGGGAGATGTCCCTGCCCATGGCAGAGGGTTGGAACTAGAGGGCCTTTAAGAGTCCCTTCCAGCCCAAACCATTCTATGATTGACGAAAGGAAGAGAAGTTTGTTTTCAGGTTGCTGTTATTTGACTATCTCATTTTCTCTCTTCTGTCTCTTCGCGCATACTTATGATCCAGGTCTGCTTCCTATGGCATTCATGGGAGCATTCTCATTGACAGCAGTGGGATATTTTTGGAGGTATTTTTGTCTCTGGGCATTTTAATTCTCATGTCCTGGCAAAATTCCAATACACATAATTACGTTTTGGCAAGCTGAATTCTACCTTTATTGATTTTACTAATTATTTGTGTTTGCACAGCACCTAGAAATTCTAGTCAGTAATGATGCTAAGAGCTTTACTGTCATGAAAGAATTGTATGTGCCCATTCCTCTGGAATTGCTTTGCTTGAAAGGTGGACACATGGAGGATGACATTCAGTTTTTGCATAGTAGATGGAATGGAAGCCTAACAGCAAGTAATATTTTACAGAAAGCCATGGAAGCACATTGTCAGATTGTGTCTCTATTGTGCTATGATTTGTGTGCTAGAGATACCTGTGACAGCCAGTAGTTTAGCAGTCTGGTTTCCATAGCCTCACAAAATAAGCACTGTATATGTACTTATCAATGCAATTTTCTTTTTTTAAAAATAACAGGCACAAGAAAAAGAACACCCCCAGAAGAACAGGCAAAAGCAAACAAGCAAACAAACCAACCCCACCAGAAACCCCTCACAAACAAACAAAATAGCCACAAAACCAAACAATAACAAATGCTGGGAGCAGGGATTACACTTTTCTGATGTTACACACTTCTGTGTTTAGATTTATAAACAATTACAGTAACGGGAATGAAAATGCTTTTCTGATTTCAGCAGTAAAATTGTTCTATTTAATGAATAACTGCAAAGTATTGAGTAGAGCTGTGGAGGAATTAAGGACTTTGTCAATATGAATTGTCCTTTCTCTCCCATCATAAGGATGTTTCAGACTGAAAGAAATTTAAAGTTCAAAATCTGCAATGGCTGAGGCTGTTATGAATTTCCATGCTATTAGCAACCAGGCAACACCATAGTAACTTCCATTCTCTAGTGTTTCTTCTTAAATCTAAACAAGAGATTTTTCTTTTAAATTCCTATGCCCACAAACACTGGGATCAATATATTGTTTTTCTATTTTTTTTTTCAAGTTAAATACCCTATAGATCATTTTTGTCTGTCACAAGGATGTTTACTAAGTTTGAATGGCTTAAAATAGGCCAGTGAATTCACTTCAGTTGGCCAGAAGCCAACCTGACTTGCTGAAGCCTGTGTGACTACTTGGGAAGTGTCTTTGGCATTTCTGCCCTTACCTCAACCACACTTTCAAGGAATGTGATTTATAGGAAGTGTTGAGCCAGAAGCTTCAGAGAAAGTAGTAGTATTTATAGTAGATATTCCATTATACTAATTGAGCTGAATTAAGTTGAAAAAAACTGGGATTGTAAAAAAACATGGATTGAAATTATTATTAGGTGATACAGCCTTTTTGGTGTAGCTTGTGCTATTTATACCATATTTAGTTAGAAAGAAATGTGTGTGTGTATGTATATGTATATTTTATATCTCCGTATAGATATATAAATATTCTTTTGGGGCCTGTAGTGTTAGAAATGTACCTGCCACTGAGCTGGTCATACCTGTTCATTTGACCTGGACACCATAGGAGACTAGTAATGATACCAGTGTTGCTATGCTGCAGAGGGGTGTTTCACTGCTGGAGATGTTGCCTTCTGGTGTCACAGGGACACTATCACAGTAGAAAATAGAGTATCCCTGGCTAAAGATTTGCTGATTAGAAATGCAGACATACGCTAGTAAAATCTGTATGAGGCATTTATGGTTTTATCGGTATGAAAATGCTTGCTTGCATGATTGTTCTCTCTGTTACTAGGATAAGCTTCATAAGACTTGTGTTGATATGCCTGAATATGTACCTCCTAGTTCAGGTAAACCTATATTTAACCCTGTCAGAGCTTTGAAGGAAGAAACAAACACTTCTTTGTTAGCTGAGACTTCTGTAGCTTCCCTTCTCCTGGCAGATATGTGTGTGAAGTGTCCCATATGATATTTCAGACACTTAATCCTTAGAAATGTTGAAAGCTGAGCGCTGATATCATAGTATGGTATATAGGGTTTACTAGATCAAGCATTTTTTTACTGAATGACAGAGATGCTTATGTTATATTAATGTATGGTCTGGATACAGTTCAGAACTATGTGTGTGTGATTGCAACAGACACGTGGTCTTTTTGATCTGTTATCTGCATATTAAGCTGAAATGTTTTCTGATTGTATAGCCAATGATTATTTATATGAATATAAAGCATGAACAGGAAACATAAGTTGTACTTGGTATATCTGTGCTTCTTACTACTTTGTTCTTTTTAATTTAAGGTTACCTTTGCCTCCTGGAGCATTCTCAGGTCTTTGGGAAAATCAGGAAACATTCCAGAAGTTATATTTCAAAAAATATCCCGTAAGAATTTTGAAATGAATTGTATAAACCTTTGGTAATCTTGCAGAACTGAATTATAGTAAATTTAAACTGGATAGCAGTCAAAATGATTGTATCTTATTTTAATGGGAGATCTTTCTTTATCCATACTTTAAGCTTTTGGCAACACTGTGGATGTTTTTTTGGCTTTGTTGGTTCTGGTTTCTGTTTCTCTTTTGGTTTGTTTTTTTAAGCTCTGAAACAGAATTAGTAAAGCTTCTGAACGTAAAAGTTGTTTTATGACATTTGATTTAATAAAAGATATAAGCCTCACAACCTTAGACTAGCATAGCTTCAAATATTCTGCTGCTGTTGACATGCAGTCCAGAAATATACACTTGCCCAGTGTGCACCTAAATATACAGAAGGCTCCTTACTGCATTAGGTATGTTTCCTGGTCAGATTCACTGTGCAGGGACTGGCTTTGTCCTTTCCTATGTGAATGTCCAAAATGGAAGGTTTGCTTCAAGAAAAGTAAATGAGTGAATTAATCAGGCAAATTATTTTTTGTGTACACTTGCATTGTGATGAGGATGTATGTTTGGATTCAGCAAACAAGAGTATCTTTAGGAGCAATTTGACAACTATCATTATATTGTAACAATTCCATCCCCCTTGTGTAGATTCAGGCAACATCCTTCTCCAAGCTGTCAGGGATCAATGTAAGCAAAGTTGGAAAAAATCCATATTTATATAATGTCTTCTGTTCTTTTTATCATAGACTACAAAACCGTTCTGGAAGGGAAGGTGCACAGTATACTCTGACATAAGAATAGTGAAAAATATTACAGAATTAAATCTTTTGGGCTCCAAAACCATATTTAATTTGAAATAATTAGTTTTGTTAGTTGTTATCATAGGAAATGAATGGATGCTCCTAGTACTAATTCTGAGTTTATTTTTGGTTTTATTGTGTTTAGGGATATTACGATACTATGGATGCAGGTTATATGGATGAAGATGGCTATTTGTACGTCCTATCTCGAGCTGATGATGTGATCAATGTTGCCGGGCACAGGATTTCAGCAGGTGCGATTGAAGAGGTTAGCATTGCCTGACAGTAAAATAGAAGAATGAAAGATAAATAAAGTAAGCTGAGATTGAAAATCTCACTAAACCCTTTAATTTTCTTTCTCCTTTTTTGATTGCATTTCTGTTGGTACTTTTAAGCAAAACGTTAATTGTTTCAAGTCCTTCCTGTTATGGTGCTTTCCAGAACCGTAATAAATTTATTAAACAGTAAGCAGTTTGTGCCATGGAATTGATAAGATAGGTATGATTTGACATTTGAAGGTAGAGTTAAGGGTCAATATGTAGCATGGGAAGCATCCCTGTAAGTTCTGATGACATATTTATTTAGGAATACATTAAGATAATATAGGGTCAATGTGCCAAGTGGTTTTACCACCTGCTTAGGAGAAGAAACTTTTATTCCTAAAAAACTGTTTTTTAATTGTGTTTCTTCAAAGTGCTTAGTGTTGGTTGACTTCACATAGACTCACATTCAGTGTTTTTTCTTGATTTGAAGGGTCTCCTTCACAGTTTCTTGACAGCTTTTTTTCTGTTATTGCATGAGCAGTGCTAAATGGTAATGAAAATTTCTGTGAGAAACCCACAACCCTGCTGTTAAATTGAAAGTCATTAAGATAATACACATGCAACTCAGAAAGTTGAAAATAGTGCAGTTCATAATAGTGTCTCAGTTTCGTGTCATTGTTCCCTCACCTGTCTGGAACCACTGCGATTGATTGCCAGTTGCAATTTTCTCTGATTACATATCGAATGCTTATTCAGGGAGAATAGGAGAAGGTGTGCTGGGCATGTACAAGGGAAAAGTACCCCTTTAAGAACCCTGAATTTAACTGTTCATGGAATTGTGTTAGTCATTTTTTGCTTTATAGTGTCTATTAGTCTAGTGACTGTTTTTTTAAAAAAAGCTGGAAAACTTGAAAGAGAATGAAAGAAATTCTGATTACGCAGAAGTGATCAAATTCAGGCAAACACAGGCAATCCTCTGAAGATTGGTCAGCCAGGGAGCTGAACCAGCCGCTACCCTGACTCAGGTCTATGGAGACCTAAAGGTGGCTTTCAGGCTGATTAAACCTCTTTCCTTTTGAAGTAATTTTTTTTGTGTTGCTCTACTAAAGCACAGCAGGGAGTCTCATCCCACCCGTTACTGCTCTTACTGCTCACCTGCTCTACTTCTCAGAGGCTGAGCTAGGCATTGTGTCTTCACTTCAGGCTGAATACGCAACCTATATACGAATGATGAATTGAATCACTTCCTCAGCTGTATTACCTTTCTGTCCTTCATCCCAGGTTCAGTGTCTCTTTTCCTCCCTGCTACTTAGGTCTTTCCCTAGAAAGAAAAAGTGTTTCATCACTATAAAATTCTATATGTTTTTCTGTTCACCTTTTGAACAAAGCTGAAAAAGAAGTGTTATTAATGCATGCACAGCAAATTGCTAGTTAAATGGGAAAGCATTAATAAGACCACAATTTGCCCTTCAGTAAGATCTGTAAATACAGAATTAGAGGTTCATTGAATCGCCATCTAATGAAGTGACAGTCACCTTGTTGAACAAGTGTATTATCTGCATTTACATTATAGCTGCATTACAAGCTTTAAAAGCTTTTCTATAGTACTTTGACTACGAATTTCAGCTTTATTGTGTTCCAGACAAATAGTTTGTTTATCCAAGTTATCTATTATTATCATTGGAGCTCCATCGTTACTGCAGTGCAGTAGGTGTTACTGTTGATATGGCTTGTGCACATCTCATTTAATTCCTGTGAAAAATACACGGTTTAAAAACCTGTGCGTATATGGTCATGCTTTTGTACTTTGATAGAGCATGCCTCTAGTTCTGAGCTAAGTATTTCCCATTTGCTTTTTTGTAGTATGGGACTTTTCTAGGATCATAGTTTGTCAAATGAGTATAGCTTCTGTCAAAAAAAGTATGTGATTAACACTGTGCAGGTTTATTTTGCTAAAAGCTACTTGATGTGTGTGACTGTGGCACAGAGAGACAGTTCCTCTTGCTTATTTTGACTACAAATCATCTGTTTTGAAGATGGGTTATGGGAAACGCTTTGAATTGTTCCACCATCAGTTTCACAACCAGGTCACACGAGAGCTTCCCTTTCATTAATTGGAGCAGCGTTGATTCAACTTTCCGTTCCTTCAAAATTTTTTCCTGTGTACCTTTCCTGTAGTCTTCCTCATGCTCCTGCCAATGTACGAGTAACCAATGCAGCACTTAAAAAAAGCCTTTATTATTAAAACTTCTTTTAGTTCATCTCTTTTACAGTCATGCCACTGCCTTTGATTTTGACATGGTATGTGAAGATCTGTTTTTATCAAACATGTCATCTTTGTATGCACAGATAAACTAATATGCACAGTCACATTACGAGGCCTCAGTCTGGCCTTTGTGTAAGGTCACTTCAGGTCATCTTTGTGGTTGAGTACAGAGGACACATTGAAAGCACTGTTGACAGCAGTGTACCCCCAGGGACACAGATATTTTCATGAAAAGAGCCAATTACTTTGGAGGAGGTTTCACAACTGCTGTTACCTTAAGTCCAACTTTGTCCCAGACTTAGTGGCGCACATCTCAGCATGTACTGAGACATCTTGGTGACTTTTTCCTAGAAAGTGAGATCCTCAGCTGGCTAATTGGAAAGAAAAGAGAATCTCTCACTTTTTTCTTAAAAGGTAATTTGAGATACTAGTGCCACTGTCCATCACTTGTATAATTGTATAAATGTGTAATAGAAAGGAGGCAACTCTGGATTAATTCCCTTTTTTTTTTAGTCTAAGAAGAACAAGACTTAATGTTTCCAAGAGAATGAATGGAACTAGACTGGTTGCAAGCTAAGACTGGGCCTGTATTTGGCTTTGGTTGAAATGCTGTGTCTTTGTGCAGCAAAGAATAATAAAGATAGGAGTCAGAACAAACAATATGACTTTATAGCCCTGTAGTTGGAGTGTTTTTATGGTTTTGGTCCTTAGTCCACTTAACTCCATGTTATTCATGATGTTAGGCTACTGTTGCTTGTTCCAGCAAAGATCTCACTAACAACAAAAAAAGATGTGATACTCTCCCGAAGCTGTAAGTCACCTTTCCATTGTTCTATATTTGTATTTTGTACCACCATACTTATTATTTATGTTTGTTTGAAAACAACATGCAAGTGTGTATCAAAGTATACACATGTGCATCTGCAACATGTGTAATTGGAATCCCAGGGTCTACTAAGTACTTTTTGCTGTCAAAATGTAAGAAATAAGTCTACTTTTTATGTCTGTGCCTATGGATTTTTCTCACTGAAATCTTCAGTTATTATTAGTTCTGTTCAGTTTTGTTCTCTGTCCCTCAGTGTATTCTCTTCCATCGTGCTGTGGCTGACTGTGCTGTTGTGGGCCAGGAGGATCCTTTAAAAGGACATGTTCCTTTTGCATTGTGTGTACTGAGAGAAGGTGAGAGCTCACTGATACTGATGTTACTTAGACTTGCAAAAGTCCCAGAGAAGGTAAAGGACATGAACTTCTTCCCTAGGTATAAAGACAGAAGAGGAAAAGATTTTGGAAGAGATTGTTGAGCGAGTTCGATCTAACATTGGTCCAGTAGCAGCTTTTCAGAAGGGGGTGTTTGTGAAACAGCTGCCAAAAACACGCTCTGGCAAGATCCCGCGTTCAGCTCTTTCTGCGCTTGTCAGTGGAAAGCCGTATAAGGTAAGCTGGAAATATATACTTTAATGAATTAGGCACACATGCACATCCAAAGACACAACATCATGGTTTCTATTCTCTAGACTATTCTGCAAGTGGTCCATGATTTCAGGTACCGCATTGTATATTTTATTTCTACTGTAGCTTCCCCAAAAGATTTTCATGTTCCAGAGCTTTCCAGGTACTTTTTTCTTGATTGCTTTTGAGAGCTAGATTCAGGAGATTCTCTGAATTAAATTCTGTTTTACTGTTGAAGGACAGTAATCTACTATCACATGCTTCTGTGTATTCTTCCTTTTCAGATAACACCAACCATTGAAGATGCTAGAGTGTTTAAACACATTGAAGAAGTGCTAAAGAGAAAGTAAACGGGATAATTGTTGGTAACAAATGGGTCAGTTAACGAAGTATACAAAGAGACTTTCTGTTAGGAACCACCACATTATAGAAATTCCCAATGATGTGGGACTGATTTTTTTACTTTAGAAATATTACTGTGTTCTTTACCATATTGTCACAGCTAATGAAGCAGACTAAAGTCTCTGCATGTTGCCATTATATGCTGGATATTAAGACTGCTAAAAATTGCAAATATAATTCATGTATTTCTAAAGCATTAACATTTCAGTCTGTTGTATAATGTGACCAGTAACTTGAGTTTGTCTAAAATACCTTACAAAAGCTAAGTCACGAACTGAGGACAGTAATAAATAGTAATTCCAATGTGAAATTATTTCAGACATAAATTGTCCTCTCTTGTAAATTATGTGCCTTTATGGGTCTTGGAACTCGGTGATCTTTAAGTTCCCTTCCAGTTCAAACTATTCTATGATTCTTTCTTTGAAATTTTTATAATTTTTAAAATGAGTTTTCTTTATTGCATTGATTTTTTTTTTCCTAAGTCTTCTTGCTGTAAATTAGATTTCTGTAATTTTTTTACTCAATAACTTTCTGAAGTGTCTTTCTGTAGAATGATAGGCATTTTCTGGCTTTCGAATCTGTTAAAATCTGGATTTGTCCATAGTAATATTCAGTAAAACTCACGTATTCTAAATAAAGGCAATCATGTATCCTTCGCATTCTCTGATAATTTTGTTGCTGTGGTTTGTACCACTGATGAGGATAACCAGAATGTGCTTTTGCTGACATAATTAGATGTTTTGGGCTCACTTAGATATGTATAGCCAAGAAATTTAGCAAATACAGATACTAGGCAGCCCATTCTTGACTTTATTGGCCATTTCAAAATACAGGGTTCTCAGCAAGCCCGGGGGCTGGAGGACACTCTCTCTGCATGCATTGCTTCTCAAGCTGCAGGTTTTAATTGAACAATAAATGTAAAAATACCTTTAAAAATATACATTCACAGAAAAGCTTAAAAGCAGCAAAGTTACTCAAATGTGGCAATGCTTTCCAGAGGAAAGAACAGTAAGCAATGTGGAAATTCTGATGATAGTATAAAAAGAGGTTCCATACTTAGGCCAAGGTAAGGCAGAAATTAAGTCTAGGCTTATTTTGCTTTGGCAGTGTCCTCAAAAGAGTCCAGAAATAGGTTAACTTCTTTTGGGTACAGGTAAGGATGTTAAGTGATAAAAATAAATCAGCAGGCTGAGGTAGGAGCTAAAAGGTGATAGATAGGTGCTAATTAACATGAGCCATACCCAGTGTTGCCTTATGCCTGTGACTTTTTTGTAGAGTCAATGAGCTCTACCAGTTACGTAGGAAATAAAAACAATTTGTGGGTGTTTTTTCACTGGGGACTGCATGCGACTGTGTTGAGCCAGGTTGTACAGTTGTATAATAAACCAGCCAAGTCTGAGTCTGTGCTGTACTTGTTTTTTGCCAGATTATTGCATAAGGGAGCCACCCTGCTCAGCTATCTGATTTAGTTGAAAATCCCAGTCTGAACAGGGAGTAGAAACATATAAAGACTAAGTCCTAATGATACTTCATGGTAGATATGCTAACTATGCAGGTTAGTGATTTATATGTAGAGTAATTTTGCTTCTCAAAGATGTCCTGATGACTTTCTTGAAATACCGCTTATATAAGTTGCAGTGAGTCGAAGGTAGTATTTTTTTCTGGATGTGCCAGGGCTTTAATAGAAGGCCTATGCCAGATAATGGAGTGCCTTGCAAAGACTGCTGAGTTATTTTTCAGTTTCACAATTCTGCAACTTGTCAACGTATGCTGAGCCAGGGCAAGATAGAGACTGTGGGAGTTGTCACTGATGTGGGGTTTGGGGTGGGGTTTTTTTGTGTGTTTTTGTTTGGTTTGGTTTTGCTTTTAAAATGGTTAGAAACCACAAGGGTCTTGTCAGAGAAAACCAAGGCACATTCACAAGGTACTTGGCCATTATTTTCTTTTGCACAATGAAAGCTGAGATGTTAAGTTGTGAATGTTTGCTGTAATTATCCTGGCCCCAGCATCAAGTTATAATTGTACAAGCAGGGAAGCAGAGCTAATTAGTGAGAACACAAGTCCTCTAGTAAGAATGCTGCAACAGGATGTAGAAGAGAATTAATTTCCTAGATCATGTATAGTTTTCCCAATGACATCTCATGTTCCTATACCAGTTTCTCCATTTGTAAGGAAAAGTAAGCTGTTTTCTATTTTGGGGCTCTTTTGTTAAGGAAGAAAGACTTAATATCAGACTTGAAACCAACAGCAAACAAACCACAACATTAGTAATGGAGATTTAAGCACTTACCTTTCTGGGGGGCTATTTGCTCATAATAATATTGACAAGAAACAGTTGTCTGTCCTCTGAACTGTTTGTGAAGAGCTTGAATAGTTAACATTCTTAAAGTGTGTCCGGGAGAAAAATAGTCGAAATAACTTGTTCTGGTATGAATCATTTAAGATCAAGACTGGGGCAGAAGAGAAGGGCAGAGTGGCCAGGTGTACTTAGTCTGCTACCACTCTGGTAATGCGGACGATTCCAGAAATGCCAAATGTCTCATTCATCAACTTTCAGGAAATCAGACAAAGTAAGCCACCTTACTGCAGCAGTACAGTATGGAAAAACAGTTGTTTCTTGGGCATTGCTTTTGTTTTCCAGAGGAGCCTTTTGCTGAGGAACTGTGATTGCAGAAAGAGAATGCGTTGTTTACAGCTTTAGCTTTGTGCCAAGCTGGAGAAAGGGAGCAGGAGTAGTCATCCTTGTGCATGGCTTTGGTGCTGCCCAGCAACCTGGTGTGCCATCAAGGAAGAACAAGCCATTCAACAAGTGGTAGGAGACCACTGATTTTGTTAATTTTGGTTTTAGAGAGAAGCAGCATGTGGGTAGATTTTAATGGTCAGGGAGTTATTGAAGCTTAGCTGGGAGAGGTTGATGTACTAATTATTCCGAGTGTACTGAAAGCGTTGCAGCCAACTAGACGACATTTTGTGCATAGCCAGAATTTTTAGCTGTTGAGTAGAGTGTACAGCTCCAGCGCATATGGAGGAGACAGGGAGGCACTAAAGGATTTTTTATGTTAGCCTGAGATCAAAACTGAAGTCACAAAAATGCTCTTTTTAAAATATACTTTTAATTTTTCTGGTCTGTTTTTTTCCACTGTGAAATAATTTGGGGTTACTGTACATCTGGGGCAGGATAACTGCATCTGTGGTTGCATGATCTTCCTCATTGTTATCCCCAACACACCTCATTCCTCTGTGCCCCTTGAATTTGAGTGTGGACTGTGTAGATAATGTGGGCTGCAAAAGAAATTCTTAAAATGGGAGCTGATATTTACAAGGGGAAGTATATTCAAATGATACTGCAACCACTGAAAATGGTGTTTGAATTGCTTTACTTTGTGACATTCTGGATCAAATAATCTAAAAGGAGGCTGAGGGAGGAAAAGAAGGACCATCAGCAGTGATGCTGGTTAAGCCCGAAGAACTGTATGCAAGAGAGCCATGTCTTTTATGCAGTCGTGTCTTAACCTAAACCATCATATCTCACCCATCAGCAAGTTCAGTGCTCCCTCTCGTGGCAGATTCTCACTTGTAGGTCCGTCATAACATACCTGTTAGTGGCAAAATGTGCTTATGCTTAGCTGTGAGAAGTATCTGGCATCCAAACTATTTTAATGCTACTACGTACCAAGCTTAATAGACTTTAAACACAAATAGCACTGAATTCTTTTTTTATTGACATTGGGGGAGCAAAATCTTTCACCATCTGATTGAAGTTTGCCAAATGAATATAAACAAAACAAATGTTTATGTACGTGCAAACATTGCAGATCAAACTGCTAAAAGAAATAACTAAAAGACAGGTCTTGAGCTAAGATCAAGCAGCAGAAAAATAGCAAATAGGTAAATGACTATTAAGTAGGTCTTACTTTGAAACTTCCCATTTAAACGAAGAATAAACGACAATAACACCACCAAATAAAGCCACAGCAGGTAATAGTTGCTCTTCTAAACTTTTATACACTATGTATTAATCACTCTGTCTTTCAGTTATTTCCTCTCATAAAATTGACTTCTGTGAAGTCTCAGCAAGGCCATCTTGGCTAAAAGCATAACATTAGACAGGAGCCTGTCTAATGACCTGTTATAATGAAGAAATGGTGGGGTTTGGCTTCTCTTTTCCTTCTTTGTTGAATATATCTGGAAGTGAGAATCTAATTCTATGCAAATATTAAATTTAATTTTCCAATGCTGGCTGGTGTCTGAAGATCCTGGAACAAAAAGGTGGCTCCTGGTAAAGCAAGATTCTTCTTGGTCCGCAGGTAACATAGAAGAAAGTTTTTGATTTTTTGTATAAATCATGTTTTATTAAATTGCCTTTTTTTTGTGTGGGTTTTTTGTTTTGTTTTGTTTTGGGGTTTTTTTGTTGTTGTTGTTTGGTTGTTTTTTTTTTTTTTGTAAACAGTTCTTCCAGTTTTATTTGTTAGTTTTTAAGATGTGAGCCTCTTAAAATGAATGCTTCTTCTCTATAGAGATCTAACATGTTGGTTTTTTTTTTTTTAGAGGTCCATTTTGGCTCCAGTTCCAGTTTACATTATTCTATTATACATCATCAGAGGCAGGTGTTCAGCTTTAAATATTGACAGATTTTCTCAGTAGGAACATGTTGAAGCTTCTAACTCTGCTAAACATATTCATTTGACTGTTACAATCCAAAAACTGTAAAAATGGTGGAATGGAAAGATACAAACAGCATTATTGACACTGTATTGTCAAGTGTTTGCACTGAGACCCCATGTACCATAGATTTTATTTTTAAAAAATCATATTTATATCCATTTACATAAGACTTACACATTTTAAAAGAAATACATACACAGTAAATACGTAAATGTCTTAGTATTTTACAATAAAACAGATGGAACAATGTAAAAATGAGTGGCTTCACCTGATAAAAGCTTTGGATGTGCGCTACTGCCAAACTTCTGATGACAGAGATGCTGAGAGGAAACGGGGAGGTTGTTTTGTTTTTCTTTTATTTTTGTAGTAATTCTTGTTTAAAACTAATCAATATATGAAAGGAATATCATATCTTTTGATAAACCTTTTGTGTTCTCTTCCCTATTACCCTGTTCTTGCAGAGAGTTTTAATGCTCTTTTTCCTATGTAGTGGTAGTGCACTTCAGGTAAAGTAGAAGTAAGAGATGACATCTAAGGGAAGAAAATAAACAAATGTTAATTAGTGAGATTCTTTGATTCCAATTTAGTCTAGGATGCAGTGACACCAGAAAATATTATAGCACTAAGCTATTGCATGTTTTAGTAAAACATGGATTTTGGGTATCTAAGGGAGACATGCATTTGTTGTTTAATTTTAGATCTGTAGCATAAACCTATTAATAATGCATTTTAATCTTTTAGTAATGTATACTGATTTTTGTCCTAGATCAAACAGATGTCTGCTTATGTTCATTTTACAGTTGTTTTCTTGTTTTGGTTCAGCAGTGGATCTGGAGACCTTTGCCTGTTTGGTACAAGGTGGAACACATTTTAAGTGTATAGACTTTGTTGATGTACTCTGATTCTCCTTGTTCATTGCAGCTTGACAGCATTTACCTTTTTCACACTGACTATTTCTTTGCTATGGGCCAGCTCTTTCCTGATTATCATTCACATCTTTTTGGAACTCTTCTTCTCTGTCTTTACAAATCCTCTTTGGAACCCCTCATTGATAAAGTACATTGTTGATTTTGCCAAATCCCCTTTGACATTTCTTTAGAATAAAAATGAAGGTACTGTGTTCTATTGGCTCAGCCTATGTCAGTGAAACTCTTCTGGCTTCTTTGTGGTGACAAGTATTTTGGTAGAGAAAAGTGCTAGGAAAGCTTAGACCGTGTGACTGCCAAATCCACTGGCTGTGTAATAGCACTGCAGATGCTCAGCTGGGTAAAATGCAGCCACCAAGCAGAAAGCTTGACCCATCCAATGTGCTTTATGGTAAACTTCTTTGTAAGATAAAATGGCCAGGCACCAGGATTGTTAAATTTTGTTAAATTTCTAATTTGAGAGTGCACTCAAACTGAGCTGCATGGAATATGTTCATGTGACTGTTCTGAGAATATCAGTGCATAGTTTCTGGCAGCTTTTCGTGGTTTCAGCAAATTTTTGCAAAAAATATCTGAAATGCAACTTGAAAGCATATGAACTGAATCCAGCTGTTGTGAAGAAACACCATAAGACACTGTAAGGTTGTACCCAGTTGATGTTGTTGGCATACACTGTTTTAAAATAGGAGGCTTTGATATTACCTGTAGGAAAGGCAAGTAGCAGAATGAAAGATCTGCAGCCTGCTGTGATCACAGGCCACTCATTTGTTCCAAGTGCAACCTGTTCGCAGCTCTCTATTCAGTCGGCTTTTTATATGCATATTCCCCTTTACTATATTAAAAATTGTCTTATATTGTATAGTGTGATAGCTCATCCAGCTATCCATCCCTTCTGCTGCTTAGTTAGAATCAGTTCCTGATTCTATGCGTGCAGGTAGTTAAGTCACCAGAGTGACACAACTATTGCTGTAGGACAACTAGACAAGGTGTTAAAAGCCTGGGTCCCAGTTTGACCTGGATCTGGAAAACAGGAGGAATGTTGTAATAAATAATCTTTTCTTTTGTCCAAGCGTCAATCAGTTCCTTCCATGAAGAAACTGTTAGGAACTGTGATCACAAAATTCAGAAAACTCTTCACTTGCCCTTCAACCAACTTCAAATTCCCCATAGGAGTGATTTTTGTTTATGCGTTCATCCCTGAGATTCAGGTAATTTTTTTAGCTTTTCAAGTTTGATATCTTAATGAGGGAAATCTCTCTGCATATTTTTAATGTCATTCACTGAAATTCACTGAAAGCCAAAAATACTTTAACTTGCTCTGGTTTCTAACTTGCATTGATGTTTTGAAACTGCACTTATGAACAGTGCATCTAGTTCACACCATCCTGTTGCTTCTCTAAAAGGAATATATGGTAAGTGAAAAGAAATATTAATTAAGTATATTAATGTCATTCTCATATATTAGCTTTTACATTTAGATGTAAATTTGATGCTTACAGAGCTCTCAAGCATTTAAGATTAGATTGTAATTAGCAGAATAAGTACCGATGTAAGTATCAGATACTTGAAACACAACTAATACTCCTATAGAAATTGAAGTTAATTTGTATAACTTTGTATAAACAGCTTTTTGCTCAAACTACGTAACTCCCACATAGTGCAAGAAAAGTTTGCTAATTTACTTCTGCTTGTGGATTGCTATGTTTTAGACAATTTTTGAATACAGTGGGAATAAACAGTTCAGATAGTCTTACACTAATTTTTATTAACATACCAATTTTAATTTTCTGCCCTTGTGGCACTCTTCAAACCTATTGGGAAACATCACCTTATGTGCCTGGCTCATCACTGTTGGCCTGATAGATAGCTTGGTGTTTGAACTTAATTTCTTGGTCATAAGTTTTTGCTTTCAACATTGCAATTCCGAAGCATATAGGAGAAAAGATACGCATCTCTGCTCTCAGTTTCTACCCCCACTGAACCCAGTGAGAGTACTGTCATTGACTTTACTGACACCAAGCTCTAATCTATATATATATACACATAAAAAGGTTTATATAGTTTATGTGCTTCACCTCCATCTTTGTACCTATTTTTGGTAAAAGAACAGAAATCTACTGTGCTAATTTTTCAGTGGTGGCATGAAAAGTTCCTTTTACAAGAATATAAAATCTTAATCTAGTATAAGCCTTCTGAAGATCTATGAAGTAAGGCTCATGTCCTCAGTAGGATCCTGAGCAATCCATGTTTTCCACTGATAACATTTGCACTAAGCACTTTTTGAACCTGCCCAGAATTAGTAAAATCTCAATGGCCTCAATCCTCTCCCAGTCTTGGGAATCTGAAAAAAAATTACTCTCTCACAGACCCTGGAATGTCTTGCCTACAATATGTAACAGCTATTCAAGCATGTTCAATGCCTGGTGAAGTTTTGATGCTATCCAGATATTCTTTCCAGCTCCTCTAGAATCCCCTGAGTAACTAAATGGAACAACAAACTTTTACTGAGAAAATATTAGCATGAAATGGTGCCGCATTGATGAAAGCGCTCATCATGTTAGGTTTTATTACAAAACTTGTGATGTAGCAGAAAACGGTGTATTTCCACAGAACTCTGGAAGAGTGAATCTGAGAGATTCATAGCCATACTGGAAAGAGAAGTGGTGAGAAATGAATTCCAGTACTGAATTTGATTCAAAGTTGTATCCAGCTCAGAATAACGTTTCTTTTTCACTGGTGAGTTCTGAATGATTTGAGAAGTGCAAGAATCTTTGTAATAGGTAAGTTCAGAAGATTTTCTGTAAAGGGGAAGTTTTGTTCCAGGTTTATGCAGGTATCTCATGTTCTAAATTTAGACATATTTCTCATTGAAAAAAGTAAATCTCTTCTGCTTTACTAATTCCCCCCCCCCCCCCCCCCCCTTCCTAGCTCCTGGTATAACGCCATCAAGTACTCATTAAGTAAATTCAGTACCTGTGCCTACTGCTGTCTCCCCAGTTCTAGCTTTAAGTTTGAAAGCATACAAAATACAGTACGGTTGGTGAGTTACCAACTGAACAGAGTTTTGTGGTTTTTGCTAAAGTGGTTTCAGCAGAAAGAACCTGATGTTTGAGATGGGAAAAAGAACAGTGTGGTTCCTCCTAGACTGAGCTCGAGGCTGTTGTCATGATCTAATGACCACTCTAGTGAGCCTGAGTTAGGTCTTCTGCTCCGTGCTGGCTCTTTCTTGAATAATGCCAAGGAATATTTGATGTAGGGTACAGTTATAAAGAGCTTTCATGATGGCCTCTTACGAATACTCACAACAATTCAGTGCTGGCTTCTTTGCTAGGCCTTGTCAGCATGAGTATGTGCGAACTGTTGAGCTGTCTAACCTCTGCAGTCGTGATGAAGCAACTGCAAATTGCAAAAAAGAAACAAACCAGAAGCTCTTTAGAATCATGAATAAAATAAACCAGTCTGTTTCCCACTGGAAGGGTGGCTATTAAATTGCTCTGTGTATTTCTGTGACATTATCTGGGCATAGTCTAGTTCAGAACTCAACTGTTTGCACTCATGTCTTGTGTACTGTTGGAGTCTGTCTTAAGTAAATACAGTTTAAAACTCAGTTTTGTCCTTTTTTTGTTGAAAGTGCTAATGCTGTACCTATTATGCTGTTTAAATACTATAGTGTTCCTAGCACTGGGAAAAAGGAAGCCAAATCCTGGATGAAGATGTAGGTCTTCAAAGATACCTGTGTTCACGTCTACTGTCTGGAAGGCCTCAAGTAAATCACTAAATCTCCCTTGTGCCTTAATTCTCCATCTATAAAATGAGAATAATATGTTCTACATCATAGCATGGCTAGAAAATGAAATCCATGAATGTCTGTAAGGTTCTTAGCTCCTACAGTAATGTAGGCCGTGGAAATGCCTAGGGAGCTAGTACCTTTATTTATACATGGAATTTGCCTTGGAATGGATTCTGAACAGCTTCATTGTTGCTGAAAAGTGCAGGATTAAAAGCAAAGCGTGCAGATGAGCAGCAGAGCCAATGAAATTCAGTGATGCAATCATTAAATTATTCCATCTATAACTTCAACTATAAAGTATTGTTTTTAAAAGTGAGAAACTGTAATGGAATTTAGGTGGTTTTAATGGAATTTAGGTGGCAATACTGTCATACCAAGTTCATTCAAGAGTTACAGAATCTAATCACTACAAGCAGGATATTAAATTACTTTGAGACAAGTCTGTTCCTAGACT
This sequence comes from Ara ararauna, assembly GCA_028858755.1. Taxonomy (NCBI): domain Eukaryota; kingdom Metazoa; phylum Chordata; class Aves; order Psittaciformes; family Psittacidae; genus Ara; species Ara ararauna. The sequence goes on along the minus strand of CM054376.1, from coordinate 123,901,091 downwards.
TGAATTCTCTCATGAGGAAATAAGCAGCGGTATTTGGAAGAGGCCAGTCTGTGTATTCATACTTCTCAGAACTTCAAGCAGGTATACATGGCTTTAGCATCCATATACCCAAGAGAATAGCTGCAGTGGGATTTGTCCTTTCTCCCTGCCCTCTTACAATGACTTTTAAGTTTTACTTATTTTTTTAATTAGTATTTGTTTGCTACTTTACCAATCACTGCTGAGTTAGTGCATCTTTTGGAAATTGAAAAGATTTCCAGAGAAAATTAAGACTGGTATACAGTAACTCAATTAGTATGATGAAAAAATATAGATGAAATTCAGTATTTGCTAACTACACTACCTGTCTGATTGTAGGTAATTGTTAGCAGCTTGAGTTATTTGAAGGTCAAGGATGAGCTAGTTAGTTGGAACATAAATTAGGAAAATAAAGGTGATAGCCCTTTCTAAGTTCATTCTCTAAAATACATTCGACCTGCAAGAAAGGCTAATTAGCTGAAAAATTTGCTTAGCTATTATATGCAATCTTAGATAAAAGTTAGCGAATTAATTCCTCTCTTTCTGAATGTTTCCTTTCCAGATCTAAGATTGCTAGATGCCCCCCCCCCCCTTTTTTTTTTTCTCAAACACTGAGAGTATGAAGCTAACCTGGAAAGATCAACAGTATGCCAAGTCAGTGCTTTTCCATTCCCTAATTCAGCTCTCCCAGACTATTCATCCTATAGTTACACCAGAACGGCTGTGTTCATGTGAGACAGACATGCAATAAAGTCAATTTAGCATACAGAATAAGTCCCTTGCTTTTCAACAGTAAGTGCAGGAATGACTGCATACCATCAGTTGTCATCTTCCGTGACTGCCCTGATGTTGTGGTTAATCTGAACCCAGCTGGCAGTGTTTCCGAGGAGCCCGGCATCATGCTGATCCCATGAACCTCGCGTGGAGGAAACTGTCGTCTCCAGGAGGGGCCACGTCTGAAGTTCTTGTCATCACTCTGTTAACACAGAGTTGTATTTGGTAAAGCAAAATCATAGAATCATAGAATAGTTAGGGTTGGAAAGGACCTTAAGATCATCTAGTTCCAACCCCCTGCCATGGGCAAGGACACCTCCCCCTAAACCATGTCACCCAAGGCTCTGTCCAACCTGGCCTTGAACGCTGCCAGTGATGGAGCATTCACAACTTCCCTGGGCAACCCCTTCCAGTGCCTCACCACCCTTACAGTAAAGAACTTCTTCCTTATCTCTAATCTAAAGTTCCCCTGTTTAAGTTTTAACCCTTTGATTCCTTGTCCTACTGTATGCTGCCTCTTCCCACTGTCAAATGTATTCCACAACAACTACCCTGCTGTGTTGCACTGCATCCAGTAACTGCAGTGCATTTGAGACAATCTTATAAAGGAAAATGCTTTAGAAAAGTTAGATGCTAGGGTGGAAAACTCTTCGTAGATCTCTGGCTCAATATTGTAGATATTTTTTGTATCAGCTAAATTAGAACTTCCTTAAAAATCAGGTATCTACCAGATACTGTTACAGAAAGTGCATAGGTTTGTCACTTACTGCATTAGGAGGGTTATGTAAAGTGCTAATGAAGAATTAAGCACTCGTGCATGCACAGAATTCATAGGCATCTTAAGTCCTTAAAGTTTTGTTCCTTCTTATGTGCAGAAGTCAAAGACTTGAATTTTTTTTTTGCACTGGACTCTTATCTAAAGATGAATATTTTCCATAGGTGGATTTGAAATTCCCTACCCTAGATAACTGCCCCAAATATCCCTCTATCACATACTGATTAACTTTGAACAACCAAAAAAAAACCCCACCTCAAAACAAGCCACCAAGCCGTCACTTTTATTCTGTCTTTATTTTTGAAGAAAAAGTGTGTCCTAAAGAATAGATTGCACAGGCACCTTCCTCCCATCACCATTTTCTTTGGCCAGTGAAACTTTCAGCCCTTTCTGCATGTTTGCCCTATGGAGAATGTTCATTTTAAGTTAAGAGTGCAGTGCCAAATTTAGCATCCAAAGTGATATGAATATGTAGCCATACTGAGGTTACTTTAGAAACCATGACTGTCATTTCCTAATTTTTTCTTAAAGCTGTAACTGAGTCTTTTTAACAATGTGCAGAGTAAATATCTTCGTGCATTCAATCTAATTTTTATATTTTACTGTGATATAAATACTGAAAATAAAATTAATTACTTCCTCAAGTCGTCTTTCAGTTCCTAGTGCTAAAAGGTTGTTGTATTCTCTCTCAAGGATCTGCCGTGCCTAGAGATACCAAAGTGAAAAATTAAAATGGTTGAATATGAATCAAAGGCAATAATGTGTACAAATTAATCAGAAGTAGCATGAGCAAACTTGCCTGGGTGTTTTGTGTTGGAATCTGTAATAATAATGCTAAACTGCTGTAATCAAAGTTTTCATCCAGTGCTATAAGTGAACCATGTACACCACTTTCTAGAATATTGTTTGCATATTCTCGAAGGCCAATAGCTTGGAGCCAGCGTATGACTCGGTCATTGCTCCACACCAGCACATCTGTAAGGACATAACATCAGTTCAGTCTGCTGATACATGATAACTTCATGTTATCATACGTGATTACTGCTTCATTTCTGAAATGAGGAATGCCAGCAAACTATTCGTATAGAATTAATAACACCTATTCAAAACCCTGTGTCATTTTAGCTACCTGCAAGCTAAAGGTTTCCAAAGGAGAAAGGTGCCTCCAGAGGGCATTTCCAGAATGCAATTCCTCCTACCTCCTATAGCTAGCCTTGTCAATTCTTAGGTGAAGTTTTACAGTTTAACAGTGAATGGACAGAGGAGAAGTACCTTTTCTTCAAGGCTTCACTTTAGAGTTTTGTATTAAACATTCTGAGAGTTGGGTGAGCACCTGCCATTTTATAACATGCCATAAAGCAAACGAGGAGTTCACAGTGTTAGAGACTAACACTATTTTTATTTCAGAAAGCTGGTTGAGCTGTCAAAATCCATGCTAGTTATAAAGATAAGGAAAAACAAATGGGCTAGGAAATAATTTTTGAGAATTTTGCCATTATAAAAGAAGTAGCCTACCCTGCCTGTAAGATTAAAAGAAAGTTAATTTTAGTGATCTTTATAATTGTGAGTGGAAAACGTAACACTGAGTTTTGTGTTAGTAAATGATGAGGCTTTTTCCTGAACCCTTGGAAGTCCAGCTAAGGACTGTTCTGTTTGCAGGCATTTGCCATCGCCTGACCAAGAGCATCCCAGGCTGGGGTCAGGATCATCTGAAACACACTGTGGCAGCCAGGGATCACTGAGGCAAAATCCTGCTTGGGACCGTGTCAAACCGATGGATGCACGTATCCTGATGTATACATCAGGGTGAATGAGTTTATGGGTTACTGCCCATGTCGTAGCAGTGACTGGCATTGAAGACTCACCAGAATTTGAGACTAGTACCCAATCACCCTTCAGTCTCCAGCTGTACCCTCTCAGGCTGACTGACAACAGCCTTTGTGTTACTGCCTGCCATCATCTACCTTAAGCAAATGCATGCTTTCACTGTAGCCATTTCCCCTTCTAATTCCTTTTTTTTTAGCTCTTTAGCTAACTGCTGTAGTCGCTAGAGTTGGAAATCAAAAAATTCACTTCTGATAATGGAAAAAAGTCCAACAACCCTAATTGATTTTATATATATATTTGTATATGTGTATATATATGTATAACAGGAAGTATATGCACAGAAAAGTATTCTATGATGCTTTAGAGAGCTTTGCACAGAAAAATAACAAAATCAATTAAATTTAGTAACACCAGTTCTGTTAGGAATTATTATATACCAACCATCTCAGTGGCCACCCCTCTAATCAACATTTTCTATGATACATATTTTGAAGTAAGAAATCAAAGGCAATGATTTTTGATATCAGGAGGTCAGTGTTAGGGTCCTGAGTGCTCCCGTTTCCCCATGGTACCCCCAGCAGCTCTCTCTAAGCTGCAGGCTACTTGGCCTTCTGCTTCTGAGACTGGAAGAGGCTAGAATAAGATAAAATCTGTTCAAAAATCCAATTTAGCAAAATGTATGAATCGAAACAGCATTTCTACTTGCAGCCCCGATTTAACAAAGTACTTAACTATACATAATTTAGGGAGATATTGTGTGTTCTGAAGATAGGTGGACTTAGGTTAGTTTTACTTAAAACACATGGTTAAATGCTTTGCTAAAATGGCCTGACAAAGGGGTTAATAGTGCCAAGCTTCAGAAGAAGAAACATTCCCAGTACTTAGTCCCATGAACTATCACCTTTTATTTCATGCTGACTCATTTCTCTTCGCTTTTCCAGTTCTTTTCTATCATAATTCAACCTCTTTAAACACATGATTCCATATTGCAAGCTTGTTCTGTTATTTAAAGAGAAACATTTACAGAGTTAATAAAGATAATCTTGAAGATGGGAACATATGTAGGATGTATTTCCTGCATTTCACATGAGGTGTTTCATGATGCCCATGTAGCAAATCTTGTGGACAGAGGGGAGAGCAAACCATTTAAAAATCTCCATGGATGTCAAAAATATGAAATGAATGAAACCAAAATGAATATGTTTGAATAAATGTTCTAGTATAAGAAACCCAAAACATTAAAAATGGTATTCAGGAAAGGTCAGCCTTTGTGAGCCACGAAATGTTTTGTTAAATTAGACCTTAAAAAAGTGACAAATCAGACAGTACATAAAAAAAAAATCCACTTCTTGTCACATAATCATCATTCTCCCTGAAATCTAAATGCCTTTGTTTCCCTATTTCCAATTTAGTTTCCTGGTTATACCCCAGATAACCTGAACAACTGTCAATTTGCTTGTACTCTTAACAGCTTTTATGTGCTACACACAATAGCTTTTCATTATTATGAGATCTTAGGGCTTCAAATCTTAGTGTACCACTTTTTGCTACTTTAAACCACTTACTTAATAAATCATTACTATTTCGGTATTGTCAAGGCTTTATTTATGCATTAGTAGTTCCCCACTCATTATGAAATTTATTTGTACCAATATCTTTAGTTTTAAGAGACATAATTTCAATGTGGTTGCTATTACTAAAGGAATCTCTCACAATTCAGATTTCTGACACTCAGCACTTACTTTTCTGTGTGGTTTTCCACACCAGAACAACAGAAAACAAGTAAGTAGTTTTATTCTGTGCAGTACTGAGCACTACATGAGACACATAAACCTCTTTATAGGTGTAGTCTTTATTCCAACATACCGATGAAAGCTATCCACCATTTTTAAGTGCACACGCAGATCTTTCTTTGTCAGGTGGTCTAACATCCTTGCATCTACCAGGCATTCCATGAAATAACTTCGGTACTGAGGTAAACCCAGACTGGGGAGCCATTCATTACCTATCCATTCATGGTTCATATCACCATAAGCCAGGGTCTACAGGGGAAAAAGAAAGGACAGGGAAAATACGTTCTTTAGTTTCTTCAAGGTTGCACCACAGACTTAAGACAGAATGTCTGCTGTGCTTGTTTCTAGTGAGACATCCTAGCGTAGAAATATGTCTAAAAAACCCCACATTCTGTTTTGACATTGGAGGTGAAAACCACTATGAGATATTTGTCATTGATAGCAGTTTCGCCTGTTGTGTCTTGTTTTATATTTGTAGACTTTAAGCAATTTCTTTTTGTAACAGGAAATCACATGTTCAGGTTTGAGTTTTAAATGCAAGCAAAATTACACATTTGAAATGTGTTTCGTAATTTTACTTGCTTTCAATTGACCTTCTAGAATATTTATGATTGATAGGCAATTCCTACATTGAACTTGGTAATACAAACATGGTCTCAGGGATTCAACTGAAGTTTGTGTCACTGTTTAGTGAGGGCTAGAATTTTGTAAACAGACTCTAATGACACTTCCTGGCTACACACTTGTAAATGCTTTTGAGACTAAAATATTATTATGTTTGTTAGACATGTTTATGCTCACCATCATTCATCATCCGTCACAGCAGGCGACCAAATACATTTTATTAAAGAGGTATTTTCAGCTGTGAACAGCTTAAAACTATCATATCATATGTGGAGCCCAATAAATTAATTCTTTAAGACAAGAACAAACCAGATTCCTCCTAGCATTCAGGCATTAAGCTACTTCATTGTTCAGCTGAATTTTGATGGGGTGAAGAAGAAAAAAACACAAGCTATTTTTATATGGGTTGCACAATTAAGATGCAAAATAGGCTTTTCATCTGACTGTTGTCAATTATATTGTACCACTAAAACTTAACAGAAATGAACTCAAACTGCAAGATTAACACTTCTTCAGTAGGATTGTGCTCAGATTTGAGCATCACTTTCAAGCCTAAGTATCATTTTGGTTTTGTTTTTAATGTCTCTTGTCATTCTAGACAAAAGGATAACAGAGTGCAAGCTGGATGTATTTTCTATGGGGGAAAATATAGTCCCTTCATCTCTCATTCTTGTGACATTTTGAAGAGAAAAAGAATGCTATAAGTAAAGCCAGTAAGACTGTATAAAACAGTGCATATATTACAGAGAGAAGTGGAAAAATATAAGTAATTGATAGTCTAACTAAAGTGAAAAATTTTCTCCTAATTTTACAAGACTATTTGTAGACTGATAGTTGGGTATGATTTATACAATTCTTCTAAAAAAATCTGGTGCAATTTTAGAAACGTTAGATCTCAAACTCTTGGCATATTTTATTAGCCTATTCTCCAAAATGAGGAAAATATTTTTCCTAGATTTAGCTGGGAACTAGAAGATGTCTCTGGAATGTAGCTATTTCTTTTAAGAAAAACATTTACAGCATAGGTACTTCTTTGTGCTTTACCTAGCAAACCTGTCTAGAGAATATTTTCTTTATATTAGAACTCTAAAATGTGTAAATCATAATTCAATCATTGAGATACTGGCACAATACCGTTCTCCTCTATGCATATGGATAACATTCTTAATTAACTTTCCATTAAAAAAAAATCATGCGAAAGGGTCATACCTGAGCCCAGCTGCCTTCTTCAGATTCTTTCTGTGTTATCAGCAGGAAGCAATTAGTAAAGCACGTAAAAAGACAATAAAAATTATTTATAAAAAAGATGTGGTTTTCATGTGTATGTCAATCTTAGTACAAATGAAAGCATACATGTAAAATGTGCCAGTAAAATAACTCCAGTCAGTGGCAATGCCCTGGGCTAGCCTTCCTTTAAAATTACAGTACCAAACCCGTAAAATCTTAGTAGAGCAAATCTAGCTGAATTTTCAAGATATAAAGTAATTAAAGCTTGTTTAACTTTACAGCATTATTTAACCACTTTTTATGCTTTCACAATCAAAATGCAGTGATTTACTTACAAAATGGGGCATTACAGATGCCATTTTTTGTTTCTAATTAGGTGTTACAATATTCACAAAAAGAAGTTGTCTTCTTGTCAATGTATTGTAAAGGACCTTTTTCTATAAATTTATTTATGGGGAAACTGTATTTTTCTGGCTGGCCAGTTAAACAGGATCAACTCTACTTCTGGTCAGTGCAGTGCTGTTGTATTTGTATTATCTTTACCAACAATAAGAAAATTGAAAATGAGCTCAGTTGTAAAAAAAAAAATGATGAGAATTTGCTTCATGTGTGTTCCTGAGAAAACTTATAATAGTATAGCACGCATAAATTTCTAAGAAATAAGTCTTTATTGTATCAAAATTTAGCCTCAGTACTTCCCCCAACATTTGTGGATGGGGCTGACTATAAAGTCTCTTAAACTGAAGACAGGCTTTTCAGACATCTCACTGTAGGATTGTATCATATTTTATATGCACTGTTATGGAGTTATGATGTAATGCTAAAAGAAAACCGCAAAACCTCATACTTTCCAAGTAAAAGATAGATAAAAGTCAGAACTATTGAATAAAATCTATTAATATTTATGTCATCATCAGCCCCCAAAACAGGGAGAAGCTTGACAAAAATCAATACATAAATGATACACTCCATGAACCCTGAATCAAAAAGCATGAATACACAAGTATGGACACTAGAGACTATGCATAGTCTTAGCATAATGAAAACACTGAGTTGTGAAATTCACCATTCTGAAGCCTTTTGTTTTTTTCTTTCTATTTTAGCAGATATAAAGCTATATTTAGAAGGCATACTATAGAATATAGGGGAAATGTTGCACCTGTAACCACAATGATTTCATTTCATTAAATGAGGCTTCACACTGGCAGTAAAACCATTATGTACTGTAAAACTCCAATACTGGTTTTAGGTTAAGACAATTTTTGTGATTGCAGTTCAGTGTGTAATTTCTTTTGCTGAGAAATGATGTAACAGTTCTTTAAATTCAATTTCACTACTCCCTGTGACTTCCTAATGGCATGCATTGGAAGCATCCTACAGAAGATGTGGCATCTGTGATACAAAAGGTACATCCTATCTCTTTCAAGCACTGAAACCATTTTAAATTAAATTTGAAAGACTAACCGTTTTAGCTGGAGCAGCAAGATTTTCCATTTCTTCATGGGTCACCCAAACATTGCCTGAGGGCTATGGACAAGGCCCGCAGGAAGACAGGTGGGATCCACATTAGGTAAGCAGTGGTAAAGAAGAAAGGCAGCACCACTGTAAGTTAACAGCGCATAGCATCACCATCAGCACTACCACATTCTTGCCTCTACTGAGCTGCAACTAAAGACAACTTTATACAACTTGTTTTGTATCTTTCATCAGAGGGTTCTGAGCAGACACAATGGAGTGTTTCAACTCAAACGGATGGATTAAATCTGGCAGAGCACCACCACAAAGGAAAGAATAATAATTAAAGTTGCATTTCACACACAAGTGGTACATACACCCTTTAGCTCATGGCTCTGTCTGGAGGTAAGCTTCAGTCCTCAAAGATTTTACAGCCAAAATATTCTGCACACATCACATACTCATATTGTAATTTAAATAATGATTACTTCTAACATGTTTCTGTAAATTAAAATTGTTGAGAGAATTCACTTGTAAAACACTTTTTCCTCATCCTGTTCTTTTCAGTAGGACACTTCGATGAGGCAGGGAGGGGGTGTGGAAGTCTGCTGTTATTTTCTTGAGAGCTGAAGTAAATTAACTCTTTTCCTGAGAAAGGGAGGATACAGAATGACTTGGAACTCAGAAATCCGCATTCCAGGGCCGGGCAGCTTTGTGCTGCCGGTTACTCAGGGAGTGTGAAAAAAAACAAGGCAAAATTATTACCAGTGTTTCTAGGTTGAATGTGCTGCTGTCTCAGTGTCAATGCTCTCATGCTTTGAAATATGCTATTGTGCTTTGAAAATAAAAATGATTTTCGTTTAGTAATTCAACATGATGTTGAACGTATACTGCTTTACTTAAGTGAAATTCATTACGATTCATAGTATTACCATGGTTATGACATATACAACTGTGCTGACGGGAGAAAATATCAGATGGGGGAACTATAATATTTAAAGAACTTTAGCAAGTTAAAGATAAAAGGCCAGTCAATAGGAACATTAGAGTCCTGTTGCCCATTGCTTACACAGCTCAGTGGATTTGATACCCCTCAAAGGTTATCTCAGTTCCAATTTTCACCATGAATTCCATGAAGATAACAGATTAGAAAACATGAATAATATTGTTAAAATAATTGTTATTATCATACTATTAGAATTCTGTGCTGCATTACTTAAGTAGTAGTCATTGTCCTTCACATCTATGCCATATTTCCCATTTGATCAAGACGAATTCATTTGTTAGCTTTTTTCAGTCCCTGTTGCCTCTTTCATAGCCATCATCATCAGCCGCTCAGCATGAAGCCCCCATTATCTTGTTTCTTTTTTGTCTCATCTTTTTGGCCTGTTATTTTTTATTTTCCACTAAAAGGTGTTTTTATTTATAGTATATAAATTCTTTCTCTCCCCTAATCTACTTTCTTGCTCTTTTTCATGTATACCCTTTTTTCCTTTCAGACTTGTATCTCTGTTTCTTCCTGCTTCCTTACTGTCTGCTGCTACTCTCTCTCCCTTCCTCACTACCTGCACATGCTCCAGTTCTCCTTTGACACCTCCAATCACTTCTCTTAAAAGCATGAAGAGCTAAAATCTGCTTACACAGATTAGATAACATCTGAAAGTATGCAAAAAAGGGGAATGGGAACAACGTTCAAAAGAGCTGTGCTCCTATGTAACCTTTCCCCACTCCTGCCTTGCCACCACTGCACTCCCCCAAACAAAGAAGAGAAACAAAGTGAAATACAATCTGATTTGGTTGGATGACTTGAAGGAAGAGGAAGGCAAAAAAGCAGATAAAATTACAAATAAGACGCTCAATACCAGTTGTTTAGAGAACATCAAGGTTAATCAAAAGCACAACTTAAAAAAAATCAGAATATGTGCTATCAACAATCAAGAGAGTGACGAATAGGTCCTTCTAAGTCTGTGTAGGACAGTTCCCACTGATTGTGAAATGTATGTTACCACAGAGCCACCCTCGTACTATGAAAGACTTTCTGCAGACTCCTGCAGGGGAAGAAAAAGTTATCTGAACAGGACTCACTGTTCTGGATGTTGGAGGTGCTGACGGACTCGTCAGTGATACCATCTCCTGGATTGCTAATCGGAGCTTTAAGCGATGAAGAGGATTGCTGATTCCAATTTCTCTTTGGATCTCAGTATCAGACAGAGCAGACATAATAGCTCCACTCTTCACATTGGCACGGCAGGCAGCAACATACCAGGCTGGCATGCCTAGCCAGAGCTGTTGAGAGAAAGGACACATTCATTTCTCAAATGAAATCCACCATTAAGGCACCTATCAATCTGAATAAGCCTGGTAATACACACAAATTATTATGAATATCACAGTCTTTAATAGAACAAAATTGTTTCAGAAGTTTTGCAATTGCCATGGCTTCATATGAATTCTTTTTGTTGCTTTTATTGTAACCAGAACTTTAAGGCAAGGTTGCTTTGAATAATTTCTGAGCTGTGTGTCTCTATCATCTGGGCTTGTCCTTTCCCAGGCTTTCAATGAGTAAGTAGTGGCACAAGTCAATGTCACTGCCCATTTGATAGTCTTATCATATAGAGAAAATAAGAGGAATTGATTATGTAATTTTTCTACTTTTGTACTAAACCATTTTTTACTCTTTTCCCATGCTAGTCCCCATGGTGTACTCCTGTGGCACAATCTTAGACTTCTCAGCTGTTATTTTCTTGGCAGAAATAAACCAAGCACAGTCCAGGTACCAATCTAGTGAGGACTGAGCTTACTGTGAATTTGGGAAGAGTCTGGTATGGTGTCACATCCCAGCTAGAAATACTGCTTAGAAGCTGCAGCAAAACATAAGCCCAACTACATTACTTGAGGATTTAGATGATATGTACTTCTGACTTCATGCTTTTCCACTTATGTTAGTTTTACCAGCCTACGTCAGTAACAGCTCCTTGTTTCACCACTGTCTTTCCTTTCTTTTTCCTTGTAAGAGATACTCTTTACTCCTAGCAGTTTTTCCTGGGACTTACTGAGTATAAATTTTTTGGGGGTTTCTCAGCTTTCTCATTTTGTGCTGCCTCATTAATGACTGTCAGTGTCTACAGCTCTTTGCTCCCAAAGGAGATAATTCCATAGCAGGGATACACATGTGTGGGAAGCTGTTGTCACAGTATTAAATACATTATGCTACAGCAAAAACTGTGAGAAGAACATACGCGATGAATGATGTAAGTACTGAGAATGCGGGGGTAACACCATGGAAAACAGACAGGCCTAGCTTTGTGCATCTTGAATAGGCAATCAGAATTATCTAATTTCATTAATTTTTTCTCTTAATAATAGCTTACTAAAAGAGGACATAGTGTCAAGGAAATGAGCCAAAATATGCCATCAGTATATGCACCAAAAAATGTGGAAAGCAGAGACAACCCTTTCCACTGATGGGATGAGCCACTGCCTTCCATTCAATACTGGATTGAATCTTAAATATACGAGCAAATTCGAACTAAGTATAATAAAATACAAACTTTCATGAAAGTAAAAAAAAAATGTAAACCAAAATTATGTAGATTATACCCAGCTGCATTCAAACAAAGGGCCAGGAGGAAACTGACTACAGCTTTAAAATGTATTTCCTCTTCAGGAACCTACTTAGTAAGGTTCCATGGGATATAGCCCTAGAGGGCAGGGGGGCTCAAGACAGTTGATATTCAGGGATCACCTGCTACAAGCTCAGTAGTGTTGCATCCCAACTAGAAGGAAGTGCTGCAGGAGAGCAAGGAGACCTCCTTGGATGGATAAGGAGCTGCTGAGGAAACTCCGAAGGAAAAAAGAGGCTTATAAAAGGCGAAAGGAAGGACAGGCGGCCTGGGAAGAATACAGGGACGTTGTCCAGGAAGCTAGGGACCATGTTAGGAAAGCTAAGGCCCACTTAGAATTAAACTTGGCCAGGGATGTTAAGAATAACAGGAAGGGATTCCATAGGTACATTGCAAATAAAAGACAGAATAGGGACAATGTGGGCCCTCTCCAGAAGCTATTGGGAGAACTGGCTACCCTGGATTTGGAGAAGGCTGAGGTTCTTAATGACTTCTTTGCCTCAGTCTTCACTGGCAAATGCTCTGACCACACCACCCAAGTCTTGGAAGGCAGATGCAGGGGCTGTGAGAATGAAGACCTTGGGCCCACTGTAAGAGAGGGTCTGGTTCGAGGCCATCTTAAGAACCGGAATGTGCTCAAGTCCATGGGACCTGATGAAATCCATCCACGGGTCCTGAAGGAGCTGGCGAATGAAGTTGCTAAGCCACTGTCCATCATATTTGAAAAATCATGGCAGTCAGGTGAAGTTCCCAATGACTGGGAAAAGGGAAATATAACCCCAAGTTTCAAGAAGGGGAAAATGGATGAGCTGGGGAAGTACAGACCAGTCAGTCTCACCTCTGTGCCTGGCAAAATCTTGGAGCAGATTCTCCTGGAAGGCATGCTGAGGCACATGAAAAACAGCAAGGTGCTTGGTGACAGCCAGCATGGCTTCACTAAAGGAAATCCTGCCTGACATTATGAAGTTTAACCATGACAAGTGCAAGGTCCTACAGGTGGGTTGGAGCAATCCCAGGCACAGCTACAGGTTGGGCAGAGAAGAGATTCAGAGCAGCCCTGCAGAGAAGTACTTGGGGGTGTTGGTCGATGAGAAAATGAACATGAGCTGGCTTCAGTGTGAGCTAACAGCCCAGAAAGCCAACCATGTCCTGGGATGCATCAAAAGGAATGTGACCAGCAGGTTGAAGGAGGTAATTCCGCCCCTCTACTCTGCTCTCTTGAGACCTCACTTGGAGTATTGTGTGCAGTTCTGGTGTCCTCAGCATAAAAAGGACATGGAACTGTTGGGACAAGTCCAGAGGAGGGCCACAATGATGATCAGGGGACTGGAGCACCTCCCGTCTGAAGATAGGCTGAGAGAGTTGGGGCTGTTCAGCCTGGAGAAGAGAAGGCTGTGTGGAGACCTCATAGCAGCCTTCCAGTATCTGAAGGGGGCCTATAAGGATGCTGAGGAAGGACTCTTCATGAATGACTGTAGTGAGAGGACAAGGGGTAAAGGGTTCAAATTTAAACAGGGGAAGTTTAGACTGGATATAAGGAGGAAGTTTACTGTAAGGGTAGTGAGGCACTGGAATGGGTTGCCCAGGGAATTTGTGAATGCTCCATCACTGGCTGTGTTCAAGGCCAGGTTGGACATAGCCTTGGTGACATGGTATAGTGTGAGATGTCCCTTCCCATGGCAGGGGGATTGGAACTAGATGATCTTAAGGTCCTTTCCAACCCTAACTATTCTGTGATTCTATGATTGTATTTAATATTCTCATTTAATTTTAATTTTTCTTTTTATACCTGCTGTTGAAAAGCTACATAGCATAAATACTGCGAGTTATTCACCCTGCAGAAATAGATTCAAATATTTGCTTCTCATTAAGTAAATTAATTCTTTAATAAATTAGGTACATTAGTTCTGTGACAAACAGCTGTCTCCCAGAAGATTAAGTTAAGGTGAAAACAGTCCCCAAATAGAAGGTACAGTAATTGTCCCAGGAAGAGAACTCAGATATGAAGATTGATATACTTTTCCAGGATTAGTCCAGAAAACCCACAGTTCTCAACTGTGTCTGTGCTATGTACAAATGACCAGAATAAACACAAAGGCTGAAAAGTTAAGCCCTGAAGAGCCTGGCAATGTCACAACTATGATCACACGTACTTTTAATTTGGGTCTTTATCCCTTTAATATTAATTTTGTTTGTTAGTAGAAAGGTCAAATGTTATATTGTCCTCAAAAGAATCTGAAGTGCACACAGTGTCGATGTGCTGACTGAATGCACTGATGCTCGCTGAATAGAGTACTTCTGCCGTCATCTCTTTTTATCATCAGTATTCAATTTGCCTTTAATCCTGCAACACAAACTTCCTCATTGGCTTTCCTGTGCTACTCACATCATATTTGCAAGAAGTTCATAAACATCAATTTCTCTTTACAGCCACTCTCTGGGACAGTGGGAAGCACATACTATTTTATAGCTAACAATTAATCAAGTGGACAAAAAAAGATTAGGGTTTAACTTGTCAGAAGCATCTTCAAATTTTGGATCACCCAGGAGGATATCAAGGGCAAATTTTTATCAGTATTCAGAATTGTATAGACCTTTTTATGGTCACATTTCCAGCAAATCAGCTTTGACTGTAATATTGAATATTTCCAACTGATAAAAATCTGCTTAAAGAACTCTCAAAAGTCATATGAAAAAGTCACATAGTAGCCAAATTAATGAACATTCCATATTAACAGTGATATTTTTTGGGAAGAAAGATATAATCCCATTTTCCAAGGTCATGTGCAACCACTTGAACTGCCTTTCTGCAATATTCATTTACTCTTTTTCACCAGGTGCCTTCAGGAATTCCAATATGAAGCAGAAATTCTGCAGAAATTCAGCTTTTTTCATTCCTCACCCTTCATTTATTCCCTGAGCATAGTCTTATTAAAGCTTTAAAGAGGGACCTTTTATTTTTCAATGGAAGGGGAAAGCTGGCAAATTCTCATGGTCAATGGATAATAACTACAGCAGACATGAGAAGAGGTGAGAATACATAGAGATGCTTGGTATAGACAACAAATAGACACCTGTTCCTTGAAGCAACAAAATCTTGTAGCTCTACTGAAATGATACAGCCTTGCCATACCAAAGTGACCGTGACTTTGTATAAGAACATACTCCTCCCCTCGGTATCCGGGTAAATATTTTTTAATAGTTCCATCACCTAAAAATTCCATTGATTTTTTTTTTTTGTCAAAATTAGTGGATAGTTCTTCTGAATGTTCCTCTGGATGGGTTCCAAAATCCATGCATTTAGGTGCTCCAAATAAAGGAGAAACTGGATTTCAGAGATTAAGGCACTGCCTGTCAAATCAGAAACATTTCAGTCTAGGTCTGCCACATCCCAGGTGAAAGCACAGAGAGGAACACCTTTTTATCATGTTCTGAGTGATATCTAGGTCGATCAGCCCTTTCCCATTACATTTTAAAAGACAGAAAGTTACAAATTCTTTAAATCTATTAAAAATCCTGAAGATATAGCTTCTGTGTCAACTTCCAATAAAATTTGATAGCTAATTTCTGTTTTTTTCCTTTGCACATCATCCTACATATACCATCTGTGGAGTTCCTAGATATTCAGAGACTGAGAAATCATCAGATTTCAAAAATTTGGGGATTCAGGTGCACTTGATAAGCCTTTTATCCTGTCCTCATCTCCCTGTGCAATCCTGGTTTACTTTTTTCGGCTCTAGCTTCTGATTTACACCATCCAGTATCAAAAGCTGCTTAGTGCTCACGGCTCTGTGCACAGGGGAGAGAGGAGGAGACTTCACAGTCTCTTAATGAATCTGTAAAGACAAACACAGCAGTCTGCAAAAGTGACTCACATTTCCAAGTTATGGCCAAAACTTACCTCCAGCCAGGCGACCACTGTTGGCCCATCCCACTGTGCAAAAGGCAAACCTTTTCTCCGAGCTTCTTCCAGAAGTTCATGTCTAAAAATGGATCAAAAAAGGTTAAATATGCAGAGGTATGTGCAGGGACAATATAGACGCAACTCTGCCATTTTGTTAAGGGTAACAACAGTGAAGCACAATGGCAAGCATAGAAAAGACACAGAAAACACCAGTGAACAATAGGTCTCCTTCCCCTTTTGGATTTTTTCCTCCTGGTGCATTTTGACATCCCTTTAAACACCCAACATACAAAAGGTGAGGTTTCTGTCTGTTCTTATCTGAAGCAGTAGAGAGTTGGGATACCCTATATATAAGGATCACACATACAATAGAAGACATTAGCAAACAGAGAAAACAGGGATTCCTCCTGAGGCTAGCTTAGCTCTGGTCAGGTAACGGCCCAGAAAACCCCCAGATTGCCAACTTCCAGACCTGAGTGGAGCATGGAAGTAACACTGCCATGTTTGAAACACTAACCTGCTGGACCAGCTGTGTAAAATTCTAAGGTGTCCTGAGTACAACTGTTCTACATCTTAAATAAGCCATTCATGGCTAATTAATGGTTGGTTGTATCTCTGATAGCTCCATGTTAGATTTTTTAATCATTATTACTTATATAAGGAAGAAATGCATGTGCTTTACTGATGCATACATTTTTATAATTATAGATTGATGTGGTTTCTAAATTTTATACATATACATAGATATAGTTCTATTGAGTTGACTATATAGCAATCAAATTCCTGCATCTGCAGCTTCTCTGGCCTGCAGTGAGTATATATGTAAAACATCGTTCTCAAAGCTTAAAATATACTTTTAATACAGTGGTATGAAATATTTGGTAGTTATGTATGGGCCAGTCAGCTAGACTATCAGAAAAATGTTCTAGATTAAACATATTCAACCATTTGACCAGACATTTTTATTCCTGGAGCAGGAATAAAACCCCACTGTGATGGTGGCATAGAAAAAGCAGTCATTCAGAAGTCTTTTTTTTCCCCGGTATTTAACAACATACTTTCAGCTGCCTCCTACTGAGTGAAACACAAACGAATGCTCTCAGCAACAAGCTGTAGTGAAAAACAAATTAGACAGGGACTATGCTAATGTAGTATTAAAATTTGCTTGCATTCCCATATAACAAGGAAATCTTGGAATTATAGCTTCAGTTTTGCTCTGTCTTCCTTTATTACTACAGCCTTTGTGGCTCAGTTATCCCTTGGCAATTCTTCACTGTCTTAGCAGCATTTCAAATATATGTACTACAAAATCACAGCAGATAGAAGCAATGGAGTGATCTTGTATGGAGTCCTCTGGGGATTTATGCACTGCAAAGGGACCAGGCTGAGAGAGTTTGGCTTTAGTAGGGAATGGAATTCAAATATTCAATTTTGCATAAGTGTTTAAATCCCTAGCTCTGAATATTAATAAAGGTAGCTGCTTTACTTTCTATGCCCATGGTGTAGTAATATGTAACATTACAAGTGCTTGACAGTACTACCGAAGTTTATCTAACTTCTCTTCCCACACATCCTTTGCAGCATAGCTTATTCTATGTCACTCAGACGTCAGAATTACAGAATGGTGTGGGTCGGAAAGGACCTTAAACCTCATCCAGTTCCAACCTCCTGCCATGGTCAGTGACACCTTCCACTAGACCATGTTGCTCAAAGCCCCATCCAGCCTGGCCTTGAACACTGCCAGGGATGGTGCAGCCACAGCTTCTCTGGGCAACCTGTGTTAGCATCTCACCACCTTCACAGTGAATTTTTTTTCCTAATACCTAATTCAAATCCACCCTCTTTCATCAAAGTCATTCCCCCTTGTCCTATCCCTACATGCCATTGTAAAAAGTCTCTCTCCAGATTTCTTGTTGGTGTCCTTTAGGCACTGGAAGGCTGCTGTAAGGTCTTCCTGAGCCTTCTCTTCTCCAGGCTGAACAAGCCCAACTTTCTCAGCCTATCTTTATAAAGGATGCGCTCCAGCCCTCTGATCATATCCATTCCTTCGGATTCATTCCAACGGATCCATTTCCTTCTTATGCTGGGGGCCCTTAAAGCTGAACGCAGTACTGCAGGTGTGGTCTCATAAGAGTGGAGTACAGAGGGAGAATCACCTAACCTCAAACTGTTGTCCATGCTCCTTTTGATGCAGTCCAGCATATCATGTCCAAAGACCTGTAGAACTATACTTGCTTTGTAAGAAAACATAGTCCTTAATAAGATGTGAAGACCTTGATCCCCGGGCACACAAACACCACATTACCTTCAGTAGCTGGTGAAGGTCCAAGAATCCCTTATTCCCGGTGAGAGAACTAGTGAAGATCATTAAAGACATACACACTTGACTGCTTAGGAAAGCAGAATTAAGACATGGCCAGATTTGGTCACCTCCCAGCTACCCGTGGATGAGGTATTTGGGTTGCAGCCTTCCCTTGGAGTTAGTTCTACAGGTGCTTGCAGAGCTACAGCAGTGTTGTACCTCCCTCAGGTGCCACTATGGGCTGCACAGCTCCTGGCTTTTAGGGATGCCTCTTTCTCACATGGCCGGTTCTGGTGTCCCATGGCAGAGCATGAACCCCGCAAAACCCTGTGTGGCTAGCTCCTTCCTCAGAGTCAGCCGAAGCCTAGCAAGCAAACCCCTTCTGCAGACCGGAGTTCCATGGAGACACCATCCTTGGAGGAACCTGAACCCAGGTTTTTCCTTATCTGAGCAATTCTCATCACTCAAACCAGCTGAAAGAGTAGGGCTGGCTAACACAATAAGTAAAAAAGAAGCTTGTGTCTTTAAGGGCTATGGTCCTTACTTGCTTGTGTGCATCTTCTGCTCCGGGCAGGAGAGCAGTAACGTGGTCTACGAGGAGATGGGGAGGAAGTTTTGGCCTATTTCTTTGATTTGATGTGAAATCCCTGCATGTCCTCAGGAACTGAGGTGCCTGCAGAAGAGGCATTAGCACTTAAAGGTCTTACCTTTATGAAAAACTTAATACCTTATGCTGGAATTATAAAGCCCAACTTTCTAAGGAGTCTTGTGTGACCTTGCAACATTTGAACTGGCCTGAGGCTTGGTGTGAAGGATTAGCATTATTTCACTGCTTCTTAAACAAATACATTCTCCCAGAGCAGGAAAGTACTTCTATTACTTCAGAGGTAGTCAGGCTCACAGAGCTAAAGGAAATATAATTGTGGTTATTGATTTTGTCTGAAGAAAATAGGTCCAGGCCAGAAATGGGATGCCCTATATATATGCTATTGCTGAAGACTGCAGTATGACAAACATAATCCAAAGGGTCTTTGGAAATGTTTTGGGTTTAAAATATATTTAATGTAAAGTTAAAACCTTTACTTGGACATGCACAGGGAATACAGGCATTATAAGGCTTGTGCCTCACTTACTGAGGTAGAATACTAAAGAATTTTTATAATATTTCTTTCCCTTGAAAAGAATTCTATACTTCAGAATTTATACTTCCCTTCTTCAGATATTTCTTTTAAACAACTCTCCAATATTAAAGTTTATTTAAATTATATTTCACTTTGAACAGTATTCTTCGACTACTTTTTAATACACACTAGGAGATCAGCACAACCTGACTCTACAATTTCTAAACCAGAACTAAACCAAGAATTTCTATTTTTGACTAAAAGAGATGTTCTTTAGCTGGCAGTCAAATAAACTTCTGGGTTTTTTATATGAACAAGAACTATAAAAGAATGCCATTCTTTCAAAATAAGTTGAAAGTGTCATGAAGGAGAAAACATGCATTGTTTTGATCAATAGTGCAAATCATCAGAAAAACTAATCCAGTGATCTGCCTATTTTGGAATATAATCCAAATATTTTATAACAACCTGAATGAGCTATTGTCCTTGTGGGGTAGTCACTGGCTTCCTGAAAACAGAAGGTCCTCAAGGGCAAATGTTGGCAACCGCGGTTCAATTTTCCTTACAAAAACAAGAGGAAGAAACAAATGCCCTAAAGCTCATCACTCCCTCTTTCTTTCATTAAAAAATAGGGTTTGGAGATTGCAAATATCATTTTACAGTTTCTCTAGCTTGGAAGATGCTTTGCAGGGGAACATGGAGATTTTCTCATCTTAAGACTTTGTCAGAAGAGTACTACATGTTATAATGTGTCCACTTTGCATTGGTAAGGAGGTAGGTAATTAAAATGTCATTATTTCCATGCTCATTTAGTGTTTTGGCAACATATGAAAACAAGCTGATGAAGAAGAATTGACATTAATTAAGCATTATTATAAATGCTATTATTTTGCACATAGGGCTTTAAATCACTACCATTGGAATGAATTCCAAATTAAAGCTGTATTTTTAAAAATAACATTATTATTGTTCAAGAATAAAATCCTCTTCTTAAAGATATTATGGGAATAACTACAATATCCTATTTAAAATATATCATTACCCTCAGTCTGGTTTGGTAAAGTCAGGAAATTTCATGAACATCAACTATTTAGCATTTATCTGAAAATTGAGATGCATCTATTTGCTTTAGAGAGAGTACCTCATCAAGCAGGCTGTCTTAGCTCTTTTATGAAAGACAGAAAAGAAAAATCATATAACGCCAAGTTGTGGGGCTGTGTGTCAGAGAAGTGGGGTTGCCTCCCTAACATTGACTTCTGGTTCTTCAAAAATTACTTTCTAAAGATGCTGTTATATTGGGCCATTTTCTTTAGCACACAAATCAACCTACCAAGCTGAGAGCAGAACTGTCTCATACCATGGGGAATATGAATGCTTCACTATCCCTCTGGACAGCAGAGGTACGTAGGAGCAAAAGGAATAGGGAACAAAAATGCAAAACTATGTTATTACCCTGCAAATTTGCTATTTCATATACATCCTTCCTTTGCACTAGGAAAATTTTAGCTTTCTATGAGTAGCCCTCACCAACTCATTACCTAAAATGCAATGAACTTTATTAAAAATAAGAATAATCTTTAAATAGCCTTTGTGTGGGCAGTTAACAAGATCTGGATTTAAAGAGTGTCATTCAGTGACATTCAATTTTCTTTATGAAGAAGAGGCTCCACCCCCATGAAGCAAACAAGAAATGACAGCTTAGGAATTCTGATATACATAATGCATACAGTGTGTGTAGTGCAGACACTGTCCTAATGGAACTTGAACAATGTTTCAACACAGAGCTTCACATTTCTCCAAATAGTAGTATTTACTCTGATAGTTCAATTAGGGTTCACATGAAAAGTCCTAAGGGCTATTATATTAAACACATTATGATGTCGTAGTCAAAATGTAATTATAAATGTGAAATGAACTGAAAAGCAGGAATGGTGAAATCAAGAGCCAAATCATGTTTGCAAAATAAAAGCAGAATTTATTTTAAAAATTTTGGCTAATGCGCAATTTAGATTGTGTGAAATGGCCTTTATCAGATATTTTCTTAAAAAAGATAACAAACAGAAGTGTTTACCTTGCAGATCCTCTGATTATTATTACTGACACTATCATGATTTATCACCAATACTAGAACGTTTAATTTACCACAAAATATTTTACATGTTTCTAGCAGAGAAGTAGACAGTAATGATAGACCAAATATGCTATATTTGTCTGAGCAACCCCATGATTTCAAGTTAAGATTAAGCACATCTGCCTCTTGAAAGCAAACATGCTCATACTCAAAGACTTATATATTCAGGAGAGAAGATTTCTATTCAATTAAGCTGGATTTGGATTGTATCTTTTCTATTGTTGTTTGCTAAATATTTAAGAGAGGTTAGAATCCTATCGCTAAGGTCACTGTATGACAAAATAAGGTAGTTAAATTTGTATAAATTAATAATGGTATTAAATATGTAATAAAAACCAAGTTACATTTTATGTGTTTATTTAAATTAATGTGGTAACTCTTGTTCTCTTTAAGTTTTTTATCCTTATACCTTTAGAAAGCTGTAGCTCATACATGCTTTAAATGAATGAATTTTTCTCAATAAATGACAAAATATATTCAAGAAAGTATAACATTTGTACAATAAATCAAAGAGGAGATGAAGATTTTAAACTTGATATCAGGTTAAAAAAAATGAACTAGTGAAAACCAAAATAATAAAATTATATGCACAAATAAAATATTATTGTACCACTACAGAGCATGAGGGCTCAACCAAAAAGATATAAATTGTGTAGTCTGGGTTCCTAGAGCATTTGCAATCTTGAGACTTCTGTGATGTAATTAGAAACATATGCTTTAACAACATTCATTTATCTAGGCTGTCACTCTCAGGATTTTTCCACTGACTTAAAATTTCAAATGTTTTCATGATTTGGGCTTTAAGCCTTCCCAAAACTGTTTATTAAAAAAAAAAAATCAAACAAAAATCACCAAAATTAATCTCCCATTATTTAATCCATTCTGTTAATCCCTGCAGGAGCAAGTCCTGATCTGAATTTTTGTATGCTTTTGAGGTTTACCATTTATTTTGAATACTTTGAGAGTTTTCACTTGGGTTAGTTCTGTGAATGGATTGTTACACAAGGTTCACAGAAAACCAAAAAGAAATAAGAATAAAAGATAGAAAATAATCATGGTGCTGAAAATGAGTATGTTCAGCAGCCATGGTGTTTTAACTTACCCAGATATGCTTTTCATGAGATGGAGAGAGATGAATGGAAAAAAAAGCACATAAATGTTAATGAACATATAGTTGCCCATAAAAATAAAAATCATATGATAGATAAAATAATGCTACCATTATAACTGCACAAATCTTTCTAACTGGCCTTCAAATGCTTTAAGGAAGTTAAATGTTCTTGTGAAGAACAGATATATCCGCCAAAATGAGATTTTCATTCAACTGATTTTGGCTACTTATTAGGTATCACTCAGCATGGCACATCCTCCATCTACAATACATATTTGTGCCAGTAGTCTTTAAACTCAGTGAATGTAGAATAGATTTTCAAATCCAAGCATTTGCCCAGATTTGAATTATTACATAATGATTTTTGTGTAACACCAAAAAACCTGAAAATCCCAAACCTGTGGATTTAAGCAAATTACCATAGAGAAACAGTAAAACTGAGCGCACTACAAACCAATGTTTAATTTTCTATGCACACTTTATTAATATTTGAACAAAATATCTTAAAGTAATCATAAATTATGTAGACTCCATTTCTCTGCAAATATTCAGATTTCATGTACATAGATGACTATCATTTTTTAATGGTCATACTAACACTAGATTAGTAGCAATACTGGTATTAGCGATTTGCCCTCTAAGTAACCTATCCTTGCCAATGTAATTGGTAACCATATCTGCAGGAGAAAGCAAGATGTTATCACCAATAATAAACTTTCTTCAGCACCCTTTAATTGCCATCATAAAAAGAAAATTATATGCCTGAATGAAACCCAGACATCTCAGAATATAATATTTCTATTAATAAGTGATTTATAGAGATATAAAAATGCTTGGTAGAGATAGCTGTAGAAAACTTGGGGAGGAAAAGTCTGTGCTCTGATAATAATTAAGAAAAGACTTCAGACATTTCAGCGAGTTTGGGAGGGCGCTGGTTTCAAGATCTTAAATTTTGTTTTCATGTTTGTGATATGAGCAGAACAGCTGGGAGAGAGGGGAGAGAGCACAATACAGAAAAGTAGATGGGAACAAATGACAAATTTAGACACAGAAGGTTTAGGAAAGGAAAATTAAGGAAGAGAAAAACAAAGGTATGCAATATAAATAAAGGACTAGAGAACTAGTCAAATGATACCAAATCTGATGAAAAATAGCACTACAATTGAATATGAATTGATGATTCATGCTCATTTTCTACTGAGCTAACTGTAAAGACTGACTTGAACACCTTTGCTGGAAAAACTTTTGGACCTTCAGAGTCTATTAAACCAGAACTCTCACTTCTTACTTCTTCCTCTGAATACTCCTTTGGGGATGGGTAGAGAGAAACAAGCAGGGGAATTAATTAGAATGCAAGTAATTTTCTGGCAGTTTTAATGAGTTGGCAGTTTGCAGTCGTTTGGGCATAACTTATTGGACCTGGAGGCCATTGCAGTCTCCCTCATTATAGAAGCAGAGAATCAAGGGACATTCCTTCACTGCCTGAGCATCTTGTCTGCAGAATAATAAAATACAGACGGAAAAAAAAGGATCTTTATATTTTAGCTTTTGACTTTTCATCATCATCATCTTATTGAAGGAACATAATTTCCCTTAGACATACATTAAACTAAAAGTTAAGTTGAATTTTTTCCCTCTGCTGCATTTTATTAATTATTCCCTTAAACCCTTATTCTACAGTTAATCTGACAGGATATTTTATCTGCTGGCGTTCACTGTTTAGAAAGCCAGCTGCATGCATATAGGTAGATGCTTATATTTATCCAGAAATCCAAAACTGTGATAGATAGGCTTATATCTGTAAAACAGTGAGGGAATGGTTTTTGTTCTGCTTTTACTTGATAAAAAAACTTGCAACTTGTTGACACAAATGTCCTTTTCTTTTATGAGGAAAAGAAAAAAAAAGGGCAAAGGAAAAAAATAATATTCTTTAAAATACAAGACTTTTTAAAAAATGTGATTAGATAATAGAATAAAATATCAATTTTTTCATCCTCAGAATAATCTGAATAAGGATTAATAATCCTCTGAAGATACATACCCATATATCCTTATACTTGTAATGCTAAGAAAGCTCCAAGTCTCTTAGAGAATAAAATATATAATAATATAGTAATACAATATACATAATAATATAATAATAATCTGGCTATATATAATAGCCAGATATATTTTAACATTGCAAAAGCTTTGACTGACTAATGACTTGAAAGGCCTTCCAGTAAGTGTTAAAAATATTTGCTAAAAGAAATTCAGTTTAAAAATAAAATTCATTTTATGTCTGTCTCAAGGGTTAGACACCAACCTAGCCAAGACAACCATGGTGAACACAGCAGACAATCCTAATCTCCATATCAGAACACTGAATTCCTCTCCTTCCTCCACTGGAAGAAGAAAACAGAAAATAATAGATACTGAACACAGCATTGTTTTCTAGAAAGGGAGGAAGTACTAAAGATCAGTCTCAAAGCTGCTGACATCAGGTAGTTTCTCACAGATGGGGTAGGAAGGGAAGAAATTACATAGAAAATGAATTTTTCTAAAGATTCAGTAAATAAAAGACAGGGGGGCTAAAAAGGCATCACATTTTACATCACTGTAAAAAAATAAATCATGTACATTTAGGACATAATGGTGTATAATAAGAATTAAGTATTCAGGAGCGTTAGATGGATGGCACAGAAAACGTCCTTAATTAATCCAATCAGATTAATTCTTCCAAAATTTGTGCAATTAGGAAAACCATTAAAACTACCTATTTATATATGGCAGAGGACAGAGATTATTTGTAGTCACAAATACACTATGACAAATTCTAATTGCAGCTGCACACGTAAAACTCAATTAATTAAAGGGGCACTGTGTGGATTCAAAAGCACCAAAAAGATAACTATGATTTCTTAAACTCTTATCCCACAGAAAGGTCTACCTAAACATTTTTTCAAGTAGCTTGTTGACAGGGATCTAAAACTTAAGTTTGCTTGTAAAGAAATGGAAGTCTCAGTGTTCTGGGCTTTTTTACTAATTTTATTTAAATGTGAATTCCATACTTTTCTCTATCATATCCCAATTTTTGAAGTCTATATAGAAATGAACACCAACAAAAGAAAAGGACAGAACCATTATTAGGAATTTGTCAAATTTATCAAAGGAACTTAAAACGTTTATCATTCTTTCTTTTCTAGGTAGAAAGGAAGAAGAGCCAATTAATACAACATGCTGTTCTGTTCATATGGAAGTTACTGCTGTTTAATATGTACATCACTGTAGTCAGCTGAGACTTTAACAGCACTGCAATTCTTTCTGCAAGGTTAATTCTAAAGCTATGAATATTAAGAATTTCTTTTTACACTGTAATTTTACGTATGAGAACTACTTAGGTCCTGATTTTACAAGTCTTTATTTAGGTATGTAAGTATATGTATATGTTCTGTCATAGAAAATCTTCTCTGCAATCTGCTTGAAGGCAGAAGGCTGCATCTGGCAAATAAAAACCTGTGCCTGTGGAGTAAATCTCCCCAAAACAGGTTCATCTGAAAGAATGGCTTAATTTGATTTTCCTAGGAAAATATAATATAAACCTCACATCTTAAGCTTGTTTTGGAAATGCGGAATAGATTCTTGTCCAGATTCAAAACAAAATTGAAGAAAAAAGTGAAGCTAAAGCTCTGCTCAACTCATCCTAACATGATGAGGAGCAATAGCATTATGAGACAGTGCAGTTATTTCATTGGTTATGAAGTAATAATTGGTTTTCAAATGTTCATATTGATACACTGGGGAATTTATCAGCTTCTGACTGTAATCCCGTCAGTAGGATCCAGGCTAGCTAACTTGCACGCAAATATTTTTTCCATGGAGATAACTTGTATTTGGGATTGCTGAGGAGGCAATGGCATTGGCTAATTTCAAACTGTACTAGCAGCATGCACAAGGTCAAATACACCTCCATGTGGCAATCTAGGACTACACACCAGTTAAATGTCTCTCAAACCTTGCCTCTTGTTAGTGCCTTGCACAGGATGAAATAAACACACGCTGTGAAATATCAGTCCAAGTTATTGTGCAAAGCCATAATATTTGGTGGAAAAGACACCCATGAAGGATGACGTCATGAAAAGCTGGAATAGTGTATATACAGTCATGGAGAAATGGCAGCCGGAGTCCACTACAAAATTCAGAATTAGAAATTAGGTAGCCATTTTTCACAAGCACACTGGTTAATCGCACACACACAATTATCAAAGAGAAAAGCTCCATTTTTCATTTCAGTGATGAGTGTCTTTTGGGCAGTATACCTTAATCAAATAAAGTTTATGATTGAGATGAGTGCCGATTATTTGAATCATCAGGGGGATCAAATGTAATGGTGACATACCGGGATCAGTGCCATTAATACTTTTAGTCCTAAACTATGAGGGTTTTTTATGAAATTACTCATTAGGCAAACAGGCTCTGAGTGTCAGACAAAAGGCAAAAGATATTATATACAAAATGTTATGCATAGAACAAGTCAAATGGAATATAAAAGCTAGTTTAAATTATAAAAATGCAATACATTATTCTTTGTCACACGACAACTTCATTTATTTTCACCAAACGATGGACTAACACCCTAAACACTCTAAATACCCCTGACAGTCATTTTTTTGTTTTCTAAGCCTGCATGCTCAATTTACAAAGAGTAAGACTTAAAAACTTTTAATATTAACAAGAGCTGTTCAGTGTCTGAGAATAAAGATCTATGGATGAGTCAGGCAACTTAATTTATCTTTTCAAATTATTCTAGGAACATGTTGGATCTAATTTAAAAAATTTACACAGCTTCCTTAATTTCTCTTTGTTGTCTTAGGAGAAAGACTCGTTCCCAAGAAATCTACTGGAATAACCAAATGTTGGATGAAGAGATTCTTGCTTAAGGTTTATAAATGTCTAGCATACCACAGAGGCAAACTGTTAATTACATTTTAATGATGTCTAAGCAGTCAATTGAAACTGAAAGAAATTTTACATCTAAATAGCCTCTTCTAAGCAAGAAGCAGGAAAGTGTTGACATTTAAGTTAATGACACTATAATCACCAGAGAGAGAACTGGTCCCCAGAATTACCATGATCTCTCATGAAACTTCTCCAAGTGAAATGTATTATTTGATAATCTATTCTATACCTTTAAATTGCACTAAAATACTACCACACACCATAGTATGTTTGTAACTCCATGAGTGCAGAGAAGGGTCAATGCATGTGCTGGCTACTTGGGGAGAAGGTGGCCAGGGCACCTAGTGGACCATTAGTACCTACTGGCTACAGCAGGTGGCAATTTGAAACATAATGCTTCTTCATCCCTGGGGTAGGGACATCCTTGCTGAATTACTGATGAGAATACATTAGAAAATACAAAAATAGAAATTTAGCATTTTAAGGTATTTTTCACTTAAGAGATTAATTCAGCTGAAAGAAATGGATAACATTTTAAGGAATCCATACTTTTATATTGAATTCTGTCAATTTTTAATTTACTAATTCAAAGCTAATTGCAGATTGTTGAAGCTCATGAGTACTGCTCACAGAACTCATGCATTGATCACAGTGACGAATCAGACCTCTGGTTTCACGTCAAGGGGAGACTCCTTGCTTTTCTGCACCAGAACTACCATTTAACTGAAAAAGAAGTGCTGAAAGCCATTTCACTTGACTTACATGTGTAAGAGAGAATCACAAATTCTGTGTGTGGCATTATTGCTGGTTTAATAGAGAAAGAAATTGGCTGCATATGGAGAGATCATCCAGACCTAAAATGTAATACAAAGGAGTGCCTCCCTGCTTTAGCCTATGCTTCATTCTTTTAATGTATATGGCTTTCTTGGGGTTTTATGTCCTAATCTAAAATTAGCAGTAGAAATCCTTACAAGGTGAAGTCTTCTGTTCTCTCTGTTCCAGCAAGTGAGCTCATTGTACCTGTAGGGTTTATAGGGCAGTTTTGTTTATTAGTAAAATGATATTAAATGCTTGGACTTAAATCTTACTGCTACATCCTAAGGTAGAAAATTATTCTCAGACTTCTGCTATTACCTCTTATGAAGACCTCAAACACATTAATATCCTTGTTGCTACATAGCATAATATTCCTATCTGCATTACCCAGATCAGTAATCTTGCAGCTACTGTTAAGGCTCTGCTTAAAGAGGGAGTTTTGCATTGTGCTTGTAAGTGTTGGTAAAAAGGAATCTGACCTACTGAGACAAACTTTTCATTTAAGTGACTCTCTGGACTGTTTCAACTTAATACTTTCTGAGGTAAGACATGCAAATATAAGACTGCATTTTTTACAATTAATTGTTAATTCTTTTATACCCTATTGATTGCTTGGTTCCCTAATCACTATCATAATTCAGGAGAACCTCATGTATATCTCTAATACAAAATGTTACATATTTCCCATATCACATATCCTGTACAGCTATGTAATATATACAGAAACCTTTGTCTGATGGTAAATTAGCAGTAATCTTAAAAGTAGTTGTAAGGATCCCAAAGTGAGAAACTATGAAGACAGACAAATCTAAAGGAATGGGGAAAAAACCAAAAATATTCATGGCGTAAGTATATAACATATACTGAGGATAAACAGTATACAGTTCAGACTAGATGAACAGTCCTATTCGTAAAGGAAAGACTACCTTCCTCCCAGCAGAGAGCATTTTGATTATATCAAATCCATAAAGAACCAAAGACACACAGACACAGGAGAAAAAAAGGAAAGACTTGAAAAGGAGAAAGCACGGAAAAGTCTGTTTGTGTGAGATTAGACGTACATATAATAACAGATTACTTGTACACCTACTATTTCCAGACCCAAAACTTGGTAGGCATTCTCATATGTTGAGTAGTCATGTCAGGTATGCAGTAGTATATGTCAAGTCTGAAGTTATTTTATACAGCTTAAAGAACTAACATATGAAAAAATGAACAAAGGGAACACATTTGTCCCTTCAAAGTGATTTCAATACTGTGGTACCTTCAGTCCTCAGAGCTGGAAGACAAATAGGGACTTCAGAAAAACAGGCTGCTGAAAATTCACTGATGTTCTTTAGGAATGATAATGACGGCATCAGAAATGCTGTCTAGATTTAGTGAAAAAGCATAGCAATATAATCTTTCCACCCATATATTTCTAAATGACTGATGACTGATAGAAATGTATAGATAAGAAATTCAGGGACAAAACTCATCAACTGATATCTCTGTGAATGTTATTGTGAGTTTCTTAATTGAATTGAAAATATTTCTTCTCAGCTAGCACAATGACTGCTTCTCTATCTTTAATTGCTAAATTGAGGCTGATTTAAATGAAACACATTTTTAGGTTACATGGATGTTTACATTTAAAGTTGTATTTCATCAGGAGATTTATATGAAAGTAGTGATTAAAAATACTCTCTATATAAATTTAAAGAGAAGCTAAAACAGTGTCTCTAGATTCTTTGGATTAGAATTGCAAATTCTCTTGAAACTGCAAATGAACACTGAAAGACTGAAAGAAACTTGAAATCCCTGCAAATTTAAAAAATTAGGCTTTCAGAATCCAAATAATAGCACATAAAGTTAATGGCTGTGGATGAAAAATAAACCTGTTTGTTTACACAATGAATTTGCAGTCACTTTTAAGTACCACCTTTTTTCTCTGACACTCTCTAAATACACTGGAATTGTGATGCTGCCAAGAGGGTTCTTTTGTGTTTGTAGCTTTATTTTAATAGCTCTCCGTAGCTGCTGGCAGCTGTTATGAGTCAGGGTACTGATTTTACAAGGAGGGACAGCAAATATAGTATTAAATTATTATATGATTTATGCAAACGAAAAGCTAGGTTGCCATTTGCTGACAGGCAAAAAAGAAAGTGAAGCTGCTAGGGTTTATGGGGAGCCTTTGACTTCTATAGACAGAAATAACCATATATTCAATAGATAATGCAAAAAAAATATTTTTCGTTACCTTCTGAAAATAATATATCTATGTAGTGAGTCACTAAACGCCTGCCTATTTTAAAAGAATTGCATGGAAGGCAAAAGTCAAAAGGAATTCATGTCAATGTGAAATAGAAAATGTCTCTTTCTCATAAGCCTACATTCTTTCACAGATGAAACAATACTGTGCAACTGACAGAATGAAGTTTTCCCGGCAATTTATATACAGCCTTAAAACTTTTAAACTGGAAAAAAACATGCTAAATACTAGACTGCTTAGTGGATAGTCTTGCTTCTCATTACACGTGTATAAAAACAACACAAAACTTGATGTTTGAATCAAGTTTGAACCAATGAAAGTCATATGAAAAAGGTACTCACTTTTTCTTTAGTCTTCGGTCCTTTTCTGCTTGGGTTCCAAGTTTTCCTAATCCCAGAGATTCCTGAGCTGCTGCCTCTGTTTCCATGTAGCCTCCTGGAAAATAAACAAAACAAAACAAGCCCCATCATATTTTGCCATAGCTTTTTCCCTGTTTTTCCCACCCTCAACCCTTCAATCTCCCTCCCACCCACCACTACCACCTATGTTTATTTCCTTAAACCATGATACCTGGTGTTTGTGGACAACATTTATCACCTATGGAAGTAAATTTTGGCAAGCGTTTGCTATGTGGAAAAGAGGAGAAGTAGAGGGGACAGGCTGTTTTCTCCTTGTGTTTAGCAGAAGTTTATGAAGAGAGCAACTTTATCTCCTTTGCCTGTTTTTCCTTGCCTCCTGAAGATCAATCTCATGGTCCTAAGTAAGCAATGCCCTCACCATTTTTTAATCTTAGTTGAGAAATGTACAAATGAAAGGGCATTCTCAAGAACTCAGGTTCTCAAGAGCTTGCCATTATTATTGACATAATATAGCATTATGTAATGTTGTACTACTAAAGTCTTCATTTTGCTCTCATAGAGAGTCTTAGAGTCTTTGATGTCGTTATCCCTGTGAACTCCCAAGCCAGAGATGACACGCAGAATCTGTCAGAGAAGTAAAAAGCCTCCCAGGTCTTCCTGGATGTGTCTCATGGGCAGCTAATTCCTGTCAAAGGTATCAGAACTTGAATAACTTGCATAGAGTGACAAGGAAAGCTTGCGGTAAACAAGGACACCTGGACCAATAAGATCATATTATAAACTAAGAACATTACTGCTACTGTATGATGAGCATGGATCATACAATATATCCACTAATGTGACCTTCCCAGTGCAGAAGCAGAAAGATGCTCTAACTTTTTTATTGCTGCCTGGATTCAAGGAAGAAGGGACCTGCTTATGTGTCTAGTGTGGTACTCCCCAAGTGGGTAAATTTAAAATCGAACAAATAAATAAACAAAAAACACCCATGGTCTCTGTAACATTCCTTTGCCCTCTTTCCCATAATTAAAGAAATCTTGAAGAATCTAGAAATCTTGGCTCTTGATTCTGAGAAAGATCTCCTAAGGCATGAATTTACCTTTGAACACAAACGGTTTGACAGAGGTTGTAAAACTAGCAAATTACAAAATACTGAAACTTCGTCAAGTTTAGCAGTAGAAAACTAATCATTTCAGAGGTCTGCAGGGAATGCAGAGCAAAGAGATCTTTTGGGTGATAACCTGGCTCTGTTGAATTTTGTGATAAAACTTTGGAGGCTACAGTATTGCTTCTTAAATATAAGCATATATTACATGTGATTTTTAGAGATATTATAGAATTATGGAAATATGATGTGTACTTACACTGTATAATATCATTGGGATCCCTAATATCTTCTGCATTGACATGAACTTTTAAAGTGTTCTTTAAGCATGATTGTGTGCATGTGCAAATATGCATATATAAGAAAACAAATTAATGTTCCTAGCTCAAAATTACATTTATTACCTCTTTAATATTTGATAAACTATTGAAGAAAAGATATTTTCCATATTAAAAATAAGTAATAGGTATCTATATCAAATTAGAATGTTTAATTTAAGAAAAGAATTAAATGAGATTCCTTTATTTATGTTGTATAATAAATTTAAGTTGTAAAAACCATACAAATATACTGCAGTGCAGTAATGATAGGGCTTACTCTCTTGATTTCTGTGATACAGCAACTTACTATAAATAAAACTATTAATCACATAGCTGCACAGATAGCTTACCTGTCATAGAACTGATCCAAGTACTACCATGATTGATATTTTTTAAATCTTGTTTTAATGTACAGCCTTTTTGGTCTTTAATGTACAACCATTGAATGAAAATTGCCACTCAGTATTTGGTTTTCTTTTGATATCTTAAGAATTAAGATGAGAAAAACTATAATTCAGCTGCTCAATGTTGTTTCAATTTCTAAAAATATTTTGCATCTACTTTTTGGGCACTTAATAGTCCTACTGTTATTTTCATACATGCCATAAACCTAGTTTGCTTAATTAAAATGTGAATTATACTGAAATCAATGCTGTTTAATTTAATAGCAAATCTTCACTAATATCGGCCTTTCATTTCATGAGCTAGTATTGAGACTTACAAATAAGCTTTATCAAATTATATGTATGTCTTATTACACATGGTGGGTATATTAAGAAATTAGCCTTTTGCAGATTACATTGCTCCTGCTATTTTATTTTTGTTCTACATTGCAAGGAACTGCAGGGAAGACTAACATTTTGTGACACCTTTATCCTCTGTTTTCCTGAATTACTGTGAAATCATAGATTATTATGCATAATCTACCAGTATCAATAAAACCGGTTTTATGGAATGTAAATGTGAATTAATAATGTCCTCTGGAGTTATAAAGTTCTCCATCAGTGCAGATGGTGACATACAGGTGTATTTGAAAAGCTCATTTAATAGATTCTGAAACACATTATACCATTAAAAAGATTGAATAAATCACTTTTATTCTTCTTAATGTGGGGAAAAAAACCAATTTAAATTGTGATTAGAATTTTTTTCCAAGAACACAAAGTTCAGTGAGAGAAGAGAAAAGCTGGAGTATAAATGGAGAATCCTCATTTATTTGAGTTTTTGATACTCTGACCTGAATGTTACCTTGCTTTATTCTGCATGATTT
The DNA here is from genome assembly GCA_028858755.1 of Ara ararauna. NCBI lineage: Eukaryota > Metazoa > Chordata > Aves > Psittaciformes > Psittacidae > Ara > Ara ararauna. The sequence goes on along the minus strand of CM054376.1, from coordinate 123,867,347 downwards.
TAGTGATGGGTTTGTTCGTTGTGATAAGGACATGTTTTAATATGAATTTATTTTTTTAATTTTAGATTTACATATTGCAAACCCTTAAAATTCTTTTACAGGTGTTATTTGGTCACCATGGCAGTAAAAATTTAGTGCCTCACAAATTCACATTATGTGACATCTTCCTAACTAAGAAATAGCTAATATCTCTATTTGACTGACACATCTATTCCAATTTGATGGTTTGTTGGCGTGTGTATACATACTAATCTTAATCTAGCTAGATCAGATAGCCTAGAAATACAGACTGCAGCTAAGGATGTATTTGCCTTTCTGGGCATGCAGACTATGAGCCTTTGCTAAAGATTATAATTTCACCTTCTATTGTTTGCGCTACCTAAGGTAATTAAATAAAGTTATGCGATGACTTTTTTAAAAATTTTGCATGTGATGTGTATTTTCCTATGGAAAATCACAGAGGAAAATTTTTACCAGGAATGAATTAGACTAGGGTCTTCTTAGCAAGGGAAAAGGAGAGAAGTATTAGAAAGAAAACAAAGCATTGCTGTGAGCAGCATGGCTAATTGAAAGAGTATGGTAAGGACATTCAGTGATAGGCACTAGCAGACATCTATCGACACAATGAAATCTGAAAAGCAACCACACTTACTTGCAAGGACCTTCCACATCACATAGCTACACTGTTTATAGCAGTTTATTACTTCTTTCTCACTTCCTCTTTATTTGGCTATTTGAGAATACACTGCTAGCACTCCTACCCTAATTCAAGAGACTATTGAAGCAGTAGGTTCAGTGAAGAGGATGACTCTAGTAATTTGTGCCAGGAGTCTCTTTTCATTTACGTTATAGAAAACTCATGACAAATACAAGTACTGATAGCAATGAAGTTTAATGGAAAAGTTCTGCCAGACAAAACAGAAAAATAAGCAAACTGGAAACTGAAAAGCAGCAAAATTAAAAATAGGAAAATATCTGTGAAATGATGATGTTGGCTTGTTACCACTAATGCCTTACTGAGCTGTCCAAGACGAGCCTTCTCTTTTTTACCAAACAAGCGTCCTATTGAAGACTTGATTCCTTTCTTCTTGGGAGCTTTGTGCAGGGAATCCTGGCTGCTGTTGACACTGCCAAGACCAATGCTTTCTTGCTCCAATGAAGCAGGCAAGCTACTACAAAATGATAATGAAAAAATGGAATAGATAACATTGCAACATTTGTAGGTAAGATTTTACTTTCTTCTGAGCAGCTCTGCAAACAAGTTGGTTATACTTCAGCAATGATCTCCCAACAAGTGAAACAATCCCATCATCTTCTTTAAACAATTTAGCAACATGTAGGGCAATACAAGATCACATTTTGTCCATCAGTCTGCATGGATCATACTTGAAAAAAAAAGGCTGAAAATAAATAAATATTTTCAATTTGCTAAGAAAAATTGGTGCAAAACACATGAATCAGCCTGCAGTTTGTCTTCCTAGGATTTGCAGTTTCACTCCTTCTAGCAATGGTTGAAACTGTACCTCAAAAAAGAAATATCCAGCATATATGGGCAGGGTCCAAAGTGGCAATAGTCACACCATTGCATGCAACTGGGGAATAAGACAGGCCAACCAGAGCAGCAACAAATGTTCTTCAGCTGTCTCTCAAGATGAGAACCAGAAGGCCAACAACCTCAAGGGTATGTATGGCTAAGGTGGATGGATCCTTTTGCATCCCTCCTGGGAAACCCACATGCTCAATTACCTCTCTGAAATGGCTGTACACCAACGCATGCAGTGTGAGGAATAAACAGAGAAAATTAGAGAGATGTGCGCACTTGCAGGGCCATGATATCATTGTAATTACAGAGATATGGTGGGATACCTCACATGACCAGAATGCTGTCATGCATGGCTATGTATTTTTCAGGAAAAATAGGCCAAAAAGTTCAGGTGGTGGAGTTGCCCTTTATGTGAAAGCAATGGGAATGTATTAAGGTCTGCATAGGGGCAGGTGAAGAACCAGTTGAAAACTTAAGGGTAAGAATTAACGGACAGGTTAACATGGGTGATACTGTTGAGGGTGTTTACTGTAGGCCACTTGATCAGGAAGAAGTTGTCAATGAGTCCTTCTAAAAACAGCTGGAAGTAGTCTTATGACCACAGGCTCTGGTTCTCATGGGGGACTTCAACCTGATAGTTGCTGGAGAGACAACACATCTAAAGATACACAGTCCAGAAGGTTCCTGAAAAGCACTGATGATAAGTTTTTGACACGGGTGGTGGAGGAGCTAATGAAGAGAAGTGTGTTGTTGGACCTCATGTTAAAAAGGACTGGCTGAGGACGTGACGGCTGGGGGCAGCCTTGACTGAAGTGACCATGAGATGCTGGAGTTTAGGAACCTGTGTGAAAAGTGCAGGGCAATAATCAGGATTATGATAAGCACTCTGGACTTCATAAGAGCTAACTTTGGCCTCTTCAAGGACCTACTTTGTGGAATCCGACGGGTTAGGGCTCTGGAAGGTAGGGGGCATCCAAGAGATCTAGCTAATATTCAAGCATCAGTTCCTCCAAACTCAAAATTGATGCATCTCTATGAGTAAGAAATCAAGCAAAGGGAGCAAGAGACCTGCATGGATGAGCAAGGAGCTCCTGGTAAAACTCATAAAGAAGATGGAAGTTTACAGAATGTGGAAAAAGGGAGAGACTACTTGGGAAGAATATGGGAACTTTGTCAGAGTAAACAGGGATGCAATGAGGAAGGCTAAGGTCCATTTGGAATTAAACCTGAAGGGATGCCAAGGACAACAGGAAGGGCTTGTTCAAATACATCAGTAGCAAAAGGAGGACTAGAGAAAACGTGGGCCTCCTAAATGAGATGGATGCCCTGACAACAAATGATACAGAGAAGACAAGAGTTACTGAAAGTGTTCTTTGCTTTGCGATTTATTGCTAAGGCCAGCCTTTGAGAGTCTCTGACCCTGGAGGCAAGAGAGAAAGTCTGGAGAAAGGAAGAGACTCCTTTGGTCAAGGAGGATCTGGTTAGAGATAATTTAGGCAAAACTGACAACCACAAATTCATGGGCCTTGATGGAATGCACCCATGAGGGCTGAGGGATCTGGTAAGTGTTATTGCTAAGCCACTCTCCATCATCTTCAGAAGGTCGTGGAGAACAGGAGAGATGCCTGCGGATTGAAGGAAAGCCAATGTCACTCCAGTCTTCAAAGAGTGTGAGAAGGAGGATCCAGAAAACTATAGGGCAGTCACCTCCATTCCTGGAAAGGTGATGGAACAGCTCATCCTGGATGTCATCTCTAAGCATGTGGAAGAAAAGAAGGTTATCAAGAGTAGTCAACATGGATTCACCAAGAGGAAATCACACCTGATCAATCTGATAACCTTCTGTGATTGAATGGCTGGCCAGGTAGGTGAGGGGAGAGCAGTGGATGTGGTCTACCCTGACTTCAGCAAGGCTTTTGATACCGTTTCCCATAACATCCTCATAGGCAAGCTCAGGAAGTATGGATTAAATGAGGGAACAGTAAGGTGGATTGTGAACTGGCTAAACAGCAGAGTTCAGAGGGCTGTCATCAGCGATGCTGTCTAGTTGGAGATCTGTAGCTAGCAGTGCTCCCCGAGAGACAGTACTGGGTCCAGTCATGTTCAACTTAATAATCAATGACCTGGGTGAAGGGATAGAGTGTACGATCAGCAAGTTTGCTGATGATATGAAGCTGGGGGGAGCGGCTGATATACCAGAAGTCTGTGCTGCCATTCAGTGAGACCTGAATAGGCTAGGGAGCTGTGAGAAAAGGAAGTTCAACAAAGGGAAGTGTAGGGTCCTGCACCTAGGGAGGAATAACCTTACTCACCAGAACAGGTTAGGGGTTGACCTGCTGGAAAACAGCTCTGTGGAGAAAGACGTGGGAGTTCTGATGGACAAGTTGACCATGAGCCAGCAATGTGTTCTTGTGGTGAAGAAGGCCAGTGGTGTCCTGGGGTGCATTAGGAAGAGTGTGGCCAGCAAATCATGGGAGGTTATCCTCTCTCTCTACTCTCTCTACTCAGCCCTGGTGAGGCCACATCTGGGCTCCCCAGCTGAAGATAGGGGATCATATCAACTCATACAAATACCTTAAGGGTGGGTGTCAAGACGATGGGTCAGACTCTTTTTGGTGGTGCCCATCAACAGGATAAGGGGCAATGGGCACTAACTGAAACACAAGAAGTTCTATCTAAATATGAGGAAAAGCTTCTTTACTTTTGGGGTGAGAGACAACTGGAACAGGCTGCCCAGAGAGGTTGTGGAGTCTCCTTCTCTGAAGGTATTCAAAACGGCCTGGATGTGATCCTGTGCAGTCTGCTGTAGGTGAAACTGCTTTGGCAGCAGAAGAGGTGGTGGACTAGATGCTCTCCAGAGCACCCTTCCAACCCCAACCATTCTGTGGTTCTACGATTCTGCATTTTAGTACTGACAAATGTTCTTAGGGTCATGCAAAAGACAAACGATAAGGCTTTCTCTCTAATAGCAGGGGAAACAATTGCGAAGAAGCAGCAGGAAGAAATCAGTCATTTTGGAATAGTTAAACAACAACATAATCTGAAAAGAATAACACCAGGTAAAACTGTGAACTACCAATTCATATTACAAATATCTTACCTTCTGGCATCATTGTGGTATGAAGAAGGAAGGGTATGAGTCATTCTGATAGTTCTGGGTGTTGGAGGAGGAGAAGTTTCACATTTGATTGTGGCTTTATCTTCACGCCCATCTTCTTCAACTACTGCGATCTGGGGGAGAGAGACTCCATTGAGAGCAGATTAGCTTTTCAAGAAAGTTTCAACATATGCTGCAGTAATTTGTCAAGTGAACTGAACATGCACAATTTCAGGTGCATTTTTTTTTTTTTGGCAAATTGTAAGGATTCTTTTTTTTAAAAAGAAGCTATTGGGAAAGAGCAATTGTCTAAATATGGCAGATTAAAGTATGTATCTGAAACAAAGATCACATTTGAAGAAGAAATTAAGTCCTTTTATGCCAAACAGGTTGATCCATTGAAGGTCTAGACATGAAAATAACCTTAGACATGAGCATGTCTCTTCATTAAACAGGATTATTTGAGTAAACGAAGTTTCTCAGAGATGTAAGGGAGAAGGTAAATACAGACATAAATAGGACCACTCTCTCCATAGGTTGTTAACAGAATGGTCAGAATAATTGAAAATAAGCATGGACAAAAAATGAATTTTCGATATCACAGCATATAATGATTAACCTTTAATATTATCTCCTCTCATGAAAAGATAAATCCCATAATCAGTGCCAATACTGTAAACAACTTTACATTGCTTGAGAAGACTTCAAGTAATCTCACTCTGGTTCCTCCAGCAAGAAGAATGGTCAAAATACATTTGACGGTAATTCTTTTGCATCCACACATTTTATTTATTTAGTTTTAAACTGCATTCCTTTAAGTTTGCACTCTAGAGGCTACTACTCCAAGGTATCACTGGTGAGCCTTGATTCTGTGACTTAGCTGTGATGCCTGCAAGGTTTTCCAGGTAGGTTTAAAATGATTATATTCAGGAATTGAATGAAAAGGAGCAGAAGGGATGCAGAGGCTGGCAAGGTTATCTGAATAGCAGAGGAATATGAAAAATGTGCTCTCCCAAACTTAAAAAAACCCTCTAGTATCATACCTTCCTCCGATGTTTCCTTAGGTCACTTGGCTTAGGTTGATAACAAAAGCAGCAACAACAAAAAAAGAATGATTAATAAATCTTACTTGAGCATAACAAAATGCCACACATTCATTCTTCTCACATTCAAAAGTGGAAAGCAGAAGTTTCATTAATACCATCCATATTATATACTAATCATACACTTGTCATAACATAGGCCCTGACACATATGGCAATTTGGGAAAGCAGGGTTTTTTTCTAAAGTTGAAATCGCCTTCATTTTCATAAGCTTATCAAGAACAGGACATTGCAAGCTTATCACAGCATTTTTTATTTTTTGAGTTTTCGTATAAATCTTTTCGCTACCCCCAACAGAGATTTAGTTTTGTCTAATATTACAAATGTATTGGTGTCTCACCAAGTATAAAAAAAATACCATCAACAAATACTATGTCTGAAAAAGGGGTCTTTCTCTCCAGTTGTCCCATACCAAAGTGACTAGCGTTTTCAGTAAATGGATACAAATTCACTCATCTTCTGCACTGGAGCATTATTTTGAAGGAGGAGGCTTCTAGAATATGTCTTGTTCAACCCCCTTTTCATTTTTATTTTTGTTAGATGTTTCACTCATTTAAAGCTGAAGATACTCTGCAGGATATATTTACTGTATATACCTGGGCTGTGGAAATTTATGCAGTACTGCTTCTCCAGCCAACTCCTACAGTATTATTAGGCAATTTGTGCTCTAGAGATCAAACTTCTACAAAACATTTCTCAACACAAACTTTCCACTTAGAAGATGTCTGACAGCCAGTCAGTGCCTTTCACCAGCCAGTAAGGAGGAGATATTCAACACTGAGCTCCTGCTGAAAAAGTGCTGGACAGAAGTGTCCTGAAATGGTTGATAAAGGTGAGCAAGGTTGTGGGCTGTGCTGCTGAGCACACAGGTGCTGCTTCTACAGCTTATGGTACAACTAGAACTCAACTGCAACTTATGCCCTACAGACATACCCATTTGAGCTTTAGCACAGCTAGAGCTGGATACCAGTGAGTCCATGGCAACCTGAAGAACAGAGGCTATGCTGTCATTTCATATTTGAATCTGATGAACCTACTGACCCAAAGCTACTGTGTCCGAATCAAGGCAACCAGGCAGTGCAGGTGTCCTCTGGAAGGTCAGTTTAACCATTGCACTTATCTGTAGCCAGACTGGTTTGTTTAACTGCATGGTGAAATGGAGGTAATCTGCATATGTGTGAAGGTGCTGCTTTGGTGAAGTGGGTGGTACTGCAGCAGCCTTTACTCCTGCCTCCTCCACAACTGTCTGTGCTGCCACCGTTTTCATTTCTGCTGTTCAGCTGTGGGAACTGGGGGCTTCGAAGAATCAGTACTGCAGTCTGCCACAGCTGCCAGCCCTGACCTCCCCTCTGCTGTCCCAAGAAGGCAGCAAACACCATGCCTGAACTGGGAGGGGTAGAGTTAGATACAAGTCCCCAGTTCCCAGGAAAAGGGAGTACTTAGCTAAAAAATGGTAGACAGAAGCCCCTAGTACCAGCTGAGCAGAATGAACAGCCAGTTTCCACCCCCAGTTCTTAGCAGCTTTCTTGGCTAGGAGAGTTAATTTCTGCCTTGTGGTTGAGATCAAGGCTCATTTCCCCTCTGCTGAGAGGCTCCAAAGGGAACCATTGCTGTTGCTCCCTAGGAATGGACTGCAAGGGGACACTGGGGACACCACGATTATCAGAGAAACAGCAAATAAAAAATAGGATTACATGTATCTTATTCTCCTCCCTGCGCATAGAGATCAGCAGAGGCAGCTGCTTTGATTCAATCCTAGTGCTTAAAGGGATGAATTCACCCAGGCTCCAAAACAGTTTGTAGATTGCTCTGAACACTGAATCCTGCATCTGCATTCTTATCAGAGGTTTACGTCTTGAATATGTCAATGCATATTACCTTCATTTACTTGACTGTTGCACTGTTACTTTTTGTCTAAGACAAAAAGTAATTTTTTTTGCAAATCCCCCTTCAAATCAAACCAGGCATTTCAGAATATGTCCTCAAAGGTACAGTATTTTAAAAATGCTTTGCATGGCGATTTGATGGCTTGGTATCTATTTGTGTGTGCTGCTTGTAATGTTAAAAAATATATCAGTGAAATGAACTATTGGAAAAAACCCACTTATTTCAAGTATTTGATATACCATGATGAAGAATACATACAAAATGTTGTAAGTGAATGAGTATACCAAATATAGAAGTATATCCAAATGATTATATATATATGAAGTAGTAGAAAGTTTTAATGTCTTCTAGACATTTCCTGGAGGTTTAAACTGGCAGTAGTCCCACAGACAGCTGTGCAATAACTGTATCACTTCACAGCTTTTCATTAGTAAACATTTTAACATATAAATTGATTACAGTAATTCCAGTAATCAGTTCTGTTTCTTATTAATTCCACAGCCTGTGTGCTGGAAGCCCTTGGTCCTCAGACTATTATGCCCCTGGTGAATCATGCAATGCTCAAAAACACAACACAAAACCCCAAACCACCCAAATGTCCGTGTTCTAGCTAATTTGCAATCTATATGTACATCAAAGAGGTGGCTAAAGAATTAGAGAGATAAGCCATTCATACAGTGAAAAATTAAGTATTTAATACCAGAAATATCACACCTAAAATTGTCATCACAAAGTTTCTTACCAGCGTCATAACTCCCATTCTGTCCATCTCCCTGGCTGGACTGCGAGGAGTGAGCTTAGGAGTCGAGTGTCCGCTGGGAGGAGATGAGCTTGCAAGCGACGATGCTGTCACCGACCCAGTAATGGAGGTACCTTGGTGGACTCTGGCCAGATTTAAGCCTTCCAGACTCACACTGGCCACTCTGTTCTCTATCTCTTCTGCACGCAGTTCTGTCGACTCTTTCTCTTCTTGGATTAACCTTATTTGACAAAAGAAAATGTTGTATTTGTCTCTGATACCCCAAAAGCAAAACTAAAAAAAAGTTCTTTCAAATGAGTTTTGAAAGTAAAAGAAAATAAAGATAAATATCATAGATCAACACCATAATAATATTGAAAAGGGTATTTTTTTAATCACCATAATAATAAAATATAGACCATATAGGGGACATGGAGTTAACAATCTGATTTACTATAGGAAAATAATTCATCTTAAGCTGGCTTCATCTGATTTTCTGTTGCTAAAGCACAAACACAAACTTAAAATCTAATGAAACTGGGCCTTTAAGAAGGGAATTGCTAAAATAATCCAAATTAATAAAACAAGAGAACATGCAAAACAAATTGTCTGTTTCATCCCTATGAATTGATGAAAAAATGACAACTGTTTCTAAAGCACTGAGATTTTAAGTGAATTTCATTAAAACAGCTCTCTTAGCAAAAAATATAAGCTTCTTAAACATGGCCTCAATAGGATGCTTCCACTGGGCTTTTAGTTTTGTTTTTTAATTGTGATTTCACCTAGAATGAAAAAGTGTGGTTAAAATCAAGCATTTGTTTATAAGTCATTTGCCCAACAGTCCAGGTTAGAAGGAGTCTTTTTTTTTTTTTTTTTTTGAAGAGGAGGAAAATGTATGAAGGATCGGAAGAGAAAAGTTATTCAAATTCAATATATTCCAGTAGAGTTCTCCCTTTAAAGTTATCTTGCTCAGAGAAAGACTGAGAGCTGACAAAGGTAATCTGGTTTTGATCGGATTTCTAATCAGTCTGTCTATAAAATCAGAGAATGGTTTGGGTTAGAATGGACCTTCAAATGTCATCTAGTCCCACCCCCCTGCAATGAGCAGGGACATCTTCAACTAGACCAGGTTACCCAGAATTACATTCAACCTGGCCTTGAATGTCTCCAGGGATGGTGCATCTATCACCCTCCAAGAGAAAGCCACTAATACAATTAGTAACATCTCCTTCACCTCCTTCTAGAGAAAGTCACTAATGACAAGATTTTATTTCATACACCATGTTATTTTTTTTTAAGTTACCTTACAGTTACATGTAGGAATGCTGTAAGACTAAAATATGGTTTCATTTATAAAAATCAATTAAAGTATGCCATTGGATTCTCTATCATTCCATTAAATTTTCAAACAAATTATTAAGATACATTCAATTCACCAGCTATTTTCAAGCACTGTAACTGAACTTGGAGCATGAAAAATCACATTCAGCACCTCCACAGAAAATCAAAACCACATCTTAGAAAACGTGATTTATATTAGGTGCAACATAAGAATAATTACCAGAAGAAAGCATGAAGAACACTGAAAATACGTCTGATAGGAGGTCATTACTGACTAAGTGGAGTCATGCAGAAAGGTGAAAAAGACCTTGAAAAGAGGGCTATGAGTAGTGATCTGCCACATCTGCCATGTGTTAGCCTTCTCTAGTATATTTCTCTTCAGCTGGTCAGCAGTTCTTCACTTGGAACATTTTTTGAAAGAAATTTATATGGTTAGGGAATGAGGGTGTCATTGCTATCTTCACATAATCACTACTCTCCTATGAAAAGCAGATACACTATCAAACATTTAAAGGTACAAGAGGTGTTCTAATTGTTATGAATGGTACCTGAATTCATGCACTAAAGGAAGCTTGAAGCTGTAATCATAAGTACATCACAATTGGTTCAGGCTACATACCTGATTTCTTTATTAATTGCATCGAGCTGCTCCTGAAGCATCATGGCCAGAGTCTGGGCATCAGAATGGCCGCTTGGTGACAAGAGGTCCATGGAGCTGAAAAGTGTTTCTCTATCATCATCATCAATGTCAGACATTTCAGTGTCACTTTCAAATGGATGACTGCTCAAAACACCAATCTGCTGGCTTCTATTCCACTCGTGATCTCCAAGTGATTTTACCTGAGTGGCAATAAGGATGTATATGGCTTATTCCATGTAAAAGATCTGCAAATATGAACTTCTATAAAATGGGAAAGGAAAACAACTAACATTTAAGAATACTTATTTAATGATTAATTCTCCATTAATATTTGTGGTATTACCACAGATGATGTGAAGTTTTTTCACATAATTTCTAATGGTGTATAAAATTACTATCAGGAAAATTTACACCAAAAGATGCCCAGAAAAGACAGATAGTCAAGTGTGCTTGAACTTTGATGTCTGAACTTCAACCTTTCCTGCCTTAATTTTAGTACAGTACTTATGTCTGAGCATGTGTAGAAAAACCCCTGCTATTTGGCTTGGGTTTTCTTGTTTGGTGGGTTGTTGTTTTTTGTTGTTTTCCAGAGAAACACAAACTATAAGCTTAACAGCCTAAAATACATTCTGCTATCAGCCAACATATGAGAACAAATTGGGGATTAACCTTTGGTTCATCTCTGCGAACTCCCATCCGGCCTCTTCTAGGTCGCCTTATCACTTTTGTTGACCTATAGTCAGACTGGCTATCAACCAGTGAGCCCACAGAGTACCTCAGCTCTGCTGATGAGTCAAGGTGAGGCCTATAAAAAACCCACATCAGTAGACTGAGAAAGTAATAGTAATAACAACAACAATTCAATGACCTTCAGTCTAGGAACACAGATTTTTTTTGTAAACAAACAAATTATTATGTATCGAATAATAAATGACAAAACCAAATCACAAGAAAGAATTTTAAGGTGAAAACTTATTATGAGAAAATTAAGGAAGAAACTAAACAAATAAAACCTTTGATTCTTCAAAATTAACTTGCACAGTAAAACTTATTGTCCAAAACTTTAGCATGAAAAAACAAGCAGATTTCAGGATAATTAATAGACCTACCTGCTGAATGTACAATTCTATATATTTTCCTTCCATTACTTTCTTGAATGAATATGCCTGAGGTTACATGCGTTACATGTTCATGAGTGAGTACATCTATGACACTTTCAATACCTAACGGGGTCTGAAGAGGGACTTTTTACAGGGGCATGTAGTGACAGGACAGAGGGGAGATTCAGATTAGACATTAGGCACAAATTCCTGACTATGAGGGTGGTAAGGTTGCCCGGAGAAGCTGTGGCAGTCTTCAAGGCCAGGCTGGATGGGGCTTTGAGCAAATTGGTCTATTGGAAGGTGTCGCTGCCCATGGCAGGGGGGTTGGAACTACATGATCTTAAAGTCCTTTCCAACACAAACCATTATATGATTCTGTGAAGTGCCAAGTATTATTAGTTATCAGAGAAAAGTTCTATTACAGCAAATACTGCACACAGAAAATAAAACCAGTCACTGCTCTAAAGGTAGACCCAAGAATCTGTCCAACCTGGCCTTTGAACACTGCCAAGGATGGAGCATTCACAACTTCCTTGGGCAACCCATTTCAGTGCCTCTCCACCCTTACAGTAAAGAACTTCTTTCTTATATCTAACCTGAATTTCCCCTGTTTAAGTTTCAACCCATTACCCCTCGTCCTATCACTACAGTCCCTGATGAAGAGTCCCTCTCCAGCATCCCTATAGGCTCCCTTCAGATACTGGAAAGCTGCTATGAGGTCTCCACACAGTCTCACAAGCTCCCTGATCATCCTCGTGGCCCTCCTCTGGACTTCCTCCAGTAGCTCCATGTCCTTCTCCTATTGAGGACACCAGAACTGTACACAGTACTCCAAGTGAGATCTCAGGAGAGTAGAGTAGAGGGGCAGGATCACTTCCTTTGACCTGCTAGTCACACTTGTGCACTTGTGCAGCAAGTTGGCAGGAAAACAGACACAGCACAGGTTCCAGTGTCTGACAGCAGATATTTATCAGCTGGCCAGCTTCAGTACTCTGCTGAACGAATAAATTCCTGCAAATACAGAGCTGAATATGGCTGAAAATAATTAGTATTTAATGCTGGCACCTCCCTATTCCTGAGAGGGCTGGTAGCTTCACAAGGTGAGGTCACAGGAGAAACATACTGTTTTAGGCAAACCTGCTGAACACTCAAGACATTTATACAGTTTATTAAATTCAAACAGCCTTTGACAAGGGCTAATTAGGCTCCAATTTACAGGGCACAGGATAATGATACTCATCTACCCAACAAGAAAGGCTGCTGATCACCATGAACGACTGTTCCAAAACATCTCCGCTGTTTGTTGCAGCAGTTCAATAGTCTGTGTCCTCACAAGCACTCTTAAAAAAGTGTTGTGTGTGAGTGTAGTCACACTTACACTCCCAAAAGAATAAAAATTACAACAGTTAAAAGCATCACATTCTGAATTTCATGGATTTACACTTCTCCATGTGCGGAAAAATATTATTCCAAAAGATACTAAAAGGTTGAGGGAGAAATCATGTCTAGATAGCGAGCAAGATGCCTGAGGAAACAATGGGCAGACAGTACCTGATGCAAGCAAAGCATCCAACAAGAATAACTTTAGAAGATTACAGTGCTCTGAATTTAGACTTGGTCCATGAGCTTTTGCTGCCAGGATTTAAAAGTCAATGTTTGTTATGAAAACAGGACATGGCACACAATTATCCATAAAGTAACAATTTTATTTTGAGGGATACTTCTAGACAAGGGTTTCCTAGAATTATAAATTAATTTCAGCTGTTAGTAGCTATTTTTATGGTATCTGTCTCACTATTGTTTCCATATTGCTTTCCTACTGAAAAGAGGCATAATGTTTACTGTCCTGTTATGATATTTTCAGATCTCACTGAATACTGCCTTCATACTCAGCTGAAGATATAACTGACAGAATAAATAAATATGTTCATAAATATGCTGATCAGTTTCAGCATTAAAGATGATTATTTCAACTTTAAGGTCTCGTGAGGGAAAAAAAGGGTATTTAGATATGTTTGAAAACATTCCATAATTTAAAAGACTTTCCTTAATTTTAATAATATCTCAGTGTATACTCACTGCTCTAAGGCCCTGTTTACCTATGAAAAAAGTAAAAAGCCACAGTAATAATCATTGCACAGATTTTATATTTCTAAAGAAATACATGACTGTTTTACTCGTGGCCTGAGCACATCCCTGTCATAAAGACTTGACTCTTATATTTATGTTCTGTTTCAACTCAAAGTTGGAAATTTTGTGGGAGCTTTTGTCATTAAGCATTACCTTGACAGGGTGGGTTCAATTAGAGAACCAGCCCTCAATTTCATTTGATCCAGTTCAGATCTCAGTTTCTCAATTTCTTCAGCAAGTCTTTCCTGGAAAAGAGAGTAGTAATATACACTTACTTGTAATACAAAATGCATTTACATTATGAGATACTGTTCTCATAAAGCTAAAGAAGATAAGGTACACTGAACGTAGCACTGACTGTAATAAGAAAAGGCAGTGAACTTATTCAAGTCTTATTATTGCTAATAAGACATAGGCATCAAAAGGAGGTTTTATAGCACTACTCTTTAAGTTGTATAGCACTACTGTTTTTCCACTACCCGCAGGTGATAGCAGGACAGGTTTGTCCCTGAAACATATGTTTTGGGTTTTTTTCTTCTTATACAGATAGGGTGAGGGAAAGAAGAACCAGCACCGAATTGTACACTAATTGCACTCTCCTTGTCAGGTATAGTTCAGCATGCAACACACCATTTGCCCTTTAGAGATCAAGAGTGCATCCTGGTCTTTTTATTTACAGATACCAACACAGACTTAGAGACAACCACATTTTAGGTGACTTGTTAAACTGCAGCTTTAGAGCTCTTTGGAGTTTATGAAACTCCAGTATGAGGTGCTGCTGGCAAAAAATGACTGTGCCACAGAAATAGGATTTTTGTAACCAGCTAACAAAAAGACTATTGGCAGCAACCATTAAGTACTGTTCTGAAGTTGTACAAATAACTATCCTCTCTAAATAAAATTAAAAAATTTCTAAAATAAAATAAAAGGATTTTTAAAGAAATTAAGAGACAACATGAGAGATGAAGACATAACACTGCTGCTACTACAGTTTAAAATGTTCAGAACTCCAAAATTCTAGGAAGGAAAAGGATCTGTACTTAAGTAATAACAGATTCAGTAATTCTTACTGCAGTATTTTTGCAGTAATTCTTGAGTGAATAAAATTACTGAGATGACTTTGTGGTCACTCTAATTGTGCCATTTGCTAGTTATTTAGAGATTATTAACATCAGCTGTCAAATGTCTATCTATCTGAAATTGCTTCATCAATTTCTGCATTAAAGTGGAACAAATAAACCATTCAAGGTGGGAGCTAGAAGCTCGGGAGTCAAATGCATGCAGTTTTGTGTAGAGGATGAATTTCCAGTTGCACAAAGTGGTAGGGGAGGTTTTCCATGTAATTCACGTCCCACCCTTGAGCAAGAATCAATAAATATAATAAATGAAAATGTCTTTCCAACATCACTTTTGATAAAAATGTTGGTTTTTATACCAGACTTTCCATTTTTGTCAAGATTTGATATGTGCATTCAAGCCAGAAAACAGACTGAAAAAGAATTAGCCATTGTATTTGCTTCCACTATAGCACTATTAAAACAGTATTATGGTGGAGATAAGATTAGAAAAATACTTTATTTATATAGACAAAACTGGTATCCATAATACAGATTTAGGTTCTCTGGTAGCAAAATGACAGCAACTTTTGTTTCAATTGACACAGCTCTAGAAACATCCTTTTGTTATCTAACTTGGTGAAGTGTGACCCTGATTTTGTGACAGCTGAATCATCTTATAACTGTGGCAACACAGTACATAAATTTTATTTATCTAAAATACAATTACAATACACTACAAGCTCCTTTTTGGTACTTCAATCTTGTGCCTTTCTACAGTTATCTGAATGTAAATGAAAATAAAAATTTGCTTGAACAGATACTTCTTTTGTTATTTTTCTCAAAGATCTTGATTTTGGATGTCATATGATGTAATTATTTTAGTGTCAAATGGAGCTATGTTTATTAAATTCCACACAATCACTTTTAAATGAATTTAAGATGTGGCAAAACCACTTCTGTGAATTAGAATGCAGACACATTTGTGTATCCAACTGTGCTCAAGGCAAGTATAACTTCAAAACAAAATCCTAACATTTGGGATTGGAACAAATATTTATAATAAATTAGACTGATTCACGGAACAGTATGAGGGGTTAATTTGTACTGAAATTAATATAGCCTTTTCCAGCTATTTTTGGTATAACACCACTGCACCTGTTCAGAAGAATTGCATCAAATCAAGCAATTACATTCTTCACCATGAAAGCGTAGCCAGCTATGCATATATCTCCATTAACCAAGACATTTTCAGAATTAAGACTGATAGAACAAAAATTCTGGAGCCAGTGAAATTAATATATATTTTCATATTGACTTCCTGAGGCTAGAATCTCAACCATGAACTTAGCTCAGAACAACTGTTAGAGAGCCTCAAAGGCTAGTTAGGGCATATGAGTGATTAAAGGAATTATTAATGTCAGGAAGATTTTACATACTAGCTGGACAATTAACATACCATATACTTATATCCAAATAATAAATAAATACATAACTTTTTATAAAAAAGATAAAATCACAGAATTTTATAGTACCTTGTCATGTAAAGACTCTTCCAGATTTTTCCTGAAACTTTCAGATTCTTGAATCAAAACATTCTAAAAATAAAAAGAATAAAACAACAACAAAAAAAAAACCCAACCCTCCCCCAAAAAACAAAACCAGAAAACAAAAACCAAAAAACAAAAAAAAAAAGAGAAAGAAATTAGAGCTGTGTTAAATATCAGGTATCACCATACACTGGTAGTCTCCATGTACAAGGTAGCAGAATAAGCAAAATTCATGTTTACTGGACTTTAAAATGAAAATCCCTTAATGCCTCAGTTTGAGTATATATTATATTTCAAACTCTGAAAATAATTCAAAGTAATTATTTTATTATTTTATTTGTTATTAATTATTTATAATTATAATCCGAAGATCATGTTTTTTTCAAGAACAGCAAAAACTTTGCATCTTCCGTGAACTGAGCAACTGTCACACTCTTAACACAACTATTCTCCCAGGTTCTTCTTTTGGCAGGCATATTTCTTGCTTTGTACATTTTGTTTCAATGATATAAACCTGAAGTACATCCTCTTGAGAGACTCTGAAATATCCTACTGAAAGATGCCCCTCAGATCAAACAGAAGAGGAATAATTAATTAGAAGAGGCAGAAATCAAGGAAGGCAAATATAAAGGTCAGGGGAGCTGAATTTTGCACGCCCAATGTCTCACATCACAGAAAACCTGCAAATAACATTCCCTCTCTTAGGGTGGATCCTCTGTCTCCTGTGGTGACAGCATTTTACTCTTCCCAGAGGAAGTGAGGTAAAATCAGCAGGTTAAAATACAGGAATGACAGTGTATCTGAAACATGACCATTCCACGGTCTCATCCAGTTTCTCTCACTGCCTCATACCATGTTTTGCACTGGTCATTTACAAGCTTTTCTGCAGACTCCCCACTGGTAAAACAGGGACTCATAAGATTCAGCATATCCAGCTTGCAGGAGTTCTGGAAAAATGTTTGAGCATACTCTTGAATTAATTGTTGAATGTGTTAATTAGACCATATCTGTGGTAATATTTGTTAATACAAAAATCAACATCATGCCTCCATCCTAATAAAAGCAGAATATATTTCATACAGGAGAAGCTTTATTAAGATGAAATTTTTACTGCTCTTTGCACTGTACCTTTTCTTCAAGTGCTGCCATTCTTTCTTTTAAGTGTAGCTGCAGACGCTCATTGGATTCTGTCAAAAGTCTGTCTACCGTATCCGATAATCTTTTGTTGTGCTCCTCATTCATTTTTTCTCTTTGCCTTGCCTTTAACATAGAACAGAAGAGACAGATTAGTAATTAGCCATTATAAAGTTGCATAATTAAAAAATAATTTAAAAAATTATGGTAACTGTAGACATTTAAAGAAATAGAACAGGAAACTAATTACAGTCATTGATTAATGCACATTAATTTTTCTATCAGCAGAATACTTTGAATGCTGTGACTAGATGTAAACTAGTGTATTAAGATGGTTAAATAAAGTGGGAAGATGCTGCTAGAAATAAAACATTTATCAGTAAACAGATTTGTGTGCTGGAGCGCTTAATGTAGCGCCATATTGAAAAATTAAACCAAGAAAAGTGCACAGAAATTGTCTGCAATGCACATACTCTTTGAAGTTCCTGATTCTTCTCTTCAAGTTGAGCTTCCAAGTGTCTCATACGTTCCTCAATATTTCCATGTCTTTCTTCTGCCTGTAAAAAACATAAAAAACCTCTTTCTTTAACTTAAGTGGCTTTGTAAGTTTTTATCTCAGTAAAGTTTAAACGAAACATAAAGCAAGCTACTACTAACTGCAAAATTAGTTTTCCAAAAAGAAACTTTATTTAAACAGGCAGCTGAACAGCATTGCTTGAAATGTGTCAGCTACAAAGGCCTGTTACATCCAAGCATCAGCAAAACATTGGAGTTATTTATGAGCAATGAAATCAGCCAAATGTAACATGCAGACTGTGCATGGTTTGAACACAAACCTGCCATCATAAAATTGTAAGCTCCTGAAGCACTGAACTGCACGATGGTTGATTATCAATAAAAATAAAATAAGTTAAAAAAAATGAAAACAAATCAGATGGATTCTATTTAGCAATAGAAAGTAAAGTCCAGTAGGACTACCTTCCTACGTATGGAGATCATTTCTTGTAGTTTAGCTTCCATAACATATTGATAATCATCAGATGAGGTAGAAGAGGTTGGATCAGACTAACAAGTCAAGGAAAAGGAGAGGGACAAAATTGAAAAATCAGAACTAAAGACACTGACACTGAACAGAACACAGCACAGAATGCTTAAAAGAAAAGTGTGACTGAAAATTTAATACTTGGAACCGACAGATTTTTACGTGGAATAAACTACACTGATACTTGGTGAATATGATGCAGTTGATGTGGAGAAACTGAAAATAATGGAATGCTAAGAAAGCTATCAACCTACACATGGAGGTTCAAGGTTAGTGATGGCTGGCTGATGACTTATTACTACAGAGTGAACTCAAAGCAATACTGTCTAATCTAATGGGTTATGTTTTAATTATGTCAAACTAAAAACCAGGACTCTGTGAGGCCAATGTCAGAAAGTCCTTCATAATTTTTCTGTCATTTTCTAGGTATGAAAACAATGCATAAATACCAAAATAATGGTTGGTCAGTTACAGAACTGAGCAATGTTATGGTACGTTCCCTAATTTCTAGAGAACAGAAAGAACAACAAAAGAGACAAGGCTCAAGCTTTAGTATTCCATTTTAGAATACACTACATAAGCCCTTTCATCCAAATAAACAATATAGTTTTCATCCCTTTGAAAGGATCCACCCTGGTGGATATCTTTGGAAGATCAAGGTCACCAGATAAAAGAAGAACCTATAAATAAAAATTCATTAATAAGAATGAAAAGTCATTACAGAGTATAGAAATGATAATCCATCCAAAGATTCATTACTATTTTTGAAACAAGTTGACCTTAATTAGGTCATGTGTTGCAAAACATGAATATTTATGTTATTGTCATATGAAACAAGTCTATGTTATTATTCAAAATAAAAAAAAAAAAAAAAAAAAAGAAGCATCCTAAGGAAAGGGGAATGCTATATTGGATTTGTTGCTATGGAAACAGGACTGTGCATAAGGCGTATAGAAAGTGCTGCTGATGACTTTGAGTTGTTAGCTAACTCTTGTCAGATGCTATTTCACTCTGTCATATTTACCCTCTCTCAAAAAGAGATCCTGAACTCCATGTTTAGGTGAGCGAACTTTAATATATACAATAAATATTAACTTTACAACTTTTTTTTTAATAAGACTGTTTTTCATACTCATCTTCTAATGATTTATCAGAATAATTAGGAATAGATACTAAAGTAATTCTGGATATACACCATAACTTAAAATTACCTATAACTTAAACTCAGTAATATTATCAGGACCAAAAGCTCAGACAGAAAACAAGCCTCTGATCTAGAGATTTAACATAAACTGCAGCTTTTGATATGAAGATATCTACATAAGAAAATCCTGCTTTGAGTAAGTATAAGAATAATGCTTAACTCTGAAAATTACTACTATTTTCAGGGTAATTATATTCACAAAACTCAGATTCTTCCAAAATTTAAGGGAAAGTCAGTACATTTTGAAACTAAGGTAATTTAAAAAGTGCAGCTATTGTTTCTTATCATGAAGCAGGTGTATTGTGACATATCTGACTTACTATCTGAAACTATTTTGTCTATTTATTACAAATTGGACCTGTGACAATCCCTTTATGATTTTCTTTATCTTATCTTTCAGTTGTATTAGATAAATAGAAAGACAGGATTGAAAAAGTGAAGTCCTCACAGAAAACCAGATCATGCTATCCCTTCCATGAAGTGACCAAGCTTCATCCTCCTCTGTAGAAGATAGTCTTTTATCCTTTTTGAGTCCTGGATGCACTACTGATTCAAGGCTTTCCCTTAATGCATCTCCAAGGGTCAGGAGATTTGAAATCACCAAAGATAGGCTTATAATGGAAAAGGCTGAACTAATTCTATCTCATTTTTAAACCATTTTTATTGAGGGGATATAGAACCCATTGGGCGTATCATCCTACAGAAATAAACTACTTAGAAGCTGTATTAACTGACTGAAAACTTAATCTTCTCTGCTTCTATACTCTTAATTGCAGGTTAATGCATAATATGGAGATAACTAAACTAATACTTCTAGTTTCAAAGGGAATTTCATTTAAATATTCTGAAATGTGGTGCTGTTTCTCATAACCCATCCTTGAGAAGCCAGTCTAGCAAGCTACATAATTTACATTTATTTTTTCTCTAAAAGAACAAAATTAGTTTATAACTGAGACATTAAACAAGCATAGGTGCACCTCCTCAGTACCCACCCTGGGCTCTAATGCCATTTAGGGATTTCAACCACCGGTTCCATGCCAAATGCCTGAGCAGCTCCTGCTCATTGCCCTTTATGCTGAGGAAGGCCCCAACCATGGTCTCAAAGAGACCCTTCTAGACAAAAAGACCTAGTAATTTATCTCTTCCCTAAGGAATTTGCAAATGTGTCCTGCACAGACTTCTCCAGGCCATACTGTCATAAATATATTGAATGCCTTCGTCTCTGCATTGTGGTTTGAGGCATGAAGCAGAGGCTGAGACAGCGGTGTTAGTCATGTTCCCTTAGCAGAGTTTCAGATACATGAGACAGAAGGGACAACTGTGGACTCATGATCACTAACAGAAGTTGGATTTCTTCTGACTTGCTTTGCTAAGCAGTAATTGAGTTCAAATCTTTCTGAAGTAGAACTTGCTTCACTACTTGCTTGGCAGACCTTACCCTCCATTCTTTTCAATATATGACTTGTATGCCTGTTCTCTATCACTTTGTATATGAGGATTAATAAGACACATGGTGCACTATTCAGCAACTAGCATTTAAAGTGTTTAGTCAGCACATTCAGATATAAATAGATTCGAGAAATTGTGCATCTCAGACTGGATAAAAAATACAAGGACAAAACCTAACAATTTCTGACCCCTATAGACAGCAGCATGAGTCTCGATGCTCACTTTGTATTCTGTATGCTATGAAATAGCAAAAAAAATAGCCAGTATAAGCCAATAACAGATAGAAAAATTTTGCTTTGAGGGAATATGGAAGCAGCTTGTATTACTGCTGTCAAACCCTGTTAAAACTCTGCTGCTGCACCTGCTGCTAATACTCCCACAAAAAAGATGCTGCTTTCACATCATCTGTTACTATTGGCACTGCACATTTTTCAGGTCTTTGCATCTTAGTTGAAAAAAATGTCCAATTTCAGATGCAGAAACCACCTGTACAATACTGGTGCTGCAATTTTTCTTCTTTGTGCAGATCTGCAGGAGAAATCTAAACTTTTCTAACGGTACAAGCCCATTTCCACAGTTTTGAGACCTTGACTTTTGAACACCTGCAGTCTCCAGATTTTCTAATGGCTTCTTATGGCACACTCTTTTGGCTATCCATTGAATGAGTTATTGAAGAGGAAAGAATGCATTACTGAATTGAGCTGTGCAACTGACAGAGAAAACAGGTGACCATGGTGACTGAGTCGCAACAGCTCACAGTTATCAGCTATTTGTTCACATGCTCACTTCTAACCTGTTGAAATGTGACAAAATGTGCTGGCTTAAGTCAATCTTTTTTCTGAAACCCAATCTTTCAGTCACTAGATATCCACGCATTCTTGCTCCTCCTTTTTCTCACTACCTTCTACACCTTGCAGGTTTAGTAAGCAACACCTTCCATTTAGTTCTGTTTCTTTCATTTCTTCTATCAGGGCAAAATCTTCTGTGGAAAGGGAAGCACAAGAAGACAGGTGGCTTGAAAAAGACAGTTGTAAATGTGGAGTTTTCTTAAGCTTCCCTCCCCATAGAAGATTTTTTTTCTTCAGAAGAGGATTTATTGACTTTTTTCTCCATCTAACGCATCATCTTCTCTCTATCCCTTGTTCTCATTGAGGTTTCTGTCTTAACCGCATCCATTTTTTCCAAGAGAAATTTTATTGCAACCTTTCCATTGCAAACCTTCTCTTTTCATTTTCTTGCAACTTCTTCCCTACTTAATGCAAACCAGTTCCCCACATTGTCACAAAAGAAGCTCTGTGTCCCACCTGCCTCCAACTTTCAAGTCATTCTATATCACCTTTAAAATTATCTGAAGGTGTTGCTATGCTAAATATGTTTTATTATGATTATGGCTTCCTCTTCTCCATCTCAGGGCTTCTCTAATGCAGCTAAAAAGCACTGTTGGCATTTCTGGCGACCTGCATATAGGGATGATGAAGTAAAATGCTGACTGCTGTCTTGTGATCAGAGAAGTGACATGGTACCTCTGCTGCACAAGCACCCGAGGAGGAGAGTGGCTACTAGTTGGAGTGAATGAATGGAAGCAGGTGGATTCTGGTTGTCTCTACTGGATGCCTCCTTGAATACATGCGAGGAGAAACCATGTTTCACAGACTAACCATCTGAAGATTCTGGATGCTCCAATGTCTCTCCCTTCTGAGGAAAATAAACATCTTACAGGATAAAGAAAGGTTTAGTTAATATTGGAGGGAGGTTCTTTCTGCTACCAACTGCC
Organism: Ara ararauna; assembly: GCA_028858755.1. NCBI lineage: Eukaryota > Metazoa > Chordata > Aves > Psittaciformes > Psittacidae > Ara > Ara ararauna. The sequence goes on along the minus strand of CM054376.1, from coordinate 123,844,556 downwards.
TCTTCTCCTGGGCAGGCAAACAGACCAATACTGTGAGAGTGATTACAAGGTGGCTCATGAGTCATGGCAATCTAAATCTTGGGGTACATGCCGAGAGCTGTGCTACTTGTCATGACCAGACAGATACCAGTGCAACATTGCCAGGCAGGACAGCACAGTACATGGGATCATGCTCTTCCAGGTTAGTCTGCCACAGGCTGACTAACCCTCCAGTTGCTCACCCAATGGGCAGAACACAGTGAAAACAAAGCCAAAGAAAAGTTCAAATAATTCAGGTAAACTTATGGGTACTTATCTGAGTTCACTGTACAGTCCAAACTTTTAGAACTTCACTCCTTATGAGCTAGTTTGGGCATGGAAAAGTAGCAAAAGACATTCACTAGCCCATATATATATATAAAAAAAAGGAAAAACAACTGTTTTTAAAACTGACACCATAGAAGGATCTCATTTTATATCCTTCATTTGCAGAATCCCAACCCAGATTTCTTTTGAGGAAAAGCATAATAAATTGAATGTAGAATTGTAACATGCATATTTTAAACTTGAGGGGAAAATATGATTAAAAAAAAATCAAATCCAAATCCAGAACATGTTTGTTCTGTTTTATCTCCACATGTAAATAATTGCTCTTACGTTTTACTCACAGTGAAGCAGTCATGGTTTCAAGTTATCCCATACTACTTCCCTTTAAAAACACATGTAAAATATATTAGGCTTAACTCACCTCTTTCATTTGATTGTAACCCCATTAATCTCAGAGAAGCCACTTTCATTGAGGGAGTACAAAAGAAAGAAGGATCATTTTTGACTTCTTTGCAGTGCAGAAAGACTAGCTGGTTCAGGACACTCATCTTTTATCTAGTATATATGGACATTGCAGTGATCGCAGCTCCGGTGGGCAGAATTAAAGTAGTCTGAAGCCAGCTAATTTGAGCCCTACTGACAATATGTATGCTGGCGCAAAGACAAAATTAATTAAGCATTATTCAGCCCCTTAAGTAGGTCTTGCAGTTTTCATTGACCAGCTAGTATGGTAACAGTATCCCAGCTAGCTCATTTAAAACTAGTTAAGCAAGCTGCAGTGATTACAGCATTGTCCTTGGTTCTGAGCTCCATTTATGTGATTTATGAAAATTACTGGACTTTACAGCTGTCAAACCAGCATTTCAATAAGCTCGGCAGTTTGCAAAGATGTTGTATACAAGACATATAAAATACAGGCTTATTTGGCGTATTGGCCAAATTCTGACATAATTCTTCATGTCATGTATTCCAAGACATAATTTTAAATTAAATAATTTCTTCAGTTTTTCATATAATCACAGAGAAATTAACAGAACTGGCACTACCAGTCTGATATACCTCTTAATTTCCTGCTTCGTAAAACATTTGATAAAGTATGTCAAAGTCAAATGGGGTGGAGTGTCAGCTCTGTTCACAGCTCTCTAACCCCATCCTATGAAATAATGCAAGACAAACAGAGATGAATACTGCAGCTTTATGGTCACAATAACAACAGTATCTCATGGAAGTCCCTGAGTCCTCTGCATGGTTGAAATGGGATTTCTTCTTACAATATTTTTCATTAACATATGTTCAAGGAAAAATGCAGCTGCAAGATAAGACATGCTTGAGACTGCAAAATACTTACTGGTGCCTAATTGCTGGAGAAATTATTCGGGAAAAATTCTCAAAATAGAAAACAATATTTTTAAGCTACTGAGGGTATTAGAATATGTGATTATTTGCTGAATCAGAGACAACTAAAAAAAAAGTTAAAATGGCAAGGGATTGCTCTTATATGCACTTGAGATTTTATTAAAATGCAGTGATGTTTGCTTGGTATTTCATGTAGCTCTCTTTTCTCTGATTCTTCTTTTTTTCCCCACAATTTTCAGTCTCTCTTTCAGATTCCCATCATTCATACAAACCTAAAGTGGACAACATGTAATCTTGACTACTGAATAATGGTCTTGCCTTAATAAAATAATAAAAATCCCCCAACCCAAATGTCCCATAAGCCTCTCTTTCTTTCTACTTCTTTACTAAATCACTTAAAAATCAGACAGTATTAACAAGCTGTTCAGCACCTAAGGCTTCACTATAAATGCAAAAACATGAGAATCGAAAATAATCCACCAAATTTAAAAATAGCCAGACACATAAATAGCTAGAAATATTCCTCAGCAATAGAGAAAGGAACACTTAAATTAATCAATGTGATATTTAATACAATCTCTAAAATGCATTTTTCTCTATTTGCCTGATTTTAACGGATGAAGAATAAACATATTAGAATTGTATATCATTATGAAGCTGACAATACCCAAGCCATTGGATTAAGTACATGCCCACCTGGAAGTATTAGAGGCCAAATATGAAAACAACACTACTGAAAATATTTTTTTCTTATTATTTCTCTCCAAGAAAGCTGCCATATAATACATTTATCAGGGAAAAAAAAAAAAAAAACAGTTTGAAGTCCTCTCAGGGCTTCACATTTGTCCTCGCAGATATATGGTACAAAGAATGATTCAAAACAAACCATCTAAGTATGTACTGCAAGTTCTTTTCATTTGTGTTGTACAAATGATCCCAGCTGCCACTAAGATTTGATTGTATAGCACTTACTGGAATGGAAATGACTGTTGTTTCATACACACTGTGTATGAAAACATCCAGAACTAAGTAAGTGTATGAATGGGACTTCTCCCACCCCTTAAATTAGAAACTCTTAAGCAGTAAAATGAACCCTCCTGGGATAAGTAATACTCACATGTATTGGAAATATAAAGAATTTCTTTGTAAATATAGTCTAGCTTGCAGATAACTACTTTTTCTATTACCAAAATGCTAAGAATTACAAACACAGCATTGTGACCATTCCTGGTTAAATTTGTCCACATACTTATTGGGAAACTTTTTCTTCTTTCAAATCATCTTGGTACTAATTTTGTTTTGTCCTTGAGGCAAGGAATCAGGCTGCAAATAAGCGTTAAACAATGGGGTTTCTGAAATGAACCTATTTCTCAGGGCAGTACCTTAGTCAGAGCTGCAATTCTTTGTGCTAGTTCAGCCTCCACTTCGGGTAAGGTTTCAGCCTTCCTCATCGTCTGCTGCAGCTTCTGCTCAGCCAGCTCTAGACGCTCTTGCAGCTGCCTGTTTTTATCTTCCAACTGAAGGCCAAAGATAGATAAACAGGTATAAAAAAAAAAAATAACCAGACCTAAGATTTTCCTTTGCTTTCTTAGGTATTGGGGAAGTAATCAAAACTTACTACATAGGCATAGATACTCCACAACCTGGGAGAGCTCCCTGGAGAGTTATTATCTCTAGCATGGAACAGTGTAGGCTGCCAGTTTCACTAACAATGAGTGATCTGAGGCTCAAAGATCATACAGAGGTGTAAAAAATGATTTGTAAAATTGCACTAACGAAGATGAACAAGAAGGTCTGATTGATGGGTTGTTTATTTGAGCAAAAGAATGCATCGGTACCAGTAAAATGATAATTTTCTAGATGGAAATATTGAGTCCATCTCACAGAAAAATTTATGCATGAGCTAAAATGGAAAAGAAGTATAATTCCAAAAGAAGAGAATTCCCAGCAAAGTTTCTGAACTAATGCCAATCATATATTAGGAAATGTTAAAACTGAAATTTCACTCATGGTTGATATTTGCTTAAGTTGGCAGTGATATTGCTCATTGTTAAACTACAATCAATTCTCACTTTACAAAGGTGAAACTGATTAATGTGTGATAACCATTAAAGAGCCAAAGGAGGACTTTTGATGAATTTTGCACTAATTTCTGGCCTACTGAGAAACACCACAAGATTAAAACTTCTTAACAGCTTGATAAGTGTTTCTTAGCTTCCTGTTCATTCCAGATAATAGAAGATATAATGAAACAGAAATGTGTTTTTAGAATATTTTTTAATCCTTCAAAGCATGAAAAGGTAGGCTTTTCACATCGCTATGCTGCAAATCATCGTTAAGTCTGCCTGTATGCATTCTAAGCCTGGTTCTATTGATCACTGCTTTGAGGGGGTAGACTTCTGCAGCGCAGCATGACTTACATTGGCAGCAATAAAACAGAGTTTTAGTTCCGATTGATTCTTTAACTTCCCTGAGGAAGTAGTCACATAAACATACATACAAACATACAGAGTGATGTAAGCATGTGTGTGTAAATATACTTGCATAGAGTCATAGAAGCAGACATTATCAGATTATAAAGGCATATTTCCCATATAGTATTTTATGCTGTTTGAAGACAAGGTAGGTGAAAAAAAAATAATTAAGAAGTCTGATACTGAGGCTGAGGAGAAATTCCATCTTTTATAATTTGAATTATATTAATTTCATGCTAGCTTTCAGTTCACATTATAATTTTCAAATTACAAATGGCATTTTCTGTTCACTTTACACTTCAGCTTTTGAATCACTGTGGAAACAAAGTACCATATGAGAATGCTGCACAATCATGCTTTTTATCTTATACTCTTTTTTAATAAGTAGAAATCATTAGAATATATTGCATGCAAATTTTGATATTTCCTGCAGAAGGGAATTTTATTTTTTTTGCTTTTACTATTTTTTTGATTTGGCTTGTTTTTTTGATAAACAAAATTCAGAAAATTGTTAGATAAGAAGCAAAGATAATTCTTTATTTAGGGAATAGACTATGTGCATTTATGCAAAACACTATCAGAACACACCTTGATATGTAGTCATAGTTGTAGAGGCTGATATGAAGCTTAGAGATGCTGAATAAATTTTTTTAGATAAACTAATCTATTGATTAAAAAATGAACATATGAAACTAATATAAACCTCCTATCTTCCCCCTGTTTAACATTAATATTCACTATATATGAAGAAAACAACTGAGTAATATTTGCACCTGACGAAGGATGGCTTCCTTGTTTGCCAGTTCATTTTCTAGCTTATCGTTCATGTCATGTATGGAAGTGGATTCTCTCTGAGCACTGAGGTAGCGCTTCTCCAGCGTAGTTATTCTTTCTTCCATATCTTCTTTTTGTGCCATTGCCTAATGTGACCAAAAAAAACCCCATCAAAACCCATGCAATTACATTGCTATATCATTTTATACCTGTTTAATTTTCACTAGATGTTAACAGTAGACTAAGACATAAAGTATGCTCAGAAGTAATTTTTCTGTTTTAAAGAGAATTTCTTTCTTTTGTGATTTCTTGTAAATATGATGTTTAAAGTGGTACTTGCTGAGTAGAGCAAACAGAAACAATGCTAATTGTTTTTATATTTTTCTAGTTTCTATATTTTTCAATGCAAAAGACAATACCAAATTCAGCTCACATTTACTTGTGTTTCTTAAACAACATAAGGCTTGATAAGAAAATAGAAAAACTGATATAGGTACATAATAGTAGAAACATAGTTCAGTGATGTGGGGGAAAATTGTATATGCACATTCCTGGGCCCCACTAAAATTTTATTTTCAAAATATTAAAATAGGAGCTGACCATCCACACATATTGAGAACAACCACATAAGATGGATACTCTGGAGAGTACTAAGTAGTACCACAAATTTAAAGAGGGAGAAAGAAAACTGATTACATTTCCATTTATTTAGAGAAGGGAATAGCATATTATAACAGGGGTAATGAAGTTACCACACATGATTAAATATTATAATTGATTATATAAATAGCATCATTTTATAAAACCACACAGAAGTTTAAATAATATACTTTAGACAATCATATTACCAGCACCCTTATCTAACAGAGTTCATCTTGAAAAATTGAAATAACTGAAAACTGGCCAGAATGCACTCTAGTTATGCTAAATCCCAAAGGAGCTGGCCTTTCTCCTATTTGAGTTGCACATATGTACACCCACTTTTATAAGAAGAGATTCAAATAAAGAGATTTCTAGTACTATTTCTTAATGTAAATTATGTGTTTTCAATGTACAAGTGCTTTTGCCAGTACTCGCCTTTTGCTACCCATATTCGTCGGCCTCCATAAGTTTGTAGTGGGTAACAGGAACAAGAGTCAAGAAACAGTAAGCGAGTGGAATGAACTACTTACCTCTCTAATGTCTCTCTGATATTTACTGTTCATTTCCTCTGTTTTAATGAGTTCCTTTCTGGCAGTCTCTGCTTCCTGCTCCACCTCTCCCACACGGGAAGATAGTGCAGCCAAACGCTCCTTCATTTGTGCCATTTCATAGTTTTGCTTTTCCAGTAGTTCCTGAAGTTCAACAACTTGACTGGCTTCATCATTGGAGTCTATGGAGCCATTTGATAGGCGCTGTTGGCAGAGAAGTGACACTATTTATGAGTCATCTTTTAACACAGAATTTATGCGAAGAATTTCTAAAACAAAGATTATTTTAAAAATTACATAAGCAACTAGGAAGAGAAAAACACAATAACTCTCTTGCTAGATAAGACAGGTGTAGTTATGAAAAAATTGTAAGTATTCATTCATATCTAGGGATTCCAGAATGTGACATCTCATAGAGAAATAAACTTCTGTATTAAGAGCAGAGTACTGTATAAAAATAGCTTTAGTTTGACATTACAACTATTCAAATACAAATTGCAACAATACTACTCCTAAAAAGCAACAAACTGCAGGAATACATCTTGGCTAAACTTACACAAAATTTAAACTTAATCAAAGCCTATTTAATTAGGAAAACTAGGCAACACTGCAGGCAGGAAGCAACACTAATAAATCACAAATTCACTGTACCAAGAAGTGCTTAGAGTCTGGACAACAACAGATTATTGGTTAGTTCTACATTGGAAACACATTCTGCTGTAGTAATTTGTATGCCGCTGAAAGCCTTGGTATAAATATAGTTACAAATAAAGAAAAAACCCAACCCAAATACAGAAGTCCCGAACTCACATTACATTGCAAATATGATTTTAGGAATATGAACTATATTGCAAATAAATGATTTCAGGAGAGAAGTGTGTTATTTTATCTGTAACATGAAAAAAATCCACCTGAAGTAGTCCAAGCTATCATTCACTTTCTTGATTAGGTACAATTTTATTGGTTACCTTTATGTTATGCAGTATGGGAACAAAGCATTTCAGTGTAACTGCCATTTTAAATATGTTATAGATCTTAAAGAACATCATGCAGGAGTACTGGTCCTAAAATGCACTCATTGTCCTTCAGATGGTAGGGAGCATAGCAATGTATATATAAAATATTCCTAGCAAGTTCTGAAAGGAAACCAAGCTTCCTTTCATTAGCACTTCTATATTATTGTCACCAAAATATATTTAAACAGGAATCTTCTAGAAAATTCAAAAAGAACTTTGCTTATTGGCTTTAACTACATTCTTTCCCTAATCAGCCATAAAATGAACCCAGATTAAGACCAATTGCCCTTCTGCAGATCATTGAATAAAGTTATTTTACTCTAAATATTCATTACATCAAATAACTGTGTTCCAAAGTTGCTTTCTTGATACAAGTTAATTATATTATCTTGACATTTTATGCTAGCTGCTGAATCATCATTGATCTACTTTCAGGACACTATGATAAAATGATAATAGTAATTAAAAAACTTATTTACACTCAGTTTGTTGTTCTGAAAGTGTTCATTTAGTCTACTTAAAATTCCATTATTATGCAGCAGTCAGATATGTAAACAAATAGTATTCAAACAGGATAAACATTACAACCATCACACTTTATTCCATTGTGCAAATTTGAGATAACTCTTTTTTATCTATGATAATTATAATCTGGTATACAGTTTTAATCTCATACAGCAATTTTAGCAGTTGTCACAGATGAACAAATTCTACTTTGCATTGAATTTGCCCTACAGCTCTCTAAATAGTGGTCCACGAATTGCTGCAAGGTTATAAGCAGCCAAATAGCAAATCTGAAAAGTAATAAATGGCATGTGAGAATGTAGCTTATGTGATATAAACCATGATACTTTTGAAATGGTGAGCTGCATTTTATAGAATCATATAACAGTTAGGGTTGGAAAGGACCTTAAGATCATTTAGCTCCAACCCCCCTCCCATAGGCAGGGACACCTCACACTAAACCATGTCACCTAAGGCTATGTCCAACCCAGCCTTGAACACTGCCAGCGATGGAGCATTCACAGTTTCCCTGGGCAACCCATTCCAGTGCTTCACCACCCTTACAGTAAAGAACTTCCTCATATCCAATCTAAACTTCCCCTGTTTAAGTTTGAACCCGTTACCCCTTGTCCTCTCACTACGGTCCCTAATGAAGAGTCCTTCCCCAGCATCCCTATAGACCCCCTTCAGATACCGGAAGGCTGCTATGAGGTCTCCACGCAGCCTTCTCTTCTCCAGGCTAAACAGCCCCAACTGCCTCAGCCTATCTTCATACAGGAGGTGCTCCAACCCCCTGATCACCCTCGTGGCCCTCCTCTGGACTTGTTCCAACAGTTCCATGTCCTTTTTATGTTGAGGACACCAGAACTATATGGGAGTATGTCCACTAGAGTTATGTCAGAGTTATCTTTAAAATCCTGAAAACTTTTGATAAAAGCACCCTTGTGATTATACATATTTTTTTGACATGCAACAAAAAAACTAACATTAAAATGGCTTTTCAAAGGTCTGCATGTAATAAGTTCTATTTACTAAATATATGAAGGTTTATTTACTCATATAAGTATGTAAATATATGTAAGCAAAGAACATAAGTTTTGCAAGTTCTCTCTGAACCTGCCAAATTAGAGCATTTAATTTTGTCTTTTTTCTTGCCGGTTTGAAGTTGGACAAAAAAGCAATTATCTAAAGCATTGATAAAAAAATAAAGCAATGGATACAAGGTAAGTTTCAGCAAGGAATTTTTTTCAGAAAAAATCACAATGTTCAGAAAAGCTTATAGAAATGAGACCATTGTTTCTAAATAACAGAATGTCATTGCTGCAGAAGCGCTTGGAGACTGGAATATACTGTTACCTGCCTCAAGATATGACATATCCTCACATCTGCCATGAGTCTATGACCCTAATTCTCATGGTGACTGGACTTCCAGATACCCCTCTTTCACTCTGTTATTCTAGGATGGCATCTCAACCTGAAGGAATATCACTGTCTCACTTCATTTTGTGAGACATCTCCTTTCATCTTCTACTAAGGCAAGTGCCATCTGTTGCTCTATAAAACATAGATAAATTTGGTCAGTTGCCCTGACTTTTGGTCAGTTGCTCTGATTTTTGGCCAGTCGCTCTGATTTTTGGCAGTCAGCTGCAGATAGGGTAGCTGAGATATTAAAGTCTTCATTCACATATAATATACAGAATTTTAAAGATGGAAATCACTTTTGAAATATTTTGGAAATAGAACACGATCAGTAGTAGTACCTGTTTTAAAATCCAAGTTACTTTTAGACTCTCTTTGAATCAATATAATTCCTACAAATAATACATATACTGAAAATTCAACATGAGGAAGAGTAGGAAAGAAATGTCATAGGAAGCTTAAAGCTTTAAAACCAGGTGTTCAGTCTGTTGGTTTTTTGTTTTAAAAAAACCCTTTTAAAACACTTAGGCAGACAAACTGGAAAATTTTGTCCCCAGTACCAGGGAAAAAAAAAAAAAAAGATTATTTTGAGCTCTGCAGTGCTGATGGTCCTTCTGACTTAGAATGCTGGCCAGATCACCAGCAGAGAGACAGTAATACAGTGTATTTCTCAGGTCAAATAAACTTGTAGGAATTTTGTAGTATAGAAATACTAAAAAGGAAGTAAAATAATAATGAAAGGAAGCTAAACTCTACATGTCACTTGACATTATGAAAGAGTAAAATTTAATGCTGCAAAGAGATGCTGTTTGAGATGTAAGAATAAATGAATAACAAGTTGCCAGAAGATGCTTTTTACTACAGAGTTCTTCCACTCTTATTCCATTCAACTGCCTAATGTAAAACGTTTAAAAGAAAGTAAATCATATTAACACAGACACAGTTGTGTGATAGCCCAATCACAAGTGACAACTAAAAAAGAGAAAGCAATAGGATCAACATCCATATAATCAGCACAGAAACTGTCATGGCTTCAGCAGCAGCAGTCATGGCCAAATGTGAAAAGCTATGCCGAAAATAATAGCATTGCACCTAAGCTGCCACAGTAATTTCCAAGTGATTGGTTGCCTCTTTAATGTTTGAATACTATACTACTTCTCTAGGTTGTTCCAAATCTTTGGGTCTGTGTCAGGCAGAAATTGCAGAATCATTAGAGGTCTTCTCTTCAGTTACCTTGCATTTTCTCCAATCTCTAATCAATTACAAAAACCAGTGTTCTCTGAACTGAAATATGACTTTGCTACCACAACACCCAGGTAAAAATAGCTTCCTTCTCTAACACTTTTTTCTCCAACCATCCTCACTTCTTTGCTTCTTCTACCAAGCCATCCACAGACTTCAGTGTTTATTACTAATTTTAATATCTGAAATAAGTCTGTTTCCTGATAAGCTTTCAGCTCTCATTCTTCTTTGTGATGCCTGTAATCATCTCTTACACTTTACTCACTTTGCAAAATGGTGGCTTGGATGGGGGGAATAATAATAATAATAAAAAAAAGGTTTATGTGATGAATAGGCATATTTCTTCTTGTTGCAGGTCTCTTACAGAGTGCCTGCCTATTTCTCTTTTACACTATTAGAAGAATTTCTGAGATCTTACACAAGAGAGAGAAATCACTTGCTGCTTCTTAATTACAAGGGCTAGTTAGCTGGCCAAACCAAATTCGACAAGTAAACCCTGTCCCCATTTACCCTGACTAACTCTTTTTTCTCACTAGTCTGTCCAGCTTAGCATTAGAAATTACTGGCCTGGCAACTCCTTGCAGTAAATCATCCAGCATAAGTTAGTCAATGTCATCAGATGGCCTAGCGCTAGAGGGGTAAAATTCCCTTGCAAAGGTAAGGACACTTTTAAAGCAGTGGTTTAAAGGGCTTGACATGTGGAAGTAAGTATATAGAGATTTCTGTTAGGTAAAAAGGATTTTGTATGACTGAAAGACAAATTAATTTAAATGAAACAGTCAAAGAGCTTTTTTTTTTTTCTTGAAAAATTAAAGATCTGAGAAGTCTATTGATTCAGCATGTAAATAATGCATAAGTAATGCAGCTTTTTGGTATAATAAAATCCCTATGCTATACTGTTGAGCACTAAGTATTCACAGTCATGCAGACAGACTGAACTATTAAGCAGCGCAGTACTTACAAAATATTTACCTTGACTCTTTCAGAGAGAATATTGTATACTCTCCCAGACTTACTCCTTAGATTCATAAAGACCTACAATCTCAGCTACAGTTTTTATCTGTATTTCCTTTCACTCTGAAAACTCCTAATCTCCTCAGGTGTTTCAAGCCATCAACCTTCATTAAGTCTCACTCAGCACATGCTTCTTTAATTAGCTTTATCGATATTAATCCAGAAAGAGATGATTAGAAAGCCAGAAAGACATCTGCAATGCTGAAGAACAAACCTATCCTCTGATTATCAAATGTATTGTATGTCTGAAGTGTATTATTTCACTAATTCAGACTATGAATGCTTTGGGGCAAGGATCACCTCTCCCACTATTTTTTTACACATCATGCATTCTGGCTGCACTCAGTAAATAGTAAAACAAAATGTCCTTACAGCAAACTTTCTTTTGGAAATCCACTGGTCAAAGACATTCCTGCTTTTACATGAGATACAGACCGGTTTTGCCCACTGGCTCCTCAAGCATTATTCCAGAGCTGAGAAAAACCAAAGATCACTGGCAACACCACCTTCACAGCCAAACTTTCACCTCCAGTATGCACCTTTCATTCTGAGCTACAAAGCTTATCATCAAGGACTGATGAGGACACCAATCCTTCTTGTCTCAAAGCTTCATCATAAATTTATATTTGCTTACATAAAGAGCCTCCTGTTATATTCCTGGTGCAATAATTTGAGGTGGCAGATGAACTTTGGTAATACTTTACTAACACCCTGCATTCAAGTTTCCTCAGAGGTACGTGAGGTGTAGTCAACAGATCCTGCTCATACTGTCAGGAGAGGCCTATCCATGAGTTGTCACTCACTGCTGGCTGTTTCAGATGGAAAACCATCAATACTGAGAAGAGAAGCACATAAGCTACCCTCCTCCTAAATGGCAGGTTCCTTCTTCACTGCATGTGCCACTGCAGTTTCACACCTGCCCTACTTCTTTCCTTTAATAACCCTGCATGCATCCTCCATTGTCATGATCTTGATCTCTAATGCTCAGTCCCACTTTTATAGCTTCCCTAGCTATTTCCAAATAGATTTCTTAAGGGACAATTTATTCACACGGAATTCTATTTTTCCTGGCCTTCGCTTGTGGGCCAATCAGGTCCCTACTGATCAAATGAAAGATTGGGACAGCAGCAAGTGGCGTCCTCTGGTCACCAATCTAAGCAGAAGAATATCTGATGATAGAAATTGTTGAATCTTAATTCCCTCAGCAGGTGATCTTTGTCATATATTTTTTTAACAATTTTTCAGAGTCCTTTAAAGATCTGTTTGTGCAAGTTGGCCTGTTTGCAAGTTTCCGTATTTGCTAGCTTTTAAATTTGTCTTGCTTAAAAGATGCAGAAATTTTAACATACCTGGTTGAATTCCGCCTTAGGGAACATGTGTGACCTTATCTGTTTAATGACCTGGCATCCACCTGCCAATGAAAGCAACTCACAGAACAATCTGCAGTCTTCTCCAGGCACAAAAAGCTAGACCCTAGAAGCTCCTTGTTGGTTTTTATTGTTTTGTTTTAAATCAGGATAGTTCCATGTTGAAATCCCTAGTACTTTCCTACAGCAGATGCCTTACAAAGTTTGTAATTTTGTGAAATCAGAATTAGAAGCCATTCACTCTATTTTTTCTTAGAAGTTTTGTCGTGGTTTAAGCCTCTATAACTCACGCAGTTTTGCTCACTCACTTCCCCCTCTATCTTGCCCCCCACTCACGGAGGGATGGGAAAGAGAATCGAAAAGAATGCAACTCCCACAGGTTGAGATAAGAACAGTTTAGTAACTAAAGTATAACACAAATCACTACTGCTACCACCAATAATAATAATGACAAGGCAAATACAAGGAAAGAATACAATTCTCACCACCTAATACCAAGCCCGACCACGCAGTGCACCCCCCACCCTTCTGGGTCTCTCCTCTCTGTCCTCCATCTTAGGCATGACGTGCTGTGGTATGGAATAACCTCTTTGGTCAGTTTGGGTCAGGTGCCCTGTCTCTGCTTCCTCCTGGCTCCCCTCCTCCTTGGCAGAGCATGAAACTCAGAAAGTCCTTGGCCAGACCAAAACATCACTAAGCAGTAACCGAAACACTGGTGTTATCAGCGCTGTTCCTAGGCCCAAAATCAAAAACACAGTGCTGCACCAGCTACCAAGAAGCAGAAAAAATTACTGCTGCTGCTGAACCCATGACATTATCCACCCCTTATTCCATACCATTCACGTCATGCTCAGATCCCACATTTTCAATATACCATCACATGTATATATATACATACACACACAGAGAGAGGGAGAGAGATCATCCCTCAGTGCATAGACCAATCCCTACAAAGCTGCTGAGTCCATTCGATCCGTGACGTCAAGCTCCATCTTCTGTAACAGCCTTTTAGAGCAGGAGAGGCTGTGTGCAGAGTTCACACTCGTCAGTAACCTGGGCCACAGTGTCCATTGCCAAGTCCACCCCTCGATCATAAGTCCATCTGTATGCTGCATCTCTGCCCTGATGGCCTGAGGTGTCATGGGCCCACCAGGCTCAAAGCAATTCACTCTCCCCTCCAGCAGTTTCTGCAGCTTGTCACTGGGGACTCCATACAGCTGCCTTCCATCTCCAATGCTTCCAAAGCACTGGAGGGGCCCAGTGGACTAGATACTCGCCCATACTGTCCCACACGCCCTGCCACTCATGGCTGTCCAGGCTTGGGGAAAATCTCTTAGTCATCCTAGATTGCAGATTAACCCCAGACAAGGCCCACACCCCACTCTGCTTAACTCTGGAGACCAGACAAAATGGTTGTGGGTAAAACACACTGTGTATGCATGCCACCATGCTGATCCCCATCACAATCAGCAGGCAGGTCTCAAGGGTACCCAAAGGCCACTCAAACCCTTCAGAGCTCTCAAATGAGGCTGCTGTGCTTGTCACTGGGGCTGGTGTAGCTGCTGTGCTTGCCGGCTCTCTCACCAGCAGCTGCTCTTTGTCTGAGTCCAGAGCTTCCTCCTCTGCCTTGCTGGGAAGTGCTGAGGGGTCTCCTGCGTTCTCCTGCGGCTCCGCGGGCAGCTGCCGGGGAATGCTCTCGGCCGCCACGAGGCTGGGCTCGGCCGCGGGACTCTGTTCAGCCTCGGGGCCCGGCTTCTCTGCCGTCTCCTCCTGCCGCTCGGTAGCCTCCCCCTCCCGCGGCTCGGCAGCCGCCGGGCTGGGCTCAGTCGGGGGGCTCACCCCTTCTGCTACCTCCTTCCTCTGCTCGGCAGCCGTCGGGTTGGGCTCGGTGGGGGGGACTCGGCTCCTGCTCCCCGGGTCCGCTCCCCCGGGCCGTTTCGACAGCCGGCGGCTCCCGAGGCAGCCCCCCCTCGGCTCTCCACAGCCTCGCCAGGACGGTGAAGAGCAGCCGAACTGCCAGGTACACATTCGCCCCCCACGGCTTCTCGAGCCCGCCCATATCACAAGCCATTCCAATAAAGTACAATGAAACAAGAACCTTAAACCAAAACCCATATCTGAAACATGCTAAGATAACAAATACCAGCTGTAAGTAAGGCATAACAGGCTGAAACCATGAACGCAAGAGAACCAAAAGCAACAACTTTAAGAGCCAACAAATCAGCATTGTGACGAGTGGCTATTAATCCTGTCGTTATCTCAACCCTTCGTGCCCCACGTTGGGCGCCAAAAAGAACTGTCGTGGTTTAAGCCTCTATAACTCACGCAGTTTTGCTCACTCACTTCCCCCTCTATCTTGCCCCCCACTCACGGAGGGATGGGAAGGAGAATCGAAAAGAATGCAACTCCCACAGGTTGAGATAAGAACAGTTTAGTAACTAAAGTATAACACAAATCACTACTGCTACCACCAATAATAATAATGACAAGGCAAATACAAGGAAAGAATACAATTCTCACCACCTAATACCAAGCCCGACCACGCAGTGCACCCCCCACCCTTCTGGGTCTCTCCTCTCTGTCCTCCATCTTAGGCATGACGTGCTGTGGTATGGAATAACCTCTTTGGTCAGTTTGGGTCAGGTGTCCTGTCTCTGCTTCCTCCCGGCTTCCCCTCCTCCCTGGCAGAGCATGAAACTCAGAAAGTCCTTGGCCAGACCAAAACATCACTAAGCAGTAACCGAAACACTGGTGTTATCAGCGCTGTTCCTAGGCCCAAAATCAAAAACACAGTGCTGCACCAGCTACCAAGAAGCAGAAAAAATGACTGCTGCTGCTGAACCCATGACAAGTTTCCACTTTTTGTTCGTTTGCTTTTGGTTTGGGCTTTTTTTTGGTGAAGAAATAAATATTCATGATTAATACTTCTCATTACTTCTAATTCACCATTTTTTTCTTTTGAGATGTTTCATTTATACTTGGTAATGAGTCTCCATTTATGATTATACCCTGTCACCATTAATAAAATTTCTATCACTTAAAGATTAATTATCTTGATTTCCCTTACTGCTCATTTGAAAAAAAAAAAAAACCAACTTTGTACTAGGCCATTCTTTATAGAAAAAAAGTATGGTATTGTAAAACAATTTCCTTTTGAACCAAATTTTTTGTCTCATAAAATATGTATACTTTTCATGGAAATTACAAAACACTTTCTATAAAATTTATAGAGTCATTTTAGCATTCTCTTTATTTTCATTTTCTGGAGAGGTTTGGGTTTTTTTTTTTTTTTTAGTTCTCAATTTTCAGTATTAGCTTTTTCATAATTTTGCTAACACCAGTGCAGATAAACAGCCTAATGCAGCTTTGGTCATATTGTTTCACTGATTGGCATGACTTTGACTTCTCCATTCTCTGGCAAGGTCTCATTTTTCTAAGATTTTTTTGAAAAAGAAAATAAATGGCCCAGAAAAGTGCTTGGACTGTTCTTTCTGTCCTCTTGAGAGGGAGTAGCCTAAAACTATGTAATAGCCTTTTTAGCACCTTTTCTAAGCATTGAAGTAATACAAAATATTTCTGTGTTGCTGTGAAATACAGTCAGATGATTTTTTTCCCCAAAAAGTATAGAAATCATTCAGTACTAATGCTATAAATGAGTGAAATCTATGTTGTCATCTTTTTCCTAAATACACAAAAAGTTATTCCAGCTTCAAAACAGATGTTAAACTTTTACAAACCTAAAACTCAGCAAACAGTCCAGTCTTCATTTCATGTGACCCATGCTTGCTAACTCTTTAGGTTGTTTTAAGCTGAGGAATCCTCTAATTGCCTATGTCAGTTTGGCACTCTCTGTTCTGTGAACCTAGGCAATCTCTACTTTGTTTGCGTAGACTTTACCATGTCTGTATCTCCTGCAAAGTCTGAGAAGATAGGCATGATTAGTAGGGTGACTACCTAAAAGTACTGCTTAAGTTTAACCTATATAGTTGCGACTATCAGACACAAAGGTGAAACCTAAACCATAGGATCTAACTCAGATTGACTGAAACTGAACCTTGATCTCCTGTATTATGAGAGGGTGCAAACCATTACCTCATAGCGTATTGTTTTACATCCATACTGCAGAAGTTGAAAGAATGTTTTCTAAATGGATGCTTAGAGTACGGGTTTAAGAGGAGGTATCTTACATAGTGAGGACTTTGCAAAATAAGAAGGAATTGATGGTATTATGCGCTAAGGTAATGTAGAAAGGGAGAGAGCAGCTACTGCAGAGGGTTTGAATTAGTGTACATTGGGTGACGTGATGTCAATATATAGTCTCCTGTTAATTCTCTCTCTAGTATGCAAAAGTTATCAAGTGCAGGCCTTTAATTCAGCTTAACAAAACCAACTTAAATTGTTTTGACTGGGAAGCACAGAAGTTTTCTGGACATAATGGTCTACAAACATTTCATACGAAATGACAACGATATGTTTCTTTGCTTTCATTCCTCTTTTATTAATATCTAAAAATGCAGATTTTTTAAAGGACAGATATTTCCATTCAGTTCTGCTTATAAATAAGGCGTGCACTGACTCAGATCAGAAGACATAGCTTGCAAAGAAATGGTAAAATTAGAGATTTTCAGCTAAGCAGTGTGGTGGTATTTAAAAGCACAAGTGAGTGGGATCACTGTTTTAACAAAATTTCACAGAAGCATCAAAGAGTAAGATTTTGCAAGGAATAAGAAAGTAGTTGAACAGTATTTGTTTACTGTATGGCCTTCAATCACATAGATTACTCAAAGAAAAATGCAGACATAAAATAAACCACACAGCATGTAAAATTAATGCTTGCCATGCAAATGCACCCCTGTAAATTAGATTGCCTATAAAATAAATAAGTAATGATGAGTGTTATTCTTTATAAGTATGATTTATGCCACTGTTCATCACAGACCATTAGAAAAAAATGCACAATTAGAGATCCAAGCAGCAGCTTTACTCATTTCATCTATCTGCCAAATGTTATGTTATGCTTGCATTTTAATTTAGTAACTGTGAAGCAAGAGAGGAAGATACACAACTTGGGTTTTTATCAAACTGGAAAACTAAGGCTTAGAAGAAAATGTTGCTTCTAAATCAATATTCTCTACTTTTTATTTCTCTTTCAGCCTGAAGCAGCAAATACTTAGGCTGCTAAGTAAAGTATCCAAATTTAATAATATATATAAATTTAATATTAAATATATAGTCTTTAAATATCTAAATTCAATATCCCTATTCCTCATTGAAAAAGTGCTAAGTAAGTAAAGCTCCTCTCTCTATATGAACATGGACATGTATTTAAAGAGTATCTATAGGTACCAGAGAGAAAAATTACTTTTTCTAGGTTTTAGGTCTCTGTTATCCCTCTGTGGACTATTCTGGCAATAGTATCCCCTTTAACATACTCATGCCACTACACCTTGCCCTTCTATATGTGATGTGCATAAGATCACTCAGCAGATATAGTATTCTTAATTGTAGCATTATGCAAAAATTCCAAGCAAAGTTTGTTATAAGCCTTGGGTCTAACTGTGACCACTATCAAAGAGCACGTTTACATTTCTTTTCCTTTTAAACAAGCTCATTTTTGATACTGGTTTAATTAAGCAGACTACTCTAAAGGGATGTGCCACAAAATATTTACATTACAAAAATCTAACACCTGCTTATTTCTCATACTGATGGTGTATTCCAGTGAAAACTAACATTTTATACCTTTTCATGAACCTTTTGCCCTGGCTCCATTCCTTCAATATGCTCTGATTCAGCAGGCGCTTCACCAGCTGCCATTTTCCTTTGAATGTGTGCATTTTGTTCGCGCAAAGCTACAATCTGCAAAAGAGGGAAAATATGTGGTCAACATACATAATAAACCTTAAAACTAGTGAGCAGACAATTTATTAAATCTATTAACACTTGGATCCTATTTTGGCCATTTCTATCATTTGCAAAATTATCTGTACATGCAGACAGGTTTAAACACCAAACATAGTTAAGAGCTGTTAGGCATTGATTTTGTAACAACGCAAGGACTGCTCATTCTTCCATACAGAACACAATGGACACCAAACTATCATTATATAAAAACAGTACTGAAAGGCTATGAATCAAAACCAGGTGATGTAAAATGAAGTGCTAATTTTCTGTCAACTTCCCATCTGTTACTAAGTGTAACATACGTTTTGACTAATTTGTGTTAAGAAAAACATGTACATAAAAGCCCTTCTCTGTGGTATTCATTGACTGGTTTAGTGCAAATACAAGTAGGTTTTATTGTATTGAAAGTATTGTTTTATTTATTGGTAGTGCTAGTAAAAATTCCTTGCAGCTACTGGAAAATAAGTTGCATTCTCTCCGAGTTTGCAGCCTACCCTCAGACAATAAGCAGAATGGAAAGATTCAGGTCCCAAAAGACTTTTACAAGCTATACTATGATAAGCTGGAAAATCTTACTTATTTTGACAAATTGCACAGTTAGATCTCTCTATATAGTTCTGCTTTCATAAGCATCCATAACGAATGATTTACTGGATGGATACATTGTTTATTAAACAGTAGAAAGCAGGCAGGATGTATACATGCTGGTTTTGGAAAGTTGGTGTAAATGTGAAGGCTTCTGTCACTGTACTGTGCCTGCACAAATCTTGAGTCAGAAGCACCCTAAAACACTGTCCTGGCCTAGAATACAAAAGCATGGGGGGGGTGGAAGGTTTAAGGTTATACTACCTTCTAAGTGTTTACAGCAGCCAAGATTTTGTGAGACACTGAATTTGACTTAATTTAATTTTAATTTACATTAAAATATGTTTACTTTGATCTGAATAATTTAATAAAAAAACCGTGGTTTTTTCAAGTATGTTTTTAACTTATGTTTAAATTCTGATTTTAAAGAGTATTTGAATCAGCTCTGACCAGCATCTGAAATCTCATGGACACACCACTGTAAACAACTCTTCCTTAGTATAGATGTTGTAAACTGTTGTGATTTGAGTCAGGTTGATTCACTGCCTGCTAAATTCCAAATTACAGCCCTTGCAGAACTCACATGACTCCCACTGATTTCAGTGCTAAGACTGAGACCTGAGGGCAACATTTCACCCAAAGCAAATATAGGAAAATATAAAAGAATGGGAATTAAAACTGTCCAACACAATCTGCGTCTTCTGGGATTGCACAAATGGAATGAGCTTTAAAATGTTTTGCTTAAATAAAAGAATTAGGTCCATCTTAAATAATCTTTATAATCTCATTAGCATAGACTCCCTTTGTACACAGGACTTGGTAATTTAATAACTTTTCTTTTCTGAAAAGCTTCACCTATTTCTTTTTGTTTACAGATCAAATGGTTTTCAAACCTAAGTTACTGAAATTATGGTTCCCACCAAGCAGAATTAGCCATCAATAACTGCTAAGTGACTTTAAGGTAGATTAAGGGAGATACTTCAATGTATATATTATAAAATTCTGATTTGTAGACAGCAATTATATATCAAGTAAAACAAGCATAAAATCATAGGATATATTAACTGACAGCCAATGGTAGATCTAGATTTTCATATGATAATCTTTCATTGATCCACTAAAATACAGACTTCACTATGCCTTCATTTTGAATTATCACCTGCATCTAAGACAAACCTTTTAGCTCAACAAGACTATTGTATAAACACTGCTGCAAAATTTTATTATTTCCTCACATATTCCACAATAGTTATTTTTTCTTTGCCTCTGATGGTCTTTAGGTACCCCAGGATTGCCACTTTTAAAGTATGTAAGTAAGTAAATAAAAACATGCAATTGTCCCTTCAAAACGAAAGGCAAATAAAAGAGTACAATATTGTGTATCATTATTTTTGGGAGATTCACTTGATTTCTGAACGGGAAAAATTTCTTTGCCAAACCGCCATCATTGTTACAGCTATTTTTATCAATGGTTTTGTTACAGTAATGAATGCAGTGTAACTATACACAGGAATAACATGGAGTTTGAAGTCTGTCACATCTTGACAGTTTCAGCTCTAAGGTGGTCATCATATAACAGAGGTGAGCTGTCCAGATCCACACAGCTAACTTGTTTTCATACTTTTTCTCTATTCTTGATTTAAAGACTAAATTAAGGCAGAATTAATGCTCCTAAAGATGCATGGAAGCTTTCCTGTGTCTTACAAATAAACATGAATATTTACTTATCAATTGTTGAAGCAAAGGTTTTTAATTGCTATAACACTCTTTTTTTTTTACTTATTTCTTATTTATCTTGAACTTTCAAGAATGTGCAACTAATCTGAAAATGTACTAATTTAATCACTGAAGAATTTGTGTAACTTTCTACACAAGAGGCCAAAACACAGCTGAATGGATGATGATGATGATGAAATAGGTGAAGATGAAGACAGAAAGGACTGTATTTCCTAGGTAGCCTCTGAATCTTGAATTCTAATCATCATTACAACAGCAGACACTGATAATATCACAGATCTAGGTAAGAAACTAATTGTGCAGCATACATAAAATTCAGTAATATTACTTCTGAGAAGTGTGTATTCCTTATGTTGATGTTTTTATGTTTATGGTATCTAACTTAAAGTAGCTACTACAAAACATGTCTGCAGACAACTTTCCAAGTACCTAATACTTTTTAACCCTCTAAGGTTAAATTCTTAATGATTTTCATGATAAATTCTATCTTGAAAAAGTAAAAAATAATATTCTTGAGGATGGAGTCACATCTGCTAAAACCAAACTAAATCAAATTCAAAAAACTTAAAAGACCAATTAATAGAAAATAAATGGGGATAAATACCATTGTTGTATTTACTACTGTTGGATCCAAAACTGGACAATCAACCTAAACATTCAAGTCCAAATAATACATGCTAAAATATGATCAAACATAACATATTTTTTCTTTCTCAACTTCTGGCTGTGGGTCTCAAGTTATTATATTTCTTTTCTAAACTGCTATCACAGACATTATTTTCCTATTTAGCACACTTGGCAAGATTTGACCTGGACCACAAAAACAACAATTGTACTCTAATGGAAAGCTAATGTAAAACTGCAGAGATGCTAGTCTTTCCATTAAGACTTAGTCAAGTCTAGAGATAGCTTCCTGCTGCAGGCCTAAATTTGGCTCTCTGCTAACTTTGCGAAACTCAGACAGATGAACTGACAAGTTGTTTCTTGATTGAGAAAACCAAAACAATGGTTGTGAGCTTATAAAGACTGAAATGTAGAGTATTCATTTTCTAGTTAGACCTTTCAAACTGTTGTGGCTTAAGCCCATCAAAATATCCTATAACCTAAAGAAATATTCCTTTAGCCTGTTCTCTTCTCGCAGGTATGTTGATCTTCAACATAGTTCACATTTTTGTAGTCAGTTTTTACAACTGACAAGGGAGGATTTCATAACATTCAAACTTTAAAGAATTTCCACCAATTTAGATTCTGTCTTCTATATTTCAAAGGTACATAGAAACAAACAGCATGATTTCTAAAGTCCCATTTTGTCATAATAATTCTGAATATATTGTTGACGACTCCAGGAAGAACAATAACTTTTGAGAGGAAGAATGATCTTGTAGTTGAAAGCTGAGGGGATATCAGGATCTGTGAGTCTGAGATGATTGCTGGTGGTGTTACCTGATAAGATTTGGAGTGAATCAGAGAATACTGACAAGTCAGGGACCAAACAAAATAATAACCCGCCACTAGGCTTTTCCTGAAAGTGTTCTGATATCCTCAGGGAGCAGCTGTTACCATCAATGTATATCACATACTGTAAATTACAAGGATGGTATTCTGGGTACTTTTCCCACCCATAACAATTTCCTTCACTTGAAATCTTGGCCCCTGAGGCCTTATTCCCAGTGCTGCTGTTCTATGAAAAGTTAGCATTTTGTCTATTGACTTTTTCTTTAATGTTTTTGTAATTTAAATTGTATCTAAAACCATCCACTAGTAAAGGATTTACATATAATAATCATATTGATTTAATTTTGCTTTCCACTGAATAAATGATTACCGTATGTAGAGATTTAAGGACATTTAATTAATAAATATATTAGTGTCTACAGAGGTTTCTTTCTGTAGCATTCTTGCTAATATTTAAAATATTTAATTTGTTTTTACTTACTTCAATTTTTCTACTGTGAATTTGTTTAATTTATTATTAAGTAGTTTTAGAACAAGTTGTGTATGCTATTTTGTTATTAACAGAGGCTCTAAACTTATATATAATGTCAGGCTGTCCCCTAACACCACCAAGAACCTGGATGTAAAGCATTAAAGGAAGACAATAAGTTTTTGAAAAGCTGTTTTTTATAAATTTGCTCTACCTTAAATCACCGATCCTTTTTGTTTCATTTTCTGACATTGAAACAAATTGGTCCTACACAATTAAACTCACTGATAGCCATGTTTTACTTTGCTGAAAAGCCGAAAGATCTAAAAGACTTTTTGTTTAATCTCCTATTTTCAAGAGCGTATTTCTTTTTACATGGATTTATGCTAAGCCAAACTTCTTGTCACTATATTGTGTCAGTTTTCCATCCAGCTCTTATTTATGTAAGTCTTTCAGAGAACAGTGAAATTGCCTACTTGGATGTCCTCCTACATTATTCTATCATAACATTCCATATTTAAACAGTGTTAAATATCAGATTTCAGCCTACTTAGAACATAATTCAGACTCCTGGTCCACCTTCTGACTTTGATTTAAGTTTAACAGGAGTAGCTTGATAGCTTGTGTAAAACTTTAATCAATGTCTACCATTTGATATTGTAAATCTTAAGCGTAGCACAGGGAATATATGATGCTTAGAGACAAGTGATTTCCTTCTGCTTCAATGGAAATTTAAATCCTGATTCATAAATGTAGCCTAAATAAACATAAATGTAGCCATTTCCAGTTACATTTCTAATTTGTGTTAATGCCAACACAGCCTTTCAGAAGCTACTGGTTGGAGAGTTCAGAGATATTCAATAGGGTGATTGAAGCTGTTTTAATTGTACAATAAATTTGTCATTATTCATACTTTATTTTAGTTACAGGGCCAGAAATACACATGCATTTTCTTGTCATTTTATATGTTACTTCTGAAAGGAATTATAATGGTAATCAGCATTTTGTATTATCAGGATCTTGTATATGCTATACACTACATTTCTTTCACCCTTTGCAGAGGGAAAACATGACATGAGATGCACACTGGCAAAACATTTTCATGCAAAACAAATCGATACTTTTTTGAATCTGAGTCAAAACCAGGTACAATAAAAGGAGATTGTTTTTCATGAGGGAAGAGCATTTTAACCAAACTAAGACAATTATGTGATATTTTATGTGCTCTTGAGGGTAGGTTTAAGAAGGATTCGTCTCATTCAGTGGGGGTCACCTGGATGCCTGCTGTCAATTTTAAGAGCAGGAATTACATAATAACCTTGGATATGTCAAAATATTATTTGTATTTCTACATCAGTAAAAGTAATGTTTTAATAATCTTGTTCAAAAGATACTTTTAATATTTAATTAGAATCACACTGGATAGTTTAAGCTTTTACTGCAATTTTAAAGCCTCTGTCAGTTGAAGTATGACAGATTTGGCTGCAGCCTTTAAGACATTTGTGTCTCTATCCTCTCAGTCTGAGTTTAGAAGAACATGAAAAGCAGCATGAGGAGTTGTTGGTCACAAGTTTCCACTTCAACAGTTCCATACAAGATGCAAAACTAGGAACTGTGGCTCCTGAGATTAAGAAATGCATTCCCTCTTCTAGGGACAGGGGATCTTACACAGGTACAGAGAAAAAAATCTACTAGAGATTTGAAATTTCCTAGAAAAGGCAAAACAGGTTGTCACAGTGGTGTTTGAAAGTCTTTCCATCTCTCTCTTTCCAGCTTATACTCCTTTTTTTCCCGCTGCTTTCAAATCACTTGCAGCCTTGTGACTGCCACATCATAGCAATTCCAGCACAGCATAGAATACACTTACTTGCATATGTTTTCACGCCTATTCACATCACTGAATAAATCACTGATATATTTGCATGACAGACCACTCAGGAAATCATGAACAAGAACTCGGTGTAAGTGTTATAAAGTAAAGGTTTAGAAGCAGTCAAATTAGAATGAAAAGATTTGAATGGAAATCTGGGTTTATAGTATTGTAGCAAGTTTTTTGAATGAGAAATTGAATTTTGCTTGAAAGTAGATACATTATTAAGATTTCTAATTTATTCTGGCAAGAAGATTTGCCATTTCTAGGCTGTACATATATTCCAATTGAACAGTCCTATTTTTAAACATGCCTAAAATATGTACGCTGAAGAACTGGGGGAAACCCCTACGAGTATTGAAAATGCCCCTGTTGTTAGTTGTTGTGTTATGTGCTCTGGAATGAAATGAGAAACCAAACAGGAAAAGCAAAATCATGACATGGCACCTTTTGGCACAATAAATCATACTTTGCATGAAGGAAATCACTTCCAAATTACACCATGCTGTTATTGTTTGCAGGATCCAAGAGGAAGCCTTTCAGGCTAAGCTTTCAGTGAATAGCACAGAGGTGGATGTAACCACAGGCCCCGAAGGACAACAGTTGGATCACAAGCTCTCACAGTGAAGAGCAGATGTACCAGTAAGACTGCTAGGGGCACACTTTGAGCACTGCAAAGGATCTCAAGATTAGCAACTTGTTGCACTGCAAGATCTATTTGAATTACAGTACATAAAGCAGTGTACTGGCTTAGGTGGTTTTGTCAGATATCAGCCTGACACCTATCGTTTACATTCTCACAAGATTATCTTTTCCTAATTAAACTTATATGCTAATCAAAATGACTGAATCAATGATGGCTTTCTTTGCCTGACATAAAAACCAACATTTTAACTATTTCCCGAAATCAATGGGATTGAGTCACAAATTCTGATTGGCTTCATTTTCTACATTGATCAATGGAAGAGGCTAAGGAGGGAGCTTGCCTCATCTTTGAATAAATGATGAAGCAGGTACTAGTGAGATGGTCCTGTAATAAGACAACCAAAGTGCTCCTGAAAACCCAGGGAAACAGGTGGTGTGTGTGGCTCAACCGCCTTCTCAACATCCTTTACTAGACAAAACCAGATGAAAGTCTAAGATTCACAAACTTGTCTAATAACGTAAATTCCTTTTCATCTACCAAAGTCAGACAACTGTTTGGCTCTGGTAGCTGTAATAAAAAAGGTACAAAGGTAAGAAACTTTGCATTTAGTGTTTTTTCCCAACAGACAAGCAAATACAGAATTTTGGTGCTGTCTAGGTATAAAATGAGATTTATTACTTGAATGAATATTATATGAAATATTATTAATAAATACACGGGGAAAAGTGAGGTGTAAGCTTGGGCAGGGGGAATCTTTCCTCCCAGAGTGGTAGCTAAAATCTCAGTATATTTCAGTATCATGATCCAATGAAATACATGGCATAACACTTGAGCGGATGAATGCAAGATGCTCTTCAGGCTCTCATAAATGCACAGTCTGACTACATAAACCAAAATTCTTGTAAATCCATACATCGTCTTAAAACAACAGATAAAAATGAATCTCCCTGAAGATGGCTTTAGTGATGAAATGCTTTAGTTTTTCCATTTAGAAATGCAGGTTCTGAGATTTGCAAACAGTTATATTTAAAAGGGCAAATATGGTCTTAGAGCTTTGTTTTCACAACAGGTAGGAGCTAAAATAACTCTGTACTGTTCAGCACTGTAATCAACATCAGCCACACTTTGAGAGAACAAAAGAAAAGCAAAAAAAACCCACCACTTTTCAGATTGCAAAAATAACTTTGGAAGGTGGGGAATAAAACCTTCAGCAGTGACAATGAATGCACTTTGGGGTCCTGTACCAGGTTTTCATGCCAAGGTTTTGATAGTAGGGGTGGCTAAAGAGGTGGCTTCTGTGGGTAGCTGCCAAAAGCCTCCTCCATGTCTGAGAGAGCCAATGCCAGCCAGCTCCAACACATACATGATGGTGGCCTAGGCTGAGCCCACCAGTGAGAGTGGCAGCACTTCTGGGGTAACATAAATAAGAAGGAGAAAAAAAGTTACTGCTCAACAGCAATTACAGGTGGGAGAGAGGAGGGAGAATGTGAGTTTAACAGCTCTGCAGACACCCAGGTCAGTGAAGGAGGAGGGTAGCAGGTGCTCCAAGCATTGGAGAGGATCTCCACCTGCAGCCTGTGGAGGATCCCACAATATAGCAGGGGGATGCTCAAAGGAAGCTGTGACCCCGTGGGAAGCCTGTGCTGGAGCCGGCTCCTGGCAGGACCTGTGGCCCAGTGGAGAGAGGAGTTCCTGAAGAACTGCAGCCTGTGTAAGGGACAAGCGCAGGAGCAGTTCATGGAAGACTGTCTTCTGTGGAAGGGACCAATGCTGGAGCAGTGGAAGAGTGTGAGGAGTTCACCCCTGAGGAGGAAGGAGTAGCAGAGACAGCATGTGATGAACTGACCATAACCTCCATTTCCCACTCCCCTGTGCTGCTGCAGGGGAGGAGGCAGAGAAATTGGAAGTAAAGTTAAGCCTGGGAAGAAGGAAGGGGCAAGTTGGTTTTATTTCTGATTATCCTGCTCTGATTAGTAGTAAATTACACTGATTTCCCCAAGTCAAGTCTGTTTAGCCCATGACAGTAACTGATGAGTGACCTCTTCCTGTCCTTATTTCTACCCACGAGATTTTAATTATATTTTCTCTCCCCTGTTTTAGCTGAGGAGGGCAGTGATGGAGCAGCTTTGGTGGGCTCCTGATGTACAGCCAGGGTCAACCCACCACAGCTCCCTTTGGGGAAGGAAAATATGAAAAAGCTTTTTTAATTTTCTAGCTTCACACTTTTTCTTCTTTCCCATTCAAGTACTTAAACAAAAAAGAATCAGACAAATTTGCAAGTAGGGCTTTTGTAGCACTCTGAAAATTCACTTGTAAACTTAATGTTCATGTCTGACAACCTGAGCTAGGTTTATTTTATAATTGCCTGTATTCCAGTGAATTTCATTGCTGTTTAAGTGGTGAGCTTTCCAGAAACTTTACACAATTGAGCCCTTGAAAATGTGTCCTGACATGTCAAGAAAAATACTACTTTATTCGAAGAAAAAAACCCGTGGGAGTTATGAGTAATGCATATTTTCAACATTTTAACATTGTAAATTGTTCTCTTCCTTCCTTTTCGAGGATGTTTGAGATTTTAATTCTCTTATTGAGCTTTTATTGCTGTGGAGAAATACTCATTAAGGTTAAATCATCTCATGAGGGAGTCTTTATAACCCTTGGCTATTAGATAGTAGTAGACTAATGAAAACAAATCTTGTACATTTGCGCTATATGGTGCTTAAATAAGTGTAAATTGGAATAGGATCTCTACATTCTTCTTCCTTAATGGCCAAGAAGCATGGCGTTATCATTACTAGAAATCCAGTATTTGATAGCGAGCTCTGCAAGAGAACATACATTCAGATTTACAGCAACTGTAAACTGATCAGAGGAGCACTGTAAAAGACGATTTAAATAGTCAGAGGATTTTTATGGCAAAAGGGGGAGGTAGAACACTAAGCTCCAACCCTCTGTTACAGTTCTTTTATGGTTTAAGTAGATCTTTAAGCTATGCCTTAAGTTCTGTCAAACAAAGCTAAAACATCTTGCTTCTGCAGCTTCTGGTATGTCTTGATTATTCTATTCTAACCTTGATGTAGGCACTGCTCTCTGTGACCCTGTCTGTATTGTATGGTGGCTAGCACTTTCAGACTGCTTTCATGTCACTGAAGTGCAAATAATGGATGACAACTTGCAAAGATGATGGAAGATGCTCTGAATCTGTGTCAGAGTCATAATTTTAACAGGAAAACATGAAAATACTAACCATGTGATCTTTCACTATTGGTGTTTTGCACTCATGATAACTATTGACAGGTCTTGGCTATCAGTGTTTTATTGATGTGCCTACAAAGGTCATGCCTGCTTGTGACAAGGGTACCGTAGTCCAGGGGCAGCCCACAGCTGTGGCACTGTGCTGGCATCAAGAAAATGCTTGCAGGACCTGCTGCCATCTGTTTACACCACTGAGTCCTGACTACTTCTGAATGCTAATTGTATGGATCAGCAGTTATTTTTACACTTTTAATGTAGTAATACATTAACATGTTAGTCTGGTAATAAGGCAATAGAGTTTATTAGTCTCCTTTGTTTCATTATGAATTCTTAACCAAATGAAGTGTTACTGTGCAGATGACTGTCTTGTGCTGTTGCATGTAGTCTAGAGCATGTACCATTTATTTCTGTGGTGTACTGGCAGCAATGTGAACAAAACAAGAGCTACTTAAAGCAATTGTGCAGTTGCTATTATGAAAAAGAGCATCTGTCAAGATTTTTCATGGAAGATTACCAGGTACATTTCAGTACATTTTCATCAGAAACCCTCATCTAAGTAAACAAAACTGTGCTACTTTTAATTTGCCACAAAAATGGCAATTTTGTATGAAATATGACACAGTGAAAGAACTGCCTTTTACAGAGACAAGTACAATGGAAAAACAAATATCAATTACATGGTTGCATTATAGTATGTATTTGACATGAACTGACTTATTACTCTTGCTTTTTCTTTTTCTCCCCAACCAAGCTCAACAAAGAAGTAGCAAAATCATTATTCCTTCATTATTATTCTCACAAAGATGTTAGTAATGTACACAGACCAGGATAAAAAAAAAGCCCTAGAGCTCATTGGTAGTATAGGGTCAGATTTCCAGGTGTCAGAGCTGAAGACAGATTTGGCAGAAACATTATGATTTTCATTGTTTGCAACAAAATCTGAGCTATTGAAATATATGCAAATATTGTGTGTATATAATCATATATGATATAGATGTTATATACACAGATGTTTTATTTATAAAAATATATAATCTATATATAATAATATAATATATAATATATATAAAGTATATATAATCATATATGATATATATGATAATATATACACAGATGTTTTATTTATAGAAGTAGATACATCCTCTGTGTAACCAAGACATTGACCCTAAATAAAAAAATGTGCCTCTAGGGCTTTATGTAGTTGCTCTTAGTACATACACATTTAATTTAAAACTACCCATGCTTAAGGTATACAATTCAGTTTGAAAAAAATCCTGCTCAGGTTAAAAAGAAATATTTAGCTATTTGCACTGCAAATCTATTTTTCTTTCCTGATTACATTAATATATTTCCCTACAGGTGAAAACAGTCTTCCCCAGATAAATTTTGTATTCTTTGCCTGTGTATTGTCACCTGGAGACTTTGAGATTCTTTAGATTTATCTTGCCTGAACACGTTACAAAAACACCACTATTCTGCATGTGTAGTTAGTCTTATTAAATTTTCCTGTTCAATGTATCAATATTAAAATCGCCATCTGTTTTACTGACTGTACAAAACATGAGAGTACAACAGATAGGTAGGATATGAGTAAAAATCCAGAAAGGAAATGAGCTTTACCCTACAGGCACAATTAAAGAATAACAAAGACCTGATCTGCATGCACAAACTGAAGAAATCCCAGTTTAAATCAAACTCCCAGTCAGTTGACATCAAAGGACAGGAGAGTGAATTAAAGTCTATATTTAAAATATTAAACCAAATGTACCCATTTAATTTTAAAGAAGATCGTAATACTTTTAAATTACATTCTTACTGGGAGTAATTTTTTTTTTTAAATTTCTCCAATGAAAATCAAAGATAAATTTTTAGATTTTTTTTTTATTATTATGAATATTCTTCATAAGTGGAAATCCTAAAATAACGTTTTCATTCTAGGATTACTACAGAAAAGAATCTGACATGATAGCCATGTTCTAATGCAAAGGAATTATACATGTGGTTTCTTTATTTTTCCTTCATTCTGTAACCATGGATTCTACACAATTAAAAGTGTCCAAACTATACCCTCCAGGTTCAATGTCAAGCAATCTGGATCATTTCTTATGGGGTGTGATCCAAGTAAAACAAACCCTCTTCAGCTCCTCTTGGAATAATTCCACTTATACGTTGATAGTCGCTATTAATCCTAATGAAGATTAGTTAGTATTTTCTAATGATGACACTTTCCAATCAAGATCCCAAAGTAGGATTATCTATTTTTTCCCCCTCAGACCCAAAACATTATTTTTGGATCCCAAGTAAAATTATTTCTATAATTATTTCTGTTACAGACATATGATGGGAATGTGTTTGCAATAAAAAAACCCTAAAATTAGAAAATAAAAATCTCCTGATATGATTAAGCTTGGTAAGCATTTACTAAGATACAGCTATCCTTTCTATATCCCCAGTACAGTCTCTGTTCCTATTTTTCCTCACAAATATTTTATCACTCAACTGTTTTATCAGCATTAGCAAACCAGTAATGAAACAGCAATAATTTTCTTGTCTATCAGTAACAAATGTGGAATTGATTTGTCATGCTTATGGACCTTGCTCTGCTTATTGAAAGTGGAGAGCCAATACAGACCTTTGAGTGGCAAATTACTCTTGATTCACATTATTGCTGACACTGCCCACAGACATTAGTTTTTACTGTCTTGCTTGTTAACTACGTTATCAATCTGCAGGATACTGTTAGAGCTGCATGTACACTGTTAGGCTAAGGTGATCAACTGTGAAAAGATAAATGATACATTTTGTGGTTCATGTGTTAATGGGAATGTTCTTTAACAAATATGAACATATTGAAGCTTATAGTTGATTTTATTTAATGACTCATGCCATTGATTTAAATCTTTTATTCAAATGTAAGGCCTATTCACACATTCAAAATTGATTATGCAGAGTAATAAGCATAAAACATAATACTGTGATCCCATTATACTATCTAAAATCTTATTTGAGAGTTAATGAACGTAAATGTTCTTAACTAATCATGTAACATTTAACAAATATACACAAAATTGCATACTCATTCTAAAGAAGCACATTAAACATGTTAAAACAGTATATTGTTCCAGCAGATTAAAAATTAGGGATAATGGGTATGGGTTTTGTATTTTCATCAAGATGACTGTGCAAGAGGATTGTTGATGGTAAAGAATCAACATGACTGATACTTGCAGTGAAATTTGCTTGATCTGCATAAACACTGCAACTGACAAATGCCAAATGACCCTGAAGGTGGTACAGACAGAAAGATAATCAGCTACATTCTTAAACCTGACTTTATAGCTCTGGAGCAAGATAAATGTCGTACATTCCAAAGTCTATGAATCCCAAAATAACAGACCAAAGAGAAGTGATGTCTTCTCTCTGATGTCTCATGAAAGGCACTCTATGCATACTGTGAGAAAATTAAGCATTAGACATTAAAATTTCCTTTATACAAGTAATAGTCAGCTCTACATTATGAATCAACTGGGCATGCATTTAAATATATGCTATGTTCTTTACTTTAGCAAGTTGGTGTGGTTAAAGTAAGGCATTTGCTAACTTAATCTTATGAAACCAGGGCTGATGAGAGTTGCATTCAATTGATTTGTTAAGCTCCCTAAACAGGATGCCAAACACATGACGTTAAATTCAATCTGAAATTTTCCTAGTGTCTAGTCTCATGCTGACTACAGACAATCTCTAAGCTAATAATATACAAATAACCTTCCAGTTTTATTGATCTGGAGTTTTCAGGTATGTGAAACATGCTAAGCCACACACCAGGCTCCTGCCATCCTTGTTCTTCCCTCAGTTTGTATTTCCTTGGCTGCCATCTCATCTCCTCTTTCTCCCTTTATTCTACTTTGCATGAGGAATATGTGGTAAACAAGAAATCCCCAAAGCCTGTGCTACAGTCTCAGAGTTTAGCTATTCTGTAGTTCTCCGGAATAAAGTAGAGAAGATATTAGAAGATCTATTTATCACTCTGAGACATGTTCCATTTCACAGCTCTGTGTCATATATTGATATACTTGCTTGCTGTTGTGCAGAAATGTCAGGCATGCTCCGTGATCCTTATTTACTGATGAACATAAAACATTGTACATATCTCCAAAATAACACCAGTAAATCAACCTCATGATAATCAGAAAAAGGAAACTTTCCATACACACTGATCAATTGCAGAGCAGTTGTGTTATGCTGTGAGCTTTGAATACTACGTCCTACAGTTATTTAGACTCAGGACCTCATGGAAAGCACTGTCGTTCCCTCCCTGACCTCAGTCTAAGTCTCTCTCCAGTTAAAAAACAGGCATGGAGCTGGGGTGAGTGCATGTGCTCAGTATTTAACTCCTAAACATGGAGTTATGTGGTGAGAACGCTAGGATTCATGTGGTGTGCCAGGATTTATACAGTGTACCAGGGCAACAACTGTGTGGCAGACTGTGCACCTGAATAAATGCCACCACAGCCATCAGCTCTCAAAAATCAAGTTATGCAATTTAGCCAAATTCATCTGTCAATACTTATGAAGTCGATCATTGCATCCATGAATTCTATTGGATTGCATCCACTTTTTCTGCTGCAGGAATAGGCAGTAACCCCAGCTAAAATAACCTCAATGTTTTCAGAGCAAGAATATTCAAAAAGGACCGATTACCCCGAGTCCTGTAAGTGACATTTGCAAAGCTTCTGTGGTATTAAAAAGGGTAAGGATGACAGCCACATGTACTGCACAGGTCACTGTGCTACTTTGGCTTTACAGTAATGTTATCCATTCTGCAGCTGTAAGAGCAATAGAAACTACAAGGCACTTCTATACTAGAAATGTTACGGAGCAGGATCCATGCTTTAATTTAAAAATAATTAAAAAAAAGAGTCCTGTTCTTCTGTTGGCACTCTTCTGAGAATGTGGTAATGCAGTAATAGTCATAGTAAAGTTGTGTAATAAAAGCCCTCCAATATAAATACAAAGATGGAATATATGTTACTATTAAATGTACTAGTAAATATTTATATTTCTACAGCACTCTAAGTTGTAATTAAGATTAGGCCACATTTTTAAATATAAAAAATTTTAATGTAAAATTTTTAAATGCCCAAAGGCAACAATCTGAAGACAGGTCACAGGTAGTATAAAAAATGAGAATATAACATTTAAACAAAAGAATAATGTAAATATTTGTCATCGATTCCCTTGTTACCTTTCTTTAGCTATTTGGACAAAAGAGTTGGACAAAAGAAAAGATGAGAAAGATTAAAAATTTGTCATCACTTTCTTAATAATAATCAGTAACAATGGTGACAGGAATGATGTTTAAGGAGTGACATGAGGAAGTGCAATTCAAAACTTTTCTAACACTTTTCTAAAGTAAAGCAACATGTAAGAAAATACTGCAAAGGTGAGAGGGGAAACTGGAGTGTAGGAGAACTCATGTAGTAGGGACTGAAACAAGTGACATCACTGAAAACTTTTAAGGGTGCCAGACTGTAAAAGCAAAGCTAACCCTTGATTTGCTTTCAGAAAAAGTGAGTAAGGAGAAATGCAGCAGGTTCAGTACCTGGAAGATATGGTCAGAGTAACAAGGTAGGAAGAAGACCTCCACAGTTCCTAGCAGGAAATGTTTATATTAAATTGTTATACACTAATAAATTTAGTACATGTCTATGTTTGCCAGAAAGTGCACCAAAGATTATATTTATATTAGAGTAGTAGCACCTAATTTGTTTTCAAAATGACATCCTTGAAATAACTTTTAAAGCAAACACGTACACAAATATAATGGATTAGGTTTTTTCTCATTTTGATAAATAAGCTAATTTTATGGAGAGTTTGTGCTGCAAAACATATTTGGGATCTCAGAATATTCAGGAATTAAAAACACGATGTAGCAATTGCCTTTATGACATGATATTGGATGAAGAGTAATATATACAACTCACCAAGCACTTGATATCAAAGACTATTAGAACTATTAATCATAATGTATTTGTGAAGGAATAAAAAGCTTATTTGTTCAGTTACATTTTTCCTCAAGAAGCTCTCCATTAACACCTGAGCACATACCACACATCCTTTCTATTAATCACAATCTTTTATAAAAATTGGTTTCTTCTAAAGAATACATAGGAAGCAGATGAGAAGTCAAGGCAAAATTTGAACATGCATGTATTTTAGGATATGGTGGCCACATGCTAAATAGAGGGGTAAGAGAACACAGGATTTCTGGATGTCTTTTGAAATACCCTAAGACATTTGGGCAGCTACACAATACTGGTCTGCAAAATCATTTCAGCAAAGATCAAAGTTGCTGAACTTATTTAACATACGTTATGGAGTTGCCAACACATAAACAGGCCTAAGTGACTAAAGAAAGTTATAAAAGAAGAAATCAAATCTATGTGCACTTCTAATTAAGATTTTTGTATAACAATATTATAATATGTTTTATCATATTTTAATGATAAATCATTAAAATATAAAATTACTATCTACTGTCATTGTAGGAAATATATGGGATTTTTTTACTCAAAATTGGAACATTTTTCTCTGTGGTAGAAATTTAGGGAAATTATACTGAGAAACCACTTTTGCAAGTGGAATGGTGATGTCTACTTCAAATATGTCAATAGAAAGTAATATTCTTAAATGACTACTTGAAAAACATACCAAAATTCAGGCTTATTTTGCCCTGAATTCAGTGAAAAATGCTTTTGATGATAATGCAAAGATCAGCCCTGCTGCACTCAATGTCCACAAAGAATTTCAGTGGTTTTTTCGTCTGAGAACTCAGATTACATTTACTTGAGGACATAAAATGAAACAGCTACAGCAACTGAACTGACTACTTTTTGTCATTATTTCTTTTTGACTTTGTAAAAAAGTAAGGCAATGAAGGTTGCAGTGCTGCTGTAGTAATTTTCAACCACTTCAGCTGCCATACCACACACCCGAATTCAAATGTGTAGAGACAGAAATTAATGCTGTGGAACATGCAGAATGAGAAACATTCACAAAAAAAGTCTTTGTGCTTCATTACCACATTTAAAACTTAAGGGCAACAATAACTTTCAGCAGTTAGCATTTAACTAGATGGCTAAGGTTAAATGCAGAATGAAAAGCAATTACATATAGCAGATAAAGATTACTCTTCAAACCAAGATATTTTCAATTATGTGCAACCTTGCAGAAAATACATAATTTGGCACAATTACATAGACTTTTAAAATTTAAGTTCAGACCACAAACAAGGTCCCTCCAGAGTTAGACCTGTGTAAATTTATAGCTTAAAAAAAAAGTTTAAAAAAAGTATAGGAGGGAGTTTGCAAAGCAATAACATTCACTTGCACCATTCTGAGGAAATAGGGTAAAGCAAGGTGCTGTAGATGAAGGCTGACTCAAGAGTTTTTGCAAAAAGATTTACTAAAGTCACCAGAGATAGGTATAAGCCATCCACCTGGACTTCTTCAGGAAAAAGTCACTAAATTCCACCCAGTTTCATCCAGAGACTTGATATCTATAATTTTTTAAATTCACTTTAACGAAATTCTGTGTATATTATACATTCAAGAAAGGTACATGCCTCTTTTCACAGCAAGCTATTCCTTTAATGATATTTCTACTCCAAAAATCACTGCATTATATTTACATACAAAGGCGAAGGCCACCCAGAAACTCCTGTAATAAAAAGTACCTTAAGCTAATAGGACCTGAAACAGCTGGGGATAAATGTATGTTTTTTCACATGCAAGCATGGGTAAAAGGAACACAGCATAGCTAGCCGCAGAACACAGCATAGTTAACTGAGGCTTTACTTTAAAATATATATGTATGTTTTATAGGTTTAATATATATATGTCTTTATATATGTTTCTTATATTTTATATAGAAAATAAATATATATACGAAATATATATAATATATTAATATATCTAATATAATATATATTAAAATATATGTATATATGTGTGTATATATATGTTATTTATAAGTTTAATATATATATATATTACAGAATATTTCATCAGTGGCAATGACATTACAATCATGTCCGCAGCATCCCTCATGGTCAGAGTCAAAAATGTCCTCAATTGTTAAAAGTATCTGCATTTTTCACTGGTTTCTTGACTTGCCCTGCATAGCAAGAATCAGGCAATTAAATAAAGCATTTGAAAGTTCTTTGGTGACTAAGTGGCTACATTTTCTGGTGTTTCTGGGGTAGAATATAAAGAATCATAAATTGCAAATCATCCTTTCTCTTCAGTGCTGTAAATCATTTATTAACGCTTTCATGGATGCTATTAAAAATATAGCATTAAGGCAGCCTAATAAATAAACTAACCCACTGTTAGGAAGAAACGTACTGCCTAAATAGGAGAATGCATGCAGTTATATAAAGCACAGATCTATGGTCCAAAACTCCTGCAAGCTCTCTCATAGCTCCAGCAGGAAAATTTAGCCTCAAAATTGAGTGGCATTCTGTAGAAACTGTAACAATGAGGTTTTAAAAGGAAACCTGATTGTTTTAAATATAATCTATGTGTCAATTGACAGAAGTGATATAATGTTTTTGGCATTTGCAAACAGCATTGACATTTTCAACAAATGTTGAAGAAAAGTGTATGGGAGCACAGTGATATATAAACCCAAATTAGTAATTTCTCTTATTTCATATTCTACACAGTCTCAGTGGGTTCCTAAAGTCTATCTTTGAGATAATACATGTAATTTTCTATGCTACATTTTCTACCAATGAGGAAAGTTGGAAAAGCCAGCAAATTAACCAGAAACAAAAAACGGTTTTGGAATGTCACTTATCGTACGATTCTTACTAACACAGAAGATTTAACAAGGGCTGGATAAATGTTTCAGACAAGCAGGAGAAATCTCATGTGTAAACTAAGCACAGCCATTAAAAAAAATGGACTATTTTCCAGTATAGTATTAACTATGTATTAACTATGTATAAGGCTTAATTTTGCATACAAGCCCTGGGAATAAGCTCTACAGGTCTTTCTTTTTTTTTTTTTTTTTTTTTTTTTTTTTTTTTTTTTTGAGACTATTTGTTGCGAGTTCTGACAAACAGTGAAATCTGTTAATGGAAATTGCAACAGTTATCACTTAACACTGCACACTGCAGCAGAAATGTGTTTAAAAGCATCATCATGGGCCATGGTCTATAATCTATGTATCTTTGCCCTGAGTAAGCCACTAGAGTTTGAGCTCCTGGTGATACATGGCACTAATGAAACATCTTAGTGTCTTGTTTGCATGTGCTGTAGTTTAGCATACTTTTAGAAGATTCACACTCATAAGGCTAATAAGAGGATCTCAAAAGCTGTGGAACAAAAGTGGTTATATTGTCAGTAATTTCAATATTAATTTCCATGAAGATCATGAATGACAAAACTGGGAAGGAAAATTAGCATCCCACTTCCCTTGCAAATGAGACTCAGTCTTCTCAAATTAGTGTCTAAAAATGAAGCTGGTTAACAGAACTGTGTTCATATACTCACTGTAAAACACCACATTTGCCTTCAAAAACTTCCTAGACAGACACTGTTGTACCACTGAGCTTCACAGAATCACAGAATCATTAGGGTTGGAAAGGACCTCTGGAGATCATCTAGTCCAATCCCCTGCCAAGGCAGGGCCACCTAGAACAGGTTACACAGGAACACATCCAGGTGGGTTTTGAATGTCTCCAGAGAGGGAGATTTTGGTGTACCAGTTGCAGGTTGTCTAACTGCTAACTGCAGATTGGACCTTCAGTGACAAAACTATTTGGAGAGACCATGGGTTATGTGGAACCAGCTGAAAACCAGCATCATTTTAAAAGCAGCTGAGGGGTAAGCAAATGCAGCTACGTTTCACAGTAGTTTTAACTAAAAACGGGAAGTAAATTTTTCAGAAAACTATCTACTATTCATCTTAGCTACAGCAGACACAATAAAACATATATTTAAAGAATTTTCAGTCCACTGTAAATATAATACAGGCCGTTTTTGTTTTTTTTAAATCTCCCCCATATCTAGAAGCCCACTGCCTGACTCAGAGAGCTTCTGCTGTTTGTAAGGAGTAAGACACCTAAATTTAGCTGTCTATGCATGAGGTGTCTACATATGAGCTTGTTGTGAGAGTCAGTTACCTAACACAAGCATTTGGTGTCATCACAGTGACCAGCAGTATTCCTTCCCCACCTCTAGCTCCAAACAGACACAGCTTTCCTGTCCATTTTGTACTATATCTGGCAGCCGTGGCAGATTCATCACCAGCTCAGCTGGCAGACTGCATTTACTAGATCTCTGCAGACTACAGTCAAATTTTAGATACTGGTTCACATGTAGACACACAAATTCAAAACTCCTAATTCTGAACTGAATCCTCTGCCCTGTAAGACAGAGTATAATATTTAGTGTTTTTAAACATGTTTTAATAAGGAGCTGATGCACCCTGTAAGTATCCTCCAGCTTGACACAATTTAAAACCAAGACTTCTTATTCAGTAGAAGAGTTAATGTGGCTGATTTGGTTAATTCTAGCCCTAAATTATTGTTATTAAACCTGCAGTAAACATAAGGATTCCCTTAATAATTTGATGTATATTTTATATTGTAATTTATAGATAACTGACTTTCTGAAAATATAAAAATTGCTAACATATTGAAATATTACATAAAATCAAAATAATTTCTGTGTAGCATTTATGTGAAAAGGAGATAAACTACATATTCACTTTCTTATAGTAGCTATTGCCATCACAGAATCAAAACAGCAATAAACCATTTGGTGGACATTCTTGTTTCTGAAAAGTTCAACTGAACCAATGAGAGTGACTTATGCTACATCCATAGTCACTGTTAGAACTGCGGATCAAAGCCCTTCTCCATTACACATTACTCTTAAATATTAGCTAACAAACTAAGTTCTCCCAGTGGGTCCAACTGTCCACCTCAATTGCAGCTGCAGTTTAAAGTCAACGTGTGTTACTATTCCCTATCAAATACAAAGTGCTTTGTAAGAAGGTGTTTGCAACTGGAGATAAAACCAGATTTGACAGAGCTGCAGATGTTTTTACTCCCTTTGCTATGCATGCAATATGCCATGAAGACTACTATATGAGAGTTTGTTTACTACCCAGTGATGGAAAGCTATAGTTGTTCTCTCTCCTTTTTTCTGTTTTATATAAGCATATTTCCAGTAAGCACTCATGAGTATCTGCAGTTTCTCATTGTTGCTCTATATCAGAGCCACAGCCATAGGCTTTTAGAGAAAAGTGTTACCTTAACATACACATTTCTAGTATTTTGTATCCCTCAATCTGATATTTATTATATATCTATCGATATACTTGTTTAATCAGGGGACCAATTTACTGTCATCATTTTATGTTTAGATACAGTTCTGAATATGTAGTACACTCAGAATCCGTATGAGCATATGAATATGAAACAAAATATTAATTATCTTGGGGGAGCAGACAGCAAGTGACAGGAATACAGAAATTACTGAAAAACATATATTCAATTCCCTTGTAAACTTAGCTCATTTACTTTCATATAAAGTACAATAACTTTTTAAAGCCATTTATTACCTGTGTATTCACTGTAGAACTTAGCATGAAACAGGCTTATATACTGCAGTTCTCTAATTAATTTTTATGTTGTTTAAATAAATAATTATGTGAAAATCATCTGCTCTTGTTCAAATGCATTATCTGTTTGAAAATTATCCACCTGTTCTCTTCCACATCTCTTGCCATCTTTTTTCGTTATTATTTAATTGAATTTCCATTTTTCAAATTTAAGAGTTCCTCACAGAAAACTGAAATAATAGTATTCAGATTGTGTTAATGGTCATGTTATGCTTGGTTGATTATGCTTGGCTCTTCTAAATGTTTTTAGTATCAGGTAGACACAAAGTTTGTACATTTCTAAGGATTTAGGGCAAGAAGGGTTATGAAAGTCCTATTTCAATTTGATTTCATTGTACATGCCTTTGTTCCTTACTGTCAATACAAATTTCACTATTTTATTTAAAACTCTACATAACAAGGTGATGCTCTAAAGACCTGGTCCCATGCTCAGCGAAGTGGACTTGGATTTAATTGGATCTTAAATGGGAGGGATTAGAGAAGTGTGATATACCTCAGTTGGCCTGATTGAACAAAAGGACTGTTTTCTATTTAATAAGAACTGGTGCAAATAGCAGAACAAATAATACAGTGTAACAAAATCATTTGAAACCAAGTATACTAGACATTATGAAATAGAAAAATGAAAGAGGGGTTTTATAGATAAATTACAGATACTTCAGAGAAGAAAGGAATGATTCAAATCATGTAGTTTATAATTTATAAAGCACTAATATCTTAATTGCAGATCCTATTTTTAAGAGGTTACTTTAAGAAAGTAACTTTCCTAGCTGAATATTGGAAAAAAAAAATACATTAGGAGTCTATATTTTACATTATCACATATTATTCTGAATTACATTTCATTTTCCCAGAATTATGTATTAGTACTTCTTGTTTGTCTGTGGCTGTTTTCAGCTTCTCTCTTAAGCGTGAGGAAAAGGACACCAGTTAATGGATATAACCCAAAATAGCTTTAATCCAGCTCTATTGCTTGTCTGACTTATTTTTAACAGTGTGAGAAGCACATATCAGGTGGAGATTCAGAACATGATGGGAATGGTAAGGTCACCAGCAGACACCATTATTTATATTTTCTGGCCTCAGAAACACTTCTCTGGGGTGTAAAATTCCTTTCTATACGTGTGCACTGCTGTTGTGCAATGCAATTATGTGTTGCTGTAACCCTTTCACACAAAAGAGAACAATCTGCAAACTACTATATAGGTAAAAAAATCTCTTGTTCAAATTCACAATAGTTATATGGCACCACAGATCATCATTATACACTGAAATTAAAAGGGAAGAGACAAACCTAAATTTCAAAGCCATCCATAATCCCTCCTCCATCACTGTTAACATTTATATAATGTGTATGTATATATGTGTGTGTGTGTATTCTACTTATTTTTATAGTAAAACAGGAACTCAGGTTATTGAATTGTTTATAGTAACTGACATATTTGTTGGTTCACTCCCTTTTCATGGTCAGTAAGAAATGTGGGAATCTGTCACTAGCTCTTGTATTTTGGCTTGCTCACAAGGGAACAGAAGGGAATAAAAGAATAAACAGGTCTTACAACCACCTTAAACAAGCCTCACTGAGCAGCTTATTCAGAATGCAATTTATCTTTCTTTTTTTCCTGAGAGCTTTAAGAAAAGTGACAGGGAACACATGGGACAGAGTATTAGAGAAATTGAACCTCAAAAGGGGAGAAAGTGTTTTGTGTTACCTCCTGGTTAGCAGCAGCTAGTTCTTCTTCCAGTGCAGAGACTCTTTCTAAAGAAACCCTCAGTCGTTCCCTTACCTAGAAGAAAAATCAAAATATGTGCAGTAACATAACTACTATCAATCTTTAAAGATTATATAATCTGCCGTATGCACTACTGTATGCCCTGCCAGTCTGTCTGCAGGCATGTGTGTTGCATCCTTTCATGAGACCATACAGTGTTGTAAACTTTCAAACCTAACTGTAGGAAGACAACCCATGAAAATACGTGTCAAACTTGAAGTGCCATACTGCTGTTCCAGTTTGCCTGCACTTTTATGGAATACACAGCAAATGCAAATATTCTAAGAAAACTGGGAATAAAAATAAAATGATGTTTACAAGCATCTTTTACAAAGAATAAGAAAAAGACATTTGCAGATGTTTTAAGTCCAGTTCATGGAAGACAACTAATCTGTTCATATTAATTGGATCCAACAAATTCATTACAAAATAACTTGCAGCATTGCCTTCAGGCACACATACTAAAGATTTTTTATATCATCGTGCAGTTTGTTTTGGTTTTGCAAGAAGTCATAAACAGGGTATACTCTCATAAGCAGAAAAGATGGCTGTGCTCGTGCCAGTTTCATAGATTCTGTTCCAAGGATGTGTAGGATCTACTCAATAATTATTGGTAGTCTTGAAATTATGACTAAATATTCTTATATTAATTTAATACCTCTGAAGACATATTTATTGTTGTTTGAGTACTCTGGCTCACCATCAGCTCATGTAGTGACAGATAACCTAAGCTGGCAATGCAGTCACCAGTGTCCTAATACAATCAAAAGCAAATCAGACATAGAGGTGACTTTCAGTGCTGGGTGCAGGCAATTCTTCCTCCTATGAAGGGAGCCTGTGGCAGCTCCTCTCCTAATCTACACAGCTTCATTAAGCACCTCACATTAACCTCATGTTACAACCCGGCTCATCAGTTAACACTCAGGATATACTTCTATACACGTTCCAGCTACACTGCAGCAATGTTCTTCCAGCTGATGATTCAAGGATGTTTAAGGCTATTAGCAATGTTTGTAAGGACAGTTAGCGTATTCAATTAGACCAACAGATGTAGCTGGAAAACAAAGCAAAATGAAAACCTTTCATGTACAATGACTGGAACATAGTACTTCTTCATGTACATACAATTTTTTGCACACGCTTGACAAATACAGGAGATCCCTAAAAAGGTGTGCATGTACTAATGCTTCCATACTTTTTCCAGTGATACCTCTTAATCTGATAAACATTAAGTTTCCTTAGGCACTTTATTTTCTATTACTACTGACAGAAGTGAAATTTTGCAAATAGACTCACTACATCTCAAGAATGGCTTAGACTTTAAAAAAAAAAAAAAAGATTAGCAAAACTATAACACAACATGTTCACTAAACTTCAAAACTAAACCTAAATGTCAAATACACATTCAGGAAATGAACACTAAAAATGAAACCTATTCAGCCTTTCTAACAAATGCAAATATAGTTGCTTATGTAGGATTTTGAGGTATTTTGGTCCCCTTTACGTTCTTCAGCTTTATTAAAAGAAAAAAAAATGAAAATATATTTCATCTATTACATAAATTATTTGAATACCTTCAGGTAACTATGACTTTATTATACACTAAACAATATTCAAAAGAAAAGTGAGTTGAAGGGTATTAAGGTATAAGAAATACTAAGATGCTCTGAAGATTAGAAAAAATCCTCAATTTTTTTAGTCTAATTTCTGATCAATTCATTTCCCTCTATTCCTTCAGCCCTATAAGACTGAAAAAAAGAAACTGTTAACATCCCAAAAGATGCATGTTGTAGCTTAAATAGACATTTCCTATAGGGTGTGACTAATCTATAGCTGAGCTGCAGTAACTGGCTGTGCCTGTTCCTCACCTGACATGGTTT
Source organism: Ara ararauna (assembly GCA_028858755.1). NCBI lineage: Eukaryota > Metazoa > Chordata > Aves > Psittaciformes > Psittacidae > Ara > Ara ararauna. The sequence continues at coordinate 123,800,627 of CM054376.1, read as the reverse complement.
AAGTAATTTTAAAGTGGGAGTGACTGAGCCATCTGTGAGTGGCAGTGATAAGAGTGAAAATTACTACAAATTTTCATGACTGTTTCAATGGGTTTTATACAGCAGAACAAGAGAATGCAGTGAAAATATTCAATGGAACCTAAATTTTTTTTCTATTTATTAAAGTTTTGTACTTTTTTCACAAAAAATGTATGTAAGAATCTTTAATCATAAACCTTGCATTCCAAAATGAGCTACATAATTCCTGGAACATGTCCTCATAAACCTTCAGATCTATGGTAGCACATAAGCTATCATAGCAGTCATTCTATATGATTTTTTTTAGCATTCAATTCTAACACACTTGGAATATGGAAAATTAATTTGAAATATTGCATTTATTAATTCTAATTTATTAATATTTTTCATCTAATTCTACTTCTCAGTTATTCTGCTTGTAATCAAAAAATTTCAATTGTTTGAATAGCTGAAAAGTATTTCTTCATTTTCCTATCTCCTATTTTTAAAATCATATTCTGCTTGAAATCCAGCATTATTTCTCCAGTTCTCCTATCAGCTCCAAGGGCTGCTTGATGACCTGCTCCCACTCAGACCCAAGACAGTATAAGTACTCACATCTTTCCTCTCTCTCTTCTCCTATCGTGCTCTCTGCCCCCCTAGAGGTTCCCTCAACTCCTCTGTGGATCCTAAAACTCTTTTTCTGTATTCTTCTACTCTTACCACCATTTCTATCTTTTACTTGCTCTTCACTATTAAAGTCCATGTCCTACAAGTGAGGAGTGTAGTCCTGCCTTCAGGAGTCCTCATTTCAATTTCTCTAACCACAGTGAGAGCTGGCAGATAACAGTTTCTTAATGGAAATCTCAGCTTAGATGCAAAAACTCCATGGAAAAATGACAGTCATCTTTCTGGCTTCAGTCCTCTTGGCTGTAAGTACTGCTGGGGGACAAGATGATTGAGAGAAAATTCACAAGACTGCAGTTGGTAATTTTACTTTAAATTTTTGTAAGTTTCCTGAAACCTCCATATATTAAAGTCTAAGTGTTTTACAAATGAGAACGCATGTTTAAAAAATATGTTATAATATGTCTAACACTGGCTTTCACTATGCATAGTGTTAGAATTTGCAAACCAACTAGGCAACATTACTGAGGTCGCAGATCCACAGGAGCTGAAATCAGAAAAATTCTCCTTAATCTTTATACATTGTGGCACTGCAAAATTGAGTCTGAGTGGGTTTTATATGGACATTTTAAAGCCTGAAACAAACACTCCCTGGAAATAATAGGCATTTGTTTAAAGGAAAATTTAGGAGACAATTTTTTTTAACATGGCACTTCAGAAAAAATAGGTAAAGAATGAATGTCTTCATACTGAATATCAAGGTATTATATTCAAATTTTTTTTCCCACTCTTGGCCTATTTATTGTTAGTAACAAGCAACATTGTTAGTAACATGGAACACTACCAGTGTGACACAGAGCAACAGCTGGAAGCTGTTTCCTTAGCCTTGCCTTGCCATCCCCCTTTTCTACGTACACAGTAGAACTGCTTTTTTATAATGACCTAATCAAAAGTGGCCCTTGTTCTGTGAGTTTAAGAGTTGCAAAAGGAACTGAAAGCAACTCTGCCTTGGCACAGGAAACTTTTTTCCTTTCATCTGTCCAGAACAACTAATTCATTCATATTTTCCATTGGAAATGTTGCAACTAATTCACCACTTTCAATCACATACATACTGGTTGTTTAAGTGGAGGGAAATCTTTGATTTTATCACTGCACAAGAGGGAAAATACTAAATCAGTGTTCTGATCTGAAGGAGAAATCTGCTTCATTTTACAGACCATAAACTGTAACTTTATTTCTCACTTTTCTTTCTCAGTCTTAAATGATTTCAAAATAAACTGGAGGAATAAGATAAAAGCTGAATAAAAATTTCAGGTTTGGTTGTTCACATTCCAGGAAAGAATACAAAAGCCACACCAACATATGTTGTATGCATGTATTTTGAAAATATTTTGCCCTGAGCAATATTTACCAGTTAGTAATTGTACAAATGTTTTCCTGAACTTCTTAAGTTCATATCTAATATCCTTAGAATCTAAAGACAGGGCAATAGCCAAAGACTGAAAAGCCATATACAAATGTATTGCAAAGACTTTTGTATTGGATTTCCTCTTCAGATTTATGTTACAGCAAAAAAAAAAGCAAACAGAACCACCTTCATTTCTGAGAGGTCCAGGAAAAGGTGCTGTTCCTGGTCACTACCTTGTCAGAGAACAAGGAGCTGGAACAAATGCAAACTATTTTTATCTGATAATTTAGGGGGAGGAGGTATGTGTGTGGTTCATATGATGAATGAAAATCAGTGATTAGAATATGACATTATTTATCTACTGGAAGTGAAAGACAGTAACTATAGCTCACAAAAGTAAGCATTATCTCAGTGAGACCGTGTTTATAACTTCAGAAATAACATGCTACTTGAATTTCATATGGTCCTTCAGTGTATTTCTATTTTCTTTGCACTAGGTAAAGCTTTACTAAATAAACTTTCACAAAGTTAGAGTAATCAGGTGTCACCTGATCTATCAGAACATGCTATAATACGCATGTTTCAAGGACAGATTCCTATTAGAGTGCTAAGCAAAAGGTTTGCACAGCAAGCAAAGGGTTGGATACATCCTCTAACATTTGCCCAGATGACTGCGTATTCCTCTGGCTTTTAAATGCAACCGCATTATCTTGGAATGTAACATAGTCAATGTCATGTTAGCACTGCTGTCAGTGCAAAATATCATCCGTCTTTCTCTGTCTCCTAGCAACTGCTTCCCACTTTTTCCCTTGCTGTCAAATTCTTCCTTCATTCTTTCCAGATCTGCAGCCCACAAAGAGCTTTTAAAAAGCGTTTGCACATGCTACCGTTGAATCTCTTTTTTTTCATGAACAGTCTATTGAATAAAACCTCTCTTAGCTACCTGCTAATGAATAAAAAGTTAGTGATAATGTTCACACAAACAGGTTGATTCTATTTGCAAGAACATCAGATATACTTTTCTGCCATGAATTAGTTGTAAGAAACCCAGTGTTTTTTGAATCTTAGTGAGGACAATAACACCTGGTAGTCTCCTTCCTCTGTGAAGATCAACTGGACTCTTCTCTTGAAGCATCAACCAAAAAACTGTGTTTGAGGAAGAAGTTGCTTTAAACAGCTTCTTCTTTCCAAATGCTTAAATGCTTAGCCCAAAGTTTAAAGAAAAATATGAAAAACATCTGCATTAATATAAACATAGGCAGATGTTAGAATTTAATTATAGGTAAAAAATGGTATAAATAAAATAACCATTTTTCTAGTTTTTGTTCTTCCTTATTTGCATATGAGGAATATGTACTTCCTGACCTACTCTTATATTCAATGTATATTCTAACCACGAAATTAATCTGACCTTCTATTTTCTATTCAACTCTAGTAAATCTCATCTTCATCTTCTTTATTATAAACTAGTCCATGTATATTCATATATAATATCTCAAAGTGTTTCATAGAGCTGTCTTACATTATTTCTAAACTTTTCATTGCATGAAATAAACCAAAGAAAGATAGCAGCAGCAGTAAGAGAAGTCTTTGGGAATTGAAGCATTAAGAAGGTCAGGGGTGATTAATTTAAGTTTCCACACAGGCTATCTTCCCTATGAATGCAGCCACAGATTTCAAGTGGGTTAGGTAACATTAAAGGATATTAGGAATATTAAGTCAAAATTTCTCATCACACCCAGTTGTAACCAGTTCTAACCTCTAGTGTCTAAAACTTTCAATTTTTTTAATACCTTCTGTTTGTTAGACATAACATAACTTTACACTTATTAAAAACAATCACTGAATTTAACTTTGAACATGAAGAAAATCTAGAATTGGTAGCAGAAGTGTCCATGGCCAGTGTTTTCAGATTTCTAAATATTTTAGCATCATTAGATACATACTGATGTTTGACTATATGTATAGGTTATGCCAAATTAAATTTCTAAGTAATAATAATAGAGCTAGTGTCATTTTTATTTGCTGTGACGCAACTCACCCAAGGAGGCACAATGAGATTTATTTAAGATACACATAAAATACTAAATATTTATATATTTATTCATTATCCTGAAACCCTGAAGTGAAAATTCCCACAAAACACCCTGTGACTGTGCAAGAACAGACTATGAAGATGGTTGTCTGGCACTGCTAGGATTTCATACGGACAATGAAGTAAGAATAACAGCATATTCTTACTACCTTCTACTCACTAGGATTTATATATTTGGTTTAGCCACATGTGGCTGGCTTTCTAGCAGGGGAAGCTCACGACAAGTTTTCACTCTACAGGGGGTGAAGGGATGCTGAAGGAGCTGCTGAACACTGAAATAACTGTCAATGACATGCTTTCTCTTTCTAATGCATTGTGACACCACTCTATGGTGATCTGTCTTTTGGACAAAAGGTAAAGGCAAAGTATAAACTTCATGTAATATACAGACAAGACGTCATTTGGAATAAGGTATCATTCCTGGTTTTCCTTATACTTAAGCAGTCCTCCTTGGAACTATGAACCCTGAATTGATTTGTTTTATTTTCCACTGTCTAGTCTGTTTTGTCTTTTTCATTGACTTTCATTTGGATAATGAGGATGGTTTTGTAACTCCTGTATGGTGTACACAGCAATCCTTGCATGACCAGTCATGTTTAGTGGCAGAATTTTTTACAACACCTTGAGTTGCTTAAGTGTAGGAAGTAAGAAAGAGAAATAAAATTTGCATTTAGGAAAAATGGATAGACTTTCTTAAGATTTTTGTGAGTTTAAAAGGCAAGCATTTTTATGAAAATATCTTGTTATGCTTTTTCAAGGGTGCAAAGGCTAAATTATTGGTTTCAATGTCAGTATTTCTTGTGAAGAAAAAATTTAATTTCCCAGTATTCATTTGATTTCATTCAAAGATTCCTGATGAGTGAAAACCCACAAGTGTTGTGACCACCATTATAAAAGGCAGAAATTATCCTGTGAAAATCCAGGGAAGTACAAGCTGGCCACTCTTGGGAAGGTTATGGAGCAAATCTTTCCGGAAGGCACTTCCAGGCACATAAGGGACAAGATGGTAATTGGGAAGAGCCAGTTTGACTTTGTCAAAGTCAAATGACATCTGGCCAAACTTGTTGCCTTGTGTGATGAGATAACTGGCTCAATGGATGCGGGGAGAACAGGGAATGTTTTTTTCTTTGTCTTTACCAGGGCTTCCTGCAAAGTCTTTCATTTACCCCTAGAGAAAAGGGTGAGATCTGAATCTGGTAAGGGGATTATACAGTGCGTAGAAAATTGGCTGGGCTGCAAAGCTTAGAGATTTGTGATCAGTGACACAAAGTCCAAGTGGCATTCCATTACTATGAATGGAATAACTTCAGGAAACAAGTCAGGCTTGAGAAAGAGAAAACAGTCTCGCAGGAAAGATCTAGGGGTGAGTAAGGCCACACAGCTCAGTCAGCAGTTTGAGTGAAATAATTATTTCTCTCTGGCCTTTTGAGACTGCATCTGGTTTGGGGTTCCTCGGTACAAGAAAGACACTGACAGACTTCAAAGAAGTCCCACCAAGTTGGACCTGGGCTGGTGCGCATGGCATATGAGAAGAGGTTGAGAGAGCTGGGTCTCATCACACTTAAGAAGGTAAGGTTCAGATGAGATTTTTTTTTTTTTTTTGCTATCTACAACTAGGTAACCAGAAAATACAGAGAAAACAAAGCCAACTTCTTCTTGGAGACGGAATGACGGGACAAGAGGGACAAGGTGCAAGACAGCAATGGAAGCTCCAGCTAGGCAACCTGACACAGTTGTGCCTGCTTTGAGCAGGAAATTGGGCCAGATGTCCTCTAGGAGGTCAAACCTACATTGTTTTACTAGTTTCTGAATAACTTCAATGAATTTTCTTAGGTGGATCAATATCTTACTTCTGAAGGGTCTGAAACAAATCTAATTTATGTATTTTTTCTGTCAAAACCCATAGTTTTTCAGTGCATTTGGATGTATGCAGTCTTTTACTCCCATTATTTTTGAGTAGAAGTCTCAATAATGCTGACAATGTGTGGCATAATGTGACAAAATTATATTATCAGGTATCTGGGCGGCATACAAAACTTTGATCCAATTCTTCTAAAGAAAGACACTTTAACATAAATACATAATTTCGTACAGGATGTGTATCTGAAAATAATGTTTGCTAGGTTTATAATAAATTATTTTAAACTAAATTATTAAACTGTGGCCTTGATTGATTTTGGAAAGTTTTATAATTAAAATATGATTTACTATATCAAAATTAAAAAGGTTCAATGCATAGATGAATAGCAAATAGGAAAAAGTAATTTTGGCCAATCTATATTAAAACTTGTTTTATAATGTAACAAATCTCCTGTTAATATGACTGCAGATGGCTGAGTTTTCTACACTGATAATTATCATTACCACTGGGACAGAGACTCATTATATGCATAAGATGTGTTACCTGTGTCACTCCAAGATTTTGAAATTAACTGATTACTTATTGTAACCTGTTACATTAAAAAACCCACCAGAATTTCCAGAGATATAGGTCAAAATGTTATATTTAGCTTCAATCTAATTCTGTAAAATAATTTTCAAAATGAGATGTAAAATAAACTGCATAGTACCTAAACACTAAAGCATTCACAAAACAAAATGTGTAAGAAGTACAGAGCTGCCAAATAATCAGAATCTATTTAAAGTTTAGTTCTTATTGTTTCTCATATTTATCCAGCATAGTGTCAAAAAGTATAGAAGCCGGAAAACTCCCTGCTCTATAATTTTGTCAGTGCTTAAAATGTTGGGTAAAAGATCAAAGCTCAGACCGTAAGCCCTATCAGTCCTCAAAAGATATTTTTAATAATACAGGCTTTTGTAAGTCTTAATGACATCTAAAAGCTTATTACAATAAATTGCCTACAGAAGCAAGAGTCATTATATTCCCTTTCTTAGATTTTCTTTAAATATACTTCCATGACATTTAGCTGAATAGAATGTATAACTAAAGCTATGGCTAAACACAAAATAAGTTTTCATTTGGCATAAAATTCATTTAACTTTGAACAAGTTAACCCAGTATGACTCAAAACCCACAATGTTTCACACCTTTATTACCAAAGAGAATAAATATTACTATAAATTACTTAAATATGGTCAACTTTCTGAGTATATTTTGAATTTGGAAAAGTTAAATTTATTACTGTGAGACCACTCAACTGGTTCTACACAAACAGAGATCAACCCTGCAGTCAGTGGTCTTGGGTGTTGTGCTACACAAATGTCTCTTCTGCTTTCCCAAGCATCTGAAATAGAGAAGCAACTCAGCTGCAGCAATGAGCGCAAGCAAATCATCCAAGACAAAACCCACAAGGAGCTAGGTTCTTTACTCCTGAGCAATGGCTCTCACGTGCTCTCTGACTGTGTAGTTTTGAGGCACTTCTTAACTAATTCAGATGCATCATCTTCTGAATATAGTTTCTAGACATCAACTGGATTTCTGAATTCATGTAAGCAATGCTCAAAGTGATACCTCCTAGCTGTACAAAGTTTCATTCACACAAAAGTCTTTCCAGCAGAGGACACATGAGGAACCAAGTGAAAAGACCCTCATAATTAGCACGACTAGATACAGATGTCATCCGTGGATTTTGTCTTTATTCTGCAATGAAGGATCTACTACATAATTTAGGTTACACTACTTATAAAGGAAACACTATGCTTCTGCAGTAAATGATAAAAATATGTCTGAAATTTAGGAGGTTTTGTTTTTAAAACTTTTTAAGAGGCAGGTTCATTTATGTAGTTAGAAACATCTCATTCTGCCTTTTTATTCTGTTTGTGTGTTTTTAAAATGAGATACCTACATTTTCTCAGCAATAACTTAAAAGCGTATTGCAAAGACAGTAAATTACATGGTGTCATCTTTATGTACTGCTAAATAGGAGAAGCATGTCTGGTAGGGGTGAGATTTGCTTGCTTTGAAAAGTCAGCACTATTGTCAACAAAAGATGGGTAAAGTGACCTGAAGTGCATTACAGCTATTGGTCATACATTCTTATGGTTTTCTCTGGACACATGTAAATGCTGTAAGTACAGGACATATTCCAAGAAGCAAATGAACAATACAGATGCTCTGCTGCATCATAAGGCACAGTTAAGTAAGTTAAAGAGCATATTTAGTAAGCTTGATTTTCCATACTGTACCTTTTCATCCAAAGCCTTGTGGTGCTCAAACAGAGATTTCAGGGCTTTGAGGACCTCAACTTCACTGGAAACTCCTGAGGGAGACTGTGCTTGCCGCTTCACCACTGTCATCCTCAGTGACCTTTCGTGTCTTGAGACAAGGCACTCCAAATGTTCCAGTAACAGCTATTGAATTTGATATAAAAGGATATTAATTTTTGTGCACCTAAATGCCATGGGAATTCCAACTATAAACTGTATGGTAGCAAATGGCAATTTTCTTAGCAACCTCACAGTAGGAGAGACTACTGGAATTATTGGCAGCATTTCATGATTCTAAATCAGATGGAATCAACAGAAAAATACGAAATCTACTCATTTAATTTAAAAATCTGCTATGAAAAGCAAGAACACAAAATCACTCAGCATAGGGTCACTATTTAACTAAATCAAGTACATATTTACATTATTTGTTACAGTAATTGATGAGCATTAACAACCAAATGACAACCAAATCCAGCCTAAAGCATCATGCAAAAATAGTAAAGAAGTTTATAATTAATTCACCCTAGCTGTAAGATAGTTTCAATTTCTACTGGAGGTTACTTAACAAAATATGTAAAAGTAAACAGTATATTTTATTACATTTTTAAGACTAGTCTTTCTAAATGCCACGGCTAATAGTGTTTCCTACTGGCATGTGATCTAAAATGTTCATTGTCTCTATTGCATTACAGACATGCTGGAAGAAAAAAGGTCCATAAAGAGAAATTGCAGGCTATTATAAGCATCTGTAAAACAACCTGCAAATAGCCTATTGTTAACCTATTATTATTGTAAAATATATAATTATTTTTCATTATTTCTCTGAGGTTACATGGAAAATTAAAATAATAGTTGATGTATAGAAAATTCCCCATTTGTCTATACTTTCATAGGACTACCATTGCTGTTCTTACTGTCTGAACATAAAAGAGAATTGGTTAACCATAAGGTTGAAGCAGGGTAACCAAATTAGTGAATCACAATGCATGTTTAATGTATTGTAATTACAACATACAACTATATCTAAGTCACTGAAGTGGAAATTTGACAGTTATATGGATAGCTGTTTATTATTTCTCCTTCAATGTGTTCTTGATCTAGCTACTGTTAGTTATATATTTATCTATAATCCATAGTTATACTCAGCCACATAATGACTTTATTTTTGCATGAATTGATAGGCACATAAAAGCAAAACCAGAGTGTAATCACATTATAGTTGTAATGTATTGCTATTAAGTCAGGAATGATTAGGATTTGATGTTATCTTTGCTTCAAATATGTTTTTTGTGTCTATTTGCACCTAGTTATTATGTTACAATAACTGTATTATTCACAAAAATAGTGAACACATACACAAAATACAGTAACAATTGTAATGACTCCATGCAGTTTAAGAAAGGAGGGTATTTCTGCCATTTCTGAAATCAAGTAATGGTCTGTATTTATCAAAAGCAAATGAGCAAGAAATTAATGAGCTTTGTCACCCAACCCCTGTAGGGCTGATTGCAGATACAGGTGGATTTTTAATTATTTGAGGCAGTCCAAACTAACAGGCAAATTTGTAGAGGCCTCTGCATCACAGAGCCATTGAGAACTTGGTATGGTACTTTAGTAAGATGGTAATTCAGTACTTAAAAGACACACTTAATTGCTATCATGCATAGAACTGAATTTCTAAATTTTGGTCTAAATTCATATATCATCGTGACTTTTCTAGGCCACTGAGTTTATCTAGGAGATAGATGGAGAGAAGTAAGTCAATAGCTGATTTCTAATGCCACAACCCACTCACTGCCCCATCTCTGCAAAGAGACTGTGTGGCTGCAACATTCCTTTCTCTCTGCACCCAGACTCTGCCCCATTCCATTGCCCTGGGATAGCCAGACTCTGACTCTAATCTATGCTGTGGACTCAGATTTCTCCACAGTCATTTCCACTTGCTGGATGATCCTGTTAGAGCCTGACTTACCCTGCTCTGTTGTCTGTCTTATATGCCTTTGTACAGAAACTTACAGTGCATCATAGCTACCACAGTAACAGTCTAAATGTGGTGAAAATGCTATGAAACTCTGGAGATATTGTAAGAAAAAGGGAAAATGTTGAACCACAGTTAAGCTTTTAGCATGGCCATTCCTTCTGTAAGTCTGTAGTTGTCTGAAGCTCAAGCTGGCACCCACTAAAGAAGTCCAGAATAACAAAATCTTGATAGCTAATTTTTGGACAAACACTGAGCAAATTTATCACATTTGACACTCTACTACCTAGAACTACTTATGTTCCAGACAAACACAGAAAAGGAGAGTTCTGAGAGCCTGTATGCAAGTCTTGGTAGTGAAAAAAGTGAAAAAGAAAATCTGGTTTAGGAGAAAAGAAAAATTTTGGTGACACAGAATTCTTGACAGGGGAAAAACATTCGTGATAGACAAAATTACACATAACCTATAGCACAGAGATAAAGAACATGGTGAAAAAAGAATATATACATCTAGAACCATTTTTGAATGGATGTAGATGCACTATCTGAAGAGGGAATTTGAAGTCAGGATGGACAGAAGAAAGACAAGATCCTTGTTAAGAGAAGGAAGAATGGAGATCAAAAAGAGTGATGAAGAGAGAAAGAAACATTAAACAAGGTTTCCAAGTATAAAAAGAGAACAGAGTGGTTAGAATTCAGGATTTCTAAAGGGGTGATTGTGGAGTTTACTATCTGGCATGAACAGTGCAGCACCCTAGTCTTTTCTAGAAAAGCAGGTTACAGGTTAAGTTGCTGCCATATTAGAAACGTGCATAATGTAAAAAACTAAACCCATAAAAGTAATCCACTAATTTTGCCTTTAACTTAGAATTAGAATTTTAGAGATGATAAAACCATATTTCAATGTTGGCATATGTGTCATAGTCATCAAATAAGTCAAGTGCAAAATATTGTATTGCCTATTTTACTGTATGAAGACAGATGAGCTGATGTCACACCTAAGTGTCAAAATACTGATGAAGAATTACTGCACTACTTCTGAACATTTCATGGTTGTTTTTTTTTTTTTCTTCTGCTCTTATTCACTTGAGATTTACTCAGTTTGGTTCATTTTTTGGTTCATTTTTCTGGAAACTACCTGCGAACACTGGAATTTTCCTCACTGTCAGCCCAAAAGTTGGTCAAGAAACATGCTGACATAGGCTTCTGACTTGTAAATATTTCTTTTCTTTTTTTTTTTTTTTTCTTTTCAGCAGAAGTCAACAATATTTGTCTCCAAATTCTGTGAGCACTGCTTACAGCAAATGCAGCTGAACAAGCGTATTATTAACCAGGCCTCCCAATGCCTCATTACTCCCAGGCAGCACTGCCAAATTCATCATTAAACCATGTTCCTAAGTGCCACATCTATACATCTTTTACATACCTCCAGGGATGACAACGTAACCGCTTCTCTGGGCAGCCTGTTTCAATGCTTGCTGTCCTTGCAGTGCAGAAACTTTTCCCACTATACAGTCTAAACCTCCCCTGGCACAACTTGAGGCCATTTCCTCTTGTCCTATCGCTTGTTACTTGGAAGAAGAAGGCAACACTTACCTTGCTCCATTCTCCTTTCAAGTAGTTGTAGAAAGTGATACCATCTCCCCTGAGCCTCCTCTTCTTAAGACTAATCAACCCCAGTACCCTCAGCTGCTCCTCATATGACTTGTGCTCTAGACCCTTCATCAGCTTCATTGCCCTTGGACATTGCAATGATACTGCTACTTTACCCAACTTTTGCCCCAACTACAATTATATCAAAAAAAAAAAAAAAAGATCTTCCCTACTTCCCCGGGGAAGAGCAAACCTAACTACACTGAGAGAATTACAAAGTGTCCCATTGCCACAGTGATGAGGGAAATTAGTGTTGAAGATAATGTGTCCAAGCAATGTAGTTCAACAACTTAAGGAAATTACAATAACCTGTGGGCATGAGGACATGTTGAGGACTTTCTCCCCTCCCAGTAATTCAAGAATTACTGTTCCAAATATTTGAGAGAATACCACAAAATTTCATGTTGAAATAACATTGTAACAATACTAGTAGTTCATTCAAACTGCAACAGAATTGTTAGAAACAGCTTTAGGTATTTTAGTATGTTCCAATAAAACTCTGGCATTGATAAAGATTATGGACTACTTAGCATTTTCTGCTCCCTCATACTGTGTCAAGCTGCTATAGCTGTCAAGCACTCAGAGGGACAGGCAGCTTGCAGAGAAAAGAAGATGAAGATCAACTGTAGCAGGTGGGACAGAATCACCCACGCTTCATTGCTATGCTTCTACTGGAAAGCATAAGCTTGACAATGAATTATGAAATAATCTGACAAGTGAATTTAACTCTTAGGCTGGGCAAATTTTAGGATGCTCAAGATGCCATGCTGATAATTTTGTCATAGCTAAATGAGATTAAGTTTTCTGGAGACCTGGACTTTTAATGAGCATAAAGAATGTTTAAAATAATCATTTTAAAATTGAAAAATGCTCTAATGCACACTTTGGAAGTGAATGAAGCAACTTTAAAATGATAAGAACTAAATCAACAATAATAGAGAAAATTGTTAGATTACACCCGGCTTTCTGTATTTCTAAAATAACTTCCAAAGCACTTATGGAAGTGATTGATTTCTGTGAAATGGAAATTCATACTTAAATGTTATGATATAAACTACATCTACCTATGTCACCTACCCATATTATACTATAACATCATTACTACATGAACACTGATTTACATATGGAATATCAAAAAGTTAAAACATTTTTTTTTTAGGAATAATGACTTGGTAATTTGAACTTAGTGTCACTCAGTAGTGTTTGCATTACTACAGGCCCTGGATTTTAATCAATATAAAATATTTTATTTTACCTTTCATTACTTTCAACAAACTTATTTGTAAAAAAAAAAAGTTCACAGCAGGATAGTAATCGGAGAAATTGAAGAATCAGGAGTGGGTGATGGACAGAAAAGGTGAGGCATAAATAATGGAACACGGGGAGAAAAATCAAAAGATAAGGGATTTACTGAAATAATATAGACTTAGCTTAAGGTTTTCCTTAGAGGAGTGGGGCAACCCACTAAGAATACAATTCTCCTTCGAGGTCCAGCTTAAAATTTCTCACCAGCATGGGCAAAACTTTCCTTTCAGTCTATATTTAGAATGCACATTGTTCAGTGAATCTCTATCTCTGGTGCAAGCAAAGAAGACAACTAAAATAAGCAGATACGGAGCTGAAGATTATCTCCGAAACCAGTCACACAAATCAGTCATTTTCTTCTATATCATTCCACAGTGACAGAAACCACTTTGCACTTGTGGTCAGCTAGGATGACCTCAAATAGCTATACTGGTAAATTACTAGTGAAAATCTTTCTTTGAAAACCTGAAGTTATGGCCTAACTGCAGCATATGTCCCATGTCTGCCTTTCTGTACATCCAAACCAGAAAAAAAATACCAGTAGCCTAAAACTTTAATCGAAAAAAACATATGTGAAGCAAAAGTATGAAAGAAAATGTAATAATCAGGACAATGCTAAAAAGTAATAGAAATTAAGGAAGGGCGTTTTATAAGAATAATGTTATAACTATAATCAAATAACTATTAGATTATACAGTGTCTGAAACTACAGGTATTACTATATATAACATTTACTAACTATTGTCACCCTCTTTTCTGTGACAGTAGTTCTTATTTTGAAAGAAGAAATGGATGAGTCTAGATGATAGATATAATATTGAGGCAAATCTAATTAAATTTACTGTAATTTACATTAGTGAAATAATGTTTTTGCCTTTGCAGAGCTTTAGGAAACAGCTATACTTATTTTCATGTGTACAGGACCTTCATACTAAAGAAATAATTTTGTCATGTTTAAAAAAGAAAACAGGTTGTCCAATTTTGTTTCAGCACCTTTCAAACTGATGTAAGCTCTAAGAAAATGGGCTAAATAAAGGTGTCAAAACCACACTTTAAAAAATATTAGAGTTTTTCTGGACAATAAAAAAGAAATTTAATCATAAAATATAGGTTAATTTCTGATTTATGGGTATTATGAGACTGCAGTGCCTAACAGAAGATGTTTTGTAGACCATCCACTAAGGAACTGAGACAATAAAATATTAATAAAATTAAATATAAGTCAGCCTTGTTCACTTTAGTAAATGCTTTAGCACCTGAGGTATTAAGTAGAAGAAAGATGATGACACTGCTTCTTACTGCTGTTTCATGCATGTATAAAGGTTTAATTTTTCTTGTTTCTAAAACTGATTGAACTAAAATATTTCAGACCAACTTAAGTAACATTTTTTGCTATACATAAAAAGTCTATGTATATGTCTGGTTTTTGTTGCAGTGAAAAAACACAATCAGAATTATCCATATCACCACTGTAATATTTTTTGTTTCAGCTGTCAAACCAAACCTCAAATTTCCTCATAATCATATTCTTATTTAATAAGTTAATCCTACAAACTTTTTATACTTTTAAAGAATATGTATTGAGACAAAAATAACTTTCAATTTAAATTTAAACTTAGTACAGCCAAATTAGTGGAATTTATAATTTTCTTGAAAAAACATGGTAAATCACATTGACCTGTGTTCCAGCTTCAGAAAAAATGCTGTCTTTCCACATGCTATAGGTGATCATTCTAGCTAGAGAATATCCAAAGTAATAACTGTAACAGTTGCTATTAATATATTTTTGCATGTTTTCAAAATTTCATGCAATTATTTTCCAGAGAGAACCTGTCTTTCTGTCAGCAGCACCACACCAATCAACATATATACATATGCTCCTGCATTTTCTATTTTGCCTCATGTACTGGCAGATTAAGTTGCTAGCTAAGTTCTTGACATGAAAATATTTCCACTGTATTAAGTCAGAAAAAGTTAATTATCATAGTAAAAATACGTATTCAACAGCAAAAGGACAGTAGGAAGCTTTGCTTAAGAAAGATTGAGTAGGAACTTGATAAACATTGGGATAAAGTTTAAGCCCTGATATTTCGGTTGAGACCTGGTGTGTACAGGACCTGATGCCCTGGGTTCAGCTGCATATATATCAAGAGACAAAAGTGACAGTATATTGAAAAATGTGGGACCTGAGCATGATGTAAATGGTATGGAATAAGGGGTGGGTACTGTCCTGGGTTCAGCTGTATTTTTCTCCTTCCTAGTAGCTGGTGCGGTGCTGTGTTTCAGCTCTAGTCTAAGAACAAGGCTCATGTAGTTCCACCATGGTCTCTCTCTAATACATGTTTCTGTCAGGATCTGCCAGGGCAGCTTGTCACTGAGTGGCAAAGCAGGAAACGTGTGGTTGTGTGGTTTTGGGGGAAGGTTGGTTTGTTTCTGTGGAGATTGGCAAGAAGTGTATGAGGCTGTTGCCAAGAAATAAACACACAGGTATGGGTTAGGCATAACTGAAAATGTAAACAGGAGCTAGAAGACTAGTGTGTACTCAGAACCTGACAGAGTTGCCACTTCTATTTCTTCTTGCTGATCTTCAGTTTGAAGCAGTAGGTACTTCAAACAGTGTATTTATACTGCTACCCCAGGGAGATAAATTTGGATTAAAAAATTCAGAAATAGAAATCTGAGAATTTGGAACTGAACCTCTTTATTTAAAAGTAGTAGGAACTGCTACTTGAAAGAAAAATATTTGTAGTGAGTAGTTCCACTACATGTGGCTGTGCATGTGTGGGTCCTGGGAGGGCAGGTAAGGCTTGCTAACATAGAATCATAGAATCATAGAATAGTCAGGGTTGGAAAGGACCTGAAGATCATCTAGTTCCAACCCCCCTGCCAGGGGCAGGGACACCTCCCACTAAACCAGGTCACCCAAGGCTCTGTCCAACCCGACCTTGAACACCACCAGCGATGCAGCATTCACAACTTCCCTGGGCAACCCATTCCAGTGCCTCACAACCCTTATAGTAGAGAATTTCTTCCTCATATCCAATCTAAACTTCCCCTGTTTAAGTTTTAACCCATTACCCCTTGTCCTCTCACTACAGTCCCTAATGAATAGTTCCTCCCCAGCATCCGTATAGGCCCCTTTCAGACACCGGAAGCCAACCTAGAGCTGGGTTAAGTGTGAACACTAGTGGAATGGAAGAAAGCAACATTATTTGGACTAAGTTTACATATTAGAAGATGCATCTAACTTCCTCATTGCAAAAGTGCTCTCAGGGGTTCTCCAGACACTATTAGTTTACTAAAATCTTTGCTTAACCACAAGAATTTTGGAGCAACTTTTTCTTACAAAATATTAATGCTATTTTGCATTAGTAACAACAGAAATCTCAGTTTGCAAAAATGCTTCTTTCTAGGCAATGCCTTCTGAATGGGTGTTGCCATCACTAGAACCTTGTCGAGACTGTATTCTGAAGGCAACAGCTTTGTATCTAAAATGCTGATCTTTCCCGATAAAAGATGTGTACAGGAGCCTATAGAAGACAGCACTACTATTACAGCAAAGTCTGACAACTAATCTATGTGGTAATTTAGACTGGCAAGAACATATTGATACAGGGAATTTCATTAGTTATATCTGAAGGGAGCCTATAGGGATGCTTGGGATGGACTATTCATTAGGGACAGTAGTGAGAGGACAAGGGGTAATGGGTTCAAACTTACACAGGGGAAGTTTAGACTGGATATAAAGAAGTAATTCTTTACTGTAAGGGTGGTGAGGCACTGGAATGGCTTGCCCAGGGAAGTTGTGAATGCTCCATCCCTGGTGGTGTTCAAGGCCGGGTTGGACAGAGCCTTGGGTGGCATGGTTTAGTGGAAGGTGTCCCTGGTCATGGCAGGGGGGTTGGAACTAGATGATCTTAAGGTCCTTTCCAACCCTAACTTTCCTATGATTCTATGATTCTATATATGACATGATGGGATGATAACTTATTAATGAAAAAGCTAGAGGTCAGGGTAAGACATGAATGTTTTTTCTCTCTCCGTCTCCATTAGTAATTGGACTACACCTTCCCCTCTTGTTTACTGTGACATTTCCTGCACTTCCTATGTCTTTTTCATAGCCAAAACTTTCAATCTCCAATACCCAGCTTCATTCTCACTCTGAAAACGCACTGGTAGAGTTTGCTAATTTTAATTGCAAGGACTTCTTGCAAGGATCATCACACCCTATAACTCTCCTTCGTTAGTATTAGTTATCCTGGAAAATCTCTTACCAATTTTTCTTTCATATAACACAAGAAACGTTAGAGTGGATGATCTTTAAGCTTCTTAGTTTCCAAAGAAAATACCTATGACTGAGCTCAGTTTGATTTAGATGATGACTTGCAGTTGACTCATCTTCCTTTTCTCTCACAGTTGTTTGTCAAGAGGGTATCTTTGGCTCTAAGCTCTGGTGCTCTGAACTGTTCATGTCAGACCCATAGTAAAGTATTGGTGCAATGCAGTTTGACCATACCAAAGTTGAAGTTCAGTGGGCTTTGTAGTGAAATGCATAAAGCACAGTGATAGACAGTTTAGTGCACATACTTAGGAAGAACTTATGACAGCTGTGAAGACAACATTGCAAATTTAGTTTATATGGTATTTTTTCTGTAAAGAAATGGAAATCAATAAATGTTCTGTGCAGGAATAGGTATATATAGTTTGTTGAATAGGTACAACTGAATGCATATTTTAACTACATTCCTGCATACAAAAATTTATTCTGGAAATTAACACAAAGGGTTCTTTATTCTATGCAAATAATTTTCTCAATGGAATTTCCTATTTTTACTTTAAATACTGAAATACTCGATATACATAGCAGTTACTTAAAGTTCAGGCAGCATTAAAAGTCTTGAGATTTGTAGAGATGGTTACTACACCTAAAAAATGCAATGCAATTCCTTCACGCTTCTTCACTAATTAATTCTATTTTTGTGGGAGTTATTTCAGTCTGTTTAGAATGTATGAGATTCATGTGAGAAAATGTAGATCTTACCTATGACTCCCATCACATTTCCCAAACCCATCACCTCTTAGATTTTTGTGTTAATGTGATCATCTCCTGTACCTCCAAGCTAGCATAGAAGTAGATGGGGCAGCTTTGCCTTTTTGCAGGTGCCTGTATCATACGTCTTTCCTTAGATTTCTGAAGTCTGTGGCATCCTGCTGATATAGGTACACAGAAGAAACAAGGCAGAAAAACCCTCTCTCAGTTCTTTTGTCATGTAGGTTGTTACAGTTCCTTCAGAATGCAAATTAGCTGACCAAAGAAAGATGTTACCTGACAAGCCGCAGTGCTATTTGTTTAATGAAATGAGGAAAAAAGAAGGGTTATCCAGATCACCGAAGAATGAAATATGGATGTGAGAAATCATCCTTGGTGTTGAACCTCTCTGAGATCTATTCCATATGTTCATTACCAGCCTGACTCCTGTCTCATCTGAGACTACTTCATCTCTTTTCTCACATATTTCCACACCCCACAAAGTCTTCTTTGCTCCCCTCTTCCATTTCTGGATAGATTCTGCCTTTGCCCAGTTACTTATATGTGCACATTATTTTATTCTGAAAACCATTCTGTACACCAGTTGAGAATTTTCAGAGCATGCTATCACACATTCTTGTCCACAGACAGAAGAACATCTTCTGATTGAAGTAGAGCATGGTGAATTTAAGGCTGAAATCTTGTCCTGACTCAGTTGCATGGTAAGTGACATTCACTGCAAGGGTCACATGGCTGCATCTAGACTAAGCAGTCTGACTATGACATGTGTGGCAGCCTTCATCTCATTCTTATTCAGACCAAATCCAAGGCACAAAAGAAAGCTGGGTCTGTTGCAACCTTGCCGTTAGCCTTGGTAAGACATAAGGATATGTGAAGATTACTTAGGCAGGCCCTGGGGCTTGGAAGGCTGCATGAATCCCTTGCTTTAGGAAACATTTAAACTGAATGTACTTACCCTGTTACATATAAAATATGCTATTTTTTGTAATATATCTTACTAACATGTACTTTCTTTTCCTCTAAACTGTAGCAAGGTAGATTTGTCCTGTTACATAGAATCTTACAAGTCTCATGTAAAAGCTGGAAGTTTGCCTATTTATAAAAATGAAGATCGAAATTTATATTTAAGTATATTCCTCCTCCTTTACACATACATGATTTCTGGAAAAGGTCTGCTGTATACTTACTCTCGTATTGTTTCTTTCAGCTTTCAGTTCTGATATCTCTTCCTCTTTTTCAAGCAGCTGTTCCCTGCATGCATTTAATTCTTTTGTCAGTGCAGCAAATTCCTGCGGAATAAAAGTATATATGAAGTTACTCAAAATTTAAGCACTAGAATAATCAAATCCATATGCATTCTAGAGTGTAAGGATTTAAATAATATTTAGAAATCATCAACACAAACTAAAATGGCACATGTAAACATCAGTATATACCAAAACCATTTAAAGTCTTGGCATATCTAATAAAAAGTACTTATGGAAAACACTGACTTTAGTTTAGAAACAAAGGAAGGTTCTAGTTGGTGGCAACATCCCCCATACAGAAGCTATCAGAATCACACCAGAAGAGGAACAGAACTGGCGTATTCATAGCAACAGAGACACTACATTTCACACACAATGAAGTTCAACTCAACATATCGGCTTTGTGAGTGTACTTGCCTCCCTGTAAGGCAGCTGTTGCAACACGGCATGGGAGAAAAAAGTTAAGGTATTCACTAATCAAAATCTACCCAATATCAGATAAACATAATTAATGTGTTTTGTGAAAAAAAAAAAAAAACCCAAACCAAACAACAACAAAAAAAAAAGTTATTTTTAATTGATATTTGAATTTAACTATTAAAATGTATTTGGGCATTATAGTGAAAGGATGTGATGAGTCAGAGCAATGTTTACGTTTGTTAACGTGGAGTCAGTTTCCTATGAAATAACAACATAAAATGAAACTGGATTGTAACTTGGTCCTAATGTTAAGTTTTACACATGCAACTAGCAGGTTTTCTGGAAAGCATATTTTTTAGTTATTAAAATTCCTAGTAAAGTCTCTTGATTGTCACCACTGCTGTTATTCTTCAAGATTACACATAGATTTTTGTCTGTAGAAAGTGCAGACACATGGCTGTCGTTCCTTTCAAGAATGAAAAGGTTTTACTCCTTATGTGTTGGTTTTTGACAGGCATGACATACACTAAGCCGCAGTGGTTGATTTTATTCTTTAAAGCAAAAATAGATGCTACATTTCTCATGAAAACAATGGATGAAAAACCTTCAAAATTTGTTATCGTTTGTCAAAAAAAGAAAAAAGATGTCTTGATGAACAGCGTTGCTGCTTAACAAGGTATAGGCGTATTTTTAAATACTAAGTTCATTTTAGTCTGAGGAAAATAGTCAGTGCACCCACAAGCAGCCAAGGTTAAGTTGCAGTCATTCCTAATTCTTCCCCTCCCCCCCAGAGAAAGCAGTTTAAGAAAAAAACATGTCCAGGTGGTTTATCTTATCAGCCAGCTGGATGAAGCTGAGACTAAATCTACTTATTTAAGACAAAAGCTAGCAATGAGTTCAAATGGTTGGGTATGCTGCTTCCCCTTGAGTTGTTGAAGGCAGCCTTCATCTGAAATAAAGTGCTGTTAAAGAGATGCTTGGTAGGTATTCTTTGGCTCATTCTTTTTTAATCAAGTTTCTAAATAGTTTATGATATAGGGTATTATTAATAATATACTTTAAAAGTATTCCAATAGGTTTCAAGAGATATGCTGACAATCTGTGACTAAGGACTTGTTTTGTTTAATTTTTCAGTAGCTGGAACTAGATTCACAGTAAACCTTTATGCAAATTGCATGTAAGGAAAGCATTGTTTTGATATCCTTGGTGCTTTTGTTTTGCAGATCAGCTGTTGATCATATGCTTCATAACTCCTAATCAGTATTTTTATTTTACATCCTACTAATCAAGAACTTGTGAGGCTACACAGCATACTTAATGTTAAACCCCTTAACAGCCTTGGAAATGAGACTTAAATTTTAAACCTTTTCTTTCACTTCCCTGAAGTATCATTAGAACTTCTGTCTGTATGTCTTACTCTAGGATTCAGTAACTGCCAGTCCAGCAGTGTTATTCTGTCTAGAACTTTGCTCAAAAACTTCTGTCCTTAAGGTTATAATTGATGTTACATATCAAATGAAAATACTGTATCTGATAGAAAGCCAACAATCTTCATTCAGTTGGAACTGGAATTTTGAAGCACAAAAGCACACATACACTTTTTTTTTTCTTCATATTCCTGTAAGAGGAATTTTTTAGGGTTACAGGGTGAAACTCTTGTTAATAATTTATATACAATTTATACACATGAATAAGTGTCTATAGTACTTTCAGAATCTCACAGAATAAACTTTCTGTGTAATCTATGTAGTACATTGTTATTTACTTTTTCTTATTTCTTTGTATTGTTTCAGTTGGAATTGAAATAGAGATTTTAGAATATGCTTGGGCATTGGGATGGGTGACGAGTGGTGAAAAGGGTAAGGAGTATCATCTGATACTTCCCAGTTCCATTGTTTAAGTACAGTAAGGCAAACCAGTCTGATAACATGCTTTGGCAGCTTTCCTTGGAAACAGAAAAGGATATGAGTTTATCAAACTGTATATTCTTTGCTGTGCCAAGGCAAGCTTGCTACCAGCAAAACAGTCACTAATGCTTTGGTCAACACAATTTTAAATAAGGAATGAAGTTCCTACTACTTTGCTGAGCAGCATGGAGCTTATTCTTAGGGAAATTTTGTTTGGTCATCAGCGTTTCCCCTTCCTTAAACCCAAATCATTACTCAAAATTCTGCTCCCAGAGAGTGGCATACCTAACAGGGTGTCTTTGCAGCCTTGAAGTATCTTCAGCTTATCTTTACAGTAACTATTAGCACCCACTTTAGCTGCACTATCTGAGCCCAGTATTTTAGAACTTTTTGTTTGAGTCACTGGCATAGCCCCTTCAAGCCTTTTAATTATTCAGTTGCTGCTGTTCTCTGAAATTCCTCTGTGCTGTTGACATATCTGCAGTTCCAGCATTTACAACAAGCAGCCACCTCTTTATACCTCTCTTCTTCTGAGCTACCAGAGGTTGCTTGGTTGTAATGTTACAGGCAGTGAAAGATGTTTGTTCATAAAAGCTACCTAACAAAAGAATAGTTAAGCGCTTGCTAAAAGAAGGAAGACTGGAAAACTCGGATAAGCCCTTGCTCCTCAAAGCATAGGGTAAGGGGCATTGAGCAACTTAGCCAGGTGAGAGACAGATAGGCAAATTCTTGTGAATTTGCACCCTGCTCAAAGGAACTAGATCAGATAGAACCGGCGCCTGGAGAGTGATAACAGGAAAGCCTGATACACACATATGCCGAGACAAGGAGGTAAAAAGTTCAACCCCAAAAGTAGGTAAAAGGTCATCGAGGAAGACTACTAACTTCATCTTCACGACCCTCAAGACCCCCAAGAGGATGAAACTGCGCATGCTCGAGTTACGAAATCAACGGGGGATGGACTTTCTGAGAAAGGGGAGGGGATTACCTGAACTGTATAAAAGGACAAACAAAAAGCGAATTGGTTTGTGCCGTTGGTGGAGCAGAGACTCCCCGGCCACCCAGCGCTGTCTTTACTTATCGCAGCTTGCTGATTGTTTGATTGACAATAAAAGTTATTATATCTTTAATTCGAGTCTCTAAATATAAGAGTAAGAGCTTTGACTTCTCTGAACTGAATGATAATAGACAGAAGGTTTTTTTTTTCTTTAGCATAAGCCTTTTCAAGGAAAGTCTCAAAGTAAAATTGAGTTTGCCCCGGAGGTTTACAAATGAGTATTTCTGTCACATCTGCTTTGATGAATCAACACCTAGGATAAAACCTCACAACAAGTTTTCAACTCATGTTTCCAAAACTGCAAGTAAAACTCATTTCAAATATACCCTTTTTATCCAAGGTGTCCCTGAGATATGAGAGTGCTCCAGGGAATGTATTTCTTCCACAGGTTAGAAACAAAGCATATTTTTGTTTTACCCAGTTATGTAATCAATAACACATGATGATAACAACCTCTGCCTGTGCAATTCCCTCCCATTCCCAGGGATCAAGGGAATACTGTCATCTGGAATTATTGTTTGCAGCAGAAATCTTGCATGGTCAGTCATAGTTTGGGAGCCCTGAAGGCAGTATCTGTTGCATAACTAATTTGGTTTGACAGGCACAACTGTGCTCTTAAAGCTTATGTAGAAGTTGTATGGCTATAAAGCTAATTAAGAACTGGAGTGAATTAAAACTGTATGAAAATTATTCAGCTGACTGTACTGCTTTTATATTATGCTATGACATCAGGACACTAACAACCCAAGAAAGAACAATTATTTTTGTCACATGAATAAACATAATCTCAAGAGCCTACCTTATCTGCTGTTTCATTTTGTCTTAATACTTGGGCTATAAAGCAGTCTGACTGAAAATTATCTGTCTCAAAATGACAGCTCATCATTTATCCCATGTTTATCTTTAAAGAGAGGTCAGAAGTCCTGAAAGCAAATTCAAGAGAAATTTGTAGCCACTGAAAGGATCGTTAGGCATGAGAAATAACAAAAAGTCACAGACTTTCCCGGGTGAGGCATCTGAGGTACAGTCAGAGCAGAGGCTGGAGGGTGCCTGGGAGAATGGGAGGCCATGGAGACAGGCCTGCTGACAGAGCTGCCAGATGTGCTGGCAGCAGGACTGTGCTAGGGAGGCATACCACAGCTCTCTTGCTATTAAATCTCTGCCTCTAGGGGCTGGCTTAACAAATGCTGCTTTCTTTGCTTATTGTTCCCAGGAAAGGCCTATGAGATTTATTTTGCATGAATAAATAAGCACAAAACGTATACAACTAGTCTTCAAACTGAGGGTATGCCTCAGAAATTATGAGACCTCATAGCTGCAAAGCTCAACTGTTCAGTGTGTGCATACAGTCCAGTACAGAGGTAGTTGAAATAAAAATACAGTCTCTCATCATCCCCC
The DNA here is from genome assembly GCA_028858755.1 of Ara ararauna. Lineage (NCBI taxonomy): Eukaryota > Metazoa > Chordata > Aves > Psittaciformes > Psittacidae > Ara > Ara ararauna. The sequence continues at coordinate 123,776,312 of CM054376.1, read as the reverse complement.
CCACAAAAGAAAAAACACCCGCAAAGCTGCTGAAAAGAGAAAATTTGTAAAAAAAAAGAAAAACCTTAAAAAAACCCCAAACTCCGCAACATAAAATTCAGTTTTAGAGATATGGGGGAGATTCAGCTTAAAATCTTCTCTGGATATTGCATATTTGAACCACAATTCATTTCAGGAAGGTCTGAGCAAATTAATCACTGTATGGAGAAAGACTGGTAAGGCCTTATGATTTTTATTTTACATTCCACACAAGCTATGTCAGCTGATTTGCTTTCCTACAAATTTAGAGGTAACTTGTTTAACATAGAAGAGTAGTATATACCACAATTCACTCACAGTTTTAATCTCTCATTTATTATGTTTTCATCCAATTAAATTCTGTAGAAAATATTGTACTTTCTTTTTTTCTCTTTCCTTCATTGGAAATATTGTTGGAAATTCTCCACACTTCCTAAATCATCAACTATTTATTTTAGCTATTGTCATGGGTTTGTCATTGGCAGCACACAAACTTCAGTCCTGTTGACTCCCATTACCAAGACAAAGCACTGCAAAATTCTGAATGTATTTCACTGTTGATCTTAGTACAGAAGAACCATAACAATAATCCTTAGTTCTAGATTAGGTTGACTGCAAGATTTAAGTATGTGGGTTTGGTGTCAGTCCTCTGAAATGTTTATTATTACATTTCTGCTCAAAGTAAGACTTCCTGGGCACACAAGTTTTAGGTTGGATAAGATGTACCCTGACGTATTGTAACAGGACCCAGGTAAAACCAGGAAGTCTGGTTTGGACTAAAATTTTTGTCTCTTCATATATTAAAAAAAAAATAAAAAATCATACTTTCAGAATTGTGGTCTGAGTCTCTTTAAAAATATTATGGATACATTTGTACTATGATTTTGTTTCCAGGAGAGTTTTCTGTACTACTCCACAAATAAATGCAAGCAAAATTGACTTCACCATTTTCACGCAAGGGTTTTTTTACCCCTTCAAGAAAATTGGCCAATAAATTATATAACAAATAATATGATGTGGGTGGACCACATCATGTTGAACTACTAAACCTCTAATTTAAACTCAGTGTTACTTTATTTGACTCATACCATGATTTCGCAGACAGGGAATAAGGTGCTTTTCTTTTCATGTGTGATCTTAGTGGCTCTTACGTATCCACAAAACATGCTTCAAAATATTAGGAGTTACCAATGATGGTTCAAGTTTTTTATCAGTCTGCAAGACATTCCTAAAATGTAGAAAATGTGATAAAATGTCACAATGTGAGAGTTCATTAATTCACAGAGAAAAATGAAGAGGAGGAGATTTCTGTTATGCGAGAGAGAGAGCTAACTCCATAATAGAGTGGACTTGTGACCCCACACTCTATTTTTTTCTTTTCCTTCCTGCCTTCCTGCCTTCCTGCCTTGCTCCCTTCCTCCCTTTCCCCTTCCTCTCCTCTCCTTTTCTTCCAGAAAGGTGGGCACTAACAGAAATTTTGCAATGTGTCCTTACTCACACATACGCACACAGTCAATACTGCTTCAAAGAAAGAAAAAAACTTTTTAGAGCCTCAGAGCCCATGTTAATATCTGCAAGAATTAAATAATTCCAATACATTCAGTGTCATTCAGTGAAAACTGGACAAATGGACAACTACTATACAGCTTTCTGACAAGAAGGTATTCCTTTAAATTCTTAGTTGAATCTACATCACATTTTGAATTAAGCCTTGCGAATATTTACTTATTCAACCATCCCCTTCTAGGTAGTAGGAATCATCTCAAATTAGTATAGCCTCTCTGTGGATAGCCTACTATTCTGGATGAATTATTTACCATTATGACTGTGGTCACAAATTAAAAGAGATATAATAGGGTTTTGATGAGCAAAAGAAAATCACACAAATTCTCTTTCAGTACCTTAAAAAAAAAATCAAAAAAGCCTGCCTTTAGAAAGTACCTGAAAAGAATAATAGCGAACTAAGGATTATACTAGATAAAAATTATATATCTGATTAAGGCCATTGAACATACTGAACGAATGTGGATATACATACCTTGGTTTAGCTTTGCAGCATATGCAACCTTACTCTTATATAAATATCATCTAAATTCACCAGCTGCATCATGTTACTGTCACAATTTGTTAAAAGAACAAGATTACAAAAAAGAATTCAAAATTATCTTTCAAAAGTCAAACATAAAGAAACTTTAACTGTTATCTGCTTACATATTAGTTCATGTGATAGTACTTCTAGATAAATTTAAAGGTAATGAATGAGAAGAGCATGCCACTGTCAAGACTTGTGGTATTATCTGCTTCATTTTCCTGCTATAGTACACACTTGCCATATAAAGATTAATTCCCACAGATTTTTGAAGCCAAAGTGTATCTGCCCAGCAACATGGGTATTACAATGGCTCCATTTTTGGGAATGATTTTCTAATGCAGGATTACATCAGGAAGAAATCAGACACCACACATGAAGATCTGGGCACAAATTTGCCAGTTTTCACTTCAAATTAGGGCAGTAATAATATGAATGTAATTCACATGGCTTTAGAATCATTGTCACCAAGTAGTACAACCACAAGCAATAGCCCAAGTATAACTCTCAAATCAGTACCAAACAGCTAAACACAAAACTGTTTCATTATTTCCCAAAATTAACCTGCAAAATTGTCATTTAAAAACTTAAATTTTACATGACTCCAGCTAAAAAAACACCCAGTTGACATTTCTGTTTCTTTTCACAGTCCATTTCTCTTTAATTAAAAAACTGCTTAATAAACTAAAGAGTCTGCTGTTTTAATAATGTTGTCCTACTCCTGTATTTTTAAATAATTTAGATTTGGTGCTTTGTATTATCTGTAGCATACTGATCATTAAAATTTATACTTTCTGAAGAATAATGTCCACCCAGCGGGTATTGGCCTAACAAAGCCACATTTAACACAATCATAATCATAGAATCATAGAATAGTTAGGGTTGGAAAGGACCTTAAGATCATCTAGTTCCAGCCCCCCTGCCAGGGGCAGGGACACCTCCCACTAAACCATGCCACCCAAGGCTATGTCCAATCCACCCTTGAACACCGCTAGCAATGGAGCATTCACAACTTCCCTGAGCAACCCATTCCAGTGCCTCACCACCCTTACAGTAAAGAACAAAGGAAAAAAGACATGATAAAATAGACAACAGGCTTTTATATTTTTCCCTAAAATTTCCTGTGTTCTGGGAAACTCTTCAGATTATGGCAACAGATGTGCATTCATAAAAGCAAAAAAAAGATCTCAAGCACAAGGTAGTAGATGCTAAAAATCTAGTCATCCTTAGTAACACACTATAAAACTTGAGGCTTCAAAGGACTTGATAGCCTCCATACATAAAAATATTATAGCTCTTATAGTAGAAGATTATAAAAATATAGCCTACTTTTGCATATTTTATTATTAAAATGTAGCAAACCCAATTTACCAAACTAGACTCATTCTCCCATATTCATGAACAAGAATTAAAAGAATTAAACTGAAATTGGGTTGCTGGAGGTTTTTTCCCCAAATAAAAAGCAAATGGAAAATTAAAAGGTCTCCTGATTTGCAGTTCAGGTTAGCAAGATCAACTTGGAAGAGATATCACAGTGAAGGACAACATATCCTGTTACTTTGAAAACAGCAATTGTGCCTTCAGTGCTTTGCTCCTGACTGATGGGAACACTGAGGCACACGGAGTCTATAACCAAATTAAACAGCTGTCAGATTATTAATGAAATGGGATGGGCTAAAACATCCTTCATATAAACATCTGTAAATACAAGAAAGCTGAATTTGTAATTCGGATGGGTGAGGTTTAAACAGTTCATAATATTATAGATAGTGTAGGATGAAACTGCAGACTGGCTTACAATGTGCTTTAATTAGTCATATTTCAGAATGTTCTACTACACATACTGTATTGTGTAGAAGTATTAGTCATGTAAGACACTATGGCAGCGCACTTCTCAGAAGTAAAAGTGTTAGTTGGGGCTAAAGTGATTTTATTTATTCAAATCATACTACTGAAGTATGGAAGGGAATCAGCTATATAATAAGAGAAATTGAACAATCAACTTCTTTTGTTTTTCATTTAATAATAAATGCCTTTGTTTAACAGATATTTCTATTCACTTACAAAAGTTCATAAAAAATTTGCAGATAAAGATACGTTGCAGACTTTATTATTATTTTCAAGTGACATTCTTTAACATAAAGTATATATATGAGTATATCTTGATTAATTAAATATTGTAATGCATCAAAACTGATGACAATTTACTACTCCACAGTTAGAAATTTGTCATCTGTCAGCAGAGACAAAGAGCAAAATATGGTCTAAAATGTCAAAACTATGACTAATTTATAAATTAATTTTAAAGAAAATTTGATTGATTTTATTCTGATTTGACAGAAGTATATCTTCCCAGATATTTAAATATTAAATATGTGAAATGGTCACAAAGCAGTAGCCTAACCAGAGACCAAACTGCTGTAGAATAGAATCGTAGAATAGTTAGGGTTGGAAAGGACCTTATCATCTAGTTCCACCCCCCCTGACATGGGAAGGGACACCTCACACTAAACCATGCCACCCAAGGCTATGTCCAACCCAGCCTTGAACACTGCCAGCGATGGAGCATTCACAACTTCCCTGGGCAACCCATTCCAGTGCCACACCACCCTTACAGTAAAGCATTTCTTCCTCATACCCAGTCTAAACTTCCCCTGTTTAAGTTTGAACCTGTTACCCCTTGTCCTCTCACTACAGTTCCTCATGAAGACTCCCTCCCCAGCATCCCTGTAGGCCCCCTTCAGATACTGGAAAGCTGCTATGAGGTCTCCAAGCAGCCTTCTCTTCTCCAGGCTGCACAACTCCAACTTTCTTGTCTTATCTTCATTTGGGAGGTGCTCCAGTCCCCTGATCCTCCTCGTGGCCCTCCTCTGGACTTGTTCCAACAGTTCCACGTCCTTTTTATGTTGAGGACACCAGAATTGCACACAACACTCCCAGTGAGGTCTCACAAGAGCAGAGCAGAGGGGCAAGATCACCTCCTTCTACCTGCTGGTCACGCTCCTTTTGATGCAGCCCAGGATACAGTTGGCTTTCTGGGCTGCAAGAGCACACTGCTGGCTCGTGTTCATTTTCTCATCAACCAACACACCCAAGTCCTTCTCTGCAGGGCTGCTCTGAATCTCTTCTCTGCCCAGTCTGTATGTGCGCCTGGGATTGCTCCAACCCAGGTGTAGGACCTTGCACTTGGCACGGTTAAACTTCATCAGGTTGGCATCAGCCCACCTCACAAGCCTGTCAAGGTCCCTCTGGATGGCATTCCTTCAATCCAGCATATCAACCTGTCATGGCACAACCAAAGCACACAGCTTCGTGTCATCGGCAAACTTGCTGAGGGCGCACTCAATCCCACTGTCCATGTCATCGACAAAGATATTGAACAAGAGCAGTCCCAACACAGATACCTGAGGGACACCAGTCGTTACTGGTCTCCAGCTGGACATTGAGCCATTGACCACAACTCTTTGCCTGCGGCCATCCAGCCAGTCCTTTATTCACCGAGTGGTCCACCTATCAAATTGGTGTCTCTCCAACTTAGAGACAAGGATGCCATGCGGGACAGTGTCAAACACTTTGCACAAGTCCAGGTAGATGACATCAACTGCTCTACCCTTGCCCATCAGTTCCGTAGCCCCATCGTAGAAGGCCACCAGATTGGGCAGGCAGGATTTCCCTTTAGTGAAGGCATGCTGGCTGTCACCAAGTACCTTGTTGTTTTTCATGTGCCTCAGCATGCCTTCCTGGAGAATCTGCTCCAAGATTTTGCCAGGCACAGAGGTGAGGCTGACTGGTCTGTAGTTCCCCAGTTCATCCATTTTCCCCTTCTTGAAACTTGGGGTTATATTCCCCTTTTTCCAGTCATCGGGAACTTCATCTGACTGCCAGGATTTTTCAAATATGACGGACGGTGGCTTAGCAACTTCATTTGCCAGCTCCTTCGGGACCTGCAGGTGGATTTCATCAGGTCCCATGGACTTGTATACCTTTAGGTTCCTAAGATGGTCTTGATCCAGGTCCTCTCCTACAGTGGGCCTAGGGTCTTCATTCTGACAGCCCCTGCATCTGCCTTCCAAGACTTGGGTGGTGTGGTCAGGGCATTTGCCAGTGAAGACTGAGGCAAAGAAGTCATTAAGAACCTCAGCCTTCTCCAAATCCAGGGTAGCCAGCTCACGGAGAGGGCCCACGTTGTCCCTAGTCTGTCTGCCCTTTGCAATATACCTATGGAATCCCTTCCTGTTAGCTTTCACATCCCTAGCCAAGTTTAATTCTGACTGGGCCTTAGCTTAATTCTAACTGGGCCTTAGAATTAATTTTACTGAATTAGAAGATTGCAACCTCCCACTGCCAGGACAGAGTTTTATCTTATGTTTATCCTGCCTTTTTATTCTTTTGTTTTTTCAAGATTAAAATAAACACAAAGTTATAAAGGGAGGGTCATGGTTTAGACCCAGCTGGTAACTGCACCATGCAGCTGTTCACTCACTCCCCTCCCTTCCCTACCTCTGGGCCAGATGGGGAAGAGAATTGAAAGAATATAAGCCACATGGGCTGAGATAAGAACAGTTTAATAACTAAAATAAAATAAAATATAGTGATAATAGAAATAATAGTAATAGGAAAGAATGAGAGAAGAAATGAAAGCTCAGAAAACACAGGTGATACACAATACAATTGCCCACCACCTGCTGACTGATACCTTGCCCAATCCGAGCAGTGATCAGTCCCTTCCAGGTAACTCCCTCTAGTTTATATACTGGGCATGATGTGCTGTGTTATGGAATACCCCTCTGGCTAGTTTGGGTCAGGTGTCCTGTCCCCACTCTCGACTTCCCGTGCCCTCCTTACTGGCAGAGCATGAGACTGAAAAGCCTTTGATCAGAGTAAGCATTACTTAGCAACAACTAAAACACTGGTGTGTTGCCAGCATTGTTCTCAGGCTAAAGCCAAAACACAGCAGTGCACCAACTAGGAGGAAGAAAAAATAACTGTTACAGCTGAAACAAGGCCATTGAGTAGCCCTGGACAATATGCAAATTGCTGAAGTGCTTTATAGACTGTCCAATGGCTTCAGCACATACATGCATACATACAACTCTCATTATATGGCAGATTGAGGTCAGTACATGGCCCTAAGAAATAACCTAAAATAAATCCTGACAGAGAGGATATACAAAGGGTCACTGCATGAAACAACACACACTTACCAGTAAACAGAACAGACCTTGTCTTATAATGTTGGTAAGGAATTCATAGCTTATTTTGGTGCCAATTCCAGTTTACAAGTCTGGTTCATTTTAAGCATGCCTGACTCACTTTTCAAACTCTTTACCTCTCTAGCTTCAACTTAGTTCTCTGCATAGCATCTTGTTTTTTTCACAGGCAAACTTGAGAAATACAGCATGACCTTTCCTTCTCTCTCATTTTGGGGAACACAAACTATTCTGACACTTGTCTCCTTCTCTTCTTCCTCAGCATTATATCTTGGTAAATTTTATTCATGACCACTCATTCATTTATTAAGAATAGGTCAACAAGTCTGCTATTCAGAACACATTCTTCATTCCACAGTAAAAGTGTATTTTTTCCCCTTTCAGAATTTGAAATAGCATACTTATGATATTATCCATGTTTCTCCATAAAAAGGACAAATCAGAAATGGGCAAATACAGGGACTGTTGGGTTTTTTTGTTTGGTTGGTTTGGGTTTTTTTAAGTGATGTTTAAGATAAATACTACAAGCACGTGTCACAGGAAGCTTTGCTACCTCATCTTCACACAAGCACTTCAGAAGCAGTTGGGATTGTTTGAAGTGCGACCCTCATTTTGAAAACTAAATCAGAGTTTCTGATCTAGTGCTCTAAGTGAACGCTGTACTTGAAACAAGCCAGTTGCCTTTGAGGTGCTGCAGAGTAACTGTTTCAGTTTGAAGTTCATTATCCTACTACATTACTATCAATTCAATTGTATGTCTGTCCCCTTTTACTACCCTGTGTTTCCAGATAACTACATAAAAACACAGATGATAATGTTCAGGACAGAATATATGTGACATCTTTGAGCTCTTCTATTCAGGAAAGCTCAGTTTAGGATTCCAGGTATCACTGCAAGATCTGAAAGAGTCATATGAAGGGGAGAGAAAATAAAAATTACCTTTCTAAAGTAGCATTTTAGTGAAATGCAGTAACACACACAAACATACCTATAGGGACTATTAAACATTCTCACTAGATATTTTTAAACTTTACTAGATTCAGACTATTACTTAGCCCGTCTTTAGCACTCAGCCCTCACAATAGCTAACATCAAGAGAAATAGAAAACACTATTTTAGTAATACTGATTCTCAGAAATCCTGGTGCATTTGTAACATAAATAAACCGTGCTTACATTGTACCTCCCCTGTGAAATAGAAGGCATACAGACTCATTCCCACTTGCCCACAGATATGAATCTGTTAGATTCACTGCAGAGAATACTTCACAAACTTCTTGCGGTTTTTTTGTGTAATATTTGGCTTATGATTTGTATTTCTCTGAGATGTGCTGCAATGTTCAGAAGTTAAAAATAAAACAATCCAAACCAAACTAGCTAACATGTGTAAAAAAGTGCATGTTAAACACATATTTTTCCCTGGGTATATTTACTTACAGTATGTTTCCAGAAACAAGACCATTATAAAAATGACAAGTAAACATCCACAGAAAGGCAAACACCAGAAATACAATGGAGGCAGAACACTTGTTTCAGAACATGCTCCTAATTTCCAGCTGGGTGAACTGCATTAGTAGTGTAGCCTCACAAATCTTCCCAAACTAGACATGTGCTGAAGCTTAGGGTCCCATAGCAGTTCAGAAGATTTTAAAACTTTACAGCTAAACTCTTTTGCCCTGGTACCCCCCTTCCTGAAGCCTGTGGATGCAAAGGAATCAAACTCAATCACAACAGTGGAAAATATTTAGTATTTAACTTCCAAAAAGTCGGTCCCTAGAGCAAACGCATCAATTCCTTCAAGCCAACTTAAAATTGAAAAGCATATTAACTTGAGAGGAAAATTTTTACTATAGCTGACCCTAAAGTCACAGTTACAGCCCATCAGCTTTCAGGAAGGTCTCACCCAGGCACTCCTTCCTCAACCTCAAGCCAGGATGACTTTGATACCCTTCCCAGCCCAGTAGCAGTGGAGGGGACCATGATGCCAAAACAGGACTCTAGGTGCCAGCACTCTCAAATAAGATTAAGATTGTTAGGTTTAAGTATCATCAGAGTATGCATGATGGCAGGCCTATGTAAAACTCCCTGCTTGCCCTGACAAACTAATAATTGTGTAATTAATTACTTAATTGTTAATAGTGATTAACTATCTCAAACAGCTTATTCTGCCAGATTTCTGAATGTGACATACTTTCTTTGATGGGCAACTGGGCAAGAGGAGATAAATTTGAAAATAGTTATTGGGAAGTATCTCTTCAATAAAATAGAAAACAAATAAAAGTAAACAAAGTAAATAAAGGAACCTCCCTTCACACGTCAACTGCTTGGCCTATCTATAAAACCCCCAAAATGATCATGTGAGAAAGCTGAGAAAAGTGATTACTGCAATAAAGAGGATACCAAAATTCAGTGAAAAGCAAAACCTAGTAGACAACAGCCTTTTCAGAAGATAATTTGTTGTACTAGTTTAAAGTTGGTAAAACTGAACAGTTGCTTGTTTGCATATATTACCAACAAAACTCCATAGTGAGCCATTTGTGTTAAGCATTTACCTTTTAGTTCCTTAGCAAAACGGGACAATTTCTCATTATTGTAGAGAAATATTTCAGTTGAGAGAAATGGGATTGTGTACCTCGAATATGGAAAAAAGTAGACACTGAATTAGAGGCCACAGCATTGCATTATGCCACTCATACATGAAAATAAAATAAACCTCCCGGCCATAAAAGCAACACTTTTCAAAACAGAAAGAACGTAAATCTTGCAGAAAATGATACCTCACTGGTTGCCCATTCTCTAGGGAATGTATGTGCTTTTCTACTTGTAATAAAAGCAGTGGGACTTAGTTAAGTGTAATGAAGATAGTGAATAAATAAAGCAATAGCACAATACTACACTTTATAAACTTTGATTTACAGACACGCAATTGTCTCAGTATAAACCCTGAAATCTCTGTCATCACAAAAAGGTAATTGCCTGGAATATATTTAATAAATAACCATCACTTATTAGTTTACAGAAAATCTTGAATATATCTGTTTCAGGCAGACACCTAGTTTAGCACTTCTAAGTTTGTATTGATTAACAAAAGCTGTGACAAGGAGGAGGTAAAAAATGAACGAATCCCAGCATCAGAAATAAAGCAGAAGATAACTCCAGAGATCTCTGTTATGTGCCAAAGTCTACATCCTAGGTGCCTGTCCCAGGTTTGGCCATGCAGTCTGCAACTCAGATCACCTCCAGCTTACACACAGGCACCATATCTATCTCACAGTTTGTCTGTAAACTGTCTGTGGACAACCTGGCAGACAAAACCCCTGCCTGGGTGCTAAACCACCTACCAGTTTGGAAAGGTAATGCTTCACTATACCTGGTCAGAGGACCCTGTCTGTGTCTTGACCTGCTTGATGAACTGGAAATATGACTTCTTTGTCAGCCAGAATGCTAGCTGCCTGTGCAATATTTAGTATATAATCGTCACATGCAAATTTACTAAAAGTCTTAAAGATACCTACATAAACAGATGTCTATTTTAGCACTATTGGAATGCAAGAAAATCAGTTCATTTTATAGAACTGAAGGTGGCACCTGGAGGCACCTCTTTTCTTTCTCATCCATTTTGAATCAATTGGTTTTCAATAGTCCACCTGGGTTGGAGCAATCCCAGGCACAGCTACAGATTGGGCAGAGAAGAGATTCAGCCCTGTAGAGAAGGACTTAGGTGGGTTGGTCGATGAGAAAATGAACATGAGCTGGCAGTGTGCACTCACAGCCCAGAAAGCCAACCATATCCTGGGCTGCATCAAGAGGAGCGTGACCAGGAGGTCGAGGGAGGTGATCCTGCCCCTCTATTCTGCTCTCATGAGACCTCACTTGGAGTATTGTGTGCAGTTCTGGTGTCCTCAACATAAAAAGGACATGGAAAGGAGGGCCATGAGGATGATCAGGGGACTGGAGCACCTCTTCTATGAAGACAGGCTGAGAAAGTTGGGGCTGTTCAGCTTGGAGAAGAGAAGACTGCATGGAAACCTCCTAGCAGTCTTCTGGTATCTGAAGGGGGCCTATAGGGATGCTGGGGAAGAACTCTTCATGAGGGACTGTAGTGAGAGGACAAGGGGTAACAGGTTCAAACTTACACAGGGGAAGTTTAGATTGGATATGAGGAAGAAGTTCTTTATGGTAAGGATGGTGAGGCACTGGAATGGGTTGCCCAGGGAAGTCGTGAGTGCTCCATCCCTGGTGGCGTTCAAGACCAGGTTGGACAGAGCCTTGGGTGACATGGTTTAGTGTGGTGCGAGGTGTCCCTGCCCATGGGAGGGGGGTTGGAACTGAATGATCTTAAGGTCCTTTCCAACCCTAACTATTTTATGATTCTGTGATTTCCATTTCCAGTCTCTATTATTCAAAATCTTACTACCAACTTTACGAACAAGCCACTGAGCTATAGTGGAAGTTAATACATTATTTTTATTTAAAGTGAAATATAAGTGCCTATATACTAAGAAAGCAATGTATTCTAATGCGGGAGAGACTAAATGGGCATCTAGAAAAGCAAAGTTCCTTCTTTAAATTTTGGAGTTATTTTTCAACTGCACTCAATGGTCAAAACCAAGACTGAATTAAAATGCAGTTACAGCATTTCAGTGTTCATTACCCACTTTTAGAAGTTTTTGGAAACAAAACCAAATAAAATGAAAAAAACCCCAACCAAATCGCCAAGCAACTGTATTGCAATCACATCAAAAGACTTTCTCAGCAACAAAAAATGCAATATGAGAATAAAATGAGTCCACTTTGCAAAAGTAAAGGGGATAGTAAAAGCTGTCCTCACAGACATACAAGTCCCTATCTGCTTAAACAGATATATTTGAAAATATCCTTCTCTTCTGGTCATGCTTAACTTTGCATAAAGTTGTACCTTCTGTTTTGCCTCAGGAAGCCTATTCAACTTGATTTATTCTTTTTGTACAAATTATGTCCAGATTTTATTTGTCTGTTATTAAGTAGCTTATGTAAAACTGTATGGACATGCACACAGTCTCTACTAGACCTTCAAACAACAGTTTGCATAAGAACTTCCATGTATGTCAATTTTTAAATGTAAATGAAAAGTTTAAGTACTTCTTTTAAATTATTCTTGAAAGGCCTTCTCTGTAGAGACTGGATAGTATTTCATAGATATCTTTATAAAACATTTAAAAAGAAATCTTTGTTTTGCTATCAGAGAACTAATAATGTAATAAAAAGAATTATTCATATGACTGATGCCTTCTTCACCTTTCCTATGTGTAGTATCATATTTCTGTCTATTGATGAAATTTCTATATTAGGACCTCTGTATTCCAGAAGAATTGACTGAAAAAGTGAACTTGACAGCCTTCAGCTTTATTATCTGAATGAGTCTTCGTGGGTTCAGCAGTAGCAGTCATTTTTCTCCTTCTTAGTAGCTGGTGCAGTGTTGTGTTTTTGACTTTCAGCCTGGGAACAGCGCTGATAACACCCATGCTTTCAGTTGCTGCTCAGTAATGTTTACTCTGACCAAGGACTTTCTGAGTCTCATGCTCTGCCAGGGAGGTGGGGAAACTGGGAGGAAGCAGAGACTGGACACCTGACCCAAACTAACCAAAGAGGTATTCCATACCACAGCACATCATGCCCCCTATATAAACTGGGGGCAGTTACCCGAAAGGGTTAGATCACTGCTCTGTTGGGCTGGGTATCGGTCGGCGGGTGGTGAGCGATTGTATTCTATTCCCTTGTTAATTCCCTTATCATTATTATTATTGGTGGTAGCAGCAGTGATTTGTGTTATACCTTAGTTACTGGACTGTTCTTATCTCAGCCCGTGGGGGTTACATTCTTTCAATTCTCCTCCCCATCCCTCCAGGAGTGGGAGGAGGAAGACGGTGATTGAGTGAGCAGCTGCGTGGTTCTGGGTTGCCCACTGGGCTTAAACCATGACATGTGATCATTTGGACTTGTTAAGGAAAGAGGGAGATGCATGTACAAACTGCTTAACCTATCCTTTTTTTGTTCTTCCAAGAGTATTTGCTGTAATTTGCAGTACTGCTGATCCTGTGTCATGGATCAATAAACCCCTACAGTGAAATAAAACTCAAGAGAAGTCAGACAAGGATGATGTGCTCATGAAGCTCAGAAAGTAATGTCCGAAGTGGACATAGATATCATAAAGGCAGCTGAACTTATCTCAGCACCTGTATCAGTTGAGTGGGTCAACTGGTTATATAAATGGCCTTCTCTAAAATGGTCAACAGAAAGCGTTATTTTCCTGAGCCAGACAGATCAGCATGCGGGAGCTGTATTTGTGGCTCAGACCAACATGAGTATAAATATTGAGCAGACAGCAAATTTGACTTTGAAGAGAACAACAGGTTTGAGCTGGCTTCAACCTATGTATTCCTTCCCAGCAACATTCCCAGGAATGCCCACCACCATGACAAGCAACATATAGAGAACAGTAATAGGAATTATGTTCATTATGTGAGTTCACTGTACAGCACAACTGCCACGTTGTGCTTCTGTGGCAATTTCAGAATATCTTGCTGTATCACTTTTCTAAACCAAAATCCCAGGTAATGTCAAACATCTTCAAACAAGTAAATTTGGTATTAAACAGGAAATCCTTCTTGTATGTACTATCTAAAAGAACCTGGTCAGAGAGTGTTGGGTTCTGATATTCTGAAAACTGAACAGTAACAATTCAATAGCTCTCACAGTTTTTTTTCACTTCTTTTGAAACTGATGTTACTACGTAGATACGTGTGATGAATATTAGTTTATGCTGATGCTCTTCTAAAAGGACAGACCACAGTACTACATGGTGGATTCAGATTTGCAAAGCAGCTGAATAAAACTACAGCCCTCAAGGGCTGCAAAATGTTTCCAGAAGTCTCTACTACATTGGCAAACTTCTTAGGAACAACAACACATGGGTGATTCAGACTCAAAAGCTTTTTCCATTAATTGAATTTCTGTACACTGAAATAGGCTTTTGTGGTAGCTCCTCATCTTGGGCAAATATTTTTGTTCACGCCAAATAAAGTTGTTTTATACATTCAGAACAACATCATCTCCTCTGCTCACAGCTGGAGAGTGCCATGGTACCATGAGCTGTGAGAGATACAGATGTGATGTGAGAATATAATATTCTAAGAGAAGACTAAGAAGTGGAGAGAATGAGATGCCTTCTGGGATACCTTTGGAGGATTTTAGACTAACTGAAATATATACAGGTCACACATTTATAGCTACCAAGAGGGAATTATACAACAAGTTAGTCCCTGAAAACCTGTCTCCTTACCTTGTAAGGCATATTGTCTTTACGGAAGTGATTAAATCTATTGCATACTAAAACTGCCCCCAGGTGTATGCCATTTGGACAGCTGGTCCTGGAGTTGGAGGTTAAACTGTAACACTGCAACAGCTCGGACTTATCCTCAAAGTTATTTAAGAACATAAAAATCAACAGGGATGTTATGCTGTTTATGGGCAGGAGATCATAAGATCAGAAAAGAAGTAAAAAGGTAAAATAGTATCTAGGAAGTACATGTTTTTTTCCTACAGTAGCTACCAGGAAGAAATGTTATTCCTATGTGTGACCAGTATGCTGCTTTCTGCTAACGAAAATGTTAATTAGGATTGAAACTTGCTATTGTTTCTAGTCTTTACTTCCTCCAGAGTATTCTATATGAAGACAAGCTGAGAACATTGGGACTATTCAGCCTGCAGAAGAGAGGGCTGAATGGAGACCTCATAGCAGCCTTTTAATATCAGAAGGGGGCCTACAAGGATGTTGGAGATGCAATACTAAGGTCAAGTGAAATTCAGACTCTAAAGAAGGATTATATACCCACTTCTATACTTTTGCAAATATAAACTAATCCACACTGCAGCAGCATCAGAATGTAAAAGTAACCAGAGCAAGAGTTTCTCTTAACAAATTTCTTTTAGTGGTCTGTCATCATAGCTCCTCAGGTAAAGAAAAGAAATATGCTACATTTAATACACAGTTTAGAGTTCTCATACTATGGATTTTTTTTCCCTGTCATTTCCTTTGGGAAATTGAAACCAAGTTTAATCCTTGCTTTAGTATTATATTCAATCATTATTGTATAAAGCATTTATGCATTTCCAATCCAATGATTTTCTTGAGGCACTGAGGATATTCAAAATATAATATTTGGTGTAAGCTTTTTCCTCTGATCTGTCACATCCAACATGTGTATGCTTTCCAATTATTTCTAACTTCTATGGGCTGTAAGCATGAAACAAGTGCTTAAGTAACACTGACCTTTAAAATAATTCATTTTCTTTCTTGGGGAATATTTGTTTCTTCTTAGATGCCAAGTATTAGCAATTTAATAAAGCAGAACTGTTCCCTGGGGAAACAATTACAAAAAAAAATCTATCTCATCACTCAAAATGTAATATATTTGTATGCATATATAGTTACAAGAAGGGACCTTAAAGCTCATCTAGCTCCAACACCCTGCCATGGGATGGTTGCTCAAAGCCCTGTCCAACCTGGCCTTGAATACTGCCAGGGATGTGACAGCCACAACATCTCTGGGCAACCTGTTCCAGTGTCTCACTGCCCTCACAGTAAAGAATTTCTTCCTAATGTCTAATACAAATCTCCCCTCTTTTAATTTAAAGCTATTCCCCTTGTCCTCTTACTACATGCCCTTGTAAAAAAGTTCCTCTCCAGCTTCCTTGTCAGTCCTTTTAGGTACTGGAAGGCTGCTCTAAGGTCTCTGCAGAGCCTTCTCTGGGGTGAACAAGCCCAGCTCTCTCAGCCTGTCTTCATATTTTGTTATTTACACTTTTACTGTGGACCTTAAAGAGCTGTAAAAAAAGGGAGTATTAATACTGCCATTTTGCAGAAGCTCAAGATCATGCAAACCCAGCAACTGGATCTGCATACTAAGTGTCCTGTCTTTGCTCTGACCACTAGCTTGCACAGTTTCTAGTCATGAAGTAATGGCGTTGAGGTATCAAAGTATGATAGACTGTTCTGTCTAAATGACTTTATATCCATCAGCACTGTCCATCCAGGTGTGCTAGAATACATGCATACTTTAAGAGTACATCTGCAGATATTACTTCTTATCAAGAAATATTTTTTCAATGTATATAACAATTGCAGTTGTTTAAAGATTAATCTATAAAAATGATACATATATATATATATAGAGAGAGAGAGAGACAGTCAAGATTTGGTATATCTCGTATGAAAGACAGCAAACCCAGCAGTCAAGTGCCTCTTATGCCACTAAACAGTATGTAAGAGAAAGGAATATACTACAATAACATATTAGTGTTGTGCATAATATCAGTTTCTTCACTCAGCTTCTCTCATGTAAACAATTCATAAGAATAAGAAATAGAAAACGGGAAGTTTATCTGGGAGTAAAGGTAAATTGAAGCCTATAATGAAGATTGTGGAGGTGCAAACTTCACAGAGCAACAGCACACAAATTAGATTTTTTTAAAATTTGTGACAAATTGTCAACAAAATTGTAATTTGAAAATCATCATAGTATCTGAGTGATCAATTTCAAATATGTTGCAGTTTCTTCTTGAGTTTCAGTTTTATTGCAAGCTTTGCAGAGTACTTCTATTAAGCAAAAAGATATACTACACACTCTTTATATTTAGAAATCCTCTTACAACTGTTATTAATAACATTAAGAAATGTGACTCAGAATTAATAGAGAATTTTGAAGAATTTTAGTATATCTCTCTCATGAGTGATCTATGTTTTATGTACAGTTTTAGCATCTCAGTCACTGCTTCTAGATGAAAACTTCTAGAAATACATTTTAGGTCTGATATAAAGAGCCAGAAAGCCAAATCAAATGAATAGTGTTTTTTTTTTTTTTTACTAAATAACTGAGGTCTATAATTAATTACAACTGTATAATTAGTGCTATGTAATTAAAATGTTGAACTAGTACAATATATACTGACTGATAGTTTTATGCTTCTAAGAGCATCCTCCACAGCTATTCCTTTTACTAGAGGCAGAAATAAAAAGTTGTACAATTCACAGTAATTACAAGAAACCAGAAAATATTTCAGAACAATGTAGCCTAGTAATTGAAAAGTTACCGTGCACTCAAACAGTTTTAGCTGTAGATTTGAAAGCTTTAATGCCAGCTATTGAAACAATGGTTCACACAGGTAATTGTGGGTTTGGAGTTCAATGGAATAAAATAAATTGTTTAATTAATTTTCTTTCTCATAATGTCATGGGTTCAGCAGCAGCAGTCATTTTTTTTTTTTTTCTCCTTCTTGGTAGCTGGTGCAGCACTGTGTTTTTGATTTTGGGCCTAGGAACAGCGCTGATAACACCAGTGTTTCGGTTACTGCTTAGTGATGTTTTGGTCTGGCCAAGGACTTTCTGAGTTTCATGTTCTGCCAAGGAGGAGGGGAGCCAGGAGGAAGCAGAGACAGGACACCTGACCCAAACTGACCAAGGAGCTATTCCATGCCACAGCCCGTCATGCCCAGGATGTAAAACTGGGGGGGGCAGGAACCCGGAAGAGTTCAGTTCACAGCTCGGTCATCGAGTGGTGAGCAATTGTTTTATTGTACCTTATTTACAGCCGGTGTTTCTTATCTTAACATTTCTCAGAGCATGAGACTCTTAATCCCAGGGTCGTGGGTTCGAGCCCCACGTTGGGCGCCAAAAAGAACTGTCGTGGTTTAAGTCCAGTCAGCCACGCAGTTTTGCTCACCCACTCCCCCCTCTATCTTGCCCCCCACTCCCGGAGGGATGGGAAGGAGAACCGAAAAGAATGCAACTCCCACAGGTTGAGATAAGAACAGTTTAGTAACTAAAGTATAACACAAATCACTACTGCTACCACCAATAATAATAATGACAAGGCGAATACAAGGAAAGAATACAATTTCTCACCACCTAAAACCAAGCCCGACCACGCAGTGCACCCCCCACCCTTCTGGGTCTCTCCTCTCCGTCCTCCATCTTGGGCATGACGTGCTGTGGTATGGAATAACCTCTTTTGTCAGTTTGGGTCAGGTGTCCTGTCTCTGCTTCCTCCTGGCTCCCCTCCTCCTTGGCAGAACATGAAACTCAGAAAGTCCTTGGCCAGACCAAAACATCACTAAGCAGTAACCGAAACACTGGTGTTATCAGCGCTGTTCCTAGGCCCAAAATCAAAAACACAGTGCTGCACCAGCTACCAAGAAGGAGAAAAAAAAAAAAAATGACTGCTGCTGCTGAACCCATGACACATATATTACAAAGTACATTAAGTTATTTTCATTAGCAATTTTTTCTTTAATTAGCATAAGAACAACCAGTCATGACATAAAAGTACACTTGGGAAAAAGTTTAAGGAGCTGGGTTGTATTCAGCAACAAATAGCTATATAAACAGTTTCCAATTATCAGGGAACCAGGGGAATTAGGCTTGAATAAACCACTTTGCAATTATTCACCAAGTTTTGGATGACTTTTCAGTTACAGTATTTCTCTAAACTGAAGCTCAATCTGTTTTTGCAATTGTTACTGTGCCCCAGGAAGATTTTGTACCAAGAGAAGTACTTGTAAAGCAGAACTGCCTTCCCTTACTATCCTCCCCGCTAATGCTGGGTGAAAGGGTGAGAGCAGATTTCCACTCTTCATTCTTGCGTTGTGCATTGGATGGCATGTAGATGTTTGTAAGGATCATATTCTGTCTCTGAACAAGATTATTTTGTATCTAATAGGACTTTCGGTCATTATAAATTATATATGCAAAAATCAGGTAAAATAAAAAATAAATTTAAGAATTTACTAAAAATCATTAAAATCATAAAATAGATTTTCACTGAGAATTATTTGAAAGTATGCAGCAAAAAATATAGTATCTCCTTGTTAAGAGTCTTCAGAGTTAAGAATTTGGTTGTTTGCACCTATTTATAAAGTGAGAATCTAAAGTTAGGCCTCATGACTACTTGTCAATGACTTTGGGTAAAAGTAAATAATAATAGCAAGAGCCTGTTTCACACCCTTTGTCACTGAACTGAGTTATTTCCAAGAGGAAATCAACAGTAGTTTTAAACATGAAATTTTTTATTTTAATGCATTTACTCTGAAAGTGAAATCTAAAATAGGAACTAGCTTTTTTAAGAGTGCTTCATGGAGAGATATCAGAAGGACCTAGCAAAGTCTAGTCTTTCAACTGATTTGCAAGATTTTTCACTGTTATCCATACAGGAACTTCATTTTTCTTTTCTATGTTTCAGCTTTGGAATGATCTTAAACCTCTACTCTGCTCTTGTGAGACCTCACTTGGCGTATTGTGTGCAGTTCTGGTGTCCTCAACATAAAAAGGACATGGAACTGTTGGGACAAGTCCAAAGGAGGGCCACGAGGAGGATCAGGGGACTGGAGCACCTCCCGTATGAAGACAGGCTGAGAAAGTTGAGGCTGTTCAGCCTGGAGAAGAGAAGGCTGCGTGGAGACCTCCTAGCAGCCTTCCAATATCTGAAGGGGGCCTATAGGGATGCTGGGGAGGGACTCCTCAGGAGGAACTGTAGTGAGAGGACAAGGGGTAACAGGTTCAAACTTAAACAGGGGAAGTTTAGACTGGGTATGAGGAAGAAATTCTTTACTGTAAGGGTGATGAGGCACTGGAATGTGTTGCCCAGGGCGCTGGCGGTGTTCAAGGCTGGGTTGGACATAGCCTTGGGTGGCATGGTTTAGTGTGAGGTGTCCCTGCCCCTTGCAGGGGGGTTGGAACTAGATGATCTTAAGGTCATTTCCAACCCTAACTATTCTATGATTCTATGATTCTATGATCTATTAGGTTAGCTATTTGCCTAAGCTACAGCTTAAGTTAAGACAGGAAGACCCCTCAGTGACAATCCATCCAAACTGTCTTGAGAGGACAATTCCTCAAAAGGTATACCTTGTTTTCTTCATTGAAAGTGGCTGCATCATGGCTTAATTGAACACCAGGCTTTTAGGAGGCTATAGTCAGGTGAGGTAATTCTTATCCTAAACGTCATCTCAAATTGTGAAAACAGGGTTTGTATTACTTAATTTTAATCACCTATTAGGAGGGTAATTAAGCCAAGACAGCCTTTTAGGTCTTCTTTTTAGTCAACAGAGAAAGACTGATACCTTCAGAACACCAACAGGTAAGACTGCCTTTACCCTCTGCTGTCTCTAGAGCAGAGGCAACAATATTAAATTCAACATTAAACTTTTGACATGAAAATCAGGAGATGGAGTTAGAAGAGCATTTAATGGATTCTAAATTTTATCCACTTTCTTGTAGAGGTTGATACGTTTCCTTTGGAGAACAAAAAAACTTTAGGTATGTACAAAGAGAAAAAACAAAACTAAAACCAGGATAATTAAGAATTGTAGTTCATAATGACAGCTCCCGTGATCTCTAAAGGCAAGAGTAAGAATACTTTTGTTCAGTGGCAGTTAAGGTAATGCTATGAACTTCTATAACTAAATTTGAAATTCTGTGCTTCACCATGCTTGTCAATTTTGTCGTATTATTAGCTTCACTATTACTATCTTCCATTAAAAATGGCACTATATGCAGACCGAAGTATGAAAATTGCCTTGGAGAAGTTAAAGTCAAATTGAAAATCCAGATGAGATGAGAAATTAATCCTATGTTACATACTGAGCAAGCTTTTTTCCTCTACATAGAAGGAAGTCTGAAAGTGGAATCAAACAGTACAAATAATAGACAAGAATTTGTAATATTGGTCCATTCAAGAAATGTATTCAGAAATTCATAATGATTCAGATAGATGCATTATCTTCTAGGACTGCAGTGTGAAGAGTTTCTCTACATCCCCTTAAAAGCACAAACTTTCCAGAGAAAAAGATTGTCTTAAGTTGATGATTTTTTTTTTCCCAGATAGGGAGGACAATTTTCTTGCCAATATTAATTCATAGTATTTTTTCTCTTTGCTATTAGTTATTTTATCTATATTGTGCTTGTACTTTGGTTATTTGTTCTACCTTGAAAGAACTTAAGGTGATGGAAATGCTTATCCAGAATTCCTCCTGCCTATTCCCGTATAAACATGATAATCTTTAGCTGAAAAATAAATTAGTAAGCACATTACATGATAAAAAAATAACTTCTATATAATGCAGAGCCACAGTCTTTCCACAGTGGTACATCCCAAATTCTCATTAATGTTTTCCAATTAATGTATAAAAGTTCAATTTTGGCCCAATAACTTTGCATTATCTGAATACTTTTATTAAAACAAGATAAATGACCTATTATACTACAAGTGAATAATTTGTTTCATTGGTTAACAAAATAGATTTCTTAGTCTCCCTTTCCTGAGCAATAGAATTCCTCCCTTCTTCTATTTTAAGTCATGAGATATATTTGTTTAAGGAAGAAAAATGAAATTACCTTCCTTCCAAATTTAGTATTACACATCTTTATATGAAAATCCAATTTAGAACAGGGTTCAGTAGAATAAATATAGCCTCTTATTGCTTTCTTCAGTTTGCTTATTGCTGTTCTACTGATTTCAACTGACAAGAGCATTTTGCTGTGTGGGAAGCAAGGTAAATGCAGAAGGAACTGTGAATATATTAAAATTGTCTTCATTTGACTGCATCAGAAAAGAATGATAGTAATTAAGTAATTTTGATAGAGTGAGACCTCACTTGTAGTACAATATTCATTGACCCTGAAACATATAATGTGAAGTAACCTCGAGATGCACAAGCTTCTGTGGGTAACAAAAGATGAAAATCACATTAGAAGGCTTTGCATTTAAATTACACAAAAATCCAAGATATTTTTAACATACATTAGGGCAGGATATGGTCCTTTGAATGTTATTCTCAATGCTCGTACCAGCAGCAACCGTCATCTGAAAAAGGGGGCAACAGAGATTCTGCTGAATGGAACACAATTTTATACAGTGCTACAATATATTTAAATTACACCATGTTAACAAGATAAATGTTGTTATCATTCAAGTGAGCTGATCTAAGAAAAGAAAAATGTAGCTCAACTGAAATTCACACACAAAAAAATTGAAAGTATTGTTACATCTCCTGGCTCATGAGGCATTTAGTAAATAGGCAAATAGTAAGTCACTTCAGTGTTCTGTCGTGCATCGCAGAAGTGAACTCTGAAGCACTGTCAAAAAGTCAGATAACTGTGGAGAAATAAATCATACCTCTACGGCTAAATTTAATCTGAAGTCTCTACATAAGGCAGTAGGTTTACCTGTTTGTGAAGCTTCAAAAAAGTAGGATCTACTCCCCAAATTAAAACAATTTATGGAAAGACACCAAAAGAAGCCCCTTCAGCTATCTGAAGAATATACTTTAGCATTGACTGCTATTTTTACTGCTTTTTAATGACTTCTTAATTTAGTTTTGCGGCGTCCAACATGTAACAATCTTCTTCAGAAAAACCCTGAGTGCTGGGCAATCTGAACAGACGACAATTCTTCAGATCACATTTATTTCAGAGGAAATTAATGTCAGAAATTTTCAACAAGCTGTTGAAGTATTTTTTAAACCTCTGATTCAATATATCTTGACTGCCATTTAAAAAAAAGCCCAACAAACCAAAGAAAGAAACCCAAAACAGTTCCAGACTAGACCTCTAAACAACAATTTCTTTCCATTGTTGTGAGCATGTAACAATACATACAATGTTCATGCTAATTATAGTTGAGAGTCATCATCTCTCAAAGTAAGTATTGACCTACACCTTATTTCTGTGACTATTTACCAACTCAATTCAATAAACACGGTATTCAGAACGGAAAAAAGACAGTATTTTTGCATTTAAGTATTTTTAATAGCACGATATAATATTTGGAAAATGCAACATATTGCAAGATGAGTTTTATAATGACTTTACTATTATAATTTATGAGGCAGTTAAGCCTGACTGTATATTAATACTGACTTTTGCGGTAAACTAAAATGTGCACATTAACAATATCTTTGATAACAGCCACAGGCATGTACCCACATTTGGCTATCTACAAACCACATATTGCCAATGATGTTCATTCTGTGACTCATAAGAGTTTTAAAATATTTGAAATAGTTTTACCTTTCAGTGTTTTAAAGAATTATGCTATTAGTGGTAACTAAAAAGAATAAATCTTGAATTTTAAGCAAACTCTCCAAGTACGCTGCCAGGTTCTTAACTTCCTTCTGTCAGATTTCCCTTCTTTATATTTACCACCCTAAATATTTGAAAATGTTTTTATAATGCTTTTTTATTGTCTTTTTCTTCTTTTTTTATTTTTTTAAGGCAGTTTCACTTCATACAGAGCAGCTACTTTTGAAAAGAACATTTCCCTGCAAATCAACTTCATGGTCCATTCAGGTATCATGTTTAGGCATATCTTTAACACCACTGTTGCTCCGTAATTTCATAAGGAAAAAACAATCCACATTATGTCGGCATGATACAGTTCGAAATAAACGATATCTCAGCATAAGAAAACATATACATTATAAGCATTCATTATAAACATTCATTATTTCCATCTCATATCATTATTTAACAATGGTTTGATGCTTATTAATTTAATCTCAATGTTTACACATATATAACTACTTATAAAGGGTTAAAAAAAGTGTAAATATTTTTCCCATTTTTGCACATTTTTTAATTTACTTTTATCTCATACAAAATGTTTTCTGATAATTTTGCGCTTTTGTGTGAAAAGGTAGATCTACTGTATACTTTTGACTGCTGCAGCAGAGCTCTGTTAACTAATTCATTTTTGTCTGTTATTCACCACTGTTCAAAGCAATATCCTCTGGGTAACTTTAGCCTAATCTTGTAGACAGTTTCCCCCCCTCTTTCTTCTTATAAGACTGTGACTAAAAGTTTTTTGATGAAAAGTATAAAATGAACAGTGTCGAATTCTAGCAGCTGGTAGGTTTAAGGACCAGTATTTTCATTCTTAAGGCCTACTATGGGAAACTTTACATAACCGGAAATGTGCAATCCCTGATATTTCAAAGCAATAAGGCTATTTCCTTATAGCCATGGTAATTTCCTATCCACCTGGACTTGTAGCACCTAAAATGGCAAGTGTATGAGAAGGGAAGTGAAAGAAATATATTCAATAAAAAGTATAAAATTAGTGCATTAATTCTAGAATTGTTTTTCTTCAAACTATGTATGTTATGACAAAAACATCATGTTGCCATGAAGATTTTACTGGCAACCATTTGAGATACAAAATCCATGAATGAGTTATCCAGTGTAAGTAATGCAGCAATTCCCATCTCATGCATCTTAATAGAATATTTATTACAATCAGGAATGCATCTAATATTCTAGCATCTACTTAATACTTTGTACCCTAGTAACTATCGGAAGCCGTCTATTACAGTTTAGTCTTCCTCCTATGGAAAATGCATCAGCATTAAAGCTTATCAGAGGAAAGAGGGTCAACAGAGATAAAAAAATCTGAAAATAAAGCTCTAGAACTATATACTTGCCTGGGATGAGCATTTCAGCTACTATTCACTGTGAAACACATGCACAGGGATAGATTCTCAATCTCTACCCTAAATGATAGACCCAGAAGTGTTTCCAGGCTTCTTCTCTTCTCTCTTTTGTGTTTCCACAAGGAAAAGCCTTGTGTGAGGCTGTGGCATATCTGAAAACATTTTCAGAAAATTCATCACCCACAAAAAGCCCTCAAGGTACATACAGAGTAAAGCTATACCTCCTTGTGTTTCCAAGACAGAATCAGACAACAATCATGAATAACGGCCCACATATGCAGCAAACTGTCCTGCACTTCACAATTGGATGGAAATAGTGACAAAGGATACATGAGACTACAATTTCAAGCCTCTGTGGAAGCACTAAATAAAGTTTCAGCTAATTCTGTAAATTAATCTTAGGAAGTCCCCAGTCAAAGGTCTGGTAAAGCAGGAGCTCTCCTGCTCTCAGTTATGATATCAGCACTACAGCACTAATTTCAAGGCCATTTCCAAAATAAGGACATGAATAAAAAAGAAAGGCAGGTTTTATAATCAGTGGTATCCAAAGCTGCTGGGAAATTCAAATATATTCACCAAATAAATCTAATTTGTTCATATATTGAAGAAACCAGTGCATAATCTTCCCTAATTCTTTGACTTCTATGATACAGGTAACTGACAAGTGGAACGTACTTTTAGAAAAATAATTATTAGCTTGCTATCACAAAAAAGAAACTCTCCCTCAGAGCAATATTTTCTTGACAAGAATTTTCTGGTGACCAGTCTTATATCACTTCCCACATTCCAAAATGAGTTTTAGGTGTTTTAGTCCACTCAGTCTAGGAGAGTGGCTTCAGCTGAGCCTATCCTGAAATGTAGCTGGTTCCATGTAGTACCTAATGCATCTCACATGATTACTCCAACAACCAGTATCTTCAACTCAAGTTATTTCTTCCAAGGAAAGTTACAGTTATTCCTGAAAAATGAATTTGACCTCTTAATATGTCTTCTAAATTAAACAAAACACTCTAATTTCTTTTAACGTTTGTACTAGAAAACAATGTTAGATTTCTTTTTTTTCCCCTAAAAAAATCCAACAAACCCATAACCAACAATACTCACTGAATCTAATGCTTTATATTGCCCCATCTTACTATCAGCTCCCCTTAGTATAACACAGTTGCCTTCGTGAGGGCCTCTTATCTGATGACATCATCTGGTTGTGTGCAGAAAGTGATCTTTTATTGTTGAACCAAAACATACATTATTTATTTTTCTTTCTCCATTTAAAAAACCCCAAACCATTTAAGAGATGATCCTTGTTCTTTAATTATACTTTCTTATTCAGTTAAATACTCAGTTACATGTAATGACATTATAAATATGGGAACTAAATGAATGGTCCTAAATTATCAACTTAGGACTTTTAACTCAATAAAGTTAGAAGTGTCCATGCTCTTAAGTCAAGGAAATCAAAAGAAATCTCCTTTTTATAGGTAGAATTGGTATGTCTCTCCATTTGTGTGTACCTGTAAATATACAATAATTTTGCATATATAGGATATTATATATACAAAGAACTATCTAAGGACATTTAGCATGGAAAAGGCAGAAGGGAGACCCTACTGTTCTTTCAATACTTAAAGGGAGCTTGTAAGAAACATGAAAACAGACTTTTTACAAGTGCAGGTAGTGATAGGAAAAGGGGTTATGGTTTTAAAATAAAAATGAGTAGATTTAGACTACATATAAGGAAGAAATTTTTCACAATGAGAGTGGCGAAGTACTAGAATAGGTTGCCCAGGCTGGTGGTAGATGACCCATCCCTGGAAACATTCAAGATCAGGTTGAATGGGCACTGAGTAACAAGATCTAGTTGACAATGTCCCTGCCCATTGCAGGGGGGTTGGACTAGATGACCTTTAGAGGTCCCTTCCAAACCAAACTAGTCTATGTTTCTAAGACTTGATGTATGTTCTACATATATGCACACTATACATAATAGCATATGTATACTACACATCATATGCTTGACGATAGCCTGCAGAAAAAAAAATGTAAAAAGAAGTAACAAAACCCACTCTACAACCATCTACATCAATAGGACCTCTCTGGTGTGTACACTGACCTATACACACTTGACTTTGTTCATGGGAGTATTCCACTTGAGCTACAGGGAACTTGTTATCACTGCAGAGTTAAACTTACATATAAAAATTTGCAAGATCTAACCCTAATACCTAATATGCAGAAAGACAGACCCTGCAGTCTGTACAGTAATCTTCCCCCAGTACTGTACGGTACCTTCCCCATGGTGATACAAGGTAAGATAATGCATCATCAAGTGAGCATTTTAAAGAGATAATAAGATTTATATTTATTTGTTTACCTGCATCACAGTGACTGAATATTCTAATTATTCTTTGATTAATCCTTTTTAAAATCTCTACAGGATGCGAATGCAAAAAATCACTGTTGTTAAAATAAGCTCTTACATTTACACTACAAAATATTGATTTAAACGTACTGAACTTAGGAGAAATTTTATTATAGCAACTAAAGATTCAGAACAGTGATCACAGAAGCAGTTTGATTTCCTATAGCCATTAAAATATCTCATATCATGCTTCTGTGTTGTACCAAGGCACAGAAATAATTCAAGCATACATTTCACAATTAAAAATTTTGCTAATAAAAGAAGTCTAGAAAGGAACTGTCTGAATAGTTCTTAGTCAAAACTGAAAAATATGTCTTTGCCTAATTGCTAGAAATTCCTTTGCATAAAGTCTTTTCAGGCTGCAGTACTTTTTCATTACAAGTGTAGAAAAGAAAGTGTATGCTCATTTGATATCACGTAAAACTATGAAACTGTATGAGCATGTTGGAAGGTTATGCTAACTGCTTTTAAAGTAGGTCTGTGGAAATCATGCTGAATACTCTTTTGCTCTGCCTAATGAAGACACTATTTACATTCCAGGTTCAGTTGCAAGTCATTTTATCAAGGACTAGCACTGAAAAGGAAGGAAGAAAAGTAAAAGAAGGCAAAGGAATGAAGGAAAGGGAGGAAAGGAAAAAGTAAAGAAAATGAAAAAAAAAAAAAAAAGCCACCAACCAAATACACCTATAGTGTTTTTCTGCACTCCCTGAAATCCTACTCCTCTACTCACGCAGCAACCAGACCCATACCCGGGTTGTAGTAATAATCTCTCATCACCAGAGAGAGGGACTGTGGGGAAGAAAAATACAGCAGTTCACACACACCTGCATACTGCTCTGCATTAAGACAAATGTACTTTACAAAGGTGCACTGACAGTGATGCACATGGTCCCAGGAGATCAGACCTCAGACAGATCTGGATTCGATAGAGCTCAAGTGCACCAGAGGTACCTATACAGGTTTCAGAAACCATTTGGGTCTTGTGGGAGAGAGAAATCTTAAAAACTGGACATGGATTACAGGAGCTATTAGAGCTTTGTCAAAGGCAAGATGAAGCCAAACTTCTGGAAACATGCTTAAAATAAAATGAATCATGCTCTAATTTTAACATTTTGCTTCTTGTAGTCTCATTTTTACTGTATGACTGCAGCAGACTGCAAAGCCAAAAGTATGCCTAAATCATTTTCAGCAACAGCATACTGCTTTGATTGCCCCACAAGTCAGATGAAGCCTATTCAAAATCTGTTCCTTTCCCAGTCCTCAGAATTCTACATAGGAGAAAAAAAAAATAGGACAGAGAATCATAGTTTTATTTTGTAGTAATAAATATTTCCCCTGTTTCCTTAAATGCATGTGCTAGCATGTTAAGTTTCCTGCAAACAGAGGGACAATTTGTCCTCTGATCTGGAAGCAGCATGAGGCAGAAGAAAACATGCCCTTGAGTGAATGCAGAATGCCACCACCTTCTTGAACTACTGAATGATATTCTGCTCTGCCCGGCTATGGAGGAGTCTGGGATGTAGCTATTCTATACAAATGTGAGCAAACAAAATGGAGCAAACAGTACAAACTCCCATGCACATTAGGAAGGCCCAGGAGGGTATACCTCAACTTTTGATTGACATGTGCAAGGAGAAAGTAAGAGGGTAAGGGGTAAAGAACAGAAGCCTTAATTCAGGCTTGTGATCACGCCAGTCTCCCCAGTGCTCATTTTTCATGCCCTTATCAGGGTACTTTAGGCTACAGACTAAGGTATTCAGTTTCACAACAGGTTTTTTATGTCACTTATTAAGTATATATTTTCAGGGAGAATATGCCATAGAGGCTAAATGAAGTTTTTGGTTGTTTTCTTTGTTGTTTATCGGGGTTTATTTTTGTAATTTTCCTGTAACAGAACAGCTGAAAATAAATCTCATGGCACGAATGTATGTAATGATAATGAAAAGCATGAAGGACAGTCTTGAGAAATTTAACAGCTAAGCACTCACACTAGGTAAGAAGTGAATGGTTTTTTTTTGCCTGAAGAAGCCAATCAGTGCTTGTACGTTTGATATAAGCTCTGTGTTACTTGGTTGTGTAATTTGTGCTATGCTTAATCAGTTGAGGTATCCTCACCAAACCAAATCATCAGAATATAGATTATTTGGACCAATTACAAACTGGTCCTCCAAAAGTGTCCTTGTTTCATAGAATCATAGAATAGATAGGGTTGGAAAGGACCTTAAGATCATCTAGTTCCAATCCCCCTGACATGGGAAGGGACACCTCCCACTAAACCATGCCACCCAAGGCTCTGTCCAACTGGCCTTGAACACCGCCAGCGATGGAGCATTCACAACTTCCTTGGGCAACCCATTCCAGTGCCTCACCACCCTTACAGTAAAGAATTTCTTCCTCATATCCAATCTAAACTTCCCCTGTTTAAGTTTGAACCCATTACCTCTTGCTCTCTCACTACAGTTCCTCATGAAGAGTCCTTCCCCAGCATCCCTATAGGCCCCCTTCAGATACCGGAAGGCTGCTAGGAGGTCTCCACGCAGCCTTCTCTTCTCCAGGCTGAACAGCCTCAACTTTCTCAGCCTATCTTCATACGGGAGGTGCTTCAGTCCTCTGATCATCCTCGTGGCCCTCCTCTGGACTTGTCCCAACAGTTCCATGTCCTTTTTATGTTGAGGACACCAGAACTGCACACAGCACTCCAAGTGAGGTCTCACAAGAGCAGAGTAAACAGGCAGGATCACCTCCCTCGACCTGCTGGTCATGCTCCCTTTGATGCAGCCCAGGATACGGTTGGCTTTCTGGGCTGAAAGTGCACACTGCCGGCTCATGTTCAGTTTCTGCTCTTATCTCAACCTGTGGGAGCTGCATTCTTTAGATTTTCCTTCCCATCCCCCCAGGAGCAGGCAGAAGAAAGAGGGGGGAGTGAGTGAGCAAAACTGCGTGAGTTATAGAGGCTTAAACCATGATACTGGAGAAGAGAAGGCTGCGTGGAGACCTCATAGCAGCCTTCCAATATCTGAAGGGGGCCTATAGGGATGCTGGGGAGGGACTCTTCATGAGGGACTGTAGTGAGAGGACAAGGGGTAATGGGTTCAAACTTAAACAGAGGAAGTTTAGATTGGATATGAGGAAGAAATTCTTTACTGTGTAAGGGTGGTGAGGCACTGGAATGGGTTGCCCAGGGAAGTTGTGAATGCTCCATCGCTGGCGGTGTTCAGGGCTGGGTTCATGCCTTGGGTGGCATGGTTTAGTGTGAGGTGCCCCTGCCCATGGCAGGGGGGTTGGAACTAGATGATCCTAAGGTCCTTTCCAACCCTATTCTATGATTCTATGATTCTATGGTACAGGATTAAAAAGAAAATGACACAGTCTGTTCCCTGCAGTCAGGGAAGCCAGTACTGAAGGACTGCCCATACTTCCATCACACCGCTGTGTTCAGCACAGCTGTGTCAAAAGACCTGCACAAACCTAGAGTGAGTTAGTGGAGAAAAATTCTTCAGCCACTACAGGGACAAAACAGGAGTGAGGTTGACTTTGACTCTGCATCCTCCATCCAGACTGCGACACAGCTGAAGGATGTGAGATATAGGAAATGAAACATTTAACACTTCTTGGATGTTTCATTAAATTTTGAGTATGAAAGATGTGGATGTCAGTACAGTAAAATATAATATTGAGTGTATAACTGAAAGTTGTCTTGGTATAGCTTTGAAATGTAAAGTTACCAGCCTCTTAAACATCAAGCTTCGGTCTTAGATATCATCACATCATTGGTAATTTTTAAGTCAAACATTTTTGAACATTATCTGAGAAAACACTGTAAAAAAAGGATTTTAAAGAACATACACTTTCTTCCCTCTTCCTATATTTGATTTAAATATGTTTTTGAAAGGTATCCACAACAGGGAAAGTGCTTCTTTTCATTTATGACAATTTCTCCTTTGGCATTTGGCTATATAGAATTACAGAATCACAGAATGGTTTAGGTTGGAAAGGACCTTAAGATCATCAAGTTCCAACCCCCCTGTCATGGACAGGGGTGCCTCACACTAGACGATGTTGCCCAAGGTTCTGTTCAACTTGGTCTTGAATACTGCCAGGGATGGAGCATTTACCACTTCTTTGGGCAACCTGTTCCAGTGACTCACCACTCTCACAGTAAAGAACTTCTTCCTTATATCTAACCTGAACTTCCCTTTTTTAAGATTAAACTCCATCAGCAGCATTTCTCTTTGCATTTAAAGCCCCCCCTCCCCAACCCTGTGAGGTACCAAAAGACAACCAAACAAATATAGAGCAGTGCAGTGATGTATTAATGATTTACACACTTTTGCAGGGACTGAAGCTGCTTATGATGCTACCGAGCAGCAGCAAAGACAAATTAACAAGAACTGCACCTTTTTCTCAGCTGTCTGTCACCCTTTGGGCATCAGCCAGATGTCAGAAATCAGTTTAGCTTCACATTTGAATCAAAGAAACATAGAATTGTTTAGGTTGGAAGAGCTTTAAAATCACTGAGTCCAACCACTGACCTAACATTACCAAGTCCACCGCTACACCACGTCCCTCATTGCCATATCTGCATGTCTTTTAAACACTCCAGGGATGGTGACTCAACCACTTCCCTGGGCAGTCTGTTCCAGTGCTCAATGACCCTTTCAGTAAGGAAATTTTTCCTAATACCCAATCTAAACCCTTCCTGATGCAATTTAAGGCTCTTTCCTCTTATCGTGTGTTATGTGGGAGATTTTAACACCCACTTCACAACAACCTCCTTTCAGGTAGTTGCAGAGAAGAATAAGGTCTGCCCCAGGCCTCCTTTTCTCCAGGCCAAACAACCCAAACACAAAAAAAACTACACAATCAAAATAAAAATAAAATTAATCTGACCTATGCAGGATCTATTTTAGGATGAAATGCACATGAAACTGATTATTCCTCTCTATTAACTATAGCTCAAATGCAGACTTCTAAATTTGGTAACTTGGCTAGGTAGGAAAGGGAGATTACTCACTTTTCTCAAAGCTTTCATGAAAAGCATTATGAGGAAGAGCACATTCAAAAATTAAATTAAATTCCAATTTTAAAGGAAGGAACTGAAACACTTTTGATTTAAATTAAATATGAAACTTTTCAGGTGAAGACCAGTGGACTGAGGATTGTGTGTTTTTATGTATTAAAGCAGCACATTTAGTCACAAAAGCATTTTAAAACTTTTTTCAACTGTCATTTTTGACACTGTTTTATAACTCAGCATTGTACTGAAAGCCCAAATCTGAAATGGTCCTGAAAGCCCAAATCTGAAATGGTCCAAGAAAAACATAAGCACAGGGAACTTTTTTTAAGCTCTTTATTTTTTTCCTCATTTAGCATTCCCTTCAGCTGCTTGGAGGACAAATCAGACCAAATTTCTTACTGGATGATGTTCAGAGACCTATGCCTTTATAATGAAAATGAACAGAAACACATGTTGAAAATTTTTTGGAGATAATGGCAAAGGTGCTTAAAGTGCATGTACACCAGGAGACCTGAAGAAAGTGGGCAAAAC
This sequence comes from Ara ararauna, assembly GCA_028858755.1. Lineage (NCBI taxonomy): Eukaryota > Metazoa > Chordata > Aves > Psittaciformes > Psittacidae > Ara > Ara ararauna. The sequence goes on along the minus strand of CM054376.1, from coordinate 123,743,509 downwards.
AGTGCGCATGTCTATGAGCCCAATTTCCTTTGCTATACTTCTACAAGTCCCTGATGTAGCAGCGACCAAGGAGTGGTCCAGGAAAGAAAAGGTTTCCTGATACCTATGATCTTACTCCTCTGCATACAGCCATTCTACCTAGATAAGCACCAGGATGTTAAAGTATAACAATAATTATCATGCTCATATAAAACTAAGACTACAGGACCACTTAAAGAGCTAAATTCAAGAGCACACACTTCACTGACTACAATGAATAGAATATAATAAAAAGAGTAAAAATTACCCTGGCAACACTTACTGAAACAGCCAAAGAATTAGCACCAGAGCATCACTGGATAAGTATAGGCTATATTTTCTCTCAGGTTCACCCACACAGTGACATGAATGACTGTAGATCCAGACAAAAACAATATTTTTGAGTACATCATAACTGCAGACATAGACAAATACATATATAAAAAATACAGAATCTGTTTTGCAAAGCAGAGGTATTTTGTTAATTAGCGTAAAATCTAAATTTAGACCATGAATATCTAACAACACTAATAACATTTAGCAACTTTAATAAAAAATAGACCATAATAATGGAACATTATTTTGAGGCTAGAGAAAAAGGAAAACAGCTTGCCAATATTTTTTTTTATCAAAATTTTAAATCATATTATCACTATAAAGTTGGCAGCTGTAACCACCTAATAAATTATCATATGATTATATCTGTATGTTATGTGTACCTCAAGTGTTATTTTCATAAACTAAAAAGAATGTATAAAACATAGCCAGAAAAGGAAAAGATATATATGAACTAATAGCTCCCTGAAGACGAATACCTATAAAACACACAGTAATATAATGAAGATATAATGAATATATTAGCTTTATTAATAAGGCAGGTTTTCTAACAGCTAGGAAAGGGCAGATCAAAATACTCTGTCCAGTTAAAAGACCAGTCTGACAGAGAAGTGGACAGAGCACAGATCAGTAAAGGGTACCTATGATCCAGAATCTGTATCAAGAAGGCTGAAACTGAATTATCTAAATTAAACGTACTACAGAGTACTTCAAGTTAAAAGCACCTGTGAGTGAGTAAAGCAGGTACCTTCAAAGGTGATTCTTAACATCTGAGTGAATTGCCTGAAGGTGAATAGTTTAAATATAGCACAGTTCTCTCAGCCGAAAAGCTGTCAGCCTTGTTTCCTAAGGAATGCTAAGCATAGAATCATAGAATCATAGAATCATAGTATAGTTAGGGTTGGAAAGGACCTTAAGATCATCTAGTTCCAACTGCCCTGCCAGGGGAGGGACAACTCCCACTGAACCATGCCACCCAAGGCTATGTCCAATCCAGCCTTAGACAAGGCATTCTGTTATTTCATAGAATCATAGAATATTTAGGGTTGGAAAGGACCTTAAGATCATCTAGTTCCAATCCCCCTGACATGGGAAGGGATATCTCACACTAAACCATGCCACCCAAGGCTCTGTCCAACCTGGCCTTGAACACCACCAGGGATGGAGCATTCACAACTTCCTTGGGCAACCCATTCCAGTGCCTCACCAGCCTTACAGTAAAGAATTTCTTCCTCATATCCAATCTAAACTTCCCCTGTTTAAGTTTGAACCCGTTACCTCTTGTTCTCTCACTACAGTTCCTCATGAAGAGTCCTTCCCCAGCATCCCTATAGGCCCCCTTCAGATACTGGAAAGCTGCTATGAGGTCTCCACGCAGCCTTCTCTTCTCCAGGCTGAACAGCCCCAACTTTCTCATCCTATCTTCCCATCTTTCTTGGCAAAATACAATACTTTGCCTTGAAAAGCTGTTTTTTCACCATTGCTGCATCATTACTGCTCACAGGCAAGCATGGGAAAGGAAAACTTCAGCAGGTGCCAGATACATTGGATTTTCTGCTTGGCTGAAGATTACCACATCTCTGTCAGAGGAAAGCTGAGCTGATTTCCCATTTCAAGCAGAATACAAGTTGCTAACTATTTATGGAGGATGCATTCAGAGATCAAGAGAATGTCTAGACAGCCAGACTACCAAGGAATGGTCACAGCAATATTTACTATATGAAGTAAAACACCATGTATTCCTTACACTGTTACGGGTTTTAAATGTAGCAAACTTATTCCAGCTTGGGAACACCCAAACCCCCCCTAATTTCAACCAAATTAAATCCTTCCTCCAAGATGATCTGTATTTCAGTTGCAAATTGAAATAAAAGGCTAACTTTTAGCTGTAAGGCTAACTTTAATATAATCTGCAACATCATAATTCCACATAAAACAAAAAAGGAAATACATCTCATTAGTATTAGGATGCTACAGAAAGCATTATAATTGCAAACACGTAGATGACAGCAAATTTACCAAAAGAGTCACTGTAAATCGACTGCATGCTCTTGGCCTGTGGAAAATGCAACATAATTCAACTTGGTAGAACTGGAAATGATCCAACTAACTTCTTTTTTTCACTGTGATCTAAACTAAGTTGCATTAGCTTGCATGTACCATCAGTTAACCATTTTTATAAATAGCCATCCTGGTTATGCTAACTCACAGGAATGTCTTAAAAGGAACATCTCATGCATTTAGTAGGAGGAAGGAGGATGGGAAGTAGAGATCATGCTCTTGCAGTTTCTGTTGGTAACTGATGTACATCTGCCAGCTCCACACCTTGGGAAGATCCACAGGATGATGTAATCAAAAGTGTAAAGGCAGAAGAGCTGTCTAGGTACAGAGCAGTCACATTCCAAAACTTGCATGTGCAAGTGTTTCCCAAGTGAATTACCTCTGACTATAAGAAAATATCTCAAAGGGTGACAGTTCTGTGTAGCCCTGAATGCCGCAAAGAGTTCACTCCTGAAGCTAGTCTTACTGGTACCAACATGATGAGCTTAGTGCCATGAGCTATCTTATGTAACTAAGAAATATCTTTACTGATTTTAAGGAGTATTTCTCTAATCATAATTTTTGTGTACATGGAAAAGGTACACACATCCTAGTTTTGCTAGGATGCACTGTGAATTTTTCTCACATCCATTTATCAATCCATCTATCTGCAAGATGTCAAAGTACAATTAATTCCTGACTTTTTTTCCATTTATTTTTTGCTTGCATTTTGGTGCATGAGATTAATTAAAACAGGACACTGCAATTTTCGTAGTTAGAAACATAACTTAAAAGTGTAGCGGTAGTGACAGGAAATAAGCTCAGGAAAAAATGGTTTCCAAAAGATGATATTTAGACAGTACTTTATATTTCACTTTAAAATTGCAATTACTGCAAAAAGCATTTTAAATACAGTATAGTCTCTTTCCATAATATAAAAAAAAGAAAACATATGAAGAATTTCAGCATATATATATATTAATTATATATTATTTAGACCTCATAGCAGCCTTCCAGTATCTGAAGGTGAGCTATAGGGATGCTGGGGAGGGACTCTTCATTAGGGACTGTACTGAAGGACAAGAGGTAATGGGTTAAAACTTAAACAGGGGAAGTTTAAACTGGATATGAGGAAGAAATTCTTTACTGTATGGCTGGTGAGGCAGTGGAATGGGCTGCCCAGGGAAGTTGTGAATGCTCCATCGCTGGTGGTGTTCAAGTCCAGGTTGGACATACCCTTGGGTGGCATGGTTTAGTGTGAGGTGTCCCTGCCCATGGCAAGGGGGTTGGAACTAGATGATCTTAAGGTCCTTTCCAACCCTAACTATTCTATGATTCTATTATTCTATAACTAACACTCTCTCTAGATAATGATTTGGCATATGTACTTGTGTTCAGAAAATGAATACATGATTAACACTGGTAGAAAACATGGTTAATAATATATTAGTCAGAAGTGTGGTGATTTTAATCATTATCACAACATTTACTGTGAAACAAAGATACAAATATTATCTCAATAAGTGCATTCATTAGATAGTCTTCGTTATGAGTGTCATGTAACCTTACTTAACAGAAGTACCACCTTTTCTAACTCAGAATCCCACTCTTTTATCAACAGCTCTGCCTCTTTTGATGCAGTGCTAACAACTTTACAGTTTTACTCATCCAGCTGTCTCATAATCAATGATGGGATTAACGATAAGCATCTATTAGGAAAAACAATCATAAAATTTTGCAACCCTGAAACTGAATAATTAAATAGTGTATAATGAGAGAAATGCTCCAATGTTCCTACAATAAGACAGACATTTAAGGAAATCATAGCTCTGATTTCTGGTCAATCTATTTTGATTGACTCTGCTTCAACTAGCATCTCAGTGAAACTGGAAACAAAACATTTCATATGCATATTTGATTAAGAGAATTTATGTGCTTATGCATATTCTTCAGTTCCACGTATCTATGCCCATGGTTTGAGTTTGCTATTAATATTCAAAAGTTTTGCTACATTTGAAATCATATTGGGAACTACTATATTGTTATTAAAAAAAATCCCAACCCCAAACAGAAAAAACCCAAACCAAACCCAAACCCATTATTTATGTGATATTCCAGTGGCAGTTTAGTTAGCACTCAGGCACTAAAGCTGCTCATCTCCACTGTCACCCTGCAAGAGTATCTTTCTTCTACTTCTCTCATAATTACTAAGAGCATTCCCAGTATAAGCCAGAGACCCTCATATCAATGCACCGTACAGCAAAGAGAGTCATGTAATAGGAAGGACACTCATGTCAAATTCAAATTGAGTCTCTTATCATTTTCAGAGTGTGGCTAGGAACCAAAGTCTGCTACCACTCAGATGAATGTCCACAGCATTAAGTTCACAAAGTATTTGTGAACTTAATCTCTCCTCTTGGAGTTATTATTCCCCTGTACATATGGTTAACTCCTCCAGAAGAGAAAACGGCTTTCAGATCAGCTGGAGCACTCCCCGCAGTAACAGCAGACTTGGATTTTTGTCCCTGCCCTACTCAGATGTTAGCAGTTTACACGTAGTGGCTTGGTACCAAGAGATACGCACAGGTCAGGGGATAGATTGGCTGTTGCACCCTCTTCCAGAAGATGGCAGGAGAGGAGGCAAATCATCCCAAGCATGGGAGGAATCTAAAGGCTGCTTGGATTTACTGGCTGATCCTAGATCAACATCATAGCTACTAAATAATGGGTAAAAAACCAGGACCACATCACACGTTCTTAGTTTACATAAATCACCTGCATAAACTACCAGCTTAGTAACCAAATAGCACACATTTTTTTCTGTTTCTTATTAAAAGAAAAATTAAAATTTGCACTTATAGCTCTAATGTGAGCAGGAATAAAAGTGACCTGTTTAAACCTACTTTACAGAAGAAAATGTCTGCTGAGGTACTGACAAAGAACATGCCTGACAGCCTGTGAGCTGTTAGCCTAAAAACTAGGCCTGTGAACGAGTAGCATCCCTGAGAAGCACAGCTGGCATCATTGAAGTACAGCTGGGTACACAGAAACCAGAGACATCCTGAGATACCATCAAAAAGCACAAGCTCAATGAACAGTAATGGTAACTTATCATTTGAAAGTGTGAAAAGAGTCTGGAAAAAGGGGAAAACATCCTAAGGAATTAAGAATTAGTAACTGCCATTGGCTGCTCTAACTGCAAGAACATGAAAACAGTCTGGAAAAAAAAAATATTGGATTTGGTTCATTTTGTCCTTTCACTTCTAGGATGGGTTGGTCCTGCCCTCTGGGATGCTTTGTTCCCTTCCAAAAACTGTTTAATGCACTTTGTACCATATATATACAAATAACTAATATGGCATAAGTATATTTGCTGTTACATCATTGACAAGTTTGTTTCATTTGTTCTAAGTATGTAGTAATCTACACATACATATGTACTCGATTGTTGCTATTATTGATTGTTGGTACTATTGATTGCTGATAGTTTGTAATAGCTTGAGATATATGCGTATATATTCATATTTGAAATTCTTCACAGAATTTTCCCAAGAGGATGAGATACAGAAGCACTGCAACAGGAACACTTAATGAAAATCTGGCTTTTTTTGTCTATACCTGGTAGGGTCTATTACTCCAGTGATTTTATGGTTGTAAGTTTCAAAGACTGAGTGTCAATGAATAGATGTAGGCTCCTCTGTAGCTATCTATTTTTAATTCCATCAGAGAGGCTTAGTGTTAAACATGTGATGGAAGAAATGTTAATCAGAGGAAAGCAGATGGGGTAGCTAATTTTTCTTTCATAGTGTTTACACATTCCTGAAATTTTGTTAACTCTCACAGCAGAAAAACAAGAATAACCTGCTTACATATAAGAGTATTCATCAGCAGGCTTTAGTGAGGAAATTGCAAAGTATTGATCTGGTTTTGTCACTAGGTAGCCAGGCAATAGCATGATCCAGTAAAGGATTGTATCTATAGCCAATATCAGCCGCCCCCAAGCTTCAGGGGCTGCTCAGCACTCCAGGTTGACTATGCTTCTTCAGAGTGCTCATCTCAAGCCTCCTGCTGTCTGGGTGTATGTGCGAGTTGCATATAGAACAAAAAGTACGTTTTATGACTTATTCCCTATAAACATCGGCAAAGAGTCACAGAAAAGCCCAGTCCATACTGTACTAACCAGATACAGAAACTAAACAGAATATGCCAGCAGTTAAAAAAAAAAAAAAAAGAAAAGAAAAGGTTTTTAAGCAAAGCAGGACCATTTCAAAATCTATAGTGCAAAGAACAGAGCTTGTGAGCACGGCTATGCTGTGCAACACAAGACTCCTGAATCTGTTCTGAAATGCCTAACTTCAGACTGGGAAGCAGCATAACCTTATTAGTGGGCCATGATGCCTATGAAGAAAGAGCACGCAATAACCCAGGAGCAGCAACAACTAAATAACACCTTGCTTTTGGAATCACAGCAGGTGTTTCTATGCTGCTCTGTGCCAGGCTCTGCTGAGGTATTAGCTCCCTTGGAACTGCTGTGAGGTGTATAAACTCATAGGGCTCCAAAAGAGAAGATGAAATGGTTAATACCTCATATTAGTTGTTTATCAGATCTCTGATGACTCAATTGAGTCTTATTATAACCTTCAAAACTAAAAAAGACAGAAAGCTGCATTTGAAAAAATGTAGGCAGAGATTCCTAACTAAGGCTTTTCAAAAAAATGTCAGTACTGTGAGCACAGTTCAAAAAGGCCTTAGACTTTAAATATTTGCTTTATCAGGTTTCCAACATTGCTGGAATTGTATATCATATACTATATTAGAAAATATAGCACATGATACACACCTTACATTATCATTGATATAATTAGTATAAATACTATTGAGTAATCCAATGAGAAATCAAATATAATGATGATTTTCACCTATATATGTAGGCTTACAGTTGTTTTAACATCCAGGGCTTCAGTTTTAACCATTTCATTTCAATAACAACAGCATTACCTGTTGTAAATTAATGTTCTGTTTGCACATGTTCCTCTGGGTAAGAAATAATCCCTACAGCTGTCACAAGAAGAATAAAATAATCTATTGCTCTGAAACAGTTCTACTGAACTTTAAGTCATATGGAGTACAAGCATAAAACTCTTCCATACTGTGTAGAACAAAACCATGTCACCCACATGAAAAAGCTGCTCCAAATGTGCACAATTCCAAACGCAGGTCAGACAATCAAGACAAGTACTTCAAAGTTGAGTACTTGATTTGAGTACTTGAACTTCAGTAGAGAGGAAAATGCAGACAGCAACTTCTCAGAACCATGCTGCTTACATATGAAGAGTTCCCTGCAACACTTTGAGCATATATATATAAAAAAAAAAGGCTTCCAAAACTTTGTTTTTAACATTACTGGATGCAGATGAAGAAACCAAATGAACAACCTGACTTAACTGAAATGCAAAATAAATGGGAAAAATCATGAATGTAATTTACTCATTTTTCACATTCAAGTCAGCAGAAGGAAGTTCACTAGTTCTGTAGAACTGAAACATGACTCTTAGTCACTTTTGGAATATTATGAATGAACTATTATTAGAGCTTCTGCCTTGATTTTTTATCTATTTCCAATCACATAATAGAGAGACAAATGGCCACTTTTACTACCTGATAAGTATCTTTTAAGATTAGTTCTGTGAATGTGTACTGAAACCTGATTTCCAGCTTTAGTTCAACCTAAAACACAAGATGCTCCCAAAATCTTTCAGTAGCTGTGGATCTTTTTATGGGAATTTCAGATTTTAAATACATAAATAAATAAATAAAATAAAGTCTCTCCAAAATTTCAAAAACAAAGCTTTAGGAAATACCCAAAATACCTAGGTGATTAAAAGAATAGCCCTTAACATTTTAAGCCACCACAAGTGCGCTCACCTCATTTTTTTGAGATGAGACTGTTATCCCAAGAACTGTAACCAAAATATATTCTTCTGTGGAGTTAATACACTATCATTTCTAGACCTCAAAAATATTCAAAGCTGTCAGCATGGGGTGATGATTCTCTCCCCCCCCCCCACCTCCATTTCATTTGGATGTGATACTTTTTAAATACATGAAGATATTGTGCCGTACTTGGTACTCCAGCATTCTGAAACCACACTGAGGAGAATGCGCTGGTGTAAAACAAAGTCATTTTCTTGCACATGAATCCTGACTGAAAAGAATTCAGATATTCCTTTGTGACATCCAGAAATTTGCATGTATACTTCCTTTCATATCACTCCCTGACACTGGATGAAAGAACTTGCATGGAAAAATCTACTTACACTTTGAAAACAAGATAGAGTGATGTCCAGATTTTGATATTTGTTGGACACAAATGAATTGTCACACCTTCACTTGCTCATATTTTATTATGGTTTTGAATACTTAAGACTTCATTATTCTTTATCTTTTGAACTACATGCTTCTGTCCCTGCCATCTAATTTCCTCAACTAATATTGAGTACTGATCTTTTAGAGTACAGATTATAGTTCTAGAAACAGACAGATCTACTGCTGATAAAGCCCAACCGGGAAACATGTAAAATGCCTTAAAAACCTGGAAGTTTGCAAACACAGTTTGCAAGTACAATAAGCATTGCGTGTCTTATGCAGTACTATATTGTTTTCTGCTTTTATATCTCTGTTCCAACCTTCCCTTTATTTGGTGTGTCAAATTTGTTACACTGTGCACTCTTTGTAGCCACAACTATATTTCAACCTTGCCCAAACAATGGAACCTCAACCTTAATTCTTCAGTATCCTTACTTTATAAGTACTATCACCAATATTGACAAGTGCATACGCTATATAGACCACATAACAGCCCTGATGTTCAAAACCAGATGTAATATGTTTGAAGACAACAAATGTTATATGTCAAACTGATGAATGTGTAAGAATGTTCTTTACAGATACTATAGTTAGTTCAAGGTCTTTACATGTGGTATAACCTCATAAGAAAACCTTAAAAATGAAAGCCAGCAGGGATAGATTAAGAAGGATCCTGTGGATTAGCAAACTGTAAAATCATGAGGCGGAAGCAGAGCAGCAGGCAGCATTTCTGAACATGGACTATTATTGCTGTCCAACTGCCCATTTTAGAAAGCTTCACTTCTGCAGGAGTTAACTGCAAAGCTGGGGAATGAGCTTGCACAGGACTTTTGTATAGGTGTCCAGCTTCAAGGTAAGAGTTTCTGACGCTGAAAATCAAAATGTATTGAACCACAGCCTTTGCACAGCCGGGATAAACCTGAAAATGCATACTGAATGTGTCATCTTACTTCACAGCACAAAAACCAATGATGTTTATGAAAGAAAGAAACAACACTGCAAGAGGCATGAGTTCCAAGAGTTTTTATCTATTTCCCAAGTACATTAATGAAAAAATCCTCTGTGTTATATATATTATGCCTCTACTATATCCATCATATCCAGTATCTTCTCTGGGGTCACATACAAAGCTCAAAGGAACTCATAACAAATCTAAACTAAAAACTCATAAACTATGTAACATAAAGCTTACACCCAGAAAAATAAATAACTGCATGTGTTGAATGATGGTGGCCACTAATACCTCACTGAAAAAACCCTCATGCAAATCCCAGCTGTAAATATAGGTTAAGTCTTTATATTGTTAAAAGTGTATCTCCTTAAGTACATACTAGAATTCAGTGTGCATCTGCTTGACCAACATAAAACCCTGTCCATATGCTGCTACATGAAATTTTAACAGAGGAATTTTATTGTGGAATTAAGTCAAACAGACAGACTTTAACAGCAGAGCTAAGCCATTTTTAATTGAACACTGGTACTGGCAGACTACTTAACCCCCTTATGTTTAGAACAAAATGACAGATTTAGATTTTATATTTAATAATAATCTATTTCCCAGACATTCCCCTGTTGTAATCATTCAGGTCTTTCAATTCCATCAGATTTTGAAGTGAATAAGCTATTAATAAATGCAGTTTTATATCTCTATTTCATTTAAACTCAAAAATAAGTAAGTAAATAGGAATATAGTTATGGGAATTTCAAAGGAAAATCTTTTTGTTGTTTAGCTTCTAATCTATTTTTATTTTGGTAGTAATGCAGATAGATAGTATCAAAACATCAAAATAAGGCACAAGCTGCATATCCAGTTCTCTTTCAGGTATCCTAGTGAACCAGCATGCAGATAGAAAAGGGAACACAAAACATTTTCAGGTTGGTGATTTTTTTGATTGTGTTTGACTGTGGAACTTCTCCAGTAGTGGTCTTTCTAAAGACTTCTTTAGAATTTCTGAAGACTATCAGCATGGAACTGTATTAGCACTACAAAAATAATTCAAGCTTTATACAAAAGTCCATAAATACTGAAAACTACTAATATCAATTAAATCATATACAGTGTGCATGCATGCATGGCTACAAACCTTTACAGCTTTATACATTTATCTCATTAATATCCTATGAAAACTGCTTAAAGAACAAATCCTGAGGCATAATTTTGCCAATAAACGAAGAAAGATGATGAAAACTAGTTGAAATTCTACTCCATTTGAAAAAAATGCTGGATTAGAGCTTTTTTTCTGCACTGATTTCTAAGAAAAACACAAAGAAAAAGCACAAAAAAATCTCTCCACTAAAGGTGCAATAGTTGATATTATGATTGCTATTAAAAACCACTGAAAAAGTAATTCCAGTATGAAAAATATACTTCCATTAAAAGGCATAGTGACAGAGACTGTATGCAGGTTGAAAGTCAGAAATGGTTATTTTTATCTTGGTCACTGGGAACAATTAACATTTTGGAATCAGAACACAGTCAGCGCCAATACTGACATTATGCCAGAGGGAATATGTGGCACCTCCCTTTCCTAGGTGTTGTTAATATTAGAATTCTACAGAGAAGAGAAAAACAGAGAAAAAAATAGTTGTCCCTGAAGTGCATGCATGTGACTCAGAATGCAAGTATGAAACTCGGCGTGCAAGAGATCTGTGGAGTGAGAAGGTGCTGCTTATATACAGCTCCTTTACAAAGAAAGGATGCTTCAAGATTATGCTCAATTATAGGTATACAAATAAAATTACTGTGGCACTGTGAGAGCAAGAGGCCAAATTTACCTAATGAGTTTGGTACTTGTTGTCCCTTCCACTTCCTTAAATCACAAGTGAAGAATTTTCCTTTATCTTTCTGCTTAAACAGGAGTGTATGAATGTGAGTTTCCTCCCTCAGAAACATGCAGTCATACTCCCTCATAATAAATGTGCAAGCATTCAGACCAGTTTGTATGTTTCTAACATACAGAGCTTTTTGTCTATTATCTTGATCTCTCGGTATTGGGTACTTGACAACATAGGCTGAGTCTATTTTTAGCACTCCATTATACCATCTGCATTAGTTTTCCTATAATAATCCCCCTTGAGGGAACTGTATTGCACTTGTCTTGCTCCTATCTCCATGTGGAAGATCCTTGATACTAATGATTTGGCAAACTGGAGGAAATAATTGTGTAAAAGCAGCTAATTCTATTTTGGCATTTTTTGTATAATAGCTCCTCAGACTAAATGTTTTCCCTTGTTTCAACAAGACTGTAAGTTATTCTTCAAATCTGTAATTTTTTTTAGATGTAATCTATTCTATTTAGTACTTACAGAAGAATAGAAAAAGAAAATAACCACTGTAAAATAGTGTTGAAGGGGGGGGGGGGGAGTAAGAAACAATTTTTATTTAATAGCAGATTACAATCATTTTGTTTTATTTTAGAAATCACTTTTATTTCAGGGATACTCATTAGGATATACTGTTAATGTCCATGGAACTCTATTGCATCTAAACTATGAAGCTAGGAGGGCTTTGTTTTGTGAATTTTTGGACTGAAGTTATATAGTTTTCCTCATAGACATTATTTGCTTTTGATTTTCCAAGTTTTTATCATCTGACCTGTTCCAAATAGAAGAATCTCAGCACTAAACAACACTCAATATATTCAACATCAGATCAAATTTCAGATAGTTTAACTACCTCTGGAGCACTTACCCACCACTTGTTGACATCACCACCATACCTGTCACTAGGTCTTGAAACAGAACAAATGCCATTTGTACTATTCTCTTATCAGATGGACTCCACAGTAGTATCCAGCTTTAAATTTTGCATGTCATCTGCAGATTCAAACCACTGTGGAGAGCCAACTACTGTAGTAATAGAGATGTGCTTTGTAAGGGCCATAGCGGGCACACACATACAAAGCCTGTAGTATTATGTAGAAGATTCTGCACATTATGTGCACAAACACATCAGGGAGGAGCAAAAAAGGGACCTTGTTCTTTCCTATTCAAAGCAAGATTGACTTAATCTTACAACCAGAGTAAGGTTGCACAGTTATGGACTCCTTGTGCTGCAATTCCAGGGCAGCCTACAGTGGTGAAAACTAAGGGGTTGCAAAGTCAGCAGAACACTGTTCTTTGAAACATCTGAGATGCTCTGAGTTCAGCTGTTGCATCCAAATATGCAATAAACGCACACAGTATCAAATCTATTTGGTTTTCCATTTATCATATGTAAAATCTGAGATTGGCCAGAACTTACCAGCTCAAGTGGAGCTGAAGGACTGGTCAATTGTTCGGAGTCTCAGAGGAATACTAAAGTTATGAGGGTGTTAGCTATCTAGTAGCCCTGACAACACATAATAGAGGTAAACCTATCATTAGGAGTAATAGATCAGCACTTGGTTCTTGGCTGCCCTTTTTATCGTTGCAAAAAATTTCCAAAGGTTGTTTTTACTTGCTTTTATCTACTGGATTTTCTTTAGCAAGAAGGAAACCAACTTTGTTCAAGACCTATTTCAGAAGTGCCTCATTACAGCAAAGTGCATTAACTCCAGCATCATACGCAGCAAATGACATCTAAACTGGGCTTCAGGAATGCATGAAAAAGCTTCCAAAAAGCGTCACAAGGTTTTATAATCTGTCCTTGACTTTCTCTGCACCATGAGACCAGTTTAAGTCCATTTCAAAGTGGATGATTCATGCTCCAGTTCGCTTATCAAATAAATACTCTGACTGAAACCACAATGATCTACTGACAATGACGAGGACTGGGATACTATTGGCAGAGGCCTTTCAGTGAAATTTAGGACATAGCTGGATTAGTGGAATCATTCCTGCTCTCTTAGTTATTACCTCTCACTTTCTGCAAATATTGTTATACTTTAAAGCATTCTTTGTGACACTAAACCTACCTTTTCCTTACCAAACAAGTTTGCGTCTGCATTCACAAGGGGAGTCTGAGGGCCTGAGTCCTAAACACATCTCTACATCGTGCTTAGCAGAGGCAACTTTCCGCAGATGACACAGAAATTCACAATAGTAAAGCTGAGAGTTTTATTATTTCCAATTTTATTTCCTAAACACCAATTTTCTAAATTTAGCATTATGTACATGCTGTGCAGGGAAGAGGATGTGTTTGTGCAGGAAATCTTGGGATGCCTCATTTCAGAAATGTGTTAAAGAAGAAATTTTACCAATATTTTACAGCATTTTGTAAGACCAATGAGACACCTAGTACTCAAGAGTTTTCTCTTGCAGTAAAACAGATGCTGCAAGTGAAATAGGATGGATCATTAACAGCGCATGCACTGTGATTCCCTACATATCCCCCTTCTCAAAACATTGTTTACTTGTTTGTTGAGGCAGCAGTGGAGGATATGTAATGCTCATGGTTACAGTGGCGGCTTTAACAGAATATTTTGCAGGCTACTTGATCAAGGAGATAGAGATGTACCTTGGAGAGACAGTAAGTTACTTAAAACGTACTTACACTGTTATTTAGAATTGTAAAAGTAGACCTACACTTTTTAGTGCCATTTCCACCTCCTCAGTTGAAAGCAAAGAAGATACCTTTGTACAAAAGTTACTACCATAGTCCCTATGTTTTATTCAACAACATAATGTTGATGCCGAATATCTTAATATATACAATATAAAGGTACTAACAACACTATCTAAATATAATTAGAAGAATTACCACTTCATGTGCATTATGAATGGTATTAACTCAAGGTTATATTACGGTCTAAAATCATCCTGTATCCTTCTGTAGCTTTGTACATAGGCGTTACTGAATTCAGTGTTGCATCTCATTTAATACATTATTTTTATTATCTGGTTGTACCTACTACTATGAATGTATGTGAACAACAGTCTTCTACACAAGTGCTTAACAATAAAAGTGTAAAAGTGACTTCCAGAAAAACAACTGTATGTCACAGCTAGCAACTGTGACTATGTCGTTAAGTAAGGCAACTTCTTCTAAGGGGAGGCATGACGTGAAAATATCAGTGGAGCCAAGTTGTGGCTGCTTAATGCTGATCTTGCTGCAGCTGGTACTGAGTGCCCACTCTCCCATCTGTCTCAAAACAGATATATCCATCTGGGAGATGAAATCTATAAATATAGACAACAACCATCTAACAGGAAAAGAAGTGTCATAACAGAGCTATTAATGTTCTCATGGGTATACTGTCCTAGTCTAGTCTTAATATCTAAGAGTCCTATTCCCTTTTCATATGTGGCCAGAGAAATTCCTGTAAGATAAATAATTTTTAAATCTTAAAAAGATAGTAACAACAAAGGAAGGAATGTGATACCCAAACTATGCCTACTAAAGTTAATGATTGCACTCTAGCTTAGACCTTCTGTGAGGAAGTAGTACATACCTTCAGTTTTTTCACACCCTATATGCAAACAAAATAAGAATGCTGAGGCAGCTATAAATAAAAACTAATAAATAAATAAAATTTATTTGCTTTCATACCTATTTTAATAAACACATTCACACATACTTTTTCCTACCTATTGTTTTCTTGCCAGAACATACAGAAGTAATAGGAAGGTCAATAGTGTTATTAATGATACAGACAGTGAAGCAGGTGAAATGTCAGAATTGTGAGCCTAATCATTAGCTACTTAATAACATCAGGATAAAAGATATTACATAAATTCATGTCTCTCCTCTGATTGTCTTGACAGTAAAGCTACAGCAACACCTACTTCCAGTTAATTTTACTGACACATCAAAAAAGCAACTTCAGGATATGGAGAGGTTTGGAGGCAGGAGTGGAGGATACTATTGGGAAAGGAAGTTGTGTCAAATAATTAAGAGCTAAAAATATGCCAAATATAGTTTCATATTAGGAGAAAATTAAATCACTGTCATGAAAACTGAACACTAGATGTTCAGCATGGAAGCACTGCACTGCCATAGAGTTGGATTTACAAGAGTGTCACTTCACATCAGTAAAGTTAGACCAGCATATAAAAAAATTAGTTTTTATTTCAATACAGATGCACCATGTCAGATTTCTCAGAAATAAATAAGGCCAAAAAACCTATGAAATACAAAGAAGCTTTCTGGAGAACAGCTTGCACTGTAACTACACAGTGTCTCTAATATATTCTGAGTAACAGTAGCTTAATGCAACTGTGTCAATCTTCTATGCAAGTACAGTGAGCACACTTGCTCTCTGATAAAGATACTCATGATGTAGCTACAAAATAAGCAACAAAATTGTCACTTCATAAATGGGCTGAGAAAGATCTGACTCCCAGCTTTCTCCTGAAATATAATTTGACCTAAAATTTAACTGTTTGAATCCCTTAAAGCTGTGACCTTATCTCAGAATATATAATAAGAATAATAAAAGGGCAGATTATTACATAGCTGCATACATACTCCATGTATTTATAGCTTTGGTCAGAATTTGTTTTGCAAAAGAAAACAAAATCTGACTTTGTGCTTACCAAGTTTACCTTAATGCCACTGCTGGGGCAATTAAAAGAAATCATAGAATCATAGAATAGTTAGGGTTGGAAAGGACCTGAAGATCATCTAGTTCCAACCCCCCTGCCATGACCAGGGACACCTGCCACTAAACCATGCCACCCAAGGCTATGTCCAACCTGGCCTTGAACACCGCCAGCGATGGAGCATTCACAACTTCCCAGAGCAGCCCATTCCAGTGCTTCACCACCCTTACAGTAAAGAATTTCTTCCTCATATCCAATCTAAACTTCTCCTGTTTAAGTTTGAACCCGTTACCCCTTGTCCTCTCACTACAGTCCCTAATGAAGAGTCCCTCCCCAGCATCCCTATGCGCAGAATGAACACGTAGAATGAAATTTAGAATAAGGAATTTCAGATTAAAAAAATTAGTTGTTATTTTTACAATTTTAAAAAATGCTTGGATTAAGCAAAAATTTGCCTGTGTCCCTCAAGTATCAACATAGCTAACATTGACAATACTTTAGGCATAAAATTTATTCATAATTCTGAATAATCAGATTTTGTATGTAGTTGTAACTGACTCTTAGCAGACTAAGAACGTGTTAGAGTAACATTCTATTTGAAATACTGAAAATAACAATACAGGCTCTTCAGACTTTGTACTATGAAATAATCACAAGCATGTACACACATGCAGATTTGGGTTATTAAGAAGAGGTAATTATGGAATATCTGGTTTTATTTGGGAAGAGAAGTTACGGATTTTCTTTGGTCTCATGACATATAGACTGACAAGAGAAAAGGATAGTATTTAGTTATAGAAAGCTTTTTCTTATTTTTTTATTTATCTACCACTGTCAATTTCCAATTATATTTTTCATACAGACATCATTAATTATTTGGCTTGATAATGAAATGCATCTATTCAAGTTAAGTTGCAAACTAGAAAAGTCTTACAAGTTTATTTTCTTTTAGAAAGCACTGAAAAACATTTAGGAACAAATAAATTAGATTGCATATGCGGATGACTAACAGAACAGGTACAATATCATATGAATTGCAGACCTATAGGTTTAAGTTAGACATTATTTCACTATTTTACAGAGGGATGACTCAGAGAGTCTTGTTTTTTTATTCTTTAGTTCATAGGGAGACCTCAATCCTCAAAGCCCAGTGTTCTAAGAATTAATGCAAAGTATAAAAGATATTAGAAGCTGTCTGTATCGGTGTAATATAACTGAAAAAGCTTCAGGTCAAGTAAATACATTATTAATTCACTCTTTCTAAGTGTAAATTATGCTCTGTAATAATTTTTAAGTTTTAAAGAGTATCATTCATACAGCCAATTAAAATGATGCTGTGATTAAAATAAGCAAAATTCCTGTGCAACATCCCAGAGGGCAGCTTTAATGACATGATAAATTAATTAATTACTCAAGTTTAGTGGTTCAAGACTCTATATAGATTAGAAAGAGGTCAGACAGCGAAACTCTGAAAGAAAAACTTCAGAGAATGGCAGAGTGCAAAACTGCCAAGGAGAAAAAAGCAAACTAACTTGTTAACTGATTTTTGGGGTGGGGAGAATACCAGTTCTGCCTGAGGCATGCAGGTTGGAAGCCAAACTGCCCCAGCAGTATCTCCAGCAGGCAGGGGGCTGGATTTTCAAGGTGTGTAACAAGCTGACATAAAACTTAATAGGTTCTGAAAGGGTAGGTTCCATTACCATACACTGACCATATGTACTTCTGCAGCATGACTCCTCTGTGCAATCACTTAATAAACCCAGAAATTCTTGGCACTTTGTGTGTGTGTGTGTGTGTATAACCAACTGTCGTGGTTTAAGCCTCTCAGCCACACAGTTTGCTCACTCACTCCTCCCTCTTTCTTCCCCCAGTCCTGGGGGGATGGGGAGGAGAATTGAAAGAATGCAACTCCCACAGGTTGAGATAAGAACAATTTAGTAACTAAGGTATAACACAAATCACTACTGCTGCCACCAATAATAATAACGACAAGGCAAATACAAGGAAAGAGAATACAACTGCTCACCACCTGATACCAAGCCCGACCCAGCAGTGAACCCCCCCCTCCCGGGTCTCTGCCCTCCATTTTTACATCCTGGGCATGACGTGCTGTGGCATGGAATACCTCTTTGGTCAGTTTGGTGTTCAGTCTCTGCTTCCTCCCGGCTCCCTCTCATCCCTGGCAGAGCATGAGACTCAGAAAGTCCTTGGTCAGACCAAAACATTACTAAGCAGTAACTGAAAACACTGGTGTTATCAGTGCTGTTCCCAGGCCGGAAGTCGAAAACACAGCACTGCACCAGCTACTGCAAAGGAGAAAAATGACTGCTGCTGCTGCACCCATAACACCAACCAAAACCAAATCACTAGGCAGATGATTTAAATCATCTGGCAAATGTTCTGGCAATGCAATGAGGAGGGCAGAATATGAAGGCCACAACCTGTTAATAGAAGAAGAGGGGTCCATGACTGCCCCATGAGCAGCAGGTCAGTTTAGGGGTCTCCATAATTAGTCTGAAGGTAGGCGAGTCCTAAGTTTGGTCTTGTGGGGGACTGTCTCCGTCTCCCTTATCAGGAAAGCTACCTAAAACACCCAATGTAAGCAGTGTAAATAACTTCCCTGCTATCCCACTGAAACACTATCAACAGGAAGCACTGAGTGAATCAAACCTAAATTACACTGCTGCCAAAAAGCTGGAGAAGCTCATAGTTCCCTGGTATCTGTGGAAACTGAACTTATATGAACTTGGCACCTAATTTTCACGGATACAAAATATTCCTAATGAGCTCTGAAATTTTCCTTCTTAGTTCTAATGTCCTTGACAGACCAATGGCCAGATTGTGCATCCATGAAATCAGGAATAGTCCCTGTTTTGGCAATATTTTTTTAAAGCTTACTTTGCCAATGATAACCTTAGCTTATGATCTTACAAAAATCTCACAGTTGCATCCTTGTTTCAGTAATTTATTTATTTTTCTTTTATTTTGACATGGCAATCTTTTTTTTATTTTAATATAATTGAAAGTTTCTTCTTAACTTCTATTACCCTGCCTTGTCCGACTGGTGGGACCTAAGTTAGAAATTTGCTTCCTACTTAATAAGAAATATTAATTTGAAAGAAGATTCTAGAGTGAAATATCCTTTGAAATAGCTCTGTCTTTCAAAGTAGACTGAAGGAGAACACAGGAAAACAGAGAAGCCCATGAGAGTAGCTATCATCTCAGTACACATCAACACTTAGGTTGTTTTTTTTTTATCTATGTATCTGCTGACCTTCTACCTATCCTCCTACCTGTTTGCAACAGTTAGGCCATACCCTCAAATGGGGAAAGTTCCAAGAATTACTCACAGCTCACTATTTGGGGTTTAGAGAGTTTGCAGGTTTTGCTCTTCTAATAATTACAAGGTTTATAATCTCTCAAATGCTGCATGGAAAAAGCATGAAAACCCCACACAGGATTAAGTACTTACAGAAAAGGTTCTGTTAAACCTGCAAAATTTTAAGGGTCACTCATGAGAGGGTCTGCATTTCTGAGCTATACTTTGTGTTGTCTTACTGCTGATGACACAGTAGGCATAAGCACAAACACAGCTCTTACCATTTCATTATTGTGCTCCCTCTTTTCCTATGGAAGAATGAAAAAGTGAATTAACTAAATTCTAGTGCTGCTTTTCACTATAAATATTGACAGTTCTCCAAGGGAACATGAGACATTTTACAGCTGCTCCTGAGTTTCAGCTTCAGCTCAATCTGGCATGTCTCCTCCAGACCAATAGCTTTGGTGAGAGGAATATACTTGAAATTATTCTAAGGTACTGCTGAAGGGTCTGCAGATTAAAAGACCCAATGTTATTGGCTCACAAAAGTGTGTGGGTTTTTTAGAAGTCATATTTAATCAAATAAATGTACTTTGCAAAGACACAGTCCCTTAGAAGTACAGGAATATGTTTGTGTATATTCTGATAGCAGAAATTACCTCTCAGAGTCAACACATAGCACAAAAGAAGTGTGTATAAAATATACTATTTTGGTACTCAAAAGCAATGGGAATGCTCTGCATAATCCCATCTCCCCAATCCCTCTCCCTTCCTTTATTTTTGAGTAATAATGCAAAATAAGACTGTTTTGCTAATCTTGAAGCAGAAAACAGCCCTCTTTTTCCATATCACAGGGCCATTTCCCGTTGAAAGGTAATGTGTTCTTCACAAGGCTCAACACAGGCCTTCAAAAACCAAACAAAAAAACTCCCCCACAATTACAGAGAATTAGGTCCTCTTTTGCTTTCTGGACCCTTCGTAAAGCTCACACCCAGCACACAGGTTTATCGGTTGGCAGTAGCATGTCTGGAGTCCTGCCAGAACATGTTCTTTCCCTAATTTGTGTATGATATCCAGCTGACAGAAGTTAACAGCTCTAATATGCATTAAGGTACATAAAAGCAGTCATAATCATTCTCTTAATTTTCTCTAATTGCAGTGTACCAATAAAATTAAATTCATTTCAGCTAAGAGCAGAGCCTACTGCTTCACAAGTTAAATACTTTTTTCTTTTATTTTTATACAGAAGCAATTTGTGAAGTGACAACCATTCTCCCCTCTGTGAACTCTATAATATTAACACTGCCACAGACATTTTCATTTGTTTCTTCATTTAGTAAAAAGTACATATTCTTACAGGTGTCCTGCAGAAATAAAGAAGCGCTATAATTACTGGAAATGGTTTGTGTAACCTACGGTACAGTATTTACCAGCTAGCTTTTGCTGGCTGCACTACTCTGTAGAAAGTGCCATTAGAGGGCGGCCTTGGGTTCCCCCGCCTATCTAAGTCTACACGCCAGCACGTGTACCAGAAGTTCTGGAGGTTGAAAAAAGGATTTCTGATGGCACGTAGCAG
Organism: Ara ararauna; assembly: GCA_028858755.1. NCBI lineage: Eukaryota > Metazoa > Chordata > Aves > Psittaciformes > Psittacidae > Ara > Ara ararauna. The sequence goes on along the minus strand of CM054376.1, from coordinate 123,722,393 downwards.
AACTCATTTCAGCTCCTTAAAACTCAATAAAAACTTTCCAGAATATGTTTTCACATTCGGGGGGACAAGGGGAGGGAAGGAGAAGGAAAATCCCTTTCAAATTGAGACATTTAGCTGCTTCTGGAGAAGTAAAAGCTGTTCAGATATACACTTACAATTTTCAGCTTCAATCTTGCTGTTTTCTCTAGAAAGTATAGTTGAAATTTGGTGAAGAAAAACACTTTCATTAATAACCTTAATCTAATACTCTCAGAATTTAAGAACCTCTCCCCCACCAAGTTAGTCTCTAGAATCCCAATGCAATGAAATGCACAGTATGGTTTGAGCAGCTTTTTATTGTATAGGCAGGATTAGATTATACCTTTTAAGGTCCTTAGGTACATTTAATAATGCATCAGTAACCTTTTTCATTACTAAAAATTTCCTTTGGTCATTCTACCTTAAAGTCTGAGTAACAGATCACTGGCAGTTATGTAGGTCCTACAGTAGTACCTGAATACAGTAAATTTCATGTGAATATATTACATAAACAGAGGTAAACTAGGATTTCATAATAAAAATCATCCTAAAATCTGAGATCGGTTTTACTATAGGAACACATACCATTACCTCGATATTTATTTTAACTACCTAGATAATTTAGCAGCATTTTTTTAATTACAGCTTAATTGTATTATCTAATAGATAACATCTTTATATTATTTATAATTAAACAGGGGCATTCCAAAGGTATTAGTAAAAATGTTTATCATACCTAACAGCTACACAATACTTAGCACATTGAATTTCAACTAAAATTCTGTGCAAAAATCCCATGCAATTTGTGGTATAATTTTCTTCATGGTATTTTATAACTCTTTGACACTGCATTGCTTTCCAATTACTCTACTAAAGTACATTTGTCTGAAACATATGTCTAACCTTTTCAACTATTTGAGGGTTGTTTGGTATGATAATCTCCATCACTTTAGTCAACTTAAAAATCCCCACTGATCCCTTCACATAAAAGGTTTAAAGACTCAGAGCTTAGGATCCTCCACACTGTTAGCAGCAGCAGCTCATTCAAAGCATTCTTTTACTTTAGATGAACCTAATCCCTCATCAGAAGGTAAACAAGGAGTTTTGCATTTCATACAACAAAAAATCTGTGCACAGAACAGTAACAGAACACACCAAAACAAACCCAGAAACAACAATCCCAAAGGGCTTTGTTTAGATTTCAGCTAAATATGTAAGGACTCTGAAAATGCTGAACTGGCCTCAACACACAAAGCTGCATGACACGAATATAGGGCAAGGCTTAAGTGACAGGCCGCAGGTCTCTTGAACACAGACAAGAAATCATAATAACCAGACACAAGGTGCACACATCCAGATCTTGGTAATAAAAGCATCGTTTGTATTGAATAAACACATGGGCAATAAACCTTTAATTCCCTCAGGGATCATACTGGATGTAACATATCTCATTTGTTGAACCTAAAATTCCTTAACCTTATTTGCTAAACTCTCAGCTCAGCAGCCAACTTTTACCTTTGTTACTACTTATTCATGCAATTGCACAAGAGCTTGGTAGCTTTTTGGACTTTAAATGGCCTGCCCTGGAGACCACAACATGGTTGGAGCATTACAATGTGCATCTAAAAGATGTTAATAAAACCAAATTTTCTCCAAACCACTCAAAAACTGATTGCACATAAGGAAAGAGAAGGTATCCATGCTTGTTCTTTAAAGCACCTGTTTATGAGTCAAACCACTTGCCTTCAATGCTGGGCATTCTTGAAGTCTATAGCATTGCAGCATGAATTATGTAGGTGTTATTCAATGAGGATTGACATATGGAAGATACTGAGTAATTTACCTTCTTGAGAAATCTGAGAGAAAAATACTTGGAAGTACAGGCTGTATAAGAATTATATGAATATGCAATGAGAACTTTAATAATACTAAATGAATTTTTTAAAGGGATTTTATTTTTATTTTTCAAATTTTCCTCAACTAGAAGATAATTTAATTGCTTTACCTTTAGTATTTTATTAAATAAAAAAATCCCTATGATACCTGGATTAAAAATACCTAATTATATCTTGGTTATCTAATGTTTTTTTCTTTTATGAAAATTAATTTAATTCCTTACTAGATGTTTTTTTAATACTTGTCCAAGATGTCTCAATCTTAGCTCTGCCTTTCTTTTTTATAGCAGAATTTCTAGTTTTGTACACTGATTGTGAGTTTTAATTGGACAGGCTTTCTGTTAATCATGTGCAGTCAGTTAGATAAATATCTCAGGTTCATCTGGGATATTCTGTGCTCATCAAAACCATTATTGCTAAAAATGGAATATTTTTAAGAGCTTCTTGTCACACTGGACTTATTCCTCTTTCACTTTTTTAATGAGTGCCAACCTTCAAGGTCTCTGACCTTGGAAATTACTAGACCATGTGGTTAATTTTAAGCACAAAGAATCTCATCAGCTTCAGAAGGTCATCACATTCTAGTAAGTTAAAGATGTCTAATGCACTTGGAGGAACCTAAAGCTTCAATCTTTATAATTCACTAGCAACACAGTGTCTTCACTTGTCCAATTCAAACTATGTGTTGATTAATGAATAGTAAATGTGCTTCTGTTTGTTATCAATTAGCCTGAAAAACACAACATTCTTTATGCAGCTGTTTTAGTGTAAAAACCACTAATAGAAGCATCACAGACATACAGCTAACATATATTTGTCTTCTCTCAGTATTTCATTTTTAGTTTGTTTTTCTACTTTTGTCTTCAGACACACTTTGGTCTTCTTCATTAGCATATTCAGATCCAATAAAACTCTACATGATAAAACTAGATTACTAAAGCCATAAGGAATGTTCAAATTATGCCAAGAAGCAGTGTGTTAGAAGATGGCTTTACAGCTGTGTTTCTCTTAATCACAGCTCCAGCTGCTTGAGAGGTGGCTGGGTAGTAACAGGCACTTCTATTAGGAGATAAAAGTGATTCTCACAGATTCTATGGACCACCAAGAATCTCTGTCTAGGCTAAGTATATACATTTTATTTTTTTTTTAATTAATCTGCCTATATAAAGAAATGGTTAATTCTCTTCTGATGTCACTGGTAGCACACAATTTTAGCTCTGGCTATCAGTAGAGATGAATTTTACCTATAAAAATAAAGACTACCTACACATTCTTTGATTGCATAGTGAGCTTCAGAAACCTTCCCAGGCCTCACCAACAGAGTACCGTGGGTTGGTAGAGTGTAGTACAAAGATTTCGGAGAGCTTTCCCAGATGTAAGACTTCCGGTAGTATTAATCACTATTACTTCCTTTTAAGTTTCTCAGAAAGTCACCTTGTTACATTTAAAAATGAATTGGCATAAGTATCCTGATCTGAAATACAAACAGTATCTTAAAAAAAAGAAAAAGGCAGAGGCAGAATGAGATAATATAAAGTGCACTAAATCAGGGAAGCAATCCTATTCACAGGATGACTGGGATGTCTTTGACTCCTGTAAGTTGCAAGCTTTAAGATACAGCTGGCTGATAGCTGTTTTACCAACAGGATTAAATGGGGAAAAAAAAAGGCGACCAAAGATATCACAGAGGTTCTCGTACAGGTATGCAAAAGGCAAGAACCACATATAGAAAGGAAATATGGATCTGGTGGCTTGCAATGTGGAAGTTTCTGATTTTTGGCCTTCCTGAGAAGGCACAGATGCTGCCCAAAAGCTGACCAATACTATATCTGTGTGCAGCTGAACACAGGAACTTCAGCTATGCTGGTTAATCAGCTATGACAAGCACTTATTTACTTGCTACAGTGTTTTTTCTGAAGCAGAATCAAGCCAACAAGAGGATATGAACATGAGATAAACAGAGATAGGCAAAAATGAAAATGCTTATCTGAGTGATTAAGAACTGACTTGTATGACAGAAAAATACAGAAGCATTTTTTGTAATACAAATCTGTAGCTATATACCTTAATATTTCATATAGTATCATTTATATATTTCAGTGAAGTATTTTTTTTATCAGAAGTAAAGTTAAAGTATGTGCTTGAGAATGTGTATTGTGTGGCTAAATAAATAGCCATATATTAAGGGACAACAACTGACCTTCAAAGTAAAACTGACCTTCAAAGGCTGCATATGTATAGATCTTGCATTCCTAACATTCATTTTTTCTGATTTCCTCACTTATGTCAAAGTTTGGGAAGCCTGAGAGGGTACATATTAATAATTCTAACTGATTTGGAGGGCTCTATCATAGGCTGCAAGCCTCATTTGAATGTGGAGCCTTATTGTTTCCTTTTTAACTTCTGTGTGAAACAATGATGCAATAGCAATATGATAAAACTATAAATAGATAAGGAGTCATTCAAAGCTCAGAGAAGTGGATTAGGCAACAGATACCTAAGGAAGGTGACTGAGTGAAACCAATAAAGAGGCTGAAGCTATAAAAGAAGGCTCTCTACAGTTGTTTAGAATAAAAGAAAAAAAAAAAATCAGTTGCTGAGAAGAGAAAATTGTAAAAATAATACTATACAAAAAAGAAGAAAAGGAAGGATGTTGAATTTTTAAATCACAAGCTCAGTAATATATTTTTTACAGAAGCAGAAGGGTATGTTACATCATGGAAGCCTCATTTGCTGTACTGGTAATATCACACCAGTTATCAAAACGATAAAAATATTAAGAATTTAGAGAACAAGAAAAGAAGCCTGAATATGGATTAGAAACTATTAGCTTATTTACAAATGCTTCATATATGTCCTGCAATAAGCAAAGAATAAGCAAATTTAATAGTAATGTACACTTGAGAAGGTGAAAGAAGAAATTTGCTTTGTGACTCATATAAGTTCTTCGATGTTCTGATTTTGTAACCTTGATGTACTTTCCTTTAACAGAGTAAATTCTGATCTATGATCCATGCACAGAGCATCATAAGACTGAGATTTAGTTATTCCTGCATATGAACAGAATTTATTTACAGAACTTGCCTCTGGACATACTAAAAACTACTGATGGCTTTGATACAAGTTTCCTCAGAATAAGGAGATAAAAAGTTGGGCCTAAAAAGAGTTAAACTGAATCTATTAGAATCTGTAGGTATATTATGGATATATAAATACTATTTTTTTGCCAATACTATTTTCTTGTCAATACTGTACTGCAGAAACTGAACCATGCTGTATAAAGCAGTATAGATTGATTAAGCCTTTATTATTTTTAATTGAATAAATTCAATATCAATAGAAGCATTACTAGATCAAATCCTACAGTCTTTTGCATAAGTGTTATAATGGATTACATAGGTGATGTACAGTGGAAAGTTGAGTAGTCTATGAGAAAAAGACTAGATTAATTGAAAAGTAAAATTCAGAAATAGTAGACTCTCACAGGGAGGGAGGGAGTGAGGAAGGGAGGAAGGGAAAAAGAAAAGGGAAGCAAAATGGAGGTAGGGTATTACAATCAGGAATGCACGGAATCATTGAATGATTTGGCTTGGAAGGGACTTTAAAGATCATGCAGTTCCAACCTCCCTGCCCACACCTCCTACCTCCAGGTTTCTTAAAGCCCTGTCCAGCCTGTCCTTGAACACTGCTAGGGATGGGGCAGCCACAGCTTCTCTGAGCAACCTGTGCCAGTGCCTCAACACCCTCACGCCTGAAAATCTCTTCCCGCCAACTAATCTAAATCTACCCTTTTTCAGTTTAAAACTGTTGTCCCTTGTCCTGTCACTACATGCCTTGCTAAAAAGTCCCTCTCCAGCTTTTTTGCAGGCTTCCTTCAGGTACTGTAAGCTGCTCTAAGGTCTTCCCAGAGCCTTCTGTTCTCCAGGCTGAATAGGACCAACCCTCTCAGCCTGTCTTCTTATGGGAGGTGCTCCAGCCCTTAATCATCTTCTTGGTCCTTCTCTGGACATGTTCCAGCAGGTACATTTCCTTCTTGGGGGGGGGGGGGGGGGGGGGGGCAGAACTGAACACAGTACTCCAGGTGAGGTGTCACAAGAGTGGGGTCTCACCTCCCTTGACCTGCTAGACACACTTCTTTTGATGCAGCCCAACACATGCTTCCTGGGCTGCTAGGGGTAAATGTTTATGCTAGTCTCATATTTTCCTACTTCCTCAACATACAATAACAAAAGTTGATCAATTGTTATTTAAGTCCCAATCCTGACATTTGCTATGCATGGGCTCACTGCTGAATTCATGCACAATAAATTCAGGATCAGCATTATAATGGGTAATTTTTCATTTGTAATCCTGTTATTTCTAGTTATCCATGGTAATTATGTTTCTGTTAGCCACTTAGTGTTAGACATGCTTTTCATTTAATTGGACACTGCCAACTCCCTTAGGCCTACAGTGGACTTTGAATTCAATTCCTGTGGTAGCAGTGCAATTGGATTTATTCATGTAATTTTACCATTTAAAAGAATCACCCACCTTAATATAATAATAAATTTACAAGGCGTGATCTGCATACATGAGGTGCTAGCAAGCCTGACATCCATTGATCTACTCATCTGTTTGATGGTGTATGAATGTGATGGCCAAGGACACCTCTTTTAAACACTAAAAACTATGAATAAAAATTAACAAAGTAGTTTATCAGATTTCAAAATCTGATCAGTACTCTTTTCTTATGTATTTAAATCACCAGTTTTTTAATCACAAGATGTAGATCTCTGAAAACATTATCTAAATATAATCACACAAAAGAAAAAATGTTTCTATTCAAATTTATCTTTTTCAGATCTTTTTCTTTTTTTTTTTTTTTAACTAATCATTGGCTAAAACATAGCAATGAAAGCTTGGAGCCAAACAGTAAATGCATAGGCAATCTGTTTTAATAGGTAGCTCTGGAAACAGGAACATTCTCTGTTTATATCAGTTTGGCTTTACCTATTTGAAAACAAATTTCCTCTCAGTTTGTTACTGTGTTTTTAAATAGCTATTAGGTATTACATACTAGATATTAATTCATAATGCCAGATTATGCCATGTCATTGTGCTCCACTGTTTTTTCAAAACATGAATGCCTATACTGTCTCTCTAATTTATCTTAGAATTTACTGTCCCCTAGATATTTGTCTCTTTTATCACATTTCTAAAGTGCAGGCTCTATAGGCTAGTGTATTTTTCCCCCTGTAGCTACTGGTACTGAGAACAATATGAGACATATCTCCAGGTCTGGAGACACTGGATTATTTATATCCCTGACTTAGAAGTGGTCCATTAATAAATAGCACTGTTATTGTAACTGACCATGTAATACTTCCATTTCGGGGGATACATTGCTGTCATTCTCCTTACACCATAGTTGATTTATTATATAAAATGTTACTTAAAAATAAACCAAACTACTTCAAATGGTACACATACTCAATACAAACGTCTATTTAAAAACTGTGTTGCTATTAAGACAGGAATAAAGTGAAATGGTTCACTTAATGATTAACTACTACAGAGTAATTGATCTATATTTATTCTGTTCATCCCATATTGGAGTCTTAAACCTGACTCACTATGGTTATCACACAAATAATTTGGCTGAATTCAAAGAAACCAGATTGAAATAATAATAAAAAAAAAAAGTCACTGTGACATGTGGGATCACAGTTTTCCCACCTTGTTACGTACAGAAAGATAAAAGAGAAGTAAACAGAAAATGAAGTAAAAATCTCCTTTTAAATTTCATTGGTCAAGCCTGCTAAGATATTGCATGATGTGATATGCTCCCAATAAAATATGTCAGATGAGATGTGCCCAGAGATAGCTGATGAACTAAGCATGATTATGGTGAAAGATGAAAAATGTCGTACAGCAAGAAGCAAAAACATGATGTGCACTCTCAGCCTTACTTGATTTTCTTTTATAGCTTTGTATGAAACATATCTTTTAAAATAAGTATCTGCATTTGTGATCCAAATTAGAAAGCCTCCCTAGGCACCTTCTATTCTGTAGGACTTGATCACTCAGGTGATCTGATATTTTTTTATCTAGGCCACACCTGTCTTATAGTTTCTCTGTGAAGTAGCTTTGATAGGCATCTTAGGCAGCTGACAAACTTTGCCCTCCCAGAGGAAATTTGCCAAATCCCTCTACCTTGTTATCCTCAAAACCATGAAGCATCCTAAGGAGTTTTAGTAGACTGATTCTATTGACATTTTCTTACCTTGAGATGTATGAGAAATACCACATCATATGTCAAATCACCTCTGGTTAAATGCCATACTGAAACTTTCTTTGTTACTTATGTTTCAAAAGAAACATAAAACAGAAAAGTAAAACCTAATACTATTCTAGTATTTTTTTATGCATGTATAATATGTCAAGTTATCAGAAAATTATGTCAAAAGGAGCATAATATATTAAAATTTAAATGAGTAGCATTTCAAGAGAAAATAATTATTTTTGAGGCTGACTTAAATTTGAATGTAAAGTTTCTTTTCTCAAAAATGGAATGCAGGACAAGTTCACAGTTCATTTTAACATGTATTCACTATTTATTTGGACAAACTTCTACTCTCTCTAATTATGATGATGCTTAAAGGCCAAATGCAAGGTTAAAGACCCAGTTTTCTTAGTACCTTTGAAGTAGGTTGTTAGATTTATAAGAGAGAAAGCACACTTAATTTGCAAACTGCAAGAAGTCATGAGGTATTTCAAAGTAATACCCCACTCATTATGGAGACCAACACTTGCTCAACAGCCAACACACCTGTTTCTCTCTTGATTCTAGGTGAAAAGAGTGCCTTCAAAGTCACTCAAACCACATTATCAGAGACAATAATCTGGGTCTTTCTGAAGCAGTTTGGCCTTGTGGTCAGCCTCTCTCTTTCTCATCTTGATGGTATCTAGTTGCAGGAGCTTTGCTAATTTCATCTTTGGTCTTAGTATATGGTGAGAAGGCTAAGTGCAAGCTGATTCTAAATGAGAATTGGAACATTTAAAGTAATAGAGACAGTCATGATGTAAATGGCCTTACTCCTTTCCCCTCACATCTTCAATCCAAACACATCTTATGGTCAAGGGACAGGGAAAAGAGCATTTTTATCATATTTTAGACGTGCAGAATGAAGGAAAAGGAAGGTCAAGTAAATTGCTTCAGTTTGTATGAGAAGTTTGTAACAGATTTTTAGGACTGGACTTGGTGGTTAAATTTAACTGAATCGTGAAGCCAAACTGTTTAAAAAAAACAAGAATATTGACACTACTTAAGATATGTTAGGTGCCTTCTCAAAATATAGAATACTGTACTAAGCCTGATGTCCCCCAGTTTAGTTTATGTGAATATTACAACTGAAACCAGCAGCAGCTGCCAGAAGCTTTGTGCTCTGCACTGTGTTTGAGTTAAGACACACAACTCCAGATCTCAACAGTAAATTGAGATCGTGTAATCATCTGAAATAACAATAGCAGTGCCTGGTACTTGTCCCAGTAAAATGATGCCCCCTTTGAGGCCATTCTCAAAAAATGGAAAATGCTAATTTTTTTCAAACTATTGCAATTATGGCAGATCTTGTGTGTGAATACGGAAATTGAAGGAGTAAATTAGACAACATCCAGTCTTTGGACAGACAGCAAGACCTGGTCTGGCATAACAAAATCATTTTTTTTCTAGTCAGGCTTCTGAAGTGTAATAAAAATTCAGTGGCTAACGGTAATTTTTCCATAAACATAACTAAGTTTTAGATTGAGTCAAAGGAGTTTCAGTAAATGTTGATAAAAGCTCTGAAAAGTAGCAGTAAGTGCTAGGCAGATTATCCATGGCCGGCTGGATGTTTCCAAGGTAACAGCTATCTTGTCTTGAAGGGCGTTATGCAGGTCTAACAATGCAAAATAGTATGAACAGAAATCACTGCTGGCAGAGTTCAATCTCTCCATGCATATACCCTTTCTAGCATACACAGGTTCTGTATTTCTTACATCATGGAACTTTCTTCCTGCAGCTCTTGCATTTCAATCATGGCACATTTAATGCTGAGGTCCCCACTGAACTCCAGACTATGTATATCTGAAATATCTTACTGGTTTTCTGCAAATGTAGGAGGGCAAGGAAGGTGCAGAGCTTTCTTCATTTCCTAACCTGCTGGTAACACAGACAGGTCAGCCCATGTACATGAAAGTAGCATAAAAGTATAGTAATTTGTGTGTAGCAAATTTCTCCTCCTAAAAAGGGAAGATGCCGGAGTATGGAGGAAAAGATGGGAAGGAATAGAATAACTGTGCATCAGATGCATATTATTTTCTTCAAAAAAAAAGTCTGTATAGTTAAGAACAAAAGAAACGGGCAAAATTACATTATGTATGTGATGTAAATTAGGAAAAAGGCAAAGTTATGAAAAAACAGGAAAAGTTTTTTAAATTGCTTCTATTTTCTTAATCTAGCACAAGAGAAGGCTTCCTACCTGGAGCTAGGCTTCCAAATATGAAAGAACTTCAGCTTCGTCAAAACATTAGCTTTGTTTCATCAGTGTAACATCAGTGTCTGGCAATAAATCCTCCTGACAAACATATGGTGCCAAAATATTCCCATGGTAAAACTTCAAATATTTCTGGGCCCTTTCATGTTGGGACACCACTGAAACCGTTTCATTAGATAAGTCTAAAGATATTGTCCTTTCCAAAATACCTGTTCCCGGGAGAATATATGAGGAGTGTAGTGGGAAAAACAGGTAAGGTGAATATAGAAAGTTAGAGGAGATATGGATTGCTTTCTACTATTCCTTTGACACAAACCTTATTAAAATTAACACAGTGAAAATGTTTAGCTTGAGAGGAACTGGTGAATCTTTTCCTTTCCACAAGATTCAAAGTATTTGCACAGATCAAAGTATTCATTTTTCTGATAGATCTTTTATTTTTGAGTTAGTAGTTTAATAATATGCAACAAATTATCATTTTCGAGCTTAAATTAAATACAGGGGGTGGAAAAAAGTTATATGATTTTTTTTACTGATTTTTTTGGGGCAGCTTTGTTGCATGTGCTGAAGTTTTGAAAAAAGATGCTTGGTGGTGGGCTTTCAAACTTTCCATGTGGAAAGATGGAGAGATTTTTATTGCTTAAATCAAATTGCTTGTTCACAGTCTAGAATGCAAAAACAATCTACTGAAAAAAAGTTTTACTGCTTTTCATGCATTAATGTTACATTATTTTAAAAAAAATTGTCCTATTTTAAAAGTCGGGTATATTAGGCATGACAAAGACATTTACTGGGTGCAATTATATGTGCATATTTTAATATGAAGAAAAGTTTCTTAACTACAATCAAAGAAATATATTTTGTAAACTCACTAGAATAAGGAAAATATGGTATAGAAAAAAAGAATATGCACAGGTCAGTTACAGACAGAGAGGGAAAAATAAAAAAGTATGGTATTTCTGGGTGTCATGGTTTAAGACTAACTCACGCAGACTCCCTCTCTCTCACTCACTTCCCCCTCTTTCTTCCCCCTGCTCCCGGAGGGATGGGAAGGAGAATCGAAAAGAATGCAACTCCCACAGGTTGAGATAAGAACAGTTTAGTAACTAAAGTATAACACAAATCACTACTGCTACCACCAATAATAATAATGACAAGAGAAATACAAGGAAAGAATACAATTCTCACCACCTAATACCAAGCCCGACCACGCAGTGCACCCCCCCACCCTTCCGGGTCTCTGCTCTCTGCTTTTACATCCTGGGCATGACGTGCTGTGGTATGGAATAACCTCTTTGGTCAGTTTGGGTCAGGTGTCCTGTCTCCGCTCCCTCCCGGCTTCCCCTCCTCCCTGGCAGAGCATGAAACTCAGAAAGTCCTTGGTCAGACCAAAACATCACTAAGCAGTAACCAAAACATTGGTGTTATCAGTGCTGTTCCCAGGCCCAAAATCAAAAACACAGTGCTGCACCAGCTACCAAGAAGGAGAAAAATGACTGCTGCTGCTGAACCCATGACATTATCCACCCCTTATTCCATACCATTCATGTCATGCTCAGATCCCACATTTTCAATATACCATCACATGTACGTGTATACATACACACACACACAGAAAGGGAGAGAGATCATCCCTTAGTGCGTGGACCAATCCCTATAAAGCTGCTGAGTCCGTTCAGTCCATGATACCAGGCTCCATCTCTTGTAACAGCCTTTCAGAGCACGAGAGGCTGTGTGCAGAGTTCACACTCGTCAATAACCTGGGCCACAGCGTCCATTGCTAAGTCCACCCCTCGATCATAAGTCCATCTGTATGCTGCATCTCTGCCCTGATGGCCTGAGGTGTCATGGGCCCACCAGGCTCAAAATAATTCACCCTCCCCTCCAGCAGTTTCTGCAGCTTGTCACTGGGGACTCCATACAGCTGCCTTCCATCTGCAATGCTTCCAAAGCACTGGAGGGGCCCAATGGACTAGATACTTGCCCATACTGTCCCACACACCCTGCCACTCATGGCTGTCCAGCTGCAGGGAAAATCTCTTGGTCATCCTACATCGTAGTCTAAACCCAGAAAATGCCCACACCCCATTCTGCTTAACTTTCAGGACCAGACAAAATGGTTGTGGGTAAAACACACTCTGTACGCATGACACCATGTTGATCCCCATCACAATCAGCAGGCAGGTCTCAAGGGTGCCCAAAGGCCATTCAAACCCTTCAGAACTCTCAAATGAGGCTGCTGTACTTGTCACTGGGGCTGGTGCAGCTGCTGCTCTTGCCGGCTCTCTCACCACCAGCTGCTCTTTGTCTGAGTCCAGATCTTCCTCTTCTGCCTTGCTGGGAAGTGCTGCGTGGTCTCCTGTGTTCTGCTGGGGCTCGGGCTCAAGGGGCTCTGCGGGTGGCTGCTGGGGAATGCTCTTGGCCACCATGGGGCTGGGTTCGGCTACAAGGCTCGGCTTCTCCACCATTGTCTCCTCTCGCTGCTCGGCAGCTGCCGGGCTGGGCTCAGCGGGGGGGCTCACCCCTTCTGCTACCTCCTTCCTCTGCTCGGCAGCCGCGGGGCTCAGCTCCTGGTCCCCGGGGCCGCTCCCCAGGGCCGTTTCGGCCGCCAGCGGCTCCTGGGGCGGCCCCCCCTCGGCTCCCCACAGCCTCGCAAAGACGGAGGCGAGGACGAGGGCCAGGACGGTGAAGAGCAGTCGAACTGCCAGGTACACGTCCGCCCCCCCCTGCTTCCAGAGCCTGCCCGTATTACAAGCCATTCCAACAAAGTACAATGAAACAAGAACCTTAACCCAAAACCCATATCCGAAAAATGCTAAGATAACAAATACCAGCTGTAAGTAAGGTACAACAGGCTGAAACCATGAACTCAAGAGAATCAAACGCAACAACTCTGAGAGCCAATAAATCAGCATTGTGACGAGTGGCTATTAATCCTGTCTTTATCTCAACCCTTCATGCCCCACGTTGGGCGCCAAAAAGAACTGTCATGGTTTAAGACTAACTCACGCAGACTCCCTCTCTCTCACTCACTTCCCCCTCTTTCTTCCCCCTGCTCCCGGAGGGATGGGAAGGAGAATCGAAAAGAATGCAACTCCCACAGGTTGAGATAAGAACAGTTTAGTAACTAAAGTATAACACAAATCACTACTGCTACCACCTATAATAATAATGACAAGAGAAATACAAGGAAAGAATACAATTCTCACCACCTAAAACCAAGCCCGACCACGCAGTGCACCCCCCCACCCTTCCGGGTCTCTGCTCTCTGCTTTTACATCCTGGGCATGACGTGCTGTGGCATGGAGTAACCTCTTTGGTCAGTTTGGGTCAGGTGTACTGTCTTTGCTTCCTCCCGGCTTCTCCTCCTCCCTGGCAGAGCATGAAACTCAGAAAGTCCTTGGTCAGACCAAAACATCACTAAGCAGTAACCAAAACATTGGTGTTATCAGTGCTGTTCCCAGGCCCAAAATCAAAAACACAGCGCTACACCAGCTACCAGGAAGGAGAAAAATGACTGCTGCTGCTGAACCCATGACACTGGGTCATTCATCTGAAATAATTTTCATAATGCTGCCAAAGGGCTAAAGAAAACTGGACATCAGTTCTGAGCAACAAAATTCAGTAACAAAAGATATTCAGTATCAAAAAAAACTTCATGGACTTGTTCTGTAACCTTACATTGTTAATAAATGCATTATGAAAAGAAATTGTGACTTTGGACTTTGCTTTTATGGGGTTAGAAGACATATAAATCCCTACTATTTAAAATTTGGTTTGTATTTATGGTACACAAAACAACAAAACCCTCTTATTGCTCCTGGATTACAAGGGTCCCTAAAGAGAGGTACCCTTGTCTGTAAAAGAACCTTAGAGAGGTAAAAAATGTCAGCTGGAATCACTGAATTCCTAATAAAATGTCAGATGTTTGTAAATTCTTTATCTTGTTATGTATGCTGTTCTTTATGCAATACTAGCTGTGGCAGTCATTATCTGTAAATATGGCCATGACTTTAATTTTTTATTTCTTTATCTATCCATAGAATGCTATCCTTTGGCAGAGTCAAAGTGAAAGCTGGTAGAGGTAGCTAAGAATGGCAATAAACACAGATTCATGCCAAGTACTTTTTCTCTCTTTTTTCCTGACACTAACCTGCATTTATTTTCCTTCTCCTGTAAAAGGAAAACCAGCTGTTTTGCTTAACAGTTATAGTACACTTCAACTACCAGAATCTCTAAACAACACTGAAAAAAGAAGTAGAGGTCATAACTGCTTGTTTATTGTAGTGGCTTTGCTCAAGAATTACAGAAGCCTCCATTATTTTTTTCTGTTTTGTTTTTCTTTCTGGATGAAGCATTAAATTGTTAATGTCTTCACTTGTATTCTAATAATCAACCATTAGTGTCAATCCTCAAATCTAATTTTGAATTTTTTTTACATATACATGTAATAATACTGTCTTACTGATTTCTTTTTCAATCAAGTGAAGGGTTCAAATAAAGCTTCTGGAAAGTGTCTGATAGCAAAAGTATTGCTTAACACTTAAAACATAATAATTTTAATATAGAAAGATAAGGACAAGAAAACATAATACTTATTTTCAAAAAAAGCAAAAAGATAGTGTATAGTTTAATGTGTATTTCATGAAAAACCAGTAACAATTCATCGGATACTAAAGCATGGAGTATATTGATATGGTCTCATGTAATATTTTATATTAAAAATGTTGAGAGGCAGTTATAACGAAGTAATTTATCATGTATTCCATCAGCTTTTTTATAGAGCAGTATTATTTCATGCAATATGTCACTTACACAGTGAGTAGGCTCCACAAAAGTGGCAAAGCTTTGGGGACTCCTAGTTTTTGAAAACACTGACAATCTGAACAAGACATGCCAGCCTTTATCATTAATCCTTCCTTTGAGAGACGGAAAAGTTCAGCTCACATGTTGTTCATTCTGAATACTGGCAACAGAGCTACCCTTACACTGTAGGTGGTGCAACTCCCATTATTATTATCACAGCAGGGCTTCTAATGGAAATGTTCTTTCTACCCCACAAAGCACAAGAATGTAAAAAATTTTTTAGGCTGTGAAGGAAACTTATATTTCTTAAATTATTTTATGCTTTTATCTCTTAAAAAACCCAGTTATATGCCAAATTTTAGCTTTTCTTACAGAAATCAGCAAATACAGTAAGCAGAAGTAAGAAAAGAGGGAACATAAAGAGAATTATATGCCTTCTTGTCACTGCTCTGAACAAAGAAAAACACAAACTATAGCTGATATGAAACAAAATTTAATTTGTGTTTAATTAGCAAGTTGAGAAGCACAGACTTCCATCTGTTCTGCTAGGGGCTGCAATAAATACCGTTTCTTGGATTTGTGGGTCTACAAACAAGATCATTCTACTTCAATACCTGCTTTGGAAGTACAGACAATTATTTATTTTTAGCACACATTCTCCACCATTACTGTTTTGTACAAAACAACTTCTTTAAATGTTTTCAAAACTACATTGAAGAAAGTGATTCACCTACTAACTTGGGAGAAAAACCTAGATAATGACATTGATAAACTTTTCTTTTGTCTAATGGCCTGTTCAGAAGAAACCTTTTACCTACAGCTTCAATGTGTGAATCATTTGATATTGTGGCAGATCCTGTTCAGTTTTAAAGCATTTTCAAGATAAATGATTTTTATATGGCAATAAACTGTATTTATACAGTTTATATAGCTACAGATCTTGCTATATTTCTAATTAGTCCCTGAAGTGAGTCTTCAAGTGCTGCCACTCCATGCTGAAGGCAAAGATTATATTTTTACCTACAAACGCCATGCATTTCCTTTTGTCTTACATGGGTTTCAGACAGTTTTGGCTTTAAGCAAGGGAGATTTGTAGCCGAGTGATATTTGGAAAGCTAAATTCCACAGAATCCCTTTTGACAAGGAGTTGCATTTTTTTGTCCCTCTGAAAGTCATCATTGTCTAACAGACTGTGGCACCTTCTGCACCAAATGCTCAACTAGCAAATCCTAAAAAATTCAATTCAGAGCAGCTTACTTGAAATACAGGACTTTTAAAATGTCTGAGATACTGAGAAAAGAGTCAACATAAATAAAAAAAAAAGACAAAGAATGTATTTTCTTATCTAAAGTATCACTAGGCCTGTATTGTGTCAGACTGAAAATCTGGGGTCAATGTAACTAATGTAGCTTTATACTCTGTGACAGTCACTAAGCAATTCTCCTTCTAATTCTAGACAGTAACTTCTTTACTAATTCATTGTTCCTAGATTCAGTAGTCCTTAGACCTTGCTGTTATACAAAGCTGGCTTCTGTAGAGAACAGTCATTGCTTCGTAGACCTAGCAAAATATTTTCCAGACAGCTGCATATCTAAAGCTATTCATTGGTTTGCTACAATCTGCCTAACTACACTGCTTTAGAACCAAATCATTAAAGATTTCAAGAATCTAGTAGATCCATACATATATTACTTTCATATGCAGGTCATAGCATTCATAAGCTGCTGTAGATCACTATGATCATCTCAGATGGCTTGAAAGAGTGAAATAAAGCTGGGGTTCTTTGGTCTTTCAAGTTCTGCTTAAGGAAAAGCTTACTTTTCAGAGCCAGAGAACAAAAATCCATCTTCCTATGATGATTTTCAGTAAAACAGAATAGCAGAGAAGAGCAAACTGGGATAGATTTTAACCTTCAGCCATACTGCATGGCAAAACCTACAATTATTTTTACACTTCTACTACAATTATAATTACACTGTAATAAGAGAGATAATGTTCATTTTCCATAAACCAACAGCTCCATATACATTGTTTTTTCAATGATGATGGATACTTGAATTCTGCAGAAATATCTCTCTTTATTGCTTTAGAAAAGTTAAGAATTCCGTTGAATTTCAGCATAATATGTCTAATTTTTGTTTTTACAAACCTGAATTTATTATTTTTTACCAAGCTGGTTTCATTTTACTTAGATTTGATGTCTGATGTCAAGATTAGACAAAACGTACAAAAAATTATTAAGTTTTCTCTTATACTCTCTGACTTCTTAAAATAACCTTCTAGTTCCTCTGTTTTTATCCAAAAATAACCATATAGCATTTAAAAGGGCTGACAATTTCAATATATGGCTCTTATAAAGCATACTATATCATTAAGTCAAGATTGATCTCCTGATATGTAAACTTTGACATAATTGATTTTGCTTTGCTCTCAGTTCTTGACAGATAGGGTTATATCAAAGCTATTTAAAATATTAAACAGAAATTTCCTTCAGGAATGTAAGCAAAGTAAACATATTGTGGAATCAGTATTCAAATTTGAAAGCATACTCAATTCTACTACAAATGTAAGTAAACAGTATTTTTATCTGTGTTCTTTAAAGAAAGATTGATCTAAAAACCCAAACTACATCTGTTCTTCACTGAAAACCCCACTCTTATCATGGTTATATACATAGCATTGAATATAAAAATTGGTGAATGGTGTTTATTTCAGTAGCACAAAGTCATTTTTCCATGTCTATATCATACTCTGTAATGTTAGGCAAGAAAAAATCCGACAACCACACATCAAACCTTGCTGTCAGCTTATCTTCACCCATTTTTTCAGGTGACTGGAATACACATTTTGCATATTCAGATTTACTTTCCTCCAAAGTAGTACACATTGAATACAAACAAATTTTCATCAATAACTTACTCCTCAAATTTTCAAAATGTAAGAATATGAGCTAAGTTTAAAAAAAAAAAAAAAACAAATATTCACTCTCAAGCCCCTGGATACTGAACCTAAGTTTGATTTTTCCAGAAATCAGCACATAAAAATCAATTATAACCCTCTTCAGCTGCCTTCAAAATCTTAGAAACAGGTCCTTTTGGAATAGTTTATATGGTAGACAGAAGAGAGTTTGGTGAAACTGCAAGTAGGTTTAACAGTCTGGGTAGAGCTTCAGAGTACAGATACAGAATATCAAGTGAGGTGAACCTTGCCCGGAAAGTAAAGCTAAAACGTTTACATTAGAAAGACGAGTCCTCAGAGGACCCCCAAAACACAGATAAATAGAAGGAATCTCTATTTCCCTTGACTTTAAATCCAAATTTGTTTCTGAGAAAAAACAGAATTGTACCTTCACTTGGTAAAAAATGTTCCTTAGCTTGCTCACCCATTTATAAAAATTGTACATATAATTGAAATTATTTTAACTCTCACAGATCATGCACCAAGACACACATACACTGTGAAGAAAATAATGAGTGCAACAAGCCTGCTAGCTTTCTCCTGGTCAGATAAACTCACAGATGAGTTTGAAGAATCTCAAACCTTAGTTTAGGAAAAATCTCCAGGGCTGTTAATTAAGCCCTGTCAGGAAGTAATATAACACTGTTATTTGAAAGAAATTAAGTAGAAGAAAATAATGGGTTTGACTTTCTATTTTTGCACTGGTTTCATGCAAATGTGAGGTGAATATTCAGAGCTAACATTCTGGGTTTTCCCAAATATGCAGAACATATGGAATGAAAATATTTTTATTATTCCTTTAGTAGATTTTACCATCCATTCATAGCAAAATGTATATTCAGCTGCTATCTGAATGTGTATTTTTGTCATGTTCACTAAGATGTTAAAAGAACTGTAGCTATATCAGAACTGTAATTGGAATAAAAGGATACTAAATGGTGATAAAGCAGCTGGTACATGAAATGAGTGGGACATAAATTTGAAAATATCCATATCCTTTTTTGTGCAAGAAAGAAATGCAATCCAATTTGTGACTTGAATCTCGCATGCTGCAGCTGCCATAGGAAAGTTTCCAGCATATCCTCCAACCACGCTATGAGTCCTTCTCGCTTATTCTTCTCAAGTTCTAAAATGAATTCTCATTGTCTCCTTGGTAAAATCATCTCTTTAATAAAATCCATTCATGTCCCTAAATTTTTCCTTTTAAGAGAATGGTGACCTTCAAAAGACCCAACACTATCCCTCTGCTCAACTGCAGACACCTAGGAGATTTGTTAAATTTTTGTTTGCTGAATAGTAAATTACCAGGGAAGATTTCATAAATGCTGACTTGAGAAAAGCAGATGCACTTGATCTTGTCATATTTATAGAAGGAACTGTGTGGGCCAACATACTTAATTCCCTTGCTCTGGCTACATTTGGGGATAAAAGATAAATGTGATTTTCAAGTCTTGCAGGTGCTAAATTATATACCTAATACAAATTTGCTCTCTGAGGCATAATCATTAATTTAGGCTTAGATATAATGGTATTTCTACACCTTAAGTGAAAGCTGTGAGCCAATATGAGGGTCATACCAATATCTTTTTGTGCATCTGACCCTTGGATCTTCACCTCACAGCTTGAAAATTCACTCTTCATTGGTGGGTGACCGACTAATAGATTTTTTTCCCTGGAACTGATATCAGGTATTCCAAAGCACTTTTCTGAAATCTGGTATTCTATGAATACCACAGAAAAGAAACATGAAAACATGTGTGAACTATCCACCTCTACTATATGCTGACTTTCCCCAGCTTCCTTGAGGTTAGAAGTCTCCAAGAGGTAAAAGTCTTAAGGTGAAGTTCATGTCATTCATGTAATAAATGGGAATGATAAGAAATAATTGTCTTGACAGTCAATTCTATTCTGGAAAAATGGAAAGTAAGCTCTCTCTCTCTGATCATCAGGTTTCCTTTACAGCCTTACTCAGCAGTATTCTGAAAGCAGTCAAAAAGCTGAGGAATACAGAAACTCTATTTGAAGAGCTTCCAACTAGTCACACAGTGTAGAAAACAGATGTTGAACTATGCAAACATTTTACATATATCATATTCCCAACCCCAGGATTAAGGAGCTGACAGAGCCTAGCATACAAGGCTAAGCTCCTTTCCTGGACTCTATTCCTGTGACATATAAGACACTTTGGTTGCACTTCCACCATGTCGTGGTTTAAGCCCAGTAGGCAAATCAGCCATGCTCTCACTCCCTCCCCCTTCTTCTCCTTTGCTCCCAGAGGGATGGGGAGGAGAACCAGAAGAATGTAATTCCCACGAACTGAGATAAGAACAGTCCAGTAACTAAGGTATAACACAAACCACTGCTGCTACCAACAGTAAGAATAATGATAAGGGAACTAACAAGGGAAAAAAATACAACTGCTCATCACCTGCTGACCAATACCCAGCCTGACCCGAGCAGTGATCTAGCCCTTCTGGGTAACTGCCCCCAGTTTATATAGTGGGCATGACGTGCTGTGGTATGGAATACCTCTTTGGTTAGTTTGGGTCAGGTGTCCTGTCTCTGCTTCCTCCCGGTTTCCCCTCCTCCCTGGCAGAGCATGAGACTCAGAAAGTCCTTGGTCAGAGTAAATATTACTGAGCAGCAACTAAAAACATGGGTGTTATCAGCGCTGTTCCCAGGCAGAAAGTCAAAACCACAGCACTGCACCAGCTACTAAGAGGGAGAAAAATGACTGCTACTGCTGAACCCAGGACACACTAGGACATTCAAATCTTAATTGTGTATTATTTTACTCAGAGGCCACACAATAAGCCTTTTGCTGATTGCATCTGTGCAAAGCAAGACTAGATTGCCATACCCTCAAATTTGTCTGGAAAAACACAAAAAAATTATTAGTAGTATCAGTAATTAGATAAGACTCAACACCATATTTAAGTGGTCTGTGACAACTGGCTGCTACCCAGCTACAAGGGCTCATGCTTTCTCACAGATAATTTTCAGCTCTGACTGCTGAAATCCCTCAAAATTACCAAAAAAACCCTACTCTTAGGAATACTCTTAAGAATTCTTTTAGTGCTCCAAAGATTTCTGATATCCTGGTATTTACATCAGATTCCAAAGTGCTTTTTTTTTCCATAGTGAAATATATTTATTTATTTATGCACAAATGCATTTATTCAAATTCATGTGTATATATTTATTTTATATAGAATTTCTAGGGAAAAATATTGAAAAAGTGACTGCAGAAGTAATGACATAAGAAAGATTTCTCAAGTGCATTTCTCAAAATTTGAAGGGCAAAGCTTTATCAAAACATTTCAGAGTAAATGTCAGAAAGAGAAAAATCTTCTATAATATCAATTCACAAACATGCTGGAAGTACAGTCTACATCATAGAGTTTACCTTAAAATAATAAAAAAATGGTATACTTTAAAAAAAACAATGTTCTTGAAGGCATAAATAGATTAATTTACTACCTACCCAGAAACTGCTCCAAAACACGTGTGTTGAATTTTCAGAACATCATTATGGTACTTCAGAAAAACACCTCTAAACAATTGAAATACCAGACAAGTCTTGCAATGAAAGCAGCAGTATGAGATCGGCAATATTTCATCATGCTACTAAGCACCGTGTCTATGCAAACTAAGGACTAAGCTTCCCTCCATAAATAGCCTATGAATAATAAAAATCATGTATAATGGAAAGAGAGATGGTTTCAAAGACCTGTTATGAATCTCCTCACAAGCCAAAGGTGAGAGAGATGATGAAACTTGTCCTAAACCTCAAACCGCCAATGGAGTTGTGCTGCTCAGAACAGGGAAATAAGACAGTCTGTGAAGTGCAGTCATACATTAACGCTTCTGGAAGAGTAAGAAAGGAAGTGGGGAACTGAGAAACTTAAAACAATAGATTTGCTGTTTGTTGGTTTTGTTTCTTCCTCCTTCCCCTGCTCCATGGTCCCTGCTGATTTACTCTGAGTTTAAGAATGTACTTCTGCATAAAGACTATTTGGCCTATCTGCTGCCTAACTCCCAAAATGATATTTGCCAAAAATGTATACTAGTACATGACCAAAAGTGTGTTGGCTTAAACTGTAGCTTGAAATTATTAAAAGTCTATGACAAGAAAATTCCCTGAAAGGTTTCTTTTACTGACCAGCTGAAAATTCCCAGACTACCTCAAGCAAGCTGCAATGTTCCCAGTCTGAGTAGAGGACAGTACACAGTACTGACATCAGATCTTTATTCGAAGCACAAAGGTTGATGCTGACAATTTTACTCCAAGCAATAGATGTGTTCATGGCTGTGTTTAGTATAAATTACTACTTGTATTCTTTTGCTGAGCACAATTTAGCAGATATTTAGCTTTATGCTGCACTGTTCATTACAGTGCCAGCCAAGCCACCCAAAGCTTCACGCCAAGAGAGGCCATATATGTTTTCAAACTTTATATGATACATCGTATATATGCATTAAGCCCATCTGGAATTCAGGTTCCCAACTACATGAAAGAGAGACTCAATTACCAATGTGAAATGATTTTATAATAGTATTTTAAATACTAATATAGAAGTATGGTAAAGAGGCTTCCATAATTCAATGTCAAAAAAAGCTTTTTCTTTGCTTCATCGAAACTTTCCATTAATAATTTTTTATTTGCTCAGAAATGTAACATCCCAATAATAATTTTCTCCACATAATATTTATTTTCGTAATAGAATCCTAGGAAAATAATAAAACACACTGCAAATACCATGCCCTGGAAAGATTCATCTGAAATTACTTCACGATATTAGAGAGTCAACATAGTCTTTTATCAGTATAGTTATATTGACAATGATTAGCCCAGCATAAGGAGGCTTATCTTCCTGGACTCCTTTGAGAGGACTATTCTCTCCCATAATATGATTTGAGACTCACAGAACCCAGCACTTATTCTGAAATGCTATCAGAGCCTGCCATTACCGAAATCAAGTGTACATTAGTGTTTCAGTTTGCATCAGGAGGTCTGAAGCAAATCTTTCTGTTTTCTCAACTTTCTTTGGTTTTCATCTCTTGAGAGTGCATCTGATGCCTTCCTTTTATTTGTGGACATTCAACCAATACGACTTGACTAGACCTATTCCAAAATAACCCACCTGGCCTCCGAATGTGAATGACAGACATCAGATCCTCCTCTTTTGCACTAGAGATCAGCTTTTATTATGCCACACTACTTACTAATGGAGCCATTAGGACACATCAAATAACTTCGCTTACACTCAGTTAAGCTTACAACAGAAGCACATCTCTATATTTAATCACACCCTCAATGCATTTTCAGTGCCATTGGCATCTCCTCACCACTCTGCCTTTGCTCAGCATTAACACTGTTACGGTTGATGTGGCAGACAGTCATTCCTCATGCTGTACCACCATCATGCATGCAGTATTAGAATACTTAATTAAAAAAAAATAATCAACTCACACTTCATTAGACAACAAGTGAAATATGTTATTTCTAGTGAGCAAGCGCTCTTAGTCGTGTAAAACTGTGTAATCCTTTCTAGTGAAAAAAATGTAAACAGATCACTTAAATTTCCATGAATCAGCAATTCTAATTCTTTTGGTGGAAATAGTGAATCCATACCTTTCTCATTTGTTTACATGTTTGAGTGAATCACAGTATCAACTGAATTATGTCAGCTATCATTTCAAATCAATCTTAGCCTTGTATTCCTCCACAAATCTTATGCTAAACATGGCTGCAAACTGAATACTGAACTAAGCAGGAACTGATGAGGCAAAATAAAATTTATTTACAGAAATCACTATTAAGATATTTAGTATCAAAAACCTTGTGATGTGTATTAGCACGACTCCATTCAAAATGAAAATACAACCTATGAATAAAGGTAAAATTGGAATATTTAGTTTAATCCTTCTATCACAGTAATTTCCAAAAAAAGAGGCTTATCTATAGGCTAACAAGTTCCTCAGCAAAAAAGTTTATTCACAATTGTATTGCTTGCCTCCAGTCACAGGACAGTTCAACATACCAAGTATTTTGCATTGTCCCTCTTCACCTGCTTTTTTGCTTGCCTTAAGACAGATGTAAGAAAGAGAAGAAATCTGCAGATAGATCACCCACCTCTCAACATCATCAGCTGATGCTCCTGATAGTGAAGACTGTATAAGGAAATGCTAAATGAGTAACAGGTAAGCAACAGATCCTCTTGCCTTACAAATTTATGAACTATGTATAAAAGACTGTGAGGAAAAAATGCCTTATATAAAACAAAGTCAATACTGTGCTAGTTAGTAATTATTCCATCTATATATAATTCCATTTACTTCTTTGTAAAAAAGTCTAGTAAGTAGCTCCTATCCAACTGTGGCTTTCTCTAGACTGTATCTTTCTCCAAATAAAAAACATTTTTAAGTGCTGATATACGGTATTTCCAGCTCTTGAAGGAAATCTAATTAGCATAGGCTTATCAACGGATGTAGCGGGCAACACTTACGTTCCTATAGCTAACTAAATCAGGCTTTCAGACAGTAAAAGCTACACTGCGAAGAACTTCGAGATCGAAGTCATACTAAAAGCTAGTCAAGACAGCACTAAAGACTTCCACATAGAACACCCTCTTGTACTAAATACTTTCCTCTACTTGGTCTAATGTGTAGCAAATCAAAGTGGGAGTATGATCAAGATCTGAGACAACTACTAGGAATATATTTTAAATGTACAATGAAATCTGCAAATTACTTACTTTCTTCCCAGACAGGGATGGGAGAGCTTCAGCAGTGCTATATAGGAAGACTGGTAATACTCATCAAGGTAAAACCAACATGATTTCCAATAGATTATCACCACAATTTATACAGGATGTTCAGGACACCCATCTACAGAGGCGCAATCTGTACTCTCAGAACAGGCTATGCATATATTGTTCTATTGTTTCTGATAAGGAAAGCTAATTATCCAAACACTTTTCTATCTCACTCTATCCAGCTTGTGCTCAGTTAAGAGAATGTACCAACGTGTATCAAACCAAAACATATTACTGTGTAATAATCCTTAGTATTCTTACTCTTCTGGAAAATACCAGTACATTTATTCCTCTAGTTTTATTTTCTATTCAAATTATGGTAAAAGAAGCCCAAGTTCAGAATCCAACACTAAAAGCACTTCTGAAATTGAGCCAGAAACATGGTTTCTAGCTATGACTCAGAAACTGAACTGTGATCCTATTTCTGCAATAGGAGAAAGCACTCCTATTGCTATTCCTCCTGCTGTCCCCAGCTTTTATTGGTCTCATCCACTCAGCTGCAAAAGAAACAGCAGCTCTGGTTTAGCTCCAGTGATTCTGTCAGAAAAAGTACAGGTACTTTCTGACTCTACTTCATTACTTTGCAAAGTAGAACCTACCGCACTCTGAATGACAGGAATTCTGCACGGGAAAGGTGCATTGACTGTTCTGCTTGGTTACTGTTCAGTTAAATGCTTTTAAGTGGAAAAAATGATTTTGTACAACAGGCAAAGAACCTTAAGCAACGTGTGTTTCATAGAATGATAGAATCATTAGTTAGGGTTGGAAAGGACCTTAAGATCATCTAGTTCCAATCCCCATAACATGGGCAGGGACACCTCCCACTAAACCATGCCACCCAAGGCTATGTCCAATCCAGCCTTGAACACCACCAGCAATGGAGCATTCACAACTTCCCTGGGCAACCCATTCCAGGGCCTCACCACCCTTACAGTAAAGAATTTCTTCCTCATATCCAGTCTAAACTTCCCCTCTTTAAGTTTGAACCCATTACCCCTTGTCCTCTCACTACAGTCCCTAAGGAAGAGTCCCTCTCCAGCATCCTTATAAACCCCCTTCAGATACTGGAAGGCTGCTAGGAGGCCTCTATGCAGCCTTCTCTTCTCCAGGCTGAACAGCCCCAACTTTCTCAGCCTATCTTCATATGGGAGGTGCTCCAGACCCCTGATCATCCTTGTGGCCCTCCTTTGGACTTGTTCCAACAGTTCCATGTCCTTTTTATGTTGAGGACACCACCAGAGGAAGATGCAAAGTATCTATAGATCAAAACAGTCAGTTAATAGTCAGTCACCCTTCCCAGTTCACTGCATGCAGAACAGCATGTTCATAAAAACTATCAGACCATTTTATTGACTGTCTGGAAAAGAAACTATAGAAAATGTGGGGTGATGCAGTGCTAGTGATTTTTAAGCAGGAGTGAGGATATGTGGTGGCAGTTGGGGCAGCCCTCAGCATGATTCCACTAAAACTCAGAAGCTAACCAGAAAATAAGCAGCTTTTCGAAGACACTCCCTGCATCACAGCTGTGGACAGGACTGCTGGTGATGAGGACATTGTCCTCATCTTGTGGCTGTGATGGCCACAAATCACAATTACTTAGCACAACAGAATTATGAAAAAATACCCTTGTGCAAACAAAATTATTTCTCTACTTAAGGCACACTGTATTAAACACAGTAAAACAGTTTTAGAGCTTTTTAGCCAGACACTTGGATGATGTTCTGATTTTTCTGTCAGCCTGAATAATTCTATTCCATTTTTCGAGTCCAAGTGCCACACTGTCACCAAAATGATTAAATCTATTAGTTGTCATTATAGCTGATTAACAAATGCTCACAGTCTCCACCAGTCTATCAAAAAAATCCCAAAACAACACAAAACAAAATCAGCACTACCACATGAAACTTATTGAAATTTTGTTTGGAATACTATGTTTTAACATATAGAAATTTTAAATATCTCTCCTTAAATTTTTTATAGTTGTTTTAATGCAGAGAACATTAATATTTTGGTGTACATTCAGATTAACATTACATTAACATATCTATATTAGAGCAGAAAAGCTTTAAGTTTGTTCTTCAGAAAACAGGCAATAAAAATACAAATAACAGAATAAAAATAGTGAATAAGAGTAAATATCACTCACTTGAAATGCAAGACCAGCCTTTATTACCATTTCTCATTTATTTCTGAGTAAAAGAGCCTGTAAGCATATTCCTCACATTATTCCTCTGAATTTCCTAATTTCCAAAATTATATAAAACTCACTTTTACAGCTCTAAATATTTCCAAGCTATTTGCCATGCAGATCACTTTATTATTGTCTCCTGCCTTTGACAATGCCCAGACTTTTTAACAACTTTAGGTTTTGGCTACAGGCTAAAGCACTGGTCCAGCATGACTATTTTCTGTAACTGTTAACACATCAGAGGTCTTCAAAACCACCTCACTGTCAGCCTTTCTGCCCTTGTTATTGTGTATATTCACCAAGACAGCTTTCAAACCCACAGAAGTCTACAACATCCTATGTGAACTGTACCACTTTTTGCACACAAACCAAATTACTCAGTTGACTCCTGTTACAGCTGGCCTTTCAGTGATGTCTACCAACACTACTTATACAAGTTACCAATTGGCTATGGACTTACAGCCTTCACATAGAACATGCCTCTAATACTTTTACGTGATGTTTGCAAATAAAAACGTACTGTGCTGGTGCATTAAGTAAGAAGAGGAAAACCTTTATTCAGGCAAAACTAAGAGAGAAAGCCCATGCCTGCCTGAGGGTTAATGGAAAGAGCTGCCCACATGTTCAGCCAGATGAAAGGTTTGAGATAAGATCAGATTCCGCAGTTTTTAGGTGGACCAGGTGACACAGCTCTGAAAGTACACACAAATTTTTGGCCCTTATCTTTGTCTTATATATAGTATATTTTCCACACTAGCAGTTGAGTCTCCATAGAGTAGGAACAGAGTCATCAAATACATGTTTTACAAGAATTTTGTAGTGGCATGAATGATCACATCAGATACAAGGTGACTGATAGCCCTTCTCCCTTACCAAAAATATTCTTTTTTCATAGTACAGGAAATTTCTGCAAAGAAACTCGAAACCTGATGTCTTTTATATTAAATTAGATTGCATAGAAATAGGTAAGGCAAAAAAATAGTTAGAAAAGTTACGGCCTACAGAGTAGTATGGCATACCTGCCCAAAGCATAACTGAATTATAAGTGTATGCTAATAAGTGCAATTATAAATTTTAACAATATACTTTCTCTCACAGAAGAGGCTTTTTGTTTCATTTACTAGTTCCATGTAAGAAGATACATGGAAGAACAATAAGATTACTGGAACATTAAAACTACAAGACAGTATAAAACAGAAGTTCTGGGTAAGTATACAATTCATTTAAACTGTAAATATAGGAATTAAGGGGGAAATTAAGGAGTGCATCTAGTATTTCTTATAGATTTTGCTTTTTTCACACAGTTCAAAGCACATTTTGTACTAGAAAGTAACATTTCTGTTTGCATTCTGTTGTTAATTCACTATCATTGGACTGTAACATTTAGTTGCTAAGAAATAGAGTAGTAATTAGTATCATGGTGATAGATATGTTTTATGTACAGAAACGTTTCTCAGTAACCCAATTTCAAACCTTTGAATATTTTAGGATTTCTCTGCAGATTCAGTAAGAAAGTAATTTTATTTCATAGAATCATAAAAACATAGAATGGTTTAGCTTGGACGGGACCTAAAAGCTCATCTAATTCCAACCCCCTGTCACAGGCAGAGACACCTTCCACTAGACCGTATTGCTCAAATCCTCATCCAACCTGACCTTGAACATTTCTGGGGATGGGCCACATCCTTGATGTGTCTTAGACATTTCCTTCTGATCATCTGATAACTTTAAAAAATTGCTTTTACTTTCCAAGATTTCAGAAAAGACCAGTCCTTACTTCATTACTTCTTAGCAAAAGTATACTCTACTTGTCTTAAGAATTAATTTATAAACCACAAATCTCAACTGACTATAAAATGGGCTAGTATTTCTTCCAATTATTTGAAAGTTTTTGCTTAACATTTATGGAAAATGTTACTACATACTCTTGATTTTACAGCTAAAGTTGTGGCTGGATAAATGAGACAGTGTACTGCCACAGTTTGAGTGTGTTAGTCTCTCTCTGTTCCACATGCCTAGTTCCTAAGTTCTGCCTCTTGGCAACTACTTTTATCCCTCATTTAGATCTGTGCCTTAGATTTGTGCTTAGCTTAATAATTGAAAGTTACAAGAGTAAAAATATACTGTTCATGCAAACACTTCCGTGGTTTTTTTCTTTTGCAAAGATACTGAAACAGAAAAAAAATACTCTTTCAATTTCAAATGCTGGTGCAATAAACATTGTGTACAATGTGAAGATGTTTTAAATGTTTAGTTGTGCAAATTAGTATTCAATTTATAAGTGCAGACAACTAATTTAAGAAAACCAAATATTTACTGGATATCATAAACACCAACGTAAGCTTAAGTTGATTTTAAATGATCAAAGCAGTATTCCACAACTTTCAAATATGAAATCTGAACTGTCAAAATTAAGTTCCTTTGTGTTATGGTTTCATAAAAAAGGAACCACTCTCCAGTTCTCTATAAATTCAGCTTGATTAAAAAGTATATTTTTCAAAGCATTATTTTCCATTTCATAACCAATAGCCAGGTTAAAAATAATTCTTTTCTAATCAGTCCTTTTCCAGATGTACCATTATTTTGTGCAAATAACCACTAAAAACAAGTGAACTACAAGACCAATCAGATAGCCTGGCAATGTTACTACTTGGACTTTGATGCTTACAATGTTCATGAAAGATAGATACATGCTCACCGTGGGACTGCTGGCAAACTAATTTATCCCCATAGAATAGCAGAAATGTTAATTTTTTATCAACATTGAGGACAGAAAGAAAATCACTTTCTGTTATATAGCTGCAGAAGTCTGCTAAGGTTGGCACAAGCAAATTGAGATCAAACAGATAGGTACTGAAATACAAAGCATTAAGCTTTGGTATTGCCTTGGTAATTTTAAAATTAAACCTTGTTCATAATAATGTTACAACTCCTTCCCTTCATACAGTATATAAGTGATTTATATGACCGTCTATAATTTTCTATTTTAATTGTTTTTATCAAGCAGAGTCTAGTGATCAAAGCTTAAGCTTCTTTTAATTATAGCAGGTGGTTCAGCAAATATACTGAACCAAATCATGCTTTACCACTTGCAGAATTTCAGGACAGATTTCCTGAGCAGGACAAAGGTACTAGGAATTTTATAGTTTTTAGGTAGTTGAAGATATCAATGTAGTTTTTAAATTCAATACTTTTTCTGAACACTAGGTGTCCTGGAGGCAAAAGAAGCTGCTAAAACACAACAAAGTGGGAGAGAAGTGGGAAGTGAAAAAAACTGTTTAATTATGCTGTGTCATTGCAAGTGAAAACATAATTTTAAATGGTGCAATTATTTGTCAAGAAATTCCTTGTTAATTTCATCTATTAAAAATAAAGTTCATCAGGCAAGAAAATCTCTGATTTCAAAAATTTATAGCAGACTTCTGATTTCAATTTATACTCATAAAGTGAACACAGTTTATAAAGTTGATTTTAAAGAATTTATTCAAAACATTTGATTAAGATTTTAATAAATTCCCCAAAATTTGTAAAGATAGCTACAAATTATGGTTCTCCCCAGCCCAAGTGATCTGCTAGATGCATCTCTGTATGTCCATAGAGGCCAATCCAGTCTTATTTCCTAAGAACACCAGTGAAATGCCAATAATAACGTTACAAGTTGCACACATGCTTTGCACTTTTTTCAGTACCATTTTTGTTGCTGAAAGAATTAATACGTTGCAGTTTTGAATCAATGTACAATTAATCCAGCAGCTCTCAATCATTACATCAACGTACAATTAATTCAGCAGCTAAATCACTCACTACCCTCCATCAGTCAGATGTATTCATTTTTAAAAACTCTAGACATTTGTTTTGCTAAGATTATTTTTCAGACATTTAGGTTAAATATCAGCATACATACGTTTCAAATAAAGAACCATTAAGCTGTCCCATAACTTCACAAACTATTTAAATGAAAGAGATTCTCTGTCTCAGAGATGACAATGTAACATATGGAAACAGTAACTAAGAAAGCAAAAGGTGAAAGTAGTTTAAACCAGATAAAAGCAATTAACAAGTCATATGAAGTCCTTCTCAGCAATTATTGTATTTGTAAGCAAAGACTGAAGTAACTCAAGAGGAAAAGAGAAGATATCACAAACATGGTGGTCAAAAGCTAGGAAGCAAGGAATGACAAAGGAAGAGAAGGCAAGAACTGGAAAGCTGCTTCACATGGATTTCTTTATACTGCACATACGTAATCAAATGCATACACAGGAAAATATAGGCTGTCTTTGGTTGATTTTTTTTTTTTTTTTCAGTTTTCCCAGGATTCTTTTAGCACTGATAACAGCAAGCTGTTCTAGAACACAAACACAGACTGTCCTGAATTAGCAGCTTTACATTCCAAGGTCATTTAACTCTGCATTAGTTGTTAAAGTATCCAGAACACAAAAGGAAATTCAGTTATATTTCCCTTTTAATTTACTGTCCCCTCAGCTTATAAATCAGCAGAAGAAATAACTTTTAGAAAACAATTTTTTATATGTGGGATAATGCCTACAGTAATCACAGAGATTACAATAGCAACCATACTGTAAAAAAAATTATATACTTCATTGTTACTCGTATTTTCATGAAGTACCACATAATAAAATAGTCAATTTAGTATCACAATCAAGCATCCTAATTTTAGTGACTTTTTTAACTTGACACACTCAGAAAGAATACTTGACATCAGGAACTGTGCTTAAGAGCGTAGCTACAGGAGGCTGTACATAATATTTAGATGTCAATGTGTGAGAAAAGTAGTTATGCTGTAGAGGAACAGGCCTGGGGCATTCATGTCTCTGAATCACTGCCAGGATCAGCAGATCATCACTGTTAGGAGGATGCCACTCTTTCTGCACAGCCCTCAACTATCATTTGACATCACTGTAAGAAGGGCAAAACAGTACAATTAAAAACAATGGATTAAAAGAAGGCAAGAATGAAATGCAGCTATTGGACCCAGAGAAATGGGGTACCTGTATTTTGTGAAAGAAGTGTGCCATGCATTTAATTAATTTTAAGTTTCCTCAGATAGTTTGCTCTGGTAGCACACAGAGGATATGTTACATATTAAAGACATCACTCCACAATAGCATAAAGTAACAAAAAAGACAAAACCATCATACAATCATGAGTGGGAAGGTTGTTTAAATCCTAAGTATATCAGAGGCTGAGCTGAAAAAGCTATTGCCACTTTATGTAGTGGAGTGTTTGCATTGCCCTGAAGGGCCAGAGTGCTACAAGAAGTAGCTGGGGCAGAAAGGTTGTGGGATTTATTATTATTAAGTCTTAATATAGGATTACATAGTTTTCCAGAGTCAAGGCATTGAAGATTTCTTTTGATTAAATGCTACTGAAAGATGGTTTTAATTAGACTGCTTTGTACATTAGATTTAAAGCATATAGTAAATTCTTACCTTTAGCTAAACACACAAGCTTATTTACCTGAATGAGGCAAAACTTGGCTTAAAACTGAGAACCTTAATAGTCCTAACAATACATTCTGCTGTTCTGTCAATTGCACATGTATGGTTACTACCCACATGAATCAAATTAAGCATCAGCTGGTATGAAACTACATTCAGAATCAATATAAAAAAATCCAGACAGGTACAACATTCAAAGTTTTAAAAATATTTTTCCGTATAATATGAATTTGGAATTTCTGATAATGCCAACACAGTGCTCATCTGAAATAGACAGTATGTGTCCGTCTAAGGAACTGTATATCTAATGAATTGTAGGATGGTATTATTATTGAGAAAGAAAATCAATAGCAAAATCACTGTGAATGCAATTCTATGTTTGCTTAGGAATAATCTACATGCTGATATTTTTAAGGCAGAAAACTTATTCTGATGATAGTGATTTCCTACATATTTTCTCCTACCAATACAAAACTAATTAACACATAAGCTTCTTAACCTATTAGCTACTCTTACTCGAAATTTACCTATCATTTAAGTACCATGACAAATCCTTTCAGTTTTATTAAAGTTCACTTACCTGAAAAGTATAAAACCGGGTCCCATTAGGAGGGTGCACTTTAGGAGAGGCAGAGACAGTGTTCATATCCGAGAATATCATTTCTGGTCACACACACAATACAATCCACAGAGAGCTACAGATGCAAGGTAGAGTGCTAAGCTCAGAGATAAATCCTTTCATACATTTAGGGAGGAAATTGTACCAAATGCAGTCTTCCCCATCAGTTCAGATGTATGGCGACAGCGCTTTGAATCCCCCACTCCTACATCTGTGAGCTAAACTGTAAGGTCATTGCTCCCTGACCTCTAGCTCAGCTAGCCCTTCAGAATGTGTGCAATGAATAAAAATCACAAATGCCAAAGAAAAGAGAGCTAGAACCTACAGTACACGAAGCTTTTGCAGAATCTGGCAATGCTTTGGACCTGCCCATCTGTTCTCTGTGATAATCACCTCCCTCCACCACAGCCTTGCAAAGTGATTATGCTAAGCATCCCAGTTAACCAATAACACACGGTTTCATTTTAGCAAGCATGCACAGTGAAAAACAGAGGACCTCTTCTGACTAACCTGAAGCATGCCTGGCATTCAGTTTATAGCTCTATTTGATAACAATGACAATTTTATCATTTCAGTTGCTGACGGCTATGTTAACACAGCAACTTGCTTTAAATAACAGAAAAGTGGTTGGGTTTCTTTTTGTGGGGTTTTTTGCATTTTGACTGTCTTGCCTAGATTAGGGTGTACTGCTTTCTAAATTGATTTTTTTTATATTTCTTAATTTTTTGATTCTACTACAGACTGCAGATAGTGGGAAATAAACATCTGTGAGACTGTTAACAGAGCTACAGTCAGTTTAAACATAATACAGATTATAAACCTCTTTTTTCTCATTCTTTTCTGCTTTATCAGCTTCAGTCTGAATCTTTTTTTTGAAAGGTTTTCCTAGCTAAGTATGAGGTTGAAATTTTATTCTGAGCCTTACTGTGCTTCACAAAGCTACAGACCTACATCTTAGCTTATTAGCTATACACAATATCTTTTTAAGAAGTTATTTTGTAACATCAGTAGTACTGGTGAATACCTGCATCGAACATCCAAATAGCAGTCACTACATTTTTTATTTCACACACAGATCGTTTGAACTACAGGAAGACATTAAAGGAAGTAATATTCAAAGAATTTGACACCTTTTAGCAATAAAAAGTGTTCCATTTACAAGAATTGAAAAGTAAGGTTTCAGTAAAGTGTAAAAAATGTAAAGTGGTTAGAAAAATAACTTTACCTGTTCTATCAAGCACTTCGCATTTTATTCATAAGGTTTAAACGAGAGACAGAGAAACCACTTAAGAAAAGGTGTTTTCAAAATGAAACTTGTCAAAAATCTAAAAGCCTGGTGAGTTGCCAGGCTGCCTCTGCTTTTTATTCTGTTTAATTTTAACGCTTTTAGCAAATGAAGATAACACAGTTCCTAAAGTAAAATGACTACGAAAGGAGTTGGGATAGATGCAGAGATGCCTTTTTGTTTAATTGTGTACGCCAGTGTGGCACATACCACAATAATCACTTTTTGTAAACCAGAGAAAAAATCCTCTTAGATACATATCTAACAATTTCTCATAATTACCATAACACTGCTTCTATAACACTTACTAAATCAAAGCAAAACTATTGTCTGGAACATTTTGTTGAAACATAGACCTCAAATTAAAAATTATTCTCCACTTCTTGAGTACTCTTTCAGAAGATCTAGATGCTAATATTCAGAAAGAGGCCCTTCAACTGGTCAAAGTAAAATACGAGGTTATTAGTAATCTGAGTATAGAATCTTTTGTTCCCATCTGATGCTTTCTTCTTTATAATCTACCTACCAAATGTGTGCTATTTCTCCATGGTGTAATGCATAGAGTTTTTTTCATGGACATTTAACATCATTTGCCCTGAAAGATGACAGAAATTTACCTCTTAGCTTCCTCACCAAATACATAATTTGAAGAATTCATGTGCAAAATCCTATATACATTTCTCCCACAGACAATTACTTTAACTACTAAATAACTGTACCTATTAGCTTGAAATTCTCTTGCTTCAACATTCACAACTTTTAAATCCTTGTTACTATCAGGGATATAGGAATCTCATTTCGTGTTGCTACATTGACATTTGCTAAACCTTAAACTATTTAATTCCAAGAATATATTATCAACATCTTGAAGAAATGGTCAATACCAAAATTGCATATAAGTACTCTAGTGACAACCTCAATCATACCTTCCACAATCATAACTCTGTTGCTGTATTTCGACTTGCTAGTTCCCTATTTGTTCCTCTAGGAGTGCATATCTTCTTCTAGCTTCAGCCTTCCACTAGAAGCTCTTAGGTGGATCATTGCCCACTGTCACCTACCTGGCCATTATTTTGAAAAAATTACTGCTTTTCGAAATACTGCTCCTAATCTTTTATCTGTTGCTTTGGTTTTCTTCCGTAGGTGACAAAATTTATGCTTAGCAGAAAACACCACCAACAACAGTAACAAAAACTCCCAACATACCTCTCACTCTGTATGTAAGTTCCAACAAACACATCTCCTTAGCTAATCAATGTAGACCTGGAGAAAAGGCATGGCATTAAAACTGTTGTTGCCTCTCTCCAATAACTTCGATCTCATGAGAAAATGCTCCCAGTAATGACTATAAATTTTTTCAGCTCTCTGAAAAACAAACCACCATAACATTCTTGCAGGACCCTCATGGATCAGAATGTAATTTTGATGTGCCACTCAAACAGCTTGAA
Organism: Ara ararauna; assembly: GCA_028858755.1. Taxonomy (NCBI): domain Eukaryota; kingdom Metazoa; phylum Chordata; class Aves; order Psittaciformes; family Psittacidae; genus Ara; species Ara ararauna. Next base: position 123,686,383 of record CM054376.1, on the reverse strand, counting down.
AACATTTGTGAAAAACAGTGATTTTCTGAAAAATGTGAAACCAGCCTTCTCTCAGGACTTGGTTAGAGTATAGGTAAATTCAGTAAAGTATGAACAGATGCGCAGCAGAATGTGTGCTCACAATTACAGAGACACAGACATGTTTCAGAAAAGCCAGCAGCCCCAAAGCTAGGATTCAGCAATCTCCTCAGAACACAGAGCTGAAACCAGGTCTCCCATGTCTAATTGAATGCCACAACCACTAACCTGGGTATCAAACAACATAGCCTGAAAGCGAGCAGAAAGTGGAACAGAATAAAGGAAACTGAACAGATGCAACAGGGCAAATGGAGAAACAGACCTACAGACCAGAACTATAGCTCAGTCACAGAAGTAATCCCATTTCAAATACTTGCTTCAATTAGTCTTCCAATGGATGATTTCATTATTCCATGAAGTGAAAGATTTGTAGTGGAGAAAAAAATAAATCTTCTGTATGAAAAGAAATCCTACATGTTTAAAACTATGAGGTATGGCAATGCTCCTGAGATGGCTTTACTTGCAATTACTTTTGAACGTATGAGTTACCAAGCTCTGAACCTATATTGTATGTGCTATGCTGACTTTACGTTTTGATTAGATACCCCTCTCCAAAACTTTCAGTGTGGTATAACTGTTCTTTTTTGATGTGAGGCCTACTATTTTTTATAGTAGATACAAAAATGTAGATAAATGTTAATATATGTAGATATATATATGCATTAAAAAACAATAAGTTACACATCAAAAAAGGAATATACATATATATATTATATATATAAAAATATATCAGACCATTATGTGAAGTATTTTGAAAATTGAGAGACACTAATACAAAAACTTGTATCTCTGACTGCAGAGATGGACAAATGCACTTTCTATATGCTAGTGCTTGTGTGATATAGTTTTTCTTCAGAATATGTAGTGCAATAGAAAAGCAGATGTTTTGAGTTAAGATTTAAATCACCAGCTCATATTAAATTAGATGAGATATTACCCAGAAACATGGACTTTATATCACATACTGTTCTCATTTCTGTCTCTACCAGGAAAACCATGTTAACGAAACTTGCCTTCCTCCAGGATCTGGGAGAGTGTGTGACTTTCAGAACATTAGCTTTTTCACATTAAACCTAGATCACATCACTTTTACTTCATAGACTCACAGAAACCCTACTCAGCTTCCAAAATCTACAGCCCTGTACTTGAACTGATGTTTCTTTAATATCTGCTGTTGTAGACATCGATATAGAGGGAATATCATACAATGCGCTAGTCATCTGGCTAAAATTCCCTGAATTTGCTTTAAACTGAAATACATTAATATTTAAAGAATTCTGATCTGTAACTATTAATGGCTGAAACAATGTTAAACCTCTACCACAGTTCAAACAAAAGATACTCAAATTGCATATCAAATTGCAGAGAATATCTTCACAAAGTCACACATCACATCTAATTGTTCCCCACATCCAAATTAATTTACAATTCCTTTTAGCTCATTTAATGAAGTTCTACACCAAAAGCATTTCCATTTTTTTCCATCAAAAAAGCTACACAAAAACCCATTACCTGACAAATGAACATACTTCAAAGAATCTATAAAACTTATACATACCAAGTTTCAGAAACTAACTTTTCCCAGCTGGTACAGCTCCCAGAAAACCAAGTGGGAAGGAGAATTAAGGAAAATTAAACATAATACAAAGAAGTTTTTGTTCACTTTCAGCCCCCTGGTACAAACAGAAAATCATTTTAGAATGGAAGACTTGTAGAAATAGATGAGCTTATCTTATTGAGAAGTAAAGCCTATTATTCATCCCATTTCTGTAATTAAGAGCTTATTATCAACATTTCACAACATTGTTCTTTGCTGCTTTGTGTCTTGAATATACAAATACCGAAGCTGGTATGAAAGTGTGTCTTAGAAAAGCACTTAAGTATGTATTTATGAGCCCTATTTTAACCTCAATAATAAGGATTTGTGTAACCCATGAAGGCAAGTACACTGCGGAACAAAATTATCTTATGTTAACTGTATAAAGTGTATGTCAGCAATACAAAAGGATAAAGCATGCCCCAACCTATGTATTCTGTATGATGCCTCCCTTTCAGGCACAAGAACAATGACTGAAGCTTTCAGAGGAAGTGCAAAGATGAATGCAATTAATTTTTTTGAAGTACCCTTGCTCTGTTGTAGATATTGGGACATTTTACCAAGTACTGCAACTATTTTGAAAAAACTGAGTGAATTAACTATCAACTAGTGAACTTCAAACTTTCATAACTATTTCTTTTTTAAATGGCAAACTTTACAATTATTTTTTTTACTGCTATCTCTGTGCTATAAAAGGTCAATGAAATTAGTCACTGATTCACTATCTGAGTTTATAAATAAAGGAGCTAATCCAGAATACATTTTCTACAACCTATCAAATATGCAGTCCCTAATCAGCAATCATAAAATGCAACCACAACAGAAGTCCAAAAAGACACAATGCCTGATTTCGCTGATTGTTTGCTTGGGCAGAAGCAAAATTCCCCTTCCTCTTGTACAATCCAGACAGGCAATTGCTGACCACAGTAAGGACTCCTGTACAGCAGTGGCTACAATATTCTAGTCATCATAGGTATGAGAAATTAATTTTCACACTCTCAAGATTTACTGAGTAAATAGTTTTTTGTCTGACTTCCTTTCTGCATAGTTCAACAAAGCTGGTATGAAATATCCAAAGTACCATTCTGTTTTTCTTTAAACACTTCAACTCCTCAGCACTGGATCTGTATTTCCTCTATAAAACTTGATCGGTAAATCAAGATTGTATACAGAAGCTCATTAGGTAACTGAAATGAACCTGATATAAACACTGATTTTATCTATTTTTAAGTTATGCGTTGATGACAGTGACTCACTGAATGAATCTAAAAAAAACGTGAATGAAAACATAACACTTGAATATTGAGAAGTGTTCTGGATATTGAGCACAATGTGAGAGTTAGAGGAGGAGAGGATGGCAGAGTTGCAAGAATGTGTAATGAAACAACAAAAAATTGAGGAAAAATCTGTGCCACAAAGTTGTCTCTTACCTGATTTGAAAAGATACACACTTTTCTCCATGACTTGTGCTTCAACTGCCCAAAGCACAGATACTAAACTACATTTACCACACAAACTGTGTCCTCTGCCATTCACTTTGATGCTGGGAATGACTGTATTTCTGTTTTGTGGCATAAATACATATTTCAAGAAAAGTCTTGAGACTGTGAAATTAAAGACACTTTTTCATGTAGAATCATAGCAGTGACTGCATTTATGAGTATTTTTAATAAAATTCCAATCAAATCTAACATTAACTCTAGCTGAATCAAGACAAAAAAATCCAAAATAATGTGATCCCAGATGGTAGTGAGACAAGGGGGGAACAAAATCACAAAATGAAATATATATACCTTTAGAATCAAGTTTAAGTAACATTAAGTCTGATGGCTTTGTAACAGTAGGAATGGAAAATTACTGAGGCGCGTGACTCACAGAAAAAAAAATAGAATACAGCTAGAGAACATACTGAGAATTTTTGTATAAGGTAAACTGTTGCAGTTTTACGCTTTTATGACCTTAGTACAAAATGAGTGTAAGAAAAACAGGCTAGAAGAACAGGACGTAAGGATAAGGAGCATTTGGAATGGCAGGAGTCCAGGATGGGCTGCATTTATACTAACTGATAAGTAGAAGGACAGATGATTGTTGTGTCTATGGTATTAACGAACCAATTAAGCTGGTATAAGCATCTACTGCGCATGCTTCGAAGGCTGCCAGAAGTGATGAAGACTGTTGGAAGAAGCGAACGACCCACAGAGACCACCACCACATTTTTGTATGCATGTGGGGAACTTTCTGGAAAATGATGTAATCCATACGTAGCCTCATGAACATGTATGCATGCCCAGCGGCTATATAAGGACAGCTTGTGTAACAATACGGAGACACAGGTTAGGAGGAGCTATCCCCCGTGTCTCCCGGCGCTGCAATAAAGAATACCTGCTTGTCAACTTAAAACTTTGTTGGCAAGTTTGTTCCTGGAGTTTCCTCGGAATCAGTAGCAAAAAAATGTGAAAACAATCAGCTTGCTATTTCACCCTGCTCCCTATCACTTAGATATCACTTTTGCTATTTACATACTTTAAGTTGTTTGGATTGCAACATTACACACAGTAACTTGGCAAAATAAGAGTCATCTCTTACCAGTAAATGTAGCATCTAAATCACATAAATTATTACAAAGGTTCACAGTGCATTAAGGATGAAATTATGAAAGAACATAAGCATGATAATCATTGCTTATGTATCATCCTTAGCAGAAAGATTTTTTCTTTTTAAGTGAACATCTTACATTGTGTGCCTTATCATGAGGTTAAAAATAGGATGAGGGCTTATGATGGAAAAACAGAAGAAGATACAAGTTTGAGATAACGCATTCAATCACTACAACTTAGCACAGCTCGCTATGAATAGATATCCTGTCTAAACTGCTTCTTCTTCCTTCAGAAAATATTTTTGTTTCCTAATGGTATTATTTTATTCATTTTCATCCTATTAATTTATTTTATACTGATCCTGCAATATTTACATACACTGAGATGTATTCTGTTCTACAACAGAAGAGCTATTCAGAAAGTAAACTACTAATGAAAATGAGCAGCAGAATTATGTTTAGATGATAAAGGCTGTCAGGAAACCTTGTGCCAAGACAATTGCCTTTGTCATTTATTTCTGGTTTTGCTCCATCTGGTAAATACCTTTTGTCTGACTGATGGAAGTTTTTAAACTGGTCCTTTGAGTAAGAACTTAAAGAACTGAATCAAAAGCTAAAATTCACAACTGATTAGTCTCATATTTTACATGGAAACTGGGAATACTCGAGTAACGATTGTGGATATCAGTAGGCCTTTGCAAAAGAAAATATTTGTTTTCTTTCGCAATTAAAATGTCATCATATTTCCATAATGTCAGTGAATATATTTCTGAATGAATTGAACATAAACTGGAGAAACATGGATAACCAGCATGAAACCCACAAAACTGCATGAACATGCCTTCTTCCATACTGTGCAAGTAATGAAATATTACTGATGCTCTTGCAGCTAACTAGATCAATGATTCTGAACGGGATTACAACCCTTGGAATGGGAATCTGCTACAGGGCTGCTAAAGGGAACAGTATTTACAGTCATACTTCTAAAAGCAGTATTAATTTAGTTGTTTAATTGAAGATATCTTTCATCTAATTTTCAAGGATGCTCAGTTTTTCAACAGCCTCTCCAAGTTGCTTAAGCCCTGTTGATGCTGTTACGTGCCATTTTGAGCATCAGGTCTCACTGTTGTATACATAACAAGCCAGGCACTTGGAGTGACTGCAAGTTCGAAAACCTCAGACCTGTTGCTCCCACTCTATTCAAAAAATGTTGTCTTCTACAGATGATACAAAATTCCTACTTATGGCTAGTGACAAACAATCAAACCTTCTAGCACTTTCCTGTAAGTACATACCATAAATCAGTAATAACATATTAGCTTGAAAAGACTTCAAGACATTGCTGTAGTGTATGCCTCTTCATTGTCATACATACAGCCTTATAGAGATAAGTGCTCATGGTAGAGAGCAGAAACAGCATCTCTTCTAAAAATGCATCCTTTCTTCTGCACTTGTCCTTAACCTCTTGATGCAATTTTCCCTTTCAAAAGTGCAGTGGGAATGTTTGTATACTGACACTGTCTAAAATTATCTTTCCAACACAGAAAAGATATGGGATTATAAACCAAAACAGTCAATACTGTCCTGTGGGCAAATGGCTGTTCCAGCTCTTGACTCAACAGACTCACATTTCCCCTTACAAGCTATAATAAAAACATAGAACAATCCAGCAACTGCATACCTATTAAGTAGAAGCAAACTTAGTGCATTTCCCTGGGAAGACAATGATGATATACAAATATAGTTGAATACTTTTCTAGTACTAGGAAATGTGAATTCAAATTTTTATTTATTTCCTTTTTAATTCAGACTTGGGCAATCATAGTATATGCTGTGGTGATTAATGCTGATTTAGTGTTGATTTTCAATTATCATATTTATCTTCCTGAAAATTCTGTAAAAAAAAAAGTAAAAGGCAACAATTTTAAACCATAATTTTCCTAATCTTTGGGCTGAATGGCTTCAAAACATGCTAAATCCCCAAAAAAGGGCTTTCTAAACCTCAATTTTCACAGTAGTGATCTTTACGCTTTACTAAACACATTTTGAAAAAAAAATAGCAGGATAGAAAATAAAGTATCATAGTATTTATAAGACATAAGAAAAATAACAGTATTTTTTCTTTCTTTTCTGCATTCAGTATGGATGACATAAAAAACGGGAAAGATTTCCCTTCATTATTCATCATGCAAGTGACTAAGCAGCATTATTCATGATTTATCTCGCCATGCATCTCAAAAGTGCCATAAACTTATAAACAATGTCATATATGTTATTAACATTCTTACAGCTTAATTTATATCTCTAGCTAGAAAATCAAGATGAAGAAGGATCAAGTATGATCCATCTTCAACTCCAGACAATCAACTATGATCCATCAAATATGATTCTAACAATTAACAAAAGTGTGTGCCAATATTAACTGAAGAAAGAATTGTCATTGTTAAAGATCACAGTCTAAAAAGCATACATTTGGACTGGACAATCAGGAAAAAATAGCTACTTGACTGAAGCACAGAAATGTAGTCAAACCTAAATTAAACACTGCAATATTGACACAGTACTGCTCTCATCATTTAAACAGATCTTATCCCTTCTGTGTGGTAGCAGATGACTACTGCCTGGTATTCTGCACTCATCGCTCATTTGGAAAATACTGAAAGCTTAGTAGTAAGACTACAAAGATGACAGATCAACAGACAAGCATTATTCATGCACAGAAAGCCTCAGGTGGAGTCATATCAGGTGGGAAACTGAAAAGTCCTTACTGCTATTGCTTGCTGCTGAGCAAGGACTACGTCCCCACATTGAAAGCTCCTTGCCAATGTATGTAAGGTAGCTTCTCAATTTCCCTCTTACAAGCAACAGCAGGAATGAACAGCATCTTCTGGTGGGCTTTATTTGCAGTGTAAGTGCCAGTGTCTCTGTGCATTACCAAAGGCTCCCTTAAGTCAATAAAGACAGGCACTTTCAAGGGGCACTGCTTCTGACCTATTTTAGAAGTCTATTTTAGTTTGAGATGAATCACACCACAGAGATGGGAGGCAGTAAAGACAGAAATGCCTACGCTCTAGATATCTGAAGTTAGGTGAAATGAATCCTACCCTGGCAGCCCAAACTAAATGTTAAACGAGTCATCAAAATATGACCAGAAACATGATAATGAAGGATGAAAAAGCCCACCACAGGTTAAGTACTCCTGAGAGAAAGTTACTATTAAAAATACTTATGTGAAACAAAACCAAAACCACACAAACCAGAAAATGGCTTTTTGTACTTGCCTAAAACAAATTATGTGAAAAGCAACATCTGCAGCAACAAATTCACAGTCACATCCAGATATAGTCTGCTGTTATAAACACATGCAAGATTAACATCCCAGACTAAGACAGAGAACATTATGCAGTACAGCAAAATTATTCATGTTTTACAAAAGGAGATACTGTGACACAAACAAATTAAGTCACATCTGCAAGGTTAAATGACAGCATCCTTAGGCCAGGCAGTTCCTATTACTTCATACTCCGTGTCCATTTCATATTCACTGCAGCATAAACACGCCTTATGTACATTAAATGGACCCAATATACATTCATTGTGATTCAAAGCTAAGAATTTTCTTTAGAATTTCATAAAATACCAAGCAGCTTTAAATTTTTATAAATGTCAAGTAGTGACTATGTTAATTAATATGTTCTTGAAGTATCATAGGGCATCCTTAAAAACTGTAGAGCACCATATATATAATGAACTTAAGACATATATAAAATAAATGCACCTGTGGCTAATAGAATAGTAAAATCACAGTATTTGACATATACAGAAAATTTTCCTAACTGAAATGCATCAGGAAGAATTTTCATTTGGAGAAAATAAAATGGCACAAGCCAACCACGTATTTAACATGGATTATTAACATATAAAATTTTTGTCCTTTCCCGAGACTGATGCAGTATGTATTCTCAGCAATACTTTATGGGAATGATACCTATAGAAAAATCATATACAGAATATAATTTGTTTGACTTGATGAGTTTTAAATATTTTAATCTCTCAACTACATTGACCTGGGTGGCATGGTTTAGTGGGAAGTGTCCCTGCCCAAGGCAGCGGGGTTGGAACTAGATGATCTTAAGGTCCTTTCCAACCCTAACTATTCTATGATTCTATGACTGGCCTCTATTCTGTTAAGAAAATAGATACATTTATTGTAGCTCCTCTATAGCAGTTACATTTTACATAAATAAGTTGTGGTTTATTTTTCCTTTAACCAAACAGTGCTAATCCCAACAGCCTCTCTTAAGAAAATTCCTCTTACCCCTAATAATTTTCACTGTCTCTACATCGCCAGATAGCAGCTTATCATGACAGAGTATGTCTTGCTCTTTCTCTGCACATCCAGATGGAATCCAAAAGGAAATATTTTATCTTACTCCTACTCCTGTACGTTTACCAAGACTCCAAACCATCTAGTTGGTGTGTAGAGAACAGCACTGAAATGGAAGTTAACTGTAGTTTGCTAAGATTGAACAACATTACACCTCAGAATAAATAGGTGGCATACAAACCAATCTAGACAAGCACAAACATAAATTGTAACTCAAAGCATTTGGACACTGACCACTGTCATGGGTTCAGCAGTAGCAGTCATTTTTCTCCTTCTTGGTAGCTGGTGCAGCACTGTGTTTTTTGACTTTTGGCCAGGGAACGCCACTGATAACACCCATGTTTTCGGTTACTGCTTAGTAATGTTTTGGTCTGACCAAGGACTTTCTGAGCCTCATGCTCTGCCAGGGAGGAGGGGGAGCCGGGAGGAAGCAGAGACAGGACACCTGACCCAAACTAACCAAAGAGGGATTCCATACCACAGCATGTCATGCCCACGATGTAAAAACGGAGGGCAGAGACCCGGAAGGGTGGGGTTGCACTGCTTGCTCAGGCTGGGTATCGGTGGTGAGCGATTGTATTCTTTTCTCTTGTATTTGCCTTGTCATTATTATTATTGGAGGTAGCAGTAGTGATTTGTGTTATACTTTAGTTACTAAACTGTTCTTATCTCAACCTGTGGGAGTTGTATTCTTTCGATTCTCCTCCCCATCCCCCCGGGAGCTGGGGGGAAGAAAAAGGGGAGAGTGAGTGAGCGCACTGCCTGAGAGGCTTAAACCACGACAACCACGAAAGAAATTTCATTAAACAGCTGAATGGTTTTCTACATTTGTACTGCCTGTTTAACTGAAAAATCTAAGATGACCATGGACGTGGTTTGACAGACAAGCAAGACAGAACAGTTGGGAAAATAAATCACAGATGAGTCAACAATTGAAATAAAACTTGTGATTTTATTTTTTAAAAATTTCAAATGACTCATTCATGATTATGTCCCCATAATTTTCCATTAGACACACTCCATCTTATAACATCTGAACAAACGACCTTGGTTTTTTTCAAGATAAACAAGATATTTTGTTGCTTCACATTCCTTTGAACTGTTCACACATTAAATTAACCAATAAACTCTTCATTTGATTTACAAGAACCTTCAAAAAGTCCTTCTAATTTCTGTAATTTCAGTTTTGCAATTAATGCATCTAAAAGGTAAAACGGTAAACAGCTGTTAGAAAAGAAAATGTCCATTATGGAATGGTGAATGCTACAGTTAGATTAAAAATGACATGTCACATCATGCTCCATGGTTAAAAATCTCTTTTCAAGAGGGCTAAAAATAAGCTTTTACTATTATCGATAACTTTCAACAAGCACAAAAACGTTTCATAGATACCCTTTCACAGACTTTTTTTTAGCTCAGTTGTTTCTTGTTTTAGTTTATGCAAAGATCATCCTCCTAAGCAATCCCATCCCAACCATTACTGTGTTTCACTGTTACTGCCCATCTCCGGAGCTGCTATCTGAGTCACTGGAGACATTAACAGGGCAAGAAAAAGGCAGGCAAAACCTGTCAAAAACTGAAGTATAAGTGGTAGCAGACTTGGCATGGAAGCCGTGACACCACTAGAGGGGAAAGGAAAGCTGTATATATAGAAGTAGCCTAAATGTGCTTAGGAAAGTCACAAATCATCATGGCCAATTGGCACAGGAGAGTGCACAGATGTGCTAGTCAACATCAAGTGTCCAAAGAAGCTTCAAGTAAACTGCTTATTGGAATGGTTCCCGCAATGGTCCTGTTCTCACACCGTACTTTGGAATTGTCTAGAAAAAGTCAGTCAGTGTAAATGAAAAGTGTGCCAGGGTCTGGGCCAATAGATTACAACTACAGATGATTGTGTTTGACTATCCAGGAACATTTTCCGGTACTGTTAGATTTACTAGCATATAAACATGTCAAACCTTTCCAGAATTTTTAAAGTTATGGCACATAATAAAAGATTTCATTAATTTCCAGTCTTGCTATTGAAAATCATTTGGTGCTTAGGGTAAGATTTAAAGATAGAATATGAATGATCAATATCAATCAACTATTTCTAAAACTTCAATCAAGATAAACCATACTGGGTGCTGTGTGGTAGTCAAAGTTTTGAATAGAGAATACAAAATCATAATTGGGGAGAGAATGCAGATTGGTATGACATAGATGGTGGATACCTTTAGTTCATTTCACTGCTAACCCTAGCTGTTGATGTAAAACAGCATGTGCTCTGCCTGGATCTTCTATGGAAGATCACTGGCTCCTGGTAGCTGTGCTGCCAAGAGTTCAAGGCTCTTTTTGTGTAATTCATCTAGAACAAACTTGACACAAGTTATATTATCTAGACATACTGCAATCATATCTCCATAATACAGAGTGCACACAGCCTGAAGCAAAACCTGAGAGAATGGGGAGATATAAGTTCTCAAAATGTTACAATTTTTTTATATGCTTATCTATACAGAATATTTTGAAGACTCTCCACAGTTTATGATGAAACTGCACGTGAAATGTGAAAGATTCAGGCACAACTTTATCACAAGCAGCAAACAAGGATAAAAATGTAGGGGTCTCAAACTAAAGCACAAGGCACATAATGTGTACAGCACAGTTAAAAACATATGGAAAACATAGCACACACACAAAAAATACAGAGACACAAAGCCCAACAGACAGGCAGAAGAAAAAATTAAACCAAACCAAACCAATACAATGCAAAGTCATATGGGAGCTGTCAAGAGCATGCAAATTATCTTGAATTTCAAGCAAATACTTAGAAACTAATATATCTTAATAATCTTTAAAAATTAGAAGATAAAGCAGGAAAGGGTACAAATTGAAAAGATAAAAGATTTTTTCCTGTAAAAGGAAAAACCTGATTACAAAGAACCCACAAGAAAAGCCAAACGTAAAAAGGTATAAACAAAACATTACACAAGGTTTACATGTGTCTTGTAATCAGATGTTACGACTCAGATGAATACAGTTAATGATACAGAAATAGAATTGGCCAAATGAAGTAGGTATCTTAAAAATATCTTGAACTTAGATGGAAGTTTCAGTCCTAGAATAGGAGAACAGTAGTTCAGTGTGGAAAATGATTAGTCTTGGAGAAACTTCAGCTCTTGTAATGTAAATTACACACAATTTATACAGCATGAGTGGTCTAGCCATGAGGGATCGTGTCATAAGCAGACTTTCCTAGAAAAGCGTAAGTCTTAGCAGTATTTAAAGAGGATGACAGAGAGCTATTGAAACACTGTCCCCTTTAAGTTTCATATTCTTTCCCCATATTTCCCTTATCATTCTTATTATTGATAGTAGTGGTGGTAGTTTTGTATTGTATGTTAGTTACCGGACTGTTCTTATCTCAACCCATGGGATTCACATTCTTTCCATTCTTCTCCCCATCCCTCTGGGAGCCAGGGGGAAGAATGGGGGGAGTGAGCAAGTGGCTGTGTGGTTCTGAGTTACCAGCTGGGCTTTAAATGATGACAGTGGCTCAAGTTTAGGACCCGGCACTCTGCCTTTTTGAACCTCACACAATTGAGCTCAGCCCATCGGTCCAGCCTGTCCATGTTTTCCTTCCAATAGTTGTTATACTTTTATGTATTCTATTCTAAGCATTAAATCTGTGTTGTATGGAGGTGTTTCTCCCTCCAGAAGAAGTTGCATAGAATTATTAGGTTGGCTTGTTTTCTTGATTTTCAGGACAATCAGGACAGATCTTCATTAACAATTTCTAACCTGAACATATTTCCAGACTTCTTTTAAGTTTCCCAAAATTCACCATCATGAACTATTCTGAGGTCTGATATCTTTTATTTTCTCCTGGCAGGGTTTTAAAAATATTTTTGACTTTCTGATGTTGCTTTCTGAGGAAGAAGGCATTACATTTAACTTAGACTTTCTAACAACCACTCAGAAAAACCTGTATTTCTCTATATTGCCATTGCATCCCAGTGATTCAAAGTCTCATTTCTTTTGTGCAACTTGAGATGAGGTTGTTTTCATTTTCCAGTACATATCAGTAACTCTGAATGACACTGGCAAATTGCAGCCAAAACTGTCAGTTAATTTTACATTCAACATGAAGTACCTTACACAACTTTTTGGGTATTTTTTAGCTAACTCGGTATTATATGACCAAAGAATCCTGTCATCCTTGCTGGGAGTGATTGAGACCTACAAATGTTAGATGGTCTCTAGATTTAAGAACAGAGACCATGTGTGAAGACCAACATTTGACCGTCTGTTAAGATTTATGCTTATGTGACTTGACCAAAATCACACAGGTTGTCTGTAGCAGAGGCAGCAGGGTATGCTTCAGAGAAGCATGCAACTGCTTTAACCAGAAGGCAGGCTTTTTCTTACTCTGCTCTCTTCCCACACTCCAGCATCTTAATAACTGTAATCAGTGGCACAGCCGAGTCCAAAAGACAACAGCCTCCTTCACTAAGTGTTCCTGATTTAATCACCAGAGTACAGATCATACTGAATCTTGCAGGCAGAAACACTACATAAAACTGTAGGCACCTCTGCTTGCAAAAATTGAGGTTTTTTAAACTTAACTCCTTTTTTCAGTCCAATTGTTTCACAAATTATTTCACCCTTCAGTAACATGCAGCTACAAGCAGCTGATCCTGGAAAAGCAATTTTTAATTAAAACCTGGGTTTCCTCCCCTCTTTTTTTTTTTCATTGCCAGAAGGTTTTGCAAACCACAGGTCCTTTCCAATGCATGCTGAGCATCCTCATTTCTTATCACCTTCTGCAGAAATGATGGGGGCTCAGCATCTATGATAAGTGAGAGGACATAGATATTTCTCAGGCAACTGAGCTGTGCTAAATGAAAAATATGCACTGATAAATTCTCATTTTGTAATCAGTTTTTCATTAAAAGAAAATATTTCCTGTAGTGAATAATATTGACCTAAAACCCTGGAAGTATAGAACAAAAAGCTCTGCATCAGTTATAATGGTAAATAACTTGACAGGATGTTCATGATTTAACAATTTTGGGTGTTTTCTAAGTCAACTCTTACAGGTGTAATATATATGAATTCATAATAATTTACTTCATGATTGATTGGGGGTTTAGGACCTAAGTTTGAGCTAGGATCATGTGGCTAAATTCAGAGCACTGAATGTTTTTACTCATTCATTCATTCATGAGAAGTGACTAACTATATTGTCTTTAAAAATGCTGCTGTCAAAAGTACACTGGACCTTTTCCAGCAGAAGAGTTATTTTCAAAATTAATATTTTTGATCTACAGGTTTGGTAGGTTATACAATGAAAATAATCTGGTTTAAACCTAGAGTTTCTTCCCCTTGTTTATTGTCTTCTTCAGGAATTTGGTGAACTAGATTTCATAGAAACAAATAACAAAATCTTGTTTTCGTTAAAATGCAGTTGGCTCAGTCCTCATTTGATATTATGTTCTGATGATGGCAGAACACAGGAGTTGTGTCTACAGATATTCAGAAATGTTACTATCCACAGAAAAATAAAAAATGATACAGTTCCATGCAGCCCTTTCTGCTCTGTAGACTGTGATGCAGAGAAAATAATTTTACTCCTTTCCTCCCCCTGATACAGAAAGTACCACTGACCCAAACCCTGTAACAGACACACACGCTATGAACACTGAAAACAGCAAATACATCTCCTATCACTTAGAATAAACTACTACACTAGTTAAAACAAATACTATACTACATGAGTATAACATTTCAATATATATATGAGTATAGTTGTTTTCAAAACTGTTACAAAGTAAAGGCTGCCACACAGAACAGTGTTTCTGCTGACACAGGATACGCTGCACAGGTATTGCAAAGATGACACAGGGGAAAAGGTGGCTTAGATTGGAAGATGAGGAGGTTTTTCCATCAAACTAGGCTACATAAACAAATGAATGAGGGAATAACCATGAACTGGTTACACAACACCAAAAAAAGAGACTTCATCTACCATCCCAGTGAGGACTTAGACCTCTTGCATTGGGTTTTCCCTGCAATTCAGCATACAGGCATCTTAATGTACATGTAGGTGTTCAAAGGAATTATCTAGCACAGTGAATACTAAGAAGCTATATCTTTTTCTACTTCATCTAAGGAAAAAAAAAAAAAAAAGGAAGTGGTACCAGAGCCAGCCTTTTTTTATACTATTCAATCAGCAGAGAGATGGATCTGTTAGAAGCACGAGTCCATCAGCACTGTGTGGGATGAACAGCACCACCTCCCAAGGTTTCAGCCGAAAACTAGAATACATTTTGGTTTCTTCTTGCTGAAAGATGACATCATTGGAAGAGAAAGCTTTAGGTTTGGCATCTGTGCTGATGTAGATTTTGTATTGCACTCTTACAAATATTTAAATACTACTCTCTCCCTTGTGTCTTGCACTGGGTTTCTGTCAGTTGAGGCATTTTAAAAATCAGCCTTCTCTGATGATTGTGCAGTCTTGAGAATGTCTTCAGAAAGATAAAAATGTTTCTTCAGAAAGGTAAAAATGTTTCTTCAGAAGGTAAGGACGGAAAAGAAAGCCAAAACCAAGTAAAAACATGATACTGTAAAGGAATCCACCTTATCTGAAGGATGCAGAATTCCCACTGCATTGTGTTTTTTTCTAAACCAAAATTAATTATCCCCATGTGACTTACAATTGCAGATACAAAGAGAATAAATGTGGGTATCAAACTATTAAGGCAAAAATAATCACTGTTCAACACTGTCCCACATGACATTCTTGTCTCTAAACTGGAAAGACATAAATTTCATGGATGTACCACCCGGTAGATAAAGAATTGGCTGGAAGGCCACACACAGAGTTGCAGTCAATGGATCAATGTCCAACTGGAGATGCTCAACTAGTGGCATCCCTCGAAGGTCAGTGTTAAGACCGAACTTGTTCAACATCTTTGCCAGTGACATGGACAGTGGGATTGAGTGCGCCCTCAGCAAGTTTGCCGATGACACCAAGTTGTGTGGTTGGGATGGCATGTTGGAGGGAAAGAATGCCATCCAGAGGGACCCTGACACACTGTGAGGTGGGCTGGGCTGATGCCAACCTGATAAAGATTAACCGTGACAAGTGCAAGCTCCTACACCCGGGTTGGAGCAACCCAAAGTACAGGTACAGGTTGTGCAGAGAAGAGATTCAGAGCAGTCCTGCAGAGAAGGACTTGGGGGTGTTGGTTGATGAGAAAATGAACATGAGGCGGCAGTGTGCACTGGCAGCCCAGAAAGCCAACCGTATCCTGGGCTGTATCAAAAGGAGCATGACCAGCAGGACGAAGGAGGTGATCCTGCCCCTCTACTCTGCTCTTGTGAGACCTCCCTTGGAGTATTGTGAGCAGTTCTGGTGTCCTCAGCATTAAAAGGACATGGAACTGTTGGGACAAGTCCAGAGGAGGGCCACGAGGATGATCAGGGGACTGGAGCACCTCCCGTATGAAGATAGGCTGAGAAAGCTGGGGCTGTTCAGCCTGGAGAAGAGAAGGCTGTGAGGAAACCTCCTATCAGCCTTCCAGTACCTGAAGGGGGCTAATAGGAATGCTGGGGAGGGACTCTTCCTTAGGGACTGTAGTGAGAGGACAAGGGGTAATGGGTTCAAACTTAAACAGGGGAAGTTCAGGCTGGATATAAGGAATAAGTTCTTTACTGTATGGGGGGTGAGGCACTGGAACAGGCTGTCCACAGAAGTGGCAAATGCTCCATCCCTGGTGGTGTTCAACGCCAGGTTGGACAGAGCCTTGGG
The DNA here is from genome assembly GCA_028858755.1 of Ara ararauna. Lineage (NCBI taxonomy): Eukaryota > Metazoa > Chordata > Aves > Psittaciformes > Psittacidae > Ara > Ara ararauna. Next base: position 123,669,930 of record CM054376.1, on the reverse strand, counting down.
TGGCATGGTTTAGTGGGAGTTGTCCCTGCCCATGTTATGGGGGTTGGAACTAAATGATCTTAAGGTCCTTTCCAACCCTAACTATTCTATGATTCTATGATTCACTGATTCGCTGATTCATAGAATCATAGAATAGTTAGGGTTGGAAAGGACCTTAAGATCATCTAGTTCCAAGCCCCCTAACATGGGCAGGAACACCTCATACTAAATCATGCCACCCAAGGCTATGTCAGATCCAGCCTTTAACACCGCCAGCGATGGAGCATTCACAACTTCCCTGGGCAACCCATTCCAGTGCTTCACCACCCTTACGGTAAAGAATTTCTTCCTCATATCCAATCTAAACTTCCCCTGTTTAAGTTTGAACCCATTACCCCTTGTCCTATCACTAAAGTCCCTCATGAAGAGTCCCTCCCCAGCATCCCTATAGGCCCCCTTCAGATATTGGAAGGATGCTATGAGGCCTCCACACAGCCTTCTCTTCTCCAGGCTGAACAGCCCCAACTTTCTCAGCCTACCTTCATACGGGAGGTGCTCCAGTCCCCTGATCATCCTCGTGGCCCTCCTCTGCAATTGTTCCAACACTTCCATGTCCTTTTTATGTTGAGGACACCAGAACTGCACACAGTACTCCAAGTGAGGTCTCACAAGAGCAGAGTAAACGGGCAGGATCGCCTCCCTCGACCTGCTGGTCATGCTCCTCTTGATGCAGCCCAGGATACGGTTGGCTTTCTGGGCTGCCAGTGCACATTGAAGCCGGCTCATGTTCATTTTCTCATCGACCAACACCCCCAAGTCCTTCTCTGCAGGGCTGCTCTCAATCTCTTCTCTGCACAACCTGTAGCTGTGCCTGGGATTGCTGCAACCCAGGTGGAGGACCTTGCACTTGGCATGGTTAACCTTCATCAGGTTGGCATCAGCCCACCTCACAAGCATGTCAAGGTCCCTCTGGATGGCATTCCTTCCCTCCAATGTATCAACCCAACCACACAGCTTGGCAAACTTGCTGAGGGCGCACTCAATCCCACTGTCCATGTCACCGATAAAGATGTTGAACAAGACCAATCCCAACACCGATCCCTGAGAGACACCACTTGTTACTGGTCTCCAGCTGGTCATTGAGCCATTGACCACAACTCTTTGCGTGCGGCCATCCAGCCAGTTCTTTATCCACCGAGTGGTCCACCTATCAAATTGATGTCTCTCCAATTTAGAGACAAGGATGTCATGTGAGACAGTGTCAAACGCTTTGCACAAGTCCAGGTAGATGACATCAACTGCTCTACCCCTGTCCATCAGTTCCATAGCCCCAGCATAGAACGTCACCAGATTGATCTGGCAGGATTTCCCCTTAGTGAAGGCATGCTGGCTGTCACCAAGTACCTTGTTGTTTTTCATGTGCCTCAGCATGCCTTCCAGGAGAATCCGCTCCAAGATTTTGAAAGGCACGGAGGTGAGGCTGACTGGTCTGTAGTTCCCCGGCTCATCCATTTTCCCCTTCTTGAAACTTGGGGTTATATTTCCCTTTTTCCAGTCGTCGGGAACTTCACCTGACTGCCATGATTTTTCAAATATGATGGACAGTAGCTTAGCAAGTTCATGAATCATGCTATCAAAGGTCACATCAAAGTTGCATACTGGCTTTTAAATGCAGGGTTTTAAAAATGCTTAGGGAATCTGTTGATATGCTTAAAAAGAAGAAAAACACTGTATGTTTGAAGAAATGATTTAAAAATATTAATTGAAATTAATTAATTAATGAATTAAAATAAGAAAATATTTAGAAATATTTATCAATATACAGGTAATTTACTGCAGAAAGCACAGGTTTAATGACATACTAATCTCTGCCCAGTATCATGGTTTTCTATATACAGTAAACAGGCAGAGCACACTATGTATCTGAGATTAGAAAGTGGCCCTTTCCGTCACTAAGTAGGCTTTTCTTTAAGTGTATGCATATCCTATTTAAAATGTAAGGGCCCACTTTCTAATCTCCATCGAGCAGGATGTAGTTAAAGTACATCTATAAACATTCAGCATTACAAAACATGTGAATCAGGTGATTGTGCAGACATGCAGTGATATATGCCACAAATTTCTCACGGATTTAGCACTAAATCTTTTGGGTAAGAAAACCCAAGTTGACACTGACGGTCTGGAGGCCTATTTTCATTCTAATGCACATGGAAGTGAGGATTTATGTGTATGATTCATTTTAAATGTTAAATGACATTTTCCTATGAAAATACAACATTTTACAGAGGATTTAAGCCCGAATAACCACTGATAAACTGCAAGATATGAAAGGATTATAAGACATTATTTCTAGTTAATGACTGAAGCGCTAAAACAACCTATTCATGACCAGGTCTGAGAAGACAAAAGGCTGATTTTCTGCAATCGGCTTAAACCCTCCCCTGAATGCTCCGGTTTGTGAAACACCCCCAAATATCAGCAGAACAAATGGCGACAGACAAGCTCTGGCCCATCCTCTTCCCCTGACTGCCACCTGCTGCCGGGCCGGGCCTACAGCTGCCAGAGAGCTGCCGCGGGCCTTTCCTGAGCCTGCCACAGCCGGCCAGGAGCCTTTAAAGATGTCACGGGATGTTCCTTCACGTCATCAATGCATGAAAACAGGGTGGCAAGAGAGGGAGACGAACAGTCAATCTGGGGAGAGGTAGTCTTTCACTGTAACAAGAGTACTGTTGGGAAAAATGATGTTGTGTTGAGGCTTCTCTTGGTATCACTGCTCCCCTGACAAGTGATCACTATGAACAGCACAGGGAGAGATGAGTGTGTCTTGTACGACAGAGATTACTCAATCCATAGCTGTTGGTGGAGATTGAAGAAAATCAGGAAAAAGTTAAGGATGTGTGTCCCCAGCTTCCTGGTGTCAGCATGGCAGATTTATGTTCACTATTAAAGCTTTAACTCAGTCACAGTAACAGTCTGTTACTGTTTCACCGAATTACAGAATCACAGCATCATTAGGGTTGGAAGGGACTTCTGAAGATCATCTAGTCCAGCCCCCCTAGAAGTAGATGATCTAGACAGGGACACCTAGAGCAGGTCACAGAGGAAAACGTCCAGGTGGGTTTTGAATGTCTCCAGAGAGGGAGACTCCACAGCCCTGCTGGGTAGCCTGTTCCAGTGCTCTGCCACCCCCAACTAACAAAGTTCTTCCTCATGTTGAAGGTGAAACTTCTTGTGTTTTAGTTTATGGCCATTGCTCCTTGTCCTGTTGCTGGGCACCACTGTTTTGTTACTCCTTTAACAGAGAGGTGAGGAATGCAAACTGTGTACAAAATCAAACTGCTCTGCAAGCTGTATCTTGCCATGCCAACTCTCAGTGAACTAGTCACTCCTCAGTTAATGCACACAGTTATCAAAATTTTAGAAATCCCTTTTGTTACGTATTGCTTAAAAATAGCGCTAAACAGTTCTAATGGAAGCAGAAGGCAGTTACAGAGGAAGTAAAGCAGGGGTCCTCTGAAGTGTTACTACGGCTGTTATCGAGATGAAGTAGGTTTGTGGCCTCACTCAAGAGAAAAGGCAGTAAGTGAATTGAAAACTGTTTTTAATGCATACATACAATGTTTCCTCTGGAAAAATGTGGGACACAATTTTGGATTATTGTTTTCTTAATTTCTGGATATTTTAAAGTTTGGCAAAAAGGCCAGATATTAACTCATGATAATTCTCTAGAGTTTCAGTCTTGCAAATGTATATGCACATAAGCAGCTTTGCTCAGCAGTAGTCTGAAGTACATATTTTAAATAAAGATTTAAAATGAGCCTTTAGAATCACTGATAGGAGTACCAAGTACTTCTCAGTTTGTTGCTAGACTACTGAACTCATTAAAATACCAAATACAAATTATAGTTTTTACTGGAATAAGTTTTAAAGCTTACATGAGTGGGACCAGTATTTGTATCTCTTGTGAAAAATTCATACAGAACTGTATGTGCTTCTGTTTCATGCAAGATAAACAGTACAAAAGACATAATCACATCTGTTCTCTAGAGGTGGCACCACATTACTTGTATATGACATTTGTAACAGCAGTGCTACAAAGTGCAATGAGGCTGAAATATTCTCAGGATTGTCCCTGCATTAGGAGCGTGTTTCAAGATTTTCTAACTCTTTGCAGGAAAAGGTCAGTGCTAACATTTCTCATTGAAATTATTACTGTGGAATTATCCAATCATAGAATATCAAAACATGTGAAAGGCTGCCAATTGTTGTCAGTAATCTCGATTCATGGTATGTCCCTGCAGTTACCTTGAGCAAAATGATGGACTGGTGATCTGGGAGAATAAGTTTTCTCCTTCTCTGCAAGTGGGTGGTAAAATACAAAGAGAGCGCATGACAAGGAAAGCAAATGCTGGTGGGAGTCACCTCTTCTCTGAGTCATGGGATCACATGGAGCACCACCAGCTCCATGCAGGCGGGGGATCCATCTCAGCGCCCAACCAGGCCAAAGGGAACCCACAGCAACCATAAAGAACCCCCAAAATCCACACTCGAGAATGGTAAGAAACCTGAAGCGATAGAATCTCTGAAACTGGGAAATTTGTGTTAGATGCAGAGTTTCTCTAGACTTCTAGCTGTGTTGGAGTCAGAAGCAATCAACTTATGCATAAAACGTGTAAATGTGTCGCATTCTACACATATTCTTAAAGCTCTCAAATGCCCAACTGCAAACACAGACTGCCTGCAGAAGTGGAAAGAAGGAAAAGAACTTGTGGAATCACCAGAAAGCCGATGGATCTCAGAATTCAATGATTAAAAAAAAAAATGGTCAAAGATTACACTATACAAAAGCAAATTCAGGCAAACTGAAGCCTGTTGACTCAGGGCTCTCTAACAAAAAGGAGCAGTAGGCAGCAGCGCCAGGGACAGTGCAAGCCAGGGAAAAATCTACAGAAAATTATCAAAGATAACACACAGTATAGCATGGAAATTGTGGTTTGTTTGCCACACAAAGACTGTGACTTAAATTTAAGTAGTAGATGACTGCATTTTTTTTTTTGCCAAATATTAGACAAGACCGTAACGTGCACCTCATCAAATTATGCCAGAGAGATTTATCCAGCTTTGGGCAAACAAACATTTCCTCATGACTATATGTGCTTCATGTAGAATGTTTAAACATAATTTTACTGTCAGCTGGCATGTAATTGCTTTAATGACTTCTCTGGATGAGTATGAACCCTGAGAAATTATATAATACGGCGCTGGATTCTTGAAATTACTTTGATACATATAATAACATGGAAGTTAACAACTACTCCTGGTAGTATTTTACAAGTTTGAGTAACTTTACAAAGCCAGGATCATTAGAGAAACTAGAATTTCTTGTATTTGGGGAAGGAGGGAAACAAGAAGGGTTTTTTTTCTGAATTTATTTTAATGCAGGTGCTGTTCATATTGAAATCTCAATATTATGCAGCAACAGCAGAATATATGAAAGAGAGAATAACATATCAAACCTTCAAGCAGTCTTCTAGTTAAGAAATAAGGAATCATGGGAAGAAAAGTCCTCAGAAAAAAACAAAGATAAAATTACACCACCTTCCTTCCATCTCCAGTAGGGCTGTGGCTGTTAAATTCCAGGCAGATGTATTTAGATGTGTGATTTCAGGAGGCACCTCTCATGTACACACCCAAAAGAGGAAAAGCTGTTCCTAACACTAAGAAACTTTTCACACATCTTAAACATGAACAGACATGAGTAAAGGCAATGATTTTATGAAACTACAGGAAGTGGTATGTATATCCAATTCTAGTAGTCTGCCTTTTTCACAAATGGTGATTCACTCACATACATTACACCTTTTGCAGGCTGCAACATTAGCTCGCACTACTAACAAAAATCAATTGCACTGCTATACTGGATTTTGATTTGCAGAGGCTGAGACAAAAGCACATCTTCATTTCTGTCAGAACATGAGGTGACACAGACCAAGCAAGGGTTAGCATCTCTCACCAAGTAGAGAGGTGATGATATCTGAAGCTGCTGCAGGCTTTTATTTCAGGACAATTTTTTAATAGTTTTTTTTGAGCAAAGTAAAAGACACAACAGTTCCCAAAAAGTGCAAAGCAGCAGCAACTAAAGAGGGAAACATAAAAAAAAAAAAAAAAAAAAAATCAAAGCCATCAGAGCAGTAATTTAAAGCCAGAGAATTTAGAATCTGCACAGCTTATTTCTGAGGGGTTTCACTTCCAGCATTTAGTAGGTGTAAAGTGAAAGATGAATCATTTACATCCATGCACAGAACTTTCAAAATTATATAATAAAATGAATTTAAAAAAAAACTGTGAAAAAACATAGCTTACCTAAGTGCAAGATGCTAACATCTGTTTATAATTCAAAATTTTAAAACAAAAGAATACCCCTCCAAAAAAAACAAACAACCCCCCTGTCATGGTTTAAGCCTCTATAACTCATGCAGTTTTGCTCTCTCACTCCCCCCTCTTTCTTCCCCCTGCTCCCGGAGGGATGGGAAGGAGAATCGAAAAGAATGCAACTCCCACAGGTTGAGATAAGAACAGTTTAGTAACTAAAGTATAACACAAATCACTACTGCTACCACCAATAATAATAATGACAAGGCAAATACAAGGGAAAAGAATACAATCTCTCACCACCTGATACCAAGCCCGACCAAGCAGTGCACCCCCACCCTTCCGGGTCTCTGCTCTCTGCTTTTCATCCTGGGCATGACGTGCTATGGCATGGAATACCTCTTTGGTCAGTTTGGGTCAGGTGTCCTGTCTCTGCCCCCTCCCGGCTTCCCCTCCTCCCTGGCAGAGCATGAGACTCAGAAAGTCCTTGGTCAGACCAAAACATCACTAAGCCGTAACCAAAACACTAGTGTTATCAGCACTGTTCCCAGGCCGAAAGTCAAAAACACAGTGCTGCACCACCTACCAAGAAGCAGAAAAATGACTGCTGCTGCTGAACCCATGACACCCCCAAAACACTCAACAACCCCCCAGAAAACAACCCACCAACAAAAAGACAGTTTCTATTGCAGATGGATAGTCAAAATGACCTTTAAAATTTCTTCAGTTTTCTGTGGAAATACGTATTCCTAAACATGGTTAAAGGGCAGACTGGACTGTCAGATCACTTGCTAAGGTGACTGTCTCGAGAGGGGACGCCTGCAGCGCCTGATCGGGGGGAGGCTCTGCGTCCAGGAGCCTCAACCCGGAGCAGCAACAGGCACCGAGGGAGCCTCAAGTCCTCGACAGTCCTTGCCCAGGAGCCGGCAGCTCCGCGGATGCGAGCAGCTGACTCACAGGGGGTGGCGCCAGGAGGAGCGGCACCAGCCGCGATTGGTTAAAAACCTGCCCTAGGGAGCGTAGCTAACAGGGCGCGTTCAAGGCAGTTTGAGCGGCAGTTCGAGCAGGATGGTGAGTGCTCACCGTATGAGCAGGGTCCGATCTGGAAGCGCTGCTCTGACTGCCCCGGCGGGGGCCATTGTAAGCACCCCGACAGAGCCAATGAGAGGGGAGGCTGCAGTGCAGAGCTTGGGGTGTAGAGAGCGCCTGCACTGCTCTCCTGAGAGGAGGGTGCGCAATGGGCAGGGCTGCACTCAGTGCTCCTTGGTGGAGGTCCTCCTGCAGCAGGTGGCTCAGCTGCAGGAAGCTGTTACTAGGCTGAAAGGTGTCAGGGAAGCTGAGGGGAAACAGCACTGCTTGCTCCAGGCCCAGACTGTGCAGGGGCCTCAAGCATCTACTGTCACTCATGCAGGAAAGGAGGCCGCTAACCCAGGAAGGTGGGAAACAGAAACAGAAAAAAACAACAAACAAAGGAGGAAGAGGACAATTAAAAGCAAGGGGCTTCCTCCTAAATCTGTTGTCCCCACCCAGAACCGCTTTGCTGTCCTGCAGGAGGCTGATGAGGAACCACACTCCCACCAGGAACAATCGGCTGATGCACTGGTAAAGAAGATCACTACTGGTGCTGCCAGGAAAAAGCAGAGGGCCGTAGTAGTAGGGGACTCTACTCTGAAAGGAACAGAGGCACCCATCTGTCGGCTTGACCCAGGCTCAAGGGAGGTGTGTTGCCTACCAGGGGCTCAGATCAGGGATGTTGCAGAGAAGCTGCCTGCTCTAGTCAGTCCCATTGACTATTACCCACTTCTAGTGATCCATGTGGGTGCTACTGATATAGATAGCAGTAGCCCGGAGAACATAAAGAAGGACTACAGAGCTCTGGGAGAGGTGGGTAGGGGCTCTGGAGCTCAGATTGTCTTTTCCTCAATTCTCCAGGATCCAGGGCAGGACCTTAAAAAGGCTAGGAGGATTGACCAGGTTAATAAATGGTTAGAAGGGTGGTGCCATAGTCAGAGGCTTGGGTACCTAGAACATGGGGCTCAATTTAGTAGGCCAGGTCTACTGAGGGCTGGTGGAGCTGGTCTGACGAAGAAAGGGAAGAGTGGATTTGGTAGGAAGCTTGCCAGACTGGTCAAGGATGCTTTAAACTAGATGTGTTGGGGGAGGGGGCATCATTACATCCCAACACACCCAGTCACTTGCCAGCACCTATAGTAAATGTTCAGAGCAATGTAGAGATATTCCAGCTGCTCCAGCCAATGAGCCGGCTTCAATTGGAACTCGGCTCAGGTGCCTCTATACAAAGGCATGGGGAACAAACAAGAGGAATTAGAGATGTATGCACATCTATGGGGGTATGATATAATAGGCATCACAGAAACATGGTGGGATGGCTCCTATGACTGGTGTGCTGGAATGGAACGTTAAAGGCTCTTTAGGAAAGACAGGCCTGGTAGGTGGGGAGGGGGAGTTGCTATTTATGTTAGGGATAGGTTGGAGAGTATGGAACTCTGTCTGGGGACAGGTGAGCAGTCAATAGAGAGTTTGTGGGTCAGGGTTAAAGGGAGAACAGCTATGGGAGACATTATTGGGGGGTCTGATACAGACCGCCTGACCAAGAGGACTCGGTGGATGAAGCACTCTATAAACAGATAGGAACAGCCTCACGCTCACAGGCACTTGTTCTCATGGGGGACTTCAATCACCCTGATATCTGTTGGAGAGATGGTACGGCCCAGCACAAGCAATCCAGGAAATTCCTCGATTGTGTGGAAGACAAATTTCTTCTGCAAGTAATAGAGGAGCTGACAAGGAGAGGTGCCATGCTTGACCTCGTGCTCACCAACAGGGAAGGGCTGGTTGGAAATGTGATGCTCCAGGGCAGCCTTGATTGCAGCAATCATGAGATGGTCAAATTAGAGAACCTCAGGACAGTGAGAAGAGCATGCAGCAAGCTCACTGCCCTGGACTTCAAGAGAGCAGACTTTGGCCTCTTCAGGAACCTGCTCAGTAAGGTTCCATGGGATATAGCCCTAGAGGGCAGGGGGACCCAAGACTCTTGCTTGATATTCAAGGATCACCTGCTGCAAGCTCAGGAGTGATACATCCCTACTAGAAGACAGTGCTGCAGGAGGGCCAGGAGACCTCCTTGGATGGATCAGGACCTGCTGAGGAAAATTCAAAGGAAACAAGAGGCTTATAAAAGGTGGAAGCAAGGACAGGTGGCCTGGGAAGAAGACAGGGATGTTGTCTGGGAAGCATGGGACCAGGTTAGGGAAGCTAAGGCCCACTTAGAATTAAACTTGGCTAGGGATGTTAAGGATAACAGGAAGGGATTCTATAGGTACATTGCAAATAAAAGGCAGACTAGAGACAACATGAGCCCCCTCTGGAAGCTATCAGGAGAACTGGCTACCCTGGATTTGGAGAAGGCTGAGGTTCATAATGACTTCTTTGCCTCAGCCTTCACCAGAAAATGATCTGACCACACCACCCAAGTCTTGGAAGGCAGATGCAGGAACAGCGAGAATGAAGACCCTGGGCCCACTGTAGGAGATGATCTGGTTTGAGATCATCTTAAGAACCTGAACGTATACAAGTCCATGGGATCTGATGAAATCCATCCCCGGGTCCTGAAGGAGCTGGCAAATGAAGTTGCTAAGCCACTGTTCATCATATTTGAAAAATCATGGCAGTCAGGTGAAGTTCCCGATGACTGGAAAAAGGGAAATATAACCCCCATTTTCAAGAAGGGGAAAATAGATGAGCCGGGGAAATTACAGACCAGTCAGTCTCACCTCTGTGCCTGTCAAAATCTTGCATCAAATTCTCCTGGAAGGCATGCTAAGGTACATGAAAAACAACAAGGTGCTTGGTGACAGACAGCATGCTTTCACTAAGAGGAAGTCCTGCCTGACCAATCTGGTGGCATTCTATGATGGGCTACAGAACTGATGGACAGGGGTAGAGCACTTGATGTCATCTACCTGGACTTGTGCAAAGCGTTTGACACTGTCTCGCATGACATCCTTGTCTCTAAATTGGAGAGACATCAATTTGATAGGTGGACCACTCGGTGGATAAAGAACTTGCTGGATGGCCGCATGCAAAGAGTTGTGGTCAATGGCTCAATGACCAGCTGGAGACCAGTAACGACTGGTGTCCCTCAGGGTTCAGTGTTGGGATTGGTCTTGTTCAACATCTTTATCGGTGGACATGGAGAGTGGGATTGAGTGCGCCCTCAGCAAGGTTGCCGATGACACCAAGTTGTGTGGTTGGATTGGTATGTTGGAGGGAAGGAATGCCATCCAGAGGAACCTTGACATGCTTGTGAGGTGGGCTGATGCCAACCTGATGAAGTTTAACCATGCCAAATGCAAGGTCCTACAGCTGGGTCAGAGCAATCCCAGGCACACATACAGGTTGTGCAGAGAAGAGATTCAGAGCAGCCCTGCAGAGAAGGATTTGGGGGTTTTGGTTGATGAGAAAATGAACATGAGGCGGCAGTGTGCACTTGCAGCCCAGAAAGCCAACCATATCCTGGGCTGCATTAAGAGGAGCGTGACCCGGAGGTCGAAGGAGGCGATCCTGCCCCTCTACTCTGCTCTTGTGAGACCTCACTTGGAGTACTGTGTGCAGTTCTGGAGTCCTTAACATAAAATGGACATGGAAGTGTTGGGACAAGTCCAAAGGAGGCCCACGAGGATGATCAGGGGATTGGAGCACCTCCCGTATGAAGATAGGCTGAGAAAGTTGGGGCTGTTCAGCCTGGAGAAGGCTGCGTGGAGGCCTCCTAGCAGCCTTCCAATATCTGAAGGGGTCCTATAGGGATGCTGGGGAGGGACTCTTCTTTAGGGATGGTAGTGAGAGGACAAGGGGTAATGGGTTCAAACTTAAACAGGGGAAGTTTAGATTGGATTTGAGGAAGAAATGCTTTACCGTAAGGGTGGTGAGGCACTGGAATGGGTTGCCCAGGGAAGTTGTGAATGCTCCATCGCTGGCGGTGTTGAAGGCTGGGTTGGACAGAGCCTTGGGTGGCATGGTTTAGTGGTTGATGTCTCTGCCTATGTTAGGGGCATTGGAACTAGATGATCCTAAGGTCCTTTCCAACCGTAACTATTCAATGATTCTATGATCCCCAGTCTCCTTTACTTGGCGACACCTGTGTTTTTCTGTCATACTTGGTCAAAAAGTCTCACAGATCTCTCAGATGAGAGTGTAATATAAAGCTTGTGCTCATTTTGATCTGTGTTCACTGGAGGGCAGACACATCAAACTTTTAGGTTTTAATATAAGCTTTTAGCCTAAACACACAACCAACCACTACCAGAGCACAGACAAAATACACTTACCAGGATAGAAACAAAGGTATCACTGTGATCTGTCATGTTAACCTGCCCTTCAAGAACAGTAAGAGCAAACTGCTTTCTAAAAAGAAAAGTACCATTTGAATTTTTTCAGGAAGACATGAGAAATAATCTGACTCCTTCAAAAGCTAAAATGAAATTTTTCAGGAAATTTTCTGCTTAAAGATCATGTGTTTCTGATTGAGCACTTGTCCTACACACCATCTGACATGAAATAACAGTAGCAATCAATGCCTACATAAGATGGCTAGGATATTTAATGGGAACATAAAATTCTTAAGAGCCAGAGCAACTACACTGGAGCATCTGAGAGTGCCACATAACACATTAAAAAAAAAGTGCAGTAAAAATGTAAAGTTTGACTGCTGATTTATTTTGATTTTATGTAAATAAGTGAAAGCTTGAGTAATTTGATTAGCTTATATAAATACAGTTAATTTATCATTTCTATTTAATGAAGCAGTTCTGTTTGACATTTTTATTACTAAATGACTGGAAAACAAAGCATGAAACCAGCCAGAGAGTACAGAGAGGTACAGAGAAATACCAAACATAACAGAAAGTCTAAGAAGACTGCACTTCACCTACAGTATAATAACATTCAGTACAAAAGTGACTTCTTTACAATGAATGCACTATAGGCTTAAATCCAGGCTCTAATGTAGCTGGCTATACTGCAGAGAACAGTGTTCTGGCTTCCTTTTGAAGGCCATTGCATTGATCTATCAAACAAAACTTTTAGTCTAAAATAATTTCTGTGTAAGAATCATAAACCTGAAGCTGATATTTTCAGAAATTAGACTCAAATCTAGTATTGTCACTTTGTCACCCTAGAATACGCACAGAAGTATCTTAAAGTTTATCTACTTCAAAAAGCCCTGAAATTATTTTTTCAGAGCTTCCAAATGATCTTTGTGAATCTTTATGATAATAAGAAAGAAATGTTATCTCATCTTCCTTTTTATTTTTCCTTATTTTCATATTTAAGGTAAAACTGTGACTATAAAGACTACTGTAGCTTAAACTCGTAATGCCCAAGTTTAACTGCACGGCTTTCAGCGGGATTTTGGCTGTTCAGCACACTCAGACCACGTACTTCCACAAGATGGTGCTCTTTCTTAAAAAATCGTATTTTAATGTGCCTGACAAGTTAAAATGCCAAGAAACTGTGAGGTTCAACTCCATTTGAACTATACAAGTATTTGCAATTGTATGACACTGAAGCCTGCATAATAAAATGTTCTCACTAGTAAACAATGAAGAAAAACACTTCAAGGAGACTAATTTGATCTCTGGCCAGTGACCTTTTGATAATCCAGCTGCCCCATAAAAGGCATCTTGTCCCTCATCTCCCAAGATGATGCTGACCATAGCAAATTTATGGGGAGCAGAGGGATTGCGACGCTGGTCCCATGGCAGCAGCAGGGGGTGTCAGGATGCGGGGCTGGGATGCTGCATATATGGAGCTGTGGCTGCCTGACAGGGTGACACACAGAGCAGCCATGGCCTGCAAGCCAGGAGACACAGCTCCACAGCTCTCGTTTGTCCTGGGGAGCTTCCCCCCACACCTTTCATGGGCCACATTGATCGCCTACAGAACTGCATGATGGAAATAAGTCTCTTGGTTTCAAGTCTCAGACTGTGTGTCAGGAGCCCAGAGTTCATTTCCTATTGGTCATTTTGAACCCGTCACTAAGAAGCTGACTCAGATGGCTTCCAGAAAGATTTAGCCATCCCCTTCAAGGTGCTAACAGCTGTGATTTGCTCCATGAAAAAGTTTCACTATCATCAGTAGGGTTATTCTGAGGGCCAGGAATTCTACAGTAAGCAGAATTGTCAAAACTGGAGTTTAAATCTTTCTTCATTTTGTTTCTTCACTTGGGAAACATAAGATTGAATTGATCAGAATTTTGATCATTGAATCCCATGGGATTCAGGTTAGCACAAATACAATAAAGTTGTGAGTTACTCATAGGGACAGATAAATACAAAAACATACATAGTAAAGTAAAATATGAATAGACAGGTGAAGTTCAGATTTTGAGGAAAAAAACAGGCTTCAGTGGGAATTAGGCAAACATCTCTGAAACCTGAATCTTTGGTCCGATGAGGGATATGTCATATTATATTTATTGATTTTAGCCCATTTTCATTAACTTAACAACATTTGCAGATGTTGAGGTTTGTTTTCCTTGAAAAAAACAAAATCTTTCTCTTGTGACCTGAACTGCCCTTAGCTATATGAAAATTTCTTTTAGCAACAAATAAACTTGAACTGCAATTGGTAACAAGCAGAGATACTGTAGCAATCATATCTTCACAGCAGAAAGTCCACATTTTGTTAAAGTTATATAGAAATGTAGGTTAAACAGCAAATAATATAGAATGACATGGGAAATAGGTACTGGGCAGAACTACATGGGTAAAATACTGCTATAGGAGGTGGAAGTAGAAGAATGCTAGATAGGTGGTGAGGAAGCTAGGGACACTAGGAGACAAGTATGCTTTCAGGGGCTTGTTTTACATTTAAAACCCACTCTTCTCCCTCCTCCACCTTCCGCATGTTATCGTCTTTCTTTACTGACACAGGGCACACAATTCCTCCCCTTGGCTTGGCAGGAAGGGCTCATCACAGGACCATCTCCTTCTGCCAGGGTTTATAAGCAGCTGCAAGGACAGACTGTGAGTCAGAAGTCCAGAAACCAATGTCTGCCACTTCTGATGCTGCTGAGGATTGGCCACACTTCTCATCATAGCATTTCCAGTACCAAGAGCAGTAGGAATGCATGCAGCCTGCTGCAACAAGCGGGTTGCATCCTCTCTTCCTAGGCATAGGCCACAAAGAGTTCTCTCTTACCAGACTTGTCCCATTCGCTTTGGTCACCTCACACTCATGAAAAATAAAGGAATAAAGATTCACTTGCATCAATAAGCTAAATGGTTAAGAACAAAAAATGAAACAGAGGAAAGTCTCTTTCTACTTCCTTTTTATTGTGATGGCTGTAACTTGCATCAGCTCACAGAAATCACGCAATCTGATCCTTGTTTCAGTCCACCCAGCCTAAATATAAATCCAGATTACGTTCATTTCAAAGGAAACTGCTCCAGGATGCTCTGTCCATACTGCACATTGTTTTTCTCTACCCACGCCCTCTTCCTCCAAAAATCCAAAAGATTCCAGCATGTGAAGGGATTATCACCTGTCAGCCTTATGGATGCCTACTTGAACACGGAGCACAACCAGTACCTTCACTCCCTCAGGAAAGCAGTTTTGCCCCAAACGTCTCCAGTTACTGAAAACTGTCAACTGCCTCTGATGTCACAGGGTGCTATTGGCAGTTTCACTGCCCCTCCTGCTGCTGAAGGAATCGTGCTTTGGTGGCTCAGCCTTTCTTTTTGAAAGAAATCAGATGTGAGAGAAGCTTACTACAACATCCTCTTCTGATCAGTAATGTTCAGGATGACTAATGAGTTGCAGTGTCTCAAATTTTGGCTAACTTAAAATCTTCATTAGGTCTAAGATGGCTGGTTAAGTGAACAGAATGACCCAATAATTATTTGAAACTGTAGCATTGATGTGGGCCAGGAAGCTAGGGAAGTTTTCTGAGTAGCTGTAAATTTCTCAATAATTAATGCTGCAGGTGGCTGCTTTCCTGCAGCTCTCAATTCCAGTACCAAGACAGCTCAACTGGAGGGAGACTTTCCAACACTGTAGCTACAGTGTGCAGAAATACAGGGAGAGGGAAATGGGATGTTATAACCCTGCCAGCCCCATCAACACCCCAATGCTGTGCAGACACTGCAGGTCTCTCAGCTGCTTCAGCCCAGATTTACTAAGACAATGAGAAATTATACAACCCTTCTGCAAACATGAGTGCTGCCAGCTCAGTGAGAGCATGTTATAAGAATTAGGAGAGGAATTCACAGTCGAGCTGAAGTCACACACTGAAGGGCTGTTCCCTTCCCAGAAGTGTCCAACTCCATCTACAGATGATCAGAATCAAAATGCTTTCTGAGATTGCAATTTCAATTAATTTTGATTCATAGTAGGCGGATGCAATAAAATGGGAATTGACAATAGATAAAATATTAAATTATTAAACAGGAATTCAAAGCACCTGTTTGTCAGAGGTGGAGAGATTCAATCCCATGTCTTTATGTTACACATGTATGCAGCAGCACAGTGGAGTTGAGATGCTTAGCACTTCTAAATTGTAAAGATTAATCACAGAAATAATAATTAGTTGTCACTTCCTGCCTTAATCTGTGAGTTTATATAGTTAAATTTTCCTAGTATGTCAATAACCAGATCTTCCCCTAAGGTTATTATACTGTTTGCAATAAGTATTACTAATGTATGAGAAATATGTTTACTGATAAACAAAAACTTGAAGCAGGAATGTTATTTTATAGACAGGTTTTAGGTATTTTTTTCATTTTAAATTAAATATACTAGAAATAACAAAACTTTACACAAGCACACAGGACCTTATCACTTCTCAATAAATTTAAGTAAACTTACTCTATGAAATTAAGTTAAATTAATTTCTCTTGAAATATACTATCAATAAAAATATCAATAGTGGAAATAGCTTTGTCTAACATAACTGCTACATTTTGGATTTTATTTTTTCCATCATGGATCACAGAATCTCCCAGTATGATTATAATTTCAATTTTCTTCCATGAACATGGTTAGGCTCAGCCAGAAACCCCCTCTGGCAACGTGTCAGACGGTTGCTCTGCAACTTTGCTGCAGATATGCAGCAGAAGTTGTTTTTATGAAGTAAATAGGAATTTATGGCAATCTTTTAAAGGAACTCACTGACAAGCTCTTGGGAAAAACTCTTGTCTCATTTATTTAGTTTCTATACACTGCTGCTGCCTAAATCCTGACTGTGCCGTGCTTTAGGCACATATAAGCACAATATGTATAATCATTTAGACAGCATAGATGAGGAAATATAATAAACATCAACATTATGTGCTCCCTCATCCTTGTTTTCTTGCTCTTCACATGTAGGCACAGCAAGGGGAAAAAACTGAAAATCCCAGGTCCTAATGTTCTCTGAGATTTGCCTATAGCTTGCTGTGGCTCTCACACAAAGCGGAGCAGCAGAAGAGACAACTGCTGAGAGCAAGTCAGGAGTGTGAAGTGACAGAGAGCAAAGTACAGAGGCAGAACAATCTCTAAGCAGGTCGGAAGGAGAAGAGGAAACCAACTGCATGGGGAGCAAGGAGAGAGAGTAGGAAACTACAAAAAGGTAGCACAAACCATTTTTTTCCCCCCATTTTTGATGAACAATGGAAACGGAAGATTTTTTTTTTTTAATTACAGAAATATGGAATAGTCTGAAGCTGTACAAGCATTACTTCTTTATCAAAGTATACTCTTGAAATCAAACACAAGCCCGTGTCTTAAGTTAAGATTCTAATTATATATATTGTTTTCTGGAGGCTCAGAAAACAAAACCAAACAAACATAGAAACAAAAAGTTATTTTTCTACTGCTGAAAGTAAAAGTTCCATGAACCATTCTCCTTAACTCAAACGTCTTCTCATTTTCTTTCCTTCTCAGATTGGAAGTGCCATCCCAAACCACACACGTGTTGCATATGAGGCAATGAGAAGTTATACTGCTTCTAAATATGATGTTTGGTAAAAAGACATCTCAAGGCAGTGTGAGGAAGAATTGGATCCTTTCAAGTCTCATACTACTAGTATTGATTCTATACTGTGAGATATTCTGAACAGCTGTCTTGGACAAAAGCCGGAGGACAAGGGAAGCCCTACAGCTACCACACAGCGAAAATGATGGCATGTTTCCTGTGACTTTGGGGTGACCCATGATCTGGAAGAGACAAAGTAAAAAGACATAGCTCATGTCTTTACAAAGTCCTAGCTATGTTTACTCCATGGTTCCTAATGATTCTTTCAAAGTTTTTGCCTAATAAAGGACTTTTATTTGATGAGCAGATGGAAAAGTTAATACAAATTCAGGGACCAAACATTCTGAAACAGATATTATTAGTAATAATAATTAATGCAGCAGGGTGACTAATACACAATGAACAATTATTCCCTCACTATACCTGTATTGTTTTTGAAGTCGATGAAAATAAGTTTTTTCAGTATTTATTTAATATTGGATGGAGTTTAAATTATTTTTATGAACAACTCTTGGTTGTTGTGTTTTCTGGGAATAGATGAGTATTCTCATCTGACATCCCTTGTTTCAAATTGTCATATTTACGTCTTTACATATCATAAACCTATTCCTGATGCCATCATTCTCAATTATAATAACAAATTTCACTTTGCATAAAATCATAGAATCATAGAATACCTAGAATTGGAAAGGACCTTAAGATCATCTAGTTCCAACATCCCTGCCAGGGGCAGGGTCACTTCACACTAAACCATGCCACACAAGGCTATGTCCAACCTGGCCTTGAACACCGCCAGCGATGGAGCATTCACAACTTCCCTGGGCAACCCATTCCAGTGCCTCTTCAGCATCACAGTAAAGAGCTTCTTATATCCAATCAAAACTTCCCCTGTTTAAGTTTGAACCTGTTACCCCTTGTCCTTTCGCTACAGTCCCTAATGAAGAGTCCCTCCCCAGCATTCCTATAAGCCCCCTTCAGATACTGAAAGGCTGCTATGAGGTCTCCACACAGCCTTCTCTTCTCCAGACTGAACAGACCCAACTTTCTCATCCTATCTTCATACGGGAGGTGCTCCAGTCCCCTGATCATCCTCGTGGCCCTCCTCCTGACTTGTTCCAACAGTTCTGTGTCCTTTTTATGTTGAGGACACCAGAGCGGCACACAACATTTTGTTTCTATTGTACTACAGAGTTGCAAAAACATTACATAAAATAGTGACTTTTACATGGTATATCCTTCACTTAATACAGGAAGCATTACATGAATAGTATCCAAAATGAGATTCTAGGAAAGCAGTATTTTAGTCATCAAAAGAAGAAGATTAAGAATGAGGGTGTTCCACAAGGTGCTTAATATACGACCAAAAAGGAACAGATTAGAGGTTTCCCAAAGGCATCTCCATTAAAGCCAGGTATGGACTTCAAAAGCATAGCTTTTTAAACTTAACTAGAGGCAGGAAAAGACATCTCAGATTCCCTTTTGTCTCACAGGCAAGATCCTCACAACTGAAGTGCCTCAGAGCTCTGCCCTGCTTCTGTCTTCTCTATCGTTTCTGTCTGTTCATCATCTCTTCTCTAGAACTGTGTTTGGTTTGGGTTTTTTTTTTTCTGCAGAAGCTGTTGTGTGCCTAAAGCTTGGGAAATAATGTGTCTTTGTGAACTCAAGCTTGGACAACTTTAAAAATATATATGAAATATAAGTAAGCTTTTGTTAATTTTGGTGTCGGGCAAAAGAAGGTCAAAATCTGAAGATTTTAGATATAAGATACATGGGTTTTGTTTTTGTCTCTGGCTCTGTAATGTATACACATGAAACTAGAATTAAGATGCAAGAACACTTCTCTGTTCAGAAATTAAAAACCAAAATAACTTACCAGAAAATTTGATATATTCAGTCTGAGCCTCTAAAGTTAAGAGGTTTCACTTGAGACACAAAGTATGGCAGTACCTAGGAGGAAATCTAGAGGTGATCTGTGTAGCTGATCTTAGTGGTCACTTTCTAGCCTTACTTCTTAACAATGTCCTGAATTTCGTAGAATCATAGAATGATTTGGGTTGGAAGGGACCTGAAAGATCACCTAGTTCCAGCCCCCTGCCATCGGCAGGGACACCTTCCACTAGACCAGGTTGCTCAAAGCCCCATCCAACGTGACCTTGAACACTGCCAGGGATGGGGCAGACACAGCTTCTCTGGGCAACCTGTTCCAGTGCCTCACCACCCTCACAGTAAAGAATTTCTCCCTATTATCCAATCTAAATCTTCTTTCTTTCACCTTAAAGCCATTCCGCCTTGTCTTGTCACTACATGCCCTCGTAAAAAGTCCCTCTCCAGCATCCCTGTAGTCCCCCTTTATGTACAGGAAGGCATCTCTAATGCCTCCTCAGAGCTTTCTCTTCACCGGGCTGAACAACCTCAACTCTCTCAGCCTGTCTCCATAGGAGAGGTGCTCTAGCCCCCTTATCATCTTTGTGACCCTCCTCTCAACTCAATCCCACAGCTCCACATCCCAAATTTGTTATTTTAGTGCATGAGGCATCTCCCCCTCCTCCCTTCCTCTACATAATTTTCCACTGAAGCTGAGAATTGTTCAGAAAATGGATTATTGGTTTAATTTTTTCTTTTCACATGATATAAGGATACAAGATTTAATATATGTAAAGAAGCCCTTGGCAAGCCAGAGAACAGTACTCTTACTTTACAGCCTTAACTGGTGCAAAATCACATCACGTTATCTATCCAGGCAGCCAGCTCATTCAACAGAACACCAGCCTGCAGAGAGCTTTCCAAATTTAGCTGAGAGATAAATAGCAAGGAAAAAATATCCTGAAAATAGGATGCATATAATAAAATAGCAATCAAAAATGCAGCACATTGGGATTCACCTTATAATTTTTACCACTTCTAGCACAGAAGGGGAAAGGCGACAGAAGTAGCAGGGATGGTAGCAGGAAAAAGGAAAACCAAATATCAGACTTCTTTCCTCCCAAGCTTTGATAAACCTATATTTTTTAAGATGCTTTTGTTTGTGCTGCTGCTTCTGAATAACCACAGCATGATTATTTCCCTCCCCTTATTCCCCACCACGTACTTTATACAGCTATTGAATATCAACAAGTTATTTCACTTGGTAGGTCAGTTTTCAGAACAAATGATACTTGACTTTTACCATAAAGAGCTCTATTTGCCACAGATGGCTACAGATCATATACTTTTTATTTTCAGTACCAGTAACCTTGCCTGAATGGACTTCATGAGACTAAATCACATTTTATCAGATTTATCACATAACCAGTGAATCTGGGAATGGTTAAGCCTGACAGTCATAAACATTTCAGGAGCCTGACTGATTTTCCTGTGATAGGAACAATAGTTTCTTCGTTATCTACAAGAATCCTTATTATTTATAGTGATCTTCAGGCCAGATTTCTCTGCAGAGAAATACTTTTAATTTAAAAGGAGTTACTCTTGAATTCAAGATTTTATTACCTGTTACTGCTATTAAATCTCTTAACCAATATATTTAAATGAAGGTTGACATACACATTTGCATAGGTTTGACCTATACTACTCTGATTCTTACCATTCTGACGGTTTTGAAGAAAAATAAATAAACTTATATCTTTTTTTGCTTTTGTAAAATTTGTTCAATCTGCCTCTGATCAGGGACTTCATCTTGTTGTTTCCTAACATCCAGCTACACTGGACTTCACTGGAAATAGCACCTTGAAGTTCAGCAGTAATTAACTCTGTTTTAATGGCTAGACATAAAAAAAAAAAAGTGTTAGGAGGTTATGCAAGTGACTTAGAGGCACCTGGTCACTGGGATGGAATCCAAAACCAAGTGTTAGGCACCAAAGCTTCACAGAGCGCACAGGAAATTAGGTATCTCAGAATAGCAACCATAAATACAGACCTGCTGACTGGGAAGTTGCAAGATTTGTAAAAAGACTGGCTCCTACTCAGTATTAATAACCAGACTGCAAGGCAAACCATAAATACTCATTATAATGCTGCCACTGAAAGGATTAAGTTTAGAAAGAACAGAGGATTATTCACAGTCCCTAACCTTAACATTTAGCCAAATAGTTTTTGTTAGGCTTCCTCTATAGATCTTCCTCTGCAGAGTGACCTCCAGACTATGTAATTTAAAATGAATCATAAGCTTAAAGGAACGTGATCTGGAGTTGCAGAAAAATAAGGCTATAGAGAGTTCTGATGAAACAGGGAAATCTGTTGCAGCCCATCATTTACTAGGACAATGGAGACGGGAAACAGCTCCCCTGTAGTGCTTCAGAGTAGGCTGTTTCATTTCCTACGGTCTATAGTAACAAGTCTCTGGGCTGCAAAAGGCTGTCATTACTGACCCCACACTGCTAATGTATGCTGAGACATCTGTAGTACACATTCCTGAATTTTATTAAGAAAGATTTGGTTGAATGTTTTGAACAGAACTGTTTGGGCTTCTCTGGAGGTTGCCTGCTATTTCTGGGGTATGGCAAGAGAAAGCAGACAAAAGGGTATTTTGTAAAGTCCTTCAAAACTGCTCTGAGAACATCCAAACCCCTGCACATATCGTCAAATTTGGCAAGTGATTTTGAAGCAGCTCTGAAGAACCATCAGGGAAATTGTTTATATCATTCTGACTTGGTTTTGATTCTCTGATAGTCTGCTGTTTCATTGGGGTATATTGTGATGCATTCCAAGATCTCTGCACTTCCTAGTCCTTTTTTCCCTTATTGGAAGGCCAGATTTCATCTGTAGGTCCCTGAGGAATGTTCAGGTGCATCTAAGATATATGGACAAACAGTACACTATCGTAATGTGACTATATGAATTGAAGTCATATCCAAACGGTAAAACAACTTCCACAGCCTAGGAGGCTGTGAACCAGAGCTCCCAGTTCAAGAAGACAGCCTTAACTTCCATACAAATGCCTATTCTGCGTAAGAGCTCCTGCCATGGCTCTTACTGATGCTGAGACTGCAAAACAATACAAGGGTCCAGAAACAAGGACAGCAAGATAAACCTTGGTATAAAGGCACAGTAATAAAGTAGAGTACTTAAAAGGTTAGTTCAGTGTTTTTCTATGTGATTCCAGCAGCCCAAGCATCAGATGCTGCAACTGTTGGGCCGCCTCTTCCCAGCTGCCAGATCTAACCAGAACTCATTCTGCTCCAGCTCACCCTTGCTCCACCCAAGAGGTTCTTGCACTTGCGGCTGCAGAGTAACACAGCTTCCCTGGGCAGGATGCTAAGGGGCCCCAGTGACCACTGCTGGCAGTCCAGTGATTAGATCAGTCATTTAGGGCAGCACAGTTACGGATCCAAGCTGAGGAGAAGCAAGACCCCAAATATCCTATTCTAACTCTTGGACTGCTAAATAATAGCCTGTCATCTCAGAAGGTAACGGAGTCTCAAATAATTCTGAGAAGCACTGAGTCACATGTGTGCACAGATACACCTGATGGGTAACTGATTTCCTACCAGCTGTCTTAACACTTCAAGACCAGCATGCAGGTACATCACTTTACAGAGCAAGACCTCTTGTGAAATTAACCTTGAGGCTCAGGCTCTTGGTTTATGCAATGCATTCTGAACTGCCAACCAGAAGATTTATACAAATATGTATCCATTGTTCACAAGGAGAACTTCAAAAATATAACTAAAGATTGCACTGGGTTTCAGCTAGGAAGGAACAGCGGAAAAATTATAAGGTGTATGTGAGGAAGCTTAGAGATACACTTTGGTGATGTTTAGCTCTTCTCTCTTTTCGAGACAGAAAACACTGCAACACTGCAACAACACTGGCAACTTCAGGTCAAGATTTATGGCATAGAGCAAGCAGGAAAGAGAGGAAGAAACACAAGGGACTGGCAGAGGCCACCAGGACTGACATTGTTCAAAGAAAGACCAGCAGTATTTCCTAACGGAAACTGATGTTTCTTTAGGACAGTATATGCCTAATACTGGTTTTCAGCTATTTATTCTTGTTTTGTTTTATTTTTCCTGGTGATAGGCCTGAAATTACATTTATATTAATAAATCAGATGAATGTGCTAGTGAAAAAAATCAGTTATGAATAAGCAGAATTTTATAAGTTCAGTTCTCTCCATGCCCTTATTAGATGGAAAAGAGAGTGTATGTTTTCCTTATATATATATATTCAACTCACTCTATATACAGGCATTGCTAAGCTTTTTACACTAGAGGGCACTTTGATTATTCCCCTGTATTACATGGAGTTGGTGCACTGTAACATGTATGGACTTTTCTGCAGTATTTGAACTCCAAAACATTTAGTACCAATAGGTAATTTTGCAATTAATGTGGATATGAATTTCAATCAATACCTACCTGAGATAACTGAAACTGTAGGGAAAAAAAAATAGGACAGATGTCCCATCTAAATCCTTTCAGTGACTTTCAGGGCACTGAAGCCATTGAAATTGAACCATAATTTGCATTATTTTTGTGCTTATATTGCTGTAGTAGTGTATACTGGCTAGAAATCAAATATACATGACAGCATGTCAAATGTTTTGTAATAGAAAATTTTAAACATTATTTAATATAACCTAAAAGAGCTCAGCTTATATTTTGCAGAGTACAGCAGCCACAGGGCTCAAAACATTGATTCCTGTCTATGCTATAGAGAGATCAACATTTACAAACATATACAAGATATTTTATTAGTATTACTACTTCCTGCAAAGAGATATGTATGTTGCTGCCTATAGGTAAGTGCTCATACAATGTGCTACACTACTACATTTTATAAGCTACCCTTTTTACACACGAAAGATAAACAAGGCAAGTGTTATGGACAGCCTAATTAAAATTATCATAGAATCATAGAATCAAAGAATAGTTAGGGTTGGAAAGGACCTTAGGATCATCTAGTTTCAACCCCCCTGCCATGGGCACGGACACCTCACACTAAACCAGGTCACCCAAGGCTCTGTCCAACCCAGCCTTGAACACTGCCAGCAATGGAGCATTCACAACTTCCCTGGGCAACCTATTCCACTGCCTCACCACCCTTACAGTAAAGAACTTCTTCCTTATATCCTGTCTTAACTTCCCCTGTGTAAGTGTGAACCCATTACCCCTTGTCCTATCACTACAGTCCCTCATGAAGAGTCCCTCCCCAGCATCCCTATAGGCCCCCTTCAGATATTGGAAGGCTGCTAGGAGGTCTCCAAGAAGCCTTCTTTTCTCTAGGCTGAACAGCCCCAACTTTCTCAGCCTGTCTTCATATGGGAGGTGCTCCAGTCCCCTGATCATCCTCGTGGGCCTCCTTTGGACTTGTTCCAACAGTTCCATATCCTTTTTATGTTGAAGACACCAGAACTGCACACAGTACTCCAAGTGAGGTCTCACAAGAGCACAGTAAACGGGCAGGATCACCTCCCTCAACCTGCTGGTTTCGCTCCTTTTGATGCAGCCCAGGATACGGTTGGCTTTCTGGGCTGCAAGCGCACACTGCCTCCTCATGTTCATGTTTTCATCAACCAACACCCCCAAGTCCTTCTCTGCAGGGCTGCTCTGAATCTCATCTCTGCACAACATGTAGCTGTGCTTTGGGTTGCTCCGACCCAGCTGTAGGACCTTGCACTTGGCATGGTTAAACTTCATCAGGTTGGCATCAGCCCACCTCACAAGCATGTCAAGGTTCCTCTGGATGGCATTCCTTCCCTCCAACGTATCAACCAAACCACACAGCTTGGTGTCATCGGCAAACTTGCTGAGGGCGCACTCAATCCCACTGTCCATGTCCACCGACAAAGATGTTAAACCCTGTACCAACACTGAACCCTGAGGGACACAACTCGTTACTGGTCTCCAGCTGGACATTGAGCCATTGAGCACAACTCTTTGCATGCGGCCATCCAGCCAGTGCTTTATCCACTGAGTGGTCCACCTATCAAATTGATGTCTCTCTAATTTAGAGACAAGGATGTCATGTTATGGGGGCAGTGTCAAATGCTTTGCACAAGTCCAGGTAGATGACATCAAGTGCTCTACCCCTGTCCATCAGTTCTGTAGCCCATCATAGAATGCCACCAGATTGGTCAGGCAGGACTTCCCCTTAGTGAAGCCATGCTGGCTGTCACCAAGCACCTTGTTGTTTTTCATGTGCCTTAGCATGCCTTCCAGGAGGATCTGCTCCAAGGTTTTGCCAGGCACAGAGGTGAGACTGACTGGTCTGTAATTTCCCCGGCTCATCCATTTTCCCCTTCTTGAAAATGGGGGTTATATTTCCCTTTTTCCAGTCATCGGGAACTTCACCTGACTGCCATGAGTTTTCAAATATGATGGACAGTGGCTTAGCAACTTCATTTACCAGCTCCTTCAGGACCTGCAGGTGGATTTCATCAGATCCCATGGACTTGTGTATGTTCAGGTTCTTAAGATGGCCTCAAACCAGATCCTCTCCTACAGTGGACCCAGGGTCTTCATTCTCACTGTCACTGCGTCTGCCTTCCAAAACTTGGGTGGTATGGTCAGAGCATTTGCCAGTGAAGGCTGAGGCAAAGAAGTCATTATGAACCTCAGCCTTCTCTAAATCCAGGGTAGCCAGTTCTCCCGATAGCTTCTGAAGAGTGCCCACATTGTCCCTAGTCTGCCTTTTATTTGCAATGTACCTATAGAATCCCTTCCTGCTATCTTTCACATCGCTGGGCAAGTTTAGTTCTAAGCAGGCCTTATCTTTCCTAACCTGGTCCCTAGCTTTCCGGACAACATCCCTGTATTCTTTCCAGGCCACCTGTCCTTGCTTCCACCTTTTATAAGCCTCTTTTTTCCTTTGAATTTTCCTCAGCAGCTCCTTATCCATCCAAGGAGGTCTCCTGGCCTTCCTGCTGCACTTCCTTCTAGTTGGGATGCAACACTCCGGACCTTTTAGCAGGTGATCCTTGAATATCAACCAAGAGTCTTGGGCCCCCCTGCCTTCTAGGGCTATATCCCATGGAACCTTACTGAGCAGGTTAATTAAAATTATGCTAATTATGTTAATTAAAATTATGTACATATCCTCACTCATTTCTTGGACAAGAATTATTTTAAGACAGTTGCTGTCTATGTGATACCTACTACAGTAAGTGGTCTTCTTTAGATATCAGAGGTCTGTGCATTGACCAATGGCCTCCTGCTTTTCAACGTCAGGGGCCTGAACATTTAAGTAAGTTGCTTGTATACTTGCATAAATAGACAGAGAATCCTAGTACACCAGACACCATGCCTGATACTTCTCTTGGCCTGGCAGGTCCAACATTTAAAGAGCTTAAAACCATGTTGTTCTTCAGAGTTCATAGGAGATAAAACCAAAGAAACTTTCTTGCCTTGTTTATATCATATTAGGCCATTCTTTCCTTTTCTTCCCCTCCCTATTGTTCAGGCACTGCTTTGCAATATCTAAGGATAAGTGTATAAACCTGAGGAGCCAATGCTTCGATCCTACACCAAAGGAAGGACTTTCTGCAGAAGTGAAGACACTTCCAGGGTTACTCAGTCCTCCACTGAAAGCCATTGTTGCCTGGCATACATGCCTTATGGCAAGGTTTTGACCTATTTGAGAACAGGCATTATGCCATCCAAACAGATGGGAAAAAGCGTAGACAGTCAGGAGACCATGTTTGTACATCAAGCATGGGTGACGAGGGCTTGATTTTCAGTTGAGAACATTTAAATAATTGTTCATTCAGAGCTTATGCTCATGTCACAGAAAGTAATGTGTCACAATTAATCAAGCTTGGAGTTCAGTGTCCTTTAGGAAAGGCACTGTAATGTAAGGCGGATATAATCACCTAGGTAGGATTCTGGGAATGATTGGTCTGCATCACAATTAAAAAATGGTTGACTTCTAGTCCCACCTCTGCTACTAACTTCATAAAAGTGACCTTGAGAAATTTAGCCACACTGCTTCATTCCCTCTCCTTTAACCAGCACAAACTCACATAATATACAAAGGACATGGTTAATGTGTGCAAAGCATCTACAAAAGAAATGGGTACACATCATTATAGCTGCTTTATCATTTGAACCACTTCTGTGAAATTTTGGTGCAAATTTCACATGGCTAGACCTCATATTGTTGGCCTTCAGTATCATGGGAATTTAATTTTTTGAATATTCAAACAGTTAATTCATGAGCAGAAGTGGATAGAATTGCAAATGCTTCCACTTTGTCATTTACAATTTCACATGCCTCATTGATTTTTAACATGATCAGCATACGAATTATAGATGAGTGGGTATAACAAATAATGCCAGACTAATGCCAACATTAATAATAGTCACTATTTATGTACTAATTTTGCTAAAACTGTTTCAGACAAGAAGCAATAGAAAAGACATATGTTGTGCACATATTTTTGCAAACCAGACACATATTAAGCAAGATATATATTAAAAAAAAAATGGCTACTACACAGAAAAAAACTTGATGTCTTAAAATTTGTCCTAAATGCTCATGGCAAGTGTCAACTTGTAGGAATAACATCTGGGTTGTTAGTAGCATATAAAGCCCAAATTTCTTTATCAGTGTTTGTAGATATGCAACTCAGAAATCATAAGACATAGCTGTTGACAACATAAGACCTAAGCCTGAATTTCAAAAAAGTATTTACTGACTTAGGACACCCAGAACCTTTTCCTATGTGATTTTCATAAGGCAGTTTGTTAGCAGTGTCTGAAAGTTAAATCTACTTGGCTTACTAGTCTCAGTAGCTTGAATAGGACTATTTAAGCAGTAGGCACTGTGTAATGCCATACAGAGTTATTCAGGTATTTTAGGACACTTACAAGTGATCAAAACCAAAAAACTCTTTGTGTACTATTAATCTCATTTCCTGCCAATTAGCAGCTGATCGAAAGGATATTATCCAAATCCACTGCAAGTTGCTCTGAAATCCATTTAAATTGTATTGGGATAAAGATGATTCCCAAAAGCATTTCTCAGAAAAGCTACAATATGTTGAATTTGTTATGATAGTAATTACCTGTTCAAATAAACTGTCCATTAGCAGTTGTTTCAAGAAAAAATACAGTACTGATTTTAAAATCAGTGCTTTACAGTATTTCAAAACAAATGTGTTGCACAGTCTAAGAACATTTCAAATAAACCAACCTATTTGCCAACTGATAGCAATGTAGTATTTTCAACATTTAGTCAAGCTTAACTAATTTCAGGGAAAGAAGTCATCCTTCAAATGTATGACATGTTTATTATCCAATTCACGAAGGTTTCAGTGCAACAAAGCAGCAATGAGCCTTTATGATGATTAAAATGTCAAAAGAAAATCTAATCTGTCACAGTGTGATTTTTCCCCAAATTATAAACACTGTTGCAGTTGTACAATACACTGTTGATGACAGAGGAGGTCCAATATGGAGGGCATACTGTGATCTTTTCCGTGCAATTTATATATATATAGTCAGGAGTCATTCTTAGGGCATTGTTAAAAGTAAGGTACACAGGGAGAAGCACAGCTGCAATTATTGGAGCTCTCAGATCACTCAGTTGTGGCACAAATAGGAATGGAGCCTTGCAAACAGTGCAAGCCTTTAGAGGCAGCAAACTATTCCTCTCCCTATCACCTTTCACAGTAAATGACATCTTTCTCAGGGCATTGCTCTAAGCGCATTTCCTGTTGAATAAGTTGTTCTTTTTGTGTCTCCTTCCCTGAAGCACACAATGCCTCCCTGAATTTCCCTTAAGATAATGTGCTTCTCACAGTTTAGGTCTGTGCCATACAGGCACAGCCTTGCTTTCTCTTCATATCTATATGAATTACGCAGTAGAAATGCAAATATAACTGCATTTTACTATCTCTATTCTCCTGAGATTATCAGTTATGTAAATATGATTTTGATTTAAGCAGTAATGCAATAATAATAGAATTCCTTTACAAGAAGTAAAGCAAGTAATATAAGGAGTGTATGAGGGAAGTAATAAAAAATTTCCTTGAGTTGGGCATATTTTTGTCTTTTGATTATTGTTTCTAACATTGCCTTACCCTGTTTTTGTGTATTGCAATTACTTTAATAATGACAGGAGGCTTCAAGCTGTTCCTAAATTCTTGGTTTAAAAATATAATTGTGTTTTTCTTAAAAAATTACAGATTCCATAAATAACATTAAATTGTTTTTAATAAATTATGTGCTTCTGTGAGTAGCGTGTAAATTCCCCTTATGTATGTATGTATTATTATATACATTAACTTAACTATGTATTTATAAACATATTCAGATTCAGGATGATCATACATAAGTAGGAATGTTTTTCATTTTTGTTCAAAAGAAATTTATATCCTGCTCCCACTGGGAAGTGGGTAACTGAAAAAGTAAAGAGTATTGAAAATGCTCTTCATACATAACATACAAAGTATTTACATTCCTTTCTAAATCTGTATTAAAATTAATTTATTTTACTTTTAAGAGAAATATCAGTCAAATCACTACCTTGAAGCAATTATGTCACTTTTATCATGAATCATTAGCAGCTTCACAGAGAGCATGGCTTTGTCTCATCATGTTTAAGAACAAATCTCTAAGAAATTAAAACCATCAAAATAAAAAAGCTATAATAATTTTTTAGCAATTAAGAATCATAGCTGAAGCACATGGACCCAACCTTCCACGTTAACTGAAAAACACCTGATGTGCACCTAGAAAACTTGAAAGGACCTGCAAAGGGCCTCCTTCCCTACCATCTTCCCTGGGACTAATACGATGGACTGCCTTAAAGATTTTCTAAAACTGCCAACACATGGCTGATGCTGACAGGAGGCAACTTTCCAGACTCAATGCAGCAATTATTACAGTCTGTACCCTTAGAGGGTCTCCCGCACTGCATATCTTGCACTGCTTCTTGCATTCACTACAGAACTGTACTGTTTCACTGAGACAAAGCACAGTGCTTCTAATATATGGGATATTTTATTACAGACAGTTTCATAACAAATATTCCTGCCTTCCCCCAATCCTGTGCTTCACTTAGCTGCCAGGTACCATGGCACATGTAGCTGGCCCAGAACGATTACAGAAAGATATTATGAATAGTAGAAGGATTTCAGATTTTGGAGAGCCTTTGCAAACTTCAAGATCTTCATAACTGTTAGTTTCCTGTGTGGGACGTTAAACATGGCTATTAATTTTAAATTTTCATACAAATACATTCACTAACAAACTCTTTATATTGCAAGTAAACAGTCTTATCACCCTTGGGTCTTGCTGTTTATTCTTTTAAATTATTTTCAGATTTAAGCCCTAAAGAAACATCTTTATAAAAATTGCCTTCCTTTTAGTGGAATGATAGATTAGGGCATTAAACTTGTAAGTAAAAATCTTCAACTTTGTCATTTTGATAAAATATCTTTGTAAAATGAGCAACTATTTTTTCTCTAATGTTTTTAAATAACATTTCTCAAGAAAGGCTAAAATACATAATAGTTTAAAAAAGAACTGATTGGAATTAAACAATTGCACAAAAAAAGGAGAAGGTGCAAATTTCAGAAGATGGGCTTTTGAACTGGAGTTTACAGGACTACGCTTGCAGATCCTTAAACCTCTTCCCCAATATCTACACTTTAATTCCTCTAAAGGGTGAAAAAGTTTGTTATATACAATGAAGATTTTACGCAATGAGATTCTAACACTATGGGAGATCAGGAAACAGCGTACTAACTAACACATCAGTTATTTTCCTCGTAGGATGCCATCAACATGAAAGAAAAACACGCTCTTGGTTCCTGGGTATAGCTCATGCCTTCAAAGGGCATCTCATTTTTCAACTAATTTCTGCTCTGCTCTAAGTCCTGAAAGATGGTTGCACCACCTGTCCTGCAAATGTGAATGCTATACAACACCATATTTACCGTATTTAGTAACAATGTATCTAAATTATCTTGGTTCATTTAACACTCATAATAATCACAGAAACCCAGAATGTTTTGGGTTGGAATGAACCTTTAAAGAACATCTAGTTCCAACTCCCTGGCCACAGGCAGGGATGCCTTCCACTAAACCACATTGCTCAAAGTTCCGTGCAGCCTGACCTTGAACACTTGCAGGGATGAAGCACTTATAAATTCTCTGAACTTATTTCAGCGTCTCACCAGCCTCATCTAAAGAAATGTTTTCCATATATCCGATCTAAATCTACTCCCTCTCAGTTTAAAGCACTTGCCCCTTGTTCTGTCCATACAGGCCTCAGTGAAATCTCTCTCCATCTTTCTTATAAGCCCGCTTTACATGTCGAAAGGCTGAAATAAGGTCTCCCTGGTGCCTTCTCTTCTCCAGGCTCAATAACCCCAAGTCTCTCAATAATCCATGGAGCTACTCAGTTATTCAGGCCTTTTCTAGTTCTTAAACACATCATAATATCTTTCTCTTTGAGCTTTTTGGATACTACTGGAGAGAGGAATGCACAAAAAGTAAATGTGAAGACCCATGTTTCAATTTCTTTGTGCCTTACTCCCGCAGTGATTAGTACCAGAGAACTGTTGTGGGGTTTTAAGGTGTATTATTGTCTATAGATTGCTTGATGGTTTAATTGACATCATTCACCTTTGACTCATGACAGGAAATGAGAAATTATACATAACCCTGAAAAATGTTCAATGTTTGTGTGTGCTCCTTTTCCTAGTGAAACTCGAAAGGATCCAGTGCTGTTATATACTTAATCTTTTCTTGGAGCCTCCTGGAAGTGAACAACCAGAGCAACTTTCGACATTCCCATCTTCTTGACATTTTATCCAAAACACAGTTTCCCTGTCACATCCTCTCTTCCCAATCACTTACTTTCATTTGCCTCCCTCCTATTTCCCTTGTCTTTCTGCTGATAAAAAGCATTTGGCCATAAAGGAACCTACTAAAATTACAATCTTATGCTTATTCAACATGAATTCCAGTATTGAATCCATACTGTCTCCGTTAAAGAAAGAAAAAACACACAGGGAGAATCAATCTGCAACAGAATGTCAGATGACTGAATCAGTGGTGCAAGGATAATCAGGAAGAGGGGGAGAATTTGACAAGGCAGAAATTACCATTATTCCTTTGGACATGGGTTCACATGAGGGAATAGACTGATGAGGACAGAGCAGCTCATGAGCTTCTTGTGTTAGTAGCACTGTGAAAAATTCACTTTTCCTCTTTGGCTGCAGGCTGTTTTCTTTGCCTACCCTTTGTCTAGTTAGCCTCTCAGAGATATATCCTAATCCTTTTTCAGACTCCTTTTAGACTGAACTTGATCCATTAGTTAAACTCCTTGTACACCTTTGTGAGAAACTCCAGGTAACACTAGAAATGCCAATATAATTTAAAATAACCTTAGTAGTTCCTTTTATCTGCAGCAGATTTAGCTGGCAGCTCATTAACTTTATGTCATTCCAGAGTGCTGTGATTACTCTGGGAAAGATTCTCTCGTATCAGGAACTTGAGGAAACCAAGAACACTAATATCTCTCCACTAACATCTCTCCTTGGGCAAATGCCAGGGCAATTTTTATTTGTGTTTCAAAATACACCCATTACTCCCAGAAGGTTTATTTTACAGGTAACTCTACCACTTATAATGTACAGAATGGGCACAGATAAGATAGATGGTTGCAGGAAGAGAGGATTTTTTAAACTAAAATTAGAGTTTCTCTATAGCATCGCAATGCACATGAGTACTGCCGAATAATGAAGGCCGAAAATAAGGAAATAAGAACAGTGTTTGCAGATGAAATGCACGAGGTATACCTTGCACTTCATCATTGCAAAAAAGTGTGCACTACATATGTAGCAAATGGTGTTATATACACAAGCTGCATAAGCAAAGCACTGATTTATAACTGTGGTTACTGCCAAGTTCAGAACCCAGCTGTTGACTTAAGTGCAAATAAATAATTTCAGGGGAGAAAAAGTGCAAAGAGCTTGTTTGATGGAATAAGGAAGGTAAGATAAATAGTGAATGTATGTCATATGCCATTGTGCAGACGTAAGAACTGAGGCAGTGCTGCTCTTGAAGATTAGAAATGTGGGGATTTTTAATTCTCCATTTAAGTAGAGAGTGTTTTAATAACAGTTTCTGAGGGATACTCTGTTCAGAAATGTTGGTTTGTGAAAATAAAACCATTTTATATAAACAGAAATTTTCAATATTTCCTTCACTTGAAGTTCAAGCAAAAATGTCACAAAGCACTTACTGTTGAAATACTCCATTAACATTTCTCCAAACTAAACATTTTGGAAACAAACATAATGCAAAACATAATGCAAAATATATTTCAGATATTTTTAAAAGTGCAATAAAGTCAAATATTTTAATTTTAAACCTGAATATTTTAAATGAACAACACTGAAGTACTTTCGTAAGTGTAAATTTGCAAGAGAGGTCAAGATTTTAGTCCTTAAAATGTTCAACCCACAACAATGTTCAGATCACAGACTTTTCTGTCTATCAATCAGTGATGTTTTATTTCCTGCACAAAGTCTACTCTTCAGGTGTGAGGGTGCTGAGGCACTGACAAAGGTTGCCCAGGGAAGTTGTGGATGCCCCATCCCTGGCAGTGTTCACAGCCAGGTTGGACAGGATTTTGAGCAACCTGTTCTAGTGGAAGGTGTTCCTGCTCATGGGCAGGGAGTTGGAACTAGATGATCTTTAAGGTCACTTCCAACCCAAACCATTCTATGCTTTTCCTATCAAAACACAAGGCTGTTAAGAAGAAGAGTGAAGGTGTGTTTAACAGAACTGTAAATTTGTACTATGAACTCAGGAAATAGAAAGAAAGAGCATTTCTTTTTGATACAATTAACTTCTTCAAACCAATCTCAGAAATGTTTTTCTAGCAGAAGGGTGTTAAAATAAAAAGTCTAAGGACAAATAATCTGCTTGAAATTACCTTAGCACTCTGGGCCTACTGTAAAACTACACAGATGCATAAGTAACACACATCCATCCATAGTAAGGCAGTGACAGATTTTTTTTTTTACCCCCAGACAATTTTAACCTAAATTTGATCTTGAGTATTTTAACTGTTCATGGCAGGAAGAAATCTTGTGAAGGCTGCAGAAGTTGCAAAGCTAAATCTGATATAGTCATTATTGCATTTGTCAACATAGAAAGAACATCTGATTTATCTTTATGCAGCATGGCAAATCTAGAGATGGTTCTCTTTTATGCAACTTAAAAGACAAATTCAAGTACTTTTCCGGTTACTAGCACATCTAGTTTGATCACCCTTGGTATGCATTACTAAGTTAACATTTGATATTTACGCATCCTTACATTCACTCCAGATATGGTATTTGGCAGTAGATACAATAGAGAAAATGAATGAGCAGTTAACTGCTACTAGATTTGGATTGCCTGCTATAGTTGGCTTAAGATATCTCCTATTAACTGTTAATTTGAATTTCATCATCACTTCCGAATTACAAAGTGGCGGGTAGGGGGGAGAGAGGAAAGTGAATTTCTCTGACAATCTTTTACTGAATGCTTAAGACATGCCATATTTTAAGATAAAGTCATCCTTGTTTTCACAGTTTCTCCTAAATGTGCGTCACATGGCCATTGCAGCTTCCACGGAAACACTGTTCTCTCAGACTGCCTGAAAAGGACAGAAAGGTTAAACATATGGTATAGTTAAAATTAACAATACAGGCCAAAGTTTGCAGGCACTCTGCCTACTATTTTTAAAGAGAATCTTAAATCACTGTGCAGCTTCATGCTAGTGGGACAGCATCCTCTTTGGAGCTGCCAAGTGGTCGGAAGTTCCAAATTCACTAGCTCTGTTTCACCTACAGACATGAGCTACTGGGCAAACATAAATCCCCACTTCAACACTCCTGTGAGTCTATCATTAACTAGACTTCATAGTAGTGGTTTTAACTTAACTTCTCTTGAACCAGTGGTATAAAAGCAGGACCGGAGGTTCTGTGAGAATTTACAAATAGCACTTCATACCTACCAGATTACCAAGTAAGGAGTACCTAGTTTTCTTAGTAGGTATTTATGATTTTGGTATATATTGCATTTATTTCTAATGCTTTACCTTTTCAAGTGTTTTGATTAAAATACTACCTGTCACTTGCTTATTGTATTCTAATTTAGCTGTATTTTGGCAAAGGCTGGCTTTCAAGCAGAGGATCAGAAATTTAATTTCATTAGAAGCTGTTTATCTCAACAGCACTTTCCCATTTTTATCAAAAGTCACTTCTAAAACCAATGTAAATATATACTATTATCTCTATCAAAATGTGATGTCTTTCTCTGCAGAGAAAACTAGATTTTTTTTTTATTTATTTACCTGAATGCTACAATTCAGATTGTTTTATACAATCCCAGCTGTGAAGAGACCATGTAATATTCAGAAATCTAGTCAAACTAAAAAAACATCCATGTTTTTCCAAAACACATTATTTCAGAAGGAACTAACTTGTATATAAATTTCTACTAGAAAACTATGCTTAAAGACTTTTAGGGCACAAAAGAGGTTTCTTGGCTTTTAACTTCAGTATGAATTGGACTGCTTGTAACCTTGTATTCTTCTACAGAGGCAATTTTCTCTACGGCTAGTCATCAAATTTAGTTAAATCTAATCTAATGCATTTTTTCAAAACCAGAAAAGTTCATTGGATAAAATCCCAGAGCTTTAAATAAGTTTGACAGAACTTTTGAGATGTGGTGCTAAACTGTCTTTACAGGAACTAGTCAGTGCCACAGCTTCTGAAGTGACAAAGATACTGTTCAAAAACTAGAGTTAAAATTTCTTTCTAAATAATTGTTTGCAAAATAACGGCTACCTCACTAAGGATCAGGAGCACACTATCACCGTAACTTCATCATACAGAAGATTACCTTTTGATAGCTTTTTTTGCCGAGGCATCTTTGTTTACGACAAAGTAATCTTCTTTCACTTTAACAAAATTCAGTACAATGAATATTTCACATAAATGCCAGATAGCTCAGATATAAGGATGCATGTTTGCATGTGTAAGTGTAAAGTGCATACTTTGCTACAATCACCAGCATTTCATTATTTTAAAGACGCACTACATTTAGAAAAACAGAGTAGAAATTTGTATTTTCAGAATGTTGACTGCACCATTTTCCTTGTTCATAACTGAAAGTATCTGGGGAGAAAGCATTACTGAGGAAAAAGAGAGAGGAAATATTTTTCCCCGTTTTCCTCTTCTACATTGGAAAAAAACTGTTGTTGCAAACTGGGAAAGCAGAAAAAACCATCTTAAGTAATTTACTCTATGTCTATCCACACTAACCATGACATTAGGAAAAGAAAAAAAAGGGATTTAAAACATTAGAAGGAATTTTTACAGAGCTTACAGATTCATGCTCAGGTACAAATATAATTGATTATGATGCTCCATCCCTGGTGGTGTTCAAGGCCATGTTGGACAGAGCCTTGGGTGACATGGTTTAGTGGGAGGTGTCCCTGCCCATGGCAGAGGGGTTGGAACTAGATGATCTTAAGGTCCTTTCCAACCCTAACTGTTCTATGATTCTATGATAAAGTAAAACATAAGGCACAGCAGAAGAGATGTATCAATGGTATAAAAGGAGAAATAACATGTATCCTTCAGCTGCAGCAGGTTTGCAGGATATGTCTCAAAAAGGATGGCAAAATAGAATTTGCAAATATTTTTTCTGGCTCCCCATAGAAACTAGAAACAGCCCTAAAAAAACAAGTTAATATAAAATAGCTGAAATACTCTTTAGATCAGCTCCAAGGCTATTTCATACATTAATATTAACACATAGTATTTAGTTGCTATCTGAATCTTAAAATAATTTGTGGTTTTATTTTATAAACAGAAAATGGGCCCCACACAGAGTAAGCAGGTTATAACCAATTTCTAAATAATGGTGTGTTGAAGAGGACACCAAGTTTCCTATGTGATCATTGCTATCATAACGCTAACAAAAAGGACTTCTGATATGGTTATAATTTTAACATTTCTACAAAAGAAAAAACACATGCAAATAAGTAGCAGATGATGCTCTTTTTAAAAAACTAATCACCTGTGTGTCACAGTAAACATGTAAACATCACCTGCTGTACAAGGCAAGGATTTATTTTCTTTAAAAGGTTTGTTGTGTGTGCAGAATTCTCATAATTCTTACACCTGTTTTAAAATATTTGAAAACACTAAATTACCACTTACGACTTTGCAAAATAGACTGCATATATTTAGGGAGGGCACATTTCAGTCTCTACTGCATATTTAGAGAGATTCACAGAGATTATTGATGGGAGTGAAAATGGCTGGGCATTAGTCAGTGAGTGGTGAGCAATTGTATTGTGCAGCACTTGTCTTTCTTGTGTTTTATTCCTCTCTTTGATTTCTTCCTTTTCATTACAATTATTATTATCAGTAGTAGCATATCTTATTTCAATCATGAAATTGTTCCTACCTCAACCCACAGATTTGACCTTTTTCCAATTCTCCTCCCCATCCCAGTGGGCCAGGGCAGGGCAAGGGGCAGTGAGCAAGTGGCTATGTGGTACTTCAGCTGCCAGCCAGGCGTTAAACCATAACAATCCTTTGCAAGAAAGTTTAAAGAGGCACATACAGTTCCCATGTTCCTCTTTCCCCTGAAAAGTCACACCTGTTGAAAGAAATGTTCCTCAATTTCCTATAAATCACATTAAAGATTATAAACCTTTCAGAAGCCACACTTAATGGGTCTATGAGCAACCTGGTCTAGTGGAAGGTGTCACTGTCCATGGCAGGTGGGCTGGAGCTAGGTGAGCTTTAACGTCCCTTCCAACCCAAACCATTCCATGATTCTATAAGTCTATGAAAATAAAAAGCTCAAATATGTTAAAAATTGCTTCCACAGAAAATACTTTAAATAATGCTTAAACTACCGTAACTCAAGTTTCTAAATTATAGCCTTTGGGAATTTTTTGGGTGTAAGTGCAACCACTGGACTTATTAAAGCATCATCTTCTTTCATTATCTCAACCCATGAGTTTTCTTACTGTTACCCTTCTAATTCTCTCTCCCATCCCTCCAGGGGGGAGTGAGTGAGTGACTGTGTGGGACTTAGTTGACAGCTGGGGTTAAATCATGACATAGTTAAAACTGTGTAGTCAACTATTTAATCTCTTACAAATTCTTTGCAAGAGTTTTTACTTATAATCTTTTCCAAGCTTAGTAAGAACTATTACACAATAGTCCTAAATCGACTTAACCACATTACACAAGCTTTCTCAATTCAAACAGTAAGAAACAATATAAATTACAGGGTTTTTTTTAAATATTTCTAACTTTCAACTTCATGTTTTTTCCACTGGGCATTATTTTTTAAATATTAATCTGATCTCCCCTTCTTTCTCTGATGACAAAGAAAAGAAGACAGAAGGAAAGAAAATCACCACAATTCCTGGCCCCCCAAGAAATTGACAAAAACACAACTATGTTACTACAAAGTACGGACTATGTAAGATCAGCCTGTCCCAGAAAGACCCATCACCTAGTGCTGATGACAAGAAACCCTTTATATAACCTTTCTCATAAGGTGACCAAGCTCTAAAAAGTGCAGCATTTTGTTTTCCTCATTACAGTCTCAAATACTATCAGAATTACTAGGTAGCGGGAGAGACCTTATTTCTCGTATGTTCTTTACACTTATTAAACATGCTAAGAACAGCAGTTATGCCATTTGATGCTTTGCAAAGGCTTTCCATACCCAGGAAAGAGGAAGGGAGGGAGTGGAAGAGGAGAAGGAAGGAAAAAAAACCCTCCAATATATGGATGTCTCAAATAATGGTCACCAATTCCAGCTCTGTAAGAATTCCTCAAAGGCTACAAAGCATGTAATTAAAAGGTCTAACATGTTTCCCCATAACAATCTTGATGCTTCATGTCCATTTTTATTCCCTTTTCCAATATACCATCATGTTGCTCCAACACATTTACATCATATTCTACGGTACTATGATATATCGAAAGCTGGTCTTTCACATCTCCCATTTAAATGGAAGCATGCACGCATTTTCTCTCATTAGCAAGACAGATAGTTTCAAGAGACTTTACTTAGTAATTGCCCTGCTTAATCTCTTTAAGTACCCCTGAGCCCTGCCAAAAGACAGATGTGAAAAGCAACAATGTTGGTAATTTATTATGACAGGACAGCTCTGTGCAGAAAACACACATATAGAAAATGAAAAGAAAAAATAGATAGAATATCCATTTCAACATCCTCTTTTCTTCTTCAAAGAACAAAATTATCTTCTGAAACTTAGTTTTTATATCTGTGACTAATTTCTGGAGTCAAATGAAAAGAAAAAAAAAGCAAATTCAAATTTTACAAAAATGAAGGGTTTTTTTGGGGGTATATTTTTCTTCTTTCTCCAAAAGATACCTTCATACATATGATGCCTGAAGTTCTAAAACCTCAGTCAGCTTTTTCACATCCATATATCCATCTATTGGTATTCCTGACAGGCAGTCCTTTGATCTGGGATAATATATGACATAAATTTCTGACAGTACCCTGTCAATGCCTGAAACAGTCACTCCAAAAGGACATTAAAGAAAAACAACAACCCTCCCCTAACTTTTATGGTTAAACTGCAGGTTGAGCAACAGATTATTATTACCAGCATGACACAGTAAAAACAGACTAAGCTTTATGTCATTATTTTTTCATGCAAATAAAAATCCCATCCACACAACTAAAAATATTCTGTATGTTGCAATTCTACTAAAATACAATATCATGTCCACATTTAAAAGTTATTGTCAGGATACAGAGGACTTTCAGTGGAGAGTACTGCTTTGCCTATGACTAGACCATATGTGATCCATTCAGACAATCAGGACTATCACATTTTTAGTCCTGCCTGCCTGTGAGTTTGTTGATATCTTGAGTAATTCAAGACATGCCATTTAATTAATCACTTTAGCTGACAAGGTTATAGAGAATTCCTTTGCAATCTCTTCACTCAATAAGCAAGCATTCTTGTTTCTGGTTTCTACTGTTAGATAAAGTAGAAGAGAACTCTATTTTTGACGCATTCCTCCGTTAAGGGGAATATTCTAGAGGCACGCTTTGATTGTATCATTTCCTAATTGCTTTTTCCTCTTGTTTGCTTTGGTCAAAAAGTGACAGCTCTGTCTGTGGATGCTGCTACATGTAAGGTATTATAGAAGGAATAGGATGAAAACAAGTAATCCTTTACAGCTGATGAACTCAAATGCATAATAATGCAAGTTTTATTACAATCAAGGAAATTAGCACTCTCACAGACCAGCGGACTAAAGAGCAGAATGAGAAAATATATTTTTAAATAATTCCTGATTTGAATAGGGATCATTTATTAGAGCCAGGAGGTCACCTGAGGTGAGAATTAACCTTTTCAACAGAAAGATAATGGACAGGAGGAAAGGGTGTTCAGCAGGGACAGGGCAGCACCTTCAAATATAGCTCTGCATTTTGAATGGGGATGTGACAGGACTTCTGTGCAGTGGAAGCAGTAGGGACAGATTAGCAATGGAAAACCTGCAGATTTGTAGTAGCAATTAATAAACTAACAGAAGTCATACACCTAAAGATGCAGAGATTCCCTTTAACATGCAGTTAGACAGCTGATAAGCTGTGTCTCAATACTATATGCCACAGTGACACCATGGGTCGTATATAGCATTGCAATATTTTACAGTCTTTATGTGAACATAATACTCTATCCTCTTTGGAAGAAAGAGAGAAGCCTAAATCATACTGTGAAATAAACTGAATTCTCAATAATACAAAGGACACCTGGGGCATTTGAGAGCATGACAAGATGGGGAACACCATAAAGCCATCTTGTTTTTATTGTCTACGTGCAAAGCCTGTAAAGGACAATTATCCTCCTAACAAGGAGACTGAAGCATTAGAATAAACATGCTGGGTCACATTTTCATTAGTACTTTTCCCCTCTACTTGTGGCTGTACTTTTTTCTTTCTCTGCTCCTTGACTTTATTTTAAACCATGTGCCAGCATCCATTAGGAATAACACTGTGTGAGGGTCAGTCCATTTGGAGGGAGAAGTAACATTCCTCACCATGAGGAGCTCTGGGGCTTGACAGTGGTTATCTCACTGGCTATAAGTATTCTGTGACACAAACAATGTTAGCTGCCTGAAAGCTGTTCCCTCCCCATGGTCCTCCAACTATGATTCCAGAAAGGGTAAAGGGCTGCTCCACCTCAAGCAGTGTGTCTGTTCTGAGGTTCACCAGGCCAGACTCTGGATTTCAGAATCATCTTCTGGAGGAGGTAGTGCCTCTTCCCCCATGGCAGCACTTGTTCTTGTGCTTACTGATTCCTATTCCAATAATACTTTCTCCAGAGGACAATGACACCAAAGGCAGCAGCTTGGGGCTGAGCTCTAGCTTACAGTGCAGTTCCTTTGCCTGGAATGATTGTGCATGAACTTTTTAACAGCTGGGATTGTTCCAGCTTGTGTTGGGTGAGCAAGGCCAAATCTGCTCCTAGAAGATCTCAGCTCCAGAAGCCTCAACTCCTTTTCCTTTACCTCCACTGAGAAAAACATGTTTTCTAGAAAGTCACATTCTTGAGTTATG
This sequence comes from Ara ararauna, assembly GCA_028858755.1. Classification (NCBI taxonomy): domain Eukaryota; kingdom Metazoa; phylum Chordata; class Aves; order Psittaciformes; family Psittacidae; genus Ara; species Ara ararauna. The sequence goes on along the minus strand of CM054376.1, from coordinate 123,627,966 downwards.
GAAATTATGAAAATTTAAAAAGGAATTAGCAATATGAATGGTAACATTATCCCTAAATTTGTATATAACCTTTTTCCAGTCTTTAACCGCAGCCTTAGCTTTTTTGAGTTTTGGTTTTGGTTTTTTGGTTTTGTTTGATTTTTGAGGTTTTTTGGTTTTGTTTTTTTTTTTTTTTGTGAGGGTTTTGTTTCAGGTTTTTTTACTGCACATTAGACCACCAGACTCTGCCACCTCAAATGAAAGCATTTGTAAAAGGAGAAGAAATATTTGTATACATTACCCTATTTGCTTTCACCATTAAAAGTGTAATAGAGCTTTTCCTTTCCAAATAAGTTTTGAATGTAAAACTGTAACTTAAGTATTATAAAACTGTCACTTATTTGCCCTCCAGTTTAATTCAGGTAAACCTAAATTGTCCCTTGGGCTGCATTTTCTGGTGTCAGGAATCAATATAATTGAGCTATTCCCCTTACATCTAGATAATGAGATGATAACAGAGATATTAATGAAAAGATCCTTGAAATGCAACAGTGTCTTTAGGTCCCATGTCTGATATAATGCAAAATACTGTATTTTATTTCAGGCTTCTTTCCTACGCTGTACATGCTCTTTCATTTTTCTGTGTCTACTGTACATCACATCTGATAATGCATTCCTGCACTTTTGAAAAAGTATTTCTAGACAGCACCCTCAATCACTTCAGGAAAATTTTCTGGGATAGAAAGCACTGCATCCAGATATTACATATGCTGTATTACAGGTAGCTCCAAAATCCCTCTAATTGAATTTGCATGTCTGTTTTCTACTGTTTCTCTGTTAACTACTATGCTTTCAAAAGGTCTTCAGAACCTCCTGCAAGACAAAACTACAAATTTTACAAGTAGCAGGTGCACAAATATGAATATGATAAAAGAAAAAAATAAATTCACAGGCTAGACTTCAGAACTTGTAAAAACTCAGGAGGCCTTATTCAAAAGATTTTGTGATGGACTTCATTATACCTTTTGCAAACTGCCTAAAATTATTTTTTTGATGAAAAGTACCAGCATGCACCAAGCCTAGTTCTGCCTCTCAAATGTCTCTGTACAGCGCTGATGTGACCTTTGAAATGGAGAACACAATAAAAAATGCACTGTACATGTGCGGATGCCAAAGACGTCCAGATACAATGTGCATACAGAGAGTTATATAGGTCTCATAGGGTGGAATTCCTAAAAAGAGCCACCACAGAGAGGACTGAAGTTCTTAAAGTAGGCTATAAAACTTCTGATTCTAAACAAATTGCTTCTAATTAAGGTTAATTAGGAGCCTAGGCCTAATTTTGTGCCTCTTTTCCTGCTAAAACAATCCTCACTGGTCCTACATTGAAACAGTTTTTTCTCACACTGGTGTGACGGGAACTCCAGGTATACCTGTCTGGAGTAGTGAGCACCAATCGGAAAGAGCCACTTTCATTAAGACCTTTAAAACAAACTACTCTAAAATACCAGCTACAGTTAGCTACCCAATTACATTACTTAATGCAAGAAATATTAATTAGTGTTATGTCTGCATTCTAAATGAGGTATGATGACTACATTTAACATATTTTTCTCCACATTCAAAAAATGTAACACACTGAAAGAGAAGTGGGAATCACAGAAACCATTTTATTAATTACACTAGTATAAATAATGGACAAAAATCTTCATTTTTAAAAAATCTGCATGTCCATTCTTAATCAGCATTAACCCAAAATTGTTTTAAATTGGCAAAAGAACACCAACCCCAAAAAACCACACTTTTTAAATCTTTTTGCTTTGGATGAAATTATTTGGTTTTTAATCCATTAAAACTTAAAAAAAGCAGAAAAAAATCACTTTTTATGCATTTTTTAGAACATGCTGTACTACAATTGCAGTGTACATCCATATTAGTTCATTATTATTTAAAAATACGTTTCCATGCGTAATCAGGGCACACGTATCTTAAAATGTTCTAAATACCAATGTCAAGCACAAAGATGGTATGTTCCAAAAGCTATTGGAATTTCCTGGTTTATGCATGAGTATCTACTCAGACTTTTTGGTAATACATCTTTGCCTAAGCACTGAGTTTTGTAAGGAGCAGAAAATAAGTTCTATAGAAAAATCTATTCCCCCCTCCCAATTCTACAATTAAATTTACATTACAAAAAAAGTAGAAAAAAGTAGAAATTTCTTCTCTTAAACATCCAACTCTTTCCCCCAATTTATGATGACATGCAATATTGACAGATAGAACGTACATTTCACAGGTCCACCCAAAATGAAAACATGTCTTAACAACCAATTCCTACTAAGAGACAGGTACATCACATGCATGAGGCCTTCTACATGAGTACTGATGTAAATACTATGGACTTTAGAGGTATCTTGCACATATACATGTAAACCAAGCTTCTACAGCAGCTACAAAGGTTGGGACTTTCACATGAATCCTTCTAAAGCAAGCTAGTGAGAGAATGCTAAAATACATGATGTAATACTGAAAAGAAGGAAACAAGTTAAGATATATAAAAGCAAAAAGTAGAATTAAAAAAAATAATCACAGATTTAAAATAAACACCAGTGTGTACAAAAAGCAAACTGGATTATGGCTGAAATTGTGGTAATGGTTTGATTGTTCTGACAATGCTGTTAAAGTCATGCATTCAAACAATTAGTGAGTTTTCTTATCTAATTTGAAAGCAAAATTAATGTAGGCAGGCTACCAAAATAAATTTCAGGCTTCTTTTCATTAAAATATAATATAGTAGATCAATCCATGTAGTATAATCTGGTAAAACAGAAAATAAAATTGCAGTTCTTTTAAAAGCGCATTTTTTGTGTCTGAAGAAATACAAGCAATGAATGTCTCACGCTAAAACTGAATGCAACACATACCAAAGTAATACACAGTGAAAATACAGTGTCTTAGTAGTAATAGTACTAATAGAAATACTATTTGTATTTCTAACAGCATTAGAAATACTAACAGTAAAAGTATTAGAAATACTAATAGTAATGGTACTAATAGAAATACTATTAGTAGCAATAGTATTTCTAAGTTACAACACCACAATTGCAGGTATATTTCCCTGAACTCTAGTAGTATAAAGGCACAGGGCAACTACATCCTGAAATAATGTGTTCAATAAAGCACAAATTTCCAAGAAAAATACAGCAATATAAAATCCCTAATCATGTGCTAAGTAATGTCTCCAAATAACATATCTATGTATTTATCAGTTACAACCACCTAGCAAATAATGTTTATTTGGAAGAAAACATAGCATGTTTTTCACAGTAGCCTAAACTTTTCATGTTATGAAAAACCACTGGAAGCACAACTTCAAATAGAAATTCATCTCAGTCTGAAAACAAAACCATAACATTAGCCACAATGAAATCCTACCCTTGAGCATTCTGTCTTGGCATGTCTTTGATTAAGAGAAAGCAATGCAGTTTTGGCACAGCCACAAATTTCACCTAGGCTGTTAGGAAGAGAAATCGGCCTTTAGAAGGAACCTCTCCACCTATATGACAAGAATAATACCCTTCCACTCCATGGTGGTAGACTGAAGAAAAGGTGCAAATCACTGCCAGGAGGTTCTGCCTAATTTGTGATGGAAACCCAGCAGATCCTGCCCTGGGTACCTCTAGACAGTGGCTCACTGCATCTCAGGAACAGCTGCTGACAGCAAAAGTTTGGAAAGAGACATACCTATATACCATAAATTGGTAACCCCCGGCTAGCTTGTGCCATAACAGCACAGTCACTCATTCCAGATGTTTAACACAGTCCACTGAAATCTCCAACTAGTATATTTGCTGGATTAAGAGACTCACGACCAGCTCTCAAAGCCCAGTTTTAGGAGCTGCCAATTCCTCCAACAGATCTGAATTGTTGAAGATGATACTCTTCTTCTTTCAGTGAAGAAATTGCCAAGCTATGACCAGACCTGTTTTGAGAATGAAAAAGAAGCTCCTGGTAAGTAAGTGCCAGGGAAGAAAGTTAAGCACCTGGTGCCTCTCTCAAAGGATCCACCTGAGTGCTGATGCAGCAGAGAAGCTACACAGGCTCTTTTGCCTGCAGCTCCTGGCACGTTCTAACTACACATGACCAAGAGCTCGGTTTGGTGAAGAGGTGCCAGGGAAAAGAGGAAGTCAGCCTTTTCCAATAAAGGCCTATCCAATCAACCAGGAGAAATTTCCACAAGAGCCAAAAGTTACTTTCCTCAGGAGAAAAAAAAATAAATCATCCAAAACATGACAAACATTCTGCACAGGAGCAGACTGGCAGGATCACAGTCACAAAGCAACTTGAAAAGATCAAGGGCACAGATGAAAAAGAGACTGTAGCACAGAAGCACTCTTTGTAAAGTCTTCACTTACAAGGACAATAATTTTAGGTGATTCATATACATCCCATCTTACCCTATTTACTTTTCATTCATATTATATGAAAGTAGTTGTGAATAATCTAATATATGTTTGCATTGTACAACATCCGAAATCAGAGACTTCAACACAGTGCTTACCTTAGCCAGAGTGACAAGAATTTCAAAATATAGGTTACATTTGAAAAAAATCTGCCTTTCATTAAGACACCTTTTTAAAGCAAGAATTAGTGCATGGATCTAGGTCACACTTCAGTTATGTGTCTTTGGAAAGATCATTTAACCTGTCCTTTTCTTCTGCTTTAAAAATCCAAATAACTAAATGATTACCACTGCAAAAAAACAGTCTTCATTAGTCTTCACTCACAACATGGTATGGAGATACAAAGCATTTTTGGTTTTATGCATTCCAGATGAGCCCTGGTAGCTCCTATTAAACAATGACGTAAAGCTTGCTTTTTTTTTTTTATCTTTTTTTTTAATGAAACTAAAGAGCAGAGGGGAAACAAAATAAAAAAATCACACAAAGTATTCAATTTACATAATTCTTATTCACTATATTTGAGAGCTTCCTCCCACGATCTATAGAAATAGTCAAATGTGAGTTTCAAATTATCTAATAACAAATAATTTGTTAAAGAATGTCTTCGACAAACAATATTCAGCTGTCTCTAATTATAACACTCTTGCACCCACTCCCATTTTTATAACTTTGGGAGAAATTACCCATACTTGCACTATTCACCAAAATGTTTTGCTTTGAAATTATGTGCAGAAAAATCCCTTCAGAAATATTTGCATTAATAATTCTAAGGCAGAATAGGGCAGAAAGGATTCCTATCTTGCTTCCATCAATAAAATAAACCAGCTCACATTAACTAGTTTGCACTGGAGTAATTTCAGTTAAACACCAGAAGCTTCAGAAGAGCCAGAAGTTTGTTAGATCAATTTTTGCTATCATCCTCAGTTTCAAATATCACCAATAGGAAGCAGTGGTATATATAATCTGGCAGAAAAATCTAAGATACATCCAGTTGTCTTGAAGGGTTTCATATCTTTGCTTTAATATGGCAGAAAAATAGCACTATCTTTGTAAAGAGGCTAATGCCCAGGTCCCCTCAAAGGCAGGAAGGACATTTCACCTCATCTTTAAGTAGTACTTTACTCCAAACTGCCCCTCAGACATGACTTCCTGTTTCACTTGTCTCATCAAAATATCTTAAATATGATTGAAATCTGGCATTCACTACATAAAAAATGAGAATACAAGCATACAAAGGAAAGAACAGAAGATTAACCCTTGCAAAAACAAAGCTTGCAGAAGGAATTAAAACCTGTTTCACTTCTATTTGAAACCAACTTGCCCAATTTAGTCTGATTTTACGTGACTTTGCATACCCTGGAGTATGCATGTTCCCCTTTGTAGGTATGTAAACAAGGTAATGGGCAGAGCAAAGGGGAGACAGTATGCCTGGCTGTGCTTCAAGCGTGATCACAGTAGATTAGACTGGTTCCACTCCTCTCACAGAGATGACACTTTCTGAAGACTGATCACATCTCAATCCAATTTTTTTAATAGCACAGATAGGAGTAAGAATCTTAAGAGATTAGGATCATATTGTTTCTTTCCTGAAAATAAGCACAAGTGTTACATATCTACTCATCTGCCTTCTTCCTGTAAGTAGCTTCCATTTACAGAGGAAATACAAGATTTACTGGTGGAAAAAGACATTTTATGTGACAGAAAGTAAACATAAACATATATTCAAAAGAAGACAGGTTTTCTAAAAAATATTACCTTTCTTTTAAACAGTAAATTACCTGATGCACTTTACAGTTTATTCCTCAAATCAGTAATGACGAGATCATTACGGTTTCTGAGCTTTAGATCATATTTTCTTCATGTGATTCTATTTTAGAGATGCGTGCACGTCTACGGGGGTATGATATAATAGGCATCACAGAAACATGGTGGGATGGCTCCTATGACTGGTGTGTTGGAAGAGAAGGTTACAGGCTCTTTAGAAAAGAAAGGCCCGATAGGCGGGTGGGGGAGTTTCAATTTATGTTAGGGATAGGTTGGAGAGTATGGAACTCTGTCTGGTGACAGGTGAGCAGTCAATAGAGAGTTTGTGGGTCAGGGTTAAAGGCAAAACAGCAATGGGAGACATTATTGTGGGGATCTGTTACAGACCGCCTGACCAAGAGGACTCTGTGGATGAAGCATTCTATAGACAGATAAGAACAGCCTCACGCTTGCAGGCCCTTGTTCTCATGGGGGACTTCACCCACCCTGATATCTGTTGAAGGGACGGTACAGCCCAGCACAAGCAATCCAGGATGTTCCTCGATTGTGTGGAAGACAACTTCCTTCTGCAAGTAATAGAGGAGCCAACAATGAGAGGTACCATGGCTGACCTTGTCCTCACCAACAGCGAAGAACTGGTTGGAAATGTGACGCTCCAGGGCAGCCTTGGTTGCAGCGATCATGAGATGGTCACATTTGAGATCCTCAGGACAGTGAGAAGAGCGTGCACCAAGCTCACTGCCCTGGACTTCAAGAGAGCAGACTTTGGCCTCTTCAGGAACCTGCTCAGTAAGGTTCCATGGGATATAGCCCTAGAGGGCAGGGAGGCCCAAGACTCTTGGTTGATATTCAAGGATCACCTGCTGCAATCTCAGGAGGGATACATCCCAACTAGAAGGAAGTGCTGCAGGAGGGCCAGGAGACCTCCTTGGATGGATCAGGACCTGCTGAGGAAAATTCAAAGGAAACAAGAGGCTTATAAAAGGTGGAAGCAAGGACAGGTGGCCTGGGAAGAATACAGGGATGTTGTCGAGGAAGCTAGGGACCAGGTTAGGAAAGATAAGGCCTGCTTAGAACTAAACTTGCCCAGCAATGTGAAAGATAACAGGAAAGGATTCTATAGGTATACATCAAATAAAAGGCAGACTAGGGACAACGTGGGCCCTCTCCAGAAGCTATTGGGAGAACTGGCTACCCTGGATTTGGAGAAGGCTGAGGTTCTTAATGACTTCTTTGCCTCAGTCTTCACCAGGAAATGATCTGACCACACCACCCAAGTCTTGGAAGGCAGATGCAGGAACAGCGAGAATGAAGACCCTGGGCCCACTGTAGGACAGAATCTGGTTTGAGATCATCTTAGGAACCTGAACGTATACAAGTCCATGGGATCTGATTAAATCCATCAGTGGGTCATGAAGGAGCTGGCAAATAAAGTTGCTAAGCCACTGTCCATCATATTTGAAAAATCACGGTAGTCAGGTGAAGTTTCCAGTGACTGGAAAAAGGGAAATATAACCCCAAGTTTCAAGAAGGGGAAAATGGATGAGCCAGGGAACTACAGACCAGTCAGCCTCACCTCCGTGCCTGGCAAAACCTTGGAGCAGATCCTCCTGGAAGGCATGCTGAGGCACATGAAAAACAACAAGGTGGTTGGTGACAGCCAGCATGCTTTCACTAAGGGGAAATCCTGCCAGATCAATCTGGTGGCATTCTATGATGGGGCTACAGAACTGATGGACAGGGGTAGAGCACTTGATGTCATCTACCTGGACTTGTGCAAAGCATTTGACACTGTCTCACAGGACATCCTTGTCTCTAAATTAGAGAGACATCAATTTGATAGGTGGACCACTCGGTGGATAAAGAACTGGCTGGATGGCCGCACGCAAAGAGTTCTGGTCAATGGCTCAATATCCAGCTGGACACCAGTAACGAGAGGTGTCCCTCAGGGATCGGTGTTGGGACCGGTCTTGCTCAATATCTTTGTCGGTGGACAGTGGGATTGAGTGTGCCCTCAGCAAGTTTGCCGATGACACCAAGCTGTGTGGTTTGGTTGATACATTGGAGGGAAGGGATGCCATCCAGAGGGACCTTGACATGCTTGTGAGGTGGGCTGATGCCAACCTGATGAAGTTTAACCATGCCAAGTGCAAGGTCCTACAGCTGGGTCAGAGTAATGCCAGGCACAGCTACAAGTTGTGCAGAGAAGAGATTCAGAGCAGCCCTGCGGAGAAGGACTTGGGGGTGTTGGTTGATGAGAAAATGAACACGAGCCGGCAGTGTGTGCTTGCAGCCCAGAAAGCCAACCATATCCTGGGCTGCATCAAGAGGAGCCTGACCAGCAGGTCAAGGGAGGTAATCCTGCCCCTCTACTCTGCTCTTGTGAGACCTCACTTGGAGTATTGTGTGCAGTTCTGGTGTCCTCAACATAAAATGGACATGGAGCAGCTATTGGAACAAGTCCAAAGGAGGCCCACGAGGATGATCAGGGGATTGGAGAACCTCCCATATGAAGATAGGCTGAGAAAGTTGGGGCTGTTCAGCCCGGAGAAGAGAAGGCTGCATAGAGGCCTCCTAGCAGCCTTCCAGTATCTGAAGGGGGTTTATAAGGATGCTGGAGAGGGACTCTTCCTTAGGGACTGTAGTGAGAGGACAAGGGGTAATGGGTTCAAACTTAAACAGGGGAAGTTTAGATTGGATATGAGGAAGAAATTCTTTACTGTAAGGGTGGTGAGGCACTGGAACGGGTTGCCCAGGGAATTTGTGAATGCTCCATTGCTGACGGTGTTCAAGGCTGGATTGGACATAGCCTTGGGTGGCATAGTTTAGTGGGAGGTGTCCCTGCCCCTGGCAGGGGGGTTGGAACTAGATGATCTTCAGGTGCTTTCCAACCCTAACTATTCTATCGTTCTATGATTCTAGTGCTTCAGTGAAATACTGCCCAGGACTTAAAAGTCACTTGTCTTCTAAGGTCCCTAAGCTTACTATACTCTCAGGACTTTATTCCTCTATTCCTTCACTCCAGTTCAACGATCAATACAGAAACTCTGCTCATGATCATTTACAAAGAGTAAGTTCACTGATCTTCAGAAATTAAGTAAAATTGCAGTCTCAGCTTATTTTGCAGTTTTGTTTCAAGGAAGGGCTATAACTAATGTGGGATTGGTTAAGGAAACTATGTATAGGATTAATCACTAAGCTGTGAGAAAATCATTTTACAGCATTTTGCTTCAGACAGGGATAACAGCATGCTTATTCTGAATTTTCATTAAAAATAATCTACAAGATACGATATGTAACCACCGTTACTTGGCTCTTAATATGTGTTCATTTTTATTAAGAGACATTACTGTCCTGAAGACCTGCAGAGAATTTACTATCTTCCTGTATATACATTAAGTGAAGTCAAGCTACATGAACTGTTTTTATTGCAAATGACTGTATCAATTTAATTTTTCCAATAAGAGAAGAAAGCTGTATATCTCATGAGAGACATAAAGAATAAACATGTGTTTTTGCCAGCTGTTCATTTGCTGATGATTCCTTTTTCCTCTCTCTTACCCTGCTTAACTCCAATATACATGGAGAGCTTTGTTTGACTATTCATGGCTGTTTGCCTTTCTAATATAATGTCCTTTCTTTTTCAGTGGTCATGAGCATCTATGCTGAGGTATTTCAGCACACTATCCCTATTCAATTTTTATTATGCACATTTTTAGACAAGTAAAACTGGGGGCAAGCTATTCTGATTAACGTAAAAAGACAAAGAAATCAGGAAAAGAGTACAACATGCAGATGAGTAATAATTCACATTAATTACACTCCAAATTAAACTTGAAGTTAATTTGAGATTTTTTCCTTGTTCTTTTTTGTTTGTTGTAAGCAAAACGAAAGATTCTGATCATTGTTTGCTTTATGACACTTTCATGTCTGCCCCATAGAATGAGTCTGAGCTTTCCTCTCCACAATGGAGCATTGATGAAGAAGTTCCCATTAATTTGTGGCTGGCCTGTCTTCTTTTATTCAAATTAACATAGCTTACGGATACATCAGCAGAAATAAGAAGTTCAGTGAATAAATGTGTGTTTATATTCGACAGCATTTAAAGAGATTATGGTATTAAGTGATGAGGATGGACAGTGAAAACAAGTCTAGAGCATCTACTTCCCAGCCTCAGGTCTGTGTCATGAGCACCACTAGCGATTACTGAGGTCACCTGCTGCCTGCACTGGCTCCAGAAACACCAGGCAATCTCACTGTATGGTATTATGGCAGCTTCTGAGAGGTCTGAGGGAAGTGAGAGCCAAGGTTGTATCACTTTCATTTTCCTAAGTTTGTGCTGCTCCAACGCCCCCAAAGGCTTTTAGGCACATCTAAGTTACAGCAGGAAATACTAGGCTTCCCTAGGTAGCAGGGCCATCCAGAGCTGAAGTACAAGAGCTTGCAACTCCATCTTTCCCTCTTCCAACGTTTTTCCAGACATTAGTGCTAAAGTTGCTAACGCAAAAGAATATTCCACTGAGCCCACTCTGTGGTTAAAAGCTTTTTACAACTCTAAAGGACAGAGCAAAGATAAGTGTGTCACTAAAAATAACAGAAAGATTGGGTGGGCTTAATTCACATCTATGGACAAATTGCAGAAATGCTAATCACAATGTTCTCCAATAGACTGGAATCTATGTTCATTCAATCTGGCTGCTCTTGCCAGGACATCTCACAAATGTGGTGGGTCACTCAAAAGTGGTCTTGGATGAGGCTCTAAAGCAGACCATTACACATGGGATTCAATAGAACTTTGTATTAAATGTAACATCTAAATCTTAGTAAGTTTCATCACAACCTGGTCCAGAAGTTAGTATAGTTGGTTTTGAAAACCACATGTTATTTGATTCAGAATACAGAAGTGTTTACAGAAACAGAACACCTACTAGCCTTTAAGGTTTAATTTTCTTTGTTGTTCTGTTTAGCCATTTCCCTCTCACAACCATACAATAGTATTAGAAACTGGTATGTGAACACAAATTCTCCTTTTTTATGCAAATGAACATTGACATCTATAAGCAAAAAAACAAACAAACAAAAAAAAACCCTTATGGTTTGCCCTTACACTGTATTTTTCCTCTACTTTGAGCTCTAATTTAAGATATAATCAACCATTTCCATCAATGTGCAGAAATAATTAGGAACTCAGTTCTGAGTTCTAAATTTGCTTCTGAGCTCCCTGTTGGGAAAGCATTTGTTATGCTCAAATTCCCTTTCCTGTTCTAAGCGTCCATGAGAAAAACATCAAGAAACACAGAACATTACTTCTCTTGTGTACGTAAGTTCCAAAAGCAGTTGCTTGGTTCATGATGCATTCATCTTCCAAAAGGAATGATGTTTCTTGACTTCTCTCAAACTACACTTTTAGTAAGATAGCTACTTGAATTCCTAAATAGAGTTGTATGGGGACCACAATTCAAAACTCTGCTTACTTGTGACATTCTATAGTCTACATCTTTGAGTTTCATCTGAAACTGTTTCTTATTTTTGAAAGAAATTCCCCACAAATTCCTGCTATTTTGCTACTTCCCTTCAAATCTACTAATAAAATTCTGTTTTGTTGCAGTACTAATTAAAACTTGTGCAAGGGTTGATGTGGGCACACCTGAATTACCTCTGTGATCAATATTGTCTTCTGACTATCAACACTAGGAAGTTAAAATTCCACTTGCTACCTCTACCCACTCTCCTATCTTAATGGCACATCTTTGGTGTACACATCATCTCCTTGTTTACTGCAAAGCATCTAGCAGAGATGAGTAGTAGCCCTAAATTCCACAGTGAACATTAATGTGTTTTTTAAAATCTTCATAGAACACAATGAGCTAACATTATTGAGGATGGGTTTTTAAATTCTTCAAAGAGACGGTTTTTTATCTTTTTTGATTGAAAATCTGGAGATTTTGAAAAAATGAAGCCTTCTGTATCTAATATTATGAGCTGGATTCCCTACTGCAAGTCTCTTTGTGAGCAATTGCTAACAGCTGTGCAAACATCAGCTACAATGTACAGGCACAGTGCCAAATAGAAAATTACCAAATAGATGAAAATATCGTGTCTTCACTGAAACTGTTATTTTCCCACAAATTCTAAGGTACGCACATGAACAGTACCATCTCAATTGTTTAGAGTTCAAAATGATTGTTTAGTCTTGAGAAGAGAAGGCTCAGGGGGGATCTTACCAATGCGCATAAATACTGAAGGGGAGTGCAAAAAGAAGATGGAATCAAACTCTTCTCAGTGATGCACTGTGAATGGGTAAGAGGCAACAGGCACAAAGTGGAAAACAAAAAATTCTGTTTAAATTCAAGGAAAAAAAATATACTGTAATGGTGATCAAACACTGCAGCAGTTTGGTGAGAGGTGTTGAGGTTCTCTGTCTCTGACAATACTCATAACTCAACTGGACATGGTCCTGAGTAATCTGCTCTATCTGACTCTGCTTTGAGCAGAGCAATTGGACTAGATGGTCATCCAGGGTCCATTCTTCCTCAACTGCTCCACAGTTTTCGATACCAAGTTCAAAATGATTGCCAGGAATCAAACAACATGTTGCCACAGAACACAGGACCTGAATCTTTACTGTTCAAAAATCAACTATCGAATTCTACAGAAAAGCAATATTACTGATTTCATAGATGTTTTGATTTGCGATAGCACTTTTTAAAAGTGAAACAGATGCAGGATAAGAAAATCATAGAACCATAGAACCATAGAATAGTTAGGGTTGGAAAGGACCTTAAGATCATCTAGTTCCAAGCCCCCTGCCAGGGGCAGGGACACCTCCCACTAAACCATGTCACCCAAGGCTCTGTCCAATCCAGCCTTGAACACTGCCAGTGATGGAGCATTCACAACTTCCCTGGGTAACCCATTCCAGTGCCTCAGCAAATACAGCTCACCTTCAAATGTTATGATATATTTTAAGTAAGAAAACAAATCCTTTTCATTTATTAATGGGAGAATACAGCAGTACACACAAAGTACTCAAATCGTAGTGGAACCAACAACTGACAAAGCTGCCATTCTATTCTCCCATGAAATGTAACAATTTACAATGCTGAATGGCTCATCACAGTAAAGGATGAATATATAAAACCACTTCCAGGTCTATTACTGGTGACAAAATAGGCACAGGTGACACATTGCAATGTTGCAGCTGTGACTAGGGATCAGACTAACATCCGCAATATTTCAAAGACCAAAATCTTCCTGAACACGCTCTCAGTAATGGGCTGCTTTTTCTTTTTAATGTAAGCAGACGCACACAGAAAATCAGAATGATGCAGCCACTTCAACTGCTGCCCCCTACAAGTTGTTTACATGAACTAAGGCTACCTGACTTCAAAAATCTTGCTGTGTCTAAGGTGGCTTTAAAAAACCCTCAGAATTTTCCCTGCCTAATTTGTAGTCTAATCCACATTAAAACCTTCATATTTAACACATTAGGAAGACAGGAATTACATTGGTCTGTTCAAGTCCAAGCATATGGTCAGGCAAAACTGACAATAACATCCATATGTTCTTACAGTGTGATAAATATTATGCAGTCGATGCATTTTCCTAACTAAGTAGAAGAAGTTGATTTATTTGCAAAACTGATGTACCAGAAAATGTCAATTAAAGACCAAGAAATACAATAAACATTCAACTCATGTAGACAAATTTAATAAAAGTGACATTATGAAACATTTTCCAAGGAAGAAACTCACTAGGCTGATGCATAACATTAATGAACAAGGTCAGATATAGTCTGAGCCTCCTTCTTTCTCTTCACTGCCCTAACTCAAATTTTCTGTATTTCAGCATTCATCAGTGATGAACACTGTCATGTAAAGTCCTCATATCACAAAAATGAACTGACAGGATAGCATTATCTACTGATACACTTCCATTTGTGTGGCATTTGACATGGCTTGCCTTTGCTTTAGTGCCTTCTTGTTCTTAGTGGGATGAGAGGGGCCTAAGGCAACTTTTTTTTTAAATCACACAATAAGTAGAAGCAGAGAAGAAAGATTCAAGTAGCTTTTGGAGCAGAGCAGCGCTCTTAAAATTCTCTGTGCTTTAAATGAAGTAATTCCCAAGCTCACATGTTCACCTTTATATGAAGCTCACAGAACAAATATCTATCATAATTATTTAGCAATTATTAACTCTAGATAATAAAAAAAGGTTTGTTATTTTCAGAAAATTACAACTGCAGAAGAACTGTGCAAACTAAGCAAGATTAAGCAAGTTAATTTTCATGTAAGAGTTGAAACTTTCTTAATTAAGAAAGGTCATTTCAAATGAAGAGCAGATTCTTAATGAGAATTCTTAAATGGGTAGCAGAAGGAAAGAAGGACATACACTCTTCCCAGTTCCCAACTTACATCCCATTTCCCAGCCACCATGATTAGGGAATAAATGTTATAACAGATCAACTGGAAAGAAACCATCTTGGAGAGTGAAAAAAGAGCTATTCAGAACTCTTAACCCACCATGTGTTATTCAGCCACCAGAAAAGATGAGAAAGAAGGGTAAGAGAGTGAAGCAGTTAAGGCTGCTGGTAATTGAGCCAGCCAGTTTTAATTGACAAGTAAGATTTAGAATTACAGAAGAAAGGCATGAGGTGAGAGTATGTAGCCATTTCTAGGGGAAAAAAAAAAAAAAAAGAAAAACAATAACAAATCCCAAAATCTCAAACTTTTCATCGCTAGGAAATACCTTAAGTATTTCCCATTGCTTAGCAAATCTCTACTGCATACACAAAAGTTCCAGCCTATTTCCTTTCTTTATGAAATCTTGCTTTATGCTTTTTCTAACATAAGCTATGGAACAACTGAATTAGGGAGGAGGAAAAAAAGAAAAAAAGAGAAAGAGTCACATCTGATAAAATTCTGTATCTGCCAAGCATTGATAGGGATAAAAGAGATTGACGCAGTTTCCAAGTCTTAATTAAACACACTCCTTGAGGAATAAGATGTAGATCAAGAGTTTCTGCATAACTGTAGTGTGCAACTGCAGAGGGGGGGCAGCTATTTTTAAAAAATCCATGCTGGCAGAAGCAAAATCTCCACAAGCAGTGGAGCTGTACATATTGCTCTCAAATGTATATGAACATCCCTCACATCCCATATAGAAGGCAGAGCACTGGATCAAATTGAATTCCTTCCTACCTGTGATCCAGGGAGCATACAGGCGACTTGGATCTCTGCTTCTGGGTTTGTTAGTGCAATTTATAGTCAAAGAGGGGTAACAGGAGAAGAATGCAAAGCCAGCATATGACATAGCTGCATTAATTACTTCATCTGCAGTGCAGTTTGCACTGTTTTTTATCTTACAGCAGCCATGAAGCTTCATTGTTCATCCTTCACCTTCACTGTTAATATACACCCTTACACTGAAAGGACCCACACATTACTTCAGAGTTAGTGTGACTAGACCGGAATGGACTACTGGGTCAGATCTTCTCTGAATGGCATTACAAATATTGAGAGAGCCTGTCACCTTCCAAATCCGTTACTCATTCATCAAGAGATGAGTACTACAATGAAGCACGAAAAAGTTCTTGATTAAATGAAATCAAGTTCGAATAGTGAAGAGTGAGAGGCATTGCACTTTATGACCTTTTCTGACCACCACCACCTTGTCTCCATAAGACTGAATTTCTAAGGTCTGTCTGATAGTCTATTAGTACTGTACTAACATTGTTCTGGTTAAAACACATTGTCTTCTTTCAGTTTGAGGAGACATACTCACAATATCTTATCTTTATTATTTGTTTAGCTGGTGTGAATCTAAATACATCTACATAGTATTTCCATTTGTGGTTAGTCCTGTTTTGACTTTTACACATAGAATCCTGTTATAACCTTCTCTGCTATGTCACCAAACTGGACAAGATGGGCATATAAATCCTGATAGGGGGAGAGTAATAATGTGTATGATTTTCATACACATATCATACATTTATCATTTGCATCCCTTTTGCAAGACTTTTAAGTAAGACGACAACAGGTGTCCTGAGTCTCTTAGGCATTCATGATCTGTTTTCCTATACGTCAGTGCACATTACCCTTCAAAAGTTTTACATAAAAAATTTGATTTCAAGGGTCATTGCACCTCCAGGTAAAAAGTGTTAGGGACAGAAAGAAATGTTAAACAGGGCAACATGAATAATAACTTGTGGCACAGTTGGAATGTATTAAAGAACCTACTAAGAAGTGCGGGAACTCATGCACCTGCTGGAAAGTGCTCAGCATTGTGTATTATGAACTTGCATATTTCAGAGCATCTCCTATGTAACTTTTTCCTTCCAGCCAGCATAATGTAACTTGCATACAATGAAATGTTTCATGTTTATCCTCTACAGGACTTTAGCATCTATGCAAGCACTATGCCAAAATGCATTAATTTCAGAAAGTAACAGAAGAACCATGCTGTAATTTATGTCACTTCAGTGTTGCAAGGAAGCTGGAATTCTTTTCTTGTAAAAACCTCAGTTGCTTTAGCAAAAAACCAAACTCCCACTTCTCTGTCATCCTTTTAGACAAGCTCAGGCCATCATAATCATCATAATCAATGTCTCATTATTGACAGATAGACCTAGTGCTTCTAAACTATAATAAAAACCAAGTGTTAGTTTAAATGTGTAGGAAGAGGGGAAATAGGACACTTTATATTGCAAGCCAAATAGAATGATACAGAAAAACTTCAGTGTTAAAAAAATAAAATTAAACTGCATTCCAGTGCTTAAAACTGACTTTAAGGCAGTCAAAACTATCAGGCAATCTTAGCAACACATACTGCCATCCAATCCATCTTTAATAAAGTAAACTAGCAAGGCTGCACCTTGATATGCTCACATGCATATCATCTTCAGTTTTGGACCCCCCTCTATAAGGAAAACATCGAGGTGCTGGAGAATGTCCAAAGAACAGTAACTAAGCTGGTGAATGGTCTAGAGCACAAGTATTATGAGGAGCACTGAGGGAACTGGGGTTGTTCAGTTTCCAGAAGAGAAAGCTCAGGTAAGACCTCACCACTCTCAACAGTTACCTGAAAAGAGGTTGTAGTGAAGTGGGGTTCATTCTCTTCCCCCAGATAATCTCCCAAGTGATAGGACAAGAAGAAATGGCCTCAAGTTGCACTAAGGGAGGTTTAGACTGAATATTAGGAACAATTTGTTCACCAAAAAGGCTGTGAAGCACTGAACAGGCTGTCCAGTGAAGTAGTTAAGTCACCATCTCTGGAGGTATTTAAAAGACATGTAGATGTGACATTGAGGGACACGGTTTAGTGGTGGACTTTGCAGTGTTGGGTTAATGGTTGGACTTAATGATCTTTCTAACTTAAATGATTCTATGGTTCTATATTCCATCTTTAGCCAGTTGGTTTAGTAATTTAAATAACTCTTTGGTTTTGTAGCTGAGGACAGGTTATCAATTTCCAATACTAAAAAATGTTGAGGTCTTTTCAAGTCCAAATCAAACTGTCGGAATAAGAATGGCCCATTCAATTTGCTTTTACTAATCTGAGGTTTTAATTTAATGTTTAGAGCCAGGGAGTATACAGCACAGCTTGCTGACCGTTTTTCTTCTCTGCAGCTTATGGAAAGAGGACTGTTGTGCTTGTAGGAATAAGCAGATGACTAAAATACTAGCAGGTTTGAGAAAGAACACAGTGTACATTTTCTGTTCCAAGTGAAAAAGGCAGACAAAACCAGGCTGTAATTACATGTTCGTAGCTGAATAGCTATATCCACACTAATTCTGATCAGGTCCAGAATTTAAGATATTGCTGTGCATACAGGTAACATATGCAAAGATACATGAACCCTGTTGAAGAAGGATTCCAGACTTGTAAAAAGCCTCAGATAAAATGCTACTGATTCTGACTTTGAACACTCTAGTGTCTTCAGTTCACTGGTATCTAAAAAACTTAATATGCTAGAAAAGCTACCTTGCAGAGCTGAAGAACAAATTACCATACCTTTAAGCCTAGTAAGGGTTTTTTTGGTTTGTTTTTTTTTTTTTTTTTTTTTTTTTTTTTATTATTATTATCTTGTTAAAGTAAGAAAGGCAAACAGCTGGAGACAAAATGGTTCAATTTCTTCCTCTTATAAATTTTGTGGATTATTAGAACAAGAATAGTTTTGACAAACCACACACCTCATTGCTTTAAGGCAATACACAACAGCAAAAGACTGAATAAGTCCATCACTGTGACAGAAAATTTGCATTCCCCCTATAATGCAGGACAGACACCATCTACAGTTGTGCAAATGCCCCTAATCCTCACATTAAGACATAGAGGGGAAAACCAAAACTTCTTTTAGCTGCCAAGTCTAAGACCTCCTAGCCTCCTGTCCTCTTCGCACCACCACATCCCCCCCAAGGGAGAAATTTCTTGGAGATGGTTCTTTTCAGCAAAATGCTATCTGCCTCAATAAAAATCAAGCATGTTTTTCTTCCTACCCATTCACTGCAACCAGCAGAACACTATTTGATTCTTTAAATTTTCATGTTTTAATGGAGGCTTGGAGGTAAAAGCACAGGCTGATTTACTTAAGAAAATACCTGACATCACTGAGATTTCTAAGTGCAAAACAATCACAAAGGTAAATCAATAGTTTTTTCAGAATTGCTTCATCTACTAATTCAAAGCTAAGCAAAAAAGCAAACCCCCAAAATATACAGGCAGATACTCACAAAGGCTTTTTCGTTTCATTTTCTGACCTCCTGATAACACATCGGTAGAATACTGCCTATCACTAATGATGTTTTAAGTGCTATATTTCAAGAAGACAGCAGTCATGTTCCACTGAGAGAAAGCTTCATTATCAGACCTCTGGACTCTGATGCAAGTCAACAGAAACATCTTCAGCTGCCTAGTTTCACTTAGCTAAAAAAAAACCAAAAAAAAAACACAACTAAAAAAAAAAAATAAAAAAAATCCTTAAGAAAAATAATCTCAGCGCCCTAAAAACAGAACACTTGGAATTGCTACTTATCAAAAGGATGAAAAACAAGAAAACTGCTGCCAAATCCAAGATCTCTCTTCAACATTTAGTTAGGTTATTTTCATTGGAATCTTACATATTAAGTCGCATTGTTACAAATCCACAATTCAGTTTAAATGTTTCTCTTCCTTTCTATTTTTGAAGTTCAGTTTCCATAACAAGGTATTAGCTGTGCATCAACCTACTACTTTAAGTAGCAACATGCATGATATTGTCAAAATACAAATCACAGAACAGCTTCAATAAAATACCCAGAATTTGCATCCCCTAACATTTCCTTTAATATTAGATTCCTTCAAGGATAAGTTCTGACAATAATCTACACTGATCTTAACATAAACAGAGGATCAAAACATAATATTTCTCTCCCTTCCATTTTCCTTCTACATTCATCATCCTATAGCATCATCCAAAACAGTTTACTTCATGTAAACATCTTATTGTAATAAAGGTATTTAAGGATGTATAACTTGATGATGATAATAAACTACTATAAATGATATAATAAAGTATTTCAGAGGGCATGGCATGCATTCAAATTCAGCACAAAACTGTAGAATCTGCATCAGCTCCACAAGGACATTTGAGTGTTCATTGAATTATTTCAGGGAACTGGATACTGAAAACTGTGCAAATGTTTTTCTAGAAAAACACTTGAAACTATGCATCAGTAAGCAAAATCCCAAATAATTCATTCTTTTCAGAAGTTCTATGGTAGCACAAAGATATGAAGTTACAAGGCTGTAAATTCTTTTTATATTAAACATTAATACTAATTTGAAATATTAAGATATGGTATTATAAAAATGTATGCATTTCTACAGACCATTAGTATGAAAGTTATCACTGACTGACAAAAATAAGGCACACAAAAAAACCCATATTATGTCCAGAAAGCAATATATTTCCAAATTCACCCTCACCAGCACATAGCCTGGGATCAGAATTAGACATGATTTACTCAACTTAATAGAGTGAGGTAGCTCTACAGAAGCTGATTTGTCTGGTGATTCTGAACAGAAACAACACTTCATCAAGATTTTTAATCACATGCTTAACATAAAGAATGGCAATTTATCAGTATCATCAATAAATCATGCAAAAGGGGAGTTGAATTTTAGTTATGGGTATTTGCATCCCCAGCGAAGGAAATAAGAAGTTCTCTCCACAAGTTAGAATGTCACTTACAAGTGACAGAATACAGGTATAGATTATTTTGGGTTTTACAGTAAGGAAGATCAAAATAAAAATAAGAGCCTTTAAAATATGCTGTTGTAAATTTATACCTGAAAAAATTATGTTTAAGAACTTTTATTAAAAAATTAGAGTAGCTATAGTTAAATCAGCATGGAGCACTGTTAAATTAATCCGAGCTAATGAAAACATCAGTGCTGCCCCAATAAAGCAAATAAGAGATGAAGCAAAGAGCATCTACTCAGGGAAGTACTGGGGAAAAAAAGTCTGAGGCATTCACTGTTAAGGTAGGAGTATGACAATGGTACAACATCTCACTACTTCATTATCCAGTAGTTCACAAGGAACTCAACAGATCTCCAGCAACACGTTCCTGCTTTCATGGCACCCTTGCTGACATATTACTCAAATTTCAGTTAAGTAGTCCCACAGGAGCCAGGAGGTAAGCACAAGTCTGCTCTACAACCAAGATGAGAGCAGCTATAACCATTTTTTTACCACTCCCTGCTATTCCTTCTGCTATTCTCAAGTAACTTCTTCAAGAAAAAGTAATTGAGGTGCTGCAGGATCCCACTTTGAAGCTCCTTTACCTGTAAGTAGACTGAGGGTAAAAAACATCCTACTGACAGTGGAAAGCATCTGATAACAGGCTCTTTCCAAAGTAGCAACTCAGGCTAGGCCAACTTGCTTCCTGACACAAGGCGGCAGTCTGCAGCCAACTAGCCCACCAAACTTATTCCTGCAGGACTTGTTTTCTGCTTGCCAGTTGGCTACCGACTCCCTTTATGACATCACTCCGGTGTAGCTAGCCAGCCCCATGCTCCCTTACCTTTCAAGAACATGCAAATCAAGCGTTTCTTGGATGCAAGAAGTCTGTTTTCTACAAATAAGTAAAAAATAAAAGAAAAAAAGCACTAGCACTGGTTTTTCACTCCATCACCAGCCACTTTTAAATTAATATTAGTTAATTAATACTTCATGACATTCACAGATAAATAATGCTTTTCTTATGCAAAGAACCTTCTCCCAAACCAAAACATAACAAATTTTTATCTGCACTGGAGCATATCCAGATACTATGTGCCAGAAGCACATTTTTTCTTTTTTAATTGAACATTCAGATATCTATAATTTAACGGACCTGGAGGTAACTGTGTCACACAGCTGTTGATGTGGGTTGAAAACAATAAATCAACAACCTGAGGAAGAAAAACGCACAATGAGGTTGAGACACAAATCAGTAACGTCAAATATCCTTCTGCTCATTTCTCGATTGTCAGGTATTTTGCATTCACTTTTAAAATTAGTAAAATATATCAAATCAGAAACTTTACTTCCAAAAAATCCAAGATAATAATATAAAATTTATAAAATAACTGAACTATCAAAATTACTTAAATTGTGAAAATATTTCCTTCTAAACTAGGTAATTTTGCATCTCTGGAATAAGTCACGTTCGCATTTCACAAACAAACAACATGAGTCTGAACACTTCATAAAGCTGCTGTTTCTATTTATACCAAGGCCCATGGTATTTGCTTTAAGCACACGTGAAGTAGAGCAGGATGGCAAGGGCAGGGTTTATGTGTGAGGCAGATTCTATCGCCTCCTTATCCCCACACCATGGTAAAAATATGCTCTAAAGAGAAAAGCTTTATTTTATTATTACTGATATGTAATTTATAACAGAGAAACAAAAGGCACAGAATAGGGAAACTTTTCCATGCAGAGCACTGTTATAACACATTAAAACGTTCAGGGCCCTGAAACCAAACTAATTACAAAGCAACAACAGATGAACCACTGATCCACAAAGGAACCATTTTGCTCATTAGATTTTTATTTTTGTTTTGTAATGCTTTAAGTTGCGCCTTTAAGTATCAGTGTGACTTCCTTACAGTTTACTGTTTTCCCCCTGCAGGCCTTTCTCATAGCCATTACGCTTCGCAGCATACCAACTGAATGTCTGACTTTGTGCCAAGAATTATTACTGGTGGACTTTCATAAAATCCCTCTTTTTACAGAAGCCTTACATAAACTTTTTGAAAACCCACATAATTTTTTTATGCAGAAATTCAGTGTTCAGACTTTTACAATTTCATGCAGATGAAGAAATGTAATGCAACCTTTGGGAAAGAAGTCCAGATTCATTTTCCTACCCACAATGTATCATCATAAATAATCAAAGAAACAGTAACATGCTTATTCTGATATTCACTCACATAGTTGCTAAGATACTAGCTACATTTTATTATTACGCCATTTTATATGAAATTCTTTTCAAAAAAATTATTTGCATTACAGCAGTTTATTCCATTACATTCAAGATTGTTTAAACTTTTATTCACGTGCAGGCTACCCTCCCTTTCAAATTTCATACAAAACAAAATCATTAATTTTTTTCACGACTATGCAGCATTCATGCTCATTCTAAATTTGACTTCTATATATTTTATCTTTTGCAACATTATCAAGCATTTCCATACCGCAGGATCCCTTCCACATTTAGAGTTTCTAATATCATTATTTCATACTGTACTATGTCTTTCACCATCAGTTGCAAACTTCATTTGTTCCTTCAAAAACATGTCTCTTTTCAGTTTAGATTTTACTTTTTTATTTTCAATACTTAAGAATGTATCATGTAATTTTCCATACTTTCATTATTAAGTAAACTGTCTTGCAATAAGCCTTTCTTACCTATATGGTCAGT
Source organism: Ara ararauna (assembly GCA_028858755.1). NCBI lineage: Eukaryota > Metazoa > Chordata > Aves > Psittaciformes > Psittacidae > Ara > Ara ararauna. Next base: position 123,604,808 of record CM054376.1, on the reverse strand, counting down.
CTACAGTCTATTTGGCATAACTTCATATTATTACATCCTCCTCCTCCTTTCCCAGCATTTTGGAGCAATATGCTTTTCACTGCAAGGATATTTTTATTGAGAAAAACTTGAAAAAATATGAAGCCTTCCTTTTCAAAAACAAGCTCCTTAACTTCAAAACATTAGGAATATACTAAATTCCTTGGCAATTTTTTCTTACTACCTCTCCAATGGTGCATTATCATCTCTCACTCTACTCAAAGAATCTTACCTCATGTCCAAATTAGCCTTATCTCAACCAGTAAGTCATGCTAACTAGAAGACTAGTGAGTCCATTAGAAAGCAGAAATTTTGTCCCTGTATCTGTTTTTACAGATTAAGGTTAATCTTAATTTATACAAGAAATTATGTTTTGCCATTTAAAATATTATTTTAGTATCTAAATTGCAAATACTTTCAATGGGTTTGAAAGTAGGAGGTAGCTTATTAATAAACTAACAACTTTGAAAAAAAAAAAAAAAAAACAAACCTCAAAATACTTTTGACACATTTTATATCAGGATGTTACTGCATCTGACCCAGTGACTTCAGCTCCCCAACATAGTCTGGAAAAAAATAAATTAGTAGAGATGGCATTTTAAAATTTTGTTGCCCTCTCTTCTGATTGACTTTGATGACCGTATCCAGCCTTTCAGAAGCTGGTAAAGTGTTTAATAAATTAGATTATCATTTCAGATTCTAATTGATTTTAACCCTCAACTAACATTTTTCCTAAGCCTAAGTCTACACTTCAAAAGCTTTTTGGAAAAATATATTGCTTTTCCAGAGGCTTACAATGGTAACAGTCCACTTAGAGTGTTTCTGCGATAACTGCATACACATATATAACAAGAAGCACCTATATACTCCCAATATAGAGTTCCCCCTCTAGGGAGAAGGAAAATTTACTAAAGACTTGGTGATGAGATAGATTTTGGGTTTTGTGTTTTGTTTTTTCTTTTTAGTTTGTTCCATTTCATGTGAGTATTACGACAAGCCCACAAAATCAGGAAGACAAATTCAGATAATTCTACTCCTAAAAGTTAGCTTTACTTCACACGCAACTGCATTCCCTTAGTGTGGCTGGTCACAGAACAAGTGACTTAGACTAGAAGCCAAGTTATGATTTCAGATTAGAAAAGACCAAAAGATTTATTTCTTTTGAAATAAATTCACTCAGGAGAAAGATGACAGAGTGCGAAGTTATATGTATTTACGTAACTCTGCCTAGAGATGAACAGCCAACATAACGTACTGTGCTCTTTCTATGACCTCTCATACTTAATTCAGCATCAGTTTTGAGCAGCCTGAGAAGCCAAAAAAAACATATATTCTCAGCAATTATGCTTGTTTGGCCAGCCTATAGGCAGTAAAAAATAACATATGGTATGCTAAAGACCTACATTTTATACCAGGTTCTTATTTTTTATCATTAAAGCAGTGAATCAAAATTACAGGGCTTTAATTTCCCTCAAAATGGACAATGACTAGATGAGAACCAAGGTCCCTTTCCTAAGAACTTGCAGCAGTGTAGGCTGCTGGCTGCAGAGACTGCAGCTGCTAGCCACTCTGAGCTGATTATTGGCACAGTGAGGAGTATTTAACTGAAGCCAGTGGATGTGATAGTTGAGGTAAAGGGCTCACAAAGGAAGACTGGAGGCTTAGTTAACAAGTCTGTTTGTGCTTAACAGTACATTAGTAGCTTAACCTATTTAAGGAATCAAAAACAGACAGGTAAATGATACCTTTAACGATCTGGGCCATTTCTTAAAGTCAGTGAAACTAAGAGGGATGCTGCAGATGCCCCAAAGAATGAGGGCAATCTGTCCCACCAGGACACAAAGTCACCCTACTGATGTATGCCCATCTGACTGCTGTTATGTGGAACAGCAATGACTGTATGAGCCTGCTAACTAGGTTAATCACCCAGCTCTCAAGTGATTTAACCTATACCTGTTTTCCAATTTATATTTGGAAGCTGACAATGAATCAGGTATGAACAATCTATTGTATTAAAAGTATCTTTAATGGTACATAGAATTTAACAATCTCCTTGAAATTATTCAGAATTATACACCTATTAAAATACATAAGATTACCACTTAATAGCGTCATCTACCTTTGCAACTTAAATTAGCTAGACAATTTTCACAAATGTAATCACTGACTTCTTAATGAAATTTTTTATTCATTTCCAGAAGTGACACTTTTATAATTAGGGCTGTCTCATTAAGATGGTATCCCACCAACCTAAAATGCTTAGAAAGGAAGGGCAGCCATTTGAAAGTGTTAAAGTACACATTAAACATCATTTATAGGAACAATATACTGTATTTTTTCTTAGGATTTTCTTCTTCCTTATTAAATGAAGTGCTGTTTTTTCTGCATGTTAGACAACCACTAAACCCTGATGTGACAAAGACTGTAAAAATCCTACATGGTTTATGAACCTAAGTATGTTATATCCCTTCAGTCAAGTAACGACATGAAGTATCTCTGTTATAATAACAAGAACACCTCCAGATCATTAAGCTCTAAACCACTAGATAAGATCATCTGTGACCAAGTTCACATATTAATGACTACTAATATATAGCCCATGTGAAGGAATTTCAAGACTCATTTTAGTTGAGAAGTATTTTTGTTTTAAAATCTCAATGAGAATTGTCATCTTTAAGAAACCTCAGTTATCTCCTAATTGTGTATTGGTAACTCATCACACTAATTTATACTGTTCTGTCACTCAGGCATATATATAATTAGGCTCATCACCTTGCTGCCATCAGAGTTTAAAAAGGCAGCCGAAGGATTTTTAAGTCTTTGGGTGTCAGAATTTAAGTTTTCTTAAACTCATAAGAATTTTACCTATCTGCAATCCCCAAGGGGTCCTGTTTCTTCAAAAGGGGGCTGTTCTACCAGCTATTTGAAGCCTGTGGGCTGAACAGAAGACCCTATCAGTTGCTACATCATGCAAAATCATAGCTTTTGAATCTGTCAATGTAAAAATTAATTGGGAAATTCCTTCTAAATTATGTATTTCAAATTTGTGAATAAATACACAAAAATAAATTAATTGCAAAGCAAGAGCCATTCATACATGTAAAATAAAGAAGTTTCTCATTTTACAATATATTTGTATCTCTTATAGCCCAGTGCAAGTAGTGGAATCTTATTACTTCATAAACTCACAAGATCACAATGTTATTAACTGGAAAAATACACTGAAGTTTTTCTTCTGTGAACTACAGAATACCAGTTAACAATTAGAATAGCAGTGTTTGTAGATTTTTCCCTTTCCCTTGACAACTCTATAAATAAGGGCTGAGGGCCCCCAGGTCACCACTGGCCCTGACTTTCTCTGACCCTGGGGCTCCCCCGACAACCCAGCACCCCTGGGACCATCAGCTCCTGCCCCAGCAGTGCTGCAACAGAGCCGGTCTCCAGCTCCTCACAGCTCTACCTTGCTCAGCCATAGGTCTCCCTCTGGTAGGCCCACATCTGGCCTGTCCCGGTCCCCAGGGAGATGTCTGACACTCAGGGCTGGGTCTGCTCCAGTGCCCCCTGGCTGCCCTGCTCTTGGCTGGGGCTGGGATGGGTCCTGGAACCAGGTGCTGCCCTGACAGAACCCCAGATCCCAGGGAGACCCCAGATCTAGCACCTAGACACTAACTGTCCAAATGATTAAAACACCCACAGCATTATTTATTTGTATTTTTAAAAAATCATAAAGTGATAAAAATCTACATACTACACAGCCACATTAAATATGTGCTAATATTTAAAATACAAAAAATATTATAGAGATGCCACAACTTTGAAAGCTCATCTTGTATTTTTTGCATTGTTCTTGAATAGTGAATGAAAGACTATAGAAATATGGCAAGATCATATATCAGTTAAATGAACTTGTACAGTAAACACACCCATTTAACAGCAATGCAAATCATTTTTCCCACACAGTTTTGCATTAACCAGTGTTGTTAAAGCTTTGCTTTATATTATTCAGCTGTTTCAGCGTATATATCTGTGGCTATGTTTAATTGCTTTAAGGCAGCTAGAAATATTACATACCTATTACTGATGTTCAGAAAAGACAACAAACCATTCCCTTTTTTTAAGAGTCTAGTTCAAAAATAAGCAGAAAATTAACAGATACCTAAATGGAACAGATAAAAGATGCAAGAATGCAAGACTTGCAAAAACTCTTCAACACAAGAGGCATATTTCTGAGAAAGCTTGATGAAAAGCAAGAAAACCTGGAATTTATCCACCCATACTGGGACACTACAAACATAAAGACTTCTTTGGTCCTACCATGAACCTGAATAGCATCGACTGAATCGGTATTAATACTGTCCTGGGTTTAGCAGTAGCAGACATTTTTCCTCCTTCTTAGTAGCTGGAGCAGTGCTGTGGTTTTGACTTTCAGCCTGGGAACAGCGCTGATAACACCCATGTTTTCAGTTGCTGCTCAGTAATGTTTGGTTTGACCAAGGACTTTCTGAGTTTCATGTTCTGCCAGGAAGGAGGAGAAGCCAGGAGGAAGCAGAGACAGGACACCTGACCCAAACTAGCTAAAGGGGTGCTCCACACCACAGCATGTCATGCCACAGTAAAAACTGGGGGCAGTTACCCGGAAGGGCTAGGTCACTGCTGGGGTTGGTCTGGGTATTGGTCAGCAGGTAGTGAGCGGCTGTATTCTCTTTCCTTGTTATTTCCCTTATCATTATTATTACTGGTGGTAGCAGCAGTGGTTTGTGTTATACCTTAGTTACTGGACTGTTCTTATCTCAACCTGTAGGAGTTACATTCTTTCAATTTTCCTCCCCATCCCTGCAGGAGCGGGGCAAGAAAGGTGGGAGGGAACGGGCGAGCAGGTGCGTGGTTCTGGGTTGCCGGCTGGGCTTAAACCACAACAAATATGAAGGAGGAATTGCTGTATATACAACTGTATAAATTTTTCTGTGGTCATAAAGATGGATTTAAAAAGTATATTAATTTGTAAATGGAAATTATCTCATTACTATACATTAATAAAAATACATAGCTCCATTCCTTGAAAGTCATTGCTGCACAAGTATTAATATTTACTGCTAAACTGAATATTGAAAAATGTACTGTACATCTTTCAAAATACTCAGTTGTGCAATGTACCAAGCAAGGAAGCAATGAAATGCAAATCTTGCTTTCTTAGATATCTCATGAGCAGTTTCCACAACCTAAAATCTACAGGGCTCATTGGCCTGTAGCATAAAACCAGAAGTTTCAGATTCACTTAGTGTCATCCAGCATTGACATTAAATTTTGCTAGTCTTGCACAGGTTCTTTCTGTATCTGTTAACACCAATTTGCTCCCCATCACCCCTTTCAAAAGTAGCTTGAAAGCTTTAGTATTGCAGGTACGTATAGAGACACTGTGGTTTTTTGAGTAACAGAGGAAATGAGTGAGCCAGTCAGATCAAAGCCTGGGCTACACCTGAGAAACACTAAAAAGGTAAAGAAACAGAAAGAAAATAATTTTGTAGGTTTGATGAATTGCATTATGACTGACCTAGGGTTAAACAGCATTTCAAAGGCAGACCTAAGCATTCCTTAGCTTTTCTAAATCACAGTTCAGTGTCTTTGTTTTACAAGACTAATTTTTTTGCTGTGCGCTCACAAGTACAGACTCACAACTATATAGTCCCACTTCTTTTGTATCTTCAAACAATTTCTGCAGACTGAATTAGTAGAACCAAATGTGACTACCGCTGATCTTCACTGCTCTATTTATATTCATAAGCAGGCAAGTAGAAGCACAGTTACATTGTCTGTAACTTATCAGAAAGAGTTGTATGTGTGTTTTATCATGTAAGCACAAATTATACCTTCAAAAGAAAGCTTCTCTTTCAAAATATGGCTGCTATTTCCTTTAATTAAAAAAAAACAAACAACCCGACAAACAAAACCAAGGACAGTGAGCAAGCTGGTCCTGGTGGGACCTGCATAGGTATATAACTTAATGCGTTAAGTAATGTATGACATACTGAAACTGTGAGATCAAGAGCAACAACTGTGAGAGCCAGTAAATCAGCATTGTGACAAGTGACTATTAAGCTGAAACAACGAATGCTTATCACAAATACGATTAGACACAGTCTGGTAAGATCTGCCATTATCTCAACTCTTCATGCCCAACGTTGGGGGACAAAAAGTACTGTCGTGGTTTAAGCCCAGCTGGTAACTCAGAGAAACCACACAGTCTCTCTCTCACTCCCCCCCCCACACACACACCCCCGCTCCCAGAGGGATTGGGAAGAGAATCGAAAGAATGTAACACCCACGGGGTGAGATAAGAACAGTCCAGTAGCTAAGGTATAACACAAAACCACTGCTGCTACCACCAATAATAATAATGATAAGGAAAATAACAAGGGAAGAGAATACAACTGCTCAGCACCTGCCGACCAATACCCAGCCCAACCCCAGCAGTGATCTAACCCTTCTGGGTAACTGCCCCCAGTTTATATACTGGGCATGATGTGCTGTGGTATAGAATACCTCTTCGGTCAGTTTGGGTCAGGTGTCCTGTCTCTGCTTCCTCCCGGCTTCCCCTCCTCCTGGACAGAGCATGAGGCTCAGAAAGTCATTGGTCAGAGTAAACATTACTGAGCAGTGACTGAAAACATGGGTGTTATCAGCGCTGTTCCCAGGCTGAAAGTCAAAACCACAACACTGCACCTGCTACTAAGAAGGAGAAAAGTGACTGCTACTGCTGAACCCAGAACACCTATGTTCTCTGATTAGATATTGTCTTGTTAAAATCACTTTACAAATAATTACAAAATTTAATTGAAAACCAAATAGAAATGATGTAACAATGGTTAATATTTTGCTTACTCATATAATACATAAGAAATACAGGCTTTGGGATATTTAAGAGCTTTTTCCTTAAAATAAAGAAAAATGCAATGCCTCACCATCCCAAGCTTCACTTCACAGGAGGCAGGAGACACTTTAGAACAAGAAAAGGTTATCCACAATCTACAAAGTCAATCTGTTCACCACTGACTGAATGCAGTTGTAAGTTGACTTGATTTGCTTGCAGTGATTCTGCCAGGTGAGTTACCCTTAACAAAGAAAGTAAGAAATGATCTCCTGTGGGTTGTCTCCTCACTCCTTGATGCAATTGTTCCTCAGTCCTGCTACAGAAATGCAGATTAACATTGCCAAAATGTTTTAATTTTTTTTAATGAAAGTAATAATGGAATTAATGTTATCTATTTGAGAGAGGAAAAAATCTGAGTTTCTCAGTTTTTCAGAGCAGACCATTTCATATGGAGTGAAAGAGTCATCTTCTGTAGGGGACAGATAGAAAAATTAAAAATTTTGTTCTTTCAGGGACATTCCTACCAACAAATTGGTTGTAAATAAAAAAAAATAAAAACAAACAAAAAAAAACAACCTGCTCTGTATAAGTATCACATTTTAATTTTCATAACATTTTAACACTGGTATAGAACAATGAAAAAGTACGAAACATTGTTTTGTTAAATTAAACTTAATGTTCTATTTTGAGATGTATATTGATTACCTGCTTCAATTAGTGGAAACCAAACTCTCCACAAAAATGCCATATGGCAGGAATTTAGAGAACATCCTGTATGTTATTCCCAATATCCTCCAGCAGTTTTCTTGAAGTTGCAAGCCTTTCAACTAGTCTGTTCTCCTAACCTGTCTCTCCAATATGAATTTGACTCAAAAATAAAGCCACTAATGTCAAATGCAGTGTATTAATTACTTTTGGAGAAAAGGGTTAGGAGACTAGACTGGTTAGATGATAGACGGCAGAGAAAGCTCCTTAAATAATCCACTGACAGTTTCTTAAATAAACCAGGTGCAAAATATCTAACTATTGGAAAACTATATGGGCATATAGGCTGAGTTTAATTAAAAAGAAAAAAAAAACAAACAAACAAACAAAAAAAAAAAACAAAAAAAAAACAAACAAAGACAAACAAAACCAAAAAAAATCCAAAAAAACAGGGAGGAAACTTACTTGATTTTAAACCGGAGAACAACTACCTAAATAGAAGCATGTCCTCCTTATTTCTAAATACTTTGCCTTGAAAAAAGGTAGAATTACAAACATCAAACCACACCATAGAATTTTCTTGTCCTTATCTCTCAAGCTATGAACAGAGGCAATCAACTCTACCAATGAGCAATACTAAATAAAGCTGGAATCAACATGTTTGACCAGGAAGACAGATAACAAGACATAATTGCAGTGGAAGACAAAATAACTATCATTCATTGTTTTACTAAAACAAAAGAGAAATGGACAGACAGGAATTTTTACACCTTCATAAAGTACCAATCTATTTTAGATCTTGAAAAAAAAAAAAAAGAGAGTGAGAAAAAAGCACATCTGTGGCATATCCTCCTAAAGTAATCATTACCAAAAACGGGCTACTCTTCTCTCTGTTATCATGTTTACACAAATGAGAAGAATTCAGTGAAATAGAGGATGGTAACAGAATATACTCATGCAGATTTCACTGCTTTAAAATTAAAGTTTAGCAATTAATTGTTTTTAAAATTGAATTTCTAATGAACTGTTTTTACCTTTTGCACTATAGAGTGTTGGTTTTTTTCTGATTTCCTTTGTAAAAAAACCCAGACAAATCCCCAAAACTTTATTTCCATTTTAGCGGTAACTATTTATTCCAGCTGAAGAAAATCTTCGTCCTTTCAAATATGCAAATTCAAAATAGAAAGACATGGTTTAGGGTGAAGCCTTCTGTCCATAGCAGGGGGGGTTGAACTAAATGATCTTAAGGTCCTTTCGAACCCTAACTGTTCTATGACTCTATAACTATTTCTAAGTGAAAACTATAAACATTACATTATGGTGTTCCAAACTTTTTTAATGTCTGTAAAAAAAGGTCTGTGACTTTTCTAATGTTAGTTTTTTTCTTAACAATATCCCAGTCATAACATGGTCTGAAAAATAAGTCTGACTATCAGAACAAGAATTTTTCGTGAATAATATCCTTTTCCATAAAATGCAACCTTTCCTCCTAATGTGGAATTGTATTTTTTCCTCAATAAACCATTTTTTTCAAATATGCATTTATACTAAACTGTTCTAAAATATTCTTATAAAACAGTGGAAAAAATTCTAAAAATATTATAGATATTTTCTTTTCCATGGAAAATCTGAACTATAATGATTTAAAAAACCAATGTTTTAGATAATAAATAACATTTTACGTGGTGATTATGAAATTAGATTATTTTGGGTATTTTTTATCTTTTTTTTTACTAATAGTGAGTAGAAACTTTAGTGCAGTAGCAACAGAATTCTAATAGAAATTCTAAGTTAAATATTCCATGTAAACCTACTCTCACAAGTTATTAAAACTGCTTCCAACAACTTTGTATATTATGAATACAAAAATTATTTACAGAAGCAACAAGCTGCAGAAGTTTTTTGGGGAAAATGTTGGACATAACGGAAGGGAACCTGAATTTTCAATAGCAGTCTAAATAGATCAAATATTGATTTCATTACTGGAAATTGAAAGAAGGATCCTGAAGGACACTAAGGGTACAACATAATCAAATTATGTAACCTATACTACTACATTACAAAGCGATCACCCTGTCAGAAAAACAAATATGCTACTTATCTTCGGCTTGTAGAGCATCATCCTTTTCAAATAAGAAGACATCACAAGCCTGTTAAAATTCTGTTAATGTACAACCTTCCATGTGAATATTCAAATAATATCCATGGTGACTTTGACTTGTGTCACACACTTTATACTCATAAAGTAACTCACTTTTGGAGGAGAATGTACAACAATCATGAGTCACAACTGACTCACGGAAAAAGAGGAAGTAGGGAAGTTGTGTTCTTCTTCAAGGATATGTTCTGTGCAAAAATGACAATTCTGCAGTGATGATGCAAAAATGTGCTCTTGCTCTTCTCAAAAGCAGAGTCATCAAGAGAACCTGAAAGTATTTTGTATTTAGTAGTATCAATACCTTTTATTTTTTCATTCTTACTTGGAGAAAATACTTGAACTGATAAGTCCGCTAAATTCAACTTGTTACTGGACTTGGTCACATCTGTTTTCAGATTAAGTGCACCTGGATCAGTAGCTTGCAGTTAATTCATATCATGTATGCATTCTTTTCTTTATTCATTGCTTGCATGCAGACAAGCACACTCATGTATAAGACAGGCATATTTACAAATACGTGAATACTTTCTTCAACAATACAATGTTGAAAAGGCGATAGGTAAGGCTGATTTCTCATATAATTTAAATCTTTGTGAAGGTGAGGATATCAGCTGGTGATGTCATAAGTGATAAATCTAAAAAGTTGGATGAAGTCCACGATATTTTTTTTTTTTTATTTTTTTTTAATTTTACAGTGGCTCAAAAGTGACTGCACTGGTTTTGGAGCACAAACACTTTACTTCTATCTTAGGAATAGCATACAAGCTGAAGTGAAAAAGTTGCTCTCAGTTGCAAATGGTAGAAGTCTGCAAAAGCATTCCCGAGATCTCTCAGTACTGTTGTTACTCATCTCATTAGGCCTTTGTTTAGACATCTCTTTGTGAGCAGCTGGTGTGTGTGCACTCTAGAAATGAGCACTAGGTGTTATGAACTTGGCAGCAATTGCCTTTATGTTATCTGTAGTCATTCTCCTATCTCTGCAGAAATCAAAGAACTGTAAAGCTAAAACAGTTCTTCATGTACAGGTGTAGGAAATTTCTGGTTTACATTCAGATCATTGCTACATGACTTCAAATAAACTACTTTTTGTTTGAATAACGGGTAGGAAACAAGAATTTTATTCTCAATTGGAGAATGAGATCTAAAGACATCTGTATGTGTAAAGTCTTACTTCATTAAGCCACTTTTGTGGCTTCTTTAAAGGGTTTTTTAGCATTCCATTATCACCATGCAAATTAGGTAATATTGGTAAGTTACTTTAGAAAACAAAGAGAAATCATAATGAAGGACTCAAAAATGCAGCACTGCGTTAGGACAAGTAGCATTTCAGGTATTTTATAGTTACCTGCTAGTATTCTAGGAGGCAAGTACTTTGGTATATTGTATCCAGAGAAAAAGTGATTCTTCTCACTTCTCTTTCTTTAATCGTAGAATCATAGAACAGTTATGGTTGGAAAGGACCTTAAGATCATCTAGTTCCTAAACCCCTGCCAGGGGCAGGAACACCTTCCACTGAACCATGCCACTCAAGGCTCTATCCAACCTGGCCTTGAACACCGCCAGCGATGGAGCATTCACAACTTCCTTGGGAAACCCATTCCAGTGCCTCACTACCCTTGCAGTAAAGAACTTCTTCCTCATATCCAATCCAAATTTCCCCTGCTTAAGTTTGAACCCATTACCCCTTGTCCTACTACTACAGTCCCTAATGAGGAGTCCCTCCCCAGCATCCCTATAGGCCCCCTTCAGATATTGGAAGGCTGCTATGAGGTCTCCACGCAGCCTTCTCTTCTTCAGGCTGAACAGCCTTTCTCAGCCTATCTGTCCGAGAACACAAATAATGACCAGTAAAAAAAATTTATTTTTCTGTATCTTCAAGCATAACACTGATATTTTCTTGTATTACCTTAAATTGTTACTGGTCTTTTTGTAATCCTATCATAGCTCTGCAATACATATGTAAGAAGTAAAATTATCAAGGATGCATTCAAACAGTAAATAACTGGTTCAGATTGAAGCACAACTGACTTATAAAGAATTGTAACCAGATGAAATAGTGAAATCAGAAATATATAGTGATGTTTTTAGCAGCAAATGTAAGCATTTCAGAAAGTTTGATTCAGATTATTTGGGCTCTTGTGTATCTATCTATTTTGGAAATCAGATTACCAATTTTTCAGACTTAAAGGTAAGTTCCTGAATAATCTTCACTGATCCTTATTAAATAAGCAGAAGTTTCTATTTGCACTGAAATAAAACCATCTGCCCATGCAGAATATAATTTCTGAAGATGTAATCTGAGAATTTATAAATGCATAGACATGTCTAATTTTGTGAAAAACTCTGCTGTTGCTTAAAAGCTTTTCTTGAAATCTTTGATTATTTTTTTTTATTATGGATTTCAGTAAACGATACATCCTCAAAGCCACCCATACCATCCAAATACTGCATCTCTGGAGGGAGTCTATGAACGCAAGATATTATTAGATAGTTTAGTATGCATATAACTGCATGCCACAGTTGTGACCAGAAGTAGTAGCAGTACAGACTGAAAAAGGATCAGTGGGATTACAAAAAAAACCCAAAACCCACATTTCTTTCTTAATAAAGGAGGCAGTTGAATTTGTAGTGAAGCTAAGATTCTAAGCAGTTACATGGAAAAAAAAATGAGCCACAGAACTTAGCTGATTATTCAGTAAAACAGTATAACTGGGATAATTCAATTGATCTGTTCTCCCCCTAATGTCAGAATTTTAAATAAGTTTTGGCTGACAAATTGTGTGTAAGTTTATAGCATATAAAGCCAGCAACTCACATAATAGTCAGGTATCCGAATCTGATTCGAACATGTATAAATTACTGAACAATAAGAAATTCTCTAGCTTAAAATAGCCTCTTTTCTTGGGATACTTCTGGTACCAAGATTCTACTGCTAATGACATATTACTAGACCAGGGGCAATTATATCTATGTAGTGTTCATTATTTCAGAAGTACTGTCTTCTACACTTTTTGAACCAAACAATCTACAACAATGTGCTTACACGCCAATTAGATGAGATAGTATTCATCCTTCACCTTTTAAAAAGAAAACACTGCAAATTTGTTCTTCATTTCTTAGTCTCTTGCACACTTATTATTTCTATTGTCAATGTCTAATTTTTTAATTTCACATTATTAAGCAAAGGAAGTATAATACACAAAGTTAATGTATAAATATACACTAAATATAATTTAAAAATAATCTGTGAATTCTGTCTCCAAAGCACATTTCTCCAGATGGCACTTTATTCAGTAGTACCAAAGAAAGAGTAACTTTATTTTTCAGGAGATCAGAAAATCTATTTTCTGAATGTAGTATTTATCTTAGTGTTCAATGCCTATAATGCCTATAATGACAGCATTTGTCATTACAACTGCAAAAAAATACAATAATCAAAATTTTGCACCACTGACTCAAATACTCTTGTGAGCCTTGTTTTGATAGTGAGAATGTCAAGGAGCACTTTCGATTTAGGCGTAGTGAAAATATTCACATTTGCTTAGCTAGGCAAGCTAAAAATTAACGATCAAAAATTGCCTTGCCAAATCCAAACTTATTCTAAAACCCCTATCATGCCCAACTATTTCCAGAAGCCCTTATGTGTTTCTTCCCTAACTCACTAGAATAAGTCTAAAACACTGCCCAAAGAACTCCAGAAGCAACTGCATGCATTTTAAGAAGCACTGCATTGTCATGCATGTGCCCATACTTCTGGATTACCCATGAAATTGCAGACATGCCAGAGGCTATTTGTGCATTACATTTTTGTTATTACTCTTTCCATTTATTTATCATTATGTTCCCTCCTGCTTAGACTCTCATGGGGGGAAAAAAACCCCAAACAAACAAACAAAAAAAACCAAACAGCAAAAAAACAAACATCCAGGAAAAAACAAATCTGTAATTTGGTTACTTCACATTTCGAATAAACCAGCCTACACAGAGGACCTTACTGCAAGTCTCCAAGACTTATTTAAATCATCTGTTTTGACAGATGACTGACTGTCATAACAAACTGACTGTCACAATATAATTGGATTTTTTTTAGAACTCATACATGGTAAAGAATGCAGTAGAACAACGATAATTTAAAAAGAAAGCATTATGTGATTCTAACTAGGGAAAAAAAGCCCAAAACACTTATCCTAAAAAATATTACATAAAATAAGGTTACTGCTCTACCTGTCCCTTAACTTCTATCCATAGAAGTTTATAGAGTCCCAGAGATCATGTGAAGTATACACACTCAACAACATCAGCAAACCTGTTTTCTTAAGAGTCATCAGGAAAACTCCACAGACTCCAGTGAGAGCTAAATTATGTGTACTTTAGAAAAGATCATATCCCCAACATAATTTTATGGTTTTGAGCAAATACTTGTTAGTATAGGTAAATATTTGTTAATATAGAAGACAGCCTGAGTAAGTAAGACACTTCTGAAAGCTGATTCTTAAACTTTCTGCATTTTCTTTGCTTTTAATAGAGACATTAAGGAAGGAGTATGTATTTTAAAGAAGCTACTTTTTTTTGTTTTGCATTTTTGTCTTGATGTGCTGTTCTTGGATGTCATCTGAGCCTCTACCATTCACTTTCAAGGAACATGAGCAAAGAGTAGCCTGTCAGAGTTGAGCTTTATAACATTGCCTTATTTTTTCCAGTTTTTGTTCAGCATAGGACAGAATATAACAGTTCAGTTGGAAGGGACCTACAATGACCATCCATTCCCAAATGCCTGAGCAAGTTAAATCATATCCAGACCATTGTCCAAATGCCTCTTAAACACTTGCAGGCATGACTGTAGCTGTTACAACTATACCTGTTACGAAAACTAGAAAAATTAAACATGATTATAGCTAAAAAAGTTATGAAAACGATTTTGTCTACAATTTTCATGGAAACAGCTTCATTTATAAGGATGTTGATAACCATCTGTGTGCCATTCTGTTGACCAGCACCATTGTATTTTTATCTCATGCGTCTTCATAAGCATTCAGATTACAAGCCATCAATAGTTAATGTAGCAGTTGATGTACCTGGTTCAAGCTAAAATAACCGATAGCAATATTGTATGAAACAGATGTTGAAGGAGATGGAAGAACATAGACTGGTTGCTAGCTTCAGGCATTCACAACATGCTCCTCCTCCTCTGAATACTTATGTTTCTGTTTCTGTCTCTTTTCTTGTATCCCAGTTTTTTCTTCTGCTGTACTGTCTCATCAGTCTTCTTCAGTCATCAAGTATTTATTACAAAGTCTACAGCTTTTAAGAGAAAAATCTCCTGCTGAATAAATATTCACAATATACTACTGAACACACAAAACTCCAATGGCAAGGAAATAAACTCATAATTGAAAAGAACTGAAATAATTACTTGTACGTACAATTATATATACATATATATACACAAATATATATACAATATGATTGTGCTCTGTGGTGAATATGGTGGCAGTTTAAAAATAACACTGTCAAGAGGAGCCAGCTAGAGCATTGTTCTACTTACACCATTTATAGAGCTAGTCTGTATTTTGACAGATAATATTAGTTAAGAGTCGTCTACCATAATAATATTGGTATTAAACACTATGCAAACAAATTTTACTTATGTAGAAAAAGAGCAGTCATGTATACATGTTCTGTAAGTGACTGAGAAATGTAACACTTAAATCTTTCCTCAATGTTCCTAAGGTTGGACACAACTAGTATTTCAGCTGTGTGTTCCACTTAAACCACTGTAACTTAATAATGCCAAGTTTCCTTTGAATTCCTCTGTCTCTCCATGATACGTTTAAATTCTGTAACAAAATGTATCTATCTCTATACTTACCCTGCTGGAATTAATAGCTATTTTTAATATCTGGTCTTTTGTATATGCTATCAATATGCTCACCTTAATATCAATATGTTGAGATAAACCTTAAACTAGCAGAAAAGTATCATTCCAATTTAAGAAAACATTTATGTTCATATTTAGCAATCTAAACTGATTTTGGAAGTCACAAAGACTTGATCCTTGTACTGACTTTAGTGGGATCTACATAGGTTCAGAACACTTGAAAATGAAGACATTTTTATTTAGAAGCCTGAACAACTGTTGTCTAAGACAGTGGAAATTTTCTAGAGATGGCAACAACCACTCGACTGAGATTAAATTTTACACATGAATACTGAGTGCACCACTGGGCTTCCAACATAAAAAACTCGGAACTTCCACATCAGACACATGAGACAGGATCTGCATTTCACTTCTTGTAATTATTTTTAAATTATTCTGTGAAAATGTAAAAACAAAAAAAAACTAAAAAAAAAAAAAAAAAAAAAAACAAAAAAAAAAAAAAAAAGCTTTACCTTGGAATACAAAAAAAATGATGGAGACCTTACAAAAGCCATTTGTACAAGACAAGGGCTTTAGTACTTAAAAAAAAGGACTTATTATTCATTCAAATACACAGGATGCTATTGGTACTCTATGTTCTTCAACATAGCCAGAAAGAAATAAACCGAGAAGAAAAGCCACCATTCCATCTTCACACAAACAAGAGCTATTTTAAGAACAATACTGTGGGTCAAACTATTCTTTCTAACTAAACAGCAAACTCCTGAAATTGCTTAGCAAGTGTCTAATCTTAAAAGAGCAATATTTATTTTCAAGTCTTTAAAAATGTGTGGGTTTTTTTCTGGTGGGCTATTTTATTTTTGTAACTATGTCACTATACTCATTTATATGTATGTTAATTTTTTGTATCTATGCACTCTATGCACACACATTTAAACAGAAAATACAACCTCAGGATAAGACCTTACTGATCTACTATTGTCTTCAAATACCTCTCTTTTCCCTGTCAGTAAAACATTAATTGTCCATCAGTGTTGGAAGAAACTGTGAGGCTATCAATAAAATTCTCTAATCACAATCCTATTAAAGCTTAATATTGATCAAATTACATAAAGTGGTTCAATAAAACAAGGTCATTACATTTCCCTCTTTGGATTTTTCCCTTCTACCGTGCCTCCAGTAATCATTTCTAAATAAGTGGTCTCTTATTAGAAGAAATAAAAACTAAATGATTACTAGTATATTTCTATTACTGATTTTATTACTGAATCATTGTAGCTAACAATTAGAGTTTAGCTAAAATCTATGGGGTACTAAGGATATCAAAATTCTTTTCAGCATTGCAGTTTCACACCCCAAACAATCCTACTATCTATATCCAGAAAGAACAGATTTTCGAATATTGCTAATACTAATATTTATTAGAGAGGGGAAAAAAAAATAAAAGGCAACATCTTGAAGAATTTATACTTAAATTAGGTCTATGCGCTTAGATCTCCACCACTGAGATTCACTGAAGTCACAATACACTCAAAGTTGCTGGAAATAAAAAAAAAAAAGACAGAAAGAGATTAAGAAAATTGAGCCGTTTCCATGCCATCTTCCTTATCAAGATCTTCCTTATCAAGACCAAATAAAAAGTTCGACTTTAATCCTTTAGTACTGTCTGTTGTAAGGTTTCATAGCGAAGATACTTTCAATAAAACTCTAAAGAGGCTAGTATAGAAACAGGCAATTCAATTGTTCTATTGTACATGTACTATTAGAAGGTCTTTTATAAAATTGTAAATTTGTATTAAACATTTAATCAAATGAAAAGTTATACATGTGTTTGCTAGCTACCATTAACAGGGTTGTCTATTATTGCTATGGAATTTCTGAGAGCATGCCATCTCAGATAGACTAGATGACCTTTAAAGGTCCCTTCAAACCCAAACTATTCTATGATTCTATGAAACATATGTATTAATATGTATTATGTATTAATATAAATTATATATAAATTAATATGTATTTCAAAAACACCCTCCTCCTAGATTTGGATAACTAGCCTTGCTTTGCAGGGGGTTTGGATACCTTGAGTTCTAACAGTCCCTCTCAGTATAAATTATTCTATGATCTCTACCAACGAATAGCATATTTAGACTGTTGTAGTTATTAAAGGTCATTTTAAATTCAGGGGTCTTATACCCATGCAGGGAAGAATTCACTTCCTATAAGTTCAGCTGTCTAAAAGTTAACCACCCAAGCTAGGCATTAATGCTTTTTTGCTAGTCATGAGAGAAAAAAAAAAAACAAACTCAGATCATTTCCAGGTTCACACTACCCATCTTACAAAATTAACTGCCCTTTCTGAAGGACTTAATTTTCCCATTTTCTTATACAGAGATTCTATGTGATTAAGACTGAATGCTTAACTTTTAGACAGCTTTATTGGTCAGAATGAATTGACTATAAAAGACATAGCATAAGTGCAGATTCTGATCATCAGAACATGAAAAGAATTATAGCCATGAAAAAAACCAAACCAAACCAAACCAAACCAAAACCCCAGAGCACAAGTAACATTAAAAATAACATAAATGCACAGTGAAACTGGAACTTAAACCTGATTTATAAAAACCCAGCAACTTCCTAAGAAAGGAGATGAAAACACATGAAGGGAAGATTTTTTAATAAAAAATTAGGTATTTTATCAGCATAAGTACAACAATGTCAGTGATGGTATGACCTTTCCATCATCTATGAATTCTCTCTAAAAACAGAATTTGTATTCAAAGACCGAACAAAATCAATGTATTACTGTAAATATCAAAGTATTAGTCAATGAATGCAAGTCATGGTCTACCATTTTCACCTAGAATAATATTTCACCTATGAAGTTTGCTTTCAAATTGTGATTATCAACAGGCTTTTCAGCCTTGCAACAGCATTTCTCAAAGCTCTGTCAGGCTCTGAAGTGTAAAAACTCCTTAGCAATATTTAAAATTTAAATATGTTGATCTTGTGAAATAAAAAACTTCAAAAAAAAGTTGTTGCAATATTATTGACTTTAAAGTTTTGATTCAAAGGACATCAAAAGAATTTAGTATTTTTATTAAAATTATATACTCATTTGAATTAAAAATCAGACCGTTGTATTTGAACTTAATTTGGAATTTATTTTCTCAGAATCATCCACAGTATAATTCTGTTATTAGCTCAGATTCAAACTGAAAGTAACTCATTCATCTGAGTGAAAAGATCTTATGCATTTTCATCAATCCTTTAATAATGAGCCCAGTAATGTCTAGATAAATTCCAGTGCAGGACAGGAAAAAGAGACTGACATACTGACAGTTATCAGAGAAATTGTCCTGACTGACAATCACCAGGATTCATTTCAGCATCTGAAAGTCTTTTAATGTGCTCACAAAGTTTTTCTACTTTATTATCACGCACAGCCACAGGACTGGGCCACATTGTTATCCCTGTTTCTGGTAATATAATATTCAAGAAGCAATGGGCACATACTGAAAGACAAGAGGTTCCTCCTGAACATCAGGAAACACTTTTTACTGTAAGGGTGACTTAGCACTGGCCCAGGTTGCCCAGGGCAGTTGTGGAGCCTACCTTCAGAGATACTAAAAAACTATCTGCACACAGTCCTAGGCAGGACACTGCACCCTTCTTTCCAGCCCTGCTGGAGCAGAAAAGGTGGATAAGGTGACCTCCAGAGGTCCTTTCTAACCTCAACCATTCTGGGATGCTGTAAATATTAGATTAATTTCTAAGTAAATCACTGAGCAAGTGCGTTATTCATGAACAAAATACACGTATTTGACTACAGAGTGATGGCCTATGAGTATCTTCATATAAATAATAGCTCAGCTTCTTCCATACCTTGAAACTTATTTTTTAAATACTAAATGAAACAATAAAACAAGCATAAAACAAGCCTAGTTCAGCATTTTTATCAGAGCATGTCTATAATTATTGTAACTGTTACAATTCTTGTATGTATGTATGCAAGTATGTATTCTTGTAAGTAAAATTCTTGTAAGTAAGTATTCATGTAACTTGCATGATTCTTATGATTCAATGCAAGCCTTACAATGACAGGAACTGTATTTCTTCCATGTTTGTTTACAAGGCAACTAAGGTAGGTGACACTTTCTAGACTATTTAGCTTAGAGAAGACTATGATGAAATATGCTTGAGAAAGTTGCTATTGAACATTTTACTCTTTCTACTACTCAACACAGGAGTTAGTTTCTAATCCTTTTAGTAGAGCACATTTTAAGCTACAGTAAAAGACCTAATTTTATTCCAACAAAGCACAAACATACTGTATTTAAATCCTATGCTTAGACTCCCATTAGAGTTATATTGTATTTAGCAATTTTTATTTTTTTTTTCTGGTCTCAAGAGTCATGACTTAAATACAATAAATGCTTTTTGTAAGGGAACATGCAGGACAGACCTAAATACACCTTCATTACAGGCTTCCGCTGTCAACAGGCAGCTTTGGGAAGAATAAATAAGACCAGTTGTGAACCAGATTCTTAATATCAGAAGACTTATTTTGCACAGAATGCTTCTAAACTTAACTGTACTATCACATAACTCTAACAGTTCCACTAAAAGTATTCAGACTCATGTTTCATTCTTTGTGTGAGTGATCCCACGCAAAGTAGAATGTCTCCACAGTAAATTCTGAAATAAAGAACAGGAAGGGGTGGTCTGGGTCAAGTTCAGAGGTTAACCAAAGGTACTATAAATGTCTTTCACAACAGCTTGATCTTGAAAACATTTTGGGGTTTTCACTCTGTCTTTGTCTAAGAAAGATGGATTCTGAATGTCATTCCTTGGTAAATCAAGACCTTCTGATGAATGATGTATCTTTATCCATGGTACCCTATATTCATTTTTTCTTCCATCAACATTATTTTTGGCTTAAACTCTTTCTTCCTTCTTTACATAGTTACTCCATCTTCCTGCTTCTCCAAGAAAACTTATGAAAGAATTAATTTCCCCCCTCAACTCAGTTTTTCGCAGAAGTAAGAAAACTCCAGTTAGTCTTTTCATGCAGAGAATGTTATTGTCTCTTTGCTCTAGCAGTCTTTTCCTGAATCTCTTCCAATTTAAGGTTGGTCTAAATCATTACTGAACCAAAACCCAGGCAATAAGGTTCAAACCAGCCTCTGATTTAACTGCATTCCCCTCTGCCTCTCATAGAAATCTTACGTAATACATTTCAGAATGGCACTCATCTTTTTTACACCCACCTCCCATTGGCTGCCCACAACTGTTGTATAACATGTACTTCCCCTCTCTCCTACTGCTATCAAAAAGGTCAGAACATAAATTTTTGTTAACTGCTAGATATAGAGCCCTCATCTTTGGACCATGCAACGTCATCCCATCTCTGTTACTCTTATTCTTATGTACTATCATACTCATTCACTTAGGTAACTGTTCAACTCAATTTTTTGTCATCAAAATTTCTACTGGCATGCTCCCCAAACACATTCTTAATCAACAACAACTACTACTACTAGTCTCTTCCATCCTTCCAATCTCTACTGTAACTGAATTTTTTTCCTCTCTTTTATTACTTACCTTACTAATTATCTTACTCTTTCTGACTCACTTCATACCTAGTAGTAACTTAAATGGGGACACTTTGAAAGAGATCTATTTTAGGGATATGATAGTTCAGTTTCATAGTCTAGAAATTCTGGTACCAAAGAGTGATGTTAAGTTATTCTGTATAAAGATAATTTTGGTACATCCTTGTAATATTTTAAAGTTAAGTTTCTGACTTATTATTAGTTTTTAATAAAAAAAAAGTTTTAAAGTCTCCTCTATAATTACATTTAGTCTAACTGGTTTGTAATTACCTGCTCACTTTTTCTCTCCTTCTTTAAACACAGCTGGCCAGCTAAACACAGATGTTCATAAAATTAAGATTACTAATCTAATGGAAATAAAAATTACTTCAATGATAGCAACTAGCAAGGCACCTGTATTTCTGTAATCTGAATTTGAAAGAAATAGTTAACTATACATTGTTCTGTTGCAGTATAGATCAGTATAAAACTTTAGAACAATCTACAGTTAGTCAAACTTTGCATTTTGTTACAGCATTAACAGCTATGGCTTTAGAAGCATTAACTAACATCTCAAGCTTCATACTTAATGCTATTAATTATTTTCTACTTCCAATCAGACCAGTTTTTTCTGTGGCTTACTCATTGCCCCAGTTTTCAAGCAAGGCTCTTTTTGTTAAGGTTCTATTTATGCAGAGTGTAATGATTTTTCCAGACCATATTTTTAACTGGTTAAGACAATCAACAAAACCAGAGTTCTAACAAAAATGTTTTGTAATGCAACTGTGTCAACATATATTTTCTAGATGGAAAGCATCATGTAAATAGTAAGAAATAGCCTAACTTTAAAAATCACTAAAGAAAACAAGTGCTAAAAATATTTTGATAAAGCAAGACTTATTAGATGTAACATTATAACTGAATAATAATTATCATATTGTCATATATTTATGTATTCTTCTATTAAATCAAATGAACACAGAATTCTTCCTCTCTCCACAATAAAAGCGTTGGGTAGCATATTGCCATGGGGTCATAGCAGCATATGTTAGGCTGCTAGCAGTGCAAGCTTGCCATTCATAAAATTATAAACAAAAAAAAATTATAAAAGTACTATTTAGAATATCTCAAGTCCCTAAAGGAAGCTAAATAGTACAGCAGGCATAAGGAAGTTATTTTATTGGAAGGCCGTATTACTAGAATGTTACAGGCTTATAGAAGCACTGAGTTACTTACATAAAGATCTAGACAACCTAATTGATAAGAAAAAAAACTGGTTCTGCTTTAAAGTGTAAGCAGCATGTCAGACAGTTTCTCATGTGAAACACACATCTCCATTTAGATACATAATGAGTACTATCTGAAATATGCATTCTTAATAGTACAAGATAGTGCAAAGTGTTCACCTAACAAATCAATTACATTTAGGGGTATTTGGCTACCATTCAAAAACACACAATACCAACATTTACTAGAAGAAAAAACGATTAAAATAATACCACGATCCAGTTCCTTAGAATTTCCATTTCTTTTAGGCTCTGTATCACATTTATGATGAATGTTATTTTCTTTAGCTAGTCTCCTGCATTTGAGCAGTTTTGCTTATGTGAGACACAGAAACATTAAAGGTTAGACATCTGCTATAGCTCAACAGAAATACCTCTCTATGGGCTGACAACACCTCTGTACTAAGTGGCACACCACATGAAGGTTCACAGATGCAGAACCTCCTCTCTTCTTCAGATTTCTAGAAATAAATCTTTGAATAAAGGTTCTATGCTGTGTTTCACTTATTCTTTTACACTCCGCTATGGAAAGACACCAGTGGAATAGAAGCACAACTGCCCATAGATTAGAGAAAAAACAAACAAACAAACAAAAAACCCCAACCCTCAACAAACCCAAAACACCTTGATTCTACTGTATACCAAGATCATTGCTACTCCTTTCTGCTTTACTCAAGCCAAGTGTAGTCATTCTTATTGCCTGGAGCTATTGCTGAAACTGAATAATTCCATTCTTCAAATAATTTAAGTCTCTCTCTCTCTTTTTCAACCCTATCCCAAGATATTCCAATAACCTACAGGGGGTAGCCCTTAAGCAACTGCTTCTGTTCCCTACTCCAGTGGGTGCCTTTTTCATCTTCTGTCTTTAAGAACTTTCTCACTCATTTGATTTATCCTTACCATCTCCTTATTCTAATCACACAACTGAATCTGTCTTCCGTATCCTCTAAACACTGTCTAACAGGTTCACAACTTTGCCAAGACAAGTACGCCCAGCCTTTCCTGGCTACCATCAAATTCTTTAGTAAGCGGCAGTTCAAAGGTGCAAATAAATTAACATGGAGAAAAACTGTTGTTTCAATGATGGAATATTTCAAACCTCTGGCAAGACTGAACTAAAGTGTTTCTTTGTTTTTCATTCTAATATATTGAAAAGATAATATTGATATATAATAATGAAATATAATATCGTATTATGATTTTAACTGAAGTAATTAATTTTGCAGTTTCTCAAAAAGACCAAGGTAATTTTAGGTAATGAGATTTATGTAATTATTTAAAAATTAGTGAACACACATATGACTTGCTCATGTGGTTTTGTGTAGTACTGTATTTAACCTATATAAGCTAGTTTTATTTCTTGTTTGTTAGAAACTCTGGAATGCAGTCTGTAAGAAACATCCTCATTTTTTTTTTCATTCCTCTAATTTGATTTTTAATTTACATGGTACTGCATCTGTTGTAAATGCTAGTGCAACAGCCAAAAGAACCAGTAGCTACAGGCCTTCATCTTGATCTCCTTGAAGTCAACAGCATTACTCCTACTCTGAAGAGAAGACAGGACCCAAAGAGGTCAAATCAGGTATTATTAATTCAGTAGGAGTTCAGCAGCCAACCTCAATGGGAGCAGAATTTGGGTTTTAAGGAGTAAATATTGATTAGCATTAAGTAGAAAACTGGTGAACCAAAACCAAAATCTTTATAAACTACATACCTGAGGAAGCGCTGAATTAAGCTGTCGCTGGAGGGAATCTCTGTCATAGATGACATCCTGTAGGCGTTGCTGTGCAAGTGACAAGCTTTCCTGTGTCTCCCGAAGAGTATCAAGGAGACGGTCCCTTTCATCCAGCATGTTCACCATCAGCTGCTCAAAGTGAGAATCCGAGTCTGAGCCGCTGCTTTGGGACCCCCGTTGACTCATCGGGGTGTCCTCATTTATTGTTGGCATCACTTCACACATCATTTCTTTAAAAAAAGAAAAACACAAATCAAGGAAGAGTTCTTCAGCAGAAAAACATTTGAAGGGATTTCATAAAGATAATTAACTCTGTCACATGGACACACAGCAGATTATTGCATTGTTCCTTTTTTCAACTTTGTGCTTTCCATGTTAATCAGATGGTCGATAGACAGGGATTAAATATAGTGACTAATTCCACACAGCAAGGACTTTGAGTGTGTTTCCTAAGTGGAGAGAAGAATGACTGGAAGAAGACGGAGGGTAGCAGAATATTTTAAACTTATTTTAAAATATTTTAAACTAGTTTTGCAAACAATGCTCTCTTAAAATGACAGAAAATAATTCCTCTGCAATTGTAGTCTCCTTTATAATTGATTTTCTACCCTTTGTTAATGTCATTGCTGAATTGTTGGTATTGATGCCAATAGCTGCCATTAATTGCCAGATTTTATTCTGCTCTAGGCATTTCTACAGTATAGCTTAGGCTAACTATTGATCCAGTATCATACTGCCTTAACAATGCTAGGTTAATCTATTTTTCTATGTAGTTATTCCCACCCTTGGGGGAAATTATTCTCCAGTGAGCTCTTTCAGTAAGAGGTCAAAACCTAAAAACTCACTGCTAATTACCATCCCTGAATTACCAGGGACAGAATCACTGTTGCTTCTTCCCTAAAACCAGTCCTAAGCAGAGCAAGTATCATCTAGTCCCATTCTTCAATTATAAAGCTTCTTATTTAAATCTCAATCCCTAGTTCACACATGGGGAGAAGCTTATGCCATGAGATACTGGGTCCAGCAAATGGGAGAAAAAGGCAAAACAAACAAAAACCCAAGCAAGTAAGCAAACAAAACCAAAAAAAAAAAAAAAACACCAAAAAAAAAACCACCTCAGAGATAGGACAGGTCTCAAAGCTCAGATTAAAAAAAACAAAATTAAAAAATTGTGTTAATAATAGATGACATCTGCCCAATGACAGTCATCCAAAGAGTTAGAAATAGTTTTTCTAGTTTGACTGAAGAAGTACATCAGACATAACAGTAAGTTTAAATTAACCTTAAGTTATATTAACTTTAAGTTTAACTTCAGGGTTAATTTCTGGATATTCTGTTATTTTAGTAACTGTTGGAAGCCTTTTATCTCAACAAGTGGGATCAAAATAAAATATTTTACGTAGAAGTTTGTTGTGGACTTTCTAGACATGATCTTTGTCTACAAGACATATGGTTGACACATTTTCACTGTTAAATGTGTCATCATGTGACATTCTCACCATTTTAGTCTCACTACTATGATGGATTAGCTCTACATTTTCTTAAATCTGATCTGCTTTCCAAAGTAGGAAAACGGAACTTGTGAAAGTGGCATTTATGAAAAATGGAAGACCTAGCTGTTACAGAATGTCACTTAAAGACAGGCCATGCACCAGGGAACAAAAGAGCTAAGACATTTGTTAATTCGTTAAAACCAACTCCTCCTACTATCACTAAGCCACAAGCAACCCTTGTGCTAACACTGCTTGCTGCTTAGATTTACCTTGATCATATTCTGCATGCTCATGCATCATTATTTTCACTTTTTTGGCAGATGTGATAACTAGCAAAGCTACCAAAACTACCAAACACTGGTATTTCAGCATGAATTATCAGCTACTACTGCATAAACTTCATAGGCAACAGCTTAATTTCTGAGGCTTCAGGTAAAGTGTCTGGACTGGATGAAAAATAAAAGTTGTTTGTAGCTATTATCCATTTAGTAATTAATTAGGTGCAAGAGAAACAGTTATTAGCTTAAAGTGATACATATTGATAAGTCCTCACATCTCAAATATATTTAGGTCATGTATATTTACTCAGGATTATCTGATTCAATGCTGCATATCTCCATTACTCATGAGGTTCAAAACTTTCTGTTCCACTAAATTTGCCTCTCCTAAACTACATGCCTCACTAAGAAGCACCATAATGTCCTTTCATATTGAGATGTTTACACATCAGCACCTCCATCGCCAAAAAAACCTTCAAGTTGAAAAATATCTGTGCCATTACCAGCTGACCTTCATGGTACCTACCACTTCCTCTTTAGAATATGGACACTGTGTACTGTGAAGGACCACAGATGGGGAGAGTGACTGAATTCTGCAGCTGGACCAACAGGACATTTTGAATAAATGAGTACCCGCCCTCCTATATTTCAATTTCCCTATAGAAGAAAAAGAAGAAATTTTGGGGAGTTCCTGCTGATGTAATGGCTTTGTTCACTGTTCACACATACCGTGATATGTGGGACTACCAGCAGGGACGAGCCACTGTCTTGCCTCCACAAACCTCTCACAGTGTTATGGGAATACATTTCACTCAGCAAACGGCCATCACCCTGTGGAGCATCTCCTCCCAGGTCTTGTGGCTAACCAGTTTGGGATGGACAAGGCAACAGAAAGCAAAAGGACAACTAAAACATCCAAGGCCATCTGTCACCTGCTCAGTTTAATCATAATTTTTCCATATGTAGCAGGTGGCCCGAGACCAAGGTGCCCATTCTTCAAGACCAAAGAAAACAATTCAGATGGTCACTGAACCTTTCCTGCCTCATGATCATCAACATCTCATGAAGCACACTTCCTGCCCCGGGGGATTCTCATCAGTGAACATTCATCACTCAAGAAATTACCTCCAATGTCCTGCACAGCAAATCACGCGGTCTGAATGGCACAGCATACACTGTGACTGCTCACAGGCAGCAGCAGACTGAGAGTGGTGCAATTTTTCACACATGCTGGTATGTGTGCAGGAACAGGCAGGGAAACCTCTGTGTGAACAGGTGTTGCTATCTCAACTCTTCATATTTAAACTAGAAAGAAAATCTCCTCCTATAGCCATTATGGGGATGCAAGAAGTCATATATATAAGTGACTGTGGGGCAGCAATGGAATCTATAGGTTGAATGCTAATGGTACAGTTACCACACGTTCTCCCTCTCAGCTGCTGCATTCAGGGAGGGGAGTGGACCACACAGTGTGGTTACTTTGGAAGGCTGGGCTGCATTACAGTGACATGACACAAGTAAAAAACTTCGGCTATCAGTAAGATCACAGACT
Source organism: Ara ararauna (assembly GCA_028858755.1). Taxonomy (NCBI): domain Eukaryota; kingdom Metazoa; phylum Chordata; class Aves; order Psittaciformes; family Psittacidae; genus Ara; species Ara ararauna. Next base: position 123,577,246 of record CM054376.1, on the reverse strand, counting down.
GCAGGGAAAGTGGGTGGAGTTCCAGATGTAGGTAGTTTCTATTGGAAGTTTTCTCCCATAGCTCACAGCCCCAGGAGAATCAAAGATAGAGAAGCTCTTGCAGACAGTCTAGTGATGCACACTGCCTTCAAGCCATTTGGAGATCAATGCCATTTTTCCATTGGAGCCATATACATCCTCTCCCTTTCTTCAGCTTGGAGACAAATACAGAAAAGTAGTATGCTAAGCTGGGCCAGATCAGAAATGCTGGTAGGTTACACCAGAAAAGGCTGCACTGACACTTGCAACAATGAGGAGCAGGGGAAAAGAGAATCCTGGACTATGTCCTCACATGGATCTTCTGTGGGAGCCAACAAGGCCTCCGGAACAACTCTGAAGGGAACCCAGCTTCTCAGCGTATACCTGGGTCATTAACTCAGAAAATAATGAAAATTCTAGCAACTGCAGGTTTATTGTGGGGCACCCAAAGAAAGATTTCTTACAGGTCTTTGTGAAAGATGTATATGCCATGCTCTTCCAATTTACTATGATTTGTGAGTTCTTGTCCTTAGAAAAGCATTCTTTTACATGTTTTTCCCTTTAAAAAAAAAAAAAAAAAAACCACCAAAAAAACCCCCACTTTATCTGGCATTTATCACTCATACCAGCCAGCAGATGGGATGCCTTCAGTGTCCCAAGGCTGCCACCATTTAACACTATTCCCAAGAAATGCTGGCCTTCTTCCAGCATATGTTCAAGAATAGAGCCATTTCCCCAGGACCTTATTGCACCCTTTACCAGTTTTCTGCTTGATAGCAGAAAGGAATCAAAATACTGATATATTTAAGAAATTTAAAAGGATGAAGGAAAAAAAAAAGGGGGGGGGGGGGGGGGGAGAAAAGGGAGGTTATGCCAGATGGGCTGCAACAAAAGCAAGGGAAGGTAAAGCAGAGCATGGACTTCAAACCAACAAAAATAGAGAAAAAGCATCATCAAACAGCCCAATCACAATTTAGTAGTAGAAGACATGCAGCTGAGGACAGATAGGAGGACACATTTGCATTTGGATCTTTTTATAGGAAGTGAATCACATCAGGGAGTTATAAGAGTTCTTGAAGTTTCCAGAGCCTTCTGATGGTGTGTGCACATATTAAGACAATCCTTGGTTAACCACATGATGATGTGGCTCACGCACAGGGTCAGAGCATTACAGTTAAGCTTCCAGTTTAATTGTAGCTGAAAGGAACTTATGTTTGCAACACCAACAGCACGTAGAGAACCAAGCCAGCACAATGCAGATGGAAAGAACTTTAGAATTTTCATTAAAACATAAAGATAGTATTGATATGACAGTGGGTCTGACTGCTAATGTGGTCATACCATGAGTAATTTTAGTCCTAAACTTCCAATGGGGAAAGAGAGCATTCTGATTTTCTATGTAATTTTGAATTTTAGACCTCATTTTGATGATTAAAAACCACCCAAACTCTGGCAATTTTTACTCTGGTTTCATAATATAATCAACTGCAAAATTTCAGACACTGAAATCTAAAGGAATCTTGCCCTACTAATCCCCGACCATAAATCTGTGTTAAGCTAAAATGTACTTTAGACAGGAAGGATTTTAACCATTAGATACTGAAAGGGATCTCCCTGGTAAAATAACCAGAATAAGTCATTCTTTCTGTGAAAAATGCCTTTTTCTATTGTATTTAGGGGAAATGCAGCCACATGCAACGCTGCAGTTCTCAAAGGTTCAGGATAAGGCTACTGGCAAGCCCACTTCTACTACATTTTAGACCCACAATGCCACACGTTTTTGTGGCTGATCTGTGAGCTTACAGAACTTTTGATACATCTCAGATATGTTTCACTATATATGCATGAATCAATTTCCATACAGAGAGGTCAGATTCATGCTGAACTGAATGGACATATATATATATAGTTCAGGAATAACAGATCCATGCATATGTAACAGGTATTTGTCTCAGGTACAGATTTCTTATTAATTCCTGCAGGCATCAATTCTGCTCAGAACTCAGCAGGATAACTAATGGGCCGTCTTAAAGCTTCCTTCTTGTCCTCCATTCTTACCACTTCAATGACTGGTTTGCCTCACAGGACTTGATTTTCTGAACTGTAACTTTTGGACAGACCAAATACAGTCATAAACTGACATCTGGATATTCCATGTTTTCTAATTACATATATCAGCCAACAGTTTGCTATCCTGCTCCCCTGTCATACAACTGATTACTATATATAACTATATAACCAGAGACAGCCCCAAAAGATTGAACATCAGGAGGAAGTTTCCTGGCCCTCTTCTCTTCTGAATGGGTTTTATACAGTGAATTAGGCTGTTAGTTCCTCATTCAACTCCATGTGCACACTGAAATTCAGATGTAAAAATATGTCTGTGCATACATTTTAATCTCTGCATTTGGTCTGCATGTGCCAGCTCCTATGTTAAGATTTTTGTTATCCCAGGGCAGTATTCCTTTCACTAATCAGTGTCTTCCTATCAACTACTACAAGGCAATTACAGTTATGTGGCTTTGATGAATCCTATTAGCAAAAATAATTCAGAACAGACAGTAAAGGAAGAATGAGTGAAGACAAACAACAGGTATGAATCATCAGAATCCCTTCTCTGAAGTTTACAACAAAAAGCTTGAATTGCATTGCCACAAATCTATATTGCAAAATTACTTCTCTTGTAATTTTCAGGTAATGTGACAAAATATAAAGGAAACTGGAGTGTATAAATACCTGCCTTACACTTCAGAAATTTACACTGATTGCTAAAACTCTTTATTTTCCAAACCTGCACTGAGTAACCTGATCTTATTTTGCAGTTGGCCCAGCATTGGGCAATGGGTTGGTACAGATGACCTCCAAAGGTCCCTTCTACACCAAGTAATTCCATGTGTCTGGAGAGAGCTTTAAGTTTAAAGAATTCACTCATTTACCATGGAGATCCTGAAATTTAATATCTATTTAAATAAAGCTGGAGAGAAGTTTGGAATTAAAAAAAATACATTGTGGCTCATATCATTGAGTACATAGATAAGTAAATAAATGCATGACAAGAACAAAAACAAAAAAGCAAAAAATAACAAAAAAAACCTCCACAACAACACACACACAAAAAAAAAAAAAAAAAAAAAAAAAAGGAAAAAGAGAAAGGAGAAAGAAAAAAAAAAGTTTATTTGAGTAGAATGGTCTGCCTTTACTTTGTGGAGATTGGTGGGCTTTGTATACTTGGAAAACTTTGACAAAGTAAAGAAAATCATCATTAAAACAAAAATATCAGTTATACTCGATTACAAGTATGGCCACATTTTCAGATATTGCTTTTTACACTAAATGTCCTAATCTCCAAGTGACATTAAAAAAATAAGAAACAGCCCCCCCAAAAAAACCACAAACTAGAGAAATTTCAAAACACAATCACATGAGGAGGGGAAAAGAAAATATGTACTTTTTAGATATCCAAATTTAAAGAAAATATGTGCTCATTTTTTTAAATATAGGCAATTACTCTTTGTCAGAAAATCCACACACCCCCACAAAAAAACACCCCCAAACCGAAAATGTTATATTGGATGTCAAAACGCCACCTCTCTAAAAAAAAAGTTTACTGCTTTACTCAGTATTCTGAACACAAGTAAAGCAATCTCCCAAAGAAAAATGCATTCACTTTAAGTCACCAGCATTTTACAGTTAATACATAAACACTGGTTTTTAGATTCATCAGAAGCCATAGAACATTTAATATTAAAGTTTTAAAAGTCTTGTAACTCAACTTTTATGGCCTTACATATTCTAGCTTTACTTATCATTCAAATGGTTTAAACAAAAAAAAAAAAAAAAAAGGATCAAAGAAAGATTTTAATGCTTTATATTTTTTCGCCTACCCAGTGAATGACAGCAAAACAAATAACGAAAAACCTATTTTTAGAATAAAGATTGAAAAGCTGCTGAAGCCTAGACTGGCAGGAGAACACATATGTACAATATGACAGTAGTCAAGTGGTATATGCTTCTTCTAGAGTCTAAAGAGAAAAATCAGTAAATATAAATAAATATTTCCCCCCCCCAAATCCCAACACTGAACTTATTCAGTGGTCATCATCTGTTATCAAGTCAATGTTCATAACATACATAAAGCCATGAGGTGCTTGGTATATTTAGGAAGTTCTCTGACCATGCTATTAATGTATTTATGAGAAATAAAAAAAGAACACATCATATTCACATCAAGAACAACAACAAAAAAAAGCTTTCCTAACATCATAGTCTCAGAAAACAAACAAATATGAACCCCCAATCTAACCCAACAACCAAGAAACACAGGCTTAGCTTCTTCTTGAAAGATACATGATGTTGAACTGAGTAAACTCAGAAATCTGCATGCAGCTATCTGGAATAAGATTTGCAGAAACTCAGTAAATTCCCACTGACATAATTTACTAAGGAATTCTTTACCAAGACTCTGGTCACATGGAAGAAGGAAGAAAAGATATAGTAGATATACTTCAGGCATCTAACTTGGTTTCTTAATCTGATACTCAAATCCTACCTGATTATACCAGTTGTGCCCAATCATGCATCTAGTAAGTCATGCAGCTCTGTGCCACTGGAGGAGAAATGCAGACTGGTGCCCCCAGAAAACTGAGTCAGGAAAGGAGTTGGGGGAAGAATGGAAGTGGAGAGGGAACAGGTAATTAAGACCTTCATTAACTGTCCCCGTCCTCAGGAGTGAGGAACAGGTCATATAAGTATAATAGCAGCAAGCCACTACTAAGTGGTAGCCATCTTACTCTGCTCAGACATGACTGAAGGCACGCAAGGTTACATATGAGGGAACACAGACCTCCAAGAAAGAACACTGAGGGCACTGGCATTTCTCTCCATTGCTGTTAAGAGCCACAAGTGATGGATTAAACACCTCTGTCGCATATCAAGACCATGGAAGTCCATGATAAAAGAACAAGACCTCAAGTACAATACTTCTTATACTGCCAGGACTGCAAAGAAAAGGAAGGAGTGGAGGGGAAGTGCTTAAAAAGGTGACAGATGCTTCATTAATACCTCTTTATTCAAAAGAATAAAAGATAAAATTTATGTTCCTTTGCCAGAAGGCAGCTGATGCTCTGTAGCAATACAACTTAATTAGAGCTATGCTTGACAGATCTCAAGACTTTTTAAATGTATTTCTCTTTCTTGAAAAACAAAAGCTCCGTTGGTACTGAATTTGGTATCTCTGAAGGAGGAAGTTTACCACTTTACTCAGTACTCTGAATGTAAGTAAAGCAACCTCTCAAAGAAAAATGCGCTTACTGTAAGTCACCAGCATTTTACAGTTAATACACAAACAATGTTTTTTAGATTCATCAGAAGTCATAGAGCAAACATTACAATTCCCTTGCTCAGGGAGCACACTAAGTGCCCAAAACTTTCAAGGACTGTAATGGACAATGAACTTGTGTGGCGTCTTACAACTACCACAAACCCTCTGAGAAGTTCTGAAAGGGAAGTAGGGTACTGACAAATTACTGTTTCCCTTAAAATGTAGCAACTTTTTATGTAGCACATACCTGCTTCCTAGGAAGAGACTTTTAGGCAGTGTAATAACTTTAGAATTCTTCTAATCTGAAGCAAAGCCTAAGCGCTTATTTTAATAGTAGTTCTATACCTGAAGTGCTCAGGTATAACAGCCACACACAACGGCAGCCTGTGAAGCAGCACATTAACGTTCTCTAAATACATTCTCTTCCTTGTCTGTTGGCTATCTTGTACATGATCTCCTGCAAAATCTATTCCAGGTTGATTGGTTCCTAGATCAATGTTTTCTCCAATCACTTGCATGGAGCCTAATCCAACAACAGCTTGAATTCATGCAAATTCTATCATGGATTTAAGTGGGTTTGAATCAGGGAAGATGGTTGAAAAAGTCAGTAACACAGGCAAACCATCAACCTCTTGTCATTTTATTACCTCCAAACAGGAGGATAAAAATCACAAATGTATGTTATGCATGACTAGGTAGCACACTGGATGTTATGTGACCATTGCTTACAATATTAAGAGAAATCACAAACAGGTTTCCCCTCTAAGCACACAGCATTTAAATGGAAAAAAAGCAATGACTGTTTCAGTTATCTTTTCTATGAGAGGGGGAAAGAATGTGGCTCATTCTCATTGCACTAAAGATTTTTCAGGTCATATGAAAAAATATCACAGCACATCTATAGCATTAGCTGCATTATGTCTCCATCAAGAGTGAACTCAATGTTAGCTCAATTAGGAATTCTGCAGCTCAGTTTAGATATCCGCGTGAGTGAATGAATAAAAATTGAAACAAAGGACACAGAATATGCCTACTTTTACTTAAAACTGAGTTACATAAAGCTCATTTTCAGGAACTACTCTGTTAACAACTAAATTGATAGCAATTCTGTCTACAGATCCTGACAATCACGTACGGACTGGCTGCAAAAGTCCATTTTCAACACTGACTTTTTCGAAAAATGCTTGAAATTTCTGTGGTACATACACTATATAAAGATGGAAAATTAAAAAGTTGTATCTTTCTTCTCATCAGACCCCACCCTGTTTGACATCTGTTATCTCAATTGTCCAGGAGTCTTGGAATTATTTATTTTTTAAAGTGTATGTTCTAACAAACACCTCTGCAATTTCATGTAGCCTGGATATAATTTACCAGCTGGACTTCTTTTACTTGGGCAAGCACTGAGAATAGAAGACAGAATACTACTTGGCTCCTGCCTGATAATGGCTCTTAGACAAGCATTCATTTTGCTCACCTTGAAGGCTACCACCTTAGATGTTAATCTAATTTTACTCCCTCACTTTTCTGTCCATAACTGTTTTTAAAACCTTGTTTTCTCTACAGTCAAATGTTTGATTTGCACACCAAGGTTGAGGAGTCATTTCAAGTTACTTGTAATTTTGCTGCAGGAAAAAGAAGTAGAAATCTAACTACCATACATTCTAGCCTGTCCACAGTGACATCAGCTGGAAAACTCATTTCATTGGATCATTCTGGATATTTTGCATTTAAAAACTATTCTTTTCCCAAATCATTAAATAAATATAGTGGCCAATAAAACCAGTTCTTGCTGCAATTATGCCTTTTCAGATGTTATCAGCAAGACTGCTCTTAGGCAGCACAGTGTAATTCCATAAGGAAAATCCTTCCTATTGTCTGAGTTGCATTACATGCATATTCCTCCTCCTAGTTAACTCCTTTCCTGCCAGACTCCACTAAACTATGATATCACCTTTAACAGAAGCATCCTGCACCCCTTCCACACAGGAGGGGTGAGCAACACAGTACCTTAAATAAAGGACTAATTTTGACTATCTATACTTTATGTTATCCCTCCAGTCTCACATCCCTCAACCACACCAAAAAACTGAGAACTTGACTTCACAATTTTTAGTCTTAAATTCCCCAATTTCCATTACAGAAATGCATTTAAATACCATACATGTACTACAGCAAGTGGCAGACAGCAAGATTTTGCTTTTGCCTCTCACCTCCCGGAGGGTAGCAGGGCTAAGGAGAGAACGTCTAACTCAGAAATAGAAGGTTCAGTACCTAGTGGCTTTTATTTCGGCGTCTGCTATTTCACTTGATCAATAACAACCGCAGTCTCCACTGGCTTCGAGCGGGGACTCACACAGCCGAGCACTCCTGGACCATCTTCCTAGCAATGGTGACACAGGCGTTGCTCTGACGAACCCCAAGCCCCCGCACTCGTCCTCCGGCAAGACTGGCTGCTTGGCACCTCAGCATTTTCTTCGGTCACTTCGTCAGCAGCCAAGAGGAGAAGCATCCATGGGAAAAATGGCATATTACAAATTTTGCTTTGGGAAGCAGAGCTCGGCTCAGACCATTGTCAGGAGCAGGGGGGGGAGCGCCTCTTAAAGCTCCAGCAGCCCCTTTAGAGCAGCAGCATCTTTGCAGCTGGAGGCAAGCGACTGGGGGGGGGAGGGGCCAGGGAGAAAGCATCTTCCCTTTATTTCTCATATTTTGTTAAGCTTAACTGAGCGCTGCCTAATTTCTCTGGTTCTTCAGTACCTCCCAGGCTAATTATGCCTCTGTGCGTGACTGAAGTCCACACACGCGCACGACTGCCTGCATGATCAAAAGCAGAGGCTGTTTTCTGCTTTACAGAAAGAAATCCACTATCCACAGCTCACCGCTGTTCGGCAGGCACCGTACGGAGCCTGGTCTCAGCGGTACTGAGAAACAGCCGCGGCAGTGGGAGCTGCTAGAGCCCCGGCCGGTTACCCTCAGCAGATGCACTCGCTCCACTGCGCGCACCGCGCCCCTGCCTGCGGGGCAGCGCCAGCGACTCCCCGGGCCAAGGACTGCCCTACCCCTGGTTGGTAACTCGGTGATGCCCGTTTTGAAAGCAGCACGAAAGCTATATTCTATAATTCAAACGAGTTCAGGCAAAAGCCTGTACCTCTCATCTAATCAAATATACAGTGTAATAAAACGTATCATTTGCTGTAATCTGACCATGACAAAGCAGTGCTAAAATCTTCTATAATCTGAATAGTCCCGGCGTGTAATTACTGTTACGGCAGGCGATGGCAAGTGCCCTTTCCCCGGGTCCGAAGCCGGGGCAGGCGGCAGCGGGCGGGCGAGGCAGGGGCGGGGGGAACGGCCGCGGGCGCTCCCAGGCTGGGCGCGCTGCTTGTCGGCGGGGACTTCCCCTGGAAGGCTCTGCAGTGGTTTCCACCGCTCCTTAAATAAATTCTGAAGTAATCACGTCTGCTTCCCCTGCCTCACGCACACGGCTCCCGCATACAGCTGCTGCCGCTGCTTCGCGGCGATCACCCCCTCACACCACTCCCTACATAAAGGACACCACGGCGGGCTCCTGCCTGGGAAGCGGCGCGTTGTATTCCCCCCTCCCTCAGCGCAACCGCTCTCTTCGGCCGCTAGAAAAGGAGGGAAGGCGGCCGCGTGGCTGTCCTTTGGGCCCCCCGTGCTCGAGCAAATTCACTGTCCCGCGCGCGTTCGTCAGTGCTGTCCAGAGCGGCCCGAGGGTGGAGAAGGGGTGAGGAGGCTGGACACAGAGGGTCTCGGAGGAGCTAGGTGTTGTGAGTAAATGAGTGCCAGAAAATGGTTAAAAACGGGAGCTTTTCACAGCATTTCATAGAAAGCTTTGGGTTGGAAGGGACCTTAAAACTCATCCAGTTCCAACCCCCTTGCCATGGTCAGGAACACCTTCCACAAGACCAGGTTCTTCAAAGCCCCATCCAACCTGGCCTCAAACACTGCCAGGGATGGGGCAGCCACAACTTCTTCTGGCAACCTGTGCCAGCGTCTCACCACCCTCACAGTGAAGAACTTCTTCCCAATATCTAATACTTTCAGAGTGTCGTTTTGAAATCAAGTTCATCCCAGTTTGAGGATGAGGCACAGTTATCAACTGCACAAACTTCATTCTTGCAATAAATATTCTGATATTTGCTTACACTTCCTACACATACTGTCCATGAAGGACAGGCTGGGTTGATTCAGCAGCCTGAAGTCACTTCATCTGCTTTAAAAGGGCACTGAAGGGGAGTGGAGCCACCACCCCAAATGGGTTCCAGGTTCAGTGGTGCTGTGGTGGTGGCTTCAAAGTGGTTTTGACGCTGTATTGTGGAAAACGTAACTGCAGAGGGGATGCACATGAATGGTAGAAGGCAAATAGCTGAGAAGAATTGCCAACATGGACATTGCAAAAACAAGTGCAAAGAAAGTGCTGGTGCCAAGCCAGAGTTTGTTGCTGGAGCTTGGCTTTGCAGTGCAACGCATGGGTTAAAAGAGACAAACCGACTCTTTCCCTCCACCTATGCCACTATTCTAAGTGGCTTTTTGTCAGTTACCTGGGGCGTTTCAGACCCTTATGCCAACTTAATTTATCTTCAACATGCAAACCACTAGAGCAGTGTCCTAACAATCACTCTGCAGCTGAGGGCAAGATCCATCTTCCACTTACACGCAACAAATTGCAACAAATCGCAACAAATCTGAGTTTTGAGTTAGGCAAGCAAAGGGAAACTAAGCAGCTCAGAAAGCACTCATGAGAGCAAGCATGTTCAGCATTCAGCCATGTAGGCTGGTTGGTATGTACTTCTTCAAAGAACAACATATATGATAGGGTTTCTTCCTTTATTTTGGGGGGATTTTTATTTTCCTGTCTTTGGAGTTAAAGCACATTACTCTGTACAACAAGGTACATGGGGCAGATCAGGATTCACAACTTCAAACTATGACTTAGCACTGTTATGTTTTATAACAGCATCTGTAAGCATGGAGGTGTCAGTCTTTTCTAAGTATTGATGAAGATGAGTGTCATTTATGACATCCTTCATTTTTACTATCTTTCAAACAGCAACTTACTGATAAAAACATTTGCTGGGCATGCGGGAGATCCGAACTCATTGTCCGTGTTCACACTTTTATCATGTTAGCACTTGGAAAAAAATCCAGTCCTTGTTATATGGACTAGAGGAGTCAATGATTTGCAAAGCTGTATAGCAGACAAGTCTCCTTCATAATCATTTGATTTATAAACATTTGTAGGATATTTTGGGAAGCCAGTTGGCCCCTCAGCTCCCCATGCTCATCCTCTCTACTTCCTTTCAAGCATGAAAAAAAAAAAACCACCAAAAAAAAAAAAAAAAAACCAGCACAGAAAGATTATTACTGCTACTCATAGTATTGTCCTAGTTGACCTGCTGCCCTTAGCTTCTCTGTTGCCAGACTCACAGAGGAGTAAATGGCTGAAATACCATCTTTCACAGTGCTGAAGTTACTGCATAGTGTGGAGGCTGCCAATTAACACCTGTGCTTTGTGATACCAATTTGAACAGGAGCCTCTTCCTGTTCAAGTACACAGGCTTTTGAAGTCAATGAGGTGAAAGAAGATGGAAAACTCTGAAGAATGGAAAATGAAAAACTATGAAAGAACCACAAAAACTGGGACGGAGCAAGTCCTTTGGGCTTTGCCATACAAGGGGAATGCTCCCTACAGTAAAAGGCCTCTTTTGGTAAAACTAAACTGCAGGGACAATTTTGATGAAGAGCATAAAAGCATAATGATATAACTTATGGACACTTCAGTAGTGAATGTGCTGTTTAATTATGCGCTTAAGCTTCTCTTGAATGGAATTTGACCATCAGACCTCCAAAACATATTTTTGCTTATCCAAGCTCCAAGTATGCCAACCAAATTTGTTAATTAGCCCCAAAGCATGAAATACCCAGTCTCTCTGTCAGCTGGCTCCATTTCATCTGGTATTTGAGCACATGGAGCATATAGGAGATAATTTAAGTGGATAAGGATATGTAGGAAGAGTAGGGTGAGATCGTACTCTTTTTTACCAGAGGAAGTCCTCTTCACCTTTTACCAGATTATTAAAAAAAAAAAATAATAATGTCAGAAAGAATACTTTAAAGACACACCTGACAGCTGTCTTCCTTCCCTGTGTAAATCTCAGCATGGGTCTTTCTCACATTCTGTCTCCAACAAAGATAGAGACTTATGAAATATTCTGTTACAAACAGCGTAGACACTACTGTACTCTCAAGGAATAACTAATCATACAGGGAGGTAAAGAACCACATTTGAAAAAGATTTGCCTTTACTTTCAAGACATACAGTGCAAACTGAGGAGAAGGTAATGTTTACAATAGTATGTGATGTAGTCAAAGCAATAAGAATGGAAAGTGATTCCTGTAGCTCTGTTTGGAATAATATCGATGATGCAGCACTTCATTTTTTTAGGGCCTGCCAGAGCTACTACAACATGATGAAGGCCTGCATAAGATTTGTAGATGAAGATAGAGAAGGAAGAACCTGTCTTAGAAATGTTACTTTGGAAGAAAAAAAAAAAAAAAGGCAATATTTAGAACTAGTCTTTACTTGATAAAGAAGCCAGTAAAGACTAAGAGAGGAGTGCAGAAATAAAGTTCAAGGGATCTTGGCTAAGACTGGGAAAAAGAAAAAAAAAAAGACAAATGTAATATTATGTGAATAAATTACATTCCCGTGTAATTGGAGTAATAATTCCAGTTGTACTTTACCCATCCATGCTTATTTCCCAAAGGCTCTCTGCATATTAAGGGTTCCTCTGTAGTTCCTCACTTTAAATTTCTTACCTATTTCAGTTGCGAATTTTACTTCCCATATCTTGATTCCTGTGTTCCACTAGAAAATTGTTATAAACCTGGTTTTATCACACAAAAAGACATTAGACATGTAGCTTCAAAAATTGATATGGTAACCTCAAAAATCTCTTATTGCAGACATTCAGTGGAGGAAGAGAAAGTTCAGAACAGTGACATCCTGTTTAGAATTGAATTCTTTGAAGCTAACTAAAGACCAATAAAAGACAGCCAAACCTGAGAGTTTAATAGGATAGTTAGCACCTTTCAGCACAGCTGAAAGCCCTCACCTGGGAAAGGACAGCTTTTCTCTCTCTTAGTTAGCTGATCTGCAGAATGGTTGATTGCATCAGAATCTTCTGGCCTTACTATACTCCTCTGGGGTGCTTTTTCTGGGGACATGATTTAAGGGCTTATAAAGATCTTGAAAAATCCCAGTTGCTCACATACTGTTGTATATGAGACCTGAAAATTGAAGGGGACCTCTTGTTTTTGTGATCTCAGATTGGGAACATTGTTTAAGAGCAGTCATTCTGCTCTTTTTCCACTCTGTCTGATGTTACTCAGCTGAAGTATTGCTTGCAGGTAACGTGGTATAAGATGTGAGTGAGCATTTTAATTCAATCTTCTATTGAATACTTAAAGTGTAATAGAAAACTTTACCGTGATTAGCATATGAAATGATAAATGGCATTCACCTCTATTGTATCTGTGCTATCAGATTCTTGGACTACTATTTAATTATTATCTTAATTATCCTTAACATATAGATGCAAGCAAAAAGTTGCATGAAGATAAGAAAAATATTCTCCCATTTCTGGCATAATTTTTCCTTTTTGTCTAGTTTCAGGTTTTTTACAAACTGCTTTAAATTTGTCTTTGCCAATGGCATGGAGCAGATCTGAGTGGGTAACAGCAATGTCTTTAAAAGCCACTGAAGTGCAGGTACACAAGAGAGAAATTCATGTCCTATGTACATTGCTCAGCTGAGGAGCTTCCTTTTCATCTGTGCAAAGGTAAGAACATGCAGTCTGTCAAAATAGCTGCTGTGGTCAAGAAACAATGTATCATTATTTTAAAAATACTTTGAGTATTTTAAAGTTTGTAATCACAATGCATTTGTTAAAGATCATTCAATTCATAATCAAGTTCTTTACATAGTGTGTGAGATAAAGGAGGAACTAATTCTAAAGCCAAAGGTGAGGACCACAAAGTAGCTGTTGACTAGAGAGATCATAAAATAGTAACATGAGCCATACTGATGTTGATGAAAGATCTTATCATTAAGAAACAATCCAATCTATAACACCATCAACAGTAAAAAAGACATCATAGCTGGCATCAGGACAAACTAACTGATAACATTAGTTTACCCTTCCATCCCAAGATTCTTGCACGATTTCAAACCTGAAAAAGTTAAGAAGGTAAAGACCAGTGGCATCTCCATCTGAAAATGTCAAGTCATTGAGATATCTCACAGGTATTTCAGGTCATGCCTGGCTCCTTCACACATGGATAAATAAAAACCTGCTTACACTAAACCCCTCCAAAGCAGTATTCAAATTAAAGTTTCCCTCACTAAATTGCTAGTAAGCTCTATACCAGTGTAATGTCAGTGAGGTAGCTTCAGCTACATAGACTTTGATAATCTCCTAGCTTTGCTACAAAAGTGATATTCATCTGGATAAAAACCTTTCTATGACCAGGAAACTACAAGTACTGTACTTGTGGTGCAATATCGCTCATCAGCTAGACAGTCTACTGTGAGAAAGCCAAAATACACACCACTCCTCATTCTAGATTTTAAACACAGGGATATTGAATTTTAAAAGAGGTTCTGAGTCTCCATATTTTCAAATATTCCACAGGTTGGTTTTTTTCATCTCTCTAGTTTCAATTAATTAAAGTTTGGGATTTGACAGTTATGTTATCATACCAGAATGTTTCATTATTGGGAAAAATGTCATCTGCTCAGCAAAATGAATAAAATGCAGGACTCTCATAGGATTTTCTTAGCAGCTGGGCTGAATGTAGCAGTGTATAAACATGCCAAAATAAAGAAATATAAGAAATCATGCTGATGTAAGACACTTCATTGTATACCTTCTGCCTCAAGTAGATAATAAGGATAATAAATAAGGAAACACACAGGTTAAATGCCTTATCTGGAGTATTAAACAGATTTTCACAAAAGCTTTGGCAGTTGTCCTGGGTTCAGCAGTAGCAATCATTTTTCTCCTTCTTGGTAGCTGGTGCAGTGCTGGTTTTTGACTTTCAGCCTGGGAACAGCGCTGATAACACCAGTGTTTTCAGTTACTGCTTGGTAATGTTTTGGCCTGACCAATGACTTTCTGAGCCTCATGCTCTGTCCAGGAGGAGGGGAAGCCGGGAGGAAGCAGAGACAGGACACCTGACTCAAACTGACCAAAGAGGTATTCCATACCACACCACGTCATGCCCAGGATGTAAAAACGGAGGGGAGAGACTTGGAAGAGGGGGGTTCGCTGGTGGGTCGGGCTGGGTATCAGTGGTGAGCAGTTGTATTCTCTTTCCTTGTATTTCCCTTGTCATTATTATTATTGGTGGTAGCAGTAGTGTTTTGTGTTATACCTTGGTTACTGGACTGTTCTTATCTCACCCTGTGGGAGTTGCCTTCTTTTGATTCTCCTCCTCATCCCCCCGGGTCTGGGGAAAGAAAGAGGAGGAAGTGAGTGAGCAAACGTGTGAGGGGCTTAAACCACGACAGCATTATTTCCCCACCATTCAACCATTCACTTTCATGTGTAGCTAAAGCATGGCCACTTCCACTTCGATGCAGTTAAGAGAATGGCAACTTCTGGTGCTAGAAAAGAACTTCATAAGATGATGGGTTGCTAACAGAATAAAGCCTTGCTTTGTCAAAAGACAAAGTCAGTAGTTTAGGAGATTCCAACACTGCATTCCAGCACCTGCTGTTGTTCATTCCTACTAAGGGTAAAAAGTTTCAAAGAATGCTGAGTTGCTTATGGCGCTGTGTTATGGCTGGGAAATCTTCATCACAGATGTGCAAATAACATTTTAATTTATTTTTTTAAATAATTCATATGCTTGCAGGACAAAATTTACCACTACCGTTTAAAATATTTCTCCATAAAGGTATTTTTTAGCTTTGCCATACATGTATACTGGTTCTTTCTCACTGTTTTAAGGTTTGGGTTGTTTGTTCATTTGATTGGGATTTGCTTGTTTGTTTTGGGGTTTGGGGATTTTTGTTTGTTTGCTTGTTGGTTGGTGGTTTTTTGTTTGTTTATTTTTTTCCTTTTTTTTTTTTTTTTTGTCCAAATTGTTGTTTAAGAACAAGGAAAAGAAACTGGATTCTTTGTTCACTATGGAATCTAAGAAACAGCCCTATTAACAGCCAGGTACTATGGATAGGTTTCCAGGTTTTTTTCTGGAAGAAGGAGTCTGACTGCAGGAGTTCCATGTGTAAAAAATATTTTCTTTATTAATGTAAAACTGTGAAATAGAAGCCAGTATATGAACCATACGTCTTCCTTAGGGCAGAAGCTTAGGTTTATAACCATCAATAAGAGAAAAATAGTAGGAGGTTCAGGACTACAAAAAGCCCAAATGAGTTCCTTCTTTTGGTAGGTCATGGACTGGCATGTGTTTTTATACACAAACCTTTTTATTATGTACCTGTTGAGCTTCCTGCCCACACAATATACCTGATAGAGAATCTCAAATAGTAATTAAGAAAAATGACAGGCAAGAATACAAAAGCGAGGAAAACAGAGAGAGAAGTTAAAGTAGCTTGCATGCCACTGTTATTGCAGTAAGAACATGGCCCAAACAGCATTAAATGCATTGCAATAGGGCTGGTTTCCAGCCTCTCACCTTGTCATGCTGCACACCAACACAGGGCTCTTCAGTTTGCTCTCTTCTGTACTCCTCTATGCATTTTTACAGTAGCAGGAATAATGAGCCATCTATTATCAAAGATCTGAGTGCTTGTAGTGTCATTAAACATGTAGCGGTACAAATTTAAATTTATGTAAGATTCAGTGATGTTGAGCCTGCTCTTTTTTTGCTGTCTGTATGTTAGATTGTTATTTATTATGTTAGACAAAAGGTAAGCTATTCTAGAACACATTTGGCATCACATATTATTGTGAAATATGTTGCTTTTGCTTATAATTTTTAGTGCTATTTAATGTCTGTTATATTTAATGAAAAATATAAAAATGTTAATTCTACTTCATTCAATTATCTGAATAAAAATTCATAGTAGGAAATAGTAATGGACTAGGAATTCAGTCATAGGGAGAAATACATGTATTTAAAAAAATACATGTATTTGCAGAATTTCTAAGTTTTCCCCTTTAAGTGAGTCATATTTTCTGCTAATTATGTGCATCGCTGCTAGCAATTTATTTTGTTAGTTTCAAACTATTTTCAGTCATGGCAAAGATTTCTTAACATCTGTATCTGTGACAGGCTTCACACTTCTACCATTAGTTGAAAGAAGAGGGAAAGGAGAGGCAAGCAGAAGAGCAGAGATGAACAAAAAGTCATTGTTTGCAGAACTCAAGATCCCAGCTGAAGGAGATTTGTCACGCATCGTGCACACACACACTTGCGTACACACCTACCAACAGATCCCCAAGACAATTAAAAAAAAAAAAAGAAAAATCACGCCTACAAAATCTCAGTGCAGTAAGAATTCTCCAGAAAATTACCTGAGAAATTTATCAAACCCCCAAATATTAAGTTTTTCAATACTGATCACATTAAAAAGAGCAAATCTTACTATAAAATGTGACCAATAGAAATTCCATTTTAGAATTAAATTTTTACACATGGAAGAAATTTTCTTTTGTTCACATTCTACTTCTCCATGTCTCCTTTATATCTTGGAGATGGGGTTTTTTGTTCCTATTTTTTCAGCATTTGGTTCATTTTGGTAAGAGTAATTTTCCAGTTTATTACTGGAAAGCTGATGATGACCATTAACAGCTATTACTGGTTATTAATATTTTTATTAAAAAGCAACTATACCTTTTGCTTCCAGGCAGTCCACTTCTGTCAGTCTGCATTTGTTGAAATAAAAGGCAAATCAAATCTAATACAGTTATATAACTATTATAAACTATAAAAATCTTGGAAATTATATGAAAAAGATTATCTGAATTTTGAAAAGGAGAAAAATATGTAGTTTAAAGTAAAAACTAAACTCTGCACAAATGAGTTATTTCAAACACCAGACAGGAAAGTAAGAGAGAGATGTAGTTAACCAATGAGTACATCTTACGCAGCATTCTCAGAAAAAAAAATCAACCATTATCATTCATAGGGTAATTAATACAATTAGTCAGTTATTTTTCAACTAAGTTTGAGCTGTGGTAAACAGGTGACTGTCATAATTCTCATTCTGCTAGGGAAAGGGAGAAGAGTAAAGACAATGAATACCACTAGCATCACTCCACAATGCTGCGTGGCCCCTTTAGAATACTAGACTAAACCCTATTTTCTTTCAGAGCATCTTCTACTGTTTGCCGTAGACTGTCTTCAGCTCATTCTCTTGTGTGAATCTCATCAGATACAATACAATACCTCTTTCCTTAACACTTAACTCAAACCTAAAGGGTACGGTGGGGTCAATTAGGCCTTACAAAGCTGAGAACTTCGCTGCTATGGATTTTCAATGCTACATATGCGCATGGGGAAAAACATTCAGATGTGCTCCTGCCAGAAAAAAGATTAAAGAAAAAATTGTCATAGACAGTATTTTACTGGTAAAGGAAAACCTATACATGTGGAACACAAAAAGCAATGGTGTCTTGATGCTAACCGATAGTAAATCATATACTTAAACATGGAGAAAGCTTCTGCAGACCTTAAACTTAAAAATAATATTGCCAGACAGTTTCCAGGTAGTGAAAGCTTCTGAACAACTCTCTTCCCTCTGCATTTATTATTTAAGATTTAACCAATAAACATCCTAACAAAAAAGCCCCTTTACCTGCCTTAAAAATCAAACTTATTGAGTTTAACTAAATAAAATAAGACTGTTTTGTAGACCAGCAACTCTTCTTGAGGCAGTTTTTAATACAGAATGACAACACAAAAAGACTACATTGTGTGCTAAATAACAGTGTAAAGAACTGGGATGAAACCCTAGCTCTACACAGGCATGGGTTTTAGCCTCAGTGGACTTTGGATTTTGTAGTGTTTAGATGTTCAAATTAATAATTTGTCTGTCTGTTTGATTTTTTAATTACAATTGCAAAACCAGTTGGTATTCTTCATGTGTTTGAACAGCTTGATATGTGGACTCTTATATTAATTTGCGAGTGTAGAAAATGATCGTTTTCTGAGTCTTTATGGAATTTTACTAAGTAGAAAGTTCCTAGCAGTTGTTAATAGCTTCTGCCAGGGCCCTCAGGCCCCAAATATATTATAAGGTACCTGCAATCTTCTGTAGCCCAGTGCAAGTAGTGGAATCTTATTGTTTCATAAACTCACCAGATCATAATATCATCAACTCTGCCCTGGAGATTTCTTTCCATGAATTATAGAATTTCAGGTTTAGATTTTGTTTTCTTAAAGGTTAAAATGGTACTCTCTGTGGATATTTTTCTCTCCCCTGAAAGCACAGTAACCCAGGACCTCAAGGGCACTGTGAGCCCTGACCATCTCTGACTCCTCCCTGGGGCTCCCCAATTCTGCCCACAACCCAGCCCCCCATTTCAATCCCCCTGGGCTGCCAGCCCCCCCACCACCACTCCCCCCCCCCTCTCCCCCCCTCCCCCCCCCCCCCCGAGCACCACAGCAGGGCCAGTCTTCAGCTCCCCACAGCCCAGCCCTGCCCTGCCCAGCCATGCATGACCCTGAGCCAGGCTCACCTCTTGGTCTGTCCCTGTCCCCAGGGAGGTGACGCTGAGGGGTGGGCTGCCCCAGTGCGCCCTGGCTGCCCTGCTCCCGGCTGGGGCTGGGATGCGCCTTGGCACCCAACCCTGCTCTGCTACCTCAGGGGAGTCCCTCCCACCCCAGCCCGGCCCCTGCTGTGCCCTGACAATCATTCGGTGTGTTCTTCCCTACAAGGCATTTTCAAAGAACCTTTACTGTTTAATTTTGTCTTTCTTCTTGAAGTACTAAGTTGCATAAAATGTTGAACATATTATAATGTAAGAAATGAAATTTTATGGCAGCTCTCCTAAATCACTCAACAGATTGTCTATATTTTAAACTGTACTTGTCTGCCAATTTACCACACATTATTTTTCCAAATAACTTCATACTACCATACACAAAGACTGAATGCTTTAAATAGTGAGCCATATCATGGGGAGCAAACTGAAAAATAAGACACTGAAGTACATGCAGCTTTCTTGCCTGTTTTTTTTTTTTTTTTTGGTGGTGCTGTTTTAAAGTGAGGGTTCATTTGAGGTGACTAAACTTTGCCTGGGAGAAGCATACATTGGTACGTTGCAGCAAGTGAGGTGTCACCACACATCTATGTCTGCCTGTTGTCCCAGCACTGATCCTATTGGCCAGCGCCCAGTGCTTCGTTACAGCTACCCTCTGTGGCCTTGACATGCAATGCAAGTTATGGCTCTTGAAGGACCTCTTTCAGGGCAAGCCAGGCATTCACTTGAGGATGTTTCTCTGCCTTTCACCTCCAGAGAAACATCTTCTTTTCTCCTGTCACTGCTGACACAGGTCCCGGTGCAACTAGCGCAAGCAATATACTGATCTGGAGGGAGGCGCATCCATAGTATGAGCTCCTGGGAGCACTATCATAGGCATGGTGTGGCAGAAGGCATAGGGCTTAGAGGTCCACGCTTCTCTCTGGTTGTGTCTTATTTTGACAAATTTCAGAATTTGAGCTTCAGGTTTTCTGCACATACTGCTGTATTTGTTACATTCAGCTGTGTCTTCAAGACTTTTGCAACATAACGCAACCCAAGAGTTTCATATTTCATTTAAAAAAAAAAAAACTTTCATGCAATGTTATGACTCAGGGATCTGAAGTGATAGGCATGTCAAACCTGTAGTTTAACTAGGACTGCTGAATAGAGAGAAGGAAAGAGACAGAATAAGGACAGCTAGAGTGGTGCTTGTGAAAAAAAAATATCACTGAGTATATAAGTGTCTTCTTTCATATTTTTGTTTTCCTTTTAAACACGGATCAGTGCTTCTGAACCTGGATGAACCAGTTCCAATGAGACTGAAACTGTGATCACAACCTGGGAGAATTAGGGGAGAAAATAAAAACAGCAGGAGAAATAGTTATGCCTTTATCCTGACTTCTCAATTTGAACAGTAAACTATACAGCAGGTAGACTGGCCTACAGATATGTCGTCTGTTGCTGAGTATCACCTCCAAAATGCGAGTGCTAAGATCAGGAGAGCCACTGCTGTCTGTCAGCAGTTCTGAGACTCATGTAAATTGTTTGTTCCATAGTCCAGATCTATTCTGCATGTGATAAACAGAAACTCCTATGGCAGAACACACACAGTGGTAACTGGTAAAGTCTGTCATGACTTTCACTGATGTATATAAAAAGGGATAAATTTTTTTTACTAAGTTACTGTCCTGACTTGTTTCCAGAGAGTTGACTCTTTTGACCTGCTGTATTTATAGGAAACTCATAAAAGTGACTTATAAAATGCAGAATATTAAAATATTGCTATGCTAATACTTCCCGTGGGTTTTTATCTTCGTGTTTGGAATTTGTCACCCTCTGAGTGCTTGAATATTCAACCTTATTATATTGAGTTTAATAATCTTGTAGTCAGTATTTCTAGAGAACAGAGATGTCTTCATGTGTGTTTTTTTTTCCTTCTAATAACTTCTCTCACTGTTTGTTACTTTTCATTCTGTATTGCATTAATCCTTGTCATTATATCTAAGGTAGATGCCAACTGTGGCCATAAAAGATGTAGTGTCCCAAGTTTCAGATAATATTTCAAGAGGAACAGAAATATCTTCCAAGTGTATTAATATGGCTTGCTATAAAATATCTATTTGGGAATGAATGTAGTGTAAATTAATTAAATTAATCCAAAATTTTCTGTTAGATCAAATGGCTGAAAGAAAACATTTGGTGAGCATATCTTACTGATGATTGTACTAGAAACTATCTACAACTCCTACTTTATCTTTTCACTGCATGATGCAATCTTCGTCATGTTGGATTCGAATCTGTGTTACCGTCAGAAGTACCTGCTGTTTTCCTCTCTGCCTTTAAAATGGTATACAAACAAGTACTCACTCATGAAACCATGGTTACAGTATCATTGTGAATTCCTACTCATTTTTGTTGTGTCCTTCATTGTAGGCATGTATCCAGCATCTCAAGTAGTAGCAGTTGCTCTGGTATTTAGAAAAAGAGGGAGGGAGGAAGGGGCGCAGCGGGAGAGATCATTCAGATATTTTGCTATGATCTTCTTTCGAGAAAAAGAGTTCAAGAAGGAGTTCTCAAACTTCAAAAGTCTAAATATGCCCTTGTGACTCTTCATCAAGTCAGAGAAAAACAGAAACATGCTGACTTGACATCACTTCTTTTTAAATGACAATATCAGTTGTCCTTCATTCTGCATCTCTGATGTAAAGCAAAACCAACCCAGAACACATACTAGGCACTTTTCTCCCTGGACTCATGGCCAGACCAAAAATCAATGAAACTGTTGTCAAAGTAAAATACATATCAGCAGGAGTTTAATGTGTTAGAATATGATTCTAGATGGTCAGCAAATAAAGCATTGGATGTATCACTTTTCAAAACAAATAAATCATCCCTTCCCAGTATATTTATATCTTCTACACCAAGACAGCAAATAGACCAGAAAACAAAATCTTTCATGTTAAATTTTTGCTGAACATAGGATGACAATTACAGCTACAGGGCTAGAATTTCATTTGCATGTGCTCTTATGTTGCACATGACTCTTTTATTGGACTGTGCTTGGACATCCTTTTTCAATAAGTACTGTGGCACCTTTCTTTCAGATGATGTGTAACCATGGATTAATGGCATGTTCAGAACATCTAGTGGTATCAGAATTCATTCCTTTAGAAACAGCTTGTTTTAGCTGTGTGGAGTTTTGGAGCAGGTTGATCTTTTTAGGTGTTTTTATGCAGAGAAAAACAACAACAACAAAAACAAACCAAAAAACAGAACAGAAATAAAAAAAAAAAGGCAAAACAAGCCCCCACAAAGAACAAACAAACAAAAAATCCCACAAAACCAAATCAAACCAAACCAACACCACCCCAACAGTTTCCAACACAGATAAAGATAATGTGCTGTACAGGGAGCAGATTCATCTCCAGAACCGGAATGACCAAGCCTCTCAAAAGAGTGAATTCAGACTTGTCAAAAAAGCATTCTGGACATTTGAGAAGTGCTGCTGCACCTGTAGGAAATATGTATGTGCCTATTAATTTTTCTAAATTAGTATTACAATTTTAATTACATGTCTTTATTCAGTATGCCTTCATAAGTGCGCTTTACTAGAACATAGCACTAGAATTATTCTGGCCACCTGAAATAAGTCAGTAATGCAAACTTGTACAGATTTTCTCTTTGTGAAAGTTTTTAACTTTCTCAAACTTTCTAATGAAATTTAACAATTTGCAGAATGATGTTCTCTCTTTTAGGAAAGAAGGTTACATACATAGAAGAAATGTAGTATGGGTTGGGAAAATTGATTTTAAATAATCACAAACAAACCAAATCCATCCTTATTATATTTGCAAAAGTTTTCTGTCTAGTGTAAATATTTCTACCTTTTTTTCTATCTCTTGTTTTGTGCTGACATTTATTGAATTGTGTGATTATTGTCTTGGGCTGTGGCGATAACAGCATCACCTTCCTTGTTGTTGTATCTGCAGAACTCAGTTTTGGGTGACATCAGCTCAGTAGCTTTCTGGTAACTAGAGGATGAACTGGGAACAGAACTGAAGGGTAAAATCAGAATGCCAAAAAATATATATAATTATTAAACTATAAAAAAAATAGAAGTGAATTGCTCAGCTGAAGAAAACATGAAGTAAAAATGGACAAAAGAAAAGAAAATGGAAATGTTAACAAAGAAAAGAAGAAACAAATTAGTGTGGCAACATGAGAATGCTTGTTTCCTAATGCAGCCTAGCAACAAAGGTGTTGCAAGCAATGAGCTAAGATATTTTACTTTAAGAAAGTACCAGCTCATTCTTTTTAAAGTCATAAATCTTTAGACAAGATAATTTGGGTTCATATAGAAAAGGTAAAAGCAGTTAAATGCATTTTATTTTCTGTCTGAGATGGTTTAAGGTTACTTATTTTCTGTAGTCTAACATGAATATTTACATCCCCAAATGGGGCTTTTTTTTCCCTACACACCAAAGAAATGCTTTTTAGTTATCATTGTAGCCATTGAAGAATGCAGCCTCTGTTGCCCTGTGATGTTTCATTCCTTCAGGAAGATAGATCCTTAGGTTAGAGGTATGAAGAATGCTGCTCATATTTAAACCCAACATCAATCAAATATCTGTAGACTTTTTTATTTCTTTTTCTACTCTGTGCACATAGGGAGACATTTGATCTCAGGCTCTGAAGAAAATCTGGAAAGAGAGCTAAAGGGAAGGTTCCATCTTTGAAATATATGTGTAAATATATCCTGGCTTACTTGAGAAAAGATTGCCTTTACACTGGGAAAGGTAAAAAAAAAATTTTATTCAGAATAGCAAACACAAATTAGAGTAAAATTAAAACAGTCTCTTAAAAAAATTTTTATTAAAAAATAATATAATTCCAACAAGAACAATAAAAGGAAATGTAAAAGCAAATGAAATTGTTATAAATAAATATGTGATCTAATAATCTCTAATTCAGCCAAATTTTGTGACCTGTTAAGAAATAAACAATTGTCTTGGAAATGCCTCTGTGAAAATAACATTATGGAAATTACATTTTTTGTTACTACTTAATATCCCATGTCAAATGAGCAGTGCTTGAAAACTAGAATGTGTTAGATATGGCTGAAAGGAGGATGAGAAATCATGAATGCTCTCACTTGAAATTGCAAGCAAGCACTGGTATCTCCTTGAGTCATACTATTACTAATAATAAATATTTAGCAGTTGTAATATAGGCCTTGTCTAGATATAAAGTTTGCACTGGTTTAACTAAAACTATATCTTATGTCTTCAGCTGAACCGTATCAAAAAATGAGAACATATGGAGAGTTCAATGCTTGTGGCCATAACAACACTGGATCTAAGAAATTTCGAAAGCAACTTGAAACAAAGGAACTATATCTGGATTAAAAAAGGAAAATGTTTCCCTGTTAAAACTTTTATTATTCAGAATTTTTTCTTGCTTCAGACACAAAACAAATATTAAATCAGTGGATTATAACATAAACTTTTAGGTTTAAGTAAGTTTCATTACTAAATATGTTGAAGTAAATTATTCTCTCAGGCATGTTGGCATACTTCAGAATTGAAACCAGGAGTGGACTTTTTTTTCAGTATATAACTCTCTTACATTGGCAAGAGTTGCAATAAGAAGAAATTTGGCTCCATGTGGTTCATGTTCATGTGCAGCTGGAAGAAATATAAATCCTAGTATTTTCTGCAGTTCAAAAAATACAGCAGGCTCCTTTTAAGTGTGTGGGAGTGATCTGAAATAGAAATCAGAACTGCTTAGTAGCTTTTTTAATCACAGGAAAACTGCTATTTATTTCAAGAGCAAGTTGCTTTCTGCAGTGTTTCATGATTTGTACAAATGGTTTTATTTGGATGTGTTTGGTAGTCATTTTCTGTTGCTTCAGGGAGTGTGAACAGCTAATGGTAACAGAGCTGAAAAAGCTTTTATAATTTTCAGGGATTTTAAGAGTTTTCCCGTTATTATTAATTCATTGTATTGGAGAAGGTGATAAATTCCACTTAGGCAAGTCAATTTTGTTAACATTTATCCAAAAATCCAGTTCCTATTAAATTAGTTTTGCAAATCTTCCATACAAAAAGACACACACCTAAAAAAAAATAAATTAATTTTACTAAATCTATATTAGTGTTTAAGGAGAATTTTGCATGCAGGGCCATATGTGCAGAGCATTTAAGGATCAAAGAAAGAAACTGTCCATTAAGTAGAAGGGTGTAATACGGACTCTATATATTAATTTAATAGAACTTAGTGTTTTATGTATGTCCTATTATATTCTAGTGGGGCAACACCATTCACATTGACTAAGAGTGTATTTTATGCTGTTTTCATGTAACTCTAAATGGAGATAAAGAGATGGAAAAAAGCCCCCTGAAATCCCTGTCCTCTGCAAGCCCAGGAATAATTTCTTTTTATGGATGAGATTTACAAAATATTTAAAATCTAATTTATCTTTCAAAGTCCCTAGCTCTGAAGTATGCATCAATGGTATATGTCAAAGAGCAGATGGAAACATACCTAAACACTGGTGGTGCCCACAGTCAATTAAATCAAACTGATGAACTGATGGCATAGCTCATGAGTCTGCCAGGACTTTGTCAGATGTCTTATTCATGAAATGTAATGTATACAACAGAAAGCTACTGGGCAAAAACCTGTACCAGTTATGAGCCCATCTGAGATGAGAGATTTTGGCTCAGATTCCTAATCTGCCTGATGTAAGGTGGTGACCTGATCCTGTATTTTGGGTAAATGCCTTAAGTTAATAAATAGGAAGGTGAAGAATCTCTGTCTTTCTTGTTGAAATTCTTCCATTTTCTGTAACCGACAAAGTAATTTTTCTGCCAGAACTATACCTTAGAAGTGTATGTAACTGAGACCCAAATACCTCTTTTTGGATATAGGTATCTAAAACCACTTAAAGAATACAAGAAGAAAGACCTCTGAAAGAGGGTTGTGCTATTCAGACCTCTGATGATTCTAACACTAATTTTGGTAAAGTCCCTGCTAAAAACTGGATTAAATAGGATTTTGACACTGACTTTCACATAACTTAGCTGAGGAACTTTAACTGTTCAGATATTTTCTATTCTGCTATACATAATGTTTTCTTCTTAAAAGAAGACTACTTTCTGGGCAAATATAGGAGATAATTCCTATGAAGGTATCTTAGCCAGAAAGAATTGCCTATCTGTCTAGATTTAGATATTGACCTTTAATAAGGAGTAGATTCTAAAATGCCTCTGTTTTTCAGCGTTCCGATTCATTATTTTCTTAGGCAGATAAATCATTACTTCCAGATTTTCCTTTTAGGTATGCTGTGTAGCTTGGCAGGCCTGCATGCTTAAATCAGAGATGGCAGTTTTGTGAGATGGCAGGAGGTATGAGATCGTGGTACTCAGAATTGCAATAATTGCATTTGTTTGAACTCTTAAATATTAGCTGTAAGTTTCTTTAATAGCAGGCATTTTCCAGTCAAAGCTACCTACAGCTTTATGATAAAGCTTGAATCTTGGGCTGCTTTTGCTGATATATAGTAAAATGGATTTTAAATCATATCCACAGTTAGTTACAGACTTACAGCCAGGCTGAATGGTATAAACAGGGAACAAACAGGCCTGAAGATCTGTATTGCCTAGAAGTTCAGTGCAAGTTTGCAAGATACCCAACAATGACGGTATATAGTACAATTTCAGATTATTACTGCAATGCTGAATAATTTAGAAGACATTGTGAAAAATTATGAAATACTAATAGAAGTGTAAATCACAGTAAAAAAACACTCACATAACATAGAGATTTCTGGAATACATTTTAACATTTTTATTTGTATAATTAGCATATAAAGTTAGCACAGATATAGGTACATTTAATCAAATATAATGCTCCTGAAATTCGTAATGAGTGGTGTACAGATGGAAAAGGAACTGTCACTGAGATGAAAATTCTTCAGAATGTTGTTTGCCACTGCATCTACAGTGTAGTAATTAAAAAAAAAAAAATGAAAAAAAGAAAGCAGCTCTGTTAGATGGACTGGTGTATGGGGCTTGCATGGCAAGGTTTTGGTGGTAGCAGGGTGGCTACAGAGGTGGCTTCTATGACAAAGTGCTGAAACCTTCCCCTGTGTCCGACAGAGCCAATGCCAGCCTACTACAAGATGGATCCACCACTGGCCAAGGCTGAGCCTGTCAGCAGTGGTGGTAATAGCTCTGGGGTGACATAGTTAAGAAGAGGAAAAAAATCCAGTGGAACAGTAGCAGCCGGGAGAGAGGAATGAAAATATGTGAAAGAAACAGTTCTGCAGACGCAGAGGTCAGTGAAGGAGGAGGTGGAGGATGCTCTCAAGGCACTGGAGCAGAGATTCCTCTGCAGTCTGTGTTGCAGACCATGGTGAGGCAGGCCATGACCCTGCAGCCCATGGAAATCCATGGTGTAACAGATCTTCACCTGCAGCCCACAGGAGGATCCCACACAGGAGCACAGAGATTCCTGAAGGAGCCTGTGGCCCTGCAGGAAGCCTGTGCTGGAGCAGGCTTCTGGCAGGACCTGTGACCCTATGGAGAGAGGAGCCCGTGCTGAAGCAGGTTTGCTGCAGGACTTGTGACCCCATAGGGTCCAATGCTGGAGAAGTCTGCTCCTGAAGTTCTGCACCCCGTGGAAGGGCCCCACACTGGAGCATGTCATGAAGAACTGCAGCCCTTGGGAAGGAATCACGTTGGAGCAGTTTATGGAGGAATGTCTGCCATGTGCAGGACCCCACACTGCAGCAGGGAAGAGTTCGAGGAGTCCTCCCCTGAGGAGGAAGGAGCAGCAGAGACAGCATGTGATGAACTGAAAATAATGCATATTCCTGTTCCCCTGAGCTGTTCTGGGGGTAGAAGGTGAAGAAATCATGAGTGAAATTAAGCCTGGAAGAAGGGAAGGTGTTTTAAGATTTGGTTTTATTTCTCATCACCCAACTCTGATTTGCTTGGTATTAAATTAAACTAAACTTATTTCCCTAAGTCAAGTCTGTTTTGCCTGTGATGGTAATTGGTGAATGATCTCTCCCTGCCTTTATCTGAGCCCGCAAACTTTTCGTTATATTTTCTCTCTCCTGTTCACCTTAGGGAGGTGAGAGACGAATCGGCTTTGGTGGGCAGCTGGTGTCCAGCCAAGGTGAACCCACCACGACTGTATCAGCATTTGTAGGTCTTCAGAGGCGTTTCTTTCCCTCTGATGATCAGGAATTCAGGCAAACTGGATAGATATTATCAATGCATTTTTCTCAATTCTTTTGGCAGCAGAGTGCAGGCCACAGTTCACTTGGAGGGGCATCCAGTACACTTGGAACCAACTGCCTCAGGGGTGGAAACACAGCCCTGCCATCTGCCATGGACTGATCCAGACTGCACTGGAACAGGGGCAAGCTCCAGAACACCTGCAATACATTGATGACATTATTGTGTGGGGCGATACAGTGGAAGAAGTTTTTGAGAAAGTGAGGAGAATAAGCCAAATCCTGCTGAAAGCCGGTTTTGCCATAAAACGGAGTAAGGTCAAGGGACCTGCACAGGAGATTCAATTTTTGGGAATAAAATGGCAAGATGGATGTCACCAGATCCCACAGATGTGATCAACAAGATAACAGCAATGTCTCCACCAACTAATAAGACAGAAACACAAGCTTTCTTGGGTGTTGTGGGGTTCTGAAGAATGCGCATCCCAAATTACAGTTTGATTGTAAGCTCTATCATGTGACCCAGAAGAAGAATGATTGCATTTCTTCTGGAATTGAAACCTTCCTGGAGCGGTCATCTATAATTCTGGTAGGGCATTACCTGTGTTAGTTCCCGGCTGAAATGGAAAGATTGTTGTTCATGTGCAGATACTGTTAATTTGTTTTGATTCTTTTCCTCTGTCAAGTGTTATTGCGCTTTTGTGTTGTCATGATTTTGCACCAAAATTTATTTTATTTCCTAAGCTTTTATCTCACTTGTGTGAGTCAATAACCTTCAATAACCTTCTTGTTGTAATGATGAATGACAAAATAATGCACTGCATTAAATTCTAACAGGTTGCTTAATTAATATAGTCAATGCAAACTACAGGCTATTTTCCAGTATCCTGGGGTGGACAGAAATGGCTGTGCTAGGCTGAAGTCAAGAATTTCTGGGGCTTGTATTTACTGGAAGTAACTAAGTAAAACTCAGATATAACTCCAGCAAACCAAAGTCATCACTTTCAGGCTGTTCACCTTCCCACTCTGAAACAGATAATATTTTCCACTAGTTGTTCTGACAAATAAGGCATCAAAGACTTTTGCATGTCTAAAGTTTTTTTAGCACCAGAGTATTTGTCAGCTTTGTCAGATGCTAGCAGTGAAAGTCAAGTGGATTTATCTGGGCATACAAAGCAAGTCTTTCATGTGCTCTGCATTCATTTATAGCTCCAGTTGACTAATTTGTAATGTTGTGCCTTTTTTTCCATAAAAACCAAATCAGTCATGCTTAGAAGTAATGAGCAAAACTGTGTGGGTGTGTCCTCACCAGCAGACAGGGCAGAAATCAAAATAAGCTTCTCATAGCATCAAAAATCCCATTTTACATGTTTTCTGCCTTACAAGCCACAAATTAAAACAAACAGCATAGAGATCCACTACTAGAAAAAAATACTACTTGCATTTATTTCTCTTTTCCTATCACTTGGATTGCAGTGCAAAATCTATGCTATGCAATTTTTAACTGCCGATGCTAACATGGAAGGAAAAGATTAGACTGTTATCTTTACAGTTGGTATATACGATTGACAAATATCTTTACAGTTGGTATATACTATGGATATATATATTTAATCTGCTTGAAAGATGACTCATTGCCTAGTGTCAGTTTTGTTTCATATACATAAAAATTACTGTTAAATTCCAGTTGAGTTTAGAGTGGTCAATAGCAGGACAGAAAATGCCTTGGTTGGAATCTACATCACAAGCCTATCCACATATTTCTGTAGCCTCCAGAACTGAAGCATAGTTTCTTTAGTAATCTTTTTGATATATTAAAATAAAAAAGAAGATGCAGAGGTTTCTAATGTGTTAGGCAAAAAAACGGAAACTATGCTCTTAACTAGGTATAGTGCACCAATAAGCATTATAATAACTCTGCTTGAAGTGGGTGGAATCAATGACAAGATTGCATGCAGTTAAATATTCTCACAGTAGCAGGATCTCCACTTACTCAAAATTATGTCGTTTTTTAAAAATAACCTGCCTACAGAATGGTTAGATCTTCTAAGAGAACATCTTCATCTTTCCTTATAAGAGCACACTCAAGATACACATAAATACTGATTGTTTATTTTTAATGTATGAGTCATAACTAAGAAAGATTAAATGGCAACCTAAACGAAGATAAGACAGTTTGGTCACTGTATTCATCAATAAGCCAAAATAAAGCACAAACATGACACTTTGTGATATTTTAAGCTATTCTTAGTTTAACCCAAAATTTAGAAACATTGCTTCAAAATTGTAGTGCTACCCTAAGTAAGAATAGCATGTTGAATAACAGAAAATATATATGGAGTACTTTGAACAACTATGCTTGTTACTTAAGCTAAATTACTGTAGAAATCATGAAAGGCTATTAGCAGGAAAGGTGAAAGTATGGCTTTGATAAGCAGCAGAATTCCAATTATATATTTTCTTATGCTCAGAATAAAAATCTGCAGACCAAAAGACTCAATTGGAAAAAAGATTCAACCTACAAATAAGGAAGAGGACCAACAGATGTCCCAGTTTAATATTTAAACTGTAGCAAAAAGGCTATCATTTTGTTCTGATGACAACTGGAAACATTAAAATTAATTTTTTACATGTAAGGGCTTGAGGGAAAGCTAAGAGTAACAGAATATATACAAAAAGATCTGTTTCTTTAAGTTTCTTTCTCTGCTGTAAGTCAGAGGCTGTTTGGAAGAAATGCTGTAACACTAAGCCCTGTAACCATTCACAAGTCTTAAAAGCAAATTTTTGCAGGGCTAAGGACTGTTGTTTGATGAGTGGCTAAATAGAACACAGATATTCAAAGAGAAAAAGGTGAAAAAATCGGAAAATATGGTCTGGAGGAAAGGCTGAGGAATTGGAAGAATCAGGAATTCAGTGCAGTACATCCAGGAATAAAAGAAATTTTCTCCAATGCATTATTAAAGCTAGGGAACTTATTACAAAAACAAAAGTTATTTGTATTCTTATGTAATTTCTCTCTCTGACATTAACTTTTTCTGCCATCTTTGGAGTTCACTGAAGCCCATATCATAAAAAACATTTTGCGACCTATGCATTCTGGCAAGTCACTGACACTCATTATTTCTTTGGAAATCTCTATTACTAGGACTTACAATTGTCTACTTAGTACAAAGAGTTCATGATAGTATTTAATGTAATTCCATGAATGGCTCCAGAATCATAGATGTGAGGAACTGGAATGGGTTGCCCAGTGGAGTTATGAATGCTCCATCCCCGGCAGTGTTCAAAGCCAGGTTGGATGGAGTCTTGGGTGACATGGTTTAGTGCAAGGTGTCCTTGCCCATGGCATGCAGGTCAGAACTTGATGATCTTAAGGTCCTTTCCAACCCTAACCATTCTACGATTCTATGATACACAAGGATCTCAATGGAAAGGCTTGGATCAGGCAAATACAGAAAAAAGTCTTTCATAGGATGGTTCATTGTTAGGTCAAGTCATAAGCGAAGGATTGACAACAGCTGAATAGCTCTCAAATATGACAAATAAGCCTAGGGACTCTTGGACAAAAGTGGTAGGGCACTGTGTGCATTAAGTTGAATGAGAGAGGTGTGAGATAGAGGAGACTGGGATCTGAAAGTTCTGAAAGGGAAGAACTTGGGGGTAAGCTCTGGAGCAGAAGGTCTGAATGTCTTGGAGAGCTGGAGGCCCCTGAGTCAGGAAGTACTAGAAGCTACTACAGATCCTGCATGGGATCTGAGAGGGAGAATATGCATATACTCCCCCTGTCCTCCTTACAGATTCCCCTCCCCACTTTTTTACCTCATTTCTTAGGCTCATTGGCAGGCATGTGTCTGTGCTGTTGGATCTTCATGGCTTCCAGACCTTGCTATTGCAGTACAGCTGGCTCATAGCTTGAATCCATCACGTTCTACATCTACCTGCAAAGGCAGATACACTTAAATAGAAACCAACACAGAATATTCATGCTGTTAATTTCCTCTTTCTTTTAATAAATTATGATAATTTTACAGAGGACCAAGATGTGCCTCTGTGGGCATTTTGTTTTTCACAAAACATCCAGGTGATTCTTTGGAAGCCACAGACAAATTATACTTTTGTATCAATATTAGTATATCTACAACTCTTGCTAATATTCATCTTCCTGAGGTATGGTGTTTGCTGCTGGTACTCAGATTAAGCACCCTCATTCTTAAAAGAATTGACATTTCTGGAAGAATTGACAGTGAAGAACAACATCTACCAGTGAAAGATAATGATGGCAACACCCATACAACCTTAGCTGATGTTTGCACATGCATGAAACTATGCAAAATTGTTCATAAATAACTTTGAATAACTGTAGGGAGCTAATTTATTTCAAAGAGCGGAGTGCTTCTTACTAATTAGTTTTTTTTTCCAGTGAGAGGGAATTTTATGGTTTGACTACTAGACAAAGAGAAATAATATGGTTTTAAAAAGTCCATAGTGCTCTGTAATTCTTATTCAGTTTCAGTAAGGTCAGATAATTTCCATTGACTTCAGAAGATAATGGATCTGACCCCTGCTAAACCTGACATAACAGCACCTGTCACCTTGGGCACGTGTAAGGAATATTTTTGTCTTATTTAGTTTATTCATTATTTCCTGACACCTTATTATCTTGTATGAATTACTGTGTGTTAAAACATACTTCCTTATCAGTGGTTCTAGATGTGTAGTAACTCTGAACTTCTGCAGTCAGGAAGAAGGCACTGTCACAGTGTATTTTAGATTTAAGCTGGATGAATGAGTGCTTTAGACTACCTCTAGCCTGAAATGCTGTCTCACAACAGGTCACAAGACTTTTTTACCCTATACCATCCATTTCTGAATTAAAATAAAGAGGGTATTCTAGCTCTATCAGAGAGGTAACATATATATCCTATAAATACATGTCATGCAATTGCAGTAAGTATTAGTAAATAGGAGTAGACCATTATCAAATTAGGTTTCTTTCTTTGAACTTCTAAAGTGTATTTTGCTAGCCTCACATTTTTGTCTGTAATTAGTATGAGAAAAATGTGTGAAACAAGGAATTAGTATATAATTTTATAAACTGTCATTGAAAACAGGGAGTTAATCTATTATATTCCTTTGTAAGTTCTTGTATTTATTTCAGAATAATCTTTTGCATCTGTTGTACTGCTCTCTACATAATTAGACAGAGGAAATGGAAAAAATGTTGTATTAGTACCAGTAATAGGTAAAACTGCATAAATTAATGCAACTATAAACTTAATCACAGTGTGAGATATGTTTATGCAATTTGTGACATGAAAAGCCATTGAGTCAAATTGTTCAGACTTCTGTTGAGGACAAGCATCAGAGAAAGAAAAGGCACTTTTCCCTTGCTCTCTTTTCAAGGTGAAGTTTAAAACTACGCAGATGATTTGATCTGTGGCTGTCCAAAAGTGTTGTTTTAGATTAGTTTCTTGGTTTAGCGTCTCTTTTTTCTAATTTAAAATCAATTCCTAGACTTGTTTTTCCTTTTGCAGAGAGAACTGGTGTAGCACAGAAGAGCTTGTATCGAGTTAAAGCAGCAGTCCTGCTGTGCAAATTTCGCAATTGTAAATTACCTGAAACATATTTGAGAAACCAAATGTATTTGACTTTCAAAGTTTGTTTTATCTCTCCACAGGAGGTCTTACAGTATGTCTACATACTCTAGACTTGCAACTGGGTGTATGATTGCAGCAACTATATCTGTACTTAAACTTGTATTCATCTAGCTAGCTGAAGTATTCATTCCAAAAAGTCATAATTGTAGTCAAGTTGCTAAAAGTGTGTTCTCGTTGGCCCATACTGAAACCTGCTAACTTTTGATTGCTTTACTATGGTAAATTTAAGCCATGTTACGTATACTTCTTTAGGTTGAACTCATGCCTCCCATGTGAACGGTCAGCATGGCCTTAGGTAAATATGCAGATCCTGAGATTACTGTCCTGGGGGCGGTTTTACACAAGCTTACTTTACAGCCATGGTATTTTGTGGTTTTTACCATCAGACAGAGGTGGGATGGAAAAGAGAGAATTTTTTTTAGTTTTTTTGAAAAAGAGGCTCACACTTTGGAAAACTATGATCTGTGTCACTGGTACTATAATAGCTGTACTACTATAGGAAGAGCTGCTTCAGCAAAAGCGTTTTTTCAGCAGAGGCTGTTGGGGGAGTTGTTCTGAAAGGTTAGTTGAAGAAATGATGACTTTTTAATTTCCAGTTTTAGCATTACTCTGCAGTATAACTTAAAAGAAGAATGACATATAGTGACTACTGCAATGATTATCTTCTCTACTGAAGACACTTATTAATATGTTGTGTGAGTTATTTTCATATACTACATCGTTTGTGTGTTAATAAATTATGATTCATATTCTTAAAGCAACGATTTTTGAGACATCCAGTTTCTTCATCAGAAATTATTTTAGTTGTCCTTTTCAGGAAAAAACCCAGATTCTTTTATTGTTTTTACCATTAATAATACTTTTTTTCCTCCTTCAAAGTTTAAAGGAGATGTAAACAGGGAGATTGGAAATGAGAAGTATTATTTTTAAAAGCCACAATTTTTTTAAAAATGATCACCTGTGTTCCCAACATGTTTAGCATTCCTTTCTAAGAATAATGTATTTGTAAACCCAGGATTTTTCACCTCAGTGATCAATTTATCAAGAAAAATATCTTCAAAATCCTTCTCTACTTTCTCCCATTAACATGTCAGTAAGTCTTTTCATTTAATTACTTTTAAATATATGGGTTTTTTTACATTCAAAGATTTTTTTTAATAATAACCAGTTACAACTCTACTGGTTACCTTTGCTTTCCTTCTTAAATAGAACCCTTAGGAGTTTTACTTCTGGTATTTAAACTACAATTAGTTATCACAGTAACACATCAATCTACAAGTTAATACTATCAGTATAGAGAACAACTATCAATAACAGTATAGATAATTATTAGTTATTTTAATCTTAGTTCTGCTGCTATTGATGATGTTATTTTTCTGTAAATAAAATCTCTACAGGCAGGTGAATTCAAATATTAAAAGAAGTGACATCAAACTTCATTACATAGTCACATTTTTAAAAATTTCAATTTATTAGAAAGGTTCTCCTTTATATTGGTTAGGAATTTAGTTTTGCATACCAAAATTAATATGTCAGAGGCGTATTTGTTTCTTCCCATGTATCTCCAGAAGTAAAGACTTGCAGGCTTCCATGAAAAGGAATCAAAGGTATTTTGAAAACTAGAATTTTGAAAAGACAAAAGCCTAAAAAAAAAATCTTCATTAGCAGTCTTAGTAGGACAATACAAACATATGGATAAATGTAGCTAATACACTCAGAAATGTGAGCAAGAATTAAAATTGATTTATAAATTGTAGAAATAACTTCTGAGGTGCCTCCTTGGGGAAATTAATACTCAGTCCTGTCCTAGAAAGAAAAAGTATTTTTCTCCCTGTTTGCACTTGATATTACTGACAGTGGTTGTGAAATGAAGCCTATTTTTACACACCCCTCAAAAAGAAATCATTAAATGATCAAAATTCTTTTGCATCTTTTCTGTATATACATTATTCTTATATATATGCACTTTGCAATAAACTTGATAACCATTCTTAATAACTAGAAATTGTAAAGCTAAATGATCCCTGTAGTGGAAATCAAAGAAACTAAGTTGCTTTTTTCTCTAATATAGGTTCACATCTGAGGAAGAAAAAGACTGTCTTTACTTTTCAATTTGTTATTTGCTGTTGAAATCTAGTAATTAACTGTGCTGTCATTTGACCTTATTGGCATGCTCTATGTACTCCAGGTCAGTAAACCAGACAGTATTTTGTTGCCTATGTCATTTGACAGAGAATCATAGAATCACAGAGTCATAGAATAGTTTGGGTTGGAAAGAACCTGAAGATCATCTAGTTCCAACCCCCCGGCCAGGGGCAGGGACACCTCCCACTAAACTATGCCACCCAAGGCTATGTCAGATCCAGCCTTGAACACAGCCAGCAATGGAGCATTCACAACTTCCTTGGGCAACCCATTTCAGTGCCTCACCACCCTTACAGTAAAGAACTTCTTCCTTATATTCAATCTAAACTTCCCCTGTGTAAGTTTTAACCCATTACCCCTTGTCCTCTCACTACAGTCTCTAATGAAGAGTCCCTCCCCAGCATCCTTACAGGTCCCCTTCAGATACTGGAAGGCTGCTATGAGGTCTCCACGCAGCCTTCTCTTCTCCAGGCTGAACAGCCCCAACTTTCTCAGCCTGTCTTCATATGGGAGGTGCTCCAGTCCCCTGATCATCCTCGTGGCCCTCCTCTGGACTTGTTCCAACAGTTCTATGTCCTTTTGAAACACCCAGAATATTTTGGAATCATGGAGAATATTTGATTCTGGTACCAACTAGCTTATCTAAGAACTGTCAATGGTGCATTTAGTTATCAATGAGAAGTGATTCTCTGTTTGGTAATGGAAGATACTTGTTAGAAATGAAAAAAAAATTTAAAAAATTATATCACATAACAACAAAAATTCCTAAGCATGTAATTTTATGCTCATGTTTCTTCTGTTTAAACATAACATAAACTCATGGCATAACATACTATAAACTCATGTTTCTCCTGTTTAACTTAAAGGAAAAAATATCATTCATCTTATAGATGATGTGCTGGAAACCAATAACCTGACTTTCTTTTCTGCTTATTTGTAGAATAAGTGTTCCGATATCTTAATGGTTAAAAAAAAAAAATATTCTGAGATTTCATGAATTAGCAGAAGGGCTTTAATACACTCATATACCATTAACAAGCAATAATAGCACTTAGTAGTTTTAATCTTTAAGGTACTTTAAGCATTAATTAATTGTACAAGTTCACTGATGCTAGTGACAGATGTTCACATATTCTCTAGCATGGGACACTGCCTTCAATACAAATCCAGCTAAGTGTGCAGCATTTTGTCTAATCCAATGTTACAAGAGAGAAAAAAGTGCTAAAAAACTACTAGAAAGGCAAGACCGGATCATATCAAAGTCCACTGCAAGATCTATTGGGGCAGTGTGCCTCTTTTTAAGTGTTTTTTTTTATAAAGCCTGTGGTTTTATAATATCTTGCACAATGAAATACAGAGAGCTTATTGAGGCATTGATGTATGTCTGGGATCCCCATGTGCTGTGTGTTCTATGTGCTACAAAATAAATATGTTCCTGAAGACTTGGAAGGGCAGTGTGATGGCAGCGTGATTGATTTCATACCGTTAACTGTTATCTGATAGTTAGAAAATTATTCAAAAATGGTTAAATTTACATCACTGGTATTCCTAACATACAGGCAAATTGCCTGTCTTAAAGCTAGGCAGTTTGTTGAGCAGGCATATTTAAATAATAAGAGGTTTTATAGCCAGTGATTTATGAGCGGCGTCCCTGTCAGCTTTGTTTCCCCACCTGATAACCATCATCCCTTAGATGTGGACCACTAAAGGTCAGCGTTGACATCCATGTGAAGTGAGACCCAAATTCAATCTTTTGGATACATAGCAAAAAACCTCCAGCTCCACTATAACTGCACTTTTTTTTTTTTTTACAGAAATCTATATTTTTGTGTTGCAGTATAACTGGACAAGCTGAGATGAGGCTATTTTATTTAAAACAGGTACAGTTTTCCAACTGCTAAATTCATTTTTTCAAGCTGTTTTCATTAGCCTGATCTCAGTGAGCATCTTGTGAGAAACTAAAGTTCCAGTGTTTCCTGTTCTTTTCTGAGGAATACCCTATTAAATTCTGTGACCAGCATCAGCCTTTTATCCTTCTCCCTCTTCTTGTCTTTTGTAAACCTCAGTGTCCCCTTGAGTGTAGAGAGGTGTGTAATTTTATAGTGTGATTGCATTTCTGATCTTTTACTTAGTTTCATTGAATGGACTGGAAAATATCATGATATAAGGCCAGAACGCAGAATGCACAGTTGAGTAATGATATTGCACCCAAGGTTTTTTTGTTGCAGCTTCATATAGGCCTGAGTACGTGAGACATCTCCTCTGCCTTCACCCAGTATTTTCTGATCACATTGTCCAGTTCTGACCAAATTTGGTACATCAAATTCTTAGAAATATAAAATTTAAATATTTATTAAAATAATAGTTGTATAAAGAAAAGATATTAGTGTTCCTATGGAGAAAACTGCTAATAAACTCACTTCTTAGTATACACGACAGAATTCAGTGAAATATTTGCTTTGAATTAAAAGTATATGAATAATACAATCCCTCCCTGGAGGCATCAGTAAATTCAAAGGTTCAAGGAAGGTTATCTTTGCTTTGATTTTTCATCACATCAGTGGAATTCAAATTAATTTTTTTGGTCATTACCTTCACAGAGCTACCAGATGTTTTTCTCACTAATTGCCAAATAATTTCATCAAATCTGTTAATTGAAGTTTTTACAAAAACTACATGGTTGAAATCACTTTCACATGTCTTGTGTAAGCCCAGTTTCTTCCAATTCTTCAAACCATGATCTTTCATTTTTTCATCTTTGAACTTTTCTAGATGAAGAAGCTACACTGATATATCTTGAACTGACTTTATAAATTACAGCATTGACATATTTCCATATTAGTTTGCTTATTTAGAATATTATTTTATTTTTAAGAAAGGAAAAAGTAACCCCCAAACAGAATCAGAATTCTGTAAATCATAGCTGGACTTGATCCTTCTAACTCAAGATATTTTAAGATTCTGAGAGTCTATAATTTTTTTCCTATCTATTATAAACCATCATTGCTAGCTAATCTTGATTGCATTAGTCAAAAACTTCAGCCATAATTCATCAAAACATCAAGATTTCACTGCTGAGATGATGAAATATATTTCATTTTAAATATAATGATAAATTTCAAGATTGCACACTCTATGTGGCATGTCTGTTTCCCGCAGAGGAAAGATCTATTGAACATACTAAGTTCCTACAAATTTCATGAAAGCAGCTGGAGAGAAAACAGATGCTCCTAAGCGAGGAACAGGCTGAGCCAGAATTACTGCATATATCTGATCATAATTTTTGCTCTCCCATCCATGTAGTAAACCCTTCCATATATGCAGGGGGTTAATGCTTTATTTTCACTGTATTCAGTTGCTTCATCCGGTTTTTTACTTTCAGTGCTGTTTTTTTTCCACTCTCTTGTTTTTATCTGTTCTCTTCCTATGTTTCATGGTTCACCATTTCCTGATTTAGTCTTTCCACTTCAATCTCTACCTGGATGAAAGAGAGATGCCTTCCAACAGCCATCCTTCTTGAGAACCTGCATGACTCATCAGCATCTGGTCTTTTTCCTCTCAGCAGGTGCACATTGAACAAAACAATCACTGTGTGAAACTATTTCTTTCTAATTAGATATTCTTATGATTTCTTTCTAGTTGTTGGTAGAAATTTAAGTTACATATGAGAATTCCTATCATGGGATTCCAGTGCCCTGGGGTAGAACAACTGGTTTACAGTTCAATAGCCTTTATGTCCTTGACATGTGATTCTTGAGTGTAATGAAATAAAATAATAATAAACATTTATGTGTTATCTTAATTATATTTGTATCTCTTTTACTTTGTCAGTCAATGAGAATTTGCTACATAACACATATTACCATTATTACCTTCTAGCCACTGCAGCAACAGCAACACTCCCGGTTCCAGTAAAGGCTACACTTGATCGCCGTGATAATGGTAGCGATTGGTCACCTCTCTGGAAGTGTGACCTATCATGCATCACCAAGCTGAGCTCCATCTTCCAACACTATGCTCCCACCAGGCTTTTCGACCTCTAAACACTCTCGTGCCCTCATGCCCTACCATGGAGCACATGGTAGAGGCATTCATTTTGATGATATGAAACAGCACCATTCTGAAGGACTGCAATGCATTCCTGACATTGTTGCATACAACATAAACTGGAAAGAGGGAACAAAAAATGCTTATCTAGAATGATGGATGCTCATAGTGGGGAGGGTTGGTTACTCCAAGCGAATGCTATGTAATGTGGACACAGCCACTCAGTCCTCTCTAGCCTCAGTGTCAAAACCAGTCCCTAGGCCTTTTGGTATCACAGAGTCGTTTTCTAGGAATATGAAGGCAGTTTCTTGGCTATCACCTTTTGTGCTACCCAGTCTGATTTTCAGACAGAAGTCTGGTTAGCAATGCCTGCTGGATCAACTATTCTTAGCCAGCAGGTATGACTGTGTTCTCAGCCTTGGGAGGCTGTAATTGATGATGAACAGACTAAATAGAGAGTTTTCTTCAAATGAAAACAATATTTAATATAAATAACAGGTTCAAGTGTTGTATTTTAAAAAAAGATATTTAATACACCAGATTGCCTACACAGATGTCAGTCACAGCTGAACTTGACTGTTCTATAAAGACAACTGTCTTTACTTCAACAGTCATTTGAATAGTCCTTCCATTTCTTTTACATTTTGAATTTTCACTTTTGAGTGGATTTCTCTCAGCCTGGTTTTGGGTTTACGATTTTTTGACTCAGTCCATTGAAAAATAGTTTAGTGAATTCAGGAGGCTGAACTACCTTTTTCAGTGACTCATCTTCAAACTAGCCTCAAATATTTGCTGTGGGATGTTATTCTGAGTCACTGTTTTGCTGTCCCACTTGCTTACCAATAGCTGTCCCGATTTAACTCCTAATGAAAAATGACATTCTCCCTAAATGAGAGAAGTCTGATGGGAAATGAGTCAGACTGGAGAACGGTAGTTATACATATATTTTTATTCAATTAAATCAACACATGGTCGCTCAATCCAACATGTTTTTGTTTATTTTTTTGCTTCTAGCTCATTTTAAATAACCTTATTATTTAAGAAAACCATGTTTAAAATAAGATAGTCTCTTTTCAGTTCAGTGACTATGATAGAAAAATCTGTAGGGTATCACACCTATTATTATACATACAGCAGAAGAGCCTAACATTGATTTTGTATTATCAGAAGCTACAGTTTCTCATAACAAAATATTCTTGGTAGTACTGATCACTCAAATAATGTTACTCATATTCCTAGGGGTCTACAAAGGCACAACCCAGATGCCTTCTACAAATGCATCTACTTCCAAAGTGGGTCTGAAGGAGAAAAAAATCTACTCTATTTTGCTCTCTCTTCTTATTTCCTAAAGGCTCAAATCTTTGCTATCTAATACCATCTTAGAGTTATCTTTTGTATAGATATGTATACACACAATTTATGAACACTGCCCATCCTTCAATTAAGCTGATCTAGATGAGCAAGTTATTTCACTTAAACTTCAGAGTTGTTTCATTTTTCTGTATAATTGAGCAGTTTTTTAAGTGTCAGTTGAATAAAACAGAAAAGGAGTATTCTTTGCATGATTACCAGTTGCATTTTTTGAGCAGATACAAAGTTTTGACGAATTGCACCACATACTGGTTATCCTTCTATCTGCTGAGCTCTTCCCCTTATTTACTTAAGTCCTGCTTTGTCAGATAAACTGGCATCAAAGCATTCTTTTAAGAGAAATGAAAAGACTAAAGCTCAGAATTAAACCACCACATATTTTAGTGGAATCAGTTCTCAATAAACAGAAAGATAAATGTACCTGCTTGGTTGTATGCTTCTATGGTGTATCTGTTGTATCTGTGCCATTGTTTATTTGGATTTAAGGTAGTACAAAAATGTCTTTTGCATATCTCAGTTTGTCTCAAGTTTCTTTAGAACTTTGTATGGATTTACCTCTTCAGTTCTGCTGTGACCTACAAATTTATTCAGAGTTGAATTTACACCAAAGGAAGCGCTGGCAAAGAAAGAAGTAGCAAACATGCACAGAAGGCATGCTACAAAGTGTTTACTACTTTGTAGATGAGTTGGCAAAAAAAGTCTAAGACATCTTGAAAGCCGCAGCTTAAAGAATGACAGATGCTTGATTATTTAACTGAATTGGAAACATTCCTTTTAAAACAATTAAAACCTAATTGCCCTAATCAACCTATACAATGTTTGCAGATTGGGCTGTATTTTTTACACATGTGCAAGTGCATTCTCGTGGGGACAGGTTAGACTGCCTTCCCCTCCCTTTCCATGCAGCACATCATTTTGCCAGTTTCAGAATAGTGCATATTGACAGACCAAATGTATTTGATATAATTCCTCCAGAATCACCTAGGATGCAGGCAAATCAAACTGATGCCCTCAAAAGCAAGCATTGTCTACGCAAAGGTACACAGCTTCAAAGGCGGAAACTTGGATCCTCTCACTGAAGATGAAACCCTTCCTTGACTGGAGAAATGTTATTTAGTCTAGTTTGCTTTGTCTTTAGATTCTGAGAGGCAGATTCAACTTCTGATTTGTTAATAGTGTCTGAAATTGAAGGGCAGATGCTGATCTAAGTGCAAGTCCTCAAGTTTCCATCGTAAACACAGAGCATCTAGTGCCACTTATTGTATCGTGCTTGAGCTTTACCAGTTCAGAAGGCTATGGAACTCCTTTAGGTGATGCCTGGAGGACAGTTGCAGGTGGGCACTTCAGGTACACAAAAGATAAGAGTCTCAGGGAGCACTAGACACCCCAATTTAGCTGGCTGAATTGAGTACCCCATGTCTTGTCAGATTTTGTCATCGCTGAGGTTTCTGGCCTATTTCTGAAAACATCTGTTTTCTGTGTTAGACATCTGTGTTTATAGCATGCCAATACTCTAACTGGAACACAGCAACCATGTTATTTTTACACATAAAGAACAGTTGAAAAATAAGGTCATTTAAAACATATGCATTTTTTTTCTACTGGATGACATTATTTATTTATCTCAGCTTCAAGACTATTTTAAGCCTTGGAATCATCGAAAGCTAAAGTACCGTAGTGGTTATTATTTACTATGAATCATGGTCTTGGAAAAGGAAACTATCACCCCTGATTTTCAGAAAATGGAGGACACGAAACATTAAAGGGGGAAAATTATCTGAAGCCTCAGTTAGTAATTTTTATAGTATGCCATTTGCAAAGGTTTTCTCAAACAGGTGTAGCAGGTAGAAACATTTAAAGTTTAAGAAACACTGCAGGCCTAAATCTTCAGCTGTTGCTTATGTAAATAACCTTAGTGGAACTGTAAATACTTCACAACAATTTTAAAGTATTAATGTAATTTTAAAACATAGATACTTTTAAGCAACCGAGACGTTGCTGAGATTTTCTTTTACAAAGTGCCATGCTTTGCTCAATATGAATAAGAAGTAACTCTCCAAGAGCTGGAGTGATGACAATTGTTGTATGATCTGTTTTCATATAAATCCATCAAGCTGCCTGTGTGTATCACTTTGTATACTACAGCTTGAAGACAAACAAGTTTTATTTGTAATAGGTTTTTAAGGATTTTTCCTTTTCTCATGCAGTAAGAAAATAAAAATCACAATGTCCAAAATGAGTAACATGGATAAGCCAAAATAGTAAATTCTTTAAAATACAGGTACA
The DNA here is from genome assembly GCA_028858755.1 of Ara ararauna. Taxonomy (NCBI): domain Eukaryota; kingdom Metazoa; phylum Chordata; class Aves; order Psittaciformes; family Psittacidae; genus Ara; species Ara ararauna. The sequence goes on along the minus strand of CM054376.1, from coordinate 123,533,419 downwards.
TAACCATGTGTTAAACATGTCTTGGAGTTGGTACTGCCCAAAATTATACAAGCACAAGATCCGTTTTCAAACTGCTGAAATTGATTAAGAATTTTAACATATTCATAATCAAGCGAATATAGTATGTATTTTCCATCTTATTTTTTACCTAAATGCAGTAGTTGGTCCTTTTATCAACTAGCTTAGCCTGACAAGTGATTAAACCAGTGACTTATTTTAAGTGACTTATCTCCATTTTACTTCTCAGTGAGAGCTGTATCTAATACTGATAACTTCTTGATAGGCAACTTATGCGCTGATCCATAAATATCACTATTTCAGTTCCACAAATATTTCCTTTTCCTTTTAATTCTGGTTATGTGCAGTAAGCAGCAAGCTGTTTTCCAGCAGTTTGATTATTTGAAAGTCTTTCTTTTTCACTACTCATTGGTAATACCAATTTTATGACATTTGTTGGCAAGTTCAAAGGTGGATGTGGATGTTGTAGCAATATTGTGAACACACCAGTAGTATATAAATTATCTGAACTGAAAGTTCATTAGAAAATAAAATTAGAAATCTTGCAATTTTATAAAAATCACAAGAACTGATGATTGTGTTACTTAGAGCTACATTGCCAAAGTAGCAGCAGGTACAAATTAATTTGCAGATGAGATTTGGCTACTTCTGAGCTCCTAGTAGCCCAGTCTAGAATAAGTGGATGAAAAGCCACACTGACAAAAAGAGCAGGTACGTCAGATAACATGTTTCCATAAGCACCAATTCTTCATTTTTTACTTCACTGACTAGAAGTTTGGAATGCTTGAATAGAAAGGCCTCTGTTAATGCCCACACTCCTTTTTTACCAATATCAAGATCAGTCTTTCCTAGTCTTTCCTAATGATTGATAGTTTTCAAGTAGTCTTTCCCACATGACATCCCCTTTGCAAAGTGATGGATATCAATTCTCCCTCTTGCTGGGATACAATAGCTCTGTCCTTAATAGTTTACAAGCATACAAGACAGAAAAAGGACACAGAAATGAAAGGATTACTAATAGGCAGCCAGAAAATGTATTTAAGCTCAATGTAAAAAATCCTAAAATTGCACCTGGGTGTCTTAATTCTAACTCCATTTCCTTGACCAAAATATTACATTAATCTTCTGACTCATGTTAGAATATCAATTCCATAGGGCCTTTAAGAGGCTTATTATCCACTGCCACCTAACCCTGTGTGAATTTACAGACAGGTGAACCTGAAGTCATGTGGGATCTTTTGAAGCACTAAAATTATAAACATATTTTTTCTTCTTGCATTAAAAGTTGGAATTTTTGTTTACCAAAATCTCAAACATCAGGTTATGCTTACAGTTTTACTTTTTGAAGCTCGCTATCAATGTTTGTTGTCTCTATGATGCTTTTGAAGGTTTGAGAGAATCATGAAAGAAACCCTAATGTTATAAAAAGCCAATGTCTGTATTTCTTTGGATTAATGAGCAAATTCTTAAAATTAATTTTAACTCTGAGATAATTAATTAAGCTTGCAAATGTAAATGAAGGAATACTAATTCATTTCTTACCACTTGCATAATTTTGCATGTCTATGCCAGAGTATAATTTTCAGTTCTTTTTCTACCAGTTTCAATGGAAATAGGTCTTTTAGGTGGCAGCAGTGGTGAATGTAACTCTCCATTTGGGTTTCATACCATTCCACTGAAACTGTTTCTAATTTTCATTCTTTACAAGTGTGCTGTTTAGCTACACCAAGGGTTTGTATTGTCATGCCAGTAACAGGAAGCCTTTTCACCCAGGTTCAAAAAGAGCTCATCCTATTTTGTTGCTGCCAAAGAAATTAACTGACAGGTGGTTAAAGAAAAAAACGGATTTCTCGAATTTAATCCTGAGATCATGAGGGCTATCTATTATTTCTTAAAATGCTTGAATTGAGGAGCTTTCCACCTTAATGGGAATTTGCTTTGAAAATTGCATTTCTAAAGGAAGGTGTTAAAATATACCTCATCTTTTGACAAACTCCCTTGATCCTGTTAAAATCACATTATGCCTTCTCTTTGGCAAACACTTTCTGCTTCATATAATGTAATTAACCCCTACTATCATGCAGAAGTATTCAAGTATTTTGAACATTTAGAAATTGGATCAACCGTGGAGTTCTGAATTTGGCAGAAATTACATGCACGTCAGTGGCCTCCTTAGCTGATGGCATAGAGTGACTACAATGGTGGAAGTTGCTTTTTTGGGAAAAATAAGAAAACAGGAGAGAGAGAGAAGGAGGAAAAAAGTCAAAGGGAAAAGAAAAGGAAAATTACAGAGCTGCAGATATAAGGCCCATAGCAGCATGAAAGGCTAAGGCACCTAGAACGCTGTGACATACTGGTATAGTCCAACTACAAGTTACCACGGTTTATTTACCATATTTATTTACGTGAAGCTTTCTCAAAAACTTACGAATGTTTTTGAGATTGACCTTTGCTGACAATATAAGAATTGCTGACTAGCTATCCAGAAATACTGTGGGAATAAGACATGACATGGGGTACTAGGAAGAAGAGATATTACATAATTTCCAGGGGACACTTTTGGAGTTGCTGCCTTCCATTCCTGAAAATTTTATAAGGACTAAGGAAAAAGTGAAATCTGAGGTTCAGATGGCTTTGAAAGAGCACACAGCTGACAGCTGGTTGTAGGTTGTGTTCCCAGAATTATCCCCGCTGGATACCATATAACAGATTACTGTAGAGGTAAAATAAAGGGGTTTATGGAATAGAGGAGGTAGGTTCCTTATTTGTCCAAGCTTGTACTACACAGAAATAAGGGAACCTGAACTGTGTTAGGACTCCATAAGCTCAGATGGAAGTGCTGCCATGATAGCTATACTGAAGGAAGACCTTTAATGGAAGATGCTTGCTTAAAGACTGGTCAGAATGCAGGATTATTTTTAAGACCTTTTTTGACAGTGTAAATCATGAGATGCTGCTAGGGGAGCAAAAGCATATAGCCAAAGTAGAAGGAAGTCAAAGCACTAGCTGCATTTCTACAACAGCAGAGCTATTGCAGGCAGGCTGTGTTTGACCAACAGGACAATTATAGTCCTGTATGAGCAAAGTATTTAGGTACAAGCTTCATTTTGTATGAAAAACAAACACATGTGCATTTTGCATATGAAAGTAATCACACTGAAGTTGCAAGGGTGGGATGAATTGACACAAACTATGTGCTTGAGAGCTACACTTGATCTGGGCCCATATAAGCACTTAGATCAAATAGAGTCAGATAGGACAGAAAAGTCCTCCTACAAAGACAAGGCAATAAAACCCTGAAAGACTGTAACATTTACATAGCTTTTTCCTGATCCACCACATAAATAATAATTACAGAGAAGGTCAGCTGCATTAGACTTGCCTAAATCTGTAACAGGTTGCAAGAGGAAACCATAGTATCTGTGGAGGCAGAAATTACTTATGAGCTTTAAGTAAAACAGATAGGAACCAGCAAAAAAAAAACCCATGAAAACCTTCTCCTGAGATACTCAGAAGAGTGCATATGTATGGGCAGATGTATATGAAGCTTCTGCATTTTTGCTTTCTTCTGTATGTCCTGCCTCTACTCATATCACTGGCTTGCCAGAAGATCATCCTAAAAAGCAGCTAAACCAACTGGCGGGTGAGCACAACAGGGTCAATGTATCAATCCCAATGATGAGATCCTAGCCAAGGACTGCTGCCACTCCCTTCTGCTCTGCATAGTGCTGCTGCCTTCCCTGGGAAGCAAAGCCAGGAGCGGACTGGTGTAGTGCTGAGCTGCACCCAGTGCAATGTAAAGGTACATATAGGAAACACATCACAGCTTTAAAGTCAGAAGCAGGCTTGCATCCCATGTTTTAGGGATGCACAAATAACAAGGACAAGAAGATATTAAGCAGATGAAAAGGATTATTTACAAGAATTATTCTCCAGTGCCCAGGGCATGGTTTTCAAAGACTTCCTGTCTCTTACTAAGTTATCCCAGGGAATTTGATTAATGTTTGCTACTGATTTCAGTGAAAACAAAGTTAGGCTAAAGTTGACCACTCATAAAATCTGTTCATTGCTATGTCTGTGGGTATCTTGACTAGATTACTCCCATTTTTAGATATTCTACATCCTCTGTGTTTCCATGCTTTTCGTTGTGGTTAAGGCAGTTACTGCTTTTTCTGGTGGCATTTCTCAGGATTTCTGTATTTCAATATTTCAAATGTAACACTCCATTTCAAGACAGGAGAATCTGTTTTTGTTACAGTATGGAATTGGGACTCTCTACAGTGCCTGAAAGATTATTAATTATATGAAATTTTACTATAGCATAATTGTATATTTAATTTCTAATGTAATAAATTAAGGATTTTTTAAAATATTTTAGCTTATTGTAAACAAGACAACTAGGCAATGAGAAAACAATATTATGAGTTCTCCATTCTTCAGAGAGAATAGTACTTTTTTTCTCCAAATATTTGTTGCTTATGTAAGGCTATAAAATATTTAAGATATGAGGCAGGTGACCTACCTCCTAGTATGAATTTGTATATTGCCATTAAAAATTCTGTTTATATTTATGCAATGTTGCCACACTACACTGCCCAAGAAGCCCCCATGTACTTGCCCCCATGTAGAAGTATTTCTAAATGGAAGAATAATTTGCTTCACACTAACCAGTTTAGGATTGTAATGAATCTGACCACATTGACCTTCTTCATTTTATGTTGTGTACTTGAATATCAAATCATATCATAATGTATATATATTTAATTTTAGAAAAGCTTCTTTTCTGTCACATATGCAGTTTAGGTGGTGATTTGTTGCACTTATTTGTTTTTGGGGCCTTGATCAATATTTTACTATCTGAACAGAGGGAACAGTGCTACAAGGTGATAGGCAATCCCAGTCATATCTCTGGAAATTTCTTCAGAGAGAGAATTGTTCTCAAAGTAGAAGATTCCCTCCAGACAAGAAACTATGCAGAATATACTTGTTGACTGCAAAGTCTCTGACTGAAGTATACCACTTCATTTAAAAATAGAAGGGAGAACTCCAATTATCCTAATAAGATGTCCTGGTTTTGAGTGGGATAGACTTCATTTTCTTCCTTATAGCTGGTGAAGTGCTGTATTTGGGATTTAGTCTGAGAACAATGCTGGTAACACACCAGTGTTTTAGCAGTTGCTTAGTAATGTTTTCCCCCATCAAGGACTTTTCAGTCCCTCATATTCTGCCAGTTAGGAGGGGCAAAAGATGTTGGGAAGACGCGAAGACAGGACACCTGACCAGAACGAGACAAAGGGATATTCTATACCATAGAATGTCATGCTCAGTATAGAAACTGGGAGGAGTTGGCTTGGAGCCATAAATTGCTGCTCAGGAATAAGCTGGGCACTGGTCAACAGGTGGTGAGCAAATGTATTTGCATTGTCTGTCTTGGGATATATTCCTCTCTTTTTGTAATCTCCCTTTTATTTTATATTATTGTATTTTACTTTACGTAATTATTAAACTGTTCCTATCTCAGTCCATGAGGTTTTCCTTTTTCTGACTATCTATCTTCCCCCTCGCATGGGTGCAGGGCAGGGGGAAGTGAGCCAGCAGCTGTGTGGTACCTAGTTCCCAGATGGGGTTAAACCACAAAAGAAGAATGTGATCCTAAGCTAATAACAACCAGGTCAATGTTGAACATCGATATTTGTACAAATTATCTTCTATTGATATTTTCATTGGTGTTATTACTGCTTACAACACTCAGTTCCTCTGAAACCATTCATTATGTTATGTCACGCTACACTCTGTGAAACCAAGAAACGCACCACAGCTATTTACACGCTGTGAAATTGCTTCTTGTACAGACACAGTCACTGGACCTTTGAGGGTAACATGCTAGGTGGCTTCATCCCTTTCTCAGATGATGAATTCTGTTTTAAACTCTCTCAAAATCAACATAGTATATAAAAGCAATGTGTACAAGGACATATTGTGTTCCTTGTAACCAAATCCATGAAACTATTCAAAACTCTGAACTGAGTTTACACCATCTCTATGAATAAGTAATCCATGACAAGTTAGTACTCAGTGGTAAACTTTCCTAAACTCTCTCATGATTAAACTGAATAGACATTTGAGGCAAGGTACATGAGCATACCTGCATTTTTTGAGCTCTCATTCACTCACTCTAACAATGAATTAGGACACAGAAAACAAATAATAAATTACTTTCCTATATTGAAAATCATCGCTCTTTCCTCATGAGCTGTCAGCTTGTTTGAATTATTATGAAATTACACTGTTTATGAAGTAGGTGGTTGCTGCTGATTCTATGTGATGACTTTCAGACACCATATTCTGAGCTTTTCTGTAATTTAAAACTGAAAGAAGCACAGTAGTCTGTAATTCCAGTGTGCCTGACAGTGATCATTATATTTGGAAAGGTTTTAATGATACAGCTAACCACGTCACTATTTTGCTTCAAGAGTGTTTTCTTTTACATAAGCTGTCCTTCAAGATTAGAGTATAAACTTTTATTTGTAACAAGGGATCACAGTGAAACTGCCAAGTAGAGAAGCTAAGTGCAAAAGATTTATTATATTCATTGGAACTTTTGAAAAACACATAAATGCTGTCAAAACCGTATTAATGGAAGTTGTGTGTTTAATGCTCAGAAAAATCCTAAGCAAACAGGTTCGCCTTATTTTCTTCATGCCAAGCCAGCAATATATTTCAAGATATGATTGTTATTTTAGATGGAACAACTAAACAAAATGCTTTTTAAAGAAAAAAATTGGAGAGTGTGCCGAAGACGCACACAGATGATATTATTCATTTAAAAAGCACCAGAAAATGTTTACACAACAGTAGAGTTCCAAAGTCTGACTTTTATTACATAGTCATAATTCTGACAGAAAACTCAGATGAGTACTGTTTGCTTAGGAGCTTCATTCTTCCCATCTCTGAAACTAAATGAGGGCTTTACTTCCACCTCAGTGGAGGCCCCAAAGAGAACATTTTCTTTTAATGAAAGTATCTACTAAGAAAAAACTTTCTGGAACTGTACTTGCTGTATTCACACCAAAGAGTTAAGTAGTGATTGAAATCTCATATAATAAGACCTTTCGTCCAGCTTTTGAAATCTACATTAAAATTGCAAAACTGGCTCAGGCTACATTCACTAGGCCTCCTATATCTCATGATACATTCTTGATTGGTAAACATATAGACTTTTTTTCCCCAGAACCCTGTCTGCTGAAGTGCAAGAATAAAGAGTATTCCTTGATATGACAGCCTGATATTATTCTGTTTGTTTATTCTTCATTACTCTAGGTGTATGGATCCATCCATTATTTACTGAACCCATTCTGATCTCAGAATTACTCATTCTGTTATTATGCATTCTCTCATGAGCTTTCCTAAATGCTTGCCAGTGCATCTGATGCATTTTTTAAAGATGCTAATGAAATTATCCACACAGTACTTCTGTGAGGTGGCTCCATTTCATACATGGGGAATTATCATAAACAGCTTAAGGCCAAAATTATCCAAAGTATCCATTCTTCAGGGTGCTAATTTGAAACACACAGAGGTGAGTTTTTCAGAATACTTAGTACTTGGATAGCATTTGTCTGCGTTTTACATCTTTATGGATGAAGGCAGAGCTCCTCCACTTTTCTTTCCTGTAGAACAGAGCTAAGGTGTGTTCTTTGAGATACCCATAAACCACAGTCTGGTTTAAATGAACTGTCCAGGCTCTCACAATGTCACTCAGTGGCAGAAGCAAGGACATACGCCACTTCTCCAGGACATCATGTTTGTTTTATTTTAGTTGTGGAATGGACAAAGTGTGCAATAAAGATGCTACTGCTTACAAAAAAAAAAAAAAAAAAAAAAAAGTCAAAACTTTTTCTTCCTAGCTGTCCTTTAGTCATCAGAATACTACTCTGTGGCTATTTGGGAGGTAAATTGCATTCAGCAGCCAAGACTGCATTTCAGGTAACTAAAGCTTGATATGTTTATATTTGTAATAAATGCATATTGCAATAAATACAATAATTCCACTCATGAACATGTAGTCTGAGTCCAGTCAGTCCTTCTTATATAGTACCTCATTCAGACCAGTACCTATCACAGATTGTGGAGGCATAGATTAAATTTTTCACTTTCACATGGAAAGGCCAGGTTGAACAGAGCCTTGGGTGACATGGTTTAGTGTGAAGTGTCCCTGCCCATGGCAGGGGGTTTGGAACTAGATGATCTTAAGGTCCTTTCCAACCCTAACTATTCTATGATTCTATGATTCTATGAATGAATCTTTTCTGTTATTGTGACAAATATGGCTTTCTTATTGAACATTTCAGTCTCTCTGGCCTTTCATGTTTCACAATTTATAAAGCTTGTGGGTGGACTTACTAAAACAAGATGACAGTCTGGAAGGAAAATATTCAAGGCATTTTTTCTTTTCAGGGAACTGTGAGTTTCATTTCCATGTTCTTGAGGACATGAGGGCTTTTTATTAAGTATCTACAAGAGGTGCAGTAAGTATAATCTCCAGTTTAAAGATATGTTATTACAGATATCATGCAATGACTTTCTTTTTAAAACTATACTTTACTAAAATGACCCTCTTACAGATTCAGTAGTGCTATAATTTTTATTGAAATAAATCATCTATTTAAAGAAATATAAAGCAACTAAACTCTGCTTGAATCTGTTAAGATCTGTGGTAAGAGTAGATTATGGAACAAAATGGCAGTACTAGCTTGGGACCAAAAATATGACCCAGCCTTTATCTTGTCTGTAGGTCTATTCAATAATGGAAAAAAATAAAAGAAACACTTATAGCGATTTCTCCTTTGAGGAGATTCCTTGTCCAAAGAAACATATGCTGATAGGCAATGCTTTAGAAGAGGGACAAGAAAATAGTTAAATTCACTATGAATGTACTCACCCATGTCATGTCATGTGGTGCATCCAGGCACTGAGATAGTGCTCATCTCTGCATGTTGACAGCTGCACACACCACTTTTCCTTCCTCGAAATATACAAAGGGAAAAAATAATCCCACCAATCAACTGGGGAAAACAATACTAGAACAGAAAGAGAAACAAAAACTGTGAGGTGATGGTATTAGAACCAGAAGGGCACACCTGCCTGCCAGGCTAATTTCTGGTGTAGCTAGAGCTACACTAGCAAAACGGGCTATGGTGTGGAATTTTTCCAACATCAGCTACACTACTCAGTTGTTAACATGCTCCCTGGCACAGCTCTGGCCTGAAGCAACCAGAAGTAGTCTGAGAAATGCCTGTACTAAGTCCCTGGGACAGCACAGGTCAAGGATTTGCCCTGGGAGGCAATGTGGACAACCCTGCTCTTTCTCTTCTGTTTATTTGCTTAAGGAGTCATCTGCCTCATTTTTTTATGATTTTTTTTCTTGAGGAGAAGTGCTATCTTATTCCACCTGCGTCATCTAATTCACTGCACAGGCAGATGCAGGCTGGCAGGCTGGTAGGCTGGTGTGCATGATTTTCTCATTGGGGCACACCAACAAACAAGGATTCTCCAGGGGCATGGAAGGCAGTGAGGCAACCTGACCACTGGGTAACTCTGGGGTGCGGGCGACAGCATAGACATAGCCATCCCCCATCACTGGCAGCCAGCTCCGGCTAGAAAAGCCTGAGAATGAGACAGGAAGGCTGGGGAAAAGGAAAAGCACAGACTGACAGTGGAAGAAACTGAAGTCTCTGTTTTCAGGGTTTGATAATACAACTACCTGTACGATACAACTTGACCTACGTTTGGCAGAGGAATTCATTAAGCCATCCTTGCTAATGTCACAGACTTCATTCTCTGAAATGATGTTGCCATGACCACTTCCCTTGATAATTTAATCCACGGTCTAATTACTTCTGCTGTTACTCAAAATGGAACTGTAAATTAGAGTCTTAATGCCCAAAGACTTGTGCGTGCTTATTCTGAATGGGAAATTTCTAAGTGGGGTGATGAGGCTTTTGTATCTGAGTCACAGTAAAGGTTCCTACAGTAAAATATGAATTAATTTTGATAGCTAAGAAATTTTTAGTAGATTAGTTTTCATATGATAGATTTAATTATGTATTTTCTTTCTTTATAAGTGAATGACAAGTACATTTGCAGTTATTATTCAGAACCCTCAATTGGTTTTACCAATAATTATTTTTGATTTCGAAACAAGAAAATTACAAGTCTTGTCTGTGATTTAATAAGTGTCTGCTTCATTTTAGACACCTCTGTGGACAGCTGCTTCCACAAGGTCACTTTTCAATGATATATATTCAAATAGCTTATAGACAATGAAAGTTAACTGAAGAATTGTTTTATATTGAACTGTGAAACTATGCAGAAAAGCATGTGTGTGCATGTGTGCATGTGTGCACACGACTGCACAGGGTTGCAAATGTTACCTCACTGACATCTGCCATCCTCATACACCAGTATTACTCTGGTTGTAAGTAAATAAATATACAAAGTCCATGTTAAGTTTCATCCTAGTTCAATAGAATCCTAGAATTGAGAGTTGCTATTGTGTGCAGACAGATGGACCTTGGGAGACATGGCTTGGGGAAAAACCCAAAAGCTGCCTATTAACATTTTGGTGAGGCTGGAAAGAAGGATGACCCTCCAGAGTCACTGTGTCCAGCACCTTGCTGTCAGTGACAGAAGGGCTGCATCACCTTCTTTCACAAAACAGTAACACTTTTTTGGCCTATGACTTCCATTTTAGATTTATTCCAATACTGAGTTATTTTGGTTTTCTATTTTTTGGTTTCTGGAGCAATTTGTTCTTGGTTAATTTGCTGCCATATTTCTTTTGTTCTAGTCGTGGCTCTTAGTGCAAATATTTTCTTCTCTTCCCATTGTCCTTATGTATTTTATGCAATGGTGGTATCTCCTTTCAACCTACATTTGATGAAAGAAAAAACTTAAGCTTTTTTAGTCTCCATATAGAAAACATTTCATTCTTAGCAGTTTAGCATTGTTTTATTTTATTCCTATGAAATTCTGAGATCTTTCTTGAACAGAATTGTACATACAATTGAGACCTTGTCAGGGTATTGTTACTTTTATAGCCCCAAATCATCTTGCAATCAACTGCTTCTTTGTACTTCTGTTTTCATCCAGTTGAGCTCCTGACATTAAAAAAAAAAAGAAAATCTAGTTTTTGTTTTACAGACATAGGAGCTTGTATTTTGTCTTGTTCAATTTCATCTGAGCAATAAAGAATCCGGCTCAAAAAGCATTGAGAACTTTGACTGTCCCTGAAGTTTACAGTTAATCAAGACCATACATACTTTGAAGGAATTATGAACTAATACATTCATATTAAGAGAGTGTAAAAATTGTATGTTTTAATTGCTTTACTGATTTAGCTTTCAATTTTGATTTATGATGAGTTTATGATGCTGAAAACATTCACCTTTGTCTGTTACCTGACAATAGCTGCATGATGAGCAATCTGTCTGTCAACAATCTCTCTCAGTCTATTTACCATTCTTGTTCCAAACATATACCAAAGCAAGAAACCCTAGGTAATAACTTGGACTTACATTTAGTATTTGCCCCTCAACAAAATGACACTAACATCTTGAAGCAGATACAATGTACAGGCTAGTCCAAAGAAGTGTACTATCAACACTCTACCAGTTCTCTAACACAAACAATTCTTCCTTCATAAAGAATCATTTGACCTTACTACATTTAAGGTTCAAAGGATAAATCTAAGATTTAACCATGATAAGCAAGGCAAAAGAGCTATGTTGAAGTTAATTATATACTTCTCCACAGCAGTGATCACATATACAGAACTCATGAAGAAAATTGGAAAGTATGAGTTTCTGACAAGTCTTAAATAGAAATTCTCTCCTAAAGGAGAAATCAGAAGGAAAGTTGCTTTATTTTTTATATACTTGGTACTCAAATACAAACCATATAATAAAATCTTACACTGAAGAATTCCTTTATAAACTTTTCTTCATTTTGCTACTGTGCTGTATATTATTTCCCGATCACAAGAAAAAAAATCCAATAAAGTGTATTATGCCATATCATTTATTGTCCCCATTGTTACTAATAGTAAGATTTTTTTATTTATTTAATAGAATGGAAAACAGGTAGTCTTGGTTCAAATTGAAAGGGCAGGTTGCAAAGAAAATATAGTTCTTCTGTTACAGGAATGGGGTCAAGGATTTGCATGAAACTACACAACATCAACACAAGACTCCCATAGCTTGCTAGTTTAAAGAGACAGTAAAAAATGGGTGAAGTCTGAATCAGCACCACAGCCTTTGCAAGTAGTTGCTGCACAATATTTCCTGAAACAATGGTGTGAAATTCTACGCTGTGGAGCTGGGTCTCGGAGAAAGGGAGATCAGTGCAGCCCAGTAATCCCAGGGAAATCTTACCAGGCATGGCTATGATAAAACACTCTTCCAAGGTCTTCATTAGGAAACTGATTCCATCTTCATTAAAGTCAAAGAGATGACTCCTACCTCAACTGTAATGACAGCAATTTTGTGTATTGTTAAATGTTTTCCCATTCAGGTTCAGGTAAAAACCTGACCTTTATTCTTTACAATTTACTGATAAAAATTGATTTGATGTTGTTTTTCTAAGACAATGAATAAGGACTGCCTAGAGTAAAAGCTAAACGTATCATGATTAAAATTATTCTGAATTACCCTTATCCTACACAACAATAGACAGTTCTTTCTATGTGAAAGGAATGTTTACAACTTTAAGGCTTTTCATCCTTCATCCTGCCAGATTTTCTACCAGGGGACATCAGCTGAGATTCTCTTAGGAGCCATTAGTTGTCAATGTGAAAGAAAAACAACAGAATGCAATCACACCCATCTAATCAAGGAACAGAAACAATTTACATAAACAGTCAAACACAGAAAAGCTCAAATTTCAGAAATTTCCAGGGAAGAAGCCTAAAGATACCAGGAATTTCTTCTTTTCCCACCCTTTTCTCACATCATCATCGTCTCAAAAAAACCCCAAAAACTAGACAGCTAAGAAAATTCATATGTGTTTGAGAAAATATTTAGTCATACCTAAATTTTTTAAGAAGGAAATAATAAAATTTCTCATTCATCTCACCAGTGGGGTCTTTTTATAAAACAAAGTGAATTCATATTCTTCTTCTATTTAAAAGCTAGTCTCAAGAGAAAGACTCCAGAAGAAAATTAATGTTTTTACACTCTGAAAAAAGGGTTGAATAAATAACAAATATATCCACTAAGACGATCTCATTCAGATAAGATAATTTTAAATATCCTTTTGAGAGAAAGATATATATAAAGATAGATACCACATGTTTAAATAAAGCTATACTCCTCACTGAAGTCAATCTAAGATAAAACCCACATATTTGGCATTTTTCTGGTTCTTAATCTTCTCATAACAGTGAAACATCTGATAAAGTTCTACATCTGTTACAGAAAAAGGTCCTACAAGCTGTAGGAAATACAGTCATTAGTCAGCATTTCTTGATAGTACTGGAAGAATTGATTTGTCCCTAACATGTTCCTTGAATAAACGTTTTCTGCTGCTCACAAAGTAAGATTTCCTGACTTCCGAGTTACTGGTGGCCTGAATCTTGCTTGTACTCCAACAAGTCACCTGCTTGCCTCCCTTTTCCCATAGTTACGCACCAGTGACTGCAAAGAGATTCTGCACCTCTGCTGCTGCCCTGTAGACTCACAGGCGCACCCAGCATTTCTCTTTATCGTACTTATAGAGAGTATGTTGGCCAAGTGGTGAGCATTGGACTCCTGGGCCATGAATCTCACCTCAGTTTTCCTACAAGATGTTTGCAATAGGAAAAAAGGTGCCATCCTGCAGAGAATGATAAACTCATGGTTGTGTTGAAAACGGCATAAAATAATTCCTGTCTTATCCATGGTTAACGCCTGAAGAGATGAGAGAAGCACCTGCAGCAGCAGTGATCTTTATGTTCACAACAATAGCAACATCAGGCTTTAGAGAGGTGTGAGCAGAAACTCCAAAGATATGCAGGGCTACAGGGCTGGAGCCTTTTTATGTTTTGAAGATCATGACACTGTATGTTGCACAAGGAACACATGTATTAGAGAAGTATATGGGGCATGAGCAAGCTCAAAGGGTTGTAGTGAATGTACTCAGCCAAGGCAATCTCCAAACGTTGTGGGGTGAGGGTGCTATTTTCTTTAGAAGAGTGTTGGCTTTGAGCAATGTGAATATTAACCTCTCTGTCCTATTTGACCTTGGCATTTGAGTGTCTCATGGGTTCCCTCCTTCTCCAAAGTGGAAGTGACCATTTCCACCTCATTTTCTGCACTTCCTCTAAAATGTGTTACATCAGTTTGATTCTAATAGTGGCTTGGAGCTGGCAAGCCACTGGGAATCTAGATGCTTAAAAATTCCATCAGAATGGTTAAACATAATTATATTTCAGCATAAAATACAGCAGAGTCCATCCTCTTTTTACTCTTCCTTGGGTTCCAACATTTTTCTGATCTTCCCATTTCCGCTGCATGTCACTGCACATTCAGTTTCTGTATGTTCAGTCTAAACTGAAGCCACCAAAGCAAGGATATTTCAGAGGAGCTCAGAGTAGGAGGCCTTATCCTATTGACATAATGCAGGAAGTTCCTTCCTTGTTGTACAGAAGCTCTTGAAAAGACAGTTAATCCCCACATAAGCTTTTTTTAACAAGTTATAGTATTATTTCTGTAATAAGTGAAGAAGTTGAGATGCATTAGGATTGTGTGCCTTTCTCAATGTCACAAAAATACTGCCAAACTGGCAATTTCACCCACATTTTCTGAGTCATATCTTAGTGCTTAATAACAAGGTCTTCTTCTCTTGCACCTCTTAGAGATACACTGATGTAACATCAGTTTGAAATCAGAATGATGCTTGGATTTCTTTTTTTTTTTTCTCTTTTACCAATCATTTCTACAGTGTGCACGGCATTATTTAACGTTAGCAGGAGGCACTGACTGGTACCAGTTAATTGGATTTTACTCCAAAAACCATCAGAGTAGATCAACAAGCAGTGACATACTGAAGGACGCCAAAAGCACTTCTGCTGATACATATCATTCACCCTCTGCCACTTAACTTCTCATGAACGTCAGCGCAGCAGCTGCTTCCATTCACACTGACATCTGACATACATAACACAACATTGTTGTTCTGCAGATATTCTTGTAGAAGTGCACATAAAAAGCACTTGACTGAGACAGTTAAGAAGTGTGATTCAGCAAACTGTATGAATTCTTGGAAGGAAAACCCTAAGTACTTTGATCTGTTCTAAGTTCATGGTTCTTTTCATTGTTTCTTTGTAGAAGTATTTCAAAAACACCTTGAAGCAAAAATCTTGTTAACTAGTGATGTAGTAACCCCTGTAGATGCTGAACTACAAAACAAATAAGTTTTAGTACTTGTCCAGATGGTTTTGATTTACAGCTCCAGAGGAAGGCCACAGAATTCTGTTGATTTCCACCAGGTGAAAATCATGTCATGGTCTCACAGAGAAAGTAGAAATGCTCAGAAGTAAAATGATCCTGCTGGAAGAGAAAATTTTAACAATGTGTTTCATAGTCACCATTTGCATTGAACAAGCTTGCAATTGTTTTGAAGGAACACAGATGCCGCAGAAAAAGCAAACAGCAGCCATAGTCAATAAAATGGTAGCTGCCTTATAAGAAATTAATTATTTAACGTTAAAACAGCATGTGTTTCTTTAGGGATCTTACAGTCATTGCAGAAAATCACTATGAATCATGTTTTCTAAGAGAAGAATTAGGAAACGAGCATTACAAATTCAGGGTAGTCAGTTTGCTACTGAAATATTTATTTTCAGAAGGTGGCTATTCATCTGGTTGTGGCAACCCCTAATCATTTCTTACAATCCAATCGTGAGTATACACTGATGTATTGCAATTATTTCTTCATTTTTTTATTACTTGTGTTCTGGATGTCTTCTGAGGCTGTGGTTCCAGTAGCATTTCCATGCTGCTTCATTTTGAGAACATAGCTCACTGTTACAGATGGAGCCAGATACGGTATTGTCACAAGAAAAAACATCTGCATCTGACAAACTTATTTTGCTTATGCGATCTTTTGCTTTTGTATTTTACAGTATCATTGCACTTTTTTTCAGTCTTTGAGATACCATGTATGTTTTTTCTACCCCTGAAATAAAGATTTTCAGGTCTAATATTTATAGGTGCCTCTATTTTTACCATGTAGTACAAAGTCAATTAAATATCTGACACACTAAACATTTCACACAAAATACTTAACATTAATACTTAATGTTTCAGATAACTTCATAAAATGTGAAGTTGAGAATTATTAGATATTAGAAGAGAAGTTAATATTCTACAATCCCTAACATTTTCAATTGTAAAGGTTGCTCTTCATTCCAGTATCAGCATGCAGGATTTTTGACACTAACCAGTCGTAACTGGTTAGTAACTAACTTGTAGTTATTACAACTTATAAAATAAACTTACACACAGATCTGTCTCAGTCCAGTTACCAATTATGAATGACACAAAGCAGCCAGTTCCTTTTTCTCACTTGAAACCCTGAGAGTTCCTGGAATTTAAAAAAAAGGCTGAACATTACAATATCCAAGTCACAGGGTCCATAAGCAGCAGCAGTACCTACTACTCCAAGAACTGCAGACTGCAGCTACACCTTCTAAAACAGAGAAATGGGGATGTAAAAGATGTGTAAAGGGACCTAAGCCCCATTAGAGGGTGGCTTCATATCACTTTTTTTTTCAGTAACTGAAAGGAAACTTGAGTAATATCTTTCCTTCCCACATATGTACAAATTTCCACAGATAATATCCAGTGTACTATAAAAAGTTTACTAAAATTTATTATTTTAGTGGACTAAAGAAAGTTCCTCACATGTGAGGTCATTGTCCCTGTACCTTGTAATTTCATCAGCAGTTTTACTAGATGGACATTGCTTTCCAACAGGTTTTATAAGGTATGGCTTGAAACAAAATCCACTGGAAATGTTTGCTAACCAATAGCATGTAACACTGACATTACATTAGGACTTCCATGATGAATTTGACTTTTAAGTCCTCACTCATGAAAATAAATTTCTGAACTTCACACCTTCAAACCTGCCACAGGGAGTGGGAAAGAAACTTTAGGTCCTCTGTGCCTTATGGAGAGATGTTGTTTAGTTCAGTTCTCTTGAACAGCAGGTGAAGTCATCAAAGGATTGACCTGTAACCTTGAAATTTCCGCAGAGAAACTTACAAACAAAACATCAGGGTTTTGGAATTACAGTGACCATGTAGCCAGTCATAGGGGAAAAAAAAGGACTGGTGAAGTGATGGCTGTACAAAAGCACTAAGTACAGACCTTAGCAGACTGTAATAAAGGCAGAACACTAAATTTGTAAGGATAGCAAATTTAGTACCCAAAGACCTAAGTCAAAAGTTAAATGAGATGCAAGCAGTAATGGGTCATAGCATTTTCTAGCCTTGGAGTTCTGGACTAGAGAAGGTGCATGTTGCCCAGCAGCTGTCTATTTCAGTGAACAGCCCTGCTGTTCAGGTGGATCTTGCAACTCCTGGGGTACTATCGTGGATTGGAGGCTCACTGGTCTTACCAGGTATGGCAATTTACATCCAGACCTCACCAGGAAATTTGGTCTTGAAGATGATTCTGCTGTAATGTTAATCCTGCAAAATTAAACACTCAGAAGTTAAAGAATATTAACAATTAGAGTATGTTTATTGTCTTAACATTGAGTCACTGTCTCCACAATGATACACTGATTATCTTTAATTAGGCAATATGCATTATGGTTTCTGCTGGAGTTCTGCCTTAGGTTATTGTATTAAATAATAACCCAACATATGTGTTTTGACTGGCTGATAGTGACTACTTGTAGTAGTCAATCCAGCAGCTACAGTTCACAGTTTCTAATATTTCTGTGCTGCAACCAGCAATTTTATTTATTAGAAGTAAAGTAATACCAAGTGGTACTATTAGACCTAATAATTCTCCAAAAGTTGAGTATATAAATCAGCAGCAAAACATTATGTCTTGGAAATACTTCATATTGGTTAATTCCCTGTAGAATTTTACAGACACTCTATTCCATTATCAAAATTAATTGTGTGATTCACTAAGTACTCAGTTCCAAGAAAACATTATAACTTCTGAGTATCTGAATGGCTTTACACTTAAAACATCTCACACCACTTTATGCACCCTGTGCATGCTCTCTAAGGTAAGTGCCTTCTTTGTTTTGGAATGCTGTAACTTCCAGTTACTTGTTGCCCACAATATTTATAAGAGGGATAATAAAAATGCCACATTGATTAATGTCTCTGTATATGTCCCTCATTCTCTCTCAGATTTTTCTTTTTTGAATAAATATTTCAAAAACATTTTCTGCTGATGTCAACAAGGGACCTGTTTATGTTATGATGTTATTTCATGATGTCTATGATTTGAATTAATAGGTATACTTTTAAATTACAAGTACCAGAATCCTCTAAGAGGAAATTTAAGACAGTCAAGTGTAAGTAAAATATTTCTTAAAACTTAGTCTGAAAGGCTGAGAGGGATCATAAAATGAGAAGAAGGTAACTGTCTTAAATAAAAAGTTGGCATATACAGCCATAAATATGTCTTCTCAAATGTTTTAGAATAACATTGAATGGAGATGAATGCAAAGCAAATGTCATGATAAGAGTGATTGCTGGTTTTACCTTATACATAAGTCACAAGGTTTATAAACTATGAAAACATGTAGCAGTGTATTGGACCAGAAGCATGACAGCTTCCAGAATCCTATAGAGACACACAAGTAAATATATTCTAATTATTAATAAATAAACATTGTCTGAGTACTGACAGCTACAGAATATTTACTATTTGCAAGGACTGTTGCAATATCTTAGAGACTGAACCTACAAACGGCAGAGTCTTCTGTCCTTTATCAAGCATTTTAGTTTTGCATGCATATTGAGATTTAATTAGAATTGTCTTGAAGCAGTGACACCTCATAAAGAAAAGAAAAAAATAGGGATACCACAGAGCAAATGTACAGTAAACAAGTACCTCACTCAGGTTCCAGAACTGGAACATTACTTTGCAAACTACTCGTTTTGCCGAAAATCAGTTGAGTGCCATAATGATGTGACACAAATATATTGAAAAGAACTCGTTTTTCAAGTTGGGAAGATACCGTATTCTGCATTTTACAAAATTTCGGATTCAGAGAGAGATAGAAAGACTGTTTCTTGAAAGAGTTTGCACACAACTGTCAGCCCCTGGCATTGAAAAACAATTGAAAGTAGTAAAATGCAAAAAATAATATTTGAAAGAGTTTAACTGATGTTTTGACACACAGTTATGAGTGAACAAACACTGCCATTCACACTCCTGCTGGGCTGAATGCAGACCTGAGAAAGACCATAGAGTGCGTACCATCAGCCTGCTATTATTTCTTCAGCAAAACCTCCATTCCCTACTGCTGCTAAATACCCGCTTCCAAAAAAGCATAAAATGAGCCAGGGGAAAGCCCGTTCTTCCCATGAAATTTAAGGCAAGGTGCGCATAACAATTGTTTTGCTATCTTAGGCATCAGGTGTGAATATTCCACATGTTATGTAGCTATTCTTCTGAAAAAAGCAATAGGGGAAAAATTTTTATTTTATATCCCTTCCCAGCTTTGGCAGTGATGACATGAACAAGTAATTTTTGTACATCCATTTCTCTGTTTTATAAAATGTAGATAATGAAACCTCTGTTGTGAAGAATTCGGAGTTATCATTGAAAGCTCTGGCTAAAACTAGGTGCTATTATTAACTAGGGAACTAGCTGTCAGATGTTCCAGAGGACAATAAATCACTTCACAGTGCCTCTATTATTGTGTAATACTTGTGAATAGAAATAAAAAAAAAAGATATTTTACGGTTCAAAGGATTTGTGAATAAATTCTTGCAACCTCCTTCTCTCTCAGCTGCAACTGGGCTTGGTCTGTTTGTGTGAAAGCTCTCCGCTGCTTGTTTTACTTTTCTGTTATACTTGCTGTGGCAGAAGACAAGACGTTCAAGACATGTCTCTCACCCAGGCAACACTTGCTAGTTAGTTCTCAGCCCCTAGCAACAGAAGAGCTGTGGCTCTTTTGTGTGGATGCATAACTCTGCCAGGCAAATTTGCTGCTTAAGGGGACTAATGACTTGCATTTGCTAAGAGGGACTAATCAACTTCAACTGCTAATTCCTAGTGACTTTAATGACAGTGTGAATGTAGGCAATAGCCTCTTAAAAAGGATTTTTTCTTTCATTCTGAGGAAAAATAAAATGTAATAAGCTATAGGAAAAAAAGCCACCCAGATACACAAATTTACAAAAATTGGAATATTATATCAATTAAAATAATAATTTTTATTATTAAAAAATTTGCATAGAAATTATTATTTTTTTTCCTGAATCTGAATTATATCAGTATCACAAGTAATATCAGCACTTGTCAAGTTCTGAAGCTAACAGCTGCTTTACTTTCTAGGTACATACATATGCCAGAACTTATAGAAGCTGGTATGGAGTGAATTTAACCTTGTAGGAGTTGTTTTTTATATTTATATTTCCTGATTTCTAACAATTAACAGTGTAGGATCTTATTGTTCCATCAATAGAAAGATATTCACTTTGCTGAGGCCCCTTGCAGCTCAATACTTCTATAAATCCAGCATCTTGTAATCAGACTTCTGGATCAGTGATAGCCATTTTCCAAGTATCTGTTCTCAGAATGATTTCTTAAAGCACTATTGGAGGTACTTCTCAGTGTGTTATATAAGAAACTTTATAAGAAACTCTCTAAGAAACTCTCTGTGCCACAGTGCACCCTTGGCGGCCTCATCATTATTTCATAAGAAGTCAGAGACACTCAAAAAATTTATATGATTGTTGAAATCACAAACATTTTAAATATATCACAGCAAATGGTGTTAATAATTTACACTGTTTTCTTTCCAGATGTTTTTTCAATACACTACATAACTGTAACAGCATGGATAGGACTGGTTTTGGCTACCTATTGCAAGATGGAATAAGGAAAGGAACTCTTGGGTTTCCTGTCAAAGTTCCTGCCATTGTTAAAAAGGAGAAAACCATAGGGGTGTCTGCACCTCGGTTTCTAAAATCCTCAAAATTTGTTCATGTGCTAAAAATTTAACTTAAGGTATCTTTATGTCTAGATTAATAGGCAGTGCAGCACAATGGGAAAGGATCTATGACATGTAAACAGAAATGCCTGAAGCTAAAGTTAATCTCATTCCCACCATATGAAATTGTGGGAATTATTTAAATTTAA
Organism: Ara ararauna; assembly: GCA_028858755.1. Classification (NCBI taxonomy): domain Eukaryota; kingdom Metazoa; phylum Chordata; class Aves; order Psittaciformes; family Psittacidae; genus Ara; species Ara ararauna. The sequence goes on along the minus strand of CM054376.1, from coordinate 123,512,021 downwards.
ATTCAGTCTGGACTGCGCGATTCAACTTATTTCTTGTGCTGTGTGTTTCAGCTACTTATATAGTTAGACTCTTTTTGTAAGGAAAAAATGTTAATTACATGGTGGAAGATCTTGTGGTAGTAGAACCTGCACATCCATTCAGAGCATAATGTCCCCATTAACGTTGAAGAACTTAGAGAGCAGACTTTGTGATATAGTTTCCTCTGAAAAAAATCTATTTCACTAACACCAAAACTGTTCCCATCAGTGAAGCAACACATGGTAAATGGAGACAAGCAGGTGATTAGCTTCAAAACTGTACTTCTGCTCTGTACAAAATCAATGAGACATTATCATTCTCCAGGCCAGTTATTTAGAGCAAAAACTTCATTTGGTACAACACTTCTGCTGACCCATACAAGTGCAAAGTGCACTGCAATTTATAAAAAACATCTGTGTACTTTATAGGACTGTATGAATGGCTCTCTTTTCATTTACCCGAGAGTAAATCAGCCTCATGAGCTCAACAATGTAACCAGGAGGGAAATGAGAAAAACATATCAGCTTCCATATTCTAAGATTTTAGGGGAATTCAGAATGGTCTTTGGAACAGATCACATGCAAAGATGTGTCTAACTCTGTCTTAAGCACCCAACAGTATCTGAGGCATCTGCTCTTTTGGGTAACCTGTGCCCTCTGCAACTGAAAACTGGAGACTGTGCAGGATACTCTTCAGTGTCAAAAATGCCACTACACCCTGTGTTTAGTTCTTGGACTTCATAAAATATTCATCTGTCCTGGCTTCAGCAGTAGCAGTGATTTTTCTCCTTCTTAGTAGCTGGTGCAGTGCTGTGGTTTTGACTTTCAGCCTGGGAACAGTGCTGATAACACCGATGTTTTTAGTTACTGCTCAGTAGTGCTTACTCTGACCAAGGACTTTCTGAGTCTCATGCTCTGCCAGGGAGGAGGGGAAGCCAGGAGGAAGCAGAGACAGGATGCTTGACCCAAACTAACCAAAGAGGTATTCCATGCCACAGCACGTCATGCCCACTATATAAACTGGGGGCAGTTACCCAGAAGGGTTAGATCACTGCTGGGTCAGGCTGGGGGCTGGGTATCAGTCGGCAGGTGGTGAGCGGTTGTATTCAATTCCCTTTTTATTTCCCTTATCATGATTGTTATTGGTGGTAGCAGCAGTGGTTTTGTGTTATACCTTAGTTACTGGACTGTTCTTATCTCAACCTGTGGGAGTTACATTCTTTTGATTTTCTTCCCCATCCTTCCAGGAGGGGGGAGAGGAAGAAGGGGGTGAGTGAGCAAGTGGCTGTGAGGTTCTGAATTACTGTCTGGGCTTAAACCACGGCATCATCCTATATAAAAGAAATGCTATTTTTAAGATTCTTTTGTAACCTTTGTTGTAACTTGGCCATTGGAAACAAGAAGCAGAAACCTCAGGAAGAAGCAGCAAACAGGCTGCCACCACAGATTCAGGAGCCACAATCCAGGAACTTTTCCCTGGAAAATATTCTGCTGTAACTGATGTTCTTTTTTGTTAATACATAGGTTGCACATTCCTTGTTATTGAGGTATATAATACATTAATAGGGCACATCTGTATATTTATTGACTACATTAACTTTCAGCATTGTGCCAGGAAGCTAGATTTATTCAGAGAAAAATATTTGCCCTTACAGATGGTTGGTAGAAATGCAATCAGTTACCTAAGTAATTAGGAGTTAGTGGTTCTAAGAATGCTTTTTATAGGGTATGAAGTAGAGAAATTTGTCTCTACTCAGTACACTGGGAATTTCTAGAAGTAAATGCCTTTTGCCTGTGAAGTAGTTTCATCAGGCTTTTCCTACACGTGAACTGACCTCACCTTTTACAGATGACTGGGTAGAATATAAAGGTGTTTATCAGAGAAAGTTTAGCAGAAACTCAGGAGAAATTATTAATCCATTCTTTGTCTCATATGTAAAAATAAACAACTCCAAACAGTAGTTCCTGAAGGAGTTCTGTGGAGATAATCCTAAATAAATAGTAGCAGATTCACATGACTAGTTTATAAATTGTTGATTTATATGCTGTCACACATTGTCCAAATCCTGGTAGTATTTACAAAATCTTTGAATTAACTTTGGCTTTTACATAGACGCCTGAATCTTGGTGAGGTTGTCTCCTGACTAATTAGCAGGCAGCATGTCTTTTTTCAGACAGGCAAAAATATAAATTTTCTACATTTTCAACTTTTCATGCACACCTGGGAATAGAGCACATACTGTAGAAATTGTGCTGCAATCAGATTTATTGCAAACACCACCTTATTCAATATAAGTGGGAAAAATTGCTCTCCAAAGTATATGAATATTGCATTAAAGGTTACCTATTCTGAAAGAACTTTGTGGTCTTTAAGTGCTGGATCAAGCAGCTAAATTTTAAGAAGCACCTAGTTTCTGTTCCTGTCTATATAACATTAATTTGGATCCTCTGTGATTATGGAAACCAAATTTCACCTACAAGCTCTCATTCTATTCTTTTGTCAAAATGTTCCTACTTCCTTCACTGAATGCTTAGTTACTCAGTATTACTTTTTATGAACGTCAGTCGGTTCATGGCTAAATGCCCTTCTCACTAACATATTCTCTGTCTGGAACAGAAAATATAACTACTTGGTTTTTAAGGGTTTCTGTTTCCACAATATATGAAATAAATTGCAAATGTTAAGGCATGTTTTAGTGTCACCTCTGTGAAAAAAAGTGGAGTTAGTATACCTACTTGCAGACCTGGGATTGAGGTATACAGATAATGACAAATTTTCTCAGTAATAACTAATTATAGATGCTAATTATAGGAGCCCAAGGCTTTTTTTTTTTGTTTTTTCCCGAGGATTTGGCAATGTGTGATACTTTCCTAGGTTGAAAATAGAGCTCCCGCTAATTGTGTTTGTTCCTCTGAGTGCATCTGCAAAACAGGTGGGGAGTTGTAAAGAAAATGAGTACCTTATTCATTTACTTATTGCTTGTAACTGTAGTTATGTTCACTTTGTCTCTGAACTTAACTCCTATTTGGTACCTTCTCCCTTCCAACAACTGATTTTTCACCTTTCTTTTATGCTGTCCAGAGTTCAGCATCTTATAGAATCATAGAATCATAGAATAGTTAGGGTTGAAAAGGACCTGAAGATCATCTAGTTCCAACCCCCCGGCCAGGGGCAGGGACACCTCACACTAAACTATGCCACCCAAGGCTATGTCAGATCCAGCCTTGAACACCGCCAGCGATGGAGCATTCACAACTTCTCTGGGCAACCCATTCCAGTGCCTCACCACCCTTACGGTAAAGAATTTCTTCCTCATATCCAATCTAAACTTCCCCTGTTTAACTTTGAACCCGTTACCCCTTGTCCTCTCACTACAGTCCCTAATTAAGAGTCCCTCCCCAGCACCCCTATAGGTCCCCTTCAGATATTGGAAGGATGCAAGGAGGTCTCCAAGCAGCCTTCTCTTCTCCAGGCTGAACAGCCCCAACTTTCTCAGCCTGTCTTCATATGGGAGGTGCTCTAGAACCCCTGATCATCCTCGTGACCCTCCTTTGGACTTGTTCCAACAGTTCCATGTCCTTTTTATGTTGAGGACACCAGATCTGAACACAATACTCCAAGTGAGGTCTCTCAGGAGCAGAATAGAGGGGCAGGATCACCTCCCTCGACCTGCTGGTCACGCTTCTTTTGATGCAGCCCAGGATATGGTTGGCTTTCTGGGCTGCCAGTGCACACTGCCGGCTCATATTCATTTTCTTATCAACCAAAACCCCCAAGTCCTTCTCTGCAGGACTGCTCTGTATCTCTTCTCTGCCTAACCTGTAGCTGTGCCTGAGATTGCTCCGACCCAGCTGTAGGACCTTGCACTTGGCATGATTAAACTTCATCAGGTTGGCATCAGCCCACCTCACAAGCGTGTCAAGGTCCCTCTGGATGGCATTCCTTCTCTCCAGCGTATCAACTGAACCACACAGTTTGGTGTCATCGGCAAACTTCCTTACTTATTTACACATAAGAATGCATTATTTTTCCTTTATCCTGGTTACCTGACAGGGGAGACTAGGCTCTCAGTTCTACTGCCTTACAACATAATGCCTCTGTCGTGGTTTAAGTCCAGTCAGCCACACAGTTTCACTCTCTCACTCCCCCCTCTTTCTTCCCCCCGCTCCCAGAGGGATGGGAAGGAGAATCGAAAAGAATGCAACTCCCACAGGTTGAGATAAGAACAGTTTAGTAACTAAAGTATAACACAAATCACTACTGCTACCACCAATAATAATAATGACAAGGCAAATACAAGGAAAGAATACAATTTCTCACCACCTAAAACCAAGCCCGACCACGCAGTGCGCCCCCACCCTTCCGGGTCTCTGCTTTCTGCTCTCCATCCTGGACATGACGTGCTGTGGTATGGAATAACCTCTTTGGTCAGTTTGGGTCAGGTGTCCTGTCTCTGCTTCCTCCCGGCTCCCCCTCCTCCCTGGCAGAGCATGAAGCTCAGAAAGTCCTTGGCCAGACCAAAACATCACTAAGCAGTAACCAAAACACTGGTGTTATTCAGCACTGTTCCCAGGCCCAAAATCAAAAACACAGTGCTACACCAGCTACCAAGAAGGAGAAAAATGACTGCTGCTGCTGAACCCATGACAGCCTCCTAGAGCAGAGACGGAAAATTTCAGGAAAGCTTACATTCGAGAGTCTACACTTCTGGGAATTCTGGACTTGGGAGAAGTGGGGTCTTTAGACAGCTTGACTGTGAAAAACGCTGAGATTTTCTTTTTTTGGGATCTCAGCAACCGACCAAATCTGTGATCTTTTGGAGAAGGACAGTAAAAACATGTTCTTGACACTAGGTTGAATTTTTTGTCAAATTCTGAGTTGCATCAAAGAGCAAAGAAGAGCTAGCATTTTACAAAACATGAGACTTAATTTTTTTAAGGAAAAATAAAGCCTTTTCCTAACTACCTTCTCTGAAGAGATTAATATTTTGTACTGAAATTTGGAAATCTATGTATTTGCATATATGTATATGTATATGTATATGTATGCTACTCAAGCAGGGGTAGATTCATATCAAGAGAATCCTGCCCTAACATTTCCCAAAGTTATAAGCAACAGGAAAAAAATATGAAGCGAAGTTATAAGTCTTGCAGGTTTTGCTGTGGTGGCCTTCAAATTCGAAATACAGAAACAATTTTCTGAGTATGGTGGGGTTCATTTTATAGAGCTTAAAAAAAATTCTAATATATGCAATATCATGAATGCTTCAGACAAAAACCCACAAATATTAATTTGTGTTGGAAGGGAGAGACACTGCTTTGTGCAATGTTATACACATCTGTTGTCTGCCCTGCAATCTTCTTTAAAACAAATTTGATTTTTTCTTTTTTTTTTTTTTTCCTGTCTAACCATCTCTTTCATGTTTTGTTTTATTCCTAGCTATTAGCCTTGATTGTAACCCTATATTTATTTCACCTACTGGTGAGATGTATCCTAAGTTCAAAAAATGCTTTGGGATAAAAATCGTATGCAGAGATCAGTTGGGGTTATTTTTAATATACCTATTGTGTTCCTTTCTAGTAAACCTTTAACATGAAAGACACATTTCAGCACATTTGTTTTAAATATTATATATTATCAGTCTAACAATCTGACATAGACACTTAAGATTAAAAACAAAGATTTAGAATGTAGGATTTTCAAAAGATTTTCTTAATTCTGCGTATTATTCCAGTCTGTTTTAAATTTCTTTTGCTTTGCAGAATGTGAATAATATGATTTGTAGTAATCGTCCTTACTGTGACAAAGAATCCCATATTGCTGATATTTCGGGAGTGTGTACACAGTTTTTTGATTCACTAAATCTCACTTGTTTTGGCTGATGTCCTAAATGTAATTATATAAAGAAACTGCTCATGAAGACCTACAAGGCACCTGTACATAACCGAAATTATTTGACTTAGAAGAGAGTAACAACACTGTAGTGGTATACATATAAGTGAGAGCTCTCAAAAAACTCACCTACATAAGCACAAGTATAGCTACAGTTCTTAAATAGCTGTTATTACCACAGAAGTGGAATTTTGCAATATAAACCATGATGTGTCATATGTATCTTGAATATTACCTTTATTAAAGCATATCTTAAAATAGAAAAATTCACAGTTTATAACACAGTGGGTGTCAGAAGCTACGTTAGAGAGTTTCATATTTTTTACACATTTTAACCATGAGGGCCCTTTTATGTTATTTGCAGCTTTTGTGTGCAGCTGACAGTGGGGGCAGAGTGGAAATGGAGATTGCTGAGGCATTGGCAGGAGAACTGCTTCTTCTCCACAAAATGATGATGTTGCATCTGCTGGAGCAGTGAGTTTGCTGCCTCCGTGGATGAACCTGCAAGCCAGCCTTTTCCAGAAATCCTTCACCTGCTTGGCAGGGTGGAAGATGGATGCTCACCCTGATTTTCCTGAGAGGTTTCTATCAGAAGTAGCATTCATATAGGGCTTGATTTGTTAACAGAACCAGAATTACTGTGCATAAACCAGTTGCTAAGAATATCACTGCTTTGGTGGAGCCTAAAAGCACATTTTCAGCTGCTCTGAGGAGAAGATTTAAGCGTCTCTTTGATCTTTCTTTTCTTTTTATATTTTCTTGCTTTGCCATCTCTAGAGAATTGTAGCTATCATCCGCCATGTTTCATACTACAACAGAAAGAAAAATGGAGCAGATCCCTTTTCTTCTCTAACAATGCCTACATAATGACATTTATAAAAGATAAATCTGGAATTATACATCCCCACCTATTAATAACGGATTAAATATTTTGCCACATGCAGAACTGTATTGTACAGTGTCATTTTTACACTGAATTGCTCTTCAGAAAAGTACTCTCTGTTGTTTGTATACTTCACAAATATCATACCCATAGTAATGATTTCAGATATTGCAATACAGTGCACACATTGGTTTTTATCATGTGAACAAAACATCCTGTGTTCAAAGAAAGCGTATATTTGTGAAATATTTGGTTGGTGAACACACTGTCAAACATTTTTTTGAAAATCAAGTACTGGGAATGCAGCAGCAGTTCAAATTAAAAAAGGCAAACCCAAGCCCCCAAATCCTTCAAATAATGATTTTTCACCCTAAAGCATATCACAAACCTTACAGTTCATGGAAAATGAGAAAGCCTTTTCTAGATCACTAATGCCAGAGGAAAAAGAAATTGTTGGTCTTATCTAAGTTTGTCATATTAATTGTAAATTGTAAAACTTTGCAAAAATGACAATACTTGTTTGTGGTATTCATTTTATATTCGTAAAAATGTATTTGGTATATAAATATTTAATGCTGGGACTGTACCATTTAGAGTCTCTGTAGGCACTGCCAATATCTTCTGTGAGCTGATCTTAAGTAGGCACATAGTAAGGGGGACGTACACCAGTGTATTCCCACTTCTGATATCTGGAGGACAGAGTATGAATCATCTCTTAACAAAACCCTGAGGGAATTTTTGATTTTCAAGCTCATTGGATATTTGGGTTACAAAAGAAAATTGGAATAAGGATATTCTAAACCTGAGAGGGGGGCAGTCTGGATGGGAAGTGTAGCAGTGCTCTGTCAATGCATAGGCAGATCTCACCCCCCAAGGACACGCTCCTTCAACAAAACCAGAGTAAAACCCCAAGGTGTAGCTTAACAGGTAGAACTGCGGGTGTTTCTCAGTGAGGTCTCTAGGCTGGAGACACAGTGCACACTCTTAGTATCCATAGTGAAAGTATGTCCTTCTTTATATTTTTAATTATTTTCATTTGAGAATCTTAAAATGTGGGCATATTTTGTGGTTTAGATTTTGTGTATAGGAAAGCTTCCATATGGTCCTTCTTGTTATTGTGGGCAAATGCTGATATGACAGTTTGGTTATTTAAATGTCAAATTGTCCTTCAAAGAGGAAAAGAATAAATCCAGAGAACCTAAACATAATTTGTTATGAGTTGTTCTTGTTGATTTTTAGTCTTTCCAGATTAAAAAAGGTAAAATCCCTTTCAGGAGGTCTGGATTCTTTCCCCACAACATGCCATTACAGATATAGAGTTCAGAGGGTGCTGCAATTTTACACTTTTAACATATTAAAAGCATAATATTCCTTCCGGGAGGTTTGGACACTACACTCTTGATGTGCAACTGCAGGTATAGAATTCAGAGCGAGTTGTGTTTGCAACCCCTGAAGGTCCTGAAGGACCTCCACTTTTCTGATACTGTCAAGAAAAAGCTAAACTTCTGTATTATTTAGCTATGAGGTATGGAGTAATCTTTTGTGATATCCAGTACTTGGAACACAAAAAAGTAATTAGAAGCAGATAAAGATCATTTTTGTCTGCATATGTTCTTCTTCCATGTAAACAGTTTTGAAAGGGGGTTGGACCTAGATGATTTTAAGGTCCTTTCCAACCCTAACTCTTCCATGATTTTGTGAATCAAAAATGCCCCATGCAATCACAAAATTTCAAGTGAAAGTTCAAAAGAGCCTAAAAGCCTATGATTTAAAATGCGCTCAGTATGACAAACTGCAGCATTCAACGTCAAGCTAAATGAACGTGAGTGCCTTCTGTGCTAAAACTGCTCTTCATGAATTTGTCATCATTTGCTTTTGACCTGCCAGTCTGTTAGCAGTTGTAACAGCTGGGCTTTGCAACATCTCAGAGATGATCCACAATGTTGTAGATTGAAGTTTAGCTAGTCTGGTTTCCTCAGTTTGGGACTGGAAGAGTCAGTCATGGTTGCTTTGTCCTCTGTCCTTAGAAAGACTTTTATCCATACTTGAACTGGAATTTTTATTTTTTTTTTAATAAAAAACAGAAGACTGAGAAATTGCAACAAAATCATAGAAAGCACACACTTCAATATATGAATTATTTGTTTCAAGAGAATAAAGCTTAATCTGTATCTGAACATTTTTAAACACAAAAGTATGCTGAGTCAAATCTAATTATGGCATGACCAATTATTCAGTATTATTAGGTTTTATGAGCCCTCATTATACACTGAATGAGACACCTGTAGCCTAAACAGCAAAATTTGCTTGAACAATTATATTGTTTAAAGAACGTACACCTGTGTACAATATAATCGACTTCTTGTAAAGCTTTCAGGAAAAATAGCCACTGGTAATTTGTTGGCATTCAACTCATCCACAGCCTCTTTCCTTTTATACATAACATTAGTCCTAAAAACATTGAAACTTGCTCAGTGACCTGCACAAGTTTTTTTCCAAAGCATTTAAAAATCTTTAAAAGGTCAGAAAAAACATATATCTGATTAATTAAGTAGTGTGCAAAAATGAAAATTTAAGGATTTACTAAATTAATTGGGCAAACAGGGCAGCTGTAATACCTCTTGAAGCCATGTGCATTTACAGTTTAAAAGTGTTAACATATGGAATTTCAGTGAATCTTAATATTTGCCATAATATGCCAAGACCCTTGAAAAGCAACCATTTCATAGTTAAGGAAAATGCCTGAAGAATATATAGAAATAAAAAGTTACTTTGTGACAATCTTCTGAAGGAAATTTCAGGTCCCAGCACAGTCCCCATTATATGACCATCTCCCTGGCGCACCCCTGGTCACCAAAAAGCCATCCCACTGCAAAACACTTAGAAAGGGAACTAGTCAGGTGTAATCTTCCTCTCCAAAACATTTGTACTTCTACTTTAGTTAGGACACAGAACTGTTCTAACCAAAATGACTACTTTTGCCTTCACTTTTTCAACCCCTTCAGAAGTTTTATGACACCTGGTATCATCTCTTAGATATGTTAGATTTAAACTGATTTAATCCCTGACTTTCTCAATGAAGGTAGCCTTTCCTCATTCCTCATCTACTGCAATGCGCCTCCTTCAACATCAAGGTCTCTCCATGAAATTGTATATTCTATTTCAATATTTTCATTTTGATTATTTTAAAGGTTTGCAGTCATGAATCAAATGTCATGGAAAACTCTCCTCCTTTCTTTTGGATAATAATTGTTAATTATGCTATATAATTTTCATAAACAGTGAAAGGAAAAACACTATTAGTAACCTAGTGGTGCAGTAGTTAAAACTGTTTTCATAAACATGTAAGTTTTATGAAGATAACTTCACTATAGGAAAACAATGGCTGGAATTCCTTCTCATCAGATAATCTTGCAGTTAGGAATAGAGAAAGAAAGGCTTTCCTATTAGCCAGCAGTATTGCTAAATCATATAAAATCTCGCTTTTTTTTTTTTTTTTTTTTGAAAGCACAAATATTAAACAGACATTCCATGATCGGTAAATCCTCTTAATACTACTTCTCCTCTCTCCATAATCCCCTTGCTTCCCACTCTATATCCTTGAAAACAACTGCTTTAAATCTGGTCAAAAAAGTAATTTCAATGACATTTTTTAAATAAGAGTTATAGCTAAGGTAATTTTTTTCTTTGGTTTCTATGTGGTTTGTACTATCCATTACAGCCAGCTCCTTAGGGTATATTGCTCATTTATACTGAGGAATCACACAGATTTGCATCTCCTGGGTATCAGTTTGTTTAAAAAAAAAATAATAAGCTTACAATAACAATATTAGCATATTCTCAGTTTTAAAATGAAAGATCAGCTCAAAACTCTGAAAATTGCAACATAAAGCCCTATCACAAGATCAGGGTTTAAACTCAGCCAAGGGTAGGTGTTTTTAAACACTTACTTGCTTCAGGAGATATATTTCTGCAGAATCTTAGTGCTAGCACTGTTGTCTTCTGTATTTTTTAAGAACAGGAGGAGTAGTAGCGGGTATGGTGCTATGTTTGCATTTGTGCTGGAAACAGTGTTGATAATACAGGGATGTGCTGAGTAATGCTTAACAGAATCAGAGCCTTTTCTGTTTGTAACACCGCCCCACCAATGAGTAGGCTGGTGATGCACAAGGAGTTGGAGAGGGGACAGCCAAGACAGCTTACTCCAGCTGACTAAAAGGATACTACAGACCATATGACATTGTGCTCAGCAGATAAAGCTGTGTAAAGGAGTGCCACTGCTTGAGGACTGGCTGAGTAATGGTTGGTTGGTAGTGAGCAATTGTTTTCATCTGCATCACTTGTCTTTCTTGAGTTTTATTTCTTTTTGTTATTTTCATTATTGTTATTATTACTGTCATTATCATTATACTTTATTTCTATTATCAAACTGTCTTTATCTTATCTTAACCCATGAGTTTTCTCACTTTTACCCTTCTGATTCTGTCCACGACCCCACTGCAAGGGGCGTGAGCAAGCAGTTGTGTGGTTGCTTAGGTGCCACTGGGGTTAAACCACAAGTAGTAATGTAAATTTACCACACTAAAATGAAATCTGTTTTCATTTTTCTGAAAGGACAGTATGAGCGACACCCTTTGGTAAAAATTTTCCACAGATGCCAGCAGTCCAAAATAAAGCACTGTCAATCAAGGGACACGATTTGTTGCATAGTGATGCCGATGCAGAGAGACCTAGTTCTCCAGGGAACTTCTATGTCAAAGACACAACAGGCTTAATTATTTGTTTATTTTATTGGGAAAAAAATGCAGGCATCAGGCACAGGAAAACTAATGAACTTTTTTCTCATGAAGTATTAGGGTCATGTCTTATTTTTATGAAAACAACGTTAAAATATCCCTTCCCTGTATGTCTTCTGGACTCAACAACACTTTTAAAAGCATAAATCTTAATAAAGATGTATATTTTTAAAAGTATTGCAATTTATGAATAAGGAAAGATGAAAATACTGTCATAAACTTAAAAGGTTCTTGTCTCTTCAGGTCTTCCTCCAGAAGTTTTGGAAAAGAATTGATGAGAAAGTTTGCATCTTTTCTTGCCATCAGGATAGATGTGTGATTTTAGCAGGTTATTTTTAGATTCAGATGTTACAATAACATAAATTTAAGTAATAAATTAGTTTTGAAGTAGTATATCAATTGGTTTTGTCTTAGACCATTTTTGGAGTATCTAATACTAAAAAAAATTCAACAAACAGTGATTATCTGGAAAAAGCAAGATGAAACACTGACAGACACTAAATGCTGAGGGAAAAAGTCAGAAATTGGAGTTTCTAAGCTCAGTTAAATTCTTACTGATGTCAGTAAAATCCCTTCACAATATTGTGGAACAAACTCCTTACCAACAAAAGAAATTGAGATTAAAGATTAGATAAAAGATTTTTTTTCTGAAGGGAATTGAGATCATTATAACAGAGGACTGTGAAACAGTTTAGAATGCTTAAACTTTCAGTAGATGTAGGAGATTTGAAACTTCCAGCAACAAAGAAGGTTATGAAAACTTTACTATAGATGTGTAATACTGGAAGCAGATTTTTGCAGGACAATTTGTTTATCCAAGACTCCTACTCACATCTGTGGTTTTTACAGAGCAACAGTTAATGGAATACCAAAACCAATACAAAGTTACTGCATGAATCGGGCATGTTTTTCTACTACCTGGGCACAGACACAAGTCAATTTTTCTACTACAATAAATGTTCAAAACCTAGACTTTTTTCATGAAGACTTTTTTTTTTTAATAAGTTTTGAAAATATTCAGATGCAGTTTCTCAATTCCTGACTGAACTGTGACAGTTTTGCTTTATCTTGGATAATTTCCTCTACAATATTTTTGATACTATTTCATTTTTCACTCAAGTTTTCAAACCATTTCAGCAACTGCCCCTGTGCAGTAGGTTTCAATAAAGGTAGCAGGCAAAACTTCATAGTTCTAGGGACTGACTCAAGTAATGAGTCACATTACTGCATTTTCTTAAAATTATTTGACCTTCAGCTGAACTTTTACTTTAGAAGTTATTTATTTCCCTCTCCAAAATATTTTTTCTAACAGCAGCAAAACAGTCATCCAAACGCTGGGTATCTGAAAGAAGAATTCTCCCTATCTCATTCTGTTTCCATTGTAATTAAATAAATAAAATGAAGCACAGCTCACATGCCAATGAATTCATTTGAAAACATATATAATGGCCTCATAATGAGTGGGAAAAAGTAATTGGCAGGACTTTAAATGAAAATAATAAACAGAATTGCTTGATTATGGTATCAGTCACTCAGAATCTAATAAACATTATTACCACCTTATATATAAATTAAGATTGAAACAAAACTGCCCAGAATACTGTTTTGCCCCAAACAGCAGCTCAATCCCTAGACTCTCTCTGCGTTTGTTGGAGATAAGTTAAATCCAGGAGAAAGATTTTCAAAGCAGAAATGTGATTTGGGCAGTTTCTATTACCTGTCATGACTAGGGAGACAGGAATATCGTGTCATAGCTGAATTTTGATAGTGCAATTACATCGGTATTCTCTCCCAGAGAATTTAAGACAGAAAAATCCTATCTTGCTCCTGCAGAAGACAATAGTTTTTCTGTGATAGTATTGGGAACAGCAATGCTTAAAGCAGTAATTAATCCTGCTGAGTGACCAAGAGGCAAGTTTACTCTACACTATCTATCATTTCTTATTTCTGAAATGCAGTTTCATAGATTGGATTATTGCAGTCATCCCAGATTATAAATTTTTATAATTAAAAATAAACAGCATTTTCCATAGTAAACACTGATTATAAAAATGCTCCCTGCAGTCGTATTCACCTTCTAAGAAACCAGGTTGTTTCAATAAACCTGAGTGGAAACAGTGTAGCTTAGAGAATTACTCAGAGAGGATGTATTCATAACTATTAAAGTCATTCACAAGGTAACTGCCTGTGCCTGCATTTTATTTCCTCTTACTTCTTAGGATTTTGATGTGGTTTGGTTTTGCTTGTTTAGAAATTTGATCTGGTTATACAATTCTCAAGGTAATTATGATGTAATATTCAGTGCAACTTTTTTGGATGTTTAATGCAGTCAGTGATTCTCAAATAAAGATGAAAAGTTACTGATCCTGCATACTGCATGATTTAAGATGCACACTCTTATCAAAATAAAGAAATGCAATTTTCTTTCATATTGTCAATGATATATATGTGTGTGTGTGTATTCATAGCTTGTAAATTTGTCTAACACATTATCCCTTAAATGTGACTCTCTCTTTGTGGACTGTTGTGCTGGTTTTGGGTGGGATACAGTTAATTTTCTTCATAGTAGCTAGTGTGGGCTATGTTTTAGACTTGTAAGGGGAACAGTGTTGATAACAGAGGGATGTTCTGGTTATTGCTGAACAGCGCTTACACAAAGTCAAGGCCTTTCCTCTAGTGAAGATAAGACTGGAACCTCTAACAAAAGTACATCTTTCTTTTTATCATACTCTCAGTGCGAAGAGCAAATTCACTTATTCCTTTAGAGTAGGCAACTATCATTGCTCCCCAAACACTGATTTCAGGACTGATCTCTGTTCTAAGACATTTCACAACTATGTTGCTGAGGAGGGTTTTCAATTGCATTTAAATCAAAATCAAAACCAACACATAGACCTGAGGGGTGATGTGATTGCTATTGAAATCACTGAGGCTTATCCCTTCACAGTCCTTTTATACTAACTTTACTTTCAGTCATGAGAAGAGATATAAGCCAAGTCTTTAGCTTATTCCAGAAGAGCCTCTGCTTTTACGCATCTCATGGAATAAAGCTCTTTTAACTTTACACCTGAATTTGAACGTAAAGCACATAAGCCAGTTTTCAGCCTGTAATGCCTAGAGAGGTTAGTTGGTCCAGACTGCTTCATCTCCATTCTAAGGCTGCTCATGAGAAGGCAAATTCTGACTCTTTCCTGCAAGGCTTCTCCCCAGGACACATTTCCACCTACTCTTCATGGTGCAGATTATTTTCTGCCTTTTTATCACTTACGTATGTGTCATGTTGCTTGAAATGGAAAAAATGAGTTTGATATTCATAGAATCATAGAATATTTAGGGTTGGAAAGGACCTTAAGATCATCTAGTTCCAGCCCCCCTGCCAGGGGCAGGGACACCTCCCACTGAGTAATACTAATATTACACTGTATTGATTTCAGTTCCTGACCTATGCTCATCTCCACATGTGGGTTTCACACTGTTCCCGTTCTCCTCCCCATCCCACCTGCGTGCTCAGTGAGTGGCTGCTGGTGCTGAGTTCCCAGCTGTGGTTCAACACTGACCCTGTCCTGGCTCCTTTGCTGCGGCAGCAGGGGCTGGACGTTTGCACTCTTGGGGCTGGGCTCTTTCTATGGGCACGCAGCTGGAAGCAGCATTCCCTGGCTCAGGAAGCACAGCTCCCTAGTGGGGCTGGGGCTGGGGCAGTGCTTGCCAAGGGCAGGGGAGGCCCAGCAACAGCTCCTGTCCTGGCACTGTTGCTGGGGGAGCACAGGGGCTCCCGCGGGCATTGCCGCAGTCAGGATTGCGCAGGTGTGGCCAGAGCCCACCAGCTCCTTCCCATCTTGCGCAATGCCTGGTGGGCTTCTGGGCTGTGTCTGCACCTGCCAGGGCCTTTGTCACCTTCCAGAATGCATTGCCAGAGCCCAGCAGATCACTGGAGCCTTGCACAATGCCCGGCACTGGCCTGGCCTATACCAGAGCCCACCAGCACCCCTCCTGCCTTCCGCAATGCCCCGTGAGCTTCTGTGGGCGGTGCCGGAACCAGGCAGGTCCCCTTGTGCTGAGCTGCCAGTGACAGCGCCAGCAGCTGCACTGCCCAGGGGCTGCTCCTGCCCTGACACCTTCTCAGCACCTCTGACACCAGCAGCTCCTGCACACAGAAGGCTCCTGCTTTGCCCCCAGCACCTCTGCAGGCAGAGGGGAGCTCCAAGCGCATGAACAAGCCCAGTGCTTCCTCCTCACCCATCCCCTGCTCCCACAGCTGGGATGGCACCAGCGCATCTGACAGCTTCTTCTCTCTTTGCAGCACGGACCCACAATGTGTTTCAAGGCAACACTAAAACAAGATTGCAAAGTCAAAGAACACATACCTGGATGTGCAGGGCAGCCAGGGCAGATGCAGCCTCCTGAGGGGTCTCCTCTGCACTGGTTACTGCAGGGCTCTCGCTCCTTAAAATAGTCCACTCTCACAATGGGGGCCCCATCACAATGGGCATCTCCACAGCAACCGCCACAGCCTCGTGATGGCAGCAGCATCGTGCCCATGGCCACTGGGCACCCAGGGGTTGGGACAGGGTGAGCTTTAAGGTCCCTTCCACCCCAAACCAGGCTGTGACTGTGGGACTGTAAAATAGGATCTGCATTTGGCTGCAGAAGAGCTCTCAGCACTGAGTCAGCCCCAGGATCAGCTGCAGACATTTGTGCAGGAACATTCTGTCTGTGCTGCTGGCCTGGGCAGGGGCCATGGAGAGCGTTCAGGGCAGGGCTGGATAACAGCCAGGATCAAGGGCAGCACCGCCACCTCCTCTGCAAATGAAGACATCTGTATCCTCCAATAGTGTCTGGTGTCTGCACTTATACGGAGTTTTTCCTGATCCACACCAAAAGATAATTAGCTAGTCCTAAGACTGTTCCTTCCAAGAATGACTGGGTAAAGAGAAATATTTTATATAGTGTATTACTGTGTTTGGTGGATGAATGCAACGCAGAAGTTCTGCCGCTATACACATCTGTAACTCACCGGCTAAGAAGCCAAGACAGATTTCCTTAAAAGTGTGTAGGTATTTGGCAAATAAGGTATCAATTTGATTTGCCTACCTTCTTCTTTAGGTAGCAAAAGGCACAGTACAGAAAATGAAGCATTTGAAATTGTAAGTACTTTTTCCACTTTTCACTCACAGACTTGTTTTGAAGGGGGTTTGGAGGTGCCTTTTAAAGGTATTGAAGACACTACTTGCAGTTGAAGACTTTAAGTGTAGAAAAAGCAAAAGCCTTTCTTCAATATTCTCCCGGAAGAGATCATCAGTACTTCTACAGGAAAGTTATTTTTGTATTATATAATTTTTTGAAGAGAGAGGTGGAACGACAGATCTCAATCATAGATTCTGAAATACTTATCTGCCTACTAGCTTGCAGGCAGACTTGCATGCTTTGCTTCCTTTCATAACATGCAGAATCCAATGCCTGTACCAGTTCTACAATTTTGTAAAACATTTTCCATGGAACTGGATGGATAATTGCCTTTCTGCTTGTTTTTTTATGAACCAAGTAAAACCCCTATGTAATGTCCCTCACATAACCAGTACTTCCACTTATTTAATTAACTTCTGTTGTTTCTCTTTCTAAACGCATAAGGAGCACACTGTGCAAATAATGAAGGCAGAACGTTTCCATTTTTAATAAACAGAATATTTTGGAGACAAACTGGAGGCGAGGGACAACAGTGCCTGGAAGTAAATGACTTAGTGGTATATTCTTACAATGTATCTGTGGTCTTGCAGGTAGAGTAGCTCAGAGAAATAGAGAGATTACACAGCTTCCTTTTATAGTGATTATGAGCAAGAAATGTCTTCTTCCTGGTTCTTTTTGTGTTTTCTGCAACTTGCCAGGAGAGTGAAGAAGGATCTGAAAAAAAAATTATCTTCATTAAGATCTTGTTTGTACAAAAAAATGGGGGCTGTCTTTCACCATATATGTTCAGTTGTCAGTGAGGTTTACCCAGTGTTGTTTGAGAGTGAGATGCATGAACTTTCTGTCTTCATTATCACTGAAGGAGGAGAAGCAGAAATCCTGGACCTGCAGTGTCATTCAAATACACGAGAGATAAAGGTTTAGCAGCTTTTAGATTAAAAGCGTCAAAGATAATTGATGAAATTAAAGTATATTATTTATATATATAATATTATGTCTGTCTATCTCCAAATCCTGTGAAACTTCTGATTTATACTAGCTCAAAAGTTTGCTGCATGTGGAGGCAGGTAACAGCAATGAATGACCCAAAACATGGAAGTGTCCACAGCCACCAGAGAGACAGGAAAATGCCCACAGTGAAAAGGTCTTACATGAAAAAGAACTTAATTTTGTTGGGTTGTTTCTTGCATTTTTTTATTTGGAGACATTTCATTGCATATTTATTAAACTTTTTTATTGTAAAAAAAATGCTAACCAAACATTATGTTTTATTTCAAAATAATCACATTCTTATGTTGAACATAATTCCATACTTTGGACTTGTATACATAATAGTTTGCTTATAACTTCTCTATACATTTTGGTTTTTGTCAGGGTTTCACAGCCACTGGTATTTGTTTTCATAAAGTTGATCCCATCTTACCTTCCACTCATTTCAGACATTCACAGTTCAGTATAGAGATATCCTTCCTCCCAAGGGAGAACACAATGGCATTAAGGAGAGATTCACTTCATCTAGCTAAAGATATAAACTAAGTCAACTTTTATATTTGAGTAATTTTTCTAAGTTTCTAGAAGAACCCATGGTCAATAAGAGTTTCTAGACCACTATCACCCCTGCTTTAGACACCAAGGTGAGGTGGATCACACTTGTCAAGTGCCTTTAGTTTTGTTTTGTTTAGGTTTTTTTGTAAATAGCTGAAGTGAAGTTAAATAAATAGAATAAATCATAAATAAAAAGTGAAATGTAAAGTGTATGCTATATGGGTCATGAAAATGTAGTTTAAATGAGAAGGAGAAAAATAAGTATTGAATAGCTACTTATTCAACACCTAAACTGATAAGATATTATTTCTTTACGTACAAAGTGTCTGTCCATCATGTCTCCATTATTTCATCTTACTCCTGCTTCCTGGAACTACCCCTACATTAAATTAATGATGGATTTTTAATTTCTGATTGTTTTTATTCCGAACAGTTGTACTGAACTGATACTTTTCCTTATCCTAATTCGTCTAAGTGGTGTCTTGTTTGTCTTGCAAATTAAAAATCCTCCACCAATGTAGTGAGAAATCCAAGTAATCATTTAAGAATGAGAAGCCATAAACACTATGGGACATTGCTAGCATCAAAATGTGGCCTGCGCTTTATGTTTTGACATAGTTTGGGACCTAAAGAAAATACTACTGCATGCAAAATGTCAGTAAAGCATTTAACTGTATACTCACTTAAAAGGATATGTGCTTAATTTTACTAATTTTTAGTAGAGATGGACTTAAAAAGCTTCTGTGTGTTTTGGAAATATTACCAGATATGACCTTTTTATTATGAAATAAAGCAAGAAAGAATTTTATTAAAGATACTAGCTTTCCAAGTTTTAGGAAAACTGCATCCTAGTTTTAGGCTGACACAGAATCAGAGAATAGTTAAGGTTGGAAAGGGCCTTAAGATCACCTAGTTCCAACCCCTCTGCCATGAGCAGGGACACCTCTCGCTGCACCATGTCACCCAAGGCTCTGTCCAACCCAGCCTTGAACATCGCCAGGGATGGAGCATTCCCAACTTCCTTGGGCAACCCATTCCACTGCCTCACCACCGTCACAGTAAATAGAGACGTATATTTCACCAGCATATATTTCGTACCCTAAATGATTTGAGAATTTCATACATTAAATGATTTGAAAATATTTCTTTAAAAAAAATCTCAATGTGGAAAAATAAAGTTAGACACAGGTTTCTATCTGAACAAATATCTATCTTGGTAAGAATTCAATGAATTTTATCTGTTTAAGAAAAAAAAAAAAAAACAAAATATTTATTTTTTCATTTTACATATAAAAAAAGATAGATGTTTTGATTGTGAGGTAGTTTTCATACAAATAGGATCTGCCTGTTTACATTCTGTGTAAGATGGAAGAGAATACAAGTTACTTTGAAAAATAAAACCAGAATATATGCCCATGTTTCTCAAAGTGGTGCAGTTTTATTATTGTGCATTGCAGACTGAATGATAACTTTAGAGTTTCTAAATTTAATAGCTTTGTAGAAATAAAATTAAACTAAAAAAGATGAAGTGCCACAGACCCTTGTTTGTGGAGCTCTTAAGCCATTATCTAACTTCTAGTAACATTTACAATAGCCTGCACAAGTTCTATCCCTTTTATTCTCTGAAGACCTCGTACAGTATTTATTACTAATTGTTTGTTGATAAGCATGGAGAGATTAGTTTTGTGTGTATTTGCAATCTGCTGGATGTGGGGATGGATGAAGTGTTGACAATGTATAATAACATATGGGATAACATATTTAAGAAACAGTAATTGAAACTGGGAGAGAGGAGTGAGAATATCTGAGAGCAACAGATCTGCAGGCAAAAAGATTGGTACAGAAGGAGAGGAGGTGCTCCAGGTCAGGGATTGGTGTTGGTATTGGTCTTGTTCAACATCTTTCTCAGTGGCGTAGACAGTGGGATTGAGTGCGCCCTCAGCAAGTTTGCTGATGACACAAAGCTCTATGGCTTGGTTGATACATTGGAGGGAAGGGATGCCATCCAGAGGGACCTTGACACGCTTGTGAGGTGGGCTGATGCCAACCTGATGAAATTTAACCATGCCAAGTGCAAGGTCGGAGCAATCCCAGGCACAGCTACAGGTTGGGCAGAGAAGAAAGTCAGAGCAGCCCTTGTGGAGAAGGACTTTGGGATGTTGGTCGATAACAAAATGAACATGAGCTGGCAGTGTGCGCTCGCAGCCCAGAAAGCCAACCGTATCCTGGGCTGCATCAAGAGGAGTGTGACCAGCAGGTCGAGGGAGGTGATCCTGCCCCTCTACTCTGCTCTTGGGAGACCTCACTTGGAGTATTGTGTGCAGTTCTGGTGTCCTCAACATAAAAAGGACATGGAACTGTTGGAACAAGTTCAGAAGAGGGCCGCAAGGATGAAGAGGGGACTGGAGCACCTCCCGTATGAAGACAGGCTGAGAAAGTTGGAGCTGTTCAGCCCGGAGAAGAGAAGGCTGCTTGGAGACCTCATAGCAGCCTTCCAGTACCTGAAGGGGGCCTATAGGGATGCTGGGGAGGGACTCTTCATGAGGAACTGTAGTGAGAGGACAAGGTGTAATGGGTTCAAACTTAAAGAGGGGAAGTTTAGACTGGATATGAGGAAGAAATTCTTTACTGTAAGGGTGGTGAGGCACTGGAATGGGTTACCCAGGGAAGTTGTGAATTCTCCATTGCTGGCAGTGTTCAAGGCTGGATTGGACATAGCCTTGGGTGGCATGGTTTAGTGGGAGGTGTCCCTGCCCCTGGCAGGGGGGTTGGAACTAGATGATCTTAAGGTCCTTTCCAATCCTAACTATTCAATGATTCTATGAGAGCAGAGATTCCCATGCAATCCCATGGTGAAGACCATGGTGAAGCAGGCTGTGCCCCTGCAGCCCATGGAGGACCCCACACAGGAGCAGGGAGATGCCTGAAGGAGGCTGTGGCCCCATAGTAAGCCTGTGCTGGAACAGGCTCCTGGCAGGAGCTGTGAAGAGGCAAGCCTTCTCTGGAGCAGGTTTGCTGCAGGACTGGTGACCTCACAGGGGACCCAGGCAGGAGCAGACTGTTCTTGAAGGGCTGCACCCCATGGAAGGGACCCACGCTGGAGCAGCGTGGGAAGAACTGCAGCCTGTGTGAAGGGCTCATGTGGAGGGACCACATGCGGATTAGCAGAAGAGTGTAAGGAGTCCTTCCCTGAGGAGGAAGGAGCGGCAGAAACTGCATGTGATGGACTGACCATAATCTCCATTTCCCATCCCCCTGAGCCACTCTCAGTGAAGAGGTAGAAAAATCAAGAGTAAAGTTAAGCCTGAAAGAAGGGAGGGTTGAGGGGAGGTGTTTTTAACGTTTGGTTTCATTTCTCATTATCCTACTCCAGTTTGATTGTAATTAATTAGACTAATTTCCCCAAGTCAAGTCTGTTTTGCCCATGATGGCAACGAGTGGTCTCTCCTTGTCTTTATCTTGACCCATAAGACTTTTGTTATATTTTTTCTTCTCTGTGGAACTGAGGAGGGGAGTGATAGAGTAGCTTTGGTGAGTACCTGGTGTCCAGCCAAGATCAACCCACTGCACAGTGTTTTACTATATATAACTATAAATCAGTGCTGTAAGAAGTAGCAAGCCAAGGACATCAACCCAATTTACAAAAGACAGCTATACTAAACTGAATTAAGTTTAGGGTCAGGAATCATGGAGTAGAATAATGCAAACCAAGCTACTAGACCCTTCTGTTTCAGTTAATCTGTGATGATAATGAGATGTCACTGAATACTAAATAAATAATACATGGAAATTTGGGATTGGAAGGATAGCTCTCATGCTTTTTATAGGTTTGACAGAGATACCCAACAATTCTGTGACCGATATGTTTACCACCACAGAAGACCTTCAGTAGCTGCTCAATCTGAAATTAAAGGTAAAATGAGTTCTTTTTTAAAATTCGGTGTCACAATGGATCCTTTTCCAGTGCAATCATTGCTTATTGCTGAAAATAATTTTCCTGCACTCATTCTTACCCTTCTTAGTTATTTCCTGAATCTTAAAAAATCTGTTTAAATTTAGCCTCATGAAGAACCATTTCAGTGCAATCACTGGATGTTGTTGAATATAATTTTCCTGCAGTCAGTCTAATTTGTGACCCTTCACAGCTATGCCTCAGTCCTTTCCAGTAAATCCAGTCCCACCAATTTTTGTTTTGCTACTAATAATCCAAAAAATGTTAGAAACATGTTAGACTTCAAGAAATTTGCATTTCAAAATACATAAATTGTAGGGAAATAAATTTCAGAGGTCCGTATTTCACAGAGGTTTAAAAGCTAACTAATAATGCAAGTCTCATGAAAAAAGAAGCAGTTGTTACTATATTTTGCAGTTTGTGTTAAGGTCTTTGTCTTCCTTCTTACTCCTACACTGATCTATAGTTACACAGTAGAACATTGCTAATCAGGACTTTGCTCATCCCTATACTCTGCAGATTGCAAGCACACAGAGAAATGATCTCTTCACGCTTTTCAGAAAAGATATAGCAATGCATAAAGATTTAGTAATTTGGTGCAGACGAAAATATGCTAAAAACATGCTAAAAATATTTATATGCAAATTCTATTCACTAGGGTTTTATTGTTTCTTAATAGATAGGTATTTTTAAATTTAGATTTTGCTACACAAATATGCATCCTCCTAGGTGTACCATCCTGCAGAAAAAGCTAGTAGTCATGCATGCAGTTAAAATTAGTTGTCAATTCTAACACTCCCTATGGCCTCAAATTTCACACTTTCTCTAGTCATTGTATCTAACAGTAATCATAACAACAATCATGACAAGTTTAATGATCCCACCAGCATATTGCCTCTCATAGATTACCTATATTAGGGTTAAAATAGCATTTTCAGTTATTTTTATGGTAAGGATTATCCACGGTGAACTGATCATGCTGTCACAATAGAATATTTCAAGGCCTTCCAGCAGAATTTTAATAGGATTTTATTTTGGTGAAAAGAAAGTCAAGGAATCAAAGCAACACCTTTAAGCATCTAAAAAATCTCCCATAAAACTTATCAAATAAAGGTCAATAATTTAAAAGAAAAATATTGAACTAAGGCTACTGGAAACACTGGTTTTGTATTTTATAGTAGCTAGTCAAGCACCTGAGGTTGAAACCCAGGATTCATTCATTCTGAGGGATGGCCAAATAATAGAAATGAAAGTTGCACTTTCTCTTGAATTATGTGATTTTTCCATTACTGTGTGCCCCAGAGGCCAGCTATCAGGGTTGTGAGCATTTTCCGTGCTGACAGGCTTAAAGCCAGTCAGGGTGGTCTCCAGAAAGGTGAATAAAGCCATTAAAAAGAAAAAAAAAAAAAAAAAAAAAGAAATGTTGAATATAAGGTGTACACTAAATGGTCCGCCAGAACGTAGGTCAAATAAGGAGGGGAAAAATAGATACGGAATAGCTACTTACTCTAGCAAATGATGCAAGCAGCCATCCAAACCAAAATTATGTGGCCTAGTAAAGGCTGCATGTGTGTGCAAAAGAAGAGTCAGTTAATGGTCGGAATTAATAAAATAATATTTTTCTAGTATTTGTGTGCTTACCATTTCCATCTGAAACGCATTTTTTTCAAATAGGGTCCTGCATGCAATATATATGTGAGAAAAATTAATAAAAATAGAGGTCTTCCCTCCTAAAAAGTGTCCCTTGACTGTAAAATTTTGACCTCCCCTAGTGTGTATATTAGGTTATTCCAGTTGTTAACTGGTGACAGTCCGTCAGTCCCTGGCATGAAGCCTTGGCTTCTGCAGGCTGTTGACTAAGGAGAGGCAAGTGGTGCAGGTGGTGGGAGCAGAGGTGGGCACCCACTGCTGCTATGTTGATCCTGTCCCCCTGTGAGGGTTCAGTGCAGGATCTGGGGACACCGTCTGCTTGAGGGGCTGCCAGATCTTGGGGGAGAGACTTGAATCCTTCCAGCCATTGACTGCAGTGGTGTGGCTGTTTTAATTTCCCCTTACCCAGTTGAGCATCTTCCGCCTCCCCTAACCATGCTGAATGACCCAAATGGGAGCTTGGTCATCCTAATGCTTCTGTTAGTGCTTAAGAACCAGAGACCTAAATTCAAGACAAACTGAATTTCATCCCATTTGCCAGCTGCTACAGGCATTTTCCAAAGGCTCAAGTTAAGCACAGCTCCTCAAAAAATGACTTCAGCTGGAAAAAATGGGGACCAAGTTGTTTTCTTTTGTTTTCCAGCTGCTCTTTTGTGCTATGGCCTGTACTTAATCCTCTGTGACATGTGGCCCAGTTTATTCACTGCTTATGAGAGGGATACATGGCTGTGGATATGACGATGATACCTGAATTTCCAGACTGGAGGCTTAAAAGAAAACTGTGCTTCATTTCACTGTTGCTCTTCACTCCCCTGAAGCATTTAATTTCTATGTTTGCACTTACTGGGAAGCTCAGTTCTGAAAGTTTTCTCTCTTCAATGCAGCACTGTCAGAGTGTAAAATGGTGGATGCATTGTCAATGTTTATGTATATGCACGTATGCAAGCAAACACGTTTTTATCATATTCGGTATTATATTCAGTATAAGTGGCTGGAGGTTAAAGGATAGGAGGTCTGTGACTGTTATTCCCATACCTATTATAGAAATCAGCTGAAATAAATTCTTTCTGTGCACTGTTATTGAGATAAAACTAATATGGCATTCCTCTAACCCTGCTTTTTACTATGCATCCTCAGGAATTATTACTAGCACTGCTTGCTTTTAAGAATCTGAACATAAATATTCATCAAAATCAAATACAATATGGGTTTTTTTAGATTATGTGGGTTTTAGCAATGAAAGCACTGGGAGTTGTTAGTTTTGACATGTTTACTTTGCTCTGAGGCAAAATGTAAAATATAATACATTTACCCACTTTACATGTAAGCATTTCTTTTTTAATGTTGACAGAATGGGTTACAATTGTAAAACATAAGTCACAGCAGCAATATGGATTAAATTATTCTTATATTAAATGTCACAGTAGTAAAGCCAACAAAATATAATGCTTTTTTGTAAGGTTTTGTTCAACAGCGCTAAGGAAGGTTGCACAATAAAATTTGTTGTTGTAATTATTATAGGGGCCAAGTTGCAATGTAGCATCTCTCATGGCCTCAGCTTTGGACTTGGAATTCCCTCTGCACCACGTTAGCTACATTAAATCATACATTGGCAATGGCATGCAGGCCTTTGTATTTCTATTACAGCAATGCTTTTGACCAAGATAAGAAAG
Organism: Ara ararauna; assembly: GCA_028858755.1. NCBI lineage: Eukaryota > Metazoa > Chordata > Aves > Psittaciformes > Psittacidae > Ara > Ara ararauna. The sequence continues at coordinate 123,486,427 of CM054376.1, read as the reverse complement.
GCTAGTTACACTTGGGAACTGCTTAGATAGACAAAGAAGAAATAATTCTTGCTCCAAAGATCTTCCAATCTGCTCTCCCAGTTCAGAAGGGAGTTAATTTATGCAACTTCCATTAGAACAAGTATTAGCCATCTGAAATAAAGCACTAAAAAGGATAATTAGTACTAATGAATGTCAGTACTAGAGCAATGAAAGAAAATGAGAATCATCCGGGATTGCAGGTTTCTTTAAGACAAAGAGGTGTTTATAAACATTCCAAGAATGGTAGGTAGGAATCGCCCCTTGGGGTCCTGATAGTGGCTGCTCTGAGTGACTTGAATGTTTCTGAAATGCATTTAATTTCCTTTGTTTTTAAAGATGCAACTGTAAAATTGTAAAATTAGCCCTTTGTTCTCTCCTATACTACATAACGCTTCTTTATTTTGCATTATTGCAGTCTTTCAAGCATCGACTGTTCAAAAAAACAGATTTTTCTCAAACTGGTATCTTCTCATTTTCCCATTCACAGCCACTTATGTCAACTTGCAGTGACCCTTTCATGACAACAGGAATGCATAACCTGGATTTTTACACTGGAAAAGATGTTTTATCTTGTACATCAGAAAAAAAGTAAGGATATTTGGAAATCCTCCTTTTCAAATTTGGTCTGTTATCAAGGATTCAGTGCCCAAAACAGAATGAAGCCATGACACATACTCAGTAGCTCATTAATTTATTCTTTAGGGCCAAGTAAAAGGTCACTGACTTATTCTTTCTGTTCTTAAGGTGTTTTAGTAGAGATAAGGTTGGACAATACATAACAACTTGAATAAGAGCTGAGAAGAACATAAATGTGCCCAGGACAACCAGAAACTGTGGCATCCCCTAGACAGGTCTCTAAGTGATATCATGCCCCTACTCTGAGCATTATGCATGCTGGCACCTCAAACCTCTGCTATTTGCTTACCAGAAATCTCTTACATAAATGTACTATAAATCTGCTAGGCTTAGGTTTTGGTTTTGCAGGTTTGCAGGTTCGTTTTGAGGTTGGGAGCTGAGTTTTTTGCTTTATTTTCAAACTTCTTCTGTTTTTAGGAAAGGTTACCTTTGTGGTTTATAGCTCGTGTTGAACAAGAGATTTCTGGAAAACACATACATGGACAAGGGTTTAAATAATATAAAATTATGTGTCTGTGTATTACTGAAAATTAAGTCACTTAAAGGATTTACAAAGCCTACTAACTGTAATACTCTACTGCTTTTTCAGACCTTGGAAAGCTGTGGTGACAACTGAATTTAAAGTATTCCACTGCATGTGGAGACAACAACTGTGAAGATAATACTTCAGGAAGGATCAAAAATATTTTTGAATGATAATAAAAGCATATTCCTTTTCAGAGACATGTATAAAGTGTTACAATTACTTTAAGCAAAAGTATTCTCAATGGTATGGAGCCTCACCACCAATATTTCAAGCTAAAATGTGTTTTGAACATATGATTAATGTTTTAAGCCAAAGGTACATTAGGTTTTAAAATGATGCTGCATTCCTTTCTTAATTAAGCAGATTTACTGAGGTTGGTAAGAGAAGCTGAGCTAACATTCAGGCTACCACTACATGATTAATAGTGCTTCCATGTCTTTCTGAAGTTTTGTGATACACGTGATGCAGTAATCATATAGGGAGCTGGAGCATTGTAAATTATGTACTTAGTAATTTATGGAACAACATAAGTAAGAATTGTGTTTATGAATGCTTTAGAAATCTTCATGAAGTAGAAGTTGTTTTCCTATTGGATAGCAGTTCTACAAGAATATAAAATATTTCACAGTACTGAAGTGTTCAACAACTCAAAAATTAATCTTTGTTAAAATAGGTATTTAGAGATAAACCTGCACACTTTTCGCAGTGGCTATTGGGGGCGGATAGGGTTCAGATCCCCACTTTGACTGATACAGAGAGTCCTGGCAATGCCAGTGCCCTGACAACTGATTCGGGCATGTCTCCACTGTAAACCAGAGGGAAGTAACAACACACCAACCAAGCTGGCAAACACATGTGGTGGTAATACAGCACCTGGCAAAGGTTGAATCACAGAATCAGCTAGGCTGGAAAAGACCTTTAAATCATCAAGTCCAACCATTGCCCTAGGACTTCCAAGTCCACCACTAAACCAGGTCACTGAGGGCCTTGTCTACATGGGTTTTGAGCACTTGCAGAGACAGTGATTCCACCTGATAAGCCTCTTCTAATACCTGATCACTCTTCTGGTGAAGAACTTTTTCCTAATATCCAATCTAAATCTCCCCTGGAGCAGCTTGAGGCCATTACCTCTTGTCCTATCGCTTGTTACTTTGGAAATGACATCAGCCACTTCCTCTTTCCATCCTCTTTTCAGGTAATTATAGAGAGAAATAAGGCCCAAAAGTGCTAACCCCAGCCCTCCACTTTGCTTGGCGGAAGCAGCAGTGAGAAACACAGGTAGAAATTGTCAGGCAGGGCTGCAGCCTTTAGGCATACATTCTTTCCACCTATTTGGTTTTGATGAAGACTTTTTTCCTAATAATCATCAAAATAGTTTAATGAATCAGTGTTCTAAACTGTTTCAGAAGAGTCCCAGATACCTGTACTCAATAGCACTGACTACAGAGATAAAAACAAGTAAAGACTAATGTCAGCTTCAGCTTTATATTTCGTTTGAATTTATCTGCACCGTTCTCTCAAATAGTAGTCAAATAAAAATGATTAATGCAGGAAAGGCAATCAAACTGCTGGGCTCAGATTTTACCTCATTCATCGTTTTTTGGAGGCCCTACTGATAGGCAAACCATATCAGCAAGTTACTTATTTTGGTTGTTCTGTTAATCAGTCTTAAGAAAAAAAAAGACTGAAATTAGAAAGTATAAAGATTGTGCCTACACTTTTGAAAAGGCCTACACACAAAGATTGTCTCCTGGAGAGAGGTGTTTTAAAGGAAAGAGGATCCCAAAGGAGGTATATGACTTATTGACACAGTGGAGACAATGAGTTAAAAAAAGAACAGCTTTTGTATAGGAGCAGTCTGCTCAGGCTACAGTGGACTCATCTTTGTGCTGAGAGAAGATATAGAGTAAAACTTTGACTTGAAGTAACCCTACAGACAGCTTACCAGGCAGCTCATTAAAATAAGGTATGTCCAAGTGCTATTTCAAATGCTTCTCGCATAGTTATTAAGAAGAGTGTTTTATCATGTTCCCGCGCTAAGGCCTCTGCTAAAGTAAAAGGGCAAAAAGACCACATTCTTTCTGCGCTCCATACGAGGCATCCCTGGCATTTTTGTTTCCTTTCAATACATTGAAAAGTTTAGTGATAACTTTATTAATTGAATGCATTCCTCAGCTGGTTTTCTTTCCAAGTGGGGTGACTTTGCAATTCTGTATAAGCAATGTCTTTGCAGCCTTGAGATTTTGTAGCCTTCTTTTGAACCTTTTTTATGGTCACTTTCTGCTCTACTACGGATGCAATCTTTAATGTCAGCACAGTTAGAAGGAGGAAGATGGCACCCCCATTCCTGTCCCTGCTTTCCTACACCCTCCCACTGTCATAGTAGGAAGTGGTACTTATATCATGAGAGGGGATCCATCCCTTACCTGCATCTCTAGGAGACAATGACAAAATCTTCCAAGACTCTTAAATTCTGCTTTGGAAAGGGATGTAGGTCACCCCAGACTGGAACTGAAAAAGGGTGATATAACATAAATGTGTGTTATGCTTTTATGATATACTGTGTATATCTTAAGTCCTTGGTCTTTACCCTCATCTTTAAGACAAATTCCATCTTTACTGCTTTGATCACTCAGCTTTTCTTCAGTTCAGCAATTTGCACATTAGTTTGCATGAAGAAATGAAAATTTTACTACTTGGTTTGAATTTAACTAATGAGCTGAGCAGTGAAGTTAAATCACCTACATGCTCTCTGAAAGACAGTACACATACAGTACAACCTCCTGTCCAAACTAAACTTCTACTTACATGGTCTTTTTAAACCAAAAATGATCTAAGAATGTTCATTTTTTAGACTATAGTCTAGTCATCCATCAGTTATATTTACTATTTAGATTACTCTAATTTTAAATAGCTGGGTCTTTTCTATACCAGCCTGTATGAATAAATAGCAATTTTATGTTTTTCTTTTTTAGAGAAAATGCATATCATATTTTAAAGATATAGGTCTCTCTTCATGGAAATTACAGTTGTAAATACTGTGTTTTTCGAATAAGTGAAAAGAATACACATTGAACATAAATTCCTGTTATGATCTGTGACATAAGATGGATATATTTCTATTTATAAGTTAGGAATCCTACTTCGTGATACATAAAGTTTTTTTCCAAACATTTCCTGCTTCTGTTTCCACACCTTCTCAGTTTGTGCACTAACGTGCACTAGTAGATTAGCTACAGTGGTGTCCTGGGTTCAGCAGTAGCAGTCATTTTTCTCCTTCTTTGTAGCTGGTGCAGTGCTGTGTTTTGACTTTAAGCCTGGGAACAGCAGTGATGACACCGATGTTTTCAGTTGTTGCTCAGTAATGTTTGGTCTGACCAAGGACTTTCTAAGTGTCATGCTCTGCCAGAGAGGAGGGGAAGCTGGGAGGAAGCAGAGACAGGACACCTGACCCAAGCTACTATTCCATACCACAGCACGTCATGCCCGCTAGATAAGCTGGGGGCAGTTACCCGGAAGGCTTAGATCACTGCTTGGGTCAGGCTGGGTATCAGTCGGCGGGTGGTGAGCAGTAGTATTCTCTTCCCTTGTTATTTTCCTTATAATTATTATTATTGGTGGTAGCAGTAGTGATTTGTGTTATACCTTAATTACTGGACTGTTCTTATCTCAGCCTGTGGTAGTTACATTCTTTCGATTCTCCTCCCTATCCCTCCAGGAGCAGGGGGAGGAAGGGAGGGGAGTGAGCGAGCAACTGTGTGGTTCTGAGTTACCAGCTGGGCTTAAACCGTGACAGGTGGTAATCAGCAAAGGAATCTATATAGAAGAATAATGAAGAACATTATTTCAGTTGCAAACCAAATATAATACTTGTTAAAGAGTTACGCTGTTTATTGAAGCTCTGCAGGCATCATAATGCATTTCTCTGTTAGAAAGCTGGTGTGAAATGAGGTTATAGCCAGCTTGCTTCTCTGATCATTTCAGAAGACTGAATTGTATGAGAAAACTACCACTATGACTTGAAAAGTAATTACTGAACATAATATAGCTTGCATCTTTGCATGTACACCCACTGATTTACCAGTTAATTGTAATAAAGTGAGATCAGTTCTTTTGCTAGAAAAAAAAAAAAAAAACAAACCCAAAAAAACAAGCTTGGTGGGGAGAGCACCAAACACTGTGGAGGAGTTAAGACTTTTTACTCAGTATGTAAACCATGAAAAGTGAAAAATGTCATTTATATAAGATCAATTTATATAAGCAGAGTGAGTTAGCAATGCTTACATAAATGTCCACAAATTCGATAGTTTTCTTAGATCTTTGTTTCCCCCTACAATTTATTCTGCAATTAAATCTTTAGGATTAAACTTGTTTTGAGCATGAGGATTAAAAAAAGCATTAACTAAACAAATGAGCCCCTCAAGTATCCCTCCAGCCATGACTTTCCTAAAGCTCTACAATGTTTACCATCAGTAATACTTTTAAAAAAGGTTTTACAATCCTCAATATAGTAGATCCTACACATTATAAAAGACAAAGGCAGTGCAAAAACTACAAACCACAATGAAAACAAACCACATGGGCTTAGAATCTAAGAACCTGAATTATTATTTCACTTTGCCATTGCATTCAAAGTAATCACAATGACTATTCTTAAATAGAATAATAAATACATTAATGAGAATAGTACAATGTTAAATAGACTCTATGCATACTTTGTTGTCAACAAATTCAAAGCTAAATGTCAAGTGATTGTTTCTTTGTAAGGAAAACCTTTTATGTGTCAAGCAACAGCATGAAAATATAGCTTAAATACTAGAAGTTGCAATATTTATGTAAAAGCAAATTTTAAAAGTAAATATTTGAATAGGTTTGAAAGTAACACTCATTTATGAACTTGGCTTCAATATTTCTTTGCTGATTATGCAAACATATTGTTTATTTTGTTTTGGTAGCTACTAAAGTAAATTTTCAGAGGATTTAATTTATTGTCTGTGGTTTGTAATATTGTTTTTTCCAATAATATGATCTGATTTGGCATAATATTATAGTTTATCTTTCATTGTAAAAATATTATTTAAAGAAAGACTCTTGAAATAATTCAAAATCTGTTTAAAATATTTATGATGTGGACACAACTCTTTTCAGGCTTTCTATACAATCATGCCCTTATTCGAGTTTGCTGCAAGCTCCCTAATACTGCATCTGGCACATATGTTGAGAAGAAAACAGTTTTGAAACTGCTTATCTAGGATGATGAAGTAATCAAAAACAACACAACATACCTGCTACATTATAAAAGGGATTAAAGCCTTGTTTACATTTCTGAGAATACACAGCTTACCTGTTTTTTGAAATTCAACATTCTGCCCTATAGCAGGACATGTTTCAAAAGAAGTAGCACTTCTGAAAAAATTTTGTGTATTTTTATTATTCAGCATGAAAAATAAGAAAATGGATAATCCTAGTCACATTCAAATATAAAGAGAAATTCATAAATATGGAGTCAAATACCTCTTGAGGAATTTGTGTAAGTAAACATAAAGCATTAGAAATTCTAAGCTTCCTCAGTAAGATGAGAAATTTCCTAGCCTGTGTTGCTATTACCAGATAAGATGTACATCCAAGACTTCAAGACAGAGGGATTTCTGCATTGGATTTTCACTGAAACCCAAAGTACTATTGCCTCCACAGTCTGCCACATTATATCATTATATGGGTTAATGTAGCACAAGGGTGACTGCAATTGTTGCCAGTTTCAGCAACAAAGATATTCAAGGTTCACAGGGCAGAGACCAAACCGCTGATTGCAGGGACACTAGAATTTCCTAACAAAGATTTCTTCTGGAAAAGCCATGTTTTAGTGTATTGCAGGGTTAATAATTAGAAGTGAAAAGTGGAAATGTAATTTCAGTGCTCAGAAGAAATTGAAATTGGAGAAAGGTAAAATTAAAATAGCATCTACCTTGCCATTAGAGCAGGAAATGCATTCCAAATAGTTTTGGCATTAATTTAAATTATGCTTTTGGGAAACAACAATTTAAAAAACTGCAAAAAACTGTTGTTACACTTTGCCAGACATTAAGAAGGAATCAGTCTTAACAAAAAATACAAACCAAATGAAATAGAATCATAGAATGTTTTGGGTTTGAAAGGACCGTAAGATCACCTAGTTCCAGCCCCCCTGCCATGAGCAGGGATGCCTCACCCCAGACCATGTTGCCCAAGGCTTGCAGGCTGGGTGCTCCTGCTCAGCAGGAATGCCCTTGCATGCTGCAGCAACCTGCACAATACAGTATATGACAAAATCTGGACAGAGGACTATATTCCTTAAAAAAGTAAAACAGAAACAAAGGCTTCCAAGGGTGACATGGTAGCACATGCAAACATTAAAGTCTATCCAATTAAATTTAAATAAGTGTATATCAAAACAGTAAATATTTCATTCCTCTCAGAAAAGTAGAGTAAAAATATAAAAAATATCTCTCCAAAATAAAAAGATATAAGATGTAAGACAGTATCAAGAAAAAAAAATCTTTTGGTCAATGGACAAAATAGATCATAATGGATGTTAGCTATTGTTCTTGGACCAAAATAAATTGTTAATTAGGCTTCTGTTTCTCCTCTTATATTTTTATTTCTTCACATTTTGCGTCAGTATTCTGCATGGAAGTGACCTTTGCTTAGCTTTAGGCCAGGTGTTACATAGTATTAAATGTCCGATATGTCCTTTGGCGCAGCCCCTAGCAAAATGTGGTGTGGAACTGTGTTGTCTTAGAAGTAGTTTCACATTCGTAAAATTCAATTCTACTTTCTTCATTATTGCTTCAGGCTCATGACTTCTAATTTCATTATTTATGATGCATACCTCAGGTCATCTTTGTCATCCAGCACTCTGGAGACAGAGAAGATTGACACCATCCATTCCTCACTCTCCCTTTCCTACACATTTTGTTAAAAATGAATGGCAATGCAACATGTACCAAATATGACATGATAAGATGCTTGCAGAGGACCATAAGAGGGCCATGCTTTTTTTTTTTCTGATTGTTCAGACTTGTCTGACCTGCAATCTATTCCTAAATATTCTGGAATAATTTTCAAGTCCCGTGTAATATTCCTGATTCTCAGCTGTTTTAAGCAGACCTTGAAACTCTTGGGGGATTTGCACAATGGTCAGATGTGTTCATCCAGAATGTGTGCTTTTAAGATAATGAACATTCAAACCTGGTCTTCCTTCCACTTTAGGGAAACAACAGAGAATTAAACTGGCAAGGTTTCCAGTTCCTGAAGCTCCAGAGTGCTTGATATTTTTCCACGTATTGGCAGGACCCATTAAAAACCAACCAACCAACCAAACAAACAAAAAAAAAGCATAAGGATTGAGGTGCTGATCTTTTGGTCACTTACAGGGATGCCATAGCTTGGATATGCTGTGTGGTTGCCCTCCCACACCCAAGAAGCTAGCATTTTGTAACTGTTTTAAAGTCTGAAAAGTTATTTCAGGGTTGTTGATTCGAACTCACAAAAGTTGTTTCTGAGAAAAAGAAAAAAAATACAGAAACAACCCCCTTCCTCTCCAAAAAAAAAAAAAAAAAAAAAACACAAAAAAAAAAAAAAAAAAACAAACCCACACAAAACCGACAAACAAACATGAAACAAAAGAAAAATCGACAAGGAAAAGATGCATTTGCAAGGTTGGAATTTATTTTGAACCTGTCAGCTTTGGCAGCCTATGGTTAAAACAGAGTGCCAAAGGAGAAAATGAATTCCAGACCCTTAAAATGACACTTGAGACAGAGCAGAAACAAGCAAGTCTGCACAGAGGCTGATAAGCTTCTTAAATCCTGTAGGGTTTCTTGTACATCACTATCTTTTTAAAAGGTTCATTTCAGTAAGTAATTTAGGGTTGTGAGCTTTTTTTTTTTACCTCTCTAGATATACAGTCTAATGAGTTTAAACAGTACCTCAGTGCTTCATGTCTTTAGCCACACCAGCTTAATACTCTCAACTCGCAGACACACACAACTCATCCAGTATTGTCTGCGTTAAAAAGAAATGTTCAGAAAGAGTGACAGCAACTGTTCCTGTTAACCTCCCTTCATCTTCTCATTGACCCTTACGGTAGTTTTTTCTTTCTCCTTACTTCAAGTCATGTAGATTGGGAAATGTTTTGTTAATTTGCTCTGTATAGTAATTGGCACATAGGGGCTTTGTTGCTAAATCTGGAATTGGCTGTTTAAGGCTGTACTTACACAGTCCTTGCTAAGAGTCACATGACACTGATGGCAGTATCACAAGGCAGGCTGTAAGCCGAACATGCTGCCACTACATCTGGCCCTTGGGACTGCATGTAGACAAGGAAGGAAAGGGAAATGTTTGGTACAAACTGTCTACAGTGTTCTCCAAGGCATATTTATCTGCTATATGACCACACCTGGAATATGTGCAGCCTTTAGCCACCACATCTGTCTTATCATTAATGATGTCAGGCAGATGAGAGACGTCAGTTTTCCCTGCAGGAGCCCAGTGTCCTGAGAACAGCTGCAGGAAGAGCAACCAACATCTAAGTGACATGAATACAGGCTGAATTCAAGAGGTTTTTCATGACTTTGGGAATGCCTCAGCTTTGCCCTCAGTATTTGCCAAGAATAGTTGCACCTGAGGGTACATTGTCATGTGCAGTGTCAACATAGCTATCGGTCATAAATCAGATTCCTTTCTTAGGTGTTGGACAATAACCACTGCCTACACCAATTCAAAACAAGCTGTGGAACTGGCTCGAACCTGCACTTATATGTTCCCACAGGGGTGGATGATGACACATTATCAGCAAGGAAATAAGTGAAGGGAGTTGAGTGCACCCAATATCGGGTGTCTAGAGCACAAGATACCAGGGAAATATTATGGGGCTTTTTTATTACATTATGTACATTGAGGTAGGAGGACAGAGTCCTCATGGACTGTAAGCATAGGGGCTTCCTACTTCTCTGTACTTAGATGCCTCCTCCTGACATCACAATCCCCATTTACCTCCTTCCTGAAGACCTCTTACTATGTAGTCAGAAGACATGATAGAGGTAAATGGTATCATATGGCACAGAGGTTCTGAATGTAACCATCGAATATCTCTAGAAAAGGTTCCCTCTTTATTCACAACAAAAAGTCCAAGTGAGGCAGAAAAATCTATTTGTGTAACTTCTTATGAGCTGTGAGAAAACTCCAAATTCTTGTGCTTATAACAAAGCGCATTACTTGGTGTCTAAACCAATGGTCACCTAGATGAAACACAGTGGTAACTGGAATTTAGCACCTGCAAGCACTTGTATCGTCTGAAAGTCACATCATACAAAATTGAATTTTTATCAGTCCAAGATTCAAAGATCAATACCAATTTATTATAATATGTGATGGTTTATTAGCAACTAATTGATCTTCCTGCTACTTTGTATGCTCTGAATTGGGCTTTACTTAGCTGAGAATAGAACTCATTAACTGCCTTATTGTGTGAGCAGAATGTAATTTTATGAGACTTTTACAGCTGTCCTACTGTCTGTTTTTTTTCTGTACCTGATTGATACAGAAAGTACAATACATGCTAATAAAACACTGCCTTGGTATTTTTTGTGGTGAACTAATATTTAAATGCGTATCAATAATTTTATCATATATGAAGGAGTAACACTTTGTTCCTTAAACATTTCAAAATTTTCTGATAGCTCATGTCATGGAAGATCTATTACCTGTCAAAGAAGAAAAGTCGTTCTTAATTTAGTAGTGAGGCAGCATTAAATTTATATGCAGAACAATGCTATGGGATGAGTATTACTGGCCCGGGCTCTATACAATCTTAATCCAAACATCTGGCAAAATTACTTTTACAAGAAAAAGGTGCAAATATTTTCCATGCCAGCTGGCAAAACTATCAACCCATGACAATGAATGTAAAATCTTAGAAACTGTCATTCTGAAAAGTCATCGATTAATGCCATGTTTTCTTTTGATGCAGTAGAAATGCATCCTTTTGATCCACTGTGTAATCATTATTACAGACTTTGAGTAGCTTATTCTTTGTCAGAAAAGATGTTACAGGGGATGCTCATGATACTCTAGAGGATGTCAAAACTATAAGCAGATCTAGGCTGCTAAAATAATATTGCCTTTGAATACCTACATCAGAAATGTCTCCACAGGCTATGTCCAGTCCAGTCCCTCGTATCATAGTTTTCAACATAGCTTTGTGCTGGGACAAGAAGTAGAAGAGAACAGCAGTCCTAGGGAGGACCTGAGCCGCAAGATCTGCTGTCTTCTGCTGTCACCAGCATGCACCTGGGCGTCTAGCCCCATAACGTGCTCTAACATGCTGCTTTCCCATCACTACTCTGATAGTGCATGAGCCCATAGAGCAGCCCGTAGAAAAGGCCACATTTCCCTTAGTTAATTACACTTACAAAGATCTACAAGAATTCTGGAAACTTATTATCAGTTTTAGAGTACAAAGTATTTAGCCTTTGGGTAAAGAGTAAATGGCCATGCATGTACATGAGACTGACGTCAAGTTTTTGATGATATCAGACACTTGATAGCTACTGACTTGAAAAAAACAAGCTGGCTGGAAAAGACAAGGCCCATACAGAGCTTAGCCTCTCTGTGCCATGCATAAATCCCAGGGATTAGTGAGAGAGAGCTAGTCTTTCTGCCTGAAAACATTGGTGCTATATATATACGTACATGTATATAGCAAAACATGTGAATACATGTTACTGTTCTGTGTTTCAAAGCAGGGTATTAAGATTTTAGTAAATATTGGAATGTATAAAGGCAACATATGCACATTATATTTCATAAATAAAGTCACTATTACCATTTTGTTAGAAACCTGAGGAAATATTTTTCAGAATTGCCCTTTTCTTTTTTCCAAGATAAGCCCTTGCAGGCCACCGTTTCTAAGTGCAATTACTTAATTAAGTTGGATATGTAGCTTGCTTTAAAAATATAATACAACATTTAGACTCATATTTTCCATGAGAAGAGTAAAGTGTTTTTCATGCACAATGAGAGATAACTCTGAAAAATTAGAGTATAAATTCACTTAGACTAATACAAAGATATGTGAATATGATCAAACAGGAATTTGACCTCTCCATAGAAACATGCTTGCAATTTACAGAAGCTAAAAGCAATTAATGAATTGGAAACAAAACAAAACAAAACAAAACAAAACAAAACAAAACAAAAAAAAAAAAAGCGCAAAGTGACTTATCTAAAAAGTATGCAAAGATTTAAAATATTCTAAAAAATGACACATGCAAAAGAGATGAAAACAACCAGGACTGATACTTATAGCCAAATTACATGAAAGCATACAGATGTTCAATTATCATCTATAAAATGATATCTTGCTGCGCCTGAGAATGATTCGATAGTACTCGCAGGTTTTTTAGGTCCTGACCTCTATAGCTATGACTGAATGCAACAGGATTCAGAAGCACTTAGGTGTTCTGAAAAACCTTTCAAATTCTGTTTACAGAAAGAAAGAAGCATTTAATTAAACAGCAATAGATGAAAATTGCTTTTGTATTATTATCAACAGTATTGAGTAAGGGTTTCTTGACAAGTCATAGACTCACTTATGCTGCAAAATCTCAATTAGTCTTAAAATTCATTTCCCTATATCATTAATTTTGTTTTCATGTGAAACTTAGACAAATTATTTCGATATTTAAAACCTACACACAGGATGATGCATAGAATAATAATGCCTTTGGAAGCTGGAAGACTATCTTAAAAATGAACAACACACACAAGATAACCTGAGTCTTATATGATATTGTTATCTCAAGAAGATACATCTTTTCTCAATGATAGTTTCTTCAGAGCTGTCTGATGAAGCTCTGAAGCTTAGGGCTTAAGGCCCAGGGTTTGGATAGATAGTCTAACTGTCATTCAGACGTTGTTTCATCCCCTCTGAGACTCTACACAACTTCCCAAACTTTCAGTTCCTTCTTTCCTGTCTTCCAAAGGTGAGGCCAGCAGGTGAAAGGGGCTCCAACTCAGTGCAGGTGGTAAGTCACCCCAAGTCACCCACTGTCTGTGCAACCTCTTCTTGAGCACTTATCACAAAGGGTACTTCAATCAGATTCACAGCCAGCGTAAAAGCCAGCAGGGAGGAGGAGTTGCTATTTATGTTAGGGATAGGCTGGAGAGCATGAAACTCTTTCTGGGGGCAGGTGAGCAGTCAACAGAGAGTTTGTGAGTCAGGCTTAAAGGGAGAATAGCTATGGGAGACATTATTGTGGGGATCTGTTACAGACCGCCTGATCAAGAGGGCTCTGTGGAAGAAGCACTCTATAGAGAGGAACAGCCTCACGCTCGCAGGCACTTGTTCTCATGGGGGACTTCAACCACCATGATATCTGTTGGAGGGATGGTACAGCCCGGCACAAGCAATCCAGGAAGTTCCTCGATTGTGTGGAAGACAACTTCCTTCTGCAAGTAATAGAGGAGCCAACAAGGAGAGGCGCCATGCTTGACCTCATCCTCACCAACAGGAAGGGGCTGGTTGGAAATGTGGTACTCCAGGGCAGCCTTGGTTGCAGCGATCATGAAATGGTCGAGTTTGAGATCCTCAGAACAGTGAGAAGAGAGTGCAGCAAGCTCAGTGCCCTGGACTTCAAGAGAGCAGACTTTGGCCTCTTCAGGAACCTGCTCAGGAAGATTCCATGGGATATAGCCCTAGAGGGCAGGGGGGTCCAAGACTCTTGGTTGATATTCAATTATCACCTGCTGCAAGCTCAGGAGTGTTGCATCCCAACTAGAAAGAAGTGCTGCAGGAGGGCAAGGAGACCTCCTTGGATGGATAAGGACCTGCTGAGGAAAATTCAAAGGAAACAAGAGGCTTATAAAAGGTGGAAGCAAGGACAGGTGGCCTGGGAAGAATACAGGGATGTTGTCAAGGAAGCTAGGGACCAGGTTAGGAAAGCTAAGGCCCACTTAGAATTAAACTTGGTTAGCGATGTTAAGGATAACAGGAAGGGATTCTATAGGTACATTGCAAATAAAAGGCAGACTAGGGACAACGTGGGCCCTCTCCAGAAGCTATTGGGAGAGCTGGCTACCCTGGATTTGGAGAAGGCTGAGGTTCTTAATGACTTCTTTGCCTCAGTCTTCACTGGAAAATGTTCTGACCATACCACCCAAGTCTTGGAAGACAGACACAGGGACTGTGAGAATGAAGACCCTGGGCCCACTATCAGAGAGGATCTGGTTCAAGACCATCTTAAGAACCTGAATGTATACAAGTTCATGGGACCTGATGAAATCCATCTGTGGGTCCTGAAGGAGCTGTCAAATGAAGTTGCTAAGCCACTGTCCATCATATTTGAAAAGTCATTGCAGTCATGGAAGCAGGAAAATATAACCCCCATTTTCAAGAAGGGGAAAATGGACGAGCCGGGGAACTCTAGACTAGTCAGTCTCAACTCTGTGCCTGACAAAATCTTGGAGCAGATTCTTCTGGAAGACATGCTGAGGCACATGAAAAACAACAAGGTGCTTGGTGACAACCAGCATGGCTTCACTAAGGGGAGTTCCTGCCTGACCAATCTGGTGGCCTTCTATGATGGGGCTATGGAGCTGATGGACAGGGGTAGAGCAGTTGATGTCATCTACCTGGACTTGTGCAGTGTTCGACACTGTCCTGCATGACATCCTTGTCTCTAAATTGGAGAGACATCAATTTGATAGGTGGACCACTCGGTGGATGAAGGACTGGCTGGATGGCCGCACGCAAAGAGTTGTGCTCAATGGCTCAATGTCCAGCTGGAGACCAGTAACAAGTGGTGTCCCTCAGGGACTGGTGCTGGGACCGGTCTTGTTCAACATCTTTGTCAGTGACATGGACAGTGGGATTGAGTGCGCCCCCAGCAAGTTTGCTGATGACACCAAGCTGTGTGGTTGGGTTGATACATTGGAGGGAAGGAATGCCATCCAGAGGGACCTTGACATGCTTGTGAGGTGGGCTGATGCCAATCTGATGTTTAGCCATGCCAAGTGCAAGGTCCTCCACCTGGGTTGCAGCAATCCCAGGCACAGCTACAGGTTGTGCAGAGAAGAGATTCAGAGCAGCCCTGCAGAGAAGGACTTTGGGGTGTTGGTCGATGAGAAAATGAACGTGAGGCGGCAGTGTGCGCTTGCAGCCCAGAAAGCCAACTGTATCCTGGGCTGCATCAAAAGGAGCTTGACCAGCAGGTCGAGGGAGGTGATCCTGCCTGTTTACTCTGCTCTTGGGAGACCTTCCTTGGAGTACTGTGTGCAGTTCTGGTGTCCTCAACATAAAAAGGACATGGAACTGTTGGAACAAGTCCAGAGGAGGGCCACGAGGATGATCAGGGGACTGGAGCACCTCCTATATGAAGATAGGGTGAGAAAGTTGGGGCTGTTCAGCCTGGAGAAGAGAAGGCTGTGTGGAGACCTCCTAGCAGCCTTCCAGTACCTGAAGGGGGCCTATAGGGACGCTGGGGAGGGACTCCTCAGGAGGAACTGTAGTGAGAGGACAAGGTGTAATGGGTTCAAACTTAAACAGGGGAAGTTTAGATTGGATATGAGGAAGAAATGCTTTACTGTAAGGGTGGTGAGACACTGGAATGGATTGCCCAGAGAAGTTGTGAATGCTCCACTGCTGGCAGTGTTCAAGGCTGGATTGGACAGAGCCTTGGGTGGCATGGTGTAGTGTGAGGTGTCGCTGCCCCTGGCAGTGGGGTTGGAACTAGATGATCTTAAGGTCCTTTTCAACCCTAACTGTTCTATGATTCTATGATTCTAAAAAGGAAAATAATGTATTTGCAAAAGTCACTGTGTTGTTGTCTCAAGTGTGTTAATAAGAGACGTGCTACAGTTTTAGACAGATTACCTGCTGTTGGTGCACATAGACTGACATTTTTTGTACCTTCTATAAACGCTCACTCTTGGGACTTGTATGCATTTCTGTGAAAAAGCAGTACAGGTGGCTCTATCAATTACTTTAGCAATGCACTCTTGTGAGGAATTTAAACTTTCTGACTTGGTAGCATCAGAGAATAGTAATGGGAAGGTGATAAGACAGGGATGCTTCCTCCGTGTCTGCTCTTTAGATTCATAAGCCCATCAGTTCTTGGCAGGCATGCTCTAGCGCTGTCTGCAGCTCACTTTCTGCCTTTGCTATGTTCTTTGCTGGAGTTCCTGCAGATACCCATATGGCTTGGGCTGCTGCCGTATGTTACTCTTTTGTGTAGCTGTTGGATGATGGAGTGAAGAAATGTTCAGCTGTATTTAGCAGTGTCAGCTCTTACACGCCTTTGGTTTTGGCCGACTACCTGCTTAGCTTGGTGTACCCTCAGCATCCTACACATGTCACATGTTGATCCAACCCTGTCTTTCCTTTTTTTTGGCTGTTTTTCTCAATAAATGTGTTCCAACACAGGGCTTTGTAGAAAACTATTTTAGCTAGCATGTTGAATTTCAGTACTTTCAATTATTTTGGGGAATACAAAAATGTCACTGAAGGAAATGGAAAATAGTATTTTACAGAAAATTTCAACACAGAAGAGAGAATGAAAAATAAGTGCATATCCCTGACAAATGCATGTGTATTTAATTATTCACCAAAGCAATGCATCTGAGGTCAGAAGATGAACAAACTGAGCTTTCCTAGCATCATAATTTTAGATACACTGAATACTACTTTGGAAGCACATAAATAACACTTCACGCTATCCAGAAAGTTTAATATCTTGTCATTTTTTTGATTAATATAAAACTGCTGCATTTATTAATCATGAGGTTGGAACAAGTTTCACATCAAATTCAAGTAGCTGAAAGCCAAGAGCCATCATAAGGCAAATTAGCATGAGTAAATTATGATTACTATATAGTGAGAGTTTGAATGAAAAAAGCTCACTGGTATTTTAATAGCATTAGGTTTCACAGATAGTTCAGAATGACCCTTCAGTACATCTAAAACTAGTAAATGATCTGTCATATGTTTTTAGGTTAAATAACAAATCCCTGGAATCAGTCGTCTGTCAGATGCTTACCCTGCGATACACTTCCCCAGATGTCACCTTGGGTCCTGGAAAACTTTCCCTGAAGAGATTTTTTTTTCCCAAAGAGGCTGACAAAATTTTCATGAAAATTTTTCTTTCTGACTAATTTTTTTTCTGGTAAAAAGGCTTCATCAGAAAATTCCTGTTTATTTCTGCTTACAGTAAACATATATAATGATTCAGAACACAAAGGCGAAAGCAATATGCAAAAAGTATCATAAGAGAAATGCAAATTCTGCATATTTTTTTCTCGGGAGATCTATATTCAGCTGAGAGAAGATAGAATTATTCTGGCATGCTGAAGTTTTAAAGTTCTGTTCAATATCATCATATTTAAATATATGCATGTGTGTATGTGAAATTAAAGGCTTCATAATTTATTTTCTTCAGTTAAGTTTGCTTCAAACTGTCATTCTTTGTATCTGAGAATTACAGTTGCATAAAGGCTTTAAGACACTATATTGTCAGCAACTTTTTTTAATAATTATTATTCTTTTATTTATTTAGAGATTATATAGTGTTATGTATACGCCCCTGAAACTGAAGGCAATAGCTGGAGTTCACAAGCAATTTTAAAGTCAAAATATTTTTAAAAAGTGCAGGAACATGGCAACTCCTTTCTCATTTTGCATTTACATCTGAATAGGATTTCTATACTATAAAATAAACTACATATTAATCAACTATTATCAGAACATCTTGGCTGTGGGATTCTATTCTGTGTCTTTTTGTAAAGACTAAATACTTGTAGTATAAATGTAGTCATTCTCATCAAACATTTCTAAATACAGTGTAATCTTAAGCTATTGAGAGAGAAGGTAATTTGTCCCTATGGTGAAATGATAGTATTTTGGTGTATGTCAGCCTCTAGGCTGAAGAGGAATAAAACCAACAGCTTAGAACATCGGAGAATAAGAGAAACAACTAATAAACAAGAAATTATATCTAAGAACTTATTTCCCAGGCATGGGAGAGAGCAGTAAAAAAGTACTACCTCTGGGTAGTTTAAAATCGCTAGAAGAATGTGGACAAAAAAACCACAACCCTCACACAAACAAAAACACACAAGCGCACACACACACAAAAGAACCCAACAAACCAGCAAAAGCTGTTTTCACCATTCTGTGCTTCAAAATAAACATCTCATTTTATGATAAGTTTCTTTAATGTTGCTGCTTGCTTCACTTTAATGTTGTTGCTTGCTTCACAGCATGCAGCTGTTTAATGAGTGATAGCTTCCATAATGTTCCTTACTGCAATATAGTAATCTGACTGCAACAAAATGCTATGGAGAAGAAAAATAAAGACACAGAAGGATGAAAAACATGTGTGTCTTGTGACGGAAGATATTTAAATGAAAAAAAATCAGCAAGGAAATTTGCATATAGAAGATACCAATATGTGTCATGCTGTCCTTTTTCTTTCTTTCTTTTTTTAATTACCCTGTCTAAATGAAAATTAATAAATCTATGTGTGTTTAAAATGATCTTAGAAAATGTATTAACTGCTGTGATTGTGAATTTCTTGAAATCCATTGGCAAAAAATGCAAAGTCAGGTCCTTACATATGTAACTTGGCATATTTCCATTGACTTTTCATCATTGTTCTGTGAACAAACTGAACAGTGACTTGTGATGAATTCTCAGGAGATGAGTTATTGAGTGTGCGTTCATGGTAAATTGTAAAATTGTTTCACATTTTCCCACCAAGCCAATGCATACTTATGCGTATCGTAGTAGTATGAAAGTGCACATGACTTGCAGCTAGTAGGAAGGAACCGAGATACCTAAGTAAAGTGAACCTTCTTTTTGTGTGAATTTTCTTCCTGCTTGTAACGAACAAAAGCACATATTCAATAAATGTGAATGTGAATGAGAAATTGAATCTTCTTCTTTTTATTCTGCTCATTCTTCCAGAAGGGGTTTTTTTTTTTTTTTTTTTTTGAGATAAAAACCTACATTCAAACTCATATTTTGTTAAAATAAAAGACAACTTCAGCAATAGTGGCAAATGTGCATGAGTGGGTGGATTGTAAGGCACAGATAATAAGTATCAAAAAGCAGATAGGGTGGGTATTGTTCCTTCTTTGTTCTTTTTTCAGGATAGCATATATTAAACTTACATTTTAATCTTAAATGTCCTGTTCTGCCAGAGAATGACTTAAAAAAAAATAGGTTTATATGACTACATGGCTATATTTTACCATAATTAAACTATCTGTCAACTAGATTTCAAGCTTCCCTCATAAATTTGTTAACAATATTTAACTGTTTGAACAACACAAAATTTTATTTGAAAAGAAAACAGAACAGGAATGGGAAAGGGGTTAAGAATTACTATTGAATAGAGTCCAGGTTTTTGATTTTTCTGTATTTTTTACCAGTGAATTTTCCATATCTGATAACAAAGATGCAATATTACTATGGAGACCAAATATCTTTGCAATTAATCTGCTTTTCTCAGAAATTTAGATCTCATCTGCTTTACCCACTGAACAGTGAAACAAAGAATTGAAGCTAGTGCAGCCTGGATCAAAGGAACAATGGGGAAAAAATTATTCTGTCTTTCCTGAGGTATCCGTTGAAGTGTGCATGCTCATTGTAAAGCAAGATAAATCGGCAAAAAGGGGGAAAGTAAAAAACTAGCCTCAGGCAGCCTTATGATTTATATAGGTTTTATATATGGCTATGTTTTGTTCCACTCAATGAAAGATAAAAAGAGTACAAAGCACATTTCAGTTGGTTGTTCTTTGTGCGGTTGTTCCCCACCACCGCTACCCACTCAAGGGACAGGAGCAAAGGTTGGACATTTGGAAGTGTAATTCAGGATAAGAGACTCTGAAAGCTAATCTGAAGAGAAATTTGGACAGAATTATTTTAAAGAATGCTCAATACTACTTTTTTTATAAGCAGTTCTGGCACAAAGAAATGAGAAATAATCTCTCTCATTGTACCCAGATATGTCAGAGCCTCTTTGATCATTGTTATGCCAGTGCTCAAAAATCACATAAACAATTAAAGGCTGACAGTTACACAGTTTAACATACAGTCTTTATTTGCCTGGTTGGGACTGAATGCATGAAACTGGACTTTTTTTTCTGAGAATGAATGATCTGATGATGAGAACACATTAGGGCACAGGAGAACTTTTACAATATAGAAACCAGATTGCTGTCCAGTTCTCCCAATCCTTGTTGTTCTGGAAGTTAAAAATACCAGTTTAGTAAAACTCACCATAAAATACAGGCAGCCCGGAAGGACAACTCAAGTGATTTGGTCTCATGCACTATACTTCAGTGGGTTCATAGTTGTGCCTGTTGTTTCATTAGTACAGCAAATGAAAGAGCTGGTGTCGTGGTTTAAGTGCAGCTGTAATTCAGAAAAACATGCAGTCTCCCCCTGCTTTTCCCCCTCATCCCCCCCCGCTCCTGAAGGGATGGGGAGGAGAATCAAAAGAATGTAACTCCCATGGGTTGAGATAAGAACAGTCCAGTAACTAAGGTATAACATAAACCACTGCTGCTATCACCAATAATAATAATGATAAGGGAGTAACAAGGGAAGAGAATACAACTGCTCACCACCTGCTGACTGATACCCAGCCTGACTGAGCAGTGATCTAACTCTCCCGGGTAACTGCTCCCAGTTTATATACTGGGCATGACGTGCTGTGGTATAGAATACCTCTTTGGTCAGTTTGGGTCAGGTGTCCTGTCTCTGCTTCCTCCCAGATTCCCCTCCTCCTTGGCAGAGCATGAGACTCAGAAAGTCCTTGGTCAGACTAAACATTATTGAGCAGCAACTGAAAACATCGGTGTTACCAGTGCTGTTCCCAGGCTGAAAGTCAAAACCACAGCACTGCACCAGCTACTAAGAAGGAGAAAAATGACTGTTACTGCTGAACCCAGGTCTGAAGACCTTGGCTTGCTTGTGCATACCTCTAATTTTAATTTTTTTTTTCAGCTAAAATTATGAAATAGAAAATATCGAGCTAAAATTTAACTTCTTTTCCTGATGTTTATTTTACAACTACCTAATGAGGCATTTTACCCCCTAAACTTTCAAACTGCTCCTTCAAAAGGGGATGTCTTGGCAAGCCTCTGTAAAAGGAACAATGCAAGATAATACACTCAGGTCAGGGAAAAGCCATAATGGTATAACAGTGGGAGTAAATGATTCTGTTTGGGTACCAATGGAAAATACTATTAATTCTACTGCTGACTAGATCAAAAGACAGAGGAAGACTTTTCCCTTCATTTTTTCTTTCTGACTTCTGAATTTCCCGCTCTTGAAAGCCAGCAGCCCTGCAGGGTTAGGTCCAATAAGAAACTTTGCCTACAAGTCTGTTTTTCCAGCAACTGGCAACTGTTTGATGACAAAAAGAATATAATCCAAGTCAGTAGCATCCTGAACAGGAGTGGAGTTGAGTTGAGTTGACCAAATTAGTCCCAAGCAAATTAAGGTTCACACAGGAGCACTAAGCTTTCTATAGCCTAGTCATTATTATTTTTCAAAACAGACCTACGAAACAGATACTACTGAAATTCAGAATAACAGCATGAAGGAAAAAACATTTCTCTATATCACCTCTTAACTTGCAACATAACTGTAAGGGTCACCTTAGAAACTCAGACTGATAGAAAGCAACAAATAAACTCCTTTCTGATAAAACTGAGACACAAAATTTTGAACTGAAAGAGGTCAACCAGTCTGTAATGCTACAGTCTGCCTGCCCCAGCAGTGACACCAGTCTTTTCCTTCTAGGTACATTTTTAGAACATGTAAAACTGTTAAACCATCTCCAAAGCTGATTCAGTTCCACTTGTTGAGCACGGGTATCCTAAATGGATTTGATCAGCAGGGTTAAGTGGCACAGAATAAAATAAGAAGAGACAGAAGGGGTTACTGACAGGTTGGGATTTTTTGAGGTGGAATTGATATAAGGTAAGATTCATGGTGACCTCATATCAGCCTTCCAATATCTGAGAGGAACTGCGACCGTGGGGGAAGCAAGCAGCCGAACCAATATGGTTGATAAAGCAAGCTTAAATTTATTCAGAGAATACGCTAACTTATATAGATCAAACGACTGATTATATCATACTTATTGTTACATGATTGGTTGCAAGCTATCCGTGCTACATTCTCATTGGTTAAAATTAGCTAACAATCATTGTTAAATATAATTATCTTGCGATTACATTTTGCAATTCTTCGTCAATTTCGGTTCCTATGGTACTTTCCATCTTGTCCAAAGTCAGGCTGTTCTTGCTGATGATAGGTTCTCTCCAGCTGCGCAATTATGGTTTCAATGCTTATTGTTGGTTTGTTGACACTGCTGGGCACCTGGGCGCCAGACTGTATTTTGTCCTAGACTAACTTCTGCTCACAGAGCGATTTCAATGACCCGTTACCTTGCTCTGCGAGCCATTCTCCAACAAGGAACCTATACGGATGCTGGAGAGCGACTCTTCATCAGGGACTGTAGAGATAGGACAAGAGGTAATGGATTCAAACTAAACCAGGGGAAGCCCAGGTTAGATATAAGGAAGAAGTTCTTTACTGTGTGGGTGATAAGGCTCTGGAACAGGTTGCCCAAAGAAGCAGCAGTGTTTAAAGGCAGGCTGGACAGAGCCTTGGGCAAGATGGTTGAGTGTGAGGCATCCCTGCCCATGGCATTGGGGTTGGAACTAGATGATCTTAAAGTCCTTTCCAACCCAAACCATTTTATGATTCTATGATTGTATGTTCTAAAGAAAATCAAAAGAATAATTTATCTATGCACCTTCTTAAAAGAGAACTGGAGAACTGTACAACATGAGGAATAGGGCAGAATATAACAGGGTGGAATAGAAAGGAATGTTTAGGCAGTTCTTCTCCTGTACTAGGGACCCAAAAGAGGACTACATCAGCAGATGATCTTGCTGCTTCTCTGATGTTTGAGAATCAAAATCTCTTAGGGAAATGGAAAGGCTCATAAGCTGTCTTCTTTAAGCTGTAACTAGGAAGAACATAAGTCAAGAAATATTAAAAAAAAAAAAGAATTTAGTTGCTGACTAGCTTAGAAAATTATAAAACTTGATAGCGGTTTGGGCTGATAAAGAGAAAATAGAAGTTGAATATAAATCCTCAGATTATATTTATCTATCTATCTATCCAACCATCCATCTATTCATCCATACACATATATATACACATACATATATACATAAAAATACGCACATACGCACACATATGTATGTGCACCTATGTGTCCTCAGTCGAAAGAGCAAGCTGTTGAGAGGCTGTGTTGTGAAGGAGCTGTTCAAACATTAATTTTCGTCTTACATTCCTGTGATGCACCAACTTTGGAGGGAAAATCCTTTTACTTTTTACTAAAGAAAAATGAAAGGCTGAGCTAATTTACACAGCTCAGATTAAACAACCTCCCTCTCCTCTGCCCGTATCTGCTTCTAAATGGAAGGGATGCTGAAACAAGGACTGGAAGCTGAGCATGCCCACATTTTTGTCTCTGTGAGATGATCTGTAATGCCAACTTAAGCTATACCAAGACTTTTTAATTATGTGGATGTCCCAGACCTCTGCACTTTCAGGTCACAATGAATAGTAAACATTCAGAGAAATGTAGAGATATTCCAGCTGCTCCAGCCAACAAGCTGGCTTCAACTGGAGCTCAGCTCAGATGTCTCTTTACAAATACCCATATCATGGGGAACAAACAGAAGGAATTAGAGATGTGTGCACGTCTACGGGTGTATGATATAATAGGCATCACAGAAACATTGTGGGATGGCTCCTATGGCTGGTGTGTCGGAATTGGAGGTTACAGGCCCTTTAGGAAAGACAGGCCTGGTAGGCGGGGAGGGGGAGTTGCTATTTATGTTAGGGATAAGCTGGAGTGTATGGAACTGTGACCGGGGACAGGTGAGCAGTCGACAGAGAGTTTGTGGGTCAGGCTTAAAGGGAGAACAGCTATGGGAGACATTACTGTGGGGATCTGTTACAGACCACCTGACCAAGAAGACTCGGTGGATGAAGCACTCTATAGACAGATAGTAACAGCCTCATGCTCGCAGGCACTTGTTCTCATGGGGGACTTCAACCACCATGATATCTGTTGGAGGGATGGTACAGCCCGGCACAAGCAATTCAAGAAGTTCCGTGGTTGTGTGGAAGACAGCTTCCTTCTGCAAGTAATAGAGGAGCCAACAAGGAGAGGCGCCAAGCTTGACTTCGTCCTCACCAACAGGGAAGGGCTGGTTGGAAATGTGATGCTCCAGGGCAGCCTTGGTTGTAGCGATCATGAAATAGTCAAATTAGATATCCTCAGGACAGTGAGAAGAGAGTGCAGCAAGCCCACTGCCCTGGACTTCAAGAGAGCAGACTTTGGCTTCTTCAGGAACCTGCTCAGTAAGGTTCCATGGGATATAGCCCTAGAGGGCAGGGGGGCCCAAGACTCTTGGTTGATATTCAAGGATCACCTGCTGCAAGCTCAGGAGTGATGCATCTCTACTAGAAGGAAGTGCTGCAGGAGGACCAGGAGTCCTCCTTGGATGGATAAGGACCTGCTGAGGAAAATTCAAAGGAAACAAGAGGCTTATAAAAGGTGGAAGCAAGGACAGGTGGCCTGGGAAGAATACAGGGATGTTGTCGAGGAAGCTAGGGACCAGGTTAGGAAAGCTAAGGCCCACTTAGAATTAAACTTGGTTAGCGATGTTAAGGATAACAGGAAGGGTTTCTATAGGTACATTGCAAATAAAAGGCAGACTAGGGACAACGTGGGCCCTCTCCAGAAGCTATTGGGAGAGCTGGCTACCCTGGATTTGGAGAAGGCTGAGGTTCTTAATGACTTCTTTGCCTCAGTCATCACTGGCAAATGCTCTGACCATACCACCCAAGTCTTGGAAGACAGACACAGGGACTGTGAGAATGAAGACCCTGGGCCCACTGTAGGAGAGGATCTGGTTCGAGACCATCTTAAGAACCTGAATGTATACAAGTCCATGGGACCTGATGAAATCCATCCTCGGGTCCTGAAGGAGCTGTCAAATGAAGTTGCTAAGCCACTGTCCATCATATTTGAAAAATCCTGGCAGTCAGGTGAAGTTCCCGAGGACTGCAAAAAGAGAAATATAACCCCCATTTTCAAGAAGGGGAAAATGGATGAGCTGGAGAACTACAGACCAATCAGTCTCACCTCCGTGCCTGGCAAAATCTTGGAGCCGATTCTCCTGGAAGGCATGCTGAGGCACATGAAAAACAACAAGGTGCTTGGTGACAGTCAGGATGGCTTCACTAAGGGGAAGTCCTGCCTGACCAATCTGGTGGCCTTCTATAATGGGGCTACGGAGCTGATGGACAGCGGTAGAGCAGTTGATGTCATCTACCTGGACTTGTGCAAAGCGTTAGACACTGTCCTGCATGACATCCTTGTCTCTAAATTAGAGAGACATCAATTTGATAGGTGGACCACTCGGTGGATAAAGAACTGGCTGGATGGCCGCACACAAAGATTAGTGCTCAATGGCTCAATGTCCAGCTGGAGACCAGTAACAAGTGGTGTCCCTCAGGGATCAGTGTTGGGACCGGTCTTGTTCAACATCTTTGTCAGTGACATGGACAGTGGGATTGAGTGCGCCCTCAGCAAGTTTGCCGATGACACAAAGCTGTGTTGTTGGGTTGATACATTGGAGGGAAGGAATGTTATCCAGAGGGACTTTGACATGCTTGTGAGGTGAGCTGATGCCAGCCTGATGAAGTTTAACCATGCCAAGTGCAAGGTCCTCCACCTGGGTCAGAGCAATCCCAGGCACAGCTACAGGTTGGGCGGAGAAGAGATTCAGAGCAGCCCTCCAGAGAAGGACTTGGGGGTTTTGGTTGATGAGAAAATGAACATGAGGCGGCAATGTGCACTCACAGCCCAGAAAGCCAACCGTATCCTGGGCTGCATCAGAAGGAGTGTGACCAGCAGGTCGATGGAGGTGATCCTGCCCCTCTACTCTGCTCTTGGGAGACCTCACTTGGAGTATTGTGTGCAGTTCTGGTGTCCTCAACATAAAAAGGACATGGAACTGTTGGAACAATTGCAGAGGAGGGTCACGAGGATGATCAGGGGACTGGAGCACCTCCTGTATGAAGATAGGCTGAGAAAGTTGGGGCTGTTCAGCCTGGAGAAGAGAAGGCTACGTGGAGACCTCATTGCAGCCTTCCAATATCTGAAGGGGGCCTATAGGGACGCTGGGGAGGGACTCCTCAGGAGGAACTGTAGTGTGAGGACAAGGTGTAATGGGTTCAAACTTAAACAGGGGAAGTTTAGATTGGATATGAGGAAGAAATGCTTTACTGTAAGGGTGGTGAGGCACTGGAATGGGTTACCCTAGGAAGTGTTCTAGGCTGGATTGGACATAGCCTTGGGTGTCATGGTTTAGTGGGAGGTGTCCCTGCCCCTGGCAGTGGGGTTGGAACTAGATGATCTTAAGGTCCTTTCCAACCCTAACTATTCTATGATTCTATGAATTTCACCTGCCTGGCTTGTAATGAGTCTGATAATATATTGAGGTGTTTCCCAGTTTGCAGACCCATGCCTGTGATGGCTTTTTTGTTTTGCTTTGAATAAAATATTGCTATCTCTGAATTGAAATGGCGCTTGGATATATCATTCAGGGTGGAATTGAGAAAATTAACATCTTTATATGACCCTAAGCTAACAAACTACTAAGCATTGATCAAAAGCTCAAAGTGGCACCAACATCTTATTATGATGTTAATACTCAGGGAAGTATAAAAAAAAAAGTTAGGATGCTGCTGAATTAGCGGATGAACCTAGCTTAAAAAAAACAGAAGGACCAGAAAATCAACCAAGAACAGACATAGATATCTTGATTTGATCTCCTTGTGACTTCTGTGACTGCTGCTGAGAGGCTTGAAACACTGTAAGTTACACAATAAGTACAGATAGAGGCTCAAGACTACTGTTGTACGTACATGATACCCGCGCTCCATGGTAGTTGGCTGCCATGCTATCTGTGTGGATTGTCTTTCCAGATTCCCTTTTTACTTCTGAAACTCCTTCCTCTTTCCATGATTATTTCTTTTTGGCTTTCTCTTCTTTTCAGCACCTCATTTCCCCTGTTTTCCAAATCTTAATAGTCTGTGTTCAGAAGCAGTATGGGCAATCAGTGTCCGAACTGGTATTTCTGGCTTATATCTCTTTACATTGAAGGATTCAGGACATCCTACATGCAGTAGGTAAAGAAAGTTAATGCAAGGAGTATTCTGGTAGTGTCTAATGAATCATTTCCTCCTAGCCAAGTCAACTAAAGAATACTACTAGTGAGTATCAGCTTTGTAGCTGGCTGTTTGGCAGCATTATAATTGGGATGTTCAATGACATGCCTAGATGCAGACCATTAACATCACAAATTTAGTCACCTCCAGAATTAGGTAGCAATATATTTATGAAGATTTTTCTGAATTCTAGAAATAATTTCCTAGGGTGTCCTGGGTTCAACAGTAGTAGTCATTTTTCTCCTTCTTAGTAGCTGGTGCAGTGCTGTGTTTTGACTTTCAGCCTGGGAACAGCACTGATAACACCGATGTTTTCGTTTGTTGCTCAGTAATATTTAGTCTGACCAAGGACTTTCTGAGTCTCATGCTTTGCCAAGGAGGAGGGGAAGCTGGGAGGAAGCTGGGACAGGACACCTGACCTAAACTGACCAAAGAGGCATTCCATACCACAGCATGTCATGCCCAGTATATAAACTGGGGGCAGTTACCCAGGAGGGCTAGATCACTGCTCAGTCGGGCTGGGTGGTGAGCGGTTGAATTCTCTTCCCTTGTTATTTCCCTTATCGTTGTTATTATTACTGGTGGTAGCAGTAGTGGTTTTGTGTTATACCTTAGCTACTGGACTGTTCTTATCTCAACCCATGGGAGTTACATTCTTTTGATTCTCCTCCCCATCCCTCTGGGAGCAGGGGGAGGAAGGGAGGGGAGTGAGTAAGCAGCTGCGTGGTTCTGGGTCGCCAGCTGGGCTTAAACCATGACACAGGGTTTGACTATGGTGGGAATAATCAGCAGTATAGTGTGACAATTTAAATAGGGATAACAGAATGAGACTCTTGACAAATGTTATACGCCAGTGTATTTTTCAGCAAGAGCATATTTTTATGTTTGCATAAAGATTATTTACTTGCTAATTCATATTTTAAAATATGTTGTTATCCTTTCACATGTTCCTGAGCTAATCGCTATTGGATGGAGTCTGAAACCTTGATTCAGTTTGTCATCCTAAAACTTCAGTGAGCCATCTTATAAACTAAGGCTTTACCGCTACTAAATGACAAAGGCAGGCCTTTGTACATATAACAAACACCTACGTAGGCTGTTCTTTAGTTACTCTCAGTACATATTGGTGAGCATATGCAGAATAAGTTTGAACATGGAGTTGTCTTACGACTGTCTTTAATTCTGTATCTGTATTTAAAATCATCATCGGTTCTTCATAAAATTATTTAATATACACTTACATTATGCATAAATCTTAGCTCTGCATTACATAAGACTTTTTTTTTTTGTGTGTACTAAGTGCCCATTTGACATGCAAAAGCTGCATTGTGTACAGGTGATTTCATATTATAGCGGTTTAAGCAGTATTACTTGCTTCGTGTACCAGATGCACAGCCAATTTGTCTTGTAAACATAGAAGAAACAAAATCAAACGCAACTAATATCCAACACTTCTGTGTCCCTCCAGAGGATGGTCCCTGCAGAGACCTACCTTGGAATTGAAGGGCTTTTTGCCTAAGGATTTAATGCTGCTCTTTTGTGTTTATAAGCAATTGTGCATGCAAATTCACAGTCGTTAGGGTCCTTCTGCATCTAGTAGCACATGCATTGGGAAAGACAGTTCTTGAGATCTACTAATTAACACAGAAGCTCTGTATCATTACCTCTGGTTCATATTCCTGTCTCTGTTAGTGACATGCTTTGTAACCATAGAGAATCTGTCTCTGTATCTTCTTTCTGTTTTACCTATGTAAAACTACATGAAAATGTTCATTACTTCACTTAGTGGCACCAGAGCCTTCATATACTTTTGAATCTCCATCTCTAATTAGGGAAAGTGCAAAGAGCCCTAATGCTTTCTAAATAACATGAAAATAACAAATTATTGCAGGGAGATGGCAATTGTAATGAATGCTTTTTTAATGATTGAATCATCAGACAATGTACTCACACTGTGATTAACTTCTTGATGCTCACCTGAAAAAGAAATATTAACTTCCTCATGTTGGTTCATCAGAAGTATGATTATTTTTTCTTTTGTTCCTATTGAGTTCCTATTGAGTCATAGGCAATATCTTCAGATACACAGATATATATATAAAAATTAATATGGGGTTAATTCTGAGCCTCATTTGACCAAAGTATGCGAAAGGCTTTTTCCTGCGCATGTCCTCATTTTGTTTTCTGCACAATATTCTAATAATTATGAAAGATCTGACAGTTGTATCAAAGCGGAGGAAATATTCCTGGTAATAGCATATAATTTATGGAAGTGTGTGTCATTCATTTTGTATGTTTGCTTTCTGTTTTTAATTGGCAATATTGCCACTTAGGCACTCTGGATTTGCCATCCAGTGTGTCATGCATCAGCTGAGTGTGCTAGCAGAGCTTCTGTGGAACGTTTCAGATTGTCTTGAGACATCAGCACGACAGCAAGTATCTTCTCTACACCCAAAAATATACCTGCTCTTTTTTTTCCTCTCCAAAAAACTGCAATAGATTTTTTAAGTGTGCATAAGAATTTGAAAAGCCATCTTAAGTATATGGAAGTAACATTTTATAGCAGAAGCAGGAATGGGGAATAGGTATCCAATTCCTGGGCTATTTTCTTAATTATTATACTCTATTGGGTAATTTGCTGAAGGTACACATTTGATATAGCTGTTCTGAATACTCAGGCAGCTCATTACAGTTACAGGTACTTGCTCTTGAACTGGCTTGGATCCTAGCTGTATGTGCAAACTACCGCTATATTTCATTTTTCTCAATTGCAAACTTTGCAGATGCAAGTATTTTCTTGGAAAAAAAAAAAAAAAAAAAAAAAAAAACACCCAGACTTCATTCTATTTAAATGTGCTTGCAAAATATGCAATTATTTCATAGAAACATAAAATCATAGAATAGTTAGGGTTGGAAAGGACCTTAAGATCATCTAGTTCCACCCCTCTGCCAGGGGCATGGACACCTCCCACTAAACCATGACACCCAAAGCTATGTCCAATCCAGCCTAGAACACCGCCAGTGATGGAACTATTCACAACTTCCCTGGGTAGCCCATTCCAGTGCCTCACCACCCTTACAGTAAAGAACTTCTTCCATACATCCAATCTAAACTTCCCCTGTTTAACTTTGAACCCATTACACCTTGTCCTCTCACTACAGTCCCTCATGAAGAGTCCCTCCCCAGCGTCCCTATAGGCCCCCTTCAGATACCGGAAGGATGCAAGGAGGTCTCCACATAGCCTTCTCTTCTCCAGGCTGAACAGCCCCAACTTTCTCACCCTATCTTCATATAGGAGGTTCTCCAGTCCCCTGATCCTCCTCGTGGCACCTCCTCCGGACTTGTTCCAACACTTCCATGTCCTTTTGATGTTAAGGACACCAGAACTGCACACAATACTCCAAGTGAGGTCTCATGAGAGCAGAGTAGAGGGGCAGGATCACCTCCCTCGACCTGCTGGTCATGCACCTCTTGATGCAGCCAAGGATACGGTTGGCTTTCTGGGCTGTGAGTGCACATTGCCAGCTCACGTTCGTTTTTTCATTGACCAACACCCCCAAGTCCTTCTCTGGAGGGCTGCTCTGAATCTCTTCTCCGCCCAACCTGTAGCTGTGCCTGGGATTGCTCTGACCCAGGTGGAGGACCTTGCACTTGGCATGGTTAAACTTCATCAGGCTGGCATCAGCTCACCTCACAAGCATGTCAAAGTCCCTCTGGATAACATTCCTTCCCTCCAATGTATCAACCCAACAACACAGCTTTGTGTCATCGGCAAACTTGCTGATGGCGCACTCAATCCCACTGTCCATGCCACTGACAAAGATGTTGAACAAGACCGGTCCCAACACTGATCCCTGAGGGACACCACTTGTTACTGGTCTCCAGCTGGACATTGAGCCATTGAGCACTAATCTTTGTGTGCGGCCATCCAGCCAGTTCTTTATCCACCGAGTGGTCCACCTATCAAATTGATGTCTCTCCAATTTAGAGACAAGGATGTCCTGTGAGACAGTGTCAAATGCTTTGCACAAGTCTAGGTAGATCATATCAACTGCCATACCCTTGTCCGTCAGTTCCATAGCCCCATCATAGAGGGCCACCAGATTGGTCAGGCAGGATTTCTCCCTTAGTGAAGCCATGCTGGCTGTCACCAAGCACCTTGTTGTTTTTCATATGCCTCAGCATGCCTTCCTGGAGAATCGGCTCCAAGATTTTGCCAGGCACGGAGGTGAGGCTGACTGGTCTGTAGTTCCCCGGCTCATCCATTTTCCCCTTCTTGAAGATGGAGGTTATATTTCCCTTTTTGCAGTCCTCGGGAACTTCACCTGACTGCCAGGATTTTTCAAATATGATGGACAGTGGCTTAGCAACTTCATTTGACAGCTCCTTCAGGACCCGAGGATGGATTTCATCAGGTCCCATGGACTTGTATACGTTCAGGTTCTTTAGATGGTCTCGAACCAGATCCTCTCCTACAGTGGGCCCAGGGTCTTCATTCTCACAGTCCCTGCATCTGCCTTCCAAGACTTGGGTGGTGTGGTCAGAGCATTTTCTGGTGAAGTCTGAGGCAAATAAGTCATTAAGAACCTCAGCCTTCTCTGGAGAGGGCCCACGTTGTCCCTAGTCTGCCTTTTATTTGCAATGTACCTATAGAATCCCTTCCTGTTACCCTTAACATCCCTATCCAAGGCTATATTGACAATCGCTTTTTTAATAGGCATATAGATTTCCTCTTTTCATAATAGTGAAATTAGGATATCAATGACCAATGACTCTTCATTATTCTGTTAATGACCTAGATTCTTAATTATATTATTTTTAAAGTCTTTTTAATGAAATTTCTCTCCCTTTCCACCCTGGAAACTGGATTTTTTTTATATTAAAATTGTACAGGATGTCAATCTATAATTGAAAACAATGTTTTCAAGGTATATACGGAGGAATGTATGAGGAAGAGAGCAAGAGTTGCATTTAAATGTGTGACCTTCCTGGTTTTACTGACATGTTCTTAAGACTGGCATCCAGAGAGATGAAAAAGATGGAAATAGAACTGAAAAAAAAAAAATTAGTTTAAGGTCACATTGTCAGAATTATCCTTCAAATAGCTCAATTATATGTACACAAAATATGTGTACATATAAAGATGTTTCAACATAAAATAAAGGGTCAAAACATCTAGGCATAATAAAGATATTCTGCTATTTAAAACAATATAAATAATATTTCAGAAGCATAAAGCAAAATATTTATGCATTATGATTTTAAGAGAAAAGGAGAATGCCAATGTATTATTCAGGTTGATTAGCAGAGATACAATCAATCTGGCAAATCAGTAGGAGACCTAGGAAAAAGTCTGTTCTATTTATATAAAGACCTCCAGAGCAAGCTCTGCTTTTCCACATGAAGCAGCAAAATTACAACTGCAGAACAAGTATTTTGTGGATCTATGGCATTTGGCAGAAGATGAAAACTGGTTCAAGGCCAAAGAAATAACACCAAACATGCTGCTGTTGGGAGAAAAGAGAAAAAGTGAAAGGTAGTGATATACAGAAACTGTAAAAGCATGGGTAGCCTCTGCAGCCTAATTTTAGCCAAAGCATTGAGAGGACACTGTGATGGAAATAGAGTTAAAGTAGGCAGGCATGGGACAGGTTTTTGGGCAAAGCAACAGGCAGCCAAACAGACATGCAGAATCTTTCCAGCAGCAAGCAA
This sequence comes from Ara ararauna, assembly GCA_028858755.1. NCBI lineage: Eukaryota > Metazoa > Chordata > Aves > Psittaciformes > Psittacidae > Ara > Ara ararauna. The sequence goes on along the minus strand of CM054376.1, from coordinate 123,453,163 downwards.
TCAAAATTTTCCTGGGGAACGAGTCATAGAATTTTCCACCAGCAGTGAATTGCTAATGTTCTGAGTATAGATGAGGGGGGCTATTCTATAAAATTTTGCTTTCCAGGTATTGTTTTCCTGAAAATAACATGCTAATGAAATGGGTGGCTGTTGGATGAGTTGAAAGCATGTCTGAAAATGTAAAGGTCACAGCCTATATGCATACAGAAAAGATCATTCTTGATTCTGCGAAACCTCAGAGGTTAAAAGTGGGGCAGAAAGTATCATGAAATAAGTAGATGAAGAGGGTGCCACCCCAGTTTATAATGTTCTTACATGAAATTTTTTCACTCCAAAACCACATATATGTATCCTTCATCCTTCTCAAATGCAGTTAGCAGATTTATTAGTCAAAATGTAGTTGATTGGGGGAATCTGGAAATGTAGCTCGGATATGAGTGCACAAATTGTTGTTGCCACAGCTCTCTTAGGGGTGGATCCCAAATACAAAGTGAATAAATTAAAATTGCAAGGGGAAAAGATGCTCTGTTAGGCACAACTAGGAGCAACTTCTTTTTCTGGATTTCTTTCTCATTTCCCGAAAAACAACTAGAATTCTTAGCAACATGGTTTCATATTTGGGTTCCCTAAGAAACAAAAATAGAATTTCTAAATTCCAGTGAACTAAAACCAGAAACAGTTAATTTTCGTCTGTGAGCCCAGAAAAATGTACAGATGATCATATGATGTCTGCTGTCATCAGCCAGAGGAAATATGCACAGAATTTTGCAAACTTAGCTATCTCAAGCTGTTTCAACCTATGTGGCTTTATTTAATTTTATCCTTAGATAGCAAATTTGCAAGGCACTTGTACTACAAACAATCAGAACTCTAGCTCTGCTAGGAAATTCTAATCCTGACAAATCAGTTCCCATTACTCATACTTTTGTGAGAGCTTAATCTTCCAAATACAAAAATGAGGAGACAAATTTACATTGTACTAATATCAAAAAGGTAAATGACTTTCAAGTTTCACCATCAATAGTGAGATAGAAAGTAGATCCCTGATTTGCTCCCCCAAGAGCTAGCCTTGACTCCTCAGGTCACGATTTAAAACTCTGGATCAGATGAAGAATTTTACTGGTGCTACCTAGGCCTCAAAAGGGAGCTAATATGTATTACTCCTCATGCTTCAAGGAGGAGTTGAATGTCTCAAGCATTTATATCCCTTTTAAAACTATACAATGCTTTGCCTTAATGGCAGAAAATTGCTTTTTTCCTTTTTTTTTTTTTTTTAGATTAATGAATGCTTTTATTTTTTGTGTACTTACTGGATTTGAACAGATGGGAATTAAGTTTCCCAAGCTGAGAAATTTACTGCACTTCCAATGCATGTAAATCTTACTACTGTATGAATTACATGGATGCGTGTTAGGTGATTCTGACTGTCAGCCGAGCACACACTGTGCAGCTTAGACATATAACCCTATGCATCTTAGACATGTATTAGTCTGTTATAATCTTGGAACACAATGCAATGAAATTTGCATTCAAGAAATTAATTTCTGACAGGATTTGTAGTTCTGGTTTAAAAATATCCCTTAGGGTGTAAGCTTCATTTAAGATGACTTTGAAGTACTGACTTAGTAGAACTAAATACATGTCTAAATATACGAATTTCCTTTAAAGACTTGCTGAATTTATTCATTTAAAGAATAAAAGACCTGAACATCTGTGAAGAAGTTGTGAATTGCAAGTGTGTAGTGTGCAAAGAATGATAAAACATACTGTGAAGAAGATATGAAGTTGATTGTGCACTAGTGCAATAAAAAAGCTTGCATGGTCAATGAGAAGTATAATTTTGCAAGTCATTGATAGTAAATTCTGAATTTGTCACTGCACGAAGAGCCACACTGCAGATTCAGTGTGAGTGATATAGTCAGCTAAGCTGATGATCATGTGGCTTGTTTTATGTGGACTGTGATTTGTTTCTGTGTCATCTAATAAGACAGAGAACATAAAGAAGGCTCCACCATCACTGTCTATCCTAGGGCAATCTTTGCAGTCTCCTGAACCAAACTGTGTAGGTTGTCTTCTGTGTCCTCCATGCACAGCACATTTCTGCCTTAGAGGTTCTCATGATTTATTTTTAAGATATGTCTAGTTAATTCTAACTTCAGAAAAAAATAGAGGAAAAGGTATTATTTTGCTGAAAAATTATAATTTTTAAACATCCTGCATTAACTATATAGTGCTTTCTGGTCTACCTATATTTTTGCATATCTTCAGCTTTTATTGTATTAAAGTAATTGCACTGAAGTTCATAGCTTCTGTATTTTTAGGTTGTACATTTCTGAAGATCAACTGAAACTCCTGCTTTGGCAATTCAGACATTTTTCTTTGGCTGTTATGGCAATTCATATTGCCAGTGAAGAAGATGAATGGTCCAGTGCCGTGTATCCTTTTGCCTTCTACCATAATACCTGGACTGAAAACTGTTTTGTTCTTTGTAATTAATTATTAGTGCTGTTTCTGCAATTCTGGAAGAAAATATTCTCTGCTAGCATGACATGAGGTCTTGTTGCTTTTTAAAAAGACAAATGCATACAATTTCCCCTTAAATATTTCTTCTTAAAGATTTCTTTTTAAATTCCACTTCTTCAAAGAACAATTTCATTTAGAAAATATGAATCTAAAAATTGTTTTAAAATCAGGCGTTGCCTGTGTCATAAGAGTCTCTGTTTATTCCAATGTTGAAATCAAGGGCAATGCAGGCAGGTGTAAAAAAACATATTTTCACTGACATGATCTCCTGCAACTATACACTTGTGCAGTTTGACCTAAATCTTAATGTGAAACCTTTTCAAAGCTGATTATTTCTGTTGGTAGACCTTGAACTTCAAGATGTTCTAGAGTGAATTGTGGTATGGAATGCTAAAGGCTTCATCAAGATCTAAAAATTACATATTAAAGGGTGGCTTTTTAATCTGTCAGCCTTTGTGGTACCTATGTTTATATTGAAAATCTGGCTAATGTGGGACCTTTTCGTGTCAAAATCCCAAGCTTATTTAGCCAGAAAAAAGTTGTGGGTTTTTTTTTTTTTTGGTGGTTAATGCCGTCCTATGATAAACTGGTTAACACCAAAAGAAATAAAATACCTTACTAACTATTGGAGTAACTTAAATCACTCTTATTTGATACTTAGTCCATAATGGCATCTTTTGGAGCACTTTAATTAGTCCCTTATTTTGCTAAAAAAGATTAAATATCTTTGTGATAAGTTCATCACCACAAATTTCCCACTGGTTTAGACTTACCAACAGATTTCCTTGGCTTCAGTCTATTTCTATATGTGTTATTTTATTGTGGTGTGAGAAAATGTTCTATGCAATTGTGACTGTCTAATGTCCACTACAACTTAATAGTTTCTTTAACGCTAATCTACAAATGGTTCTTGGAAACATTTTATTAAACTTTTTCTTCTTTTGCTATCACTATAGTGAGGGTCTTTTTCTCTTTTTATTATTTACAGACACTGTTATTGGTGTGAACCCACTACTTAGGAATGGGAATTGATGCAGTATTTCACAGTCATTCCTTTCATCACTTTCTTCGCTACTGTTCTTTGCTACTGTTAACAATGTATTTCATTTTGTTTCCTTCCAAATTTGTCTTTGCATTTCTTTCATTTTTTTCTTTTCATATACTTTTGTTTCTTGAGTGACACAGTGCATTCAATCTGATAATCAGTCACTCATTTTAGCATCTGTGATGCTATTGTGCCAAAAAGATTGAGTCAGTTTAATATTGACCTTTTATGTTGAAACAAAGTTTATGCATTCTTCAATTTGACTAAAAATTGTTACTGTAAGTTTCTATATATGCTAGCTTGCTGCCATCAATTTTCTTGGTTTTTTTTTCTGGTGTTTCGGTTTGGGGTTTTTTTTTTCCCATAATTGATCTTCAGTTTAAACACATGCAATTTATGCTAATTCAGATTTCAGGTCTTCTGTACCCTAGGGAAAGAATATGTATAACCTTTATAGACACAAATGGTCTTTTCTTCTTTTTTTCAAGGTGTTTTGAGGACTTTTGAATTATCTCAGATATCTTTATGGAGGAATACCAGTTTAGCAGTTGTGCTCTGATGAGAAACAGAAACTAGTGCTTCTTTCGCTACTGTGCTGGGTGAGAAAAGATCACTAAAATTGTGCATTCCTAAGCATATGCCAAACAGCAAAATACTGTTATATGAGATTCATACATAATTATGAGTTCGATTGTAATAGTCTTTTAGTTTGTAAATATACATTACTGGAAATCTTGTTTGGAATTTTTGACTGTTGTTTGTGCCATAGTCTATGGTTGTGTCAACACTGCTGAGGGCAACATGTGGTTGAGGAGCTCCTGTTGTCTTTGAACAAGGAAGATGGTGGGAATTGCCTAGCTATAGTAGCAGAGGGATAAGTACTGGCTCTGTCAGCTCGCTTAAAAGCAGAGCAGAACTGCCAGTGCAGACGTAGGACTCTTAAGTGGTAGAAATAGTATAATATTTCTATATCAGACTACAGTCCACAGTAAACAACAGCCTTTACCCTGACTTAGAAGTTTTCTTCTCCCGGAGTTTTAATACTATTTTTCAATTATTTTATTTTTTAATTGTTTCAGAGAGTTTTCAAAGGCTGATATTCCTTTATTCCAAGGGCTTCAAAGCCGCATCATTCAGCATTTTTCCCTCACAACTTGTTTACTATCACAGAAATGCATCTGCACATGCAGTTATTGTTTTCTGTCATCCCCTTCCTTTCTATCTACCAGAAATTCAAGCTCTGGTAGGGTCCCCAAGGCTTTCTTTCATGAAATAGTAATGGACTTCAGAAATAGAAAGGCTAAAGAGAAAAAAGAATTGTTTATTATTATTTAGTATATCACTTTAATTCTCAAAAAGCTCAAAAAACAATATAAAGCGTTTGCAATAGAAATGACCAAACAGTTGCCAAGGTAACAGCTAAAGTAGTCAACATCCTGCACAGAAGAAAAGAACCAAGCAAAAAATCTTTAAATTAAGAAATAACAGAGAAGGGTTTCTGGTAATGCTGTTGCCATTCAAGATGCTCACATTTTCTCTCTGAATTGTACCAGTGCTCCACAAAAATGTGCGATTATGGTAAAGTAATTGATTGAGTGAAGTGCAGTAGAGGCAAAGTACTTTCCCAGTGAAATTTATGAGTGTAAAAAATGAAGGGCTATATGTGTTTTTTAATCTAAAAGATTATGAATCTGTCATCATTTTCCTTTGCCTAATTTAAATAACCTCTGACTAGTCAGGCAGTTAAAAGTAAGTAATTTCAGAGGGTATTCCTCACATGGAATCTCATACATCCGGTGTTTACAAAATGCCATTTTCCTAGGAGATTTGAACCTCTTCATTTTGAAAAAGCCGTTAGTGAAGTAGAAAAGACTATGATTATTTATTCAAGATACAATGCCTTGCTATTTCTTGTATTACTGTTTCATTCAGGAGCTGTTTTCATAGATCACAACCTCACTGTTTTGGAAGGATCATCACCATGGGAGCAACAGGATCCCAAGCCCTACTCTCTTTCTGCCTGTTTATTTCAGCAGTGTATATTTATATAGCCATATTTAAATCATAGGTGACAATATGAAGACCTATTTTGCAGCAGAAACTGAAGTTGAAGGTGGTTTATTGTTAAAGTGTGCTGAAAAATAAGTGCTTCTTTTGTATGCCATGTTATGTGAGCCATTAAAGGCTACTTCTATTCATTGCTCTCAAAATCATAGTTTATCAGAACTTTCAAAAATCTAAATTATACTGTTCTGAAATTTACTTTTTTTTGTTTATATGGGATAGCAACAGAGTTGCAAGCACCAGCACCACACCTTTAGTTCTTTACTAGTAGGTTAGTTCTGCAAACCTGGTAAAAAATTTGTTGCTATGTAAAATATATACTTCTCTTGGATGCACATGTAAATTTAAACTGATTCAAAGCCTAAAATTTTGATATTTCTATTCCAAAGTATATTACCCACCACTACTGAAGTTATGATGTGACTGATTGTTTGAAAGCCAAAATAATAAATAAACCAATATATAGAGAAAGATAATACTACCTCCTTCAGCTGGCATGTGACAAGCAGTCCAATATAAAAACTGAAGAGAGAACAGGTATATGTGAGTTCATCCCACACTACGGTGACACACACGCTCCTGGTTTAAAAAAAAGAAAAGTATTTTCCTGAACAATGCATTTAACTGAACTACATTTTCAAGATGCCTGATTGTCATGGGTTCAGCAGTAGCAGTCATTTTTTTTCTCCTTCTTAGTAGCTGGTGCAGTGCTGTGTTTTGACTTTCAGCCTGGGAACAGAGCTGATAACACCAGTGTTTTCAGTTACTGCTTAGAATGTTTTGGTCTGACCAAGGACTTTCTGAGTCTCATGATCTGCCAGGGAGAAAGGGAAGCTGGGAGGAAGCAGAGACAGGACACCTGACCCAAACTGACCAAAGAGGTATTCCATACCACAGCACATCATGTCCAGGATGTAAAAACGGAGGGCAGAGACCCAGAAGGATGGAGGTGCACTGCTTGGTCAGGCTGGGTATAGGTAGTGAACGATTGTATTTTTTCCTTGCATTTTCTCTTGTATGATTATTGGTGGTAGCAGTAGTGGTTTTGTGTTATACCTTAGTTACTAAACTGGTCCTATCTCAACCTGTGGGAGTTGCATTCTTTTCGATTCTCCTTCCCATCCACCCGGGAACGGGGGGAAGAAAGAGGGGGGAGTGAGTGAGAGAGCAAAACTGCGTGAGTTATAGCGGCTTAAACCACGACACTAATAATACTTTTAAATATGTAGAGATCATTTGTTTCCTTCTCAAGAAGTGCACAGGCAACTGCAGATTCCCTCACTGAACTCTCAGGAAGTTATGGACACAAACTTTGATCCTGATCTGCAAACAAAGGGTTGTCAGCTGGACAATCAATGTTCCATTGTTTTAAAGTTTTTTGCAAGTAGGAATACCTCAAAGTTAGCCAAAGGAAAACATATACAGACAAAAAAAAATGGTCTGTGGCTAGTTGATAGGTGTACTTGATCATTTAAATCTAGTCATTAAAAATACTTGCTTTTAGAGTGAAGTGTTATTTTTGCTGACAAAATTAATATGCCCAAATTACAGCTGAGAATTTCTCCAAGGCAACTTTACTGTACCTTGAATAAATAATATTTTGAGGTAATCTAGTTACTTAAAACTAAATAACTCAAGCAAAGCTAGTAAAATTAAAATACAAGCACTTCTTCACAGCATTCAAAACATACTACATTATCACAGAGGCATAGAAAAAGGCAGAGAGAAAGACAAGCAGACAAATCCATTCACATCATGATCTTAAGGTCCTTTCCAACCCTAACTGTTCTATGATTCTATGGTTATCATTATTCACCGTGTTTAATCAACTTACAGCAGACATATTAAAAAGATCTTATTTCTCCTCATTCAACTAACTTTCCATTTTCTTTTTAACAAGAATAACCAGGGGTTAATTTCTTTTCAGTGCCAGTTTCCTCTTCTGACTGACAGCTGTAGCTGTTATAACCAATCACCTCTTTCCCCTTTAAAAGTCCAAATTTGTCACCTTTGCCTTTGGTGCTAATTAGGAACAGGAATGAGTGTTGTATTGGCCTGTGTCCTGGGTTCAGCAGCAGCAGTCATTTTTCTCCTTCTTAGTAACTGGTGCAGTGCTGTGGTTTTGACTTTCAGCCTGGGAACAGTGCTGATAACACCAGTGTTTTCAGTTGTTGCTCAGTAATGTTTAGTCTTACCAAGGACTTCCTGAGTCTCATGCTCTGCCAGGGGGGAGAGGAAACCAGGAGGAAGCAGAGACAAGACACCTGACCCAAACTGACCAAAGAGGTATTCCATGCCACAGCAAGTCATGCCCAGGATGTAAAATAGAGAGCAGACACCCGGAAGGGTGCGGGTGCACTGTGTGGTCAGGCTTGGTATGAGGTGGCGAGCGATTGTATTCTTTTCCCTTGTATTTGCCTTGTCATTATTATTATTGGTGGTAGCAGTAGTGGTCTTGTGTTATACTTTAGCTAGTAAACTGTTCTTATCTCAACCTGTGGGAGTTGCATTCTTTTCGATTCTCCTTCCCATCCACCCGGGAGCAGGGGGAAGAAAGAGAGGGGAGTGAGTGAGGGAATGGGCTGCGTGATTTACATCTTAAACCACGACAGGAGGCCTGGCAGATTGATTATATCACACTCCCACCAACCCACCAAGGCAAGCGCCATGTACTTACCATGGTGGAAGCAACCACCGGATGGCTGGAAACACGTTGTGCCTCACGCCACTGCCCTGAACACTATCCTGGGCCTTGAAGAACAGATTTTGTGGTGACACAGCACCCCAGACACAATTGAGTCAGACAATGGGACTCATTTCCAGAACAGCCTTATAGACATTTGCGCCAAAGAGCATGGCATTGAATGGGTATATCACACCCCCTACCATGCACCAGCCTCTGAGAAAATCAAATGGTGCAATGGGCTGTTAAAAACTACACTGAGAGCAATTGGTGGTGGGACTTTCAAACATTGGGATACACACTTACCAAAGGCCACCTGCTTGGTCAACACCAGATGATCTGCCAACAGGGCTGGCCCAGCCCAGTCAGAACTTTTACATACTGTAGAGAGGGACAAAGTTCCTGTGGTGCACATTAAGAATTTGCTGGGGAAGACAGTCTGGGTTATTCCTGCTTCAGTTAAAGTCTAACCCACTCATGGGATTGCTTTTGCTCAGGGACCTGGATATGCTTGGTAGGTAATGCGGGAAAATGGAGAAGTCCGATGTATACCTCAAGGGGATTTGATTTTAGGGGAAAACAGACAATGAACCCAATTGTATGCTGTTGCCTGCTATGTAGCACTTTTATAGCCCACCAACTAGATGTCTTCAGGTCACCAGTGGCTGGCCCTGACTTCCCTCTGACTGTCATCCCAACAAAGAATGAACTTTGATGAAACCAGATGAGTTCTGCGGTATCATCAGCAGGCAAAGATCCAACACTGCACACAGCCTCTCCTGCTCTGAAAGACTGTTACAAGAGATGGAGCCCGACATCATGGATTGGATGGACTCAGCAGCTTTATAGAGATTGGTCCATGCACTAAGGAATGATCTCTCTCTCTCTCCCTCTGTGTGTGTATATATACATATGAGATAAGAGTGATGGTATATTGAAAATGTGTGATCTGAGCACAACGTGAATGATACGGAATAAGGGGTGGATACTGTCCTGGGTTCAGCAGTAACAGTCATTTATCTCCTTCTTAGTAGCTGGTGCAGTGCTGTGGTTTTGACTTTCACCATGGGAACAGCACTGATAACACAGATGTTTTTAGTTGCTGCTCAGTAATGTTTAGTCTGACCAAGGACTTTCTGAGGCTTACGCTCTGCCAGGGATGAGGGGAAGCTAGGAGGAAGCAGAGACAGGACACCTGACCCAAACTAACCAAAGAGGTATTCCATACCACAGCACGTCATGCCCACTAGATAAACTGGGAGCAGTTACCCGGAAGGTTTAGATCACTGCTCGGTTGGGCTGGGTATCGGTCGGCAGGTGGTGAGCAGTTGTATTCTCTTCCCTTGATACTTCCCTTATCATTATTATTATTGGTGGTAGCAGCAGTGGTTTATGTTATACCTTAGTTACTGGACTGTTCTTATCTCAACCCGTGGGAGTTACATTCTTTTGATTCTCCTCCCCATCAGTCTGGGAGTTGGGTGGAGAAAAGGGGTGACAGTGAGTGAGCGGCTGCATAGTTGAGTTGCCAACTGGGCTTAAACCACGGCAGTTCTTTTATCTCCCAGGACAATAAATGAGACATGATGTTAGTATGCAAATAGATAATTTTCTGCTGTGTATCATCATCTCTTGATAGACCTGACAACAGTGACGTATTCTGGGATAGATCTTCTAACCTCTTCACCTTTAGCAAACTCCAGGATCAATTCAATCACTTGAGAAGTTATACCAAAACTTTAACAGAACAGTCAAGCGTAAATAAATCCCAGTTATTCTTAACTTCTAGCCTGATATTACTTATATGAAAGACATCACAATAATTGTGCATTAACTTTTGCTTCGATACCAGAATTGTTCCCATTTTGTGGGTCGTGGGTGTCTTAATACAGCTTGTTTTACCTGGAGGAGGAAAGAGGTTCTGTTAGCCAAATGAATGACTGAAATCAAATACACATGTGTATGCTAAAAACAATGCTAGAATGAGTAGCAGTAAAAAATTATGGATAAGAATGGCTTTTAATGGTGTGTTTTCTCCCTTTTTATAAATGTGCCAACTGTTTCTCATAATCCGACAACTCGCCATTTAATGAAGTGACTGAAACTGTTCATTAAGTCTTACTTCATTGCAGCAAGCATAGTAAATTTTGACTATGAAGGTATGTGGGGTTTAAACACTTATTTGGTTTAGTTGGAGAATACCAAACACCTCAGACTAAATGTTTGCTAGAAACAAAAGTAAACAGTGCTGTCCCACTCAGGTCCAATTTTTCATGGTACTTTCTTTGCTTATCAAAGACGCACAGTTTCCTTGCAACTGATGCTTCCTGCTGTAAATTATTTAAGTTCCTGTTCAATCATTTGCATTCAGTGGAACTGACTATGATTTAAGCGCATATTCAGTTAAAACTTGTAATTAGTATAATAGGGACAAAAAATGTGGTCTAAAAAGAGACCAAAAGAAATCAGTGAAACGAGAACCTGCAGAGTTCAGCAATATACAAATGACAATCCAACAGCACAATTTCTGAAGAAGGACCAGAAAAGGTGCAAATTACATAATTCTGAATGCATGTAGCCCTTCTGAATCTAAGCCTATTTTATACATCTGACATGGCCAGGAAGTTATAGGTAACAGCTGGCAGTTACAATTAATTTAAACTGGTTGTCATGGGTTCAGCAGCAGCAGTCATTTTTCTCCTTCTTGGTAGCTGGTGCAGCACTTGTGTTTTTGATTTTGGGCCTGGGAACAGTGCTGATAACACCAGTGTTTCGGTTACTGCTTAGTGATGTTTTGGTCTGGCCAAGGACTTTCTGAGCTTCATGCTCTGCCAGGGAGGAGGGGAGCCGGGAGGAAGCAGAGACAGGACACCTGACCCAAACTGGCCAAAGAGGTTATTCCATACCACAGCACATCATGCCCAAGATGGAGGACGGAGGGGAGAGATCCAGAAGGGTGGGGGGTGCACTGTGTGGTCTGGCTTGGTTTTAGGTGGTGAGAATTGTATTCTTTCCTTGTATTTGCCTTGTCATTATTATTATTGGTGGTAGCAGTAGTGATTTGTGTTATACTTTGGTTACTAAACTGTTCTTATCTCAACCTGTGGGAGTTGCATTCTTTTCAATTCTCCTTCCCATCCCTCCGGGAGTGGAGGGCAAGAAAGAGGGGGGAGTAATTGAGAGAGAGTCTGCGTGAGTTAGGCTTAAACCACGACAGTTCTTTTTGGCGCCCAACGTGGGGCTCGAAGGGTTGAGATAACGACAGGATTAATAGCCACTCATCACAATGCTGATTTATTGGCTCTCAAAGTTGTTGCTTTTGGTTCTCTTGCGTTCATGGTTTCAGCCTGTTGTACCTTACTTACAGCCGGTATTTGTTATCTTAGCATGTTTCAGATATGGGTTTTGGTTTAAGGTTCTTGTTTCATTGTACTTTATTGGAATGGCTTGTGATACGGGCGGGCTCCAGAAGCCGTGGGGGGCGAATGTGTACCTGGCAGTTCGGCTGCTCTTCACCGTCCTGGCGAGGCTGTGGAGAGCCGAGGGGGGGCTGCCTCGGGAGCCGCCGGCTGCCGAAACGGCCCGGGGGAGCGGACCCGGGGAGCAGGAGCCGAGCCCCCCCACCGAGCCCAGCCCGGCGGCTGCCGAGCAGAGGAAGGAGGTAGCAAAAGGGGTGAGCCCCCCGACGGAGCCAAGCCCGGCGGCTGCCGAGCCGCGGGAGGGGGAGGCTACCGAGCGGTAGGAGGAGACAGCAGAGAAGCTGGGCCCCGAGGCTGAACAGAGTCCCGCGGCCGAGCCCAGCCCCGCTGCAGCCGAGAGCATTCCCCAGCAGCCACCCACAGAGCCCCGCAAGCCCGACCCTCAGGAGGGTGCAGGAGACCCCGCAGCACTTCCCAGCACGGCAGAGGAGGAAGATCTGAACTCAGACAAAGAGCAGCTGCTGGTGAGAGAGCCGGCAAGCACAGCAGCTACACCAGCCCCAGTGACAAGTACAGCAGCCTCATTTGAGGGTTCTGAAGGGTTTGAGTGGCCTTTGGGTACCCTTGAGACCTGCCTGCTGATTGTGATGGGGATCAGCATGTTGACATGCATACACAGTGTGTTTTACCCACAACCATTTTGTCTGGTCCCAAAAGTTAAGCAGAGTGGGGTGTGGGCCTTGTGTGGGGTTAGTTGGCAGCCTAGGATGACTAAGAGATTTTCCCCAAGCCTGGACAGCCATGATTGGCAGGGTGTGTGGGACAGTATGGGCGAGTATCTAGTCCACTGGGCCCCTCCAGTGCTTTGGAAGCATTGGAGATGGAAGGCAGCTGTATGGAGTCCCCAGTGACAAGCTGCAGAAACTGCTGGAGGGGTGGATGAATTATTTTGAGCCTGATGGGCCCATGACACTTCAGGCCATCAGGGCAGAGATGCAACATACAGATGGACTTATGATCGAGGGGTGGACTTAGCAATGGACACTGTGGCCCAGGTTATTCATGAGTGTGAACACTGCACACAGCCTCTCCTGCTCTGAAAGGCTGTTACAAGAGATGGAGCCTGATATCATGGACTGAATGGACTCAGCAGCTTTGTAGGGATTGGTTTATGCACTAAGGGATGATCTCTCTCCCTCTGTATGTGTGTGTCGATGTGTATATATACATGTGATGGTATATTGAAAATGTGGGATTTGAGCATGACGTGAATGGTATGGAATAAGGGGTGGATAATGTCATGGGTTCAGCAGCAGCAGTCATTTTTCTGCTTCTTGGTAGCTGGTGTAGCACTTGTGTTTTTGATTTTGGGCCTGGGAACAGCGCTGATAACACCAGTGTTTCGGTTACTGCTTAGTGATGTTTTGGTCTGGCCAAGGACTTTCTGAGCTTCATGCTCTGCCAGGGAGGAGGGGAGCCGGGAGGAAGCAGAGACAGGACACCTGACCCAAACTGACCAAAGAGGTTATTCCATACCACAGCACGTCATGCCCAAGATGGAGGACGGAGAGGAGAGACCCAGAAGGGTGGGGGGTGCACTGTGTGGTCAGGCTTGGTTTTAGGTGGTGAGAATTGTATTCTTTCCTTGTATTTGCCTTGTCATTATTATTATTGGTGGTAGCAGTAGTGATTTGTGTTATACTTTAGTTACTAAACTGTTCTTATCTCAACCTGTGGGAGTTGCATTCTTTTCTATTCTCCTTCCCATCCCTCCGGGAGTGGGGGGCAAGAAAGAGGGGGGAGTAATTGAGAGAGAGACTGCGTGAGTTAGGCTTAAACCACGACACTGGTAAAGGAACATTGCAGTTGAGACAGATAGTTTATTATTGTCCATAACAGCTAAGTTCTTTCTGAAATATGTTTCTGTGAGATAGGCCCTTCCTTTTTAAGCTGGATGTGTCTGATATCGTTTCTGCCTGGTGTGGGTGGTTTGCAAACACAGGACTGAAAGAGAGAAGTCAGGAACCTGACAGAGAAGTCCTCAAATGCGGTGTTGTGTGTGACAGTAACAATAGGAAGTGTTTAACATATAAGTCACATTCCCACCTGTTAAAAATCTAGTGAGGGAATGTATAGAGGGATATGTCAAAATCAACAATCCAATTTTGAGGCAGATATGAAAAGCTGAATATGTGAAAACATGCTCTCAATTGAATTAAGTGATGGAAAGATTGGCACAAGTTTGTTGCATGTTAAATCACATAGATCCTCTTTGCATTACAGCAAGTGATATTAGGCAACTGTAGAACAGACATACAAGCTTTGGGATTCCATCTATCATTCAGCGTATTTGTTTGAAACAGAATTGGTTTTTTTTTGTTTTGTTTTTTTTTTTTCCTTACCTTGAAAAGCATTGGGAAAGGAGCACTCTGCAGGTTTCCTTTCATCAGTTTCAGACAGAAAATGAACAAAACTTTGCCATTCCAAGTCTCTCATTTGGAAAAGTATCTGAATGGTTAGCTGCTCTTTAAGTTTTACCATAAGACTTGGGTAAAACAACCGCAACATTTTCAATTCTCTTTCACTGAAAGAAATATGAATTAATGTTCATAATGTCTGCCAATGGCTTAATTACATTTACTTAGTTACCTTTCCTTGTAAACATCTTCCAGGGACACTAATAAATTTAAGTAAAACTTATTTGTTAAAAAAATTTTCTCAATGCAACATTTAATAATGATTACCAAGTAAGTATTTAGAAACATGTTAAGCAGAAAATTTGCAAAGTTCATTTAAATTCAGATTATAATCACAATTGTTAGAACCTGAGGCTAATATGATGACAGTATGATTTAGGAAGTGTACAGAATAGTGCAGCAGCAGCAGAAACTACTCATCAGTAATAAAGACTTGGCTTAGAGTGGCCTATAAGAATGAATTCCAATGCCCAGCTTAAGCCATTCCACTGACGTGCCACCACACTGATGTTTCCTCAGGTCCAGAAAGGACTTTCCAGCACATCTTCAGCAATGTCAAACTTGCTGTACATGCAGTGTAAAATCCTCTGCATCTTGGCAAAATTTTGCACAATGGTCCCAGTAGTCCCCAAGGAAATAAACTGATCCTGACCTGCATTTCTATTCCTACTTCCCCTTCTTTTCTTAGCTTTGAGGTCACCCTTTCTGCTGCGGATTATTATGTTGAAGCAAGTAATTTATGAGCATAAATAAAGCAGAAAATAGTATTGGTAAAAGCAAGGAAGACGTGCCAATATCGTCATGTTGCATAAACTGAATTTCATTATCACCTAGAACAAGCAGAACTTCAAAATTTCTTGTGTTAAGGTTCTTCTGGAAATTTAATTTCGATAGAAATGTGGGCATGATCTCAGCAGTTTATATATTTGTTTGTTTTTAATAATGGACTGCATTTGTTACCCAGAAAATGGGATCCTGATTTAACATTTTGAGGGGTGTGAATTTTGCTGATACAATTGTTGCTTCCGCTACTGTGAAATTTTTGTAGCAATTTATTTTGTTTTAGAAGAAACACAAGGTCATAAACTGCAGTTTCTCTGCAACAAATTTGTTAAATGAAACTAATTGAAAAGAAGTACAATTAGCTAAAATTTGGCAGGCTTCCCATTACCAAAAATCAAGTGCTGAACTGAGAAGAATTCATTACAAAATTTAACAAGGACCTCAAGATGATTGCTAGCACATGGCCAATAAATGATTTGGTATCAATCCCACAGTCACACAAAAGAAAAAAGTATACTTACTACAAATCACTGAAATTAAAATATAAGACATTGCTTTTATGTTGTTGTGATGCTTTACGCTCTAATGCTCTAATAACTCACTTCTTGAGCAACTTCATGGGAATGGAGCGGCATCTACATTTGATATTATTCCCTACTTTCTTTTGCTGGCTGTCTGTGTATAAAGGGTAGTTATACACAGCTTTTGTTTTATATATGTGTGGGTGTGTATAAAGATAAGTATACAGTTATATGTGTTTATATATAAGGAGTATTTTTAAGTAAAAATTCTTCATAAAAATTTGATTAAAGTGTCCTAAACTAATTAAAACAAAAGAAAATGACATTTTCAAAGATACAAGAGCTGATGATGGATTTTGCCAAGTCTGCAGTGAAGTGAGTTAATGGGGCAGGTAACATGGGCTGGGCTTAGTTGACGGCAGCGTTAGCATGTGAGTTTTGGTTAATCCTGTCAGGTATCAAGCAGCCAAGTTATAAGAGCAGAGAAGCAGCATGAGGCCAAACCACCAGCTGATGGCTGTAAGTCTGTGAGCACATTGAGAAGCTGGTGCTCGAGGCAGGCTGCAAGTGCCCGTGGTGGTGACAGCAGATTCATAACCGGGTATTTACTGTCCCAGCCCATCGTGGACGGTGTCTGGTGTTACTTGTGAAAGCTGAGGGGAAATGGAGGAGCCCAGAGCAGGTGCAATGGAAAACACAGAAGGGAAGGGAAGCCAGCTGCAAGAGTAGATGAAGAAGAAAATGTAAAAAAAAAACCCCACAAACAATTGAAAGTTGATTTGGAGGCAGAGGTGATTGTGCAGTAATATGGAAATAAAGGATGAAAACCTTGAATTTGTTACATTTGATAGGGAGTCAAAGACAAACTACCTTTCAGTTTTGGGAGAGGAGGAGCAGGTCACCCCAGAGGAGGATCTAACAGATGCGTCCCCTGTTCAAAAGTAATCAGCATGTGGTCCCTTGGCTTGTGATGATTACAGTGATAAAAAGACCTATATTCTGAAGGAGAAAGATAGAACATTAGAAGTGGAATGGAAAAGGGAAAAAATTGAGTAGCAGGCTGATTTTACAAATAAGACAAACGTGTTTAAGCTGTTGGTAAATATGGAGCAAACAGAAGATCGATGTCCTTCCTCCCAGCCATATCAATAAACATGATACACAGGTGAGGTGGCTGGAGTGATAAAAGATGAATCAAGGAAAGATGCTGGAAAGGCAGCTGGAAGTATAATGCTTCATGAATTTAAATTGAGCACGTCTGAGAACGCAACGTCACCAGAAAAGCCTGAAAAGAGAAGGAAATGAAAATAAACAGTAATAGATATCAGGGTCTTGATTGCACTAATGGGCTCTGCAGCCTTTCCTGTCTTCCATCACTTTCCCCCTATATCCTCCCCTCCTGCCTGGAAGGTTTGACTGCCTGTACTCATGGTCTGCTTTGCTATGCAGACCAGTCACAGACCAGGCTGTGGGAAAAAGAGGGTTTAGGGAGCTGTGCTGGGGCTCTTCTCCCATTTGTTCAGGGACTGGATAAGTAGACCATGATTATTTGTCCCTGCCTGTCAGGCCAGCTGGAGGGGGATGCTCCACATCCACAGAGGATGGCAAGCTGGGTGCCAAGGTTGATGGTGGGACAGTGCCCTCAGCAGGACTTGCACAGGCTCTTCCCGGCAGTCTGCTCTGCTCCTGCACAGCTATTCAACCTCCCAGTTGCCCTACAGCACAGGCAGCCACACAAACCCTCACAGAAATGTTAATGTCTTCAGTGCCCCAGACCACAGGACTAAGAGTGAAAAGGATGCAAAATGCAGCATTCAAAGGTACAGAAATGAAGCATGTTTCCTGTGCAAAGGCACTTAAATGAGACACTTAAAATGAAATTCAATGGGTATTTTTCAAGTTCAATTTCACCATAGTCAGAAAAGCACCAAATTTTCAATTTTGAAAACATGGCTGTTTAGCATATTGTTACGCATGTAATCAAATGCATACAGTGCCATTCAGACTGGAACTCAAAAAAGGGAACCAGAGCAGCAGCATTTGTTTCTGCTTCAATGCCAGCAAACTGAGGACTCAGTTGACAGAACCAGAAAGAAATCTACCCCTAAATTAAGGTACTGTTTTACTAGGTTTTTAAAACAGTTTGTGGGCCATTGCAATACCAAAAATACAAAATATGCAAAAAAGGTAGAATAAATTCCACTGGTCATAGAGGTGGCTTCTATATTCAGATCTTAAATGAAGTTAATAAACCAAACACCTCAGTGAGCTACTGAGAGCCTATGTGAACAGCTCTCAGCCCTAGTGCTCAGCTGTCTGCAATCTAGGGCCTGGTCTGAAACAACATGGCTCTGATTTGGCTCTGTCCTACTAAGAAAGTTCTTGTGAAGGTAAGAGAAAGTATATGAGCTAAACCACGCAAGATAAAGAAATGAAAACAACAAGGGTATTGGAAACAGAGACTCTGAAGACAGCAACAAGACAGCATGGAAATGCAGTCCAAGGACCAAAGAGCAACCGTGGATAACCCTTTCCTTCTGACTGACAATAGTCTGGCCAGGGAAGGCTCTACTGCTCCTTCAGTGAAGTGCGAGTGAACATATCAGTGCATAGCCTAGTAGCTCATTAGGCTTTTTTTCCCTATTGTGTGCAATAGCTAATAAATAATTGCTTACTCTTAATTTATGTTTTTCCTGCTTCTCCCTATGCAAGATAAAAGTCCACTGAAAGTGACCCAGAGAGAAGGTTACATATTAATTGGTGTTTCAATAGGTGCTATATTCTAACAAGAAGAATCAAGTATTGGATCTATGTTATCAGTGACTCAACTAGGAGACCAACATTGACTGGAATATGCTGAAAGAGATACAGAACCAGGAAATATAACTGTAACAAGAGACTTTAATTGCCCACAGACATACTAGACAAATGTCACATCTGGATGTGAAGCAGAGGGTTTTCAGATACTATCAGTGGCACAGTACCTCCTGCAAGTAATAGAGATACACCTGATTAGGGAGCCCACAATGAGAAATGCACAGATTCTGTTTCAAAATTCTCGAGACAGTTGGGAACTAGGGATTGGAAATACCTATTATAATGATAAAGGCCAATGGTCCATTGAATTGGAGTGCTGAGCTTCAAAAAAAGGAAACTGGTAAAAATGAGAGAAATTGTTACAAAGAAAGTTGCCAAAAGGAGCAATTCAAGCAGTTAAATATTTACAAACAGTGAGAAGAAAATGCCTTACTGTAAGAACAGCAACAGTACATATGCTTATTAATGTCTTGAATAAGGTGAGAGAAAGCTGATGGCATATCCAAATGAGGAAAATATTAAAAAAAAATAAAAAAAATTGTTTTTTAAATTCTGACAAAGTAAATTTAAAAATACAATAAGAAGAACAAGTGAGGAAGGAAGATTAAAAGAATCAAAATTAATATTAAACACTTCTTCAAGCCCAGCAGGAGAATAAAACCTTCCAGAAGGTTCGAATTCCAAACTGGTGATCAGGATGTATAAGAAGGCACAAGTAGGACAAAGCCATTCAAAGGAACTGAAACAGAGAAGTACTGATCAGTGCTCACTGCTGAAGAAAGTGGAAGGTTCCTGTGACCGGACCCTTTCTTTTGTCAAGAAGGGGTCAATAAACATGTCTGTAATTTAACTGACTCTTGATGTGGCTGTGAAAACTGTACCACAAGGTACACTAAGAAATCTTCAGATCAGACAGTATTGACCTAAAAGTTTTAAGAGTGCTCAAGAAGAAAAGCTGAATTACTAGTAGTGTACTTGGTAAATAAGAGGTCGTGTGTAACTCCTGACTGTCACATATATATATATATATATATATATTCTTCATATACAATGAATAAAGGATGGCAAACCTAATGTTAGTTTTAAACACATTTGGGGAAAAGTCACACTATAGCCCTTCAGTTCTGCTTCTGCTTTCCTTGGTCTTTTTTTTTTTCAGCTACCTCCTTTCCCAACTGTGTCATATGAACAGTATACAGAAGTACCAAAGTAGTATTAAAGAGTATTCTTGTAGGATATTAATACAAAGAACAGTTCTCAACTGTGTCTTAAAAATAAAGAATTATATTTAATTCTACTTCAGTTATTTACAAAAGAATTTTCAAGTTCAAAATCAGAAGGTTAAAATGTTGCATAACATTCACCAATTTTGGATGGAGAATAACAAACAAATGTCAGCATTGAAAATAGGAACTTCGTTTCTTCTTTAATTATTTCAGAATTATGTCAACATATCAATATTTTGAGTCATTTTGGAAGAAATATTTTTAATGTGAAATATCTTGCATCCCACAAATAGTTTGATTTCAAAGTATTGGAATAGTAACTACAATTTTCGAAAGTGAAGCACTGAACACTCATCATCAGCTTAGACCACATGACGGAATGACAGCAATAAGAAAGTTTTATTACCTACATTTTCCTTTTCATGACATTCCTCTTCCTTTTACCCCCCTGAATTTTAATATTAGATCTCATCAAAAACCTGTGTAATGGGTTCAGCAGCAGCAGTCATTTTTCTCTTTCTTGGTAGCTGGTGTAGCGCTGTGTTTTTGATTTTGGGCCTGGGAACAGCGCTGATAACACCAGTGTTTCGGTTACTGCTTAGTGATGTTTTGGTCTGGCCAAGGACTTTCTGAGCTTCATGCTCTGCCAGGGAGGAGGGGAGCCGGGAGGAAGCAGAGACAGGACACCTGACCCAAACTGACCAAAGAGGTTATTCCATACCACAGCACGTCATGCCCAGGATGGAAGATGGAGAAGAGAGACCCAGAAGGGTGGGGGGTGCACTACGTGGTCAGGCTTGGTATTAGGTGGTGAGAATTGTATTCTTTCCTTGTATTTGCCTTGTCATTATTATTATTGGTGGTAGCAGTAGTGATTTGTGTTATACCTTAGTTACTAAACTGTTCTTATCTCAACCTGTGGGAGTTGCATTCTTTTCAATTCTCCTTCCCATCCCTCTGGGAGCAGGGGAAAGAAAGAGAGGGAAGTGAGTGAGAAGGGGCTGCGTGGTTAGAGAGGCTTAAACCACGACACCTGTTTATTACAAGTGGTTGTATAGTTTCCCACTGCTCCTAATAATTTGCTCCAGTTCCCCTTCTCTCTTTTTGTAAATAAATGCTACTCTCTTCCCTTTTGAATATCATAGAATCATAGAATAGTTACAGTTGGAAAGGAACTGAAGATCACCTAGTTCCAATCCCCCTGCCACGGGCAGGGACACCTCACACTAAACCATGCCACCCAAGGCTCTGTCCAATCCAGCCTAGAACACCACCAGCAATGGAGAATTCACAACTTCCCTAGGCAACCCATTCCAGTGCCTCACCACCCTTACAGTAAAGAACTTCTTCCTCATATCCAATCTAAACTTCCCCTGTTTAACTTTGAACCCCTTACCCCTTGTCCTCTCACAACACTCCCTCATGAAGAGTCCCTCCCCAGCATCCCTATAGGCCCCCTTCAGATATTGGAAGGATGCAAGGAGGTCTCCACGCAGCCTTCTCTTCTCCAGGCTGAACAGCCCCAACTTTCTCAGCCTGTCTTCATACAGGAGGTGCTCCAGTCCCCTGATCATCCTTGTGGCCCTCCTCTGGACTTCTTCCAACACTTCCATGTCCTTTTTATGTTGAGGACACCAGAACTGCACACAATACTCCAAGTGAGGTCTCCCAAGAGCAGAGTAGAGGGGCAGGATCACCTCCCTCAACCTGCTGGTCGCGCTCCTCTTGATGCAGCCCAGGATTCTGGGCTGCCAGTGCACACTGCCGCCTCATGTTCATTTTCTCATCGACCAACACCCCCAAGTCCTTCTCTGTAGAGCTGCTCTGAATCTCTTCTCCGCCCAACCTGTAGCTGTGCCTGGGATTGCTTCGACCCAGCTGTAGGACCTTGCACTTGGCATGGTTAAACTTCATCAGGCTGGCATCAGCCCACCTCACAAGCATGTCAAGGTCCCTCTGGATGGCATTCCTTCCCTCCAATGTATCAACCCAACCACACAGCTTGGTGTCATGGGCAAACTTGCTGAGGGTGCACTCAATCCCACTGTCCATGTCACTGACAAAGATGCTGAACAAGACTGGCCCCAGCACCAGTCCCTGAGGGACACCAGTCGTTACTGGTCTCCAGCTGGTCGTTGAGCCATTGAGTACAACTCTTTGCGTGCGGCCGTCCAGCCAGTTCCTTATCCACTGAGTGGTCCACCTATCAAATTGATGTCTCTTCAACTTACAGACAAGGATGTCAGGCAGGACAGTGTCAAATGCTTTGCACAAGTCCAGGTAGATGGCATCAACTGCCCTACCCTTGTCCATCAGTTCCATAGCCCCATCATAGAAGGCCACCAGATTGGTCAGGCCGGATTTCCCCTTAGTGAAGCCATGCTGGCTGTCACGAAACACCTTGTTGTTTTTCATGTGCCTCAGCATGCCTTCCAGGAGAATTTGCTCCAAGATTTTGCCAGGCACAGAGGTGAGACTCAGATATTACTTGTGAAATACCTCACCATGCTTCAAAAGTCACAGACTACAGAAGACACAGAGTTTGTGTTGTATATCTTAATGCTCCTACAGCAGCCTTCTGCCTCTTTAATTTCATGATATCAAACCACTGTGCAGAAGCCATCAAAGCCAATGCCCACTGACATCAGTGGGAATTGAATTTACTCCATATGGGCTGTTTCTACTCTCACTGGTTTCTCCACTGAAAAGTCTTCCACTGGCGGAAGCTGGACTTGTGAGCACACAAGTCTCCAGGTCAGCAGAGGTCTTACCATGGACTGGGCTGAAGGAGGGTCAGGTCCATGATTAGGGTTCACTGTGTCTCAGGGAGTATATGGACTCTTCGACTTCTTGATTTTAGAAAATAGAGTGCAGAAGAGTAGTCAGTCCAATAAGAAATTTGTCAAATAAAAGCAGAGGGAAAACTTGTTTATCCTTCACATTCAATGAAAGCTTGTTGTCTAAAAAACCCTCAAAAACCAGAGGGTAATCTCTATAAGAAAATTTTTTTAAAGATCCAGTGTTATTGTTCTCAGGCATATTTTCATCATATCATTCTGTGTTACAGAAGAGAGATAATGTTTCATTTCAGCTCTAAGGCAGTATCACCAGTTTCCTCTCCTTCATTTCTTTCCAGCCCTTGCTGGGCAGACACTGCACTGAGCACAATGAGGCATTGCCTTGCTGAAGACAGCAGGCTTTGCTGCTGCTGAAATGTGTGCTTGCAGAGATCCCATATTAGTTGTACCACTGCCTACCCCAGACTGGTGATGCTGCTTCTCCACATAGAGCTGATCTTCTCTTACAGTGCTACAGGGACAGCAGAAGGCAGAGGAAAAGAAGAAAGGAGAAAATATTGAAAAGCAGCTGAAGAGGTGTTA
This sequence comes from Ara ararauna, assembly GCA_028858755.1. NCBI lineage: Eukaryota > Metazoa > Chordata > Aves > Psittaciformes > Psittacidae > Ara > Ara ararauna. Next base: position 123,430,225 of record CM054376.1, on the reverse strand, counting down.
AAAAAAGACTCCAATATCAGACTGTACTAATCCAAATATCTGTGAAAGCAGTTCTAATGTGGTGTGGGCTTAGGCATTCATTATTTGTTTTGCTGGATGGGTCTCACTGAATACAGTTTAATTTTATATAATGTCTTTCAGATCTCTAAATGGTTTCTAGAAATAACAGGGAAAAAGCAAAAAAACCCATACACATAGAAAAGGAAGAATTCGGATGGGTGAGTAGGCAGGCAAAGAGGAGACAAATTTTTCAGATGAAATTTGAAAATTGAGCCAATGAGACAGATACAGAGAAATGGTATATTTGTATTGCACAGAAGAGATATTTATACATAAAAAGAGGTTTTGCAACGTGACAGTTATCATGCTTTCTAGGCAGTCCCTTGCCTGACTGCATTCACGTTGGAAACTAGATCCCTGGGAAGCTGAAAAAAAAAAAGGGCTGTGTGAACTGGCAGAATATTTTGCAGTGTAATCTGTTCTGCATCATCTCTGCTTCACTTGTACTATTGTGTAACCTCACACACCACACTATTGTGTATCATCACACACCACAGATACTTATTTATGCTTAGATCTTAATATTTCTTGATTACATAATTCCTTTTCCATTGGTTGACCACAAGCTGTTATATCACAAAGCCAAGCAGAAATGCTGTAGAGAAATTCTTGTCTGAAGTGATACTACAGAGCTCTAGTAATAACCATATATTCAGTGCCATACACTGGCAAAGATTATATGCTAATATTATACATTTCTAATCACTTCATGCACAGCCAATCATTTATTCAGGAACTACTTGACAATTTTAAGCTCTTTTATGCTGTGTGTTTTACATCTAGGTAGCTGTGGCTGAATGCTGTATTCACTTGCTTGAAAATGAGGCCAAGACTTTCTTTAGATTTGCGCTCGCTCTTATTTGAAGGCCTATCAAGTACTGTTAAAAAAAAGCCCTGGCTTTAAGGCTTCAGTCCTGAGCACACTATATTGAACAAATATAGTATGCTATATATATAATATAGTTTTACTGTATAAGAAGCCTCATGTATGTCTGAACTCAGATAAAGCCATAAAATAGGGGCAAGACATGGTGATAGGCTGGAGCTGCCATAATTACTCTCCTTGAATGAGAAACTGGTATAAGGCCTATTTCTTTGCGCAGGACACTGGTAAAACCATTTTTCTGCTCTATTATACCATGACAACCTGGCCGCCAGTTGGGAGACAGGTGAGGGCAAACAGCAGTATCTCATATGGATGGAGTGAGAGGCAGATGGGCGCTGTGCTTTGAATTTAGAAGATCTTGGTGCAGAACATGCATATGAACATGGTAAAGGAGCCAGTGTAGGTATCTCGTATGCAGGAACTGAGATCAAGAAGGCTTGCATTTAAATATGTTCTAAATATATACAGATTTATCTGATATTTAGGATTTCACTCTTAAGACTCTTGCAATATTTTATGCTGTCAACTCTTCATCAATACTTTTCTATTAAGTCTTGTGTATTTAACTTAGAGATAATCTTCTACAGTCAAAAGTGGAGCTGCAGCTCACCCAGACATGCAGGAGCAACTTCAAACCTTATTTTCCACATTGATGTGCTGACTCCAAATTCTGTGCAGATTAGCCAAAAGAATGTTTACTTAAGTCCTGGGTGGGGTTTGCATTTCATGCTGAGCTTTGTACTGTAGCAACATTTCTGTACCTGAACTAGCTAATTTTCATCTAGCATAGAAAAAATTACCTCTGTAATTATTTTTTTATTATTATTTACAATGGAACATCTTTCATGACCTTAGCTTTTCTTTCTTAGCTTTCAAGGCAGTTTGCAAAGGAAATGTAACATTGTCACTTCTACTTTATCTATAAAGAAGCTGAGACCAAGAGCAAATGCCTGTAGTCATATGGCAAGTCACTAACTGAACCAGAAATTGCACCCACAAATCCTGCTTGCTGTCCAGATCCTGATCTTTCGAACCATGCTGCTGCCCTCATATAGATTAAGAACTGTATGTTTCCACAAAAATTTAAGGCTAAATAGTCAGCAGTAGCACTAAATTTGCATCCTAAATTTCACCTACCAATAAAATAAACGTATGGCATGCCTAAGCTTTAATTCACAAATTAATATTCTCTTTTAGTTTACCAAAAAGGAAGGCAACAAATAAAAATAAGCAAACCTTTACCTTTATTGCAGAGATGTTTAAAAAAATCTGAAGCATGAACACTGTTTCATACGTAACTGATCGTAAAATTCTGAAAATAGAATCTGTATTAAAGAAATAAAATATACAGCATTTTATCACAGAATCAAAGATATATATCCTGAAAATATATATGCCTCTGGTCCAACTTAACCTCCAGAATGACATGCCTGAGGTACTATTGAAAACAGTGTTTGCTTGTAGCTCAAGAAAATAAACATATGTTTTTGGAAAAAGAAGCAGATATGTCTTACAGGATCATAGAATCATAGAACCACAGAATAGCTAGGGTTGGAAAGGACCCTAAGATCATCTAGTTCCAAACCCTCTGCCAGGGGCAGGGTCACTTCACACTAAACCATGCCACCCAAGGCTCTGTCCAACCTGGCCTTGAACACTGCCAGTGATGGAGCATTCACAGCTTCCTTGGGCAACCCATTCCAGAGCCTCATCACCCTTACAGTAAAGAATTTCTTCCTCATATCCAATCTAAACTTCCCCTGTTTAAGTTTGAACCCGTTACCCCTTGTCCTCTCACTACAGTCCCTCATGAAGAGTCCCTCCCCAGCACCTTATTTCAAGCTTCAGTGTTTTTCCACAGAAAGTCACACACCTCAAGACATTGCAAGGAGTTGCTTTTTCAGTAATACTTTTGCTTTGAAAAAATCATAAGAATTTGAATACTGTTGCAATTTCAAAGAAATTGTTTAAAAGCAATTTTCATCTAAACACTGCATTTACATTGAAAGGAACCAACATTATAAAGCAGTATTATTCACTTTTTTTTTTTTCAAAAGCATTTGTTGACTTTTAATGATTTTAAATGGAAAATAAAAACACTGAAATGTGTAGTTGTTTTGGTTTGGGTTAGTGTTATTTTAATCAGTATATGAAACCAGCCAGCATAGGCTATCCAGCTTTGGAGTAACAACTTTAGAGGAAGCAGCTGTCAGCACACTAGATTATTTCTCCATGCAGCGCTTGTTTACACCTGCTCTTGTGGGGCGAAAAACGAAAAGTATTTCTTTCCCTTGCGAGAATATATGCATCTTGCCAAACAACCTTCACTGAACAGAATACATGTAAATGTACAGAGAAGCAGTTCCCATGATGAGCTATTATGATGAATCAAAAGAAACCGCAGAGGCAGTACAATGGCAATTGAAGGTTTTTCTGTGGTGTCTCATATATTTGCACTTCAGAACAGAAACTAAAATACATGAAGTGACGCACAGAAATGCAGTGAAGTGTTTAAAATATGCACTGACGTTTTAAGAATATGCCTACAGAATATCAAATAAAGGCTGGAGTTCATATTGCTGCTGACTAGAACCAACTTCTGTTCTGCTTTAGAAGTGATGAACGTCTTGAAGGTTTGCCACCACTGAAGCACACACAGTAGTGTAAAGATGATTCCTGCAGAGGACTATGGAATATTTTAAAACATGACAGAAGTTCAATTTTGGAAAATGGTGTCTAATTTTTAATAGCAGCCTTTCTCATCACCTAGAAAACTGTACGCTACAAAGAGGACAGGAATGCTGCTGGTGGATGAGTATCTGAAACTTCAAATCCTTCTGTGCTAAAGATGAGATCTTGATATTTAATCCCACTTTTCTTTTCTGTGTTGGTTGCTCGTCCCCAGTTTCACTGTCATTCATCAATACAGTTGTGGAAGGAGGACTGTATTTGTGTTTGATTGCCACTGTCCCTTGCATTTCTCCGTCAGTCATCCCTTACAATACTTTCAGAGTACTGACTCTTATCTGTATGTTGATAACAGAATGTTCCCTTAAGCAAGTATTTCCAGTTATACCAGCTGCTTTTAACTTATTTCACTTCTCTTTTGTCATATTGCACGTCTTAATATATCCCTATTTCTATATTTCCTGTGTCATCTTGTCATGGGTTCAGCAGCAGCAGTTATTTTTCTCCTTCGTAGTAGCTGGTGCAGTGCTGTGTTTTCGACTTTCGGCCTGAGAACAACGCTGATAACACTGATGTTTATAGTTATGGCTCAGAAAGACCAAGGACTTTCTGAGTCTCATGCTCTGCCAGGGAGGAGGGGAAGCCAGGAGGAAGCAGAAACAGGATACCTAACCCGAACTGACCAAGGAAGTATTCCATACCACAGTACGTCATGCCCAGGATGGAAAAACTGGGGGCAGGAACCCGGAAGAGTTCAGTTCATGACTCGGTTGTCGGGTGGTGAGCAGTTGTATCCTCTTCCCTTGTATTTCTCTTGTCATTATTATTATTGGTGGTAGCAGCAGTGGTTTGTGTTATACCTTAGTTACTGGACTGTTCTTATCTCAACCTGTGGGAGTTACATTCTTTCAATTCTTCTCCCCATTCCCCCTCCCCCCTCAGAGTGGGAGGAAGAAAGGGGAGTGAGTGAATGGGCTGCATGATTTACAGTTTAAACCACGACACATCTACAATTAACTGTGAGTGCAAACAGAGAAATTGGTAACTTCAGAAGTAGATAGATTTTCCTACCTTCCTTTCTATTCCCCACCATCTTTGCTTGCACCCTTTTTCTTCTTCCATTTCTGAAGTTCATCTTTGTTTCATTTCATTCTTTCTCTGCTTTCTATTATTTTGTTTACTTCTTTTTTACATCTCTTGCATCACTCTTTTTTTATCTCTCTTGTCTACCTTGCCTCCCATGGTATTTTCATCCCTCTCTGTGGCCACAGTATATTTTTCTCTGTCTGGGGTGAAATCAACCTGTTCTAAGTAAGAGGGAACCTGGCTAGGATTATGCCTCATGATAGAGACCCACTTTTCTCCCCAGTCTGTGGTAATTAAGATCTTGTTTGCCTTCCTCCTCTCCCCATAGCTGCCTTCTATCTATTCAATTACTGAGTTTCCATTTCCTTTGGGCCTTTTCCCTTTTATTAATTTCTTTAACTGGAGTACTGCAGTAACATAATTCCCTGCTTTGTATAGGTTGCTTCTTATAACTATTCTTCCTTCCCTCTCTTCTGTTATTCTGGATTTGCCATGAGTAGGGTCTGCAGATGTCTGGGTCTGGTCATTGCAAGTGGGTCCTGGAGCAGCTGGACTGGTGACATCTGCTTTGGCTGATGATTCACCAGTTCCAGCCTGTGCCAGCCTTGGCCAGTACCTCATTTTAACACTGAAAAGCTGGCAGGTAACTGAGCCACCATAAGTGGCACTGAAAAAAAACCCTGAATACGTACCTGCGGTTTCAAATCTGTAAGGATTTTCATATAGTTAAAAAAATTAGAGGCCAGAAAGGAGTAGTAGATAATATGTGGAAATCTGGTCTGTGATTAAGGCTTATAGACCTTCCAGAAATGCCACTAAAGAAGTAAAATAACATATTCTGGCTTCTACAACACAGACAAATACACTTGTCTCATTTACCCTGCATTGACCCTAATGCTTATGTTTGGTTACACTGTAGAAAGGCATCTGATACAGCTTTTGAAGACAAGACATAAGGACTTATCACTCCCCCAGTAGTTTGCTTCAGAGGTTAATGATAGCTAAGAGTTGCTCTGATGATTTAAGGCCAATTCAGTTTTCATGCCCAAGCTCTTGTGATATTTTTCCTGCTAGATGAAAGAGACTGCTATTATTTATCTTTTTATTTAGATATTTTTCATTATATTCAAGTATACAGTTGACAGAAGGTCTTTCTGATCTGAAAAAAAGAAACCCAAATGTGTCATTAATCGCTTTTGCCATAACATCACAATGAAAGCTGATTTTCAGTTGCCTGTCCAGCATAAATAACTCATAAATTATTTCCAGTCACTGACTTCCAGAACACATATAATCTGGGATATTTTTTCAACAGACAAAGAAAAAAAGTTAATTATAATAGTGAATGCACAAAATCTTTTAAGTTTCTGAAGTTCAGTAGATTTTTGTAGGAATGGTAAAGATGATAAGCAGTCAAATAAACGCACTTCTGAAAGCAAGTATGCAGTTTGTTTGCTATGATCATGAATCAAAGAGAAAAAGAGTATGCTCTAAAGCACAGATTAAAGCTATTAAAATTCTGCTTTTTTTTCCCCAGCATCAGCTGATGCTCATAACAACTTTTCAAAAGTATTGGTTCTATATTCCAGTGTTTACAGAAATGCATGCCTAAATATGAATGAAATTACATTTGAAAAAAGGGTATGTCACACCTGAGAGGCCAAAATTAGTAATTTCAAGCCATTTCATGCATTACACATGATTTTAGGTTAACCCTACAGGTTGTTCAGAACATCTTATTTATAATTCTTGGATATGGAGAGGGTTATGAAGCTATTTTGAGAAATAAGAGTAAAGCCAGTTTAAAATTTATCCTTTAACTAAGACCTACAGAATTTCAGGCACTCAAAAAATTCATAGTTAACACTGAGATCATAGAATAATAGAATCATAGAATAGTTAGGGTTGGAAAGGACCTTAAGATCATCTAGTTCCAACCCCACTGCCAGGGGCAGGGACACCTCACACTAAACCATGCCACGCAATGCTCTGTCCAACCCAGCCTTGAACACTGCCAGCAATGGAGCATTCACAACTTCCTTGGGCAACCCATTCCAGAGCCTCATCACCCTTACAGTAAAGAATTTCTTCCTTATATCCAATCTAAACTTCCCCTGTTTAAGTTTGAACCCTTTACCCCTTGTCCTCTCACTACAGTCCCTCATGAAGAGTCCCTCCCCAGTGTCCTTATAAGCCCCCTTCAGATACTGGAAAGCTGCTATGAGGTCTCCACGCAGCCTTCTCTTCTCCAGGCTGAACAACCCCAATTTTCTCATAGATCATTGAATATACAGTTTTATCTGACCAGAATTACCTGGCAATGAATGAAGAAAAAAGACCCTAAAAGTCTCAGACTAGGAGGTCAAAATTAGGATGTGCATCTCCACCTGGAAATAAAAAATCAAACTTCCACCAGCTAACTCACTAGTGCATAATGTAGATTAACTGTTATTGTCATTTACTTTTGTGAATAACCGAAAGTGTTCACTAAATAGAAAAAGGCTACATATTTAACAGTATCAATAAAACAAGACATCTGTTACTCGATACCAACACCCAGCTAGTTCTCTGAAAACAAAAAACTTAGTATGACTTCATGTACTTTATTTCTAACAAATTCTACAGGGATCTAGTACCATACCTATGAAAGATTAATTTCATAACCTGATCTTGCAATATAGATTTAAAATGGTAATGGGGCTGATTTTATTTAAAGGCAACTGCTATGTCGATAAGACTATATGGACTGATTTATACATCAGTTAATAAATTTATTTCTGGAATATACAGATATTATGCAAAGCCTATTGTTTGCATCTGTGTAGCTGTGTTTTCATCAGTTTAATCAAATAGGTTCAATAACATCATATATAGATGATAATAGAAGCGGTAGTCTGCTTGAAAAATAGTGCTCAACTGAAATGGCGTAGAATCATAGAATAGTTAGGGTTGGAAAGGACCTTAAGATCATCTAGTTCCAACCCCACTGCCATGCCAGGGACACCTCACACTAAACCATGCCACCCAAGGCTCTGTCCAACCCGGCCTTGAACACCACCAGCAATGGAGCATTCACAACTTCCCTGGGCAACCCATTCCAGTGCCTCACCACCCTTACAGTAAAGAATTTCTTCCTTAGATCCAATCTAAACTTCCCCTGTTTAAGTTTGAACCCGTTACCCTTTGTCCTATCATTACAGTCCCTCATGAATACTCCTTCCCCAGCATCCCTATAGGCCCCCTTCAGATATTGGAAGGCTGCTATGAGGTCTCCAAGCAGCCTTCTCTTCTCCAGGCTGAACAGCTCCAACTTTCTCAGCCTATCTTCATATGGGAGGTGCTCCAGTCCCCTGATCATCCTCGTGTCCCTCCTCTGGACTTGTTCCAACACTTCCATGTCCTTTTGATGTTGAGGACACCAGAACTGCACACAATACTCCAAGTGAGGTCTCATGAGAGCAGAGTAGAGGGGCAGGATCACCTCCCTCGACCTGCTGATCACACTCCTCTTGATGCAGCCCAGGATACGGTTGGCTTTCTGGGCTGCAAGCGCACACTGCCGCCTCATGTTCATTTTTTCATCAACCAAATACAGGTATGTGAAGTGATATGCCATAATTATACATGTATAAGCAAAATCTTTTTGGGGAAAACAGCTAAGTTAAAGTAAAAACATAACTATGTTTTTTTAGCTCAATCCTACTGCCAAGAGCAACAGTTAAATTAAGTGCAAATTTAGAAGTATATGCCTTTTGCAGAGGGTTATTAAATGATAAATATTTAAATGATTTTTACATGTTAATAGCATTTAGTTCTAAATAGCTTACAACCCTATAGATTAAAATAGCCTTACTACCTATCTATCATAGACTTCTGAAGATCAGCTTGTAAAGAACTTTAACTCATTCTATGGATATGTTTTGAGTAATCCAATGCAAATGGTTTGATAAAAATCAAAGATGCACCTGAGCTTTGCTGGTCCATGTAGGAAATGCTTTCTTTTAGCTACAGCTCATATGGCCAGTATCACATCTGTAACAGTTTCTGAGTATCTAAATGAAATCATCATGAACAAATTCCAGTTTAAGTGATTAGGTTTGGCCCATAATGGAAGTCAAGAGTGCAGCTCAATCTGAGGCCTCTGAAACCAGAGGAAGACTCTTTCAGAGCTCAGCCCATGTTATGCATTTATAGCTAGTATTAATAATTTAGTAACTTGCTATAAATTATGTATAAGTGTCCTCTTACTACAGAGTGTAATCTTTATGAATATCATGAATTTCACATATATTTTTGAATTTTTGAGATTAAGCATTTAGCAAAATGATGAAGTAAACAATAAAATGGCTATTGCCTGGCAGCATGCTCTGCGAGTACAGACCACGTTTCCGTTGAGAGTACCAGGGAATGTATTCCATTGCAGTCCCATGATAATGTGATTGCTGAAAAAGACTGCATGTATTACGTGCTCTGATGCTGGCAGTGCAGGAATGTCCCTGATCCGGATATGTTCTGAAAACAGATGTTCCCAAATGGAACCAAGGGCCAAAGGTGTTTCCCTGTGACACAGTGCCACTGCTCAATTCTGCACATCACATTTGTGATGAAAGTGGCAGTGATTTCATGTGAGGATTTTCCTTTTAATATTTTACTCTGATTGCTTAAGAGACAGAAGCAGTACATTTTTTTTGGTATGATTATCAAGATTTTAATTTCAAAATGGTTGTAAACTGGGCCACTCATATTTTCTGGCAGCAAAGTACTTACCCTTGGGCTGTGTTAGCAGGACTGCAGCCAGGAGGTAAAGTGGAGTGGTCCTTCTTTTTTATTTGGCACTTCCGACACCCACGTGGACTGCTGCATACAGTTTGGGGCTCCCCAGTACAAAAAGAGACTGGCAGACTGGAGCAAGGCCAGTGAAGGGCGACCAGGGTGGTGAGGGGCTGGAGCACACAAAGTACAATGAGAGGCTGAGACAGCTGAGTGTCTTCAGCCTTAACAAAAGAAAGGTAAAGGGAGACCTTACTGCTGTCTTCCATTGCTTAATGGTAGGGTGTAGAGAAGGCAGAATCAAATTCTCCTCGAACAGTGGTTGGATAACAGGCAAAACACACAAGCTGCAACATGTGGAATTCTTTTAAATGTAAGAAACATCTGTTTTACTATGAGAGTGAAGAGATATTGGAAGAGGTTGCTGAGGGAGGTTGAGGAGGTTTACTCCTTGAAAATACTCAGTTTTGGCTGGACAAAGCACTGAGCAAGCTGATATGACTGGAGCTGCTTTGCAGAGAAGGCTGAAGTAGGTGACCTACACCGATTCCTTACAGAATAAATAATGTTTTCAAAAGAATGAAAGTACATCCATGGGCTGTATCAAAAGAAGTCTGGCTAGCTGGTTAAGGGAGGTGATTCTCTCTGTCTACTCCACTCTCCTGAGATCCCACCCAGACTACTGCGTTCAGCTCTGGGGCCCCCAACACAAGAAAGACATGGACCTGCTCAAGTGGGTCCAGAGGAGGGTCATGATCAGAGGGCTGGAACACCTGCTATAACAGGAAAGGCTGAGAGGGTCAAGATTGTTCAGTCTGGAAAAAAGAAGGCTCTGGGAACACCTTAGAGCAGCTTCCAGTGCCCAGAGGGGGGCCTGCAAGAAACCTGGAGAAGGATATTTACAAGAGCTTATAGAGACAGAACAAGGTGGAATGGCTCTAAACTGGCAGAGAGTAGATTTAGATTAGGTATTAGGGAGAGATTCTTTACTGTGAGGGTGGTGAGACACTGGCACAGGTTGCCCAGAGAAGCTGAGGCTGCCCTATACCTACAAGTGTTCAAAGACAGCTTGGACGGGGCTTTGAGAAACCTGGTCTGGTGGAATGTGTCCGTGCCTGTGGCAAGGGGTTGGAAGTAGATGATTTTAAGGTCTCTTCCAACTCAAAGCATTCTATGATTCAATGACTCAAAATAGTTGTTTCAAATACAGAGAAACAGTCTCAAAATTAAATAGAATATCCACATATATGCACAAAAGGAATAAAATAGAAATAAAAGTTATGCCAACCATATGCCATAGGTAAAATATCTATTTTATTGCTTCATTCCTACTGAAAATAATGTCACAGTTTGCCTAACATTTTATATTATTAGCTCAATAGAATATAGAAAATAATATCAACATATAAATTACGAGTATTTTAAAAATATCTGGATTTCTGCTTTGAAGCTTTGCTACCAAACTGAAAATTAGGGCAGTCTGTAAACTCCATGGCTAATTTAAAGTATTAGAAGCTAAACCAAATTTGGCTTAATCGTCTTAAAATGTCGAACAAATAAGCGTATTCTGAACATCTGTCATTTCATATCTGAGCCAGATTTATTATAAACTTGCAGCCTTTGAGGAATTTTTCCTCCACTAGTTATAAGGTACAATACTGTGCAGACTGAACATCTCAAATTTATATATATATGTGTGCATACATATATAAACAAACATTTACACTGATAGAGACTAGAAAAGTTCTGAGCTGGAAAACAAATTACTTGCAGGCTGTCAGTATGTTATATAGCTCTTGGAGCCATAAGCAGGTGGAGAGTTTCTTACAAGAGACATAAGTTGTCTGTAATTTATTGCAAGTTCTGCAATTATGTATATTTACTAAAGACATCATTCAGTGGATAACAATCAAGCAAAATCAGTGAGAAATTTGTTAGTGAGTCAGAGCTGTGTCAATTGATTTTCAGTTTCACTCCTGGAAAGGTGGATAAGCAGTCATAAAGAATACCCACTCCCCATCAGCAAGTGCAAGGGTAGAACACCATTTTTCCCTGTGTAGGAACATATCACAGGTCTCACTGTCAAAGCTGAAGCAGATTTATGCCAGTTTTCATTTATGCTCTTAGCCCCTGACTGTTTTGCATGTTAGCATGAGCCCTTCTTAAGTCAAGAACCCCTGAGCTACTACAGGACAGCACTGAGCAGCTATCCAGTGATGAATAAGTCTCTCACATGTAGCCTGGCAGCTCCTAGTGTAACACCTTCCTAAAATATGGCATGTCCCTTATTATGGGATTTGCAAGAGGAACTTTGGGAAGGAAAATTACACTGCATCTCCAACCTAATAGGCTGTCAAACAGAATGAGTCCCAGTTACCACATTCAAAGGATGGAAGTAGTGAGTGGGAGTAAAATTAGTTTCTTTTCAGTCTTGTTATTTAATTTTAAAGTTATTTTTCCTGTAATATGCTTTCTGTTAAATATATAGACCGGACAAAGATATAGCTAATAGATGAATGTAGAGATAGATGTATCGCTAGCTCAATCTGTGTTAAAAGGAAGCCTGTTTATACAAGTAGCTACGCAAATCTTTAAGGAACATATCAGTAGCTGAAGCTCAAGAAATACTCAGATGCCTAAATGTCTAAAAAGAAATTACAGAAAACAAGTTGTGTAAAACAGAAACCATGAGCAGTAAATAAAGAGTGGCATTTTTAGACCTTTCATTGGATTTACCATGTCTGTGATTTGCCCTGGAAAAGAAATGTCTTTTTTCTTTACCTTCAGTTTGGTGAAGGAGTATTATAAACTGTCATAAAGATTTCCAAAACCATCTTCTCCAGCTTTGTAATGGGGTAAATATGCCACATCCTAGGGAAACAATGCTAGGATTAAATCCTCTACAAAATTACTCAGATGCCTGACTTTATTATAGACGTTTGCAAAAGAGTACAGCTGGACTTGCTGAAGCGACTTCAGACTGATACTAGTGTTCTTTAATAGAATAAACATCCCTTAAATGGAAATGTGCACACAAATACGTGAAAAAAATGAGCTCTGTGTCTTCCCTACTGTAATCTCATGGTATGGTGGGTGCAGCACTGATTATTATGATCTGATGCAGACAAAAGAGAGAGTAGTGATCCATAAAACAGTAAAATGAAGATAGACATCAGTAGCAGACTCAATACCAATATCCAGCACACCAAGACAGGACCTCCATCTTGTGGGCAAAGCTTTGATGAAGCCAGTAAGTTATCTGAGAAATGTGCTGTATTGTCAACATTTTTTTCCTGTTTAAAACTAGAGGCAGTGAGAACCAGCAGATGGATGTTTGTATAGCTGAAAATGTAAAACTAACACAAGTGAAATTGAAAAATTGCATTTCTCTTTAGTAAAAGACAAGCTTGTACTGGCACAGCAGAGTGTGGAAAAAACCAAAGCAGTTGTATGAGGTATACACTGTCCCAGGAAGCTAATTTAATCTTAATATGAGCCACAGACATCTGTCAAGCCAATAACATTGGAAACAGATGCAAGCTCTACAAAAACCCACTGTAGGATGAACAGCTGATTTATGGGACATTGCTTCAAACACAAAAAATGAAAAGCAAAAGGTAGCCAGATAAATGAAACTAATGGATTAGTAACAAGGAAAATTCTTACTTCCTGACAGCTGAGAGAAGCACAGGCTTGAGGCAAACAAGATAGATAAAATGGAAAATAAAATTCTGTGGGATACAAGGCATTTCATTAATAAGGTGTAACAGGAGTATTTCTCCCCTAGTGAAAATATTGAAGCAAGCCCCAGAGAAAAGTGTGCTTTTTAAAATGAGTGCTATGGTGAGATTCTGAATGGATCTGTAAAACCTCCATTAAACAAAACACATACAATGTCCTTTATCTCCTTTCACACAGTCAGTTGAAAGAGCAGACAAAATATTGAATAGAATTGGATGGCTCAGGAACCAAATCCAAGGATTGTATTAAAAAAATCACTGATTTGGAGCTCCACATGTCTAATTCAACAAATTTCCATCACATGCCGATTATGTCTACTTCCATGCATCCATACAAGCTGAGATTTTCCCATTTTACAGTCTTTTAGAGAAAATGGAGTATTTGGCTCCATGCTTTAAAGTAACTATGAAATTTCTTTCAGTTGTTTTACATTTTACTTCTAAATACATTACGGAGCAGACACACAAACAAGTCCAGATACCAGGACATACTATTTGTTTAAAAACAATGCTCAATTTCTACAAATTTGCTTCAAAAGCTAAGTCTGGAAGAAAAAACTCATATAACTCTGCTGGGTTCTTAAAACTGCAAATTCAAGAGATATGCAAGTTGCGTAATACACCCTCATTTGCTCTCACCCTGACATTATGCTAACCCTTCATTCTTGCACAGGTTCTTCATTTATTTACCTTGAGGTTGCCCTCTACTTTTTCAGTCATAAGCTTGTATGCATAAAATCTTGTCTGTGGATTCCAGTTACTTCAGTTAAGCTAATAATAGGTTTTGTTTTGACCCATTGCTAAATATATTTGGCATTTGTAACTTTTGATTGTTTTATTCTCTACTTTTAATAACTTTCTTTTAAGACAGGGTTCCATGTGTCATAGTTATATTCAGCAGAAATCCATGTTAGCAGTTTAGGTAGCCATTATAGTACTACTGTAAAACAATAATTCTGTGGGTCGCAGAAGAATGCAATATAAAAGCAATAAGGCTTTGCTTCTACCACTGACTGCTCTTTAAAGATTTTATGACTGTATACTTACTTGGATCTGCACTTGTATGTCACCCTATAACATTACTACCTAAAAAACAAAGGAGCTTTGGCAGACAAAATTGTCAGTAGTTTTCTACATTGCAGTTTATAAAATGATAGGTAAAATAAAAGCAAATCTTTTCTCAGTAGATCTGAACTCTTTATATTGCAGTCTGCATCCCCTCTAAGGCTGTTTTGGGGGGGTCTGCAACTCAAAATTTTTGACAGGCAAAACAAAAAATTATGCAATATACCACAGCGGAATACTCTTCTTTAAAAGTAAATTAGGATTGAAAGAATATCTTTATAATTAATAGGTTAAAGAATATGACAGATGTGTTGTAATTATGAAGAAGTTAGCATTAGAAAACCCAGAATCTCAAAAGTAAAATTACTGTTAAGTAAGCAGTTGCTACTAACTCTGATATAGGTTAACATCATGATAGAGAAAATGCTTATAAACTCCATTACTTTTTTAAATTAATTTAATCTACTTCATAACTCTCCACAACCAATATAAATAATTGATGAAACATATTATAAGTTGTCTTTACAAGGAAGATTTATGGAACTTGAATGATTTATCAAGCATTCATTCAATGCTTTATCAAGCATTTTCTTCCTTGCATAAATGCTGTCTTTAGATGTACATTTTGTCTAGAAATATATTCATTAACAACTTGCAATAGCTTGTAACAGAACAGAGACAATAAAGGGTGGTGCCCAATGCCAGAACCAGAGGCAGTGGGCACAAACTAAAACATAAGAAGTTCCTTTTGAACAGCAGAAAACACTTTTTTACTGTGAGTGTGACAGGAGCACTGACTCAGGCTGCCCAGAGCAGTTTTGGAGTCTCCATCCTTGGAGATACTAAGAAGTCATCTGAACATGGTCCTGGGCTACTGATTCTAGATGGTTTGAGCAGGGAGGTGGAACCAGATGCCGCAACCACTCCGCAAATCTATGATTCTGTGAAATTACAGACAAGATAGCAATTCCCTGGATGCATTAAAAAAAAAAAAAAAAAGAGAAAGAAAATGAAAGAACCTAATGATTTTTTAATACTGTAAGTATTGTCTTTTGTAATTCAATTCCAGTCATTATAATTAAAAAATTAAAATACATAAACAATATAGGAAAAATAATAACAGTAGTGGAGAAATTCTAGATGCAGTGGTCAGACAGATTTTACTATTTAATCCTGAGAAAAAAGATATAAGAAAAAATAAAAAAGCAGCTGGTATTTATACTTTCATATACTACAGTACCAGAGATCTCAGGTTCTCAGGCAGCAACTTACATCCTACAGAGGACATTGTTCCCTTAGATATAAATTCATGTTCAGGACATCTCGTAGAACTGTTGTAGCTTTAAGTGATCTAAACAACATAAGGAAAATTGAATAACTACAAAAATCATGATCAATATCACCATAATTAGAGGCATGTTAAATTAAGAAAGAATAGTTAGATACTATACAAATATAGGTTGCCCTATAAGTGCTAAATGCTCGATCCTTGGCAGTATTCAAGACCAGGCTGGACAGAGCCTTGGGCGACATGGTCTAGGGTGAGGCATCCCTGCCTATGGCAGGGGCATTGAAACTGAATGATCTTAAGGTCTTTTCCAACACTAACGATTCTATGATTCCATAGATAGTATGCAGGTATGTATGTATTTTTAAATGCAAAATATATATGTAAAATACATACATAAGAGCAGATATATATACACTCCTGTACTATGGCTATGTAAAGGAACTTCCCAGGGATCCTAGGAAATCAAAGAACCTTCAAATAAGACAGTATTCAGGATAAAGAATAAAATAAATTTATATTGAACCAGATAAAAGCATGGGTAATATACAATGTCTTCAAAGTGCTAATATGCATCTCAAAAAAGCATACTCTGATGGATGGTCCACAGATGATCAGATTATCTTAGAAAAGAGAATGTGCAAGGAGAACAAATCATATAAGAAAATATATATGCATGGACAGTCTTCAGAATGTGTTAACAAATTAAAGCGAAAATTTCAATGGGAAAACCTAATTAAGGTTGTATCATGGATTCATGGAATAGTTAGGGTTGGAAAGGACCCTAAGATCATCTAGTTCCAACCACCCTGCCAGGGGCAGGGACACCTCACACTAAACCATGACACCCAAGGCTATGTCCAACCTGGCCTTGAACACCACCAGCAATGGAGCATTCAAAACTTCCCTGGGCAACCCATTCCAGTGCCTCACCACCCTTACAGTAAAGAACTTCTCCTTTAGATCCAACCTAAACTTCCCTGTTTAACTTTGAACCCCTTACCCCTTGTCCTATCACTACAGTCCCTAATTAAGAGTCTCTCCCCAGCATCCCTATAGGCCCCCTTCAGATACCAGAAGGCTGCTATGAGGTCTCCATGCAGCCTTCTCTTCCCCAGGCTGAACAGCCTCAACTTTCTCAGCCTATCTTCATACAGGAGGTGCTCCAGTCCCCTGATCATCCTCGTGACCTTCTTCTGGACTTGTTCCAACACTTCCATATTCTTTTTATGTTGAGGACACCAGAACTTCACACAATACTCCAAGTGAGGTCTCCCAAGAGCAGAGAAGAGAGGCAGGGTCACCTCCTGCCATTGATCAGAATCACATAACATCACCACCTGGGGAATTTTCCTTGTTGTCCACACATCAACAGGTGGAGCTGTTTCTAGATTGGGTACAAGACAGCAACAAACCCAGATGAGCAGAGAAGATGCTCCTTTTTTTTAGGTCACACTGATATCCCATGCCATACTGCTGTTTATGTTAAGTATTGTCTTATGAGCATAAAAAGGAATTGTACCTTAGTATTTGATCTAAAGTGGTGTCTAGATAAAACACCACTTTAGATCAAAGTGTTCTAGTTACCTGCCCTTGCACTGTTAAACCAGGATAAAACACAGGAAGCAATAGGCATAACCCCGGTACTTTAGCCCTATGATGTGTTTCCAAAGCCTCTGATGCTCTTGTTTATATCACAGCTGGTATACCAGAACACCCATACTACCTGACTGCTGTTTAAATATAGGCAGGGGACCCGAACACTCAGCTGAGAGTCAAATGTCATCTTAAGATTCAGCCACATAATTATATTTCTTTAACAAACTACGCAAAACCATGTTTTTGATATGGGATATTCTATGGAAGAATAAACACATGGCATTTCCTCTTTAGCATGAAGATGGATCTGGGCTTGATTAAGACTTGGATGAGAGAGTATGTGGGAATTCTCCATTAAATCATTGCAAAAGTACTTAGCAGACAGAAAACTGAAAATCAAGTGAGTGGAATAGGTGTGGTATATAAGGAAACATACAGCAGCTGAAGTGAAAGGAAAACTACATTGGAGAAGGTATCTATTACCATACCCACTAGAAAATGTCTTGTCACTCAAATAAGCAGAAGTAGAAAACATGATGAGATTAATTTTTTTATTCCACTAACCTTTACAAATAGGGTAGGCATATTAAGATGACTAGCTTTAAACAGACAAGCTGAAAAAAAAATTTAAAGGTGCATCAAATAAATTAGAATCTAATTCTTGTCTATTATCAATCAGCTGTAAAATTTTAATTTATGTTAAAATTACATTTCAAATTACATTTAAAAAGAAATGTAGAATCATAGAATCATAGAATAGTTAGGGTTGGAAAGGACCTTAAGATCATCTAGTTCCAACCCCCCAGCCAGGGGCAGGGACACCTCCCACTAAACCATGCCACCCAAGGCTATGTCCAACCTGGCCCTGAACACCACCAGCAATGGAGCATTCAGTACTTCCCTGGGCAGCCCATGCCAGTGCCTCACCACCCTTACAGTAAAGAATTTCTTCCTCATATCCAATCTTAGCTTCCCCTGTTTAAGTTTGAACCCATTACCCCTTGTCCTCTCACTACAGTCCCTAATGACTCTCTTCCCAGCATCCCTGTAGGCCCCCTTCAGATATTGGAAGTCTGCTAGGAGGTCTTCACGCAGCCTTCTCTTCTCCAGGCTGAGCAGCCCCAACTTTCTCAGCCTATCTTCATAAGAGAGGTGCTCCAGTCCCCTGATCATCCTTGTGGCCCTCTTCTGAACTTGTTCCAACAGTTCCATGTCCTTTTTATGTTGAGGACACCAGAACTGCACACAGTACTCCAAGTGAGGTCTCATGAGAGCAGAGTAGAGGGGCAGGATCACCTCCTTCGACCTGCTGGTCACGCACCTCTTGATGCAGCCCAGGATACGGTTGGCTTTCTAAGATGCAAGCGCACATTGCCAGCTCATGTTCATTTTCCCATTGACCAGTACCCTCAAGCCCTTCTCCGCAGGGCTGCTCTGAATCTCTTCTCTGCCCAACCTGTAGCTGTGTCTGGGATTGCTCTGACCCAGGTGGAGGACCTTGCACTTGGCATGGTTAAACTTCATCAGGCTGGCATCAGCTCACCTCACAAGTATGTCAAGGTCCCTCTGGATGGCATTCCTTCCCTCCAACGTATCAACCGAACCATACAGCTTGGTGTCATCAGCAAACTTGCTGAGGGTGCACTCAATCCCACTGTCCGTGTCACCGACAAAGATGTTGAACAAGACCAGTCCCAACACCGATCCCTGAGGGACACCGCTCATTACTAGTCTCCAGCTGGACATTGAGCCATTGAGCACAACTCTTTGCGTGAGGCCATCCAGCCAGTTCTTTATCCACTGAGTGGTCCACCTTTCAAATTGATGTCTCTCCAACTTAGAGACAAGGATGTCATGTGAGACAGTGTCAAACACTTTGCACAAGTCCAGGTAGATGACATCAACTGCTCTACCCCTGCTCATCAGTTCGGTAGTTCCCTGTCATGGGTTCAGCAGCAACAGTCATCTTTCTCCTTCTTGGTAGCTGGTGCAGTGCTGTGTTTTTGATTTTGGGCCTGGGAACAGTGCTGATAACACCAGTGTTTTCAGTTACTGCTTGGTAATGTTTTGGTCTGACCAAGGACTTTCTGAGTTTCATGCTCTTCCAGGGAGGAGGGGAAGCCGGGAGGAAGCAGAGACAGGACACCTGACCCAAACTGACCAAAGAGGTTATTCCATACCACAGCATGTCATGCCCAGGATGGCAAAACGGAGAGCAGAGACCCGGAAGGGTGGGGGGTGCACTGTGTGGTCGGGCTTGGTATTAGGTGGTGAGAATTGCATTCTTTCCTTGTATTTGCCTTGTCATTATTATTATTAGTGGTAGCAGCAGTGATTTGTGTTATACTTTAGTTACTAAACTGTTCTTATCTCAACCTGTGGGAGTTGCATTCTTTTCGATTCTCCTTCCCATCCCTCTGGGAGCGGGGAGAAGAAAGAGGGGGAAGTGAGTGAGAGAATGGGCTGCATGATTTAGAGAGGCTTAAACCACAACACTCTGTCATAGAAGGCCACCAGATTGATCTGGCAGTATTTCCCCTTAGTGAAGACATGCTGGCTGTCACCAAGAACCTTGTTGTTTTTCATGTGTCTTAGCATGCCTTCCAGCAGAATTTGCCTCAAGATTTTGCCAGACACAGAGGTGAGGCTGGCTTGTCTTTACTTTAAAATCAGAATTAATTAAATTTCTTTTACAAATCAACTGAATGGTATATTGTATGCCTACATCTGACTGATATGATAATTTCACTTACAAATTAACAAAATAAAATTTCCTGGGCATCTACTGTACAGATAGCTTTCTTGAGATATAAATGTTTGAAACTGTTTGATAAATGTATTTCTTCATTTAAAGTGTACCTGTATGTTTTGACCTTTATCTGATTGATGCTTTAATCTTGAATTAAAAACATAAAGGGCAAAATTCTCTCAGGTCAATATCACAGACACAATTTTTATTTCTTTATTCATTTCCACATGCCAAAATATGACTCAACATCACTGTTAAGATCCACTTCTGTTCTCAAAGAGAAAAGTTGTGCCTTTGACTAAAAAATTGTATAGCAAAGAATAAAATATTGGTAACTGATTATTTTTTTTCCTTTAAAATTTTATTTTTAGTACATGTTTTATAATCTGCTTTGTGCAATCAGCTTGAAGCCAGTGAGACTGAATTTACGTACAGTTCACCTTTGTCACCCTTCCCAGTGCTCCATAGGGACTCATGTCTAGTAGCTCCTGAATGTAAAATGTGTAGGTAGCCCTGGGAGCCACACCCACAACCCTCTCCTGTTTGGGTTGAAGGAGCCATGTTCTTTCTCCTCTTCTGGCTTAATGAAGCTTTCTTTCCTTTGACGTGAGACTTTCCACAGAAGCCTGAAGCATCCTTACCCCACCTCTTCCTTCACCTGGTAGTTATGGCATTACATCATAAATGGAAAAATATAGATTTAGATTCCTGAAGCTTAGAGGTTATAAAATACAAACTTACTACTAGTGCATGTTGCTGCAGCCTCTAGAGCACAGTAATTATAGATAAGAAGTAAAAAGAATTAGATGAACCCATTTGCTTGTCTCTCCCACTAGAGACTCGTATGCTACTCATATTTGCAGTACTGCAGTTTTGCTCTGACTCCCAGGCCTTATTAACCAGATTAACAGAGCCAGAGAAAAGCTGTGGAACGGCTCTGGAGGTGTAAATGGGGCCATAATGTAAAAGGGAAGAGAGGGGGGGACAGGGAGGGGTAGGAGGGGAGGGGGCTGGTGGTGATGGAAAGAGCACAGAAGACCCTTACAAGGAGAAGTACCTCCATTCCACCCAACAAAAACAGCAATCTCCTGCTGTGTGCCCAGTGGAAACTGGGGAGGGAAGGAAAGGGAGAAAAGCAAGCTCAGCAGCCTCCTTCCCCCCTCTTCATTAACATCAGGATATTTTTGTGCCCACAGCTGTGTTACCATACTTGCTCTTTCTTGTGCTGAGTCTAAGGAGAGTCATATCTCCTGGGACATGGGGAATTTGTCATGTACAAATAGGAGGTGCATCAAAACCTAAAGCAAAGATTTGGAGAACCACAAAGATTTGGCTACTCAGTTTTGAAACAGAAATGTGAATAAAATGTTACATATCAAACTTTTGGTAAAAGTCCTCGGACTAGATCTCAGTTCTGAGCATTACTCCTTTATACAAATATATCTTTGTAGTTAAAGAGGAAGGACATCTTCCAATAGCCACCTTTATGCCTTCCTTAGTATTCTCCACTCACTCAGAAAGTCCATACTATGTTTTAAGCACTACATCAGTAAAGATGTAGTAAATAGCAGTATTTGCAGCATTAAGCAAAAAAATCCATCTGTGAAAAAGTGTATCAGTATATCTTGGTTTTCAGGACCAGGAGACACAAGCCTTTTTAAGTCGTGAATTCTCAGTCTGTTGTCCTAAATATGCCATCATATTGGCTACAGATCATATATCAGTAGTTTAAATATATAGTTCACTATGGTGAGAAGTAAATTAATAAATATTGTATGTATAATACGATATTTAAAGCTTCATCCACATGTGCACAAGTCATATGCTTGTCAAAGTATGGAGCACTCACACATGCTGATACTATTTGCTAAATTGAAGAACTACGTAATTGTTTTCTTTCAACAAGTACCTGTGTGCAGCTGCCACCAGGCTCCCTTTGTAAATCTTTCTTGGACTATTTATAGCTTACCAGCTTTTAAATTATGCCATACATTTAACAGTACTTTTCATACAGTTGTCAAGACTGTAGGTACTCAGAGAAATGAGTAATCTTTAAGAAAATTCCCCACAAAGCTTAACCATTAAAACAACCGATTAGAAGATTTGAGATATGCAGAAAAAAAAAAAACAATAGAAAAATAGAGTGGAATAAGAAGTATAACCAATTAATATAAATACAAAAAATTCAGATTATTCTCATGGATATATATTCATACACGTGTATATACAGATAGGTATGTATATATGAATGTACATGCATATGTTGTCACTTTATGTGAGTTACATAGTTACTATTCATGCAAAAAAAGCTAAATTAATGGGTTTAGTCATCATTGAGCATTCTTACCTTTAACCATACAGAACCCTTTTAACAGCAAAACATATGTGGAAGAGGGTGAAAACCATTACTACATTGAAACGACCACACTGTGAAAGGAATATGTTGTTTTCTGTATGAGTACATCCTTTGTCTTCCTTCGAACCAACCTTCAGTTCATGCTTGACCCATTTTTGACAGAATTTCGCATCACAGAAATTTAAATGGTTACAGCCCTTAAAGGTATTTTAACTGCAAAATCTGTATCACAAGATATTTCTACACTACTGTAAAAATAAGGAAGAAATTATGTAAACAGTGAAAAGACTAAAGCTTGTCATTTATCTACAAGACTTTTGCCTTATTCAATTTGGCATCTTGTATTTTGAAGAACATTAAGGTTCTGTCAGAGCAAGCAGTAGGCTTGCAACAGCTAGGACCACTTTTATCTTATACATGTAAACATATGAAGATCAATTCATTACACTCAAGTGCTGATGAGAGTTTAAAAATATCTCATTATGCATTTGTCTAGGTCAGTCTTTTATCTTATAGAGAATGCTAAATTCAAGATGTTTCAACTCAAAGCTGTGTACTTCTGAATGTACCCCGTTGTCTGCTTTACGCAAATGCTTTGCCAAGTGCAAGCAACCTGTCAAACAAAGAGCATTACATAGGAATAACTAGGCCTTTCATTTTCTGCTTAGTCATACTGCTTCTGTGTTCTGCGTACCTGCATTCAGTTCAGCCCCCTTCCATTTCAAGTAACTCTCTAAAGCAAATTGGTTCAATTCCAGGTTTTTTGTTAAGAATATTTTAAAATGAGATGTTACTACTTTTAACTGATTATTAAAACAAGAGCAGGCACTGGAGCATTTTATCATCTGTCTTCTATTTACAAATCTTTCAAATTGCATTATCCCTTTCTGAAATAAAAATAGAAAACGTAGATTCTTGATACTAATAAATATTTCACATCACTATTAGCTTAACGTTAACAAAACCTTTCTTTCTTTCTCTTTTTAAATGGATTACTAAACTAAAGTAAAAATGCCTTTGAAGTGGGAATATAATATTCCCTCTTATTAGTTGAATATTTTTAAATATCATGAAGTGACTCAAAAATTAATCCTGTTCACTTCTGTGGTGTTTTAATGTAAGAAGTTGAAGTGTTTAATCCTTGTGAACCATACTGAGCAACTAACCAACGCTTTGTTTGTACTCTGTGCAAATTATAAAATTAGAACTCATATGAACATGGAGCAAGTTCTGGTTTTGCTTAGTAATTGTTCATGAAACTAATAAGAAACATTTAAATAGCCCATCTCCTCCACCCCCTATCTTGAAAGTAAAGAAAAAATTGCCGCATTATAAATTATTTGAAACCATGCTTGTAGTTTTTGCTTCACAAAATTAGGTGTGAATTGACAAAATTTGAATTAAAATGAGTCATTGATCAATCAATCAAGCTTCCTTATAGCTGCCAGTGATATGAAATATGTTTTAACAGGTAAGTAAACAAGATTAGGGAAACACATTGAGGTAAAGACTGAGATCAGAATAGTTGGACTTAATAAGGTATTTCTCTGCAACTTTTCATCCTGGAGGGAAAAAGAGTGAGAGCCGTAATTGCAAATATATTTTGCTGCTGAGGTGACTGTCTCGACAGGGGACGCCTGCAGCACCTGACGGGGGAGGCTCTGCGTCCAGGAGCTTCAACTCGGAGCAGCAACAGGCACCGAGGGAATCTCAAGTCCTCGACAGGGCTTGACCAGGAGCCGGCAGGTCTGCGGACGCGAGCAGCTGACTCAGAGGGGTAGGCACCAGGAGGAGCGTCACCAGCCCTGAGTGGGTAAAAAACTGACCCAGGGAGCGCAGCGAACAAGGGGGGTTCGAGGCAGTTTGCACGAGCAGGCGAGCAGGATGGTGAGCGCTCACTGTATGAGTAGGGTACGGTCGGGGAGCTCTGCCCTGGCTGCCCCGGCAGTGGCCAGTGTAGACACTCAGACAGAGCTGATGAGAGAGGAGGCTGCAGTGCAGAGCTCAGGGTGTAGAGAGCGCCTGCACTGCTCTCCTGAGAGGAGGGTACACAATGGGCAGGGCTGCACTCTGTGCTCCCTGGTGGAGGTCCTCCTGCAGCAGGGGCTGAGCTGCAGGAAGCTGTTACTAGGCCGAAAGGTGTCAGGGAAGCTGAGAGGAAACAGCACTGCTTGCTCCAGGCCCAGACTGTGCAGGGGCCTCAAGCATCTACTGTCACTCATGCAGGAAAGGAGGCCGCTAACCCAGGAAGGTGGGAAACAGTAACAGAAAAAAACAACAAACAAAGGAGGAAGAGGACAATTAAAAGCAAGGGGCTTCCTCCTAAATCTGTTGTTCCTACCCAGAACCGCTTTGCTGTCCTGCAGGGGGCTATTGAGGAACCACACTCCCACCAGGAACAACTGGTTGATGTACTGATAAAGAGGATCACTACTGGTGCTGCCAGGAAAAAGCAGCGGGCCATGGTAGTAGGGGACTCTACTCTGAAAGGAACAGAGGCACCCATCTGTCGACCTGACCCAGGCTCAAGGAAGGTGTGTTGCCTACCAGGGGCTCGGATCAGGGGTGTTGCAGAGAAGCTGCCTGCTCTAGTCGGTCCCACTGACTATTACCCACTTCTAGTGATCCATGTGGGTGCTACTGATATAGATAGCAGTAGCCCAGAGAACATAAGGAAGGACTACAGAGCTCTGGGAGAGGTGGTTAGGGGCTCTGGAGCTCAGATTGTCTTTTCCTCAATTCTCCAGGATACAGGGCAGGACCTTAAAAAGGCTAGGAGGATTGGCCAGGTTAATAAATGGTTAGAAGGGTGGTGCCATAGTCAGAGTTTTCGATACCTTGAACATGGGGCTCAATTTAGTAGGCCAGGTCTACTGGGGGCTGGTGGAGCTGGTCTGACAGCGAAGGGGAAGAGTGGATTTGGTCGGAGGCTTGCCAGACTGGTCAAGGATGCTTTAAACTAGATGTGTTGGGGGAGGGGGGCATCATTCCATCCCAACACACCCAGTCACTTGCCAGCACCTATAATAAACATTCAGAGCAATGTAGAGAAATTGCAGCTACTCCAGCCAGTGAGCCGGCTTCAACTGGAGCTCGGCTCAGATACCTCTATACAAATGCCCGTAGCATGGGGAACAAACAGGAGGAATTGGAGATGTGTGCACGTCCACGGGAGTATGATATCATAGGCATCGCAGAAACATAGTGGGATGTCTCCAATGACTGGTGTGTTGGAATGGAAGGTTACAGCCTCTTTAGGAAAGACAGGCCCAGTAGGCAGGGTGGGGGAGTTGCTATTTATGTTAGGGATAGGCTGGAGAGTATGGAACTCTGTCTGGGGACAGGTGAGCAGTTGGCAGAGAGTTTGTGGGTCAGGGTTAAAGGGAGAAGAGCGATGGGAGACATTATTGTGGGGATCTGTTACAGACCGCCTGACCAAGAGGACTCGGTGGATGAAGCACTCTATAGACAGATAGTAACAGCCTCACGCTCACAGGCCCTTGTTCTCATGGGGGACTCCAACCACCATGATATCTGTTGGAGGGATGCTACGGCCTGGCACAAGCAATCCAGGATGTTCCTCGATTGTGTGGAAGACAACTTTCTTCTGCAAGTAATAGAGGAGCTGACAAGGAGAGGTGCCATGCATGACCTCGTCCATGCCAACAGGAAGGGGCTGGTTGGAAATGTGACGCTCCAGGGCAGCCTTGATTGCAGCGATCATGAGGTGGTCGAATTCGAGATCCTCAGGACAGTGAGAAGAGAGTGCAGCAAGCTCACTGCCCTGGTAGCCTGGGCTGCATCAAAAGGAGCATGACCAGCAGGTCGAGGGAGGTGATCCTGCCCCTCTACTCTGCTCTCATGAGACCTCACTTGGAGTACTGTGTGCAGTTCTGGTGTCCTCAACATAAAAAGGACATGGAAGTGTTGGAACAAGTCCAAAGGAGGGCCACGAGGATGATCAGGGGACTGGAGCACCTCCTGTATGAAGATAGGCTGAGAAAGTTAGGGATGTTCAGCCTGGAGAAGAGAAGGCTGCGTGGAGACCTCCTAGCAGCCTTCCAGTATCTGAAGGGGGTTTATAAGGACCCTGGGGAGGGACTCTTCATTAGGGACTGTAGTGAGAGGACAAGGGGTAATGGGTTCAAACTTAAACAGGGGAAGTTTAGGTTGGATCTAAGGAAGAAGTTCTTTACTGTAAGGGTGGTGAGGCACTGGAATGGGTTACCCAAGGAATTTGTGAATGCTCCATCGCTGGCAGTGTTTAAGGCCAGGTTGGACAGAGCCTTGGGTGGCATGGTTTAGTGTGAGGTGTCCCTGCCCGTGGCAGGGGGTTTGGAACTAGATGATCTTAAGGTCCTTTCCAACCCTAACTATTCTATGATTCTATGATTTTATGACTTCAAGAGAGCAGACATTAGCCTCTTCAGGAATCTGCTAAGTAAGATTCCATGAGATATAGCCCTAGAGAGCAGGGGGGCCCAAGACTCTTGGTTGATATTCAAGGATCACCTGCTGCAAGCTCAGGAGTGATACATCCCTACTAGAAGGAAGTGCTGCAGGAGGGCCAGGAGACCTCCTTGGATGAATAAGGAGCTGCTGAGGAAACTTCAAAGGAAACAAGATGCTTATAAAAGGTGGAAGCAAGGAGAGGCGACCTGGGAAGAATGCAGGGATGTTGTCGAGGAAGCTAGGGACCATGTTAGGAAAGCTAAGGCCCACTTTAGAATTAAACTTGGCTAGCAATGTTAAGGATAATAGGAAGGGATTCTATAGGTGCATTGCAAATAAAAAACAGGATAGGGACAACGTGGCCCATCTCCAGAAGCTATCAGGAGAACTGGCTACCCTGGATTTGGAGAAGGCTGAGGTTCTTAATGACTTCTTTGCCTCAGTCTTCACCGGCTAATGCTCTGGCCATACCACCCAATTCTTGGAAGGCAGACGCAGAGACTGTGAGAATGAAGACTCTAGGCCCGCTGTAGGAGAGGATCTGGTTCAAGACCATCTTAGGAAAAGGAACATATACAAGTCCATGGGACCTGATGGAATCCATCCGCGTGTCTGAAGGAGCTGGCAAATGAAGCTGCTAAGCCACTGTCCATCATATTTGAAAAATCATGGCAGTCAGGTGAAGTTCCCGATGACTGGAAAAAGGGAAATATAACCCCCATTTTCAAGAAGGGGAAAATGGATGAGCCAGGGAACTACAGACCAGTCAGTCTCACCTCTGTGCATGGCAAAATCTTGGAGCAAATTCTCCTGGAAGGCATGCTGAGGCACATGAAAAACAACAAGGAGGTTGGTAACAGCCAGCATGTCTTCACTAAGGGGAAATCCTGCCAGACCAGTCTGGTGGCCTTCTATGATGGGGCTACAGAACTGACGGACAAGGGTAGGGCAGTTAATGTCATCTACCTGGACTTGTGCAAAGCGTTTGACACTGTCTCACATGACATCCTTGTCTCTAAATTGGAGAGACATCAATTTGATAGGTGGACCACTCAGTGGATAAAGAACTGGCTGGATGGCCGCACACAAAGATTAGTGCTCAATGGCTCAATGTCCAGCTGGAGACCAGTAACGAGTGGTGTCCCTCAGGGATCGGTGCTGGGACCAGTCTTGTTCAGCATCTTTGTCGGTGACATGGACAGTGGGATTGAGTGCACCCTCAGCAAGTTTGCCAATGACACCAAGCTGTGTGGTTGGGTTGATACATTGGAGGGAAGGAATGCCATCCAGAGGGACCTTGACATGCTTGTGAGGTGGGCTGATGCCAGCCTGATGAAGTTTAACCATGACAAGTGCAAGGTCCTACAGCTGGGTCGAAGCAATCCCAGGCACAGCTACAGGTTGGGCAGAGAAGAGATTGAGAGCAGCCCTGCAGAGAAGGACTTGGGGGTGTTGGTTGATGATAAAAGGAACATGAGGCGTCAGTGTGTGCTTGCAGCCCAGAAAGCCAAGCGTATCCTGGGCCGCATCAAAAGGAGTTCGACCATCAGGTCGAGGGAGGTGATCCTGCCCCTCTACTCTGCTCTCATGAGACCTCACTTGGAGTACTGTGTGCAGTTCTGGTGTCCTCAACATAAAAAGGGAATGGAACTGTTGGAACAATTGCAGAGGAGGGCCACAAGGATGATCAGGGGACTGGAGAACCTCCCGTATGAAGACAGGCTGAGAAAGTTAAGGCTGTTCAGCCTGGAGAAGAGAAGGCTGCATGAAGAGCTCCTAGCATCCTTCCCGTATCTGAAGGAGGCCTATAGGGATGCTGGGGAGGGACTCTTCATGAGGGACTGTAGTGACTGGACAAGGGGTAGTGGGTTCAAACTTTAGCAGGGGAAGTTTAGATTGGATATGAGGAAGAAATTCTTTACTGTGAGGGTGGTGAGGCACTGGAATGGGTTGCCCAGGGAAGTTGTGAATGCTCCATCGCTGGCAGTGTTCAAGCATGGGCTGGACATAGCCTTGGGTGGCATGGTTTAGTGTGAGGTGTCCCTGCCCCTGGCAGGGGGGTTGGAACTAGATGATCTTAAGGTCCTTTTCAACCCTAAGTATTCTATGATTTTATGATTCTATAGTGGCAGAAAATGTATTTCAGTTTCATGAAGATGTTTTGTGGATCTTATTTTAAAGATGAATTCTACCTCTTGCAAAAGCCATTGGTTAGTCTAGGATTGTAAATTGCAATTGTCTTTAACAAATTGCTCATGAGGAGTTTTACTGAGTCATGTTAGTAGGCATTTTGGCAGACATGCTGGTGACAGCTGAGCAAAGGCTTCTGGTCAGACACAGTCTAAACCTGAAGCTGCTGTACAAATTTCTTAGCCTCTCCTGGGCTGTTGCCATTTAATACATGTGCTCATTTGCCTGTTTGTCAGCATATCTGCCTAAAAACCAAAGTCCTGTTAGAAAAAAGCCCTTATCCCTGAGCTTCGTAATGTGAAGTCTAAGACCTCTTTATTTTTCTCTGGTGATTAAAAGAAGATTATACTTAAAAGGGTGAGACTAACAGTATCACCTTTGTTTATAATTTTTAAAATACTTATCATTAGGAAAAACAAGCAAGAGCTATCTAGTCACTTAAAACAAATGCTGGCACTATTTTTGTGTCCATCCTGTGACTGATACTGCAGATGCAGGACAAAATGTAAAACATATACTGTCTATTCATTAATTTCATAACTTTCTGAGTAAGCTTTGAACTTTGTATGAAATTTGTTCCCATCTATCTTTATTGGACTCCTAAATTCCTTTTAACATGCTAAGATGACAGTGATAGTCATCTGAAAGCATAATTATAATTTAAAAAAAAAAAAGTTTTCTAATCTCCTACACAGTAAATGGAGAGAATAGGCATTTCTGAAGGACAATTGATCCTTTCCTAAGATATGTAAGGCACATTGCCCAATGGAGGTGTTTTTTTGCTTATCTGGAACATTTTTTAACTTTTTCAAACTACTGAAAAACTAATCGAAATCAGTTAGGGCTTGATGAAGCATGAGCATCCTATAATATTTTTTGAAATTCTATTTACGAATCATATACAGCTTATTTGTATTAAATGCAATAAAATTTCAGATCATCTTGAGAGATCCACTGGTGGTGGTTTTGAAGCTATATAACAGAAGCTTATTCTTGAAGTTTGCATTTTGCTGTATGCAACATTGTCATACAACATGAAATTTTCATCAGAGTAATGAAGAAGGTCCAATGGAGAATGCATTTAGCTAATCATATTTCAGGAATTTAATTGCCTATGGGCACATGCAGTCAAAGGGTAAGAGTCAGTAAGCAAATAGTCTTCTGGTGACAGAATGACAGAACTAATTTTAAAAGACAGAAAATTCACCTTCTTACAGGTCAAGAGTAGGTTTTAGAAATATAGAAATTGTGGCATTAGTAGCTTTAAAATAGTATTTATGACATTAAGCCCTGTCCCTGCAGTCCTTTAAACAACAGAACAGAAGAGAAAGATTCAGGAGGCAGTGAGGACACTTTCAGAGGTATTTCACCTGGAGAAGAGGCAAATTTTTTTTCCTTAATCTACATACCATAATTTCTTTTTCAGTGCAGTGCTCAATTGCAGCATGCCTGTCTGCATTTTCTAGTATCTGTAGAAGTATGGCTAATCAGTGTACTCGGAGGGTACAAACATATAGCACAAAGCTTTTTTTTTTTCAGTCAATCATTGTGTCATTCTGTAAGTACTTCAGTGTACTTAGTACAATTTTCATTTAAGCATGGAAAGATGTAGACTTTTATAGCATTAAGACTGAATGAGACTTGAGAAAGAGAATTGCAAAACCTAGCATGAATGCAATAATTTATAATTAAGGAAAGATAATCAAAGCTTGTTTAACCTATTGTCACTGCTGCTAAGTAGGTAATTCAACAAAAGTTGTTTTGTTGCTATTTGTCGTGGTTTAAGCCGTAAATCACGCAGTCGCTCTCTCACTCACTCCCCTCTCTTTCTTCCCCCTGCTCCCGGGTAGATGGGGAGGAGAATCGAAAAGAATGCAACTCCCACAGGTTGAGATAAGAACAGTTTAGTAACTAGAGTATAACACAAATCACTACTGCTACCACCAATAACAATAATGACAAGGCAAATACAAGGGAAGAATACAATAGCTTGCCCCTTCTAATACAAAGCCCGACTACTCACTTCCCCCTCCTTCTTCCCCCCCCACTCCGGGGGGGGGGGGGGGGGGAATTGGGAGAAGAATCAAAAGAATGCAACTCCCACTGGTTGAGATAAGAACAGTCCAGTAACTAAGGTATAACACAAACCACCACTGCCACCACCACCCACAACAATGACCAGGGAAATACAAGGAAAGAGGATACAATTGCTCACCACTCGATGACCGAGCTGTGAACTGAAATCTTCCGGGTTCCTGCCCCCAGTTTTACATCCTGGGCATGACGTGCTGTGGCATGGAATAGCTCTTTGGTCAGTTTGGGTCAGGTGTCCTGTCTCTGCCTCCTCCCGGCTTCCCCGCCCCCCTCCCTGGCAAAGCATGAGGCTCAGAAAGTCCTTGCTCAAGCCAAAACATTCTAAGCCACAACTATAAACATCGGTGTTATCAGCGCTGTTCCCAGACTAAAAATCGAAAACACAGCACTGCACCAGCTACTACGAAGGAGAAAAAATGACTGCTGCTGCTGCTTAACCCATGACACTATTTAAGGGGAGAACTTTTGATTAAAGCAATAGATTGAATTATTAAAGCAATTAAAGCAATATAAGAAAGAAACTCATTTTGGTTTGTAAAACTCTTATTCCATCTTTCAGTCTATTCTGTGTCCATTCTCAGGAAATTAAGGTGAGGTCTCACTGGGTTTTTATTTAGACTTACGGCTCATTAGTCATTATGCTGATAATTCTGCCTGGTCACATCGGTCAGTTTGTGTAAGGATATAACTGGGTGCAGTGCATCACGGAGCTAAAACATCAGACTGAAGAGAATGAAAAATAACCTGCAGCCTGGGGGACTCCCAGAGACATGATTTCAGATGAACCACACTCTGAAAAAAAATTTAAAATAAAAATTGGAGAGCCTGTGATGAATCTGGTTTGTCCTTAGGTGTACAATAAAGAGGACAAGGTAACATTTTTTTTCAGCTACAGCCGGTACCACATTTCTGAAAGCATGTGTAGCAATAACAACATGTCAGATTTCAATCACTCTTACTTCTTTTGATGCAGGGAAACTGGTGTGCTTGGAATGAAGAAACAGGTTGATTCTTTATATAGGAATTTAAGATTCTAAGGTGACCCATGCACAAGGTCATTGAGCTGGTTTGGTTTTAAATAAACTTAGTTTAAATCAATGCAATCCTCCTCTTAGACAAGTTAAACAATTATGTTCTAAGCACACAATTTTGGCTGTTCAACTAGATAGTCAAAACA
The DNA here is from genome assembly GCA_028858755.1 of Ara ararauna. NCBI lineage: Eukaryota > Metazoa > Chordata > Aves > Psittaciformes > Psittacidae > Ara > Ara ararauna. The sequence goes on along the minus strand of CM054376.1, from coordinate 123,398,025 downwards.
AAGCAATGTGAATCTCCCTCATATCTTTTTCATTTAGATTGTAGTAATTAAAAAAAAAAAATGGCTTCACACAAAGGTAAACTATAAGGTTTTTAAAGTGATTTTAATTATACAAAAAACAATTTTGTATGTAAATTTTTGTAAATAGTGGCCCTGTTATAGTAGTAAGTTACTCATACTAGTGAACTAGGTAAGGCTTTGACACAGGCATGAATACTGGCCTGTTGTCATCCATGTGTTTCTGCCCAGGCTGCTGCCAACCCTGCTGCCAGCTCTGAGCAATGCCTAGACATGGTTTGGGTGGTGGCTCAGATTAGTGGGTAGCGTGAAGGAAGCTAACCCATTTCAGGGCAAAATCACAAATTTAACTGTATTGATACAAGCAGTGCCACACAACTTGTCCACAGTGCTGGAGTTATGACCTCTTTTTTTCACTAGTGCAGAACCGAGGTATTCCTGTCTCCTCCCACCTTTCCTCCTCCTCTGGTAACACCAAAGCAATTCCTAAGGTTTGTCTTTGTCTAAATATAATGATGTTACACCATTTAACTACTGCAACTTTATGTTTACTTTCGTATATTTAATAATGTAGTTACGTTAATAGAGCTTTATGCATTAGTATAGTAGTTCAGACCAGGCAATAAACTATAACAAGATAGTGATTTTAATATAAGAGGAATTGTAACCATGATAAAAGCAAAGAGCACTGTATTTCTTTGTGTATATCATTACAGTTAAAGCAGTGCAAGGCACTGTATATATTACACTGAAAAACAACGAGGAGGCAGAGTGGTAAGTCTTGGAAGAGATGTAGAATGATATAAGCACAATAGTTCACAAATAGATGATGCTACTTTCACCCCTTAGACAGTAAATCTTTATCTACCCACATGCATATTTGTATCCAAAACTCCTACATTCTTTTATTCTATTTACTTTTCAGCACCAGACATTGCGGTTTTGTCATCAGACTGGACATACTCATCCTTCAGATTCCATCAGAAGCTTACAAAGTAAATTGTCAATAGACATTCTGCTTCCTTAGTAGCTGTATGGTACAAACAGTATTACTATCCTGACAATAAAATTCATATGCAATTTCACTGAATTCAGATATACCTGAAGGCTCATCTTCGGCGTTTTTTTAGCTGAATATATATCTTCCTGCATAAATGTTGTGACACTTAAGATGCAGAAAATTTAAGAAAAAATCTGCAAAAGAAAATGCCTTTGTACCTATTTAGAAATCTTCTTGGAAAATAAAACTATAGTCATAAAATACTTAAATATCTATATTTGATAGAACCTGAAAACAGCTTTCCATTATATTGCATATATTTTCCCATTCATCTTGTATATCAGAATTCCAGGAATTATTAATGTAAGGAACAAATACATTTTCTGGGGAAAACCCTATGAACTCAGGGTCTTCACATAACATAAAATCCACTATGAGGCTGTAATGGATCAGTATGGAGAGCAGCTGATGGTAAGACTAGCATGACAGAGCTTTTACTTTTCTTGTCTTCATAGGAAGGGTTAATTGTTTTCAAAGACAACTTTCCCATCCCATGGCAGACATCCATGGATCCCTTGGCTGACGCAATATACAGTTTAGGATAACCACCTAGCAGCTTCACTGTCAGTGCTGTGTAGTCCCACTTTGTAACTTCAGTCTGTTAGTGGGATTTCTAAGCTTAGAAAATGGCGGACATTCAGATACTGCAGTGATTCATGTGAGTTTTCCTTTAAAAGATACTACACATATTTGATATATGTAGATATTAAAAACTAATAGGCTACAATTTCATTTACATGTGTGTTCTGTACATATGCATGCGTACATGCCCTATGCATGTATAATGTATGCATGCGTATAAGCTTGGCATGCCTTCAAACTTAGGAAGGAGTGGTGATGTAATCATAGGAAGGATGCAAGCTCAGGAGCATATAGAGAGATGTACGTTTGTAGTTCATTGTACTAATGATGGTAAATTTAGCCACCAAACATGTTAACTTAAAAGGTAGAGCAGTTGATGTCATCTACCTGGACTTGTGCAAAGCGTTTGACACTGTCTCACAGGACATCCTTGTCTCCAAGTTGGAGAGACATCAATTTGATAGGTGGACCACTCAGTGGATAAAGAACTGGCTGGATGGCCGCACACAAAGATTAGTGCTCAATGGCTCAATGTCCAGCTGGAGACCTGTAACAAGTGGTGTCCCTCAGGGATCGGTGTTGGGACCGGTGTTGTTCAACATCTTTATCGGTGACATGGACAGTGGGATTGAGTGCGCCCCCAGCAAGTTTGCCAATGACACCAGCTGTGTTGTTGGGTTGATACATTGGAGGGAAGGAATGCCATCCAGAGGGACCTTGACATGCTTGTGAGGTGGGCTGATGCCAGCCTGATGAAGTTTAACCATGCCAAGTGCAAGGTCCTACAGCTGGGTCAGAGCAACCCCAGACACAGCTACAGGTTGGGCAGAGAAGAGATTGAGAGCAGCCCTGCAGAGAAGGACTTGGGGGTGTTGGTCAATGAAAAAATGAACATGAGGCGGCAGTGTGTGCTTGCAGCCCAGAAAGCCAAGCGTATCCTGGGCTGCATCAAAAGGAGCGTGACCAGCAGGTTGAATGAGGTGATCCTGCCCCTCTACTCTGCTCTCATGAGACCTCACTTGGAGTACTGTGTGCAGTTCTGGTGTCCTCAACATAAAAAGGGAATGGAACTGTTGGAACAATTGCAGAGGAGGGCCACAAGGATGATCAGGGGACGTATGAAGACAGGCTGAGAAAGTTGGGGCTGTTCAGCCTGGAGAAGAGAAGGCTGCTTGGAGACCTCCTTGCATCCTTCCAATATCTGAAGGGGGCCTATAGGGATGCTGGGGAGGGACTCTTCATGAGGGACTGTCGTGAGAGGACAAGGGGTAAGGGGTTCAAACTTAAACAGGGGAAGTTTAGGTTGGATCTAAGGAAGAAGTTCTTTACTGTAAGGGTGGTGAGGCACTGGAATGGGCTGCCCGGGGAAGTAGTGAATGCTCCATTGCTGGCGGTGTTGAAGGCTGGGTTGAACAGAGCCTTGGGTGGCATGGTTTAGTGTGAGATGTCCCTGCCCCTGGCAGGGAGGTTGGAACTAGATGATCTTCAGGTCCTTTCCAACCCTAACTTTTCTGATTCTATGACGATATAAAATAGTATATACTTGTTTTGATAAAAATGAATAACAACATTGTTTCAGAAGTTAAATAAAGAAGTATTAATGAGTCTGTGCCAGCATTGCAGCTCCATATTACTCTGCCAACGGTGTCATAACTTACTGAAGTGTTGTAAGGTTAATACAAAGAAAGTGTGGCTGGAACTGGTTAATTATCATAAGGTTGTTATCTGCTCATGACTTCTAGATAGCTGCATTACCCTTCCAGATAATATTCCTCTGTTGTATTAATCAGGTCCTCACTATTTCACCAGTGTTAATTAAAGCTCAATCTTTACCTGAAGTTTTCAATGAGTACTGAACTTACATGCAAATTACTTCAGATCTTTAAAGAGAGAAACTTGAGTAATTTTCATCAGTATTCATTTCATCTGTGGTAGAATGGCCCCTTCACCTGTTCCTGCAGGAAAAGAAAGGCAATTTCATCATGCATGGGACTCAAAATATATTGAAATTAAATGACAGAATCTGCTCAGTATCTCAGAAGCTGCTCATTGTGGTTTTCATTTTTTTCACACTTCCTGCGATTGTTTAATCATACAGCATTTAAAAAAATGCCCATCATTTTTATTGTAACATCAGAAAAAATTGTGAGGGGGAAGATTTCATATTTTTATTATATTGTCATGACTTATGGAAAAGTTTTATTCTGTGTGTAGACAAATATAGCCAGATAAGAATTCAAGCGATCCATGAACTGCAGTCTAAGGCTTACCAAAAATTGATGGCTTTGCTTGAAAATGAATATGAAATAAATCCACAGATGCATTGACTCACACATATCTATCCACACCACAGACAAATACACGCAGTGAGGTGTCCATCTTCTGGTTTGCTACCTGTGGGTGGGCATGGCTTCTGGGGCACTGGAGATCCCAGCAGCCCTCCAGGAGGCATAGCACAGACAAACGTGCTTGGTCAAGGATGGCTCAACTCAGCACAGTGTTGAAAGGAATGATCCTGCCATCATTACAGCCATAAGATATAGCCTATGATCTGTGGAAAAATATGAATCTGTGTAAAATAAAGCACGTTATCTGATGGGTGACATAAGTAATTGAGTTACTGTTAAAATGTCAAAAAGGCATCATACTGTTAGTCAGAAAAATTATTCTGGTTCCTATGTTTAGACAAGAATGTTTAATCATTAACTGTATTTCTGCATAGTCATCTGTTATTGATGTAAAAAATGACTGCCTTCAGAAGCTGAACAATTCCTCCTTCTATTTGACACCTTTGAATTGCTTTGTTTCTCTGCTTAAAAAGTTAAGAACGAATTCATCAGCATCTGTACATGCATTCTGTATTAATTACCCACTGGTAGTACTTCAGAAGCTACTTCTGTTCATAGTGATACACTGAACAGATTGAATTCCGTATTTTACGTTTGGCAGTTCTATTCCAAAAGCATCTTCATAATCTTCTGTAAGTTCAAGTGATTCCTGAATTTCTGAAGTTTATGAGTTTGGAGAACTTTCAGAACTCTTAATCCACATATTTATCTACATATTCATCTCAAATGTTGTGACGATTCAGATGCAGTTCTTGAAATCTTGATTTCTGGGCTCTGTGATGTTTAAAGAAAAACTTCTGTTGACTCCACTGACAAGAGAAATTCTGACTTGGCAGAATTTGCAGAATATAGCAGGAGACAGGGAATAAAAATATTATTTATATAAGCAATTAATTTTGAATCTTTGAATGTACCTTGTGCTGGTGTTTGAATGAATATGCTTTCTTCCAGCTTCACTGTTTGATTTAGCATATGACCTGCAATACATTATTTCTACGTGTCAGTATATAATATATGTACAAACTTCTTTACATTTCTAATTTAAAACATTCAGTCACATGCAGATATAAAAAAGTTCCGTGATTGTTCCCAAAAGCTATTATGTCTTGTTTGGACAAAAACACAGAAAAGCTTTTCAGTGGCATTCTTCTTTCTATTTTTGTATTGAAATTGCTTGTACATCACTGCTTTATATTTATCCTTATTCCTATCTCATATAATTTCCAAATACATTCCTTTGTGGTTAGGAATAGCATTGCAGTCATCATTTAAGAGCCAACAATGTAGATTTGCCTGTCACAACATTCTTTCTTAATGGGTTTCAGAAGCAATGCAACACAATAAATTAATTATGAGAAGTTACTTTTGGGAGCAGAACCCAAAGTTTCCTAGATAACTCCATTAGCTGGAGCCAGCAATGTGTCTTTGCTAGTATTCAATCAATGCAGACTTCCTTTCATTCTGTTTCCTCTTTTCAATCAGCATAATTGATAAACACTACAGTTTGTAGTTTGATACGCTCCTTCTTTGTTGTGCATCTTGCAGCATCCTTGTGGTTCTTTTAAAGTCCAGAAGCAATTAAAAGCAGAAAAAACTAAAAATATGGGTAGTTCTTTGAATGTTCACAAAAGTTTTGTTAACATTTCGGACACAGTAGTCTGAAAAATCTCTCTTATCTGTGGTTCTTTCTTCTCCCTTCTTCTTTGTGGAGGAAACGATTTGCAGCTTTAGAATCTCACCTGCACTTGCTCATCTAAGAGGGCTAAGCTGCTTCATGGTGTTTGCCAATGTGTTTCTGTAGCTTTCATCTGTAGAAAGTGCCTTGCACCACATAGATGGATTTCTGTATGTCTTTTTGCCTAGCAAGAGCTGAAGTTTAATTTATCAGCCACCAAATATTACCCTACTCTTCAATGCTTACATTTCAGCTACCTGTTTCCTACTTGAACAAGAGAAAATTCTGCCTTTTCCAATCTACCAATAGCAGTGTCTCACATTGGTGGAGTTTACTGTGGTTTTATATAACATGTCTACAGGAAAGAGCATTTATATCATTAAAAAACACAAACTAGAACAAAACAATTAAGGCAAATTATTCTTAAGATTCACCAGATCCTAAGACTTCCTTAAAATTGACAGGTGATTATCAGGTGACAGTGTATTTATGTCTTTCTTGCAATAGAAAGAACATAGATATGCAATTTGGCCTGGAAACTTAACTTTTAAATAGCTGAAATTACATGTAGTCCTCTCTCCTTCTTTGAACAGAAGGTTCAAAGGTATATGATCTATGATCTATGATAAATCCAAAGTGTACTGAAGCAATTGAATCTTGTGTACTAAGCTTGTGTACTAACCTGTGTACTAAGTGTACTAATACACTTGCAGCCGTGAAAAGTACCTATGCATCAGGAGATTAGAAGGGAAAAAAAACCCCCAGGTAGTCACTCCATAAGGTTCAGCAAAGGCTCAGGAATCCATCTAAATAAGAAGTCTTGCAATCCAACAGACTAAAATGACATTGGATCAAGTAATATTTTATAGTTATGGATTGGGTAGACTGATGTAGACTTCTGAACTGTCAAAATAAGTGCAACCAAAGAACAAGGGTTTGGATGTCTGTTTCTCACAGTTCAGTGCAGTTTTATTAGCACTGCAAACTGCATTTTAAACCATCCTAGTTTTGAACAGGTTTTATTGTATGCAATCTCTTTCTCTTTAGTCAGAGGTTGATCCTTAGTAATTAACAGTCATTTTCTCCTAACTAGCACATCAGCTTCATTAACTCAGCTGGAATTAGTACAATCTCTTGGTTACTTAAGCTGGACCTTCTCCTGCTAACACAAAAGTAAAATTAGTTTTATTAACTGGGTTTGTTATATACCAAAAAGAGAAGACAGATTTTCCTTCATCTTACAATTATGCAAGCACAACAGAAGCTTTTGAAAAGATATTAATACTGAGTATTTATCACACAAAAATGCAATACCATAGGTAATGGAAAACAGAAAAGGTGAGTTGATTTCCAGTTTCCAGCAAGGCCTGCAAGGGAAAATGCATGAAGACTGAAGAAGATATCTCAAAAATACCCATTGCAAGTAATGTATGGATTACATTTAAAAATTGGAATTAGAAATTAAAAACGCTTTAAGTGAGAGCTACTAGTTCAGCTTTCTTCAAAAGCAGTATGTAAGGAGTAATGGTGCACATGGTTAAGACAAGTATCAGAACAAACCATCTGGCGACTAGGTGAAAGGAAGAAGACACCCATGTCTTAGCCACTACTGTGTCAGTCTTCATGGTTCAGGCCTATTCACTTCAAGTCACATTTGTTTTTTGGTAGATATTACATTAACCCAAAATTTACTTTTGTCTTTGCATTCTCTTTTTGTTCAACTATTGTATTTCTCACTGACTTTCTTGATATTTTTCAAAGGATTCTAATTATATCCATATATCTTTAGTTTATTTCCTCTTTTTTTCACTGAAGTTGTTTCATCTCATGCCAAATAATGTTTACATTTTACTCTATTTTGGTAGCTATATCATGGAGACAGTTCTGATTCTTTCAAATGGTTCTGAAACTAATCTTCTGATCCTCCTGTCAGCTGGTGTATATGGTCATATTTCCACTGACTTTGACAGGTTATAGCAATTTTTGCAACTGACAGCAGCAGCTTTTCTATGCAGAAACATACCGTTGATTTATAAGAGAATCACGGAGCTTACAAATTGAGTTATCCCTCTGAAACTAATACATTACTCATAACATTAGTGTTATAATTGTAAATCTTTTTTATCTACTTAAAAACAAGTAAGGACAAATAAAATGGCTCACTATAAGGTGTAATTTTCATCTGTTTTTAATGGTACAGAAAGTACTTTCAAAGTAAATATAAATAACTTTTTAGAATACATTGATTTATCTAACTTTTAACAGTAGAATGGGATTAGAATTTTTGTATAGCATGTTTAATAGCTGGATTTTTGCCTAATCTGCTGCAATGTATTATGATCAGATGAACTGATAATAGCAGCTTGCTGTAAATAAGATGAGCATCAGGCCTGAAAAGTATCAGTCTCTGAACTTCTTATTCTGATATCTTCCGTAAACCAGCATATCAAACACCACAAGTTAATCTGTTCATCAAATTAGATGGGTGTACTTAACTGTAGCTGATCCTTTTAATTTTTAAGGAAATTTTTAGTAGCCATGTTAATTACACCAAAAAAACAACAAAAAAAAATTAGAAAAACGAGGCTGAAAAATAGTATCCAGTTTAGAAACAAAAATCAGAATTTCAGTAATATACTATGTCTAACAATGTATATAAACTTTGTCATACTAAACTATGTAGTTATGAGCACATATTGATTTTGTGTGGCAAGGTGTTGGTAGAGTGACAGGGGTGGATTTTGTGAAAAACTCCCAGAAGCTTCCCTACATCTGACAGAGCCAATGGCAGCCATCTCCACCTGGACCCACTGCTGGCCAAGGCTGAGCTCATCAGTGATGGTGGTAGTGTGTCTGCGATAATAGAGTTAAGAAGGGAAGGAAACTATTGCACAGCAGCAACTGGGAGAGAGGAATGAGAAAACGTGAAAGAAACAACCCTGTGAACACTAAGAATGTGAGAGTCCTCCCCTGAGGTGGGAAGAATAACAAAATCAACATGTGATAATCTGTCTGTAACCCCCATTCTTTATTACTGTGTGCTGGACGGGTGAGGGGAAGGTTCTCCAAGTGCTGTCTAAATTCAGTCTCCTAACAAACCATCCTGTTCCCAAGACATGGTTTTGATGCCTTCTCAAATGGCCAACTTGCGTCTCAAACACCAATAATGTGATAGTGCCTCAAAGGCAGACAGCAACCAGCTTACTCATAATTGCACTCACTCTGCTCACATACGGGTAGATCTGTGTTTAGAGCTACATGTGTCGCAAATTTTGTCCTCCTTTCAATCCTCTTCTTCCCCCCTTAATCAGAGGAACACAATGTTCCCCTTTAATCAGAGGAACGTCCCACCATTAATCAGGGGAACACAAGCCAAGTTTTGGCACAAATGTAGACAAAAAAAAAAAAAAAAATCAAAAGGCAGTTGAGATACTGTTTATGTTAACTATCACTAGTTAAAATAGCACCTACCATAAATACATCTCATATCCTATCCAGAATGAGTTATTTTAAGCAAAATCTCTAGTTAAATTGGTATTGAGTTTTACAATGACTGGTAATATACTATGGAATTTAACAAAACCATAGTGAAAGTCCATACTTAAAGCCTGGACATTTGGGTTTAATGATGAGGTAAATAGGCTCTATTCTCTCTAGTTACGAGATATTTGCTGAAGAAAAGAGTAATCTAGATCTTCCTCCTTTTCTTCTAATGGAAGCATTGTAAAGCAAGCTACAAAAGAAAAACTGAGCTTCCTGCATATAAAGAGAAAAATCTTTGTGGGTAATGTTCTAAACCACAATAAATAAAAATATTTCATTGCATTTTTAGTATAAAAGTTCTCACTACGTACATTTGGCTTGACAGCCTGTTTAAATGTACGTGATTTGATATTGTTAGCAAAGATACAAAGGCTAGGTACGGCCAACAGACAAATATTTTCTCTTTCAGCTGTTACATAAGTAGGTCTGTCTTTCCTTTGTGCATCTTTTGAGATAATTAAAATGGTAGGAGGCATTTATCTGGCTCTAATGTTCATGGTTATATACATTATTGCTAATTAATAACATTAAGTGTCTGAGCAATAGAATTGCTCCTCTAGTGCAAAGTAAACAGAACTCTAAAATCACTAAATCAGGGAATTGAACACATCCAGGCAGAATGAAAATAACAAGTAGAAAGCTGCTGTTATTCTGTTGTGAAGAATATATTTTTTTTTTTTTCTGAAAAACAGATTTTTGAGTACTGGGAGCACAAATTTGTAGGACTATGTTGCAATGTAATGGTCTCAGTGGTTGACTTAACATGCTACATTAGTAGGAAGAGAGGAGTATGAGTTGTCTTCAGGGAGGTGGAACTGGGTAGAATAGTCTCAGATGGATTAGAGATTAACTACCAAAATCAGGGCTTTAGGATTAAATCAGATGTTGAAACACAAGGCATTAGTGAGACCTGTACTTACCAATCAAAACAGAAGGAGCCACATATATTAGCTGTAGGCAATGTTTATAGAAATAGACATTTTACAGCAATAATAAAGGTAAAATAACTGAAAAGTGTTAAGTGCTGTAGAAAATCAACCCATTAAAAAGAGCATAATTCATTATTGAAGAGCTAATTTTCATTTTAGTTTTCACTCTAGAATAGAAGAATTATAACAAAACAGTCATCTTCAACCTCAAACTTACCATTTAGCATATTTAGATTTATACAAATGTATCTTTGCAATTTCCTCAGCTTACATATTCATAGGTGCACAGTTAATTTTATGTCTTCTGAGTACAGAAAAATAAAAACCCAAGGTTATTATGAAAACTAGGTCTCTCCTACCTTCAAGATACTTCCACAGATGTTCTATTTTAAATGTTGGCATTGTCAACAAGAGAGTTCTCAGCAAAAAAGCATCAAGTATTCCTGGTGCTTTCACTATTAAATGTCAGGGATATTACCTCAAAGAAACTGATTGTGATTTCTGTGTCAGATTATGGATATCAAAGAGCTGGTGATACAAAATCATGGTACAACAAATACTAGAATAAGCTTAATGTACTTGATTTGTGAAGTTTCAATTAGAACATTGCTTTCAATATTAAGTGGATGTTCTGAGTTATGTTGCAGTTCAGATACACAGATGAAAATTGCTCATTTGAAAACCTAGCTAAAATAACCTAAATTTTTTCTTGCTTTTTTACCTTTTTCTCTAAAATATTTTATTCTCTTCCTCAAGTTCCCCAGCTAGGATATTTTACCAAATATGATCAGAGCTGTATGCTTCAAGTGACTCATCAGCTTCTCTTTTCAAAGTCATCAGTATAACTTTTAAGAGAAAACCTGTGCATTTTAAGAACCAGGTAGTTCAAAAAGATAAAAAGCTTTAAAACCCACGTCAGATGTAATTATTGAACTGCCAGCTCCTTCCACAGAATGTACACTTAGCAGCAATGTAACCAAACCTCTGTCTCTCAAGAACATGTTGATTTTTGTTTTCTGATTTCTGGAGAAATGCATTCTCAAGTTAGGGCATAAGTACCACCTTTTACTTATTGTTAATTGTATATTTATCTATGAGAACCAGTTTCCCACAAAGAATATACAGCTTGGATTGTATCTATCGCTTTGCAGGTACATTACTTGTCTTTCATAAAGAACTCTTGAAGCACACAAAACTTTCTGTGGCTTTCCCTGTGGACCAATGTCTATCACACAGCAACATCTGCTAAGGAATATGCTGCAAACATATCATCATATTTTTCCTCTCTTCCTGGAAATAAATTTGTCTACTTCTGGGAGATGCATCCAACATCTTCACAGTCACTGTGAATACACAATAAACATTTGAAAGTGTCACATTGCAAACAGGCAATTGGCAGGTATTTAGTACAATACCCTGGCTAATATAATAGAAATGGAGACAGTATTGAATATAAATTCTCTATTATTTACATGTACAGAATTTACCAGGAACAACATTAGAGCAGAATTCTTAGAAATTCTATACCTGCTAAATGCAACGTTAGAAGCACAAGTTGTTAATAACTTGGAGGAAAGTCTTTGGTATCTAGAGAATGTCATCACCTTGTAAAATAGAGCAAAAAAAAAAGATTAAAAAGCAAAAGAGTGGAATTAAACTAATCTGGTTCCTTGTCTTGTTTTTTTTTTTTCATATTGAGCAGCCCTCAACACATTTGCAGTAGCGAAAGCTACACTTTCATCTTCTTTAAAGATAGCTTGCATCCCATTCCTTGAACATTCAGTATAGAATTACTCCTCAGAACTCAGTTCCTTTCTCCGGTGTACCAGTTGTGTAATCCCAGTGTCCTCAAGAGAGTTTTTTTGTGGCATGCACGCATTTATGAGAGCAAATGCTTACAACCAAGACAGATTTGTTTGCAACTGTTTTTTGTACTTCAGACAAGCACTTCTCTCCACATACTGAGAATTCACTGTAGACAGGAAAATAACCATTAGGTCGGATTTGGCATTTACAGTGGGCAATTCAGAATTTTGAAACTTGTAATCATCTACAGAATTATTCAAGTCATTAAATGAGCTTGCATTCATCATAGGAGACTGTCATGGGTTCAGCAGCAGCAGTCATTTTTCTCCTTCTTGGTAGCTGGTGTAGCACTGTGTTTTTGATTTTGGGCCTGGGAACAGTGCTGATAACACCAGTGTTTCCGTTACTGCTTAGTGATGTTTTGGTCTGGCCAAGGGCTCTCTGAGTTTCATGCTCTGCCAGGGAGGAGGGGAGTCAGGAGGAAGCAGAGACAGGACACCTGACCCAAACTGACCAAAGAAGTTATTCCATACCACAGCACGTCATGCCCAGGATGGAGAGCAGAGAGCAGAGACCCGGAAGGGTGGGGGTGGACTGCGTGGTCAGGCTTGGTATTAGGTGGTGAGAATTGTATTCTTTCTTTGTATTTGCCTTGTCATTATTATTATTGGTGGTAGCAGTAGTGATTTGTGTTATACTTTAGTTACTAAACTGTTCTTATCCCAACCTGTGGGAGTTGCATTCTTTTTGATTCTCCTTCCCATCCCTCTGGGAGCAGGGGGAAGAAAGAGGGGGAAGTGAGTGAGAGAGAGAGAGTCTGCGTGAGTTAGTCTTAAGCCACGACAGTTCTTTTTGGCGCCCAACGTGGGGCTCGAAGGGTTGAGATAACAACAGGATTAATAGCCACTCGTCACAATGCAATGTGGAGCCAGGAAGCCATGGGAAGTATCAGTGGGATATGGGTCACTGCTCTGCACTCATCAAGGTTCTACCTGGATATGAGAATATATATTTTGCTCACTCCAGCTGGTTTACATATGCAGCCACACTGAGAATATACAAGCACTGGAACTTTAATATAGTTGATCCAGACACTAGGACTGGCCGTGTCTCATTCAGCGCAGCGGAACGTGCAGTGGACCTCTGTGGGAACGTAGCAGGCCCAGGGCTGGGGACAGGTGTGGGCGCCCGGCGGCGGCGGCGGCAGCCCCAGCCCCAGCATCAGCACCAGGGACAGCGCCCGCGCCGCTGCCGCCCGCTCCCGCATCATCTCGCCTCCCCTCACCAGGCTCCTCCTGCAGCCGGGCGCGGCAGTCTCAGCAGGCGCTGCCTTCCGCTCCATGCCCCCGGAGGGCTGCGGGCGGCGGCTGCCTGGCTCCTGGCCTCCTCTGCGCTGAATGAGACACGGCCAGCCTAGTGTCTGGATTAACTATATTAAAGTTCCAGTGCTTGTATATTCTCAGTGTGGCTGCATATGTAAACCAGCTGGAATGAGCAAAATATATATTCTCATATCCAGGTAGAACCTTGATGAGTGCAGAGCAGTGACCCATATCCCACTGATACTTCCCATGGCTTCCTGGCTCCACATTGCATTGTGACGAGTGGCTATTAATCCTGTTGTTATCTCAACCCTTCGAGCCCCACGTTGGGCGCCAAAAAGAACTGTCGTGGCTTAAGACTAACTCACGCAGACTCTCTCTCTCTCACTCACTTCCCCCTCTTTCTTCCCCCCGCTCTCGGAGGGATGGGAAGGAGAATCAAAAAGAATGCAACTCCCACAGGTTGAGATAAGAACAGTTTAGTAACTGAAGTATAACACAAATCACTACTGCTACCACCAATAATAATAATGACAAGGCAAATACAAGGAAAGAATACAATTCTCACCACCTAATACCAAGCCTGACCACGCAGTCCACCCCCACCCTTCCGGGTCTCTGCTCTCTGCTCTCCATCCTGGGCATGACGTGCTGTGGTATGGAATAACTTCTTTGGTCAGTTTGGGTCAGGTGTCCTGTCTCTGCTTCCTCCTGACTCCCCTCCTCCCTGGCAGAGCATGAAACTCAGAAAGCCCTTGGCCAGACCAAAACATCACTAAGCAGTAACGGAAACACTGGTGTTATCAGCACTGTTCCCAGGCCCAAAATCAAAAACACAGTGCTACACCAGCTACCAAGAAGGAGAAAAATGACTGCTGCTGCTGAACCCATGACAGAGACCTAATTATTTTACTGCAATATCTAATACCTGAATTAATACGCTAATGTATATGTGCATCGATTTCAGCATTTGCGAACATCAAAGGAAGACACAAGCCATGAGGTAGAATATTCTTATATAAATCCATATTTTGCATTGCCATTTAACACCTTTACACCTCATAAAGTGGGGAGTAATTAGAAATAACTGTTAACACTCAAAGCACTATAACCAAAATTGTTATATATTTTATAATTCCTGAATATATGTTACTTATTTAAGCTTCTATCTTTAAAACAAAATTAAGCTCAGCCTTATCTGACCAAAGCCTGATCATCTCTCACTAGGTGTTTAAAGAACAATTAATAGTCCAAGAATCAGCTGTCTAAAGACCAGATTGCAGTCTGTGAATTAGGGAGCCAGTTCTGCTCTCCTATGACACACATCTGATCACAGCGTCTATATGTTGGCTGGTAATAAAATGCTAATGACCAGGAGAATGAATTTAACCAAAGCACATCAAAACTGAAAGAGTTCAGTGATACAAAATCTTGCTTGAGAGAGTTTTTAAAACACAGCAAGACAAACTTTACAACATGAACATCTTGTATGTGCTACCTGCTAAATCTGGAAAACTAGCAACAAAAAGATAGAAAATCAGTCAAACTAAGCATGTAATCCTAATATAACAAGATTTACCATGAAAAAGAGACCAACTCAAATATAAGTATAGAGCAAATACTGATAGAGTTATAGCAAAACAATAACCCTAATATAACAGGGTTTACCATGAAAAAGAGACAAACTCAAATGTAAGTATAGAGCAAATACTGATAGAGTTATAACAAAACAATTTGCAATGAGAGATACAGGCAAAATCTGGTAGCACAGAAAAGCAAAATGAATTTTAAAAATCCATTGCTATTTGTAATTATCAGTTCTAAACAAGAAAGACTAGAAAAAATCTTTTACATTCAATTTTGAAGGAAGAAACCACTCTTTCCTCTCCAGAATGACTGAAACAAGAAATGGATATTTTTCTACACTGTTCTATCATGGTTATAGTCTAATTGAAAAGTAATGAATGCAATTTTAAAAAAAAAGAAAGGATCTAAAACCTTGTCATTTTGCCTTTTCCACCTCCACTAACAGCAGTAACCCATTTCAGGGCAGCATAAAGCTTAATAATTTAGGACTGTCTACAGCATAGGAACATTCTGCTCATATGCATCTTTACTCCTGCCATATTCCCTTTCCCATGCTCTGATAGATGAAGTGTTTTATGTGTTGCAATATTGGTTTTGAACTATCAAAACAGAACTGATTTGAAAGAGGGGTCTTTCTCTCAATGGTTCACTTTTGTCCCTGGCCAGAATCAAGAAGTAGCTTTGCACACAGCAATAAGACCTTGTCTTCATGCATAGAAAAACACTCAACCTGCTATTAAACAGAGCTACATCACCTTCAGGAAGCCCCTGGAAGGAATTCTGCCTCATGCAGTATTTCTTCAAAAATTACTGTGCGCTTCCCTTGCCTGTATGGCATGTCCCTCCCAGTGACAGCATGTCTTGCTGCCCCACTTAAGGAAGTTATTGTGCTAACATATATACCTGTATGATAAGATGTGTACTAAAAAATACAGGGCTGTGCCAAACAAGTTGTAAAATGAGAAAAATACAAAAAACTAAGCATATAAATTGATCAGTCATTTCTTTTTTTTCCTGGACTTTCACTCATTTTTTGAATAACGTTTGTGTTTAAACTGTAATAATCAAGAATTTGTCACTAAAAGCCTAAAACTTCATGATTGGAGAATATTAAACATGAAAATATTTCAGCAAACTGTTAACTATGCAATTGAGAAGAACCAAGATTTAAAAAAATAGGTCCTAATATATGTAAAAAAAGCCCCACCAGCAGCAACGCCCAACAACGAAAATCTAAAGCAAAAGTATCCTTTTGAGAGCTACACATTTCCAAAGAACCACTCAAAATACAAGTGGTAAGAAGCAGTGTTAGTATGGAAAAAGAGTTCACAGCCAAGGTAGATAGGATAAAAATCACATTAGATGATCATCCACAAACTGACAGGGCTACTCACGAGAAGACTGCAATGTGGTCCCTCAGCTGATTAAGGAATGCTTCGCATACATTCTCCTTTATGTAGAAGCTATTACATTTCATTGCAGCATATGGCAGAGTACAACATATGGAAATTCAGTCAGGTGAATAAATGTTAAAGAGGGATAGCACATGCGTGGTGGCATTGTGAATGCACATATATATAATATATATATAAAAAAATCTGTATACAGAGATAAATATACATACAACATATATATATTTATATAATTACAATATATATTATATAATATATTATAATATATATTATAATGTATATTATATAGATATTAATATAAATTATAATATACAATATACATTATATCTGTATTGTGTGTGTATGTATATACTCAATATATATACACATATATCTGTATAAAAGGGATCATTTTGCGTTGCTTGCTGTTCATGCAAACCAGTACACTGGCAAGTTAACACTGCTCTTAAATCTGATGGATTATTTTTTTTACATCTGCCAAGTCCCACTTTCTTGTGGCACTCAGCTCAGGCCATTGGATTATCACTGCTCTGAAGATGTTGATATAAAGTTGTTTGATTGGGATATCTTGCTTTCCTTCCTTCCTCTCCCATCTTTTCTCTCTGCTGTCTCCCTCTTCCTCTCCACTGATAGAAGCTGTTTTTCCTACACTAGTCTTGTACAGAGTCCCTACCCTCACACTCACATGAACACTAAAGATTTGAGGCATTTTGAGCAGAAATATTTTAGTGAATGCCTAACACATGTAATATTACCATAGAATCATGGAATCATAGAATCATAGAATAGTTAGGGTTGGAAAGGGCCTTAAGATCATCTAGTTCCAACCCCACTGCCACGGGCAGGGACACCTCACACTAAACCATGCCACCCAATGCTCTGTCCAATCCAGCCTTGAACACTGCCAGCGATGGAACATTCACAACTTCCCTGGGCAACCCATTCCAGTGCCTCACCACCATCACAGTAAAGAATTTCTTCCTTATATCCAATCTAAACTTCCCCTGTTTAAGTTTGAACCCATGACCCCTTGTCCTCTCACTACAGTCCCTAATGAAGAGTCCCTCCCCAGCATCCCTATAGGCCCCCTTCAGATACTGGAAGGCTGCTATGAGGTCTCCACGCAGCCTTCTCTTCTCCAGGCTCACTTTAAAGAATTTCATTTTTAAAGTGAACTGGTTAGATATCTTGCAGATCTTCCCTGCTCAGTCACTGCCCAAATGAAATTGGAGTTTATTTTAAAATCACATTTGCAAATACTGAAGTCTCCACAGCCAAAAGCTGCTGATGATTGAATACCTGTGGATATGAATTTTATTGATGAAAATAGCAGCATTTTAATTTATAGCATTAAGAATGTTTACTAAGAGATGTGATACAAAATGTATTTGGGTCCAGTTTTTGCAGCTGTCCTTATTGAAACGGAGCTTTTGCATACTGCTGCAAAACCCCAGTTAGCAGAACCCTGTGTAAGGTAAAAGTTCTTTTCTCTGCAGCAGCATTCTCTGTGGAGGGCAGTGTAACGCATAAATATATTATTCATATTATGATAGTGTTGAATAGCCAGAAGTCCATCCACAGCCAATAGCATTTCAGTTCCTCCTGAAGGGTGGAGCTCACATGAAGGGTGAAATATGGGAAAATGGCATAACATAGCATATAAGCAAAATGTCAGTAGTGTCAAATGGAATGTATTTTCTTTATTCCCATATTTCTCCAATTCTTTAAATACAGTTTTAGCAAGAAAACTAAGAAAAATAGGAAGAATCAGAATGTAAGGAAAAAAAAAATTGAAAAAGAACAAGTTTGATAACTTCAACATGGAAAAATTTAGCATAAAATAATCAGATTATATATATCCTAACAAACCAAGAAAATGTGCTTCTGGACTGATTTTGGCCCTGAAAAATATGTCCCTGGTTCATCCAAACATACAAAGTTTTGAGCAATAGAAATCATCCCATGATGAGAAACTTAAGTAATAGAGGATAGAACAGAGGGAAGAAATTGAGGGAATGAGGGACAGGAGACAGGGAAAGGACAGGAAAGGGGAAGGAAGCAATGAAAAAAGGATAGGAGGAACTTAACAAGAGCAGGGGATGGAAACAGATAGCCAAGTAGGGATTACTGATCCTGGTAAATATTCCTTTTAGATTTTACTTCTTTGGTAGCAAACCATCTACATGGGACAAATCTTGACCAGATTCTTTAGTCATAAAACTATCCATAGCTTGCACATATTTTTCCTGTGTAAGAATTACAAGAACAAGATTTTAAAGCCTATTTCAACAGCCCAACCTATTCATTTCATTTTGGAGGTAAGTCAGTTCGGAAGATTGAGCACTGTATGTAGGGATTACCTCATCCATGTTGACAAACAGCCAGCACTGTTGGTAAGAAACCACTTAATGACTGCTAAATATTTTTAAGATGGGGAAGGAGAGTAACCTTAAAACGGAAACAAGCAATTCCTTTTCTATATTGGCAGCACACAAATGCTTTTGTTTGAATTTTGGCTATGACATTTGTGGCTCAAAAGGAGAAATTGTTGTTGCTGGGTCCATACTAAAGAAATGAGGGGAAAAAATATCCAGCATTTATCAGTTATTTCTGTACACATCTGGTTTTCCACAAGCATTCTAAGAGCTCTTTTTCAGGATCAGGGGAAAATATGTACACACAGCAGGCACCAGTATGACTGCCACACATATTTATAGGAAAGCTCTTTTTGAATAGATGAAGCAATAGCACAGTTAGCAAGGACTTTACCATATCTAAAATTGTGAAATAAGAACTCAGGTTCTGTGACGGCTTCTTACTGCCCTCTCTTCAGAATTCTCATCTTTCATCTATTTTGGTCTACAAATTAGTTAGATCACAAGTAATCCAGTTATGTCAAAAAAACAAAAAAAAGAAACAAAAAAAAAGATCATGGTGTATTGGTAATTGGGGAATGGGAAGAAATGAGGCAGCTACAGCCCAAGAGAACATTTATTTGCCTTCAAATCTCTGATGGATTGCATTGGAGTCGAGGTAGCCTCCAAAGAGTGATTGCTCCTGGCTTTCTGAAGCTGGCTTATCAGCTTCGCCTGGTTGGATTCTGGCCAACCATCTGTCAACAGAGCTTGCATTGTTTAGCCTATCAAAACAAAAGCTGAGAGGGAATACAGTGACTCTGTATATAAATACTTTGAGGATAAACAAGGCAGATGAATAAGAGCTATTTAATCTAAGGGACAATGCTGACATAAAATCAAATAGAAACAAACTGGACATGAATAAATTTTGGTTAAAATTTAGAAGGACTCTCATAAAAGTACAGTTCCGCTAGAGCATCCCTGCAGCTGTTACAGGAGTTAAAACAAATTCAGGATTTTCAGACTTGAAGTTCACTCCATTTATGAAGAGAAATTTATTATATTGTTTCCAAAGACAAAGTAAAATGCAGGCACTTCCTTCTAGTCTGCTTCTTCAATAAAATTGGTTACAACTGCAAGCTTGACAGAATAATGATGCCTCTGTACCAAAATATTCACCACTGATCACTACTTCCATTCATATTGCCACAAAACACTTGGCTTTTCAAAGCCCAATGGATGTTAGTTTTGTAACACAACTGATTGGATGCACTTCTGAACATCTGAAACCTTCAAACTTTGCACAATCTATTTGTTTTAACACAAATTCTGGGGAGCAGCTGAAGCAAAATAAAATTGCTTCGGTGGCAAGTGTAAGTTGTGATAGATAAGTGGCATTCCAGCTCTCTTTGCACAATCGATGCTGCCACAGGTAGCTAAATATCACCTTTAATGCAAATCCTGTGGTATTTTATAGGAACTTCTATGACATATGACTGAGAAATATGTGCAACATGATCCAAAATACTGACTATGAGGGACTGGAGGGAATATGTACATTCCATTAACTTTCTAAGTAAATCCTAACTCAACTGCATGAAACCTTGATCTAACTCAGTAGGTAAATCCATGCTTGGACAAATCTGTAATTAAGACAGAATTCCAGTACTATCTTCACAGAAGTTGGTTTCAGCAAGGCTGCTGGCAGACTCACGTTGCAGAACTGACTGAATGCATCTATTAGTTTTGTGCTGCAACAGTACTGCTGCTGTGGTAAAATTTGCTGCTGATTCTAGGATTTGTCAGGCACAATTTGCCCTTAGTGAAGTGCAATTAGTGATGAACATCTGAAACAGTTCAAAGATTTGGGGTGCTATGATATAGCCAAAGAAGGTACATTTATGTCCAGAGAGGGGCTGAGGAAGTCAGATGTACATAATTAACTTATTTGAGATAAGTTTGTGTGATTATGCATATAGAAATCTTTTCCATGCATTAGCTGCATATGAGAAATTCTTTCATATCTTTTTTATTTACTCAGTATGGAGGTATGAAAGAACTGAAGACTTGCAGCTTTCATGAAATTGAAAACTAAATTGTTCTTCATTTGTTTAAACACTGTTCTATACCAATCTTTTGCAATCTCTTGTTCTGATTCTGAAAAGACAGTTCTGTAGAAAAACCTTGCAACTGACTAGATTTCTTCTCTTATTTTACTTACTGTGACAGTCCTCTAGTAAATTTACATTTCATGTACACATAACACTCTTGAAGGAGATAGCAACCACCAGTTAGATATTGATGCAGACTGCACTGAATGTAGAAAAAAAAAGATGGCCAGCATTTCTTAGGTCAACCTTACCTCTTAACAGAAAACGGTAATGGCTCTTCAGAATTTAGGTTTAAGCCAGTATCAGATATACACTAGAAAAGTCTTCATCTGCTGTACTACTAGTAACTACTTTTTCAGCTAGTTGGCAAAAGTTACATTGCCAACACCATTTAGAACTGCTAGAATAAAAAAGATGAATTAAAGTTTGACCAGAATATTTTCAGATATGAGTAACTCAATCCAGCATGAGTGTTTCTTATCACACTTTAAATATTATCTTCATTGGTGAGTTATGAAAATGCTCTAATTAAGCATGGTGGACCTATAGGAGCTAAGAGTTGGAAGCTAGATTCAGTGATGACTTCATACTTGAACATAAGAGAACTTGAATCTACCTATAGGTTTCCCATTTGGAAGTGCAAGGGAAATCACTTTTTGCTGTGTTAATTCAGATGTAGCTATTTGAACTCATTATTAAAAGTTAACATATCAGATAGAAAACAGGTCCTTAATGGAGCTAAAGGTGCTGTGTGGAGTCAGTTGAAAACATCTGACATTTCAAAGTGACTGATGAAAAGGTCAAAATAATCTTTAGCACTGTCATGTGAATCCCACTTTTACCTATCTGTGAATCTCACAAAAATGCTCTTATTTTCCTGCGGTGGTAAGGTGCTGCTGACAGTCCAACCTTTGCAGAACATGCTCATTGTTAATGAATAGTAATTTTTTTGCTTGCACAGTTATTATGGAATGGAAAAAAAATGCAGACACTGCATAAAGTGTAGTAAATGTCTTTGCTTTTTTTTTCCCAGAAATTTTGTATTATAAAATAATCCAGACACAGCAGTGAGAACATGTGACTCTCACTAAAGATGTTTACCAACACCACTCTCAGGGACCTGGGGGGCCTGGGGCTCCCTCACCCTGCCAACGGCTCAGGACCTCATGTCAGACCCTTGGGGCTCCACCTACCCTGCCTACAGCCCAGAGCCCCATGTCATGCCCCCAGAGACATCAGCCCTTGCCCCAGAGATGCCACAGCAGGCCCAGTTCTCCATCTCCCAATAGCCCTGCCTTGCTGTAGATCCTACCAAGCTGGGCCAACCCACAGGCCCATGTTCCAGCTGGCCTCATGCCCACCGTCACCCCCATAGTCTTGCTCAGCCATCCCAGGGACATGTCTGCCTCTGTCTTGATGTCCTGGCCAGACCTTGGACCCAGCCTATCACCATGATACTGTCTTATGTTATGGGACCTTGGTTGGACCTGGCCATGATCTGGGTCTTCTCCCTCACTTAGCTGTGCAGTTGAGCCCTGGCTTTGAGCCTGGATGGCACAGGGACTCCTGGGGTTCCTGCTCCCCGTCCACGCTCTGGCTGCTTGCTGACAGCCATGTCCTCTCCCTAGCCAAAGCTATGTAATAAAATCCGTAAAATTTGCTGCTTGGCAGCTCCTTTTCAACAGAAGAGATATTTTACATGGTCATTAAATAGTTAAGATAGTTTTCGTTCTACATTCAGTTTATACCATATGTACAAGCTATATACACACAGGAAACTGGAAGGGACAAATGCTGTTGCTCAGCAACAAGAAACTGGCAAAAGCTCAAATACTCCACATTTTCAGCAGACAATGGCTCTCGGAGTTCAGCAATCAATAGCATTTGATGCAAAGGAACTGCCCGGTTTATCACACTTGCCATCTAATAACACCTCAAGTGTATTTGTGGCTGACATACATAAAAAACATATCTGAACTCCAGCTGTTCGAATAATCTATTGAAAATCTCACCCTTTTTTTTTTTGAAAGGCAGTTACAACAAATGAGTTTGTTATTTGTAGGTATTCAGTGAATAATTTATGGAAACAAATGCTACCCTATAGGTTATTCAAGAGATTCAGTTTAACTGTTCACATGCCAGGCTATTTAAAGATGATTCAAGTCCATCATAAAATGAAAATCTGAATTATATTTCCTTCTTTGTTGAACAGCCTCTTCCTTCAGAGCTCTTTATATATCACCTTGGTTTTATGCATACACAAATAAGCCCCACATTCTGTTTCTTCTGCCTCAGATGTCCTTTTCCTGTTTCTCCATTTCCATTCAGGTTTTTTCACTTCAAGTTGTCTCTTGGTGTTTCCATAATTTCTTCTCTCCCCATAGGGACAACTGGCATCTGCTTAGAAGCAGAATTTGTATTATCCCACCCGCATATACAGCAAGTTGTTCCTTTGAGGCATCAAGCTTCTCACTTGGCACCTGACAGAGGCTGGCATGGCCCCACAAGCAGCGGCAGAAGTGGAGCTAGGACCTGCGAGTCCTCAAGAAGGAGAGAAGGTAGCAGTACCAGCTGACAGGAGCCATGGAGCTTGGAAAGGTTCTGCTGCAGGCACCAGAATACAGCACAGAATCTGAATTTCCTGGTGTTGAAGTACTATGGTGATGAGAATTTCTTTACAAATGAGGTTTATTGTCCTTCATTTTACTAATAAAAACTGAGGTATCACCTGCTTAATGCTTGTCATTCAGATACCACTGGAGTCAATCATGGGAGAGAGGGAGAGCCATTACTAGAAATCACACTATCAGTGTCTTTCACCAGGATGACACAGTGTCTGACACTACATATTTTCTCCATGAAATACAGAAGGATCCTAAACAGTTAACTCAGACCAGATGCCTAAATTTAAGAAAGTGAATGTTGGATGAGATTGATCCCCTCCAATATTCAAAATTGCACCAACAGTCCGTAGGGTTTGATTATTTTTTTCCTTGCTATCAGAATAGCAGCTATGGAAAAAGATATTAGACATGGGGCTAAGAATTCTTTTCAGCATCCTCCTGGAAATCTATAGTGATGGAGAAAAAGCTTTCATTAAATGTTGCAGTGGTTAAATATAGGTTCCTCATCCGACCTGAGACATGCTGAGATTGACAATATGTGTTTATGTTTAAATGTGTTGGTATATGTTTAATTTCATTTCACCCAAGAATAGTGAAAAAAAGTTACGTCAATGAAAGAAGAAACACAGGAGAGGAGATTGGCCTTGTGAGGATTATATTTTACCATTGTGTGTAGAATGGCCTCAGCAAACACGTTAATATTTAAAAGCCTCTGTGTTCCCCTTATCTCTAAAATGTAAGATTTCCAAGCCATTCAACTTTTGGTTATTAAAGTATCAATATTAGTAATATTATTATCCTATTAAAAAAATTATATGTGGTCTTATGTCAAGCACATTTTGGTATGTGGATATACAGACTGCCTAAGATAAAATAATACCTTTTAGATTTTCCTACCTGCATTTGTCTGGAAAGTGCAAATTACATGAAGGATACGATTTAAATTAGAGCTTCTCATGTCTTCATTCTTCCTAAGGTTAAACAAAAGTCTTGTTTATTTGCTTTAATAATGAAAAAAATCCAAACCCGTATGCAAGACTCAGGGAACTTTTTGCTTCCTTTCACTGAAACAAAATTATATGTGTCTTGAAAAAACATTGTTTCCCTCATGTGTCTTGACATTTTACCTATATCACTGAAGGTGTAACCTCAAAGAGGGTAGGTCACAAAAAACAGCTATAAAAAAAACCAACCCTTTGAGTTTTTTTTTATTTGTTTTCTGGATTGTGTGCCTTTAAGGGCTTTCTAAGTCATATTTGCTAGTTTTTATCTGCTTCTATAAGGACAGGATGCTTAATAAGGAAGACACAGAAAACGCGGCTGAAATTCTTTCTTAACTACATAAATGCAGGAGATGGTTCTAGAAAAACAGTGTGATTAAACCAGGAGATTTGGCAAAGGTATGATTTAGGGAAAGCACTCAAACATGTCCTTCAAGTAATCCTGTCTTTAGGTTTCAATGACACATTTAAAGTTGAGCATGATTTGAATCAGGATGAATTACTGAATAAAGTCAAACTGAAATCAAAAAAGAAACTTACAAAGCAAAATCCTGGCTTCTCTTAGAGCAACACAATATTCTTACTGATACTGAGTTTTCTTCTGCAATTGATATATTTTTATTAATTTTTAAATAACACATTCTATTTATAAAGATTTAACAGAATGTGGGTTTTTTTCTGCAATGTAGCTCCTATATTTTATCTGTTAATACTACCATTTGTATTTTCATATTAAATACTATGCATTACATGAGAATACCTTTTAATGTATTTTTAGTTTATGGAAGTTATTTTGAAGATTTAGAAATTGAAATGGTACATTTTATTGTCTAGTTTTATCTATTCTTATCTACTTTGTTTTTATGGCACTGTCATGGGTTCAGCAGCAGCAGTCATTTTTTCTCCTTCTTGGTAGCTGGTGTAGCACTGTGTTTTTGATTTTCAGCCTGGGAACAGTGCTGATAACACCAGTGTTTCTGTTACTGCTTAGTGATGTTTTGGTCTGGCCAAGGATTTTCTGAGTTTCATGCTCTGCCAGGGAGGAGGGGGAGCCGGGAGGAGGCAGAGACAGGACACCTGACCCAAACTGACCAAGGAGCTATTCCATGCCACAGCACGTCATGCCCAGGATGTAAAACTGGGGGGGCAGGAACCCGGAAGAGTTCAGTTCACAGCTCGGTCATCGAGTGGTGAGCAATTGTATCCTCTTTCCTTGTATTTCCCTGATCATTTTTGTGGGTGGTGGTGGCAGTGGTGGTTTATGTTATACCTTGGCTGCTGAATTGTTCTTGTCTCGGCTAGTGGGAGTTGCATTCTTTTGATTCTCCTCCTAATTTTTCCCCCCCCCTCGGAGTGGGGGGAAAGAAGGAGGGGAAGTGAGTAGTCGGGCTTTGTATTAGAAGGGGTGAGCTATTGTATCCTTCCCTTGTATTTGCCTTGTCATTATTGTTATTGGTGGTAGCAGTAGTGATTTGTGTTATACTTTAGTTACTAAACTGTTCTTATCTCAACCTGTGGGAGTCGCATTCTTTTCGATTCTCCTTCCCATCCCTCCGGGAGTGGGGGGCAAGATAGAGGGGGGAGTGGGTGAGCAAAACTGTGTGGCTGACTGGACTTAAACCACGACAGTTCTTTTTGGCGCCCAACGTGGGGCACGAAGGGTTGAGATAACGACAGGATTAATAACCACTCGTCACAATGCTGATTTATTGGCTCTCAAAGTTGTTGTTCTGGTTCTCACGGGTTCAGCATATGACACTTTACTTACAGCCGGTGTTTCCTATCTTAACATTTCTCAGACATGGGCTTTTGGTTAAGGCTCTTGTTATATTGTACTCTATTGCACTGATTTTTAATACAGTAGACTCAATGATCATGAAACTGATCCGGTTTTTGTTCCCGATGTGGTCACCAACTCTATACTTTGGGAGGTATATAATAGAAGTGTTTAGCAATTACACATCTTTTTTCACCTCCTTGGGTGGTCAACCTGTGAGAGAGACATTCTTTTATGCTCCCAGCCCCCCCACCAGACCGTTTACAGCATCGTTTGAGAATTTTGAAGGTTTTGAATGGCCTTTAGATACCCTTGAGACCTGCCTGTTGATTGTGATGGGGATTGTTGTGTTGGTGCGCATACCGAGTGTGTTTTTCTCACGACTTTTTCGTCTGGTCCCGAGAGTTAAGCAGAGTGGGGTGTGGGCCTTGTCTGGGGTTAGTCTGCAGTCTAGAATGACTAAGAGATTTTCTCCAAGCCTGGACAGTCATGAGTGGCAGGGTGTGTGGGACAGTATGGGCAAGCATCTAGGCCAGTGGGCCCCTCCAGTGTTTTGGAACTTCACTAATGAACAAATGCAGAATCCAGAAAAATTAGTAAAACACTTAAAGGAGGTGTGTTGTCATTCTGGTCACACCAGAGATGGACAAATCACGGCAACATGCTGGGGCTTGGCCTATGCTTACAGAGCCTTATTCAACACCGTCCAGCACCTTCAAAAGGAAAAAAATGTCCCTGGATCTGAGGGTGGAATAATGGACAGCGCAACTGCTCCAGCTCTAAGCACAGCAGCTACACCACCCCCAGAGACAAGTACAGCAGCTACTCAAACTTCAACAGTAATGGACAGCGCAACTGCTCCAGCTCTAAGCACAGCAGCTACACCACCCCCAGGGACAAGTACAGCAGCTACTCAAACTTCAACAGTAATGGACAGCGCAGCTACTCCAGTTCCAAGCACAGCAGCTACACCACCCCCAGGGACAAGTACAGCAGCTACTCAAACTCCAGTGACAAGTACAGCAGCTACCCAAACCACAGTGATAATCACCGCAGCTAAACCAGAGGACCAACTCGTACCAATATCAGTTGCCCCTGTACGCAGGAGGAAAAGCAAAAAAGAGACAATGGACTTACCACCTGGGACAGCATCTGATCAGGAGTTATTATCACATGACGAAGAAGAAGAAGAAGAGGTGACTTCCCGATCTCGGACCTCAACCGAGCTCCGGAATATGCGAAAAGACTTTACCCGTCAGCCAGGGGAGCACATCATCACCTGGTTGCTCCGATGCTGGGACAATGGGGCCGACGGTCATGAACTAGAAGGCAGTGAAGCCAAACAGCTGGGATCACTTGCTAGGGAAGGGAGAATTGACAAAGCAATTGCAAGAGAGAAAAAGTCCCTCAGCCTTTGGAAGCGGCTCTTGGCAGCTATGAAAGATAGGTTTCCATACAAGGACGATGTTATGAGTCGTTCGGCCAAGTGGACTACCCTGGAAAAGGGCATCCAGTCTCTGAGGGAATCAGCCGTTGTAGAGATGATCTACAATATCAAGCCGAATAATGGGAATATACCCATAGATCCAGATGAAGTTGAATGTACACGACCTATGTGGCGGAAATTTACACGGAATGCACCCTCATCATATGCCCACTCATTAGCAACAGTAACCTGGAATGACGTAGTACCACCAACAGTGGATGAAGTGATTCATAAACTCAGAGAGTTCGAAGACAATCTCACCCCTTCCATCATCTCAGCTGTGGAAAAGCTGTCCCAGGACCTCAAACAATTGAGAGACGATTTATCCAGCTCCTCACGTGTACCAACACACGTCTCAGCTATTAACAAAAGGCATCCTACTGTTCAAGAGAGAAGATATAGAAGGTATACGCCACAGGGCACCCTATGGTTTTACCTGCTGGATCACGGGGAAGATATGACAAAGTGGGATGGAAAGCCTACTTCAGTTTTGGAGGAATGGGTGCGTGAATTGAAGAGGAGAATAAAGGTCAAGGCTGATCACCCCATGAAGGCTGCAGCTTCAGTCTCTGGTGAGCAGGCTCCCAGATGGAGCGGAAGAGATGATTTTACTTCAGCTCCTGTGATAAGGAATAATTCCTGTCAACAAGACATGAATGACCAATGTGATGACTATTAGAGGGGCCCCGCCTCCAGCCAGGTGGAGGTAGGGGACAATCGGATTTACTGGACTGTGTGGATCAAGTGGCCTGGCACAGCAGTCCCACAGAAGTATAAGGCTCTAGTAGATACCGGTGCACAGTGTACCCTGATGCCATCAAGCTGTCGAGGGGTGGAACCCATTTATATTTCTGGAGTGACAGGAGGGTCCCAAGAGTTGACTGTACTGGAGGCTGAAATCAGCCTGACTGGGAGGGAATGGCAAAAACACCCCATTGTGACTGGTCCAAAGGCTCCATGCATCCTTGGCATAGACTACCTCAGGAGAGGGTACTTCAAAGACCCAAAAGGGTATCGATGGGCATTTGGTATTGCTGCTTTGGAGACAGAGGAAATTGAGCAGCTGTCCACCTTGCCTGGTCTCTCAGAGGATCCTTCTGTTGTGGGGTTGCTGAAGGTCGAAGAACAGCAAGTGCCAATCGCGACCACAACAGTGCACCGGCGGCAATATCGCACCAACCGAGACTCCCTGATTCCCATCCATAAGCTGATCTGTAGATTGGAGAGTCAAGGAGTAATCAGTAGGACCCACTCACCCTTTAACAGCCCCATATGGCCAGTGCGAAAGTCTAACGGAGAGTGGAGACTAACAGTAGACTATCGGGGCCTGAATGAAGTTACACCACCCTTGAGTGCTGCTGTACCGGACATGCTAGAACTTCAGTATGAACTGGAGTCAAAGGCAGCCAAGTGGTATGCCACGATCGATATTGCCAATGCATTTTTCTCAATTCCTTTGGCAGCAGAGTGCAGGCCACAGTTTGCTTTTACTTGGAGGGGCATCTAGTACACTTGGAACCGACTGCCCCAGGGGTGGAAGCACAGCCCGACCATCTGCCATGGACTGATCCAGACTGCACTGGAACAGGGGCAAGCTCCAGAACACCTGCAATACATTGATGACATTATTGTGTGGGGCAATACAGTGGAAGAAGTCTTTGAGAAAGGGAGGAAAATAATCCAAATCCTGCTGGAAGCTGGTTTTGCCATAAAACGGAGTAAGGTCAAGGGACCTGCACAGGAGATTCAATTTTTGGGAATAAAATGGCAAGATGGACGTCGCCAGATCCCCACAGATGTGATCAACAAGATAACAGCAATGTCTCCACCAACGAATAAGAAAGAAACACAAGCTTTTTTGGGTGTTGTGGGGTTCTGGAGGATGCACATCCCGAATTACAGTTTGATTGTAAGCCCTCTCTATCATGTGACCCGGAAGAAGAATGATTTTAAATGGGGCCCGGAACAACAACAAGCTTTTGAGCAAATTAAACGAGAGATAGTTCATGCAGTAGCCCTTGGACCAGTTCGGACCGGGCCAGATGTCAAAAATGTACTGTACACTGCAGCTGGGGAGAATGGTCCTACCTGGAGCCTCTGGCAGAAAGCTCCAGGGGAGACTCGAGGCCGACCCCTCGGCTTTTGGAGTCGGGGATACAGAGGATCTGAGGCCAGCTATACCCCAACTGAAAAAGAGATACTGGCAGCCTATGAAGGGGTTCGAGCTGCTTCGGAAGTGATTGGCACAGAAGCACAGCTCCTCCTAGCACCCCGGCTGCCAGTGCTGGGCTGGATGTTCAAAGGAAGGGTCTCCTCTACCCATCATGCAACTGATGCTACATGGAGTAAGTGGGCTGCACTAATTACGCAACGAGCTCGAATAGGAAATCCCAGTCGTCCAGGAATTCTAGAAGTCATCATGGACTGGCCAGAGGGTAAAGATTTTAGAATGTCACCAGAGGAGGAGGAGATGATGTGTGCTGAAGAGGCCCCACCATATAACGAACTGTCGGAAAGTGAAAAGCAATATGCTTTGTTTACTGATGGGTCCTGTCGCATAGTGGGAAAGCATCGTAGATGGAAGGCAGCCGTATGGAGTCCTCGACAACAAGTTGCAGAAACTGCTGAGGGAGAGGGTGAATCGAGTCAGTTTGCTGAGGTGAAAGCCATCCAGCTGGCTTTGGACATTGCGGAACGAGAAAAGTGGCCAGTACTTTATCTCTATACTGACTCATGGATGGTGGCCAATGCCCTGTGGGGGTGGTTGCAGCAATGGAAGCAGAGCAACTGGCAACGCAGAGGTAAACCCATCTGGGCTGCTGCACTGTGGCAAGATATCGCTGCCCGGGTGCAAAACCTGGTGGTCAAGGTACACCATGTAGATGCTCATGTACCCAAGAGTCGGGCCACTGAGGAACACCAGAACAACCAACAAGTGGATAAAGCTGCTAAAATTGAAGTGGCTCAGATGGACTTAGATTGGCAACGTAAGGGTGAATTATTTTTAGCCCGGTGGGCCCATGACACTTCAGGCCATCAGGGCAGAGATGCGACATACAGATGGGCTCGTGATCGAGGGGTGGACTTAACAATGGACACTATTGCCCAGGTTATTCATGACTGTGAAACATGCGCTGCAATTAAGCAAGCTAAACGGTTAAAGCCTCTTTGGTATGGAGGACGATGGCTGAAATACAAATATGGGGAGGCCTGGCAGATTGATTATATCACACTCCCACCAACCCGCCAAGGCAAGCGCCATGTGCTTACCATGGTGGAAGCAACCACCGGATGGCTGGAAACATATGCTGTGCCGCACGCCACTGCCCGGAACACTCTCCTGGGCCTTGAAAAACAAATTTTGTGGCGACATGGCACCCCAGAGAGAATTGAGTCAGACAATGGGACTCATTTCCGGAACAGCCTGATAGATGCTTGGGCCAAAGAGCATGGCATTGAATGGGTATATCATATCCCCTACCATGCACCAGCCTCTGGGAAAATCGAACGGTACAATGGGCTATTAAAAACTACACTGAGAGCAATGGGTGGTGAGACTTTCAAACATTGGGATACTCATTTACCAAAGGCCACTTGGCTGGTCAATACCAGAGGATCTGCCAATAGGGCTGGCCCAACCCAGTCAGAACTTCTACATACTGTGGAGGGGGACAAAGTTCCTGTGGTGCATATAAAGAATTTGCTGGGGAAGACAGTCTGGGTTATTCCTGCTTCAGGTAAAGGCAAACCCACTCGTGGGATTGCTTTTGCTCAGGGGCCCGGATATACTTGGTGGGTAATGCAGGAAGATGGGGAAGTCCGATGTGTACCTCAAGGGGATTTGATTTTAGGGGAAAACAGCCAATGAACTCAATTGTATGCTGTTGTCTGCTATGTAATACTTTCATAGCCCGACAACTAGATGTCTTCAAGTCATCAGCGACGGGCCCTCTGATCGTTATCCCAACAGAGAATGAACTTTAATGAAACCGGGCGAGTTCTACAGTAAAGGAACGATCAGCATCAGCAGGCAACGATCCAACACTGCACACGGCTTCCACTGCTCTGAAGGACTGTTACAGGAGATGGAGCTTGACGTCACGGACCAAATGGACTCAGCAGCTTTGTAGGGATTGGTTTATGCACTAAGGGATGATCTCTCTCCCTCTGTATGTATGTGCCAATGTGTATATATACATGTGATGGTATATTGAAAATGTGGGATCTGAGCATGACGTGAATGGTATAGAATAAGGGGTGGATAATGTCATGGGTTCAGCAGCAGCAGTCATTTTTTCTCCTTCTTGGTAGCTGGTGTAGCACTGTGTTTTTGATTTTCAGCCTGGGAACAGTGCTGATAACACCAGTGTTTCTGTTACTGCTTAGTGATGTTTTGGTCTGGCCAAGGATTTTCTGAGTTTCATGCTCTGCCAGGGAGGAGGGGGAGCCGGGAGGAGGCAGAGACAGGACATCTGACCCAAACTGACCAAGGAGCTATTCCATGCCACAGCACGTCATGCCCAGGATGTAAAACTGGGGGGGCAGGAACCCGGAAGAGTTCAGTTCACAGCTCGGTCATCGAGTGGTGAGCAATTGTATCCTCTTTCCTTGTATTTCCCTGATCATTTTTGTGGGTGGTGGTGGCAGTGGTGGTTTATGTTATACCTTGGCTGCTGAATTGTTCTTGTCTCGGCTAGTGGGAGTTGCATTCTTTTGATTCTCCTCCTAATTTTCCCCCCCCCCCTCGGAGTGGGGGGGAAGAAGGAGGGGAAGTGAGTAGTCGGGCTTTGTATTAGAAGGGGTGAGCTATTGTATCCTTCCCTTGTATTTGCCTTGTCATTATTGTTATTGGTGGTAGCAGTAGTGATTTGTGTTATACTTTAGTTACTAAACTGTTCTTATCTCAACCTGTGGGAGTCGCATTCTTTTCGATTCTCCTTCCCATCCCTCCGGGAGTGGGGGGCAAGATAGAGGGGGGAGTGGGTGAGCAAAACTGTGTGGCTGACTGGACTTAAACCACGACAGGCACTCATTAATTTAGTACCTGAACAAGTCACAAGTTACAGGCTCTTTCTAACAGTACCTTTGTGAACAACAGCAGTGAAATATAACAGTCATACCATCACTTAATGGTGAAAAACTAAAGCATAAAAAAAAAAGATCAGATTCAATAAAATATTTAAGTACATCCAACAAATGTTGAATACTATAACACAAATTCTTTGATGTCTAAAGAAAAATAAACCAAAAAACTTTGAATACAGCACTTTGCTTATTGAGTTGCTGGGTCACACAGTCAGCAGACAGCTCCCTGGACTATTCAGAAGGCAGAAGGCAAGACCCTAGCAGAGCAATAAGAAAACAGAGGCGTGTTCTGTGACTAGAGTCCTCCTCAGAAATGTTTTTGCCATATGTTCAAATTCTTTTTAATGAAAAGTAAAACCACTCATAGGAGTAGAGAGTAAAAATCTTTGGTTACTTATTCACATGGGAGCACCCAAGCCATCACGGTCCATCATGGTCATGCTGTCCATTCACCATTAAGACAAGAATAAGTTAATTGCTATAGAGTGCATAGCTTCAACTGAAAAGCTGGAGGGTATTTTCACGCAGTCTCTAAGCAAGGAGTTAAATGACTTGCATGGACGTAGCTTAGTTATACTTGAATCACTTTAAGAGAAAGAGGAGAATTAATCCAAGATGTTAGCTATATACCCAGTGCTCTGACCACTAATTTTCTATATAAGAAGCGGTATGACATGCTGGTATGTCATAAAATGTGGGCTTCACCATGACTGATTTTTAAGTACTCGTAACTGTATTGATTTGTAAGGTAGTGAAAACATGTAATGTTAAGTTTGTCAAAAGAGATGGTAGAAAGAACTGCCACTACCAACTTCAGAAAGCCAGTGCTTATGCCTGGACTCCTATTCCTTCTCTTTCTTCCTTTATTTCATTTTTTGATTTGCAGATATCTACTTAAGTCATAGTTTTTATAATAATTATAAAGAATCCCTGAATAAATCTGAGATCCTTTAACATTATTAAAATAGCAATTGTAATAAAGTGGTAGTCTTTGTGAGAAGTCTGAGGGCTGGTGTCTGCTTTTTGTTGAAGGAACTAGAACTGGGATGCCCAATATTTGCTTACAAAGTTTCCTGTGACCAATAAAAGAGAATAATTACTTGTCAGATCAACAACAAAAGATAAACCAGAGTTAGAATTCAGGTTGATGCCCAATATTTCAGGTAAAAGTACCTCTAATTTGACTGCTTCTCTGATGATACAAGATACTTGCTTAATAAAGTTGATCTAGATGATCACCAGAGTAAAAAGCCCATGTACACTAAAAGACAGGATTTTTTTCAGAAGACAGTTACAGATATGACTAAGACCATAGCTATGAACTGGCTAAACCAATTGACCCAGAGGCTTTTGATGGGCTAATCCCACAAGACAGCTCTTTTAAACCAAACACATGCTTTATTTTGTTCAGGTGTTTCTTGCTGTAGGAGACAGTGCACTAACCTTGTGGAAACAGCAGCTGAAGGATGCTTTAGTCCTAGAATAACTGTCAGTTAATCTTTAGAAAGCGATTCATATCCAGTGGTGGAAGCTTCCTAGGATTTGTGGAACAATAATTTCTCATCATTTGGATCAAATCCTTTTCCTAAGGCTTTTTTTTGCTGATAAATTCTGACTAACTTTGGTGGGATTATGATTTCTAATATTCTTCTGTAGGATATTGATTAACAAGCATTAGTATGCTCCAGTTATGCACATAAATATTCAGTTACTCTTCAAAAAACTTCATATTTTTCCATCCTTATCTCCAAAGTATTTACAAGTAATTATCTGTGTTAAGGAACTTTAACAACTCCAAGAGTTATAGAAAAACTATGGGAGTCATCATCAGCTTCTTTAATTCAATTTTTCATAACTTTAGTTTCCATGACAACAAAGTAGGCAATTCTGCAAATCCAGCAGCTCATTACTTGAGAAAGTTTGCTGTTTCCTCTGGAGAAGTGAGAAACTTTTTTTGAAGTCTCTTGTAAGAAATTCATAATTTAATGAGTGAAATCTGAAGCAAAAATAATTAAAGTGAAGCCCCTCTTTGGAAACAAGATGTATTTTGAGAGTAACCCTTACTGAGCCTTATATTGGTTCTTTCTCCACTCTCAACTCACTGACTTGTTTTACTAATATTTCTTCTGTTGATGACAAATCTGACATAATTTGAACTCTCACTAAGAAATAAATACTTTTAAGGTCAGGAAGAAAATGTTTTAAAACACAGGATCCAGAAGAACTCTGCAGTTCCACAGTCAGTGACTGAAAGTACTGTCAATCTCAGCCATGTGTGTCCTGTTATTATGTTAGGAAATACAAGCTTTTAAAAATATAACTTTTTATTACTAAGGAAGATCCCAAGTTCTGCTCTGAATTTTTTTAAGGAGTTGTTTATTCTTATGTGGTACATTTGAAGAATCCACATAAAGGAAAGCATTTTCCCGAAGAACTCCCAAATCTGGTTTCTTATGGAAATACAGACCGTAAAACAAGGTTTTTTTGTCAATGATCTGGTTCTATCACTGGAAAAATATCCTCTTAGGAAGGATATTATTGCTGTGAAGAATATGGCATGTCTTCCATATTTTTCACTAGTTCCACATGCAGGCAAGCAAGAGAAAATAAAAACCATCGTTAACACTTGAATCATGAAATGTAAGCAGAAAATTCTATAAGACAAAGCTTTTCTTGTTATTATCACTATTTAAGATGCAATACCATAATAAATGAGTATTCAATTTTAGGATTTGGTTCCAAAGAAACTCTTCCATGGGTTTTAAAAGGCCACACTAACAGTGACCCTGATTTAATCAGGTCTTGTGGGAAATTGTTATTTTCTTCACAGTCTTCATGTATCATTACTGAACAGTCCTTTTTATGGCTTGAAGATAGCCTTATTATGACAACTTTGGAAATGCTGAAAGCCTGGCACCTCTGTTGAGCAGTTAATGCATTGCTTTCAATGTTGCCTGCATTTTCTTGTTATGAATAAACCAGATTAGCTGCACAGAAGTTCAGGTCTGTTAAATCTGAATCCACCCACATTTTGTGTTTCCTGATATTGCATGATATTCTTGGATCCTGGAAGTTTTAGCTAGATGCCAGAAATAAGAAATTTAAAACTTTGTCAAAAGAGAATAAGCGTCAAGTATCATATAGTGACATGGTGAGGTCTTTCAACAAAAAAACACCCAGAACATTTAGTAAAGTAAAATGGCCCATGCAAATGATAGAGGGTTTCAAGCAAGGCAGCAGCAGAGGGATGTATGAGGGAACCAACTCTTCCTCTTCTTCAGCAATAAAAGCACATAATCATAGAATCAAGTAGGCTGGAAAAGACCTTTTAAGGTCAAGTCCAACCTTTACCCCAGGACTGCCAAGTCCATCACCAAACCGTGTCACTAAGGGCTTCCTCTCCACTATTTTTGAACACTTCCAGGGGTGGTGATTCCACCACTCCCTTGGGAAGCAAAGTTTCCCTGCAAGCAATTTCAAACTTCTCAGATTGTTTTCTGATGTGATGAGCACATCCAGCTCTTCTTCCTTAGACTCTGTTCCACATCATTCTCATGTGACTGCCCATAAATAAATCCTTCTACATGGATGTGACTCTCCCTATTCCTGGTGACCTGAATGGCCTCTCCTCAGAAAATTCTGCCTACTGTTTTAGGGCAAAATGTTATTTACAAAACCACTACATTATAAAAATGTTGATTTAAAAGGGATCCATCTAGAAACACTTCTAGTTAAAAGATGTAGCTAAAGATCTGATATACTGCTGTGACTATTTTCCCTCCTTCCTGAATGTGGCTTCTAGTTGCTGGTTTCCAACACTTAGCTGCTTATGTCTTGACCTTACCATCCAAACCACAGTTATAAGAAGGATTGTTCAATAGTAAAGACTGCTTTTTGGCTTGTGATCTGCACATATGCGAGGTTCCATGAACTACTTCTGGGGAACTACCAAAATACGACAAAAATAAAACAAAACAAAAAAGGACTATCGACTGTCATGCAGGAATCTGTTTGTCCAGCTTTTTTTTATAAAGTGGTGTATGCCATCACTGGAAAAATTCATGTGTGTAGACCACAACTAGACACAAACCTCCTCTAATAATGCAATGGTATGCTGTAGTAGGATTGCAACACGTTTTAGAACTGATGAAAATAAGCAATCTAGATGTCATTATGTTTGACTGAACTTTATGCTTCCTTTTACACCAACATGACATTCTCCAGTGAATTTAAATCCATGAAGCAGTAAAATTGGTAACTATATAAGTGTCGTGCTTAAAACCCAGCCGTAACTCAGAACCACACAGCCACTCTCTCACACCCCTCCCCTTCCTCCCCTCCTGCTCCTGGAGGGATGAGGAGGAGAACTGAAAGAATGTAAATCCCTTGGGCTGAGATAAAAACACTCCAGTAGCTAAGGTATAACACAAACTACTACTGCTACCACCAATAATAATAATGGTAAGGGAAATAACAAGGGAAGAGAATACAACCACTCACCACCTGCTGACTGATACCTAGCCCAACCAAGCAGTGATCTAACCCTTCCAGGTAACTGCCGCCAGTTTATATAGTGGGCATGACGTGCTGTGGTATGGAATACCTCTTTGGTCAGTTTAGGTCAGATGTCCTGTCGCTGCTTCCTCTCAGCTTTCCCTCTTCCCTGGCAGAGCATGTGGCTCAGAAAGTCCTTGGTCAGAGTAAACATTACTGAGCAGCAACTAAAAACATCGGTGTTATAAGTGCTGTTCCCAGGCTGAAAGTCAAAACCACAGCACTGCACCAGCTACTAAGAAGGAGAAAAATGACTGCTACTGCTGAACCCAGGACAATTAGTATTGAGATTCCTCTGCAGAATTTTGCAGTTTGTTTTCAGAATCGAGTTTTGTGAATGTTTTATCGACCTTGTGATTGAATGTACAGGCGCATTTATTCCAACTATACATATGCTAACAGCGCTTTGAAATTAGATTTTCTCTTTCTATCAGGAAAATGTTGTTTGGGATG
Organism: Ara ararauna; assembly: GCA_028858755.1. Classification (NCBI taxonomy): domain Eukaryota; kingdom Metazoa; phylum Chordata; class Aves; order Psittaciformes; family Psittacidae; genus Ara; species Ara ararauna. The sequence goes on along the minus strand of CM054376.1, from coordinate 123,360,295 downwards.
TGCAAAGGGAATCTGGAACCATATTATTTCTGTTAAGATTGTTCTTTATTTTTTTCTGGAAAGGATACAAGAAAGGTTCATTCTTCTGTCTCAGAAGTGAACTAAGACCATAAAAATTGGAAGTTGCTGGAATTCACTTCCTTTCTGAAATGCACTCTCTATGTACTGCATGAATGCAGCCTGTTCTATCAAATGTTTTCCTGTATCATTGTTATATTACCAAACAAATTTTTCTTTCAAAAAGATGGCCCTGGGTGCCCATGCGAGGTGAGGCATTTCTTCCTTGACACCAGAGGGAAGGTGACTTATGTTTGCTACAGGGTGTACTACTCCCTGTACACTGACACATGGTATTTCCAAGCAGAGGAAGAAATCTCTAGCTGTAAGTATTTGCGGGCAGGATGGGGTGGACAGGTGGGATGGTATAGTGAAAAATCAGTGGTCCAGCATAAATTGACAGAATTTTCCTTTGAGGTCATAAAAAACCGTGTGTTCTCTTATCACAGAGACAGCAAGGTCTTGACACACTGTGTTGGTGTTACATCTTCATACACTAGCAAGAAGAAATAAAATATGTTCATCTGGAGATGTGAATTACAGTTTGAAAGTTACTGACACATCAAATTAAGAGCTATGGTCCACCAGATCTATCAGGTCCTGTGATCAGATCTTTGAACTCTATCATTTCAAGAAATGAAAGACTGGAATGGGGGCAAGAAAGGTTAGCAAAAGAAACAGAAGGGAGAAAACTTGACACACTGAAAACACACGGCGAAAATCCAATTGTCTTCAATAGAACAAAATTTTACTCCAAGAATCACTTAAATACAATGAAGTTAATAAGCTGACTCAATTATAACTAATCATCACACTTAAGCATATGCCAATTTTCAAAAAATTGAAGTGTCTGGATAATTTTACTACTGATTCTATGTTTTTATGACAGAAATTTAATTTTCTTTTAGCAAATATATTTTAAAAAAATATCCTATGTTTTCTCATTAGAATGGGCCTAATGAGTTTAAAAGCAATTAAATTATTTTTCGTTACCTTATTTTCTGGGAGATATCATGATTGTTATACTATGTTAGCATATAATGTGATAAAAAAGATGTTAACTCCATAGGGCACTCTACCTGGTATGAATTTTAACCATGTTTGAAACCTACTGAGTAATGGCCTCATCTTACATTGAGATCTGCCATTCCCAACTTCTCTCTTGATCCATGTAACTTCTTAGAGGTACTACTTTATTCCACATTGGAATAGAAGATTAATTACTCTATGGATCTAGGGTAAAATCAGACAGCAGAAAGTATGTAACAATGCTGAGTATGTAACATCTTCACATTTTAAATACATACACACACACATTGTCTTTTTAGTGTTTCTCTCTCTCTGCAGGTCAAAACTGCAGAGATGTTGAAGACTGTAGAACATGCAATGCTACAGGTAATCCTAACAAATAATTGTAAACCACCCATATTGACTTTACAAAAGTACACTGGGGGAAAAATATCATTGCAAACTACTACTTACCAATCATTTGGTAGAACAATCAAAATATATATACATATATATCAGCTGAATATAAATATATAGTATCAGCACCATGAGTGGTTGTAGATGTGCATAACATGCAGGCTGAACTGTGTTTCATAAAGCATTTGATAAACAGTGAATAATTGATGTAACAGAAAACAGAAGAGTGCCTTATTATTTGCCCCTCTCTCTCCAGCTGCCCACTAATGGACTGATTCTGCTGGATGCTGTTCAAAGACAAAAAGACTACCTACACCACACAGAAGAGAGCTGTGCCAAGCCAGTGTCATTCCTACCTATTAGGTTTGCCTCTTAATATTAGCAGGTGGGTGCTATCTTTCAGGGGCAATTTATAGAAAGGAGCAGACTTGGTGACTACCTTACCCTCTCCACGATTCAAAATCAGATGAGCCTTCGAGCTTCACGTGTCTGACACTACACTGCCATGTTGGATTGATCCTCCTCACTGTGCCTCACTCCAGGGCTACATGAATTGCTACTTTACTTACTCAGGTATGGCTGTAGCCTACAGATGCAAACCACAAATAATCATAATTAACTCAAGTGGGTGTCAAAGAAATCATGATCCCGAGAATTCAAATTCAATGGTCTACAAGGACTGCATTTTCAAGAGCCATCCAAAACAAAACTTGACATTTAAAAAATATTCACTATTATAAAATGTTCCCCGTTGTACATACACTGTTGTTTGAATACTGCTAGAGTTCTAGCAAACAAAATAATCCTTCAACTATGTTTTTCCCCAGGAATTTTTCCATGGTACATAAGTAATTGTACTGAGGAGTTTGTCAATGAAATTATATAAACAAGCTATTGGTTATGAACTCACTTGGAAAACATCTATTTATTCTTAAAACTGCTGAGAAAAATTAAATTTGTAAAGTTGCCACAGTTTATGTATGACCAGGGCGAAGTCTGGAGGCTCTGCCCTGGCTGCCCCGGCAGTGGCCAGAGTAGACATCCAGACAGAGACGATGAGATGGGAGGCTGCAGTGCAGGGCTCAGGGTGTAGAGAGCGCCTGCACTGCTCTCCTGAGAGGAGGGTACACAATGGGCAGGGCTGCACTCTGTGCTCCCTGGTGGAGGTCCTCCTGCAGCAGGGGCTGAGCTGCAGGAAGCTGTTACTAGGCTGAAAGGCGTCAGGGAAGCTGAGAGGAAGCAGCATGGCTTGCTCCAGGCCCAGACTGTGCAGGGGCCTCAAGCATCTACTGTCACTCATGCAGGAAAGGAGGCCGCTAACCCAGGAAGGTGGGAAACAGTAACAGAAAAAAAAACAACAAACAAAGGAGGAAGAGGACAATTAAAAGCAAGCGGCTTCCTCCTAAATCTGTTGTTCCTACCCAGAAATGCTTTGCTGTTCTGCAGGGGGCTAATGAGGAACCACACTCCCACCAGGAACAACCGGCTGATGCATTGATAGAGAAGATCACTACTGGTGCTGCCAGGAAAAAGCAGAGGGCCATAGTAGTAGGGGACTCTACTCTGAAAGGAACAGAGGCACCCATCTGTCGACCTGACCCAGGCTCAAGGAAGGTGTGTTGCCTACCAGGGGCTCAGATCAAGGGTGTTGCAGAGAAGCTGCCTGCTCTAGTCGGTCCCACTGACTATTACCCACTTCTAGTGATCCATGTGGGTGCTACTGATATAGATAGCAGTAGCCCAGAGAACATAAGGAAGGACTACAGAGCTCTGGGAGAGGTGGTTAGGGGCTCTGGAGCTCAGATTGTCTTTTCCTCAATTCTCCAGGATACAGGGCAGGACCTTAAAAAGGCTAGGAGGATTGGCCAGGTTAATAAATGGTTAGAAGGGTGGTGTCATAGTCAGAGTTTTCGGTACCTTGAACATGGGGCTCAATTTAGTAGGCCAGGTCTACTGGGGACTGGTGGAGCTGGTCTGACGAAGAAAGGGAAGAGTGGATTCGGTAGGAGGGTTGCCAGACTGGTCAAGGATGTTTTAAACTAGATGTGTTGGGGGAGGGGGGTATCATTCCATCCCAACACACCCAGTCTCTTGCAGCACCTATAGTAAATGTTCAGAGCAATGTAGAGATATTGCAGCTGTTCCAGCCAGTGAGCCGGCTTCAACTGGAGCTCGGCTCAGATACCTCTATACAAATGCCCGTAGCATGGGGAACAAACAGGAGGAATTAGAGATGTGTGCACGTCTACGGGAATATGATATCATAGGCATCACAGAAATATAGTGCGATGGCTCCCATGACTGGTGCGCTGGAAAGGAAAGTTACAGCCTCTTTAGGAAAGACAGGCCCAGTAGGCAGGGTGGGGGAGTTGCTATTTATGTTAGGGATAGGCTGGAGAGTATGGAACTCTGTCTGGGGACAGGTGAGCAGTTGGTAGAGTTTGTGGGAGAACAGCGATGGGAGACATTATTGTGGGGATCAGTTACAGACCGCCTGACCAAGAGGACTCGGTGGATGAAGCACTCTATAGACAGATAGGAACAGCCTCACGCTCACAGGCCCTTGTTCTCATGGGGGACTTCACCCACCCTGATATCTGTTAGAGGGATGGTACTGTCCGGCACAAGCAATCCAGGATGTTCCTCGATTGTGTGGAAGACAGCTTCCTTCTGCAAGTAGTAGAGGAGCCGACAAGGAGAGGTGCCATGCTTGACCTCGTCCTCACCAACAGGAATGGGCTGGTTGGAAATGTTACACTCCAGGGCAGCCTTGATTGAAGCGATCATGAGATGATCATGAGTGCAGCAAGCTCACTGCCCTGGTAGCCTGGGCTGCATCAAAAGGAGCGTGACCAGCAGGTCGAGGGAGGTGATCCTGCCCCTCTACTCTGCTCTCATGAGACCTCACTTGGAGTATTGTGTGCAGTTCTGGTGTCCTCAACAGAAAAAGGACATGGAACTGTTGGAACAAGTCCAGAGGAGGGCCATGAGGATGATCAGGGGACTGGAGCACCTCCCATATGAAGATAGGCTGAGAAAGTTGGGGCTGTTCAGCCTGGAGAAGAGAAGGCTGTGTGGAGACCTCCTAGCAGCCTTCTAATGTCTGAAGGGGGCCTATAGGGATGCTGGGGAGGGACTCTTCATTAGGGACTGTGGTGAGAGGACAAGGGGTAAGGGGTTCAAACTTAAACAGGGGAAGTTTAGATTGGATATGAGGAAGAAATTCTTTACTGTGAGGGTGGTGAGGCAGTGGAATGGGTTGCCCAGGGAAGTTGTGAATGCTCCATTGCTGGTGGTGTTCAAGGCCAGACTGGACAGAGCCTTGGGTGGCATGATTTAGTGGGAGGTGTCCCTGCCCGTGGGAGGTGTCCCTGCCCATGACAGGGGGGTTTTTACTAGATGATCTTAAGGTCCTTTCCAACCCTAACTATTCTATGATTCTATGATTCTATGTATACAACATATTTTTTCTCAGGAGAAGAATAGTCAGGAAAAAAAATCTTCATAAATGCAGAAGAGCACTTTTTCTTGTGACTTTCTGTATTGGCTTAGTTCATTGTAAATTTACAAGATTAAATTTACAGAAATCAGAAACAAGGAATCTAGCTATTTTACAACTTTATGCTGTAATAACCTTACATTATTTTGATAGAATTGAGATATCACTGAATAGGCTGTCATGGTTTAGACCCAGACAGTAACTCAGTACCACACAGCCACTAGCTCATGCACTCTCTTTCCTTCCTCCCCAGGGTGGGATGGGGAGGAGAATGAAACGAATTTAAACCACATGGGTTGAGATAAGAACAGTTTAATAACTAAAAATAAAGTACAATATTGTGATAATAGAAATCTTATCATCATCAACCACAACAATAATAATAATATTAAAAAACAAGAGAAGAAATGAAAGCTGAGAAAACACAAGTGATGCACAGCACAATTGTTCGTCACCCGCTAACCGATACCCAGCCTGATCCGAGCAGTGATCTAGCCCTTCCCGGTAACTGCCCCCAGTTTATATAGTGGGCATGACGTGCTGTGGTATGAAATACCTCTGACTACTTTGGGTCAGGTGTCCCGTCTCTGCTTCTTCCCGGCTTCCCATGCCCCTCCTGACTGGCAGAGAATGAGAATGAAAAAAGTCCTTGGAGTAACCATTACCTAGCAACAACTAAAAGCATCTGTGTTACCAGCATTGTTCTCAGACGGAAGTCAAAAACACAGCACTGCGCCAGCTACTGAGAAGAAGAAAAAAACCTGTTACAGTTGAAACTAGGACAGAAATGTATGCTAGGGTAGTACTGTATCTTTTGAAGTATTACAAGCTTACCACTTGCTCAGCATGAATTTTTCACATCACAAATACAATCAAGTCATGATCACTGGAACTAAGCTACAAAAATTTGTAATTCTGTGATGTAACTCATCATCTGTCAGGATGAAGAATAAGACCTAGTATTACTGTGCTGAATGAAATGATTTCCAAAATAATTGTGCAAGAATTTTAGAATAATCTTGGTACAGCAAGCAACATCGGTTTTAAAATTTTCAGTAGAAAGGTCTCTTTTTTCCAGCTAGGTACTATACATTCGGAGCTCTCCAGGGCAACAAGCGGATTTTAGAAAACAGTAAAAATTACTCTTTAAAATATTCTTGCACTTCAGGATTGGTAGGTGTTACAAGTATAACAGCTATTACTACCTTTATGAGGAGTACCACTGCCTCTTTTAAGGTGACCATTTTTTTTTTTAGTAATACTAAATGAGCTGAATTTGTGCGCATAAATTAGTACTTCTACATTTTCAATTTTTTTACATGTCTACATCACAGGGTTTTGCAGATAAATAAAAACATCCTCTTTATGTTCAAGAAAGCAGAAAAAGAGAAGGATAATGAAATGAATATCAATAAGAAATTGTAAAAAATCAATAGAGGAAATTAAAGGTTAAAAAGGAAGCTCTATAGCTGGCAGTAAGGAAAATAAAGCTAATTTAAAGTCTACTTAGGACAAAAGGAATCCTAACAATGCTATTATATGAATAAACTGATTAAAAAAGAAATCATAAACAAACCTAATTTAATAAATATTTTTCCCACTACCTGGGGAAAATGCCAAATGAGATAAACGTTACATATTTACTGCTTGAAAGATGATTACAAAGCAGATTACTAGATAGGTAAAAAGCTTCTAGATGACTGCACTCAGAGGGTCATTGGATGCTCCCTGGAGCCGGTGACAAGTGGAGCACCACAAGGGTATCTTGGGACCTGTGATGTCTAACATCTTTATAGTGACCTGGACACCAAAGGACAGATACCAATCAGGCTGCTATGAAAGTGCTGTGAGGTGTGTAAGGAGACACAAAAGACAAAAGTCTCAGCCAGGGTAGGATTGTTGAGACAGCACCATTAGTAGTAGCTCCAAGATACAAGAGAGAAAACAGCAGCATGGAAAGGTTCAAAGTCCTAATGGGAAAAGAATTAAGAAAGAGTAGGGAGGATCATCTAGCTGTGCAGCACTGTGTCATCAACCCAGTGTCATCAGGGTTGATGTGGTGGCAGACAACAACTTGAAGCCTGGATGGTGTGTGGTGACATCCAACCCTTCCCACTCCCAACTTATTCCAGCCTCTCAGCAAAGATCCATCATGCCAGAGGTGGTGAGCACACTGATGCTTAGACTAACAGCTCATTAACTCTTAGCTACCTCTTAGATGTTAACTAAGAAAATGTTGCTTTGATACTTTAAAGGTGCGTATACTCTGACTGCAGAGTGTTTTTGTGCCTGGCTGAAGATGTCTGAGTGAACCAACCCAAGCAAGAGCCATAACAAAACTGCAGCAGAACAGCAGTCACTTCGGTTAACCTTGGGTCTCTGACTTGTCTCAGCAATGGGTCAGTACCTGCCAAGACTGCACTTACTAAGTGGAATTCCTCTGGAAACCTTCTCCAAGCATTTTCTGAGAAGAAGGAGCAAAGAATAGGTATCGGAGACAAAACTGAAAAGTCTGACCTTGTGACACTTGTCCCTCCAATAACTAAAGTTGAAGCTATCTGTCAAGCCTCTAGAGGACTTGTTTAACTTTGTTTTTTCTCCCCAAACAGTCCCACAGGGAAGATCTTATACAAAGTTGCTTTGAGATACATCAGCAGAGGAACAGTCAATGGCAGATATCACTACCATTGCAGCTGAGAGACAGAGGTCTGAAAATTTGTCCCAGTCTCAGGAAAGGAGATTATGCAGAGATTAGAGAATCCCAGCATCTCACAGCACTCCATTAAAAATCACTATATATATATATTAAATGGATGTCAGCAGACTGCTTCTGGCCCACCACTCCCAGTTCTGTCTGTGAGGTCACCAGCTCTGTTGAAGCAACTCTTCCAGCTGAACCCAGTGCAGGGAGATGCAGGCACACCCTCTGTGTCATTTCAGGCTGGTCCTCAGTAGCAGAGGCTCACCTGTCCAAAAACATTTGACCTGCCTCTGACACTGCCATAGCTGGCAACACATGTGGGAGAAAGCTGCAGAGGGAAGCAGCAGGGAAGCGATGGAACTGCAGTTAGCTTCTGCTACTGCTCCCAGTTTCTGTTACAGGTAGGGTTGTTTGTTGGTACTTTGAGCTGGGCTAATCAAATTCAGATGAAAATTGAGGGGTTGTGGATAAGCCTCTTATTTAGCATGGGATAAGTATATAACGTGTGGAAAACAGCGTGTTGTGCCGCCTACAATGTGGAACTGCTAGGCTTGCTCGGCTTTGGTGCCCCTATTAAGAGAAAAATGTTGGTAAACTGGCATTTAGCCCTCAGAAGAGCCAAAAAATTACTGAAATCGACTATATACAGCAAGAGTTCAGGGTCTCCTTCTCTGCAGATTAGAAAGCATAAATATATATGTAACATATATAACAAACAGTATTGTTCATGTAGCCAGCATATCTAGAGCAGGATATGGCCAAAAGTGTAACTGAACAGCACAAAATTAAATATGAGATACATCTGAGCAGTTCACGAAAGTTTTCCATAGATTTTCTAATGCCAGAAATAATTTCAAATTATAACCAGTAGATTTTAAGGAAGGTGTGCACAACTTCCTATAATAATCAAGTCCTACAGGCTTTGTTAAGCAAGTCTACCTAGTTTTGATCTTAATGTCCCTCTTTTTATGTTTATTAATCTATGAATAGCTGTGTCCTCGTGAAATTCAGCTCCATGCCTCCACCCAGTGGGCTTCTCTTCACGAAGAACAAGAAGAGCCCATGAAAGGTGCTTGCACACATCCAGTACCAGGGAAGTGCAGGTACTCAAATTATTTCTTTCCATTCTTTCTGTGGAGTGGTTCAGCTGAAAATAGACAGGTATTTGATATCACCTTCTGAAGCTAGGTAACCACAAAAGTGAGATGTTAAAAAAATGTTTTTAAGTTATCTTCATAATATGTTTTCTGTTGCTATAGAAGCAGTCATTGAGAAACATCCAAATTCAGTTGGAACCAGGGAAAACTTAAATTTCAGAATGTTTGGTTGTGGGATTTTTGTTTGTCTCTTTTTTTTTTGCTGTTGTTGCTGTTTGCTTGCTTGCTTGTTTACTCTAAAAACCTGAAGAGAGTTTCAAGTTTTAAAATAAGTACAAACCAGATCACAACACTAGCTTTTGATAATAAATAACCCTTTGCTTTGCAGTACTTCTTTCCCTCACTTAAAGTAGGGAAAAGTATTTTCTACTTCCCACCCCCCCCCTTGAGATTAATTAGCTACTTGCAATGGCATCCCTGTTTTAAACTCAAAGAAATAGCCTTGATATATACCCTAAAAAGCTTATAATAAAATAAGCTCTGTAGATGTAAACTTCTCTGTTAAAATACAAGAGCGAGTTATTTCGCTAAATATATGCACTGTTTTTGTAAAATGCTACTTTGTATGAACCTGTATGATGATTATTTTTATTAAGAAACAGATAGCTGTTACCAGTTCTCCCAACTTCTTGTGCCTTTCATCCCTTCTTTTCTGTTGGGCCTCCTGCTTTACTGTCATGGGTCACTTTCCATTGAAAAAAAGATAAGCTTATGAGGAAGTACACTCAATATGTCAAAGAAGAAAACACAGTTTAGGGAAACACTTTTGTCCCAACCCAGGAAGAATAAGATCTCTTTCTCCATGCTGGTTAGAGAAGTAAAAAATACACTTCTCTGATCTCCTATCACTTTAATGACCTTCCTCACATCGAATACCAAAACCACTCCAAAATAAATCTCTTCTTTCACACACAAAAGCCCTGTTACTGATGCAAAGAACTGTTTATGGTTTAATACTACTGCAGAACTGAAACTAAAAAATAATGAAATTAAAGGACAAAGAAAAGCTTTTCTGCTTGCATTTAATCCACAACTGTTAACAGATGCAAAAGACTGCAGTCTTCAGTACAAATTAGATTTTGGTGGAGTAGGAATAATGGCCTTGAACAGATAATAATTCAGTTAGCAAACAAATCATCATCACTGATATTTTTTTCATAGCACACATCAAAGAATCATTTCTGCATTAAGATCATAGTATTTAGACAACACCTTTTTGAGAGACGCCAAATGAAAATGGACTGACAGAGATGCTTCTAACTGTTCCTGCATTTTTTTTTTTGGAGGGTTGTTGTTTTGTGGTGTTGTGGGTTGTTTTACAGCTGCCTAAGGACCGCGGTATCTTAATTTCACACTTGCCAAATGACATTCTGAGGAAATAAGAGACTGTAACAGTCTTACCTGTACGTCATATTTGCAGGTAAAGCTTACTTCTGATTACTTTTTTTCCTGGATTTGCTGCTCAGTTACAAGTTTTTTCTTAAATAGTAAATATTCAATCTTTACCATACACATGTTTTTGTTTGTCAAATCCAAAGCAGGAGATGACCTATTGTGAAAGAGTTTCTAATATACCAAAGAATCTTCAGAAAGTGAAAAATATTAGAAAATTAAGGGTGCTATTGTGAAAGTTGTGACTATATGTTACTTTTGCAAAATATCTCTAACTTTCAGAACCAAGGAAGTTGGCAAACAATCTTCATTTTTATCATATACAGAGTATTAAATGTAAGTTCACCTTCTAGCCAAAAACCCTTGCTATTCCATCAGCTGTGAAGGTTGAACGTATGAGCAATATTCAGAATTTACTTCAAATTTAAAACTTTCGTGCAAAATTCCTCCTGCATGCTATTTATGGCCTCAAGATTCCCACAGAAATATGCTTAATTCTGGTATCTCCCGACAATGCACTCAAAAATCTAGCTTTTCAGTGAGCTTCTAACATGGTACTGCCCTCAAGGAGCTGTGACTGCCTATCACCATTAACTGCTCATCTGCTTTTATGGAGCAGTCAGATGTGGTGTAATGAAAAGTACTCTTCCTGACAGAATTACAAACCCATAAGACAAAGGTTACAACTTTAAAAATCCCAAGCAAACAACACAAGAGGTCAGAGGATGGGTGAGGCAGCCTTTTTGTTTCCTTTTTTTAGCGTGTCTTACTTTGTATGATGAACTTTGTTCAAGCCCCACTGATTCAAGATGACGCCCATTCCTAAGTGCTGTTCTGAGCATGGATGGGAAGTGAGGTCATGGGTTGGAATACCTGTCTTTCCCCACTTACACAGCTGAAAATTTGACAACTTTTTCTACTATTAAGTATGATGCAGAAATGGAAAGTGTTCCTGTGTGTTGTAACTGTGTTTTGTCCTCTTTGTACACTCCCAGAGAAAATAATTGTTAAATGCAAAGTGCCATTTTTTGCATGATTTATTGCTCTTAGTGCAAAAGCAATTTATCAGCGTACCTCCACTGCCTTCAGAGCAGAATTCTATAAAAACGGACTGAGGAACAACAGCTTTTACTTGCAGATTCGGAAAGTGAAATTACCACAAAATGATGCATCTAATTGGTTTTAAAATAACACTGACAACAGCAATCACTACCACCTGGGCAACAGGACATAGTTTTAACATAAAAAATGGCCATCCTAATTAATGACCTGAAAATCAGTCAGCTGTTTAAAGATACCCATATGTGGGTATGGATATGTATGTACTTTATATCCCCTTTCCTTTGTTTTAATCTTGAGCACAGTGGATACGAAATACTGTTTTCTATTTTCAAATCTGCAATGCAATCCAACATGTTGGCACCAATACAGCAATTATAAAAAACAAACTTTGACTACATTGATATTTTACTGTATATTGGTTTAGCAACCACTAAGTGTATTTTAATACATATCAGATTATTTAAAAAGGAACACTGTTCACCTCATTAAACCCAAATCGCATTTTCAACCTAAGGTACCAGTTTTATTTATACTATTTATAAGGGGGAAAAAAATCCCAAATAAAATAAGTAGCGGAAAAATAGTAGCAAAAAAAAAAAAAAATCCATAAATATCAGTAGAAATTATGATACTGCACGAGTTAATGCTTTTTATACCTATAATTTCTACAGACAGAGCATTATTTGGAGAAATCAAAACAGCATTAAAAAAGCTTTCACTGCATTGTCTTTGGAGAATGAAATGTATGTGCTGTATTCAAAAGCAGAGATTATATTATAGCATATTTCTCTGAGATGACAAAAACACACATTAATGCTTACAGTGGAATATAAAATATCATATATTACAGTTTTATATATCTGAGAGGAGACATCCTACCTCCAGCAGATAAATGCTTCATGATCATAACTACAGAATGTAGCTTTTTTCAGCTAACATCAGAAAGTAAGATACAAACTAAAAAAGGACACCAAAGTAAAAGCAACTGCACTTACAAGAAAATAAGTTTGACCTTAATTTATTAACAGGTAAGATTGTGAAATATTTGGTGTTAGTGGACTTTTTGTATCCAGTAATGTCGTCTGATGAAGTTTGATGACCTAACATTTTCACTTAACCTTAAAATATCTAGTAATGTGGATGCAGACTTGAATACTGCGTTGCCAACTATCAGGGATGCTGAGCAAGCTAGTTTTGTGCCATGTATGTAAACATGCAGTAAAAATTCTAGATGCTTCAAATGCTCAGTATCTGTAAAGATCAGCTGTAAAGCTTTCTGCCATAATTCCGATGAGTCTGGGCCAGATGAGACATACTGTGTGTGCACTGAATGCCAAGCTTGTATGTGCACAGTAAATCCTAAATGCTCTAAATGCTGAGACCAGATGCATTTCCTGCCAGTGAGATAGCCATCTGTGGAGGGCGGCTACTTCCATTCCTCCCTGGAAAGTCCTTAACAAAAATACAGCAGTCCTATCATCTGGGAGCAAACCCAAAACTGAGTAGGGAAGAAACATAAATTATATCAGCCTTGCTTTAATTATAATCACCCAGTAGGTGTATGCAGCTCTTGGGGAAAGAAGTTTTAACAGCACCAGCCTGACTAGTTGGGTGTATACTTCTACATCCAAAACTACAACCAGCTCTTGAAACTAAGAACAAATTTAAAAGTTCATTGTTAAGTATTCAATTTAGGATTCTATTCTAAACCAAATCTATCTATTTATTTTGTCTAGCTTAATGTGACAGTAAAAGAAATTGAACATAAACATTAAACATTAATGATTGAATGAAACATCAAGGCCTTACCATTATCTAGCATTATCTTGCTACTGTACGTTTCATTACCTGGGTCTCCTTAATGACATCTAAGCCATAATGTGTAACCGGTTGGAGCAGGCCGTTTACCTAAAACATACTATCTCTTACAGTACAGTTTTAACTTTTTAAAACGTTAAATAGCTTCCCAAATTATTAGTGACAGCTACTTAAAAAGGAAATTCTGCTGGTAGCTACAGAACCACTGCTCTTATTGGTCTATTCACAAAGCTGCTGTGTAACTTGACCTACAACATGCTGATGACTCTAACTTTTGTCTATAGACCTGTCATGAACTTTGTTGTCTTCTATTTAGTTTTTAATTAATAGCAATTTGGATAATTATTTTCAAGTCTGGATTTATATATTTTCCCAAAAGAGAGACATGACAGAGCTATAGACAAAAGTTAGAGCAATCAGCATGTTGCAGGTCAAGTTACACAGCAGCTTTGTGAATAGACCAACTATTTTACTAAGAATTCAAACTGGACTACTTTTCTTGGTTTTTTCTTTTACCTATCCCACAAAGGTTTTCTTCAGAGGGAAGTCAGCAAGCTTGCTGCATGGCTTTCAATTCATTAGCTACTCCCCTCAGCAACTTCCAGAAGGTATGCATGAGTCGATAAAAAATGATACGGCAAATTGATATTTCAGAGTTCTGTCCTGTCCTTTCATTTTTCTTATGCTCATACTTCTTCTGTCCATTAATCCATTTAGAATTGCTTCTAAACTCTTTGATTAATGACTTAAAACATTATTTTACAAAAGCAGAAATAGACACTGAGAATAACATCAAGGTTTTTACTTAATGTTCTTTACCTAATTCTTAGTACAGGCATAATTTATCAGACTGTAAAGATTAAAAAGAAAAATCCACGTCCACATTGCCAAAACCTTAGTATCTTAACAGTGAAAGGGTTTTTGTTTTGTTTTTTTCCTATTAGTGGCAAAAAAAGAAAATCTTTCTAGATGGGTATGGGGTGAGAAAGTCCCTGTTCTGTCAAAACCAGCTTAATGAGATGATCCATTGAAGTCACCATTATGATTTCCCAAGAAGTTACCCTGCAAGAGTAGCAAGGGAAGCTTCACATTCTCTTCCTCAGAACAGAAAAGAGAAAATTAATGTTTGCACCTGATGTTTTCTTCCCCCTTTCATTTCTGATTCACAGTTTCACTGGTCTATAATGAAAGAAAATGAAAATAATAATAAAAAAAGTCTGAAGTTGCCTGCATTCACTGATCATCCAACTTGGAGATTAGAATTTCAAACTGTGCAGTCCTATCCCTTTCACTTCATCTTATTCAGAAGATGTACTGGAAAGAAGACACAACTACTTGAGATCTGTAGGCTTTCAGAGAATAGAAAACAAGCTGCTAGAGAGGTCGAGTGCGTGACTAGGGAGAAAAAAACCAAATCACCCAAAAAACCATGAACAGTGTCCTGGGTTCAGCAGTAGCAGTCACTTTTCTCCCTCTTAGTAGCTGGCTCAGTGCTGTGTTTTTGACTTCAGTCTCAGAACAATCCTGGTCACACCGAAGTTTTAGTTGTTGCTAAGTAATGTTTACTCCAACCAAGGACTTTTTTCAGTCTCATGCTCTGCCAGTGAGGAGGGGCATGGGAAGCCGGGAGGAAGCAGAGATAGGACACCTGACCCAAAGTAGTCAGAGGTATTCCATATCATAGCACGTCATGCCCACTATATAAACTGGGAGGAAACCCATATCGCTGCTCGGGTCAGACTGGGTATTGGTCAGCGGGTGGTGAGCAATTGTATTGTGCATCACTTGTGTTTAGTGTCTTGTTTCCTTTCCTCTTTCAGTTTTATATTCTCTCCCCTTGTTTTTCCCCTTATCATTATTGGTGTAGTAGTAGTAGTTTTGTATTATACCTTAGTTAACTGGACTGTCCTTATCTCAACCCCTGGGATTTAAATTCGTTTGATTCTCCTCCCCATCCCTCAGGGAGAGGGGGGGAAGTAAGGGGGAGAACTGAGTGAGCAGCTGCATAGTTCTGAGTTACTGGCTGGGCTTAAACCACAAAAACAGCAACAGGACTTAGGCTGCTCTTTTTCACATTTCAAAATCACTACATATTCATAGTAAAGTTTAAAAAAAAAATAGTACAAGTTTAATATCCCATTGGACTAACTTCTCACATGTTTAAAATCAAAACACACAGTTGAAAGCAGCAGGTTTTCTTTTGCAGGCAGCCTCCCTGAATTTTTATTTGCTATTGGACTACTTCCCTAGTTGTCACATCAAAAAAAGTAATCAGGTCTTTATTTCCTTCCTTAAAAGATCCCTTCCCTTCATTCTTCACACTTTCTCCATAAAAAAATGATGGGTCAACTGTTACAGTGCTACTTGGCAAATGAAAGCAAAGGTTCCATTCTCTTGGCTGCCTGTACGACCTTGAGCCACAGTGTATTGCTGCCTTCCAGTAGTACCAAACTAATTTATGTGGCTTGGCAGTGCAGAAGCGTGGGCTCAGGAAGCAGCTGAGACACTGGACTGCACTGGCTTCTTATGACTACTGTCCTGGACTGCTACGTCATAGTAATCAGCAAAGGACAGTGTGAGGAAATACCCCATTTTAACATCTTCCTTTTAGAACTGCTAAATAAAGAATTAACTTCCAGTGGAAAAAATGTCTCCCATATGAATGTCTGGGAGGAGTAAGGCTTAGCCACAACCCCTTTTTAACTCCAAATCAAACTATGAAAGACAGAAAGTGATGGGGAGAAATGACAGAAACTTCTCCTCCTCCCCCTTGAAACCAGCAATGCTGGGCTAAGATCAGGTACTTCAGTGCTTTTTTATTATGCGCTCTGTCTGATCAGGTTATCTGAAGCACTGTGGAAGAGGGAGGCATTTTCAATGCCTCTTCAGAAAAACTATTTCATGTTAACTATTACCAAGAACTTGGAATAAAAAGACTAAAGATATATCACCAAGCACAAAGTATACATTAAGTCTAGCAGAATGACTAATAATAGCCCTCTGAGTATAATTTATGTTATTTTCATATGCCACACCTTATCCAACAGCACACAAAACATACTATGAGCCTTGGCAGTTCGTGAGGTATCAGTTATGTTGCATTTATCATTTTACCCGTCTCAAGTAAGCATAATTTTAGTAATCACAATTGCAGGAAGTGTTACAGCTAGAAAACAAATGCTTTACAATATGCAAATTCATGTTCAAATGGTCCTAGGCCCTAATGATTTGGAATTCAGGATATTACTTAGCTAACAGAATTTAAATTTAGAAATACAGATCATTTATTTTCAAGGTACCAAATCTCTCTCTGTCTCAGCACAGAATACCTATTTTCAGGATGAATATCCTGCAATGTTGGACTGATGAGATAAAACAAGCCAACGGCAAAAGTCATACAGAAGCAAAGATATCATTTATTAAAAGTAATTTAATAAAGTGTTCACTGGTAACTCAAAACCTGCAATTAAGATGTGTGCAAAGGTTTATGTATTTTGTTGTATTTTCTGAAGAAGAAACTCCACTTGTAAGTTTAGATTTGGCTGTCCTCTTTTTGTTTTCTTACTCAATATTTTATAAGCTTCCATTTTCTTCTGCCTGTACAAACGCTGGGCTGCTTCTCTTTGTTGTTTCATTTTTTCTGCTTCCTAAAATTAAATAAATAAATAAGATTAGGAAATAATTACATACATTACATAATTCATATTGTAATAAATGTAAACTATGAATTTGCTGATTATGAAAAAATTGCTAATTGTTAATTTACTAATAATTGATTGCTAATTGTTAACTCGCTTATTGAGCAAGGCTGGTACGAGATGCTTGAGCGATCCTGAAACAAGTAATAATTTGTAAACGTCAAATCACAATATCCTGTTTCACCGATAAAGAACAGAACGCATCCGGGAGGACCAGTACGAACCAATACAGAAATGATGAAATCGAGAAGAAATGAACTGAGCATGCGCCAATCCCATTGAGGTGAAAAGTGCAGCAACGAGGAAGACCCTTACTTCATCCCAAGACCCCTGCCCAAGACCACCAGGAGGCAGTGCGCATGCGGAACAGTGTTGTGAAACTAATTGTAATACAAAGCAAAGGAAAATTAACATGTTGCGACACCTGAATGAATATGCATACCTTGGTACAATAAATATAGTACATTGTCACTTCCCTGGTGTGCGTGTTGGTGGAGCAGTGACTCCCCGCGCACCCAGCGCTGCTTTGCTTATTACCTCTTTGTATTAAATTGCAATAAATTACCTTTTGATTTTATAATTGGACTTCGACCATTTATAACACTATAACTATGAAGCTATCTATAAACAAGATTTATTTTTTTAAAGATATTGGCAATTAGGTATTATACTGACACTAGAAACACCATTAATCTTCAAGGGTTAATCAGGATGCTCTTCCAGCACATACTGCAATCAAAACATCATATTGCCTAAAGCTTAATCAGAAGAGCCAAGTTTTCCTCAGTAGAACATCCTACAATAAGGTCTGTTGCTAAAATCCGTTCTACCTCCTTTCTGCGAAATGAGCTCCTTGACTCTTCTCCTTAAAGGACAAAGTGGAAAAATTTCCTACTTTCTCCTCTGGAGTGCAAGAAAGAAAAAAAAAAAAAGCCATCCAGTGAGCCCCATGTAAATGTCTTGCCAATCCAGATATGCTAGGATACTGGACACATCTGCATGGCACTGGCAGACAGGATACGGGACATATTTGGAGCTAGAAGTTGGGCAGGTCTGTGATACCACAACAGCACAAGAAGCATTATCTAGGGCAACCTGATCAAGACCAAACTGTTAGTGACCTGTCCTCTTCAAAGCAACACAGACTCCTGCCTTTACTGAGAGGGAGAAGGTGGGGCAGGGGATTAAGAAATTTTCAACTGTACAAACTATCCATGTTGAGAGGACAGCACGTATGCAAGCAAAACACTAATGGAGGCACTTAGACTACATGGATAATCATCATGGTTAATATGTTCAGGTTTCTATCAAACAGCTTACATCCCCTTCTATAGTGTTCTAATTTTAGCAAGTAATTTGGGCAAACATTTACAACAAGTAACTAGTTTCCTTCACATATATCATGTCCTCCACCAAAATATGCAAGACCTCACAAATCAAACTGAAGGGCTGGCTGCTTCAGATCATTTAGATGATTGCTTCTCATAAAGCTTATTCTTTGAAATGCAATAGCCTGCTGACCACAAAGGCATATGTTTCTGCAGAATGCCCAAATAGATGATAATTTATCAATTATCCAAATAGATGATAATCTATCAATTATGGTTTTGTTTTCCATGGCATACTAGCTTTTGTGATGTACAAAAATTCGTAAGAATGCCCCATGATGCAGAACATAAAATTAACTAGAAATAACCCAAGAAAATATTTCTAAATAGAAATTTAAGAGACTTCAAGGAAAAAAAAAAACCAGCAAAATTGCACAGATAACATCTCTCCATTCAGCACACTTCAGTTATTTTTCTGTAAAAATGATTAATATAATTCTTTTTTTTTTTCAAACCAGAGTAGCACCAACTCTAACTTACCTGTAATTCACTTCCCATCTAATAATTTCACTGCTGTCCAGCATACTATTGTAAACAACATCCATTTAAGCTACCAACCAAATGCTTACTCAAAGCAAGAACATTCATCTTCCTTAGGTGGTTGTTACTTACATTCTGATCTCTACTAAATCCTAGCTTTTTTATATAGTCTGGAGGCTAAAAGTTGTACCTTTAAGCTTATTTCTTTTCCCAAAATACGTAACAGCAAATCCAGAGTTTGCTAACATATGTGAGGGTAACGCATGCGATCATCACACAGTATTCCCCATAAATGATTACTGATATTGTGGCAGTTGGCTACTGTTTGTTTTGCCTAAGTATCTTGAAAAGACAAAAAATGTTAACACCTCTCCTCAGATAACTCTTATGTGCTGCTCAAAGAAAATTCCCTGCAGTCTTGCTGGGCTTTTGTTTATTCCTATTTTCTCTAAATAACCTGGTCATAGAATTCATTTGTTTTAGCATGATCTGCATCTGATATTCAAAACAGCAGCTCTCAGCTGAAAAACCACATAACTCACCCAGAATCATGGGTCAGTTGGCACAGAATTACTCTAGTTTTCAATCAGCTAAACTGAAGAAATAATACATTTCATCCAGCGATATATACTTCTATAGTATTTAAACAGCAGTTACTGAAATTTAGTTGGTCAGCAGTGAGTTACACAACTTCTACAATGTTACGATGTATGCCATTTTACAGTGCAAGAAACAACGTAGGGGCAAAGAAAACTATTTAAATAAGGATGCCTCAAGTGAGTAACTCAACTGACTAGTCAACAATGTTAAGATACGCCCTGTAAAAATAAGTCCCATTAAATTAGAAAGAGGGGAAAAATTAGATTTTGGCAATGGATACCATTACGTTTAATAGTTTTGCTGTTGGTCAAAGGACATAAAAAGGTAAAATGAAGCCTGCATTATAGTAATACCTTAAGAAATAGGATGGATATTTCATTTTTCATCACAAGATTATGGTCTTGTTATTACTTCCCCTTCTACACTATTTAAGAGGTCTAATATAATTCATGGGGCTATGCAGATCAAGCTCTAAGTTTTCCTTGATATACCAACTGACATAATAAAATTGTGCTAATGGCAATTGCAAGACAAAAATAGTAAAAACAAAAACTATGAGAACTTTGAAGACCTGCATGCCTGAATATTACTGTCAAGTTGAAAAAGACTGAAGTCTTTTATCAGTACCTGTGTTTCTTTCCTATGGCCCTATTTGGGTCCAGATGGACCCAAAATGGTAGAAATGGTAATCTAGTCCTTGTTTACAATCACAAAATATCTCTGTTTGAGATTTACCTCTTTCTTTCTAGCACGCTCAGCCTTTATTTTCTCATACTCTTCTTTTGCCTTCTGATTAGATGTTTTCTTCTTACATTTCCCTTCAGTCGTAACTGACCTGTAAGAAAAAGTACATGTACTTCAGGTATGGACTATCACCAAGTACACATAACCATGTATCCCATAGCCACTGCAGAATCAGAGCACAATCTTCCATGATTTTGTACGTATTTGGGGAAGTTTACTAGAAATACAGGTTTCAGAAGGTCCATCTTCCACACTGATGGGATACCTATTTGCACCACTCTTACACGATGCCCAACACCATAATATGTAATGTAATGAGTAGCTCACATGAAAATACAACAAAATAAACTTGAATGGCAAGTATACCAAAGACTGGACTGCACACAACTTTTAGGGACCCATACCCCTTATCTGCTGCATCTTCACATGGATGATGCTTCATGAAGTTTAAAGAGTGTCTAAAAATTTTCTTCCTCTATCATATAAGTTCTTCAGAGCTAGAAAAACTGAATGCACTAGCTTAGAACCTAAAATATCTTTATAGTTCTGATATATGGATGCACCTGCAGAGATACGAGGACAGCCAGCCGCTAGCAGACTGCCTGCCAAAGAAATCAGGCTAACATGGCAAGGAGTAAATGCCTCCTTGAAATGCTTTTCTAAAAGTTTCTTCTTCAAGGAGATGGCATTATTATTGCCTTTAATGTTCTGAAATTACAAACTAAAATTACATTCCCTCCAAATTTCAGTATTAAAAAACTGCCCAGGTATCTTTCACCAAAGAAAACAGTTCAAGAAAACCAGTTTCATTCGTCTGGCACTTACTGACACACTACTTTGAGTGTATTTTTCTTGTTATTTAGTCCCAAATTATTTTTCCTCTGATTCACAACACAGCCATTACATCAACATCGTGGTAGCAGACACTTCACACTTGAAAAGTACATGCCTTGTTAGATATTTAAGAACTGCTCACAAAGTCAGTTTCTGATGACTCTATTACACTAAAAAATCTGAGAAGTCGCCATCGTCATCTAGGAGATTTCAGACAAACAATCAAAAAGGGAAAAGAAGGTATTTATTCATATTTGTTCATTTATAAGTACCACTCTTTTGGAGAAAAAAGAAAAAATAATCTTTGCCATAGTGCGATCTCCATCTTGTGGCAATACTGTGTAATGACACTTCATTGTCTCAAGTTCCAACCCACTTAAAGTAACAGTATGCACTAAAAATAGAATTACCTAACCAAAGTCCTACTTTATCTTCCCATAGAAAACTGAAGTCTACCTAGGTCTCTACGCATCACACCACCTCAACAATTAGCAGTCACATTCATGCAGAAATATTCATTCTGGTTTACAACCACAATGACCACAGTTTAAGCAAAATTAACCCTCCTCTGGTTTAAAGAAAAACATCAGGCCTATTTCAGACACCCCCACGAATTAACTGCCTATTCCAGAAAAAAACTCTACCTTTCTCTCCTTGGTGGGCTTAGATCTGACTGCCTTTACCCACTCTCCTGATTGTTCTTCTCAGGAAAGTTTAGATATAGATACACCTTGGAATTCAAAGACTTAGGACACTCCTTGTACTGAGGATGAAAATGCATTAACTCAGTCCTGGTTCTCAAATGCTGTTTTAAAACACTGCCAAGACAATGTTAGACCTGAGTGACTGCACTTTTTACTTTACTGATATACCTGACCAACATTTCAGGGGGAATTACTGTCACACAGGTAAAAAAAGGTTTAAGTTGTCTGACATTTGTTAGACGACAAGTGAGAAACTCCATTTGACTTTTCTCAGTCATTACAAGAAAATTAAAAAACAAACAAATAACCCCAACAAAACCCCTCACCAATGGCAAGCTATAATAACATTTCTGTTGTTTAAAATTATTATTTTGATAAATAATACTTTACTGCCTTAAGATTTTACTAAATCCTTTTTTTTTTTAAATTCATAGTAATATTCCCAAAAAATGAGCCATACCAAGAAAGGGTCGCTGCACAAAATATTGCCCATTCTAGCAGAAAAACACTGCAATATAAAGAAGACAACTTATCAAACTGGGAACAACCTTTCTGAAAAGTGACATTAATTTTAAAATACTCAGAATCAATTCAAAAGAAAATTCTGCAGACTCAAAACCACACTACCTGAAAAGCAGGCTCTCATCTTTGTAGATATGGTAAGAAATTAGCCAAGCATTTACTGCTCTTGGGCTGAACCTTGTCTTTAAAGTACAGTGGTAACTTTCTGTGGACTAAACATCATCCATATTGCTTTCTGATTTGGATGCAAACACAATAAAGCTGTAGGTTCAAATTTTCTAACAAATAAGAAAAATATTTAAGACCTAATGGTATTTTAAGCAAATCACTATACTGAAGTTCATGTAAAGTGTAAGATCTAAAATATTTCTTTAATAACAGAAACAATTATTTGTTTTTAGAGACACATTTAAAAAACTTACTCTACTGCTTCATTAAGTTTTTCTTCTGATACAACTGAATTATCTGGAGCCCTGCGTCGCCGTTTCTTGAGCATTTCTTCCTCAGCTAGGTAAAGATGCTTCAAGTGCTCTGGATAAGTATCAGTAAATTGATTATCCTGTTGTGAATGAGCCTTCTTTCCCTTTCTCAATAATTTCCTGTATTGTCTTTCAATCATTTGTTTTCTCCGAAATGCAAATCCTCGTCCTAAAAACATAAGAAAAAAGAGAGTGAAATACAGCTCCACTGAAGTAGTATCAAACCATTCAATTGTTGTCAGGACCATTTCAATCCATTTACTTTACAAATCCAGAGAAAGACATTACTTGTGCTAATTTTAATGAGGACCAGTCAAAAAATCAAGGAAAAAACACAGTTACAAACCTGTCTCCTATTGTAGCGTTGCAGCTTGTACAGATTTACAGAAAATTGTTGCCTAAAACCCTTGAGAGAACATGCCATGGTAAACATACTTCTTAATGCACACTCAACATGGTACACCTTCAGCAATGCTTTTTGAACCTAGTGAAAAGATGCATTAACATTTCACTTACATTTCACTCACATTTCACTCTCTCTTCTTACAGTTTCATAAGCAGTATCAACATAGATTCCTAAAGATAATCTCAAAAAAACACTGATAATAGCGACACCAGATGCTTAAGTAGTCTGCAGCTGCAATGCCACAGGAGAAAAAACAGCCTCTAAATCACTGTATCACATTGAATTAATAACCCATTATATCTTTCCATACAAATAGTATTTTTATTGCTACTCCTTTCTTTCTACGCCTGCCCAGGAAGAGCTCTTGTACACTTCAAAAGTATGCTACATCATAGAATGATTCAGCCTGGAAGGAAACATCAGACAATGGCTGTTTCAGTCTCAATCATTGTATGACGTTGAAGTCAAACATGTTCTTTTCTTAATATGTTCATACCTTATTTTTATTGCGTTAGTCTTAAGAGCTACTGACTTTTATAATATTCATTTTAAAAAGTTTCCAAAGGCAGCAAGTCCTGATCAGTCCAGTCACTGCTTTTCCTTTGATTCTTTCTCCAACGTTGACATTTCAGTAAAAGTGCTGCAAAAGCCAATGCTCTGTTTCCTATTCGGTTTTTACATTTGCATAACTACTGTTCAATAATCAACCTTTTTCCACATATGCTTCTATCTGAAATACGCAGCTCACACCGGACTTCCCCGCCAGCCTTGCAGCCACCGGTTCCCATCCGTCCCTATCCAATCAGCCAGGGCCGGGGCAGCTCGGAGGCACAGCGGGAAGCCTAGGGCTGCGATCAGCGGGTCGGGCCAGTGCCAAGCCTCCCTCGGCGCCGTCTCTCCCACCGTGACGCCACCTCAGACCGCCGGGGGCCAGTCGCAGCTACTCCCCCATCCTGAGGCTCACCCTCCTGGACACTTCCCACGACGTTGCGCATCCGGTCGGGCCTCCACAGCCGCTTGCGGAGGGATCCTCGGGCAGCGGCGCCCCCATTTCCAGCCGCCGGCGTCCCGCGCCGCGCCGCCTCCATCGCTCTCCGGGAGTCGCGCAGCGTAATGGCGTCACCGAGGTGCGCCGCCGCCGAAGCCACTCGGTCCTCGATTCACCTGCCTGCGTAGCGACAGCCCCGGCGAGCCGAGCGCAGGCCCCATGTCGCGGCCGGCCCTGGCGCTGCCGCCCCAGCTGTCGCCGGCGGCGGCGGAGGGCACCCTGCGGCGCGTGTCGCGGTTCCTGGCGCGCGCGCTGCCGCTCTGCCGCGCCCACACGGTGGAGTTCTACACGCGGGGGCTGTGGGACCGGTTCGTAGCGCCGCGCCCCGCCGCCGTGCTCGAGGCGCTGCGGCGCCCCCTGACGGAGGCCTCCGGAGCCGCGGCGGAGGGGTGGGGTGAGTCGGGGCGGGGCGGGGCCGGGGCTCGGGACCGCGGGCCCAAAGGGCGGGGAGGGTACGCGTTCGGGGCTCGGTGGTGGTTACGGCGCCGTTGCTCGGGGAGGTGCCCCTATCCCCCGAGCTTTGACGGCGGCGGCAGAGCGGACTGCGGAGCGCTCGGTGGCGGAGCCGCCCTGTCCGCCTCACGGTGACATGCCTCATGTCCGCCCGTGCCACGACGTTCAGACCCCCTGTCTGTGTTAAAAACTATTTTCCCCCCTTGAATAAACACCACCCTGCCGAGCTGCTCTGATTTTTCCTACCCTCTGCCTTCTTGCGGCCACCCCCATGCTGATCCATTATTCTACCGCGTGCCGAAGCTGCTTCTGCCCTTTGGTGACAGTGCTGTCACCAGCACTGCTTTAGTTGCAGTAACCTTTTCCAGGGTAAAGGTGTGTATTTGGAACAGATAAGGTATAGCTGTGTTGTGAGGAGTTGCTCTTTAGGAGGCTCTAGGTAGTGGCAGTTGTGCTGATAGTCTCATTTTATATGTTTCATCTTGTTTGTTCCAAAATGAAACTCCTGTAAGCCTCCTTTGCTGTGACCAGTTTCTGAAGAACAGAAATAAAACGAACTCCCACAAAAAGCCCTCCACTGAGTGCAAAGATGTAACAGTTAAAAGTCCTTCAACTGTTGAGGCTCTGGAAATGTGGAGGACAGCTGGAAAAGGCTTAAACACTGCTTATCTGTAATACTGAGTGTCTGTTAGAGGAAGAGAGAAGGCAGTTTTATTTCTGACAAGACCAATTTAAGAAGCACTTCATATTTTTAGTAATTTTCAAGTAAGTCCAGAGGAAGCCAGCTACGAAACTGTGACTGAGTTTACTGCAGTTCAAGCAGAAGGGAAACATACCACTAGTACGCTTTCAGGCAGGGCACAGAAATGAAGATAAAGCATCTGAAAGGAACGGTATTCGGGGAGACTGAGCTCAGGCAAAGAGATCCATTTCAGAACTAAGGTAGTAAAATCTCTGACAAAGCTCTTAGCTGAGAAAAACCTGTATCATGCCAAAGCTTATAGAGCAGAGATAGCTCTCATGTAGCATTCGCTGTGAAATGCTGCGTTAAATGACATGTGAGGCAGGAAAGCTCGTTGAGTGCAAGAGAAGGGTCCACAGAAAGCAACATGTGGAGCTGTGCACTTTTTGGCATAGAAGACAGGCTAAGATAATTATTTGGATTTGGAAAGAGATTGAGGAACTGTGAATTGCTACATCACCTGCAACGTTTCTCTCTTGTATCTAAAGACCTTCAAAATATTAACTGTGAGACTCATTTTTAAAGGGTTGAGTTATCTGGAAAAAAAAAAAAAAGAAAAACCCCAAAACAGTTTATTTGTGCATGAAAAAGATACTGGAGTATGAATTAACTTTGAGAGCCAGATGGAAACAAGACAGTGTTTCAGTCAGCAAGCAAAAGTGTTGGGAAGTGATGAGGAAAAACTACTAATGTTTTCGACCGGGAATGTCAGAGCCAGAACTGATTCAGAGCAATGGGACATAAAACTAAATGTAAATAGAGGCTGGTTGCAAAACTAATTACTAGGTGAAGTCATTAAAAAATAAAACGCTATAGGAAAATTACCCTGATTTTACCTATTTCTATGGGAAAGCACATTAAATTATTCAAACACTAAAATAGTGGCTGGTAGAGCAGGAAGACAACGGGGAAGGCAGAGCATTGTTCTGCAGATTTTTGAAATTGGAAAATCATTTAATGATCTGTATTCAAAATGCATGTTGCAGAATGATACAGAAATTACTGGAACAAAAGACGTGATTTATGTATCTTTAAAATGAAGCGTGTGTTTTAGAAAGGTATGAAACTTTCATGTTGTGACCAATATATAACATTTCTTTGTTGGTTTCTGCAGGAATTATTTCTGATTATTGAAAAAAAAAAAAAAGAGACAGAATTGCTCTTTTTTTCCTAGCCTCAAAACTATTATGTGTTGTTTAAAATTCAAAAGGTTTTGAGACAATCTCCCGGTTCCCTCAGTATTATGACAAAATTGGAGGCACTGTAAACGAATGGGCATGTGCTTGCTGATTTGGGAATTCATGAATGAGTTGTTTGACTGCATGATATCTGTCCACCCAGGCATATGATGAAAGTACATCATAGTGCAATATGAATTTTTCAGTGAATATAACCACAAACACCTATATGTGAAAACGAATGCTTGTTAGCCTGTATTAAAAATAGGATTTGAGTGCTTCAGTACAACTTCATAACATTAGCGGTCAGAAGCCAAGCATTAGAGATCTTGAAACCCAACATAAACAGAGTGACTCTTCCTTATATTTCTCTTAAATATCAACTGTATGTGTGGTTGTTCTTCAAAATTTTCAGATACATAAATATTTGTTATTTATGTTTACCTTGAAATGGGTACTAAAAGGCTCTCGCAACATGCTATCATTCATAGAACTACCTTTTTCTGGAGTGTGGCTATGAGCATAGATTTATTTTGCATACCCAAATGACATTGTGATAATGTACCCCAAATAGCTTACTCAAAATATGTGGTAAATGACATTTTGTTTTCACATGGTAAACACTTTGCTTCCTAAGAGTTTGAGAAGTTTCAGATTTATACATTCGCAATCCCCAAACTCTTTTGACAAATTTTCTAGGATCTGTTCTATTATGGATCCCAAATTAAATTATAGGGAAACATAAGCTAAATTTGACAGAATTGATGTGAAAATGTGAAGTTGTCAGTTCATACTCACACATCTCTGCAAACTAAAAAGTAACATTGTTGCAGATTGGCACAAAGCTGTTACTCTGCACGATATTTTATGTTACTGTAGGAATTTTGACATATGCTGAATTGTAGTTTTAGAAGCTAGCAAGCAAGAAATTACAATTCTGTTGTACAGTATTACATGCAAGAAGATAATCATGCTGCAGAACATTGTGTGTTCTGTAAACTAGTTTTAAAGAATATTTTCAGATACTCATCAGATGATATTTCATTATAATGACCATATAAAGGGTGGAACCCTTTTTTTCAGTTGGACCCCATAGAAAAATTTCAGATCCATTTTTAGGTAGAAAAAACTGTTTTATATTTTTATACATCAAAAACCTGACGTTTGCCATATTGCGTCTTGTTTATCATGTCGTTGTGTAAATTGGACACAGGCACAGAAAAATCTGTGTTTTAAGTATTTTCATATTTTAGTGTAAATTACTGTTTGTAATTCCAATTTTTTGGCATATTTTTTTTTCCTCTGAAGATTTATTTGCAAATGTATGGACTGACTGGTTAAAAGGCATGCTAGATTTCATCTTCTGAGCAACCAATGTGGAAACATTTTGAGAAAACTAACCTTTTTAATATTCATAAATGTCACATAGTCCACAAACTGCTTGAAGTCATGCTTCAGATACCTTAATATAGCTGGATTTTTCTTTCGGTTTAGTTGGCAAGCTGGGACAACAATTTGTATTTGGTAGAGTGGTATTTACAGATGGTATACTAGTGATTATGCATGAGATCGTACTAGTTCTGTTCATATTCTTCCATCAGATAACCGAATTCATGGAAGTTGTAGAATGTAAGTATTGCTAAATTTAATTTCATTTCAGTGAGGTTTGTAAGAAGAGTTAATATATGTTATATCAACCCAAATAATTGACTGGTTTGGGTTGAAAGGGACTTTAATGTTCCTGTAGTTCAAACCCCCCTGACATAGGCAGGTACACCTTCCACTAGACCAGGTTGCTCAAAGCCCCACCCAACCTGGCAGGTGCTGAGCAAGTGAAAGCAGACAAGTGGTGGGTTTATAAGCTTTTCATGAGTTCTGACAAAGAAGCAGAAAAGTCCAAATTTCAGTAATCAGTCTTTAACTTAGGAAAGTTATGAAGTTTCAAGATAAGTTGTATTTTTGTGATATAGTGGGATCAGCAGGCAGTAAGGTGAAAGCAAGATTGGGTTGCTAAATCTTGTGAATTTTAAATCTGCAGAATGTTTGTTTATGCTGTTGATCTTCATGATCTATTTGAAAGTTAGATAGCAAAAATAAGGATAAATTTCTTCAAGGGTATAGGCTTAATGGTTTTCCATATCAGTAGCAGGGTTGTTTGGTGTAAGATGGGTATGTGTGTGGTTGACAATAGTTTTCTTTTTATACCATAGCAAGTTTGTATACGTAATTCCCATGATAGTTATTTCCAACAGTGAGTCTATACATTTTTGAAATGCTGTTCCATCATAGAAAATCTAACATAAAATAAATGAGTGAATCTCCCTTAAAAAATTAACTGAAATTTTCTCATTCAGCAGTGTTTCAGGGACAATAGCTAATGGTCCGTGGTGAAAAACACAAAGATACAAAAGTACTGTTTGTCTGCTTTGGCTCTTCCCCAGAGAGTCCTGCTTTGGCTGCTCCCTGGAAAGTCCAGCTTTTCTTCCGACCCAGAAAGTTCTGCTTCAGAACTCCCCAGAAAAGTCTCAACCCTTGGAGACCTTTCTAGATATTGCTGGCCACTTCTTCCAACGTAGGCTGGCCCCCTGTGTTGGAATGAGTGTGCATTCTTGTAAGTGTAAAAGTCCGAGCCTGATGCGATGCAGGGGAGGCAGAACCTCATACCACCCAGGTCAGTGTTGCCTCCACGGGGACACCCGCTGAGGTTGAGCCTGCCACCTCGCACTGCAATGATGATCCTTGGAGCTGGTTTCCTGATTGTCTTCACAGGGTCCTTGGGTTTAGTAAGATATACACTCTTCAAAAATATCCTTTACTGCAACTGTTAGATTCTCTATATTTTCATATATTAATAAACTAGTTGAGAGTTCTCTATTTGTCCCTCATTTTCTCTCACCTGGAATCCTTGAACTCTTTAACAAGCAGTTGCTCAAGCTGTGACATTTTCTTGTAAGAACTTGCCTAACATTTACCCAGTAGAAAGCAAAAATACTTTTTGTGTGTAGATATTCACGTCATTTTATGATTGTTGAAACTTTTTTGAGGAAAAAAAGTGCAAAACAAACAAAAAAAAACCCCAACAAGCACACATCCCCTGCTCTCCCAGATCCAAACAATTCCGTAAGCTGTCCAAAAGCATTTTCTTACCCTACTATATTGGTTTCTTCCATTATTTGCTTGACTTGAAGATATTGTCAGGAAGGAAATTTACTTTTTTTCAGTAATTTCTAAATCATGGAATCATAGAATCATAAAACAGTTAGGGTTGGAAAGGACCTTAAGATCATCTAGTTCCAACCCCCCTGCCAGGGGCAGGGACACATCCAACTAAACCATGCCACCCAAGGCTCTGTCCAATCCAGCCTTGAATGCCGCCAGCGATGGAGCATTCACAACTTCCCTGGGCAACCCATTCCAGTGCCTCACCACCCTTACAGTAAAGAATTTCTTCCTCATATCCAGTCTAAACTTCCCCTGTTTAAGTTTGAACCCATTACCCCTTGTCCTCTCACTACAGTCCCTCATGAAGAGTCCCTCCCCAGCATCCGTATAGGCCCCCTTCAGATACTGGAAGGCTGCTATGAGGTTTCCACGCAGCCTTCTCTTCTCCAGGCTGAACAGCCCCAACTTTCTCATCCTGTCTTCATACAGGAGGTGCTCCAGTCCCCTGATCAGCCTTGTGACCCTCCTCTGGACTTGTTCCAACAGTTCCATGTCCTTTTTATGTTGAGGACACCAGAACTGCACACAATACTCCAAGTGAGGTCTCACAAGAGCAGAGTAAACAGGCAGGATCGCCTCCTTCGACCTCCTGGTCACGCACCGCTTGATGCAGCCCAGGATACGGTTGGCTTTCAGGGCTGCAAGCGCACACTGCCGCCTCATGTTCATTTTCTCATCGACCAACACCCCCAAGTCCTTCTCTGCAGGGCTGCTCTGAATCTCTTCTCTGCACAACCTGTATGTGTGCCTGGGATTGCTCTGACCCAGGTGTAGGACCTTGCACTTGTCATGGTTAAACTTTGTCAGGTTGGCATCAGCCCACCTCACAAGCGTGTCAAGGTCCCTCTGGATGGCATTCGCACGCATCTAATTTCTTCTGTTTATGTAATATGTCTTACAGAGACACAGGAAAGCAAAATTACCCCTCACCATGGATTCAGCAGCAGCAGTATTTTTCTCCTTCTCAGTAGCTGGTGCAGTGCTGTGTTTTCGACTTTCGGCCTGTGAACAGCGCTGATAACACTAATGTTTATAGTTACGGCTTAGAATGTTTTGGTCTGACCAAGGACTTTCTGAGTCTCATGCTCTGCCAGAGAGGAGGGGAAGCCGGGAGGAGGCAGAGACAGGACACCTGACCCAAACTGACCAAAGAGCTATTCCATACCACAGTACGTCATGCCCAGGATGTAAAAACTGGGGGCAGGAACCCAGAAGAGTTCAGTTCACAGCTCGGTCATCGGGTGGTGAGCAGTTGTATCCTCTTCCCTTGTATTTCCCTGGTCATTACTATTATTGGTGGTAGCAGCAGTGGTTTGTGTTATACCTTAGTTACTGGACTGTTCTTATCTCAACCCGTAGGAGTTACATTCTTTCAATTCTTCTCCCCATTCTCCCCCTCCCCCCCCCCCCCCCCCCCCCCCGGAGTGGGGGGGAAGAACGAGGGGGGAGTGAGTGAGGCTGCATGATTTACGGCTTAAACCACAACACCCCTTCTCCCTAAAATCTGCAGTCTGTATTCTGGTTTAGCATTCTTCTTTATTTATGTTCCCTAGTATCATGTTACACCTTTATCCTTCATGAAGGTTCACCAATTCAAAGTTACCAGATGTTCAGAATTTCAGATAAATTGTTTATAGAGAAAAGTTGCTTTCTTTTTGTATTTTGTAGTAGAAGTAAAGTAAGAAGTGCCATGCAGACACTGAAAGAATGTTGATTCTGGTCATAGCTTAATATTCTTTTTTAGGTTCAAAGTTTGTTTGCTGGTCTCATGCCTTTGTCATGTAATAAAATGAAAACGAATGTGTTGATACTGTTGGGACTATTTTTAGTAAGTTCTAATAATATGCATGACCTTTAATTGTGGTCATGCAAGAAAATTAAGTGCATTAGAGTTGAGGTCAATCAAAACAGTTGTATCTGTTGTCATGGAGGTGGGTAGGCCAGGTTTGGGAAAGCTACCTTGTGCTAGGTATGTACTTGTTCAATGATCTACTCATGAGACAAAAGGCAAGCCAGGAGCCATTTTCTAAATCTTTGTAGCAGTTTGTTTGCTGGACTGGTTAATTTTTATATCTTTGAAAAGAATTACAGATATTCAAAAATTATTAGCAAAAGCATGTGGAATTCACAAATAGTTTTAGCCACAGTAGATAGGAATTAGTCAATAGAAAACAAACTCAGAATTAATAAATGATTTGTACCAGTATGTTTCACTTAGAAATAAATGTACATTTCAGACACTAAGAACTAAGTAATACTAAACTGAAGCATTTAATCATGAGGTCAACAAAATATTCATTGGAATCGATGAAAAAATGAACATGAGCCAGCAGTGTGCGCTTGCAGCCCTGAAAGCCAACCGTATCCTGGGCTGCATCAAAAGGAGCATGACCAGCAGGTCGAGGGAGGCGATCCTGACCCTCTACTCTGCTCTTGTGAGACCTCACTTGGAGTATTGTGTGCAGTTCTGGTGTCCTCAACATAAAAAGGACATGGAACTGTTGGAACAAGTCCAGAGGAGGGACACGAGGATGATCAGGGGTCTGGAGCACCTCCTGTATGGAGACAGGATGAGAAAGCTGGGACTGTTCAGCCTGGGGAAGAGAGGGTGGCATGGAGACCTAGCAGCCTTCTAATGTCTGAAGGGGGCCTATAGGGATGCTGGGGAGGGACTCTTCATTAGAGACTGTAGTGAGAGGACAAGGTGTAATGGGTTCAAACTTAAACAGGGGAAGTTTAGACTGGATATGAGGAAGAAATTCTTTACTGTAAGGGTGGTGAGGCAGTGGAATGGGTTACCCAGGGAAGTTGTGAATGCTCCATCACTGGCAGTGTTCAAGGCTGGGTTGGACATAGCCTTGGGTGGCATGGTTTAGTGTGAGGTGTCCCCGCCCCTGGCAGGGGGGTTGGAACTAGATGATCTTAAGGTCTTTTCCAACCCTAACTATTCTATGATTCTATGATCTAACTTTTGCTCACACTTGATCAGTAAAAAAAATCAATTTATTTAATTCTCCCAGCAGAATCACCAGTTACAAAGCAGCTTGGAAAGTACATAGTGATTATAAATCAAAATGTTTAATATATTAAACAGCTGCATTTCTTAAGCAATCTAGTAGCATATACTGTCAGTTGGGGATGAAGAGCAACTATATTATGAGCACATTTGTAAACAAAAGAGAAGCAATCATGTTGACTGAATTCTCTTGTTGATTCTACTAAAGGTGCTCTGTTAAAAACAATAGATTTTTTCACATTTACAGAGGCTCAGCTGAGAGCAAAATCTGACCTTGGTTCTGAAGGGGGAATACAGCTGAAGAAAAACTGAATTTTCCCGCTTATGGAAGTAAAATAAATGGTTACTTCTGGCTGATGCTAAGTATTTATTGCTTGTGGTTTTTTGTCAGCGCTGTTGCAAAAGATGTTAAACAATGTTTACAGACCTATTTCCTTTTCTGTACAGATGATGACACATTTTCCAAAGTGTTTTGTGAAAACTCAGAGAAGCTTATCAATGTACATTCGTTTGCTCTGGCTGCTAAGTATTGTTCTTTGTCCAGCCTTGGAGTGTGTACCCCATTAGAAGACATACTTGAAGCACTGAGAGGAGACAATCAAGGAACAACAGGTATATTTACATCTGTACTGCATTTTTACTTATTTAATATAGGACCTGCTGAGTTTTGTGTTTGGGTGGTTTGTTATTTGTTTTTTGAGGTTTTTTTTTCTTTTTTTTTCTTCCATACATGCTTAAGTTTTCATTTGTTCCTAATAGGTTTATTCCGTGCCTTTGTTTAGAAAATGGATTCTCATGCTAAAATTTGAGCAGAAGAGTCACAGCATTCAATACCTCTAGACCCTTCCTGAGGTTCAGTTTTAAAGGAGATGAGATAGATGAGATGAGACGCACCATTATTTGAGATACCTTTTTAATTCCTTTTGTTTGTCTTCTGCCTGAGCGGCAGGAATCGTGATTGCTATTCTTGTGTTTTATGAAATTCTCACTGTAAAATCTGGCAAGTGACTTTTCTTTTGTTTTATGTTAAATATGTGTTTTGGTGTTTAGCTGAATATGGCCCAATAAGTGTTTGACGACTCAAAAAAAAAGAAGTTATTCATTCTGTATATTTTGGACCAATACCAAGTATATGTCATAAAACTGGAGTCATTCAATTTTTGTTAGTTAAAGAAATTGAATTAAAACACTCTCAAGTTGGCATCAAGTTAGATACTGGAAGGCTTACTCCTGATTATATTTTTTTATATGATACATTTGCATTTTTACTTACTTGGGCTGCTGTCATTTTCACTCAAAATGTGTTCTTCAGGGAGTCTTTGGTCTTTGTAGATCTGTCACTGTCTTTCAGTTTTCTCATTAGTTTTTCAGAGGTGGACTGAGCAGCTTTCTGCCTTCTAATGTGTTTTATCCCTATAATGCATTAAAACACTGACATTTCTTATCCTAAGTGATAACGCCATTATATATACTGGCATCTCTCCCGTTTTATTCAGCAGTTTTTTCTTTCCAGTTTTGCCATTTTCTATGGTTGGCTCCCTAGTTTTTCATTTCTTCAGAAATACTAAAATGCCAGTTTTAATGGTAATTTTAATGGTGTGTTGTGGATTGGTCTTACTTTCTGGCTTCTTTCCTTCTGCAGTTTGTTCATCTGAAGCCATTTTTCCTTGTTTGGCAACCTTGTGCCGCTTTTATTCTGCTTGCTTTTTAGCTCTACATTTTTATTGTGCTCTCATTCGCTGCATTCTGCTTACTCTTCCATAATTCTCTAGTTTACCTTGTTATATTCATACCTGAGTTCAAACCTGGATTATCTTTCTTAGACAAAACTAGAAAGATTGTTTCATCTTCTTGTCATGCAGAATTGAGCATCAGGAATAAGGCAATTGCTTAATATTTTCTTCTGTGTGTTGCAGGAGTGCTGCTCAGTTGGGTAACTAGGGCCTGGGTTTGTGATGCAGTGATTCTAAGATCTACTTCATAGAGAAAATAAAATGTCTTCCAAATGTATGCAATGGTATTATAATTCAAAACCTTTGTGTTGACTTGGCAGTAAGTATCAGTTAAATTAACTTGATTGAAGTTCCTGGTAAGCATTTGGCAGAAGCAAAATACCAAATTATGGATTCATAACATGCAAATTTCCAAATGAAAGTTGTGATCTTTTAACTTTAAGCTATTTTAGATATTTTGGATTTAAGTCTGTATTTCAGAAAATACATTAATTTCCTGACATCCCAAAGCTTGCAAGTCAAGAGAGGTGTAAGCCTGAGAAAACTGTCAACTTTACAATGGCCTTGCTCATATTCTGAAAAGTATGCAGCAGGATAATTCCATTTATGTTTCAGATGTTTTTAATACATTTTCTTGTTCTAAGGCAAACATGCTTATGGGCCTATTCCCACAGTTTATGTACTTGCATAGCTCTCTAACTTCCTCACCATCTTAATGCAGGCATAGTGCTGTCCTCCCTTGGAATAACTGGTAAGCACAAACATCTTAAGCATATTGTGGACACAGCTACTCAGAATGGAGTTGTGAGTCTAAAGGACTTTCTCCATTGCTTCTTAATAAAGGACACTGTTGTTCTTACTGCACCATTGGTTTGCTTGCACTGAGTGCATGGGGTTCAAACTAGCCTGGCCCAAGGGGAAGAGGCTAGCCAGGAGCATTTATCTTGTTACAGGATTCATATCTGATACAAGAAGTTAGGGTTGCTAGAGTATTGGTTTAAAAGTGCTCTCTATCTTTGCAATGTGTTTATGGCCAAAGTAGTAGTCGTCATGCAGTGCCTATTAATGAATCTGTATTTAAATTGCATGTGCTGGAATATCACTCTGCCTCAGTAGTTTTTTTTTAGTATATGGTTATCTCAGTCCCTCACTCTGGCTTATGGAATTAAGTCATAGGGAGCTTCTGTATATGTGGTGTTGTCTGGTGTGGACTCGGAATTTCTGGTTTTCTTTGGTGTATCTGAATTTACACAGGTAGTTGGGGTATAAAACCCCAGCACTCTGCCGTAGGAGATCTTAGGAAGATCTGCATTAGCCCTGTATAAAAGACAGTCTGTCCTCAGTTTGTTCAGCTTCACAACTAGAGATGTAGTTGTAAATGGCATTATAGAGTTGAAGCAGTTTTTCAAATGGAAAACAGCTACCAGTGCTAGGGGTTCACAACAGGAATAAGCAAATTTCAGTATAAACTTTAGTAACATTACACTTTCTGTTCCTGTCTTATATCCAGGGTAGTTCTGTGAAGGATTCAAACCCCACTTTCTTTTTTCATCACAAAAAGAGATCGATCTCTACATTTCTTACCAGTTTTGAAGTTAGTGTTTGTTCTGCTTGCATTAGTTGTACATATAATAAGGAAAACTGCATGTATAATTATTTATTTCAAGAAAGTAATTTTATAAGAGCAGAATGAATTTACACAGTTTGTTTAAAAGCAGTATACGTATTTTTTCAAATTTGCAGTTTGCAGTATAAAACTGTTACGGCATTCAGTTTTCTATTAGATTGTAATATGTTTGGTTTTAAAAATAATGTAAAAAATAAACAGAATTTTGCAGAAAATGCAGCAACAATAAAATTGATTGAAAATCCATAATTTTCTGCGAACAGTATAATTTTCCTTGAGCTAAAATATAAACAGAGTGTTCGTTCTGCAAAAGTAGAAGAAGTCTAAAAATGGCTAAGAAACTTCAGTAGCTAGACTGATAAAACCTTTATTTATAGATGAAAGCAAACTATGAATTTTCTGCCTGGAACCTCAGCTTTTTTAAGCTGGTTTTTATTTCTGGATTTCTGTATTTCTTACATGTTTGAAATACTTAATTTGGCTTAGGGCTCTCTGAAATGGTACTTCACACAGCATTGCCCAATTCAGTCTTTTGGGTTCATGCTATAGCAAAGAGTAAAAGGTGCAATATGTGATGATAGTTCAAAGTGACAGTGCTGCTTCGGACAACAAACAACTTTTATTTCTGTCAAGAACTTAAATATCTGTTTCTTCCTGTTCCCATTCTGCTGCTCCTGATGGTGAGACTATCCAGGCACAAAAATGTTCCAATATCAACAAAAAAGAGACCTTTTTCTTTCTTTTAAATTTTTCCCTTTTTTCATTTCAAATGCTTACAAATTAAGAGTTTTTTAGGACACTGATCTTCACAGTTTTACCGTTAAGCAGCATCTTCAGTGCAATTACAAATACTTGTTTCTGTTGTATATTTTGTTTAAAAATATTAGTCTATTTTTTCCTTTGTCAGTTCATACAGTCTATATTAGATTTTAAGTATTGTCATAGCAGTTTATTATAAAATAACAAATGTTTAAGAAATAGAGAGATCCTGTGGGCTTTGGGAAAAATAGAGAAAACACTAGGTTTCTCATGAGCTCAGTTCAATTCCCCACTCTCTTTTAAAGAAGTAACACTCCTGGCTCTGTTCCCAGCATGATCTGATCAAGGATTGAACATAGTTTTTGCCTAATGATCAGTTTCTGGACAAATGAACACATACTGTGCAAAAAGCTAGAAAGGGAAAGTGTATTAATCTGCCTAGTCATGTAGAAAAGTCTTGTTTTCTAGGAGCATGCTCATCAGTAAGGGTTCAGTTTCTTCTGCCATCACTCAGACTTACAAAAATTTCCATCAGTTTAACTAGAGCCAAGTGTACTGTAGTGTTGGTCCCCTGTGGGAAATGTGTGGGTTTCTCCCAAGGGAGTGACTTCTGAAATCCATCTTTGCTTGTAGAGATGTAGAGATTAGCAAGTGGGTGCTTGGTATTCTTCACAACCAATAAATCTATGGTAGAGATTGACTCCAGCTCATTAACACATCCTTCAGCAACAGTGAAATTAGTGATTTTCTACCATAAAGATATAACAGTTCTACAACCAATCCATAGGGTAAATAAAATAGAAGTGCATCTTCCTTTGAATTTCCCCAGCATCATTCAACTTTCACTGAAGATGTCTCCCACTTGATATTGTGAGCAAATCTTCAGAATTAACAAGCCATACCATGTGATTATCAATTGTCCCTGCCCTTATATTTCATTTATGTAAAGGTAAATGTGATGAACAACACAGAAATAAATATTTTTTTAATAAACAGGAAGTAATAGTACAGTTTTATAGAAGTAGCTATTGTCTCATATCTCTGGTCAGATGCTTGATATGCTGCATCTTTTAAAAACTACACTAATAGTACTGAGTTTTAGAGTGTGTAAATCAGAAGTTTAGCCTTGTAACAATTTAGTGAGTTTTTAATTAAAAAATGCTATCCTTAAAACAGGAAAATACTATAGCATATTTTTAAGCTGGTATTTTTTCTGATTGATCACAAATCTTTATTAGTATGGGTTACGTTAATGTGTATTTTTTAATCTGATACAGGTATCAAAACTGATGAGTTTATGAATAATAAGAAATCACATGAAGTGCAGGTGATGTCTGAGCTGGTAGTCAACATAGCAAATTATTGTGATATAAAGCAGGTAAGAAAGCATTTCTTACTGTATGTTACTGTGTACCTTCCGAATTGTTCTCCTTACTGTGTTTGAAATCATCATTTTGATATTCTTTTGCTGCTGTTCTTATTTTGCCTGTAAATAATGGTGGCTAAAGAAGAGCCTTTAGGGCCAAGGTGAAGGATAGTTCTGTTTACAAATGCTGTTTCGAAGGAGCTGCCTTTCAGTGAGTCATAATCTTTTATGACACATTAAAAAAAATTAAGACATTTTAATCATCCTCTATCTGTTGAACAGCTAAAAATTGTATTTCTTTTTGCTATCAATGGGTACTGCCTTGTTTATCAGTATTATACTGCTGACAATTTACCATAAGCATCAGTAGGAGAGCAAAACTTCATTTTTCTCCTGTAAAGCACACAGGAGTACCACATAGAGACCAAAGCAGAAAAACCTGAGCAATTTTGAAAGCTCACCTTGTTTTGGCACAGAGAGTTTAATTGTTTCCTATTGTTTAATGCTGTTCATCTTTACTTAACATGGATTGAAATCTATCACTTATGAATTTAGTTATGACTTTTTTAGATTGGAGACAAGATTAAACAGAGATTTATGTAGCCGAGTATGCATGATGTACATTTGGTAGAACATGGGTGAGATCTGGACACCCAACACCATTGTCACCCAGCGTTTACTCTATGAATTGGCTGTGTCATACATCAGATGGCAAGTTCATCCTCAGATGGTGAAGAATTGCATGTTTCCTTTCTCAAATTTGATTGTAACTTATCCCTTTTTTGGTTCATAGGGTTTTGTTTACATGTAATTATGACACCAGTGTGCTAGATCACTGTTGCATTAAAACCTTGTAGATGTTTACTTATGGATCTGTTGATGATACACAAGCAGCACAACAATACTTGACTTTTTGAGCACTGTATTTCACATTCCATTAGACAAAAGAACAATACCACTTCCTCAGTTTACATAGATGTAATTTTTCCATAAGCTTTTTCAATGTTAAACTTTCTATTAGATTCCATATCTTAGAACTCTGTTGAGGTAAGATGAAATTTTTAATCATTTATTTAAGCTGAGTTGGTTTAATAATTTTAATCTCTATAATGCTAGTAACTGGTTAATGTAGCTTCACCATCTCTTTAAACTGTGGATGACCCTGGACATTGCATTTCATTCCTTTTTATACCCGAGCTGCACTTGCTTTCTGTGCAGGGAGCTGTAGTTTTAAATGAAGACTAATTTCCTCAAACCTAATGTTCATTCCCACAAAGATCTGTGGAGAACAAGCTATATTTGTTTAAGACCAAAGATTAATAAAATATCTACTCAGATTTTATGCTGAGCATATTCCCTCTGGAACTTCTTTTTTCTGAAGTAAATACGTCTGAGTATAGTTTAAAATTAATATATTGGAAGTGGGCAAGGAAGGAGAGGCAGCTGCAGTTGGGCAGGCCAAGTCTGTATTCATAGAATCATGGAATCATAGAGTACCAGGTTGTAAGGGACCTCAAGATTCATCTGATCCAACCTTTCTAGGCAAAGCATGACCTAGATGATCCAGCACCCTGTCCAGCTAGATCTTAAAAGTATCCAGTGTTGGGGAATCCACCACTTCCCTGGAGAGATTATTCCAGTGGCTGAGTGTTCTCTTTGTGAAAAATTTTCCTCCTGTGTCCAGTGGGAATCTCCCCATGAGTAACTTATGCCCATTACTCCTAGTCTTTTTTATGTGACTCCTTGTAAAAAGGGAGTCCCGGTTTTCTTTGTAGCCATTCTTTACATACTGGAACATGGTGTTAAGGTCTCTCCCAAGCCTTCTTTTCTCTATGCTGAACAAACCCTATTACCATGGCCTCTGTACATCTTGTTCCCTATATTGTGCCTCGTGTTTGTAATGGGAAAGTGCTAGTTGGACTGCCTCATACCTGCACCAGGGAGATTGCTAGAAATCAATGGTGTGGTCAGTTGTATTGTCAGAGTACATTGCTGTGCCCTGTTCACTTCAAAGGTGGAGGTGTAACCTCAGTGTCCCAGGTTGCTGCTACTGCTACTGAAGGGCAGGGCCCAAAACTTTGCTTCATCTCTGAGTTGCTGAAGCTGAACTTTGATTAGGAAGCTTTTTGGTTCAGACTGAGTTTAATTTAGATAATGTAAATGATGCAGTACACTTGATATGTTTGGGTTAGGCCTGTGGATACAGAGGTAAAACTCTGAATCCTTACCATCTGTTTTGTGAGAAATGTCTGACGAAGGCAACGTTTTAGACTGTCTTCTCCTTACAACCGGGATTACAAAGTAAATAGAGAGCTGCAATTAAAGCCAAATATTACTGCATGAGATGCAATCAGTTTGTGAGCATCTCTGACTGCTTGCAACAATGCAAGGCTATCTCTCCGTCAGCTGTTTCAAAAGCTGGTGATGGTGACAAGTGTGGATGCCTCATGTGGGTGTGCTCTGTAAAGAACAGAGATACAGTTGCAGCAGATTTGTAAAAGTAATTTATTCTATCACTGGCATTTTTTTTGCCTTACATATCTTCTGCTTCAAGCAACCATTAGTTATTCAAGTGTTGAAGACTTTCACATACTGAAAAAACTGTAGGAGAGTGTCGTTTACTTATAATGCAATATTAAATGTCTGCATTCGCTGGAAAGTGGTGTTTCATATAGTATTTTCATTTAGATTTTAAATAGTTCCTGTGAGATTCAAGAATGAAAGGAAAAGAAAGCCCATGTTCAGAGATAAAAAAGTAGAGTCGCCTTAATGACCTATCCTAAGTCCCAATGTGGCTGGTTACTAATAAAATCTCAAACCAATCATTATTAAGTATCTGTCAATATGCTGCAACTTCATCCAGTGATTATGAACTTTTATCAGATGGCTTGGAGTATCTTTATACAAAGGATTATTTACTGTTTATTTTTTTTTAAAAAGTAACATTTAATGAAAAATATTATTGCAATATATCACTGAGTATGAAATGCTGACTGCTCTATATTAACTTTTTTCCATCTTAGTCATACACTGTAACAAAATTTATTTGTGCAGAGTTACAAATCCGTAATATATGAAAAGAGCTTTCCAGTTACATTTAAAAAAAAAAAAATCCAAGAAAAAAAAGCCTCCTCAGTTATTAAAAAGCAACTCCTTTTGTTTTGGTTACCTTTCAACTTAAAAAACCACAGGAATTGTAAAGTTTTAGGAGAGTTTTTTTCCTTATTTATTTTTTCCTATCCTCACAAAACAAAATATATGCAGCATTTAATTAAAAAATCTAGGGCTATGAAAGCACAACACATGTTTTACAACACCACGTGTCCTTAGGTTGTTTCTTTCAGATATTACAGATCACTGACGGCTTGAAAAATACCCTCCATTTCACCTTTGTACCCATGACATATAATGGGTGGTAGAGGATATTGCTCTTTTGTGGTATTTTATAACGTAGTATAATAAATATAAAATGAGAATGAAAGCAAAAAATTTATTGCTACTGTAATCACCTCTAGGTTATTGGTTTGAGGTAAAACATTAAAAGAAACTAGCTAAAAAGTTTTTTAAGATGTTTACTGCCCTGTTTCTTTCCTATCATGGAAGTGGAACTTTTATAAAGAAGTTCTTGATTAAACTAGGAAAAGAAACCTGTGATGGTTCCTCTTTGCTTCAATGCACATTTGTTTTCTTTAACGTATTTGTGAAAGTTTTCCTTGGAAATTGCAGCGTGCGCAGCAGAGTTGCAATGTGTAATGTTAAATTAAGTATGATATAGTTCTGCATTCAGCATCCATTAAATTTGTCATTTGGTGCTGGGAAATGTTGGAATGCTCCTGGAAACGGAGTTCTTGATTGCTCTGTGCCAGAAACTTTAAGCATAGTCCCCAACTCACCATGGACAAGACCTTTGGCGTTCACTATATCATGGAAATTTCATTTTAAAAGTTCGTGCTTGGCAGATAGGCTGTGGGTTGCTGATTACCTTTCCTTATGTAATCAAGGGAAGGTAAAGTGGGGATTAATTTAATGTGATCTATTTGTTTAGCACCAGATCGCTGCCTGCTTATTTTTAGTCAAACTTTCCTTTCGCTTTAAAACCATTCTCCCAGTGCTAATTTAACAATGTATTACTGTTTCCTTTTTACTTGGAACAGCTGAAAAAAACCTTACCCGAAGAGCAGTTTGTCTTTACAACCACTAGAGGTCAGAAGTAGGAGTTAGGAATAATTCACTAGCTGAATTGTGTCCAAGTGCAGCCTTTCACAGAAATATTTCAAAACTTTGTAGAATTGGAGGTGTGCATATTCTGCACAATAGTTTTATCTGGTACATAAAATGAGAAAAATTGTTCCTCGAACACTTCTCTTTCCTCCACTTTTAAATAATCTAGGAGAATGCTGGTGATAAATGTGATAAATAAATGACATTTTCAAAAAGTGTGCATAGATTATATCAATTCTATTTCAGTAAATCCACTTCTGTAATGATTTCATACCAGAAACTTTAGGATTGTAGCATACCTAGATGAAAAATGTGCAGCAATATTACATGATGAGTGCTGATGAGAAAGCCATGTGTACCCTGGGTAAACAATTTTTACCTAATAGTGTGTATTCTCCATTGTTTTGCATAGTTGTTAGTGACATTGCTTCAGATATTTCTTTCTAATTTCGTGGACATACAAATCTTTAACTTTCTTTGAAAAAGGAATAAATCATTTCAGTAAGAGTATTGCTGCACAGTGTATTCTTACCCAGTAAAAAACTATGCAGTTGAGTTTAAGATGAGTCCATGTAGTGTTTGCTGTTATTTGAAGTTACAAATATTAGTGTAAGCTTTCTTATGAATGTGTGATAGACCAAGAACAAGGCATAGATGTTCTTGAATCAAACACTTTCAGGAACATTTACAAAGAAATCATTATGTCTAGTTAATATAATTTTTGGGAGATGCCTGAACAGAAGTGTTTCCTTAGAGAAACATCACTGCCCATTCTTGTAAAACTTTTTGTTATATATTTTTTACAAATTAAACCACACATGATATAAAGCTGTGATTATGTTCTTAAAGATCTCGGGTTAGCCTTGTTTGTTTTCCTTCCTTGTCAAGTCAATCACTGAACTAGCACATGCTATCAGCTGTGAGACAAACTAAACTGGCAGCTAGTTATCCCCTCTATTCACTCCTC
This sequence comes from Ara ararauna, assembly GCA_028858755.1. Classification (NCBI taxonomy): domain Eukaryota; kingdom Metazoa; phylum Chordata; class Aves; order Psittaciformes; family Psittacidae; genus Ara; species Ara ararauna. The sequence continues at coordinate 123,316,997 of CM054376.1, read as the reverse complement.
CCTCCAGAATAAGCAGTAGAAAGCACATGTGACATATGAGCCCCTTTGTTTTATTATAAAAGCATCCCCATGTTAACCAAAACTGTATGAATCATTTTCACAGAAAACGATTAGCAGTAGAAAGAAGCATTCTGACATAAAAGAGGGTATCTATATCACCTGTCTTTAGGTCACATCTGAAGTGATTAAGTTAGGCGCTGAATCTGAAGATGCTTATTTCCGTATACCGAGTGGTAGTAGGCTCCTCAGTATGGGAGTTAGGAGCCTGAAGCTAAACACTGTGACCATTTTCTTTGCTAACTCTATATTCTGACCCGCTTTAACAAGGGCAGGTGGTGTTGTTGGTGGTTTATGGTTATTTTCTTTTGCAGAAGGAAGTTCTGTGTCAAAAAATGTAGAAAGAGTCAGGACGTGCATTGCTTAAGCATTGCAGTGTCTGCTTTATGGAGCAAATCAGTTAAGTTCTGTGTTTTAAAGTCAGAAGGTGGACCAACAAAGCAAAATAACTAAGCATACTAAGAGGGATGATTCTAATAAAGTAGCTATTAAATTTATGTTTAAATTCTTAGGGGATTATTTTGCATTTGATTGAAGTGTGTCTTGTTGCTCATTAATGCATCAAATTTTTTTTATTTTCATTCCCTCCTTCTCCCTACCGTTGTCCAGGTGATTGATATAGGTTCTGGAAAAGGCTACCTGAGCTCATTTTTGTCCATGCAATATAAGTTAAAAGTTTATGGAATTGACTCCTCAAACATCAACACTAATGGTGCTCATGAGAGGAACAGAAAATTGAAGAAACACTGGAGAGCATATCAGAGTCGAGGGAAAGCAAACCTCAAAAGCCAGAGGTTGGAAAAGGCAAATGACAGGCCAGAGGAAAGTGAAATTAAATGTAAAGCAATCAATGAAAAGCCCTTAAATAATGACAGCAGTCTTCAAAGTCAGGACCAAATGGCTATCCAAGATTTAGTTCCTTCCTGTGGTTTCAAAGGAATAGCTACATGTGAAATGAGCAAACAAACTGAAGCTGATTTGGTGGCTTGGACACAATCTGATGAGAACAAACTTTCTGAAGAGACTCTTGCTATTCTAAATGTTCTGCCTGCTGATGTTGTAGAAGTTTCTTCATCTCAGTGTAACTGTGGGGAGCTCTGTGAAGAGGAAAAGGCACGAAGAAAAATGGTATCTCTCAAGGCTAACGTGAGCAAGTCAAGTGAATCAAACCTGTATTTTCCATTGACTTCTTGCATCACTGCAAAAACAGAACTCAGTGACATCATCACAGATCTGGAGGTTATTTTACTAATATTTGAATTAGATTGTCTATTGTCTTTATATTGCCATTTTCATATCTACAGAATGTTTCCTGTGTACATGGAATACTATTAGTGGTGTAAATTAATATTCTGCCCCAATAATTATTTTCAGCCAGTTAGCAGAAGTATGTCTAGCACATAGAGATTTTTTTAATATATGTTGGGATTATTTTGAATACGTAAAGCAGCCTTTAGAATTTGTGGGGTAGATAATAATCAGCTGTCAAAGTTAACAGTGTATATATATTAGCACATTCGTGTATTTTACAATGGTGCTTATAGATAGCATCTAATTATTTTGAAAAAAGTTCTCTTTACAAGGTAGATGGATATATGAAGCACTGAAATTTCCCTGAAATTTCTTATCTTTTAAGTTTTATATTTTTGCAATTTCAGTTAATCTTTGAAGGCACAGGAGAATTTATTGTGTATAGTACTCAACATAAAGGGTTTGAAAAGAGCTCTGTTTGCAAATAATGTTTTTATTTTTTGACTTCTCAGAATCACTGTAAATTCACTTAGTAGTCTACTAGCTGGCGGGGATTGTGGCTACACAAACGAGCCCAAAGCTCAGCTGCTAAAAGACAGTGACACAAGTCTAGAAGCTGTATGGCTGTTTAGTTCCTGTGCCTGAGCTAACACGTACTGATGAGGTAGATACAATCAGTCTTTTACGGAAAGGTAAAAACCTGTCTGTGTTCAGTGGTAACTGAACAATTATATTCAGGGGTGTAATTAATCTTTGTTTCAAGACTATAGGTTCATGCTGATGGCCCTATAACTGGAGCTAAGAAGTCCTATTGATTATCAGAGAATGTGCGGAGCAAGTTCTTGTCTGTCTGCAAAAGCCACCCTGAGCAGCAGGGTTTGTTGGTGAAGCATACACATTTACACTTGCACAGTTGGATTTTGTATACCCTTAGTATGTGATTTCTCTAATGTAGATGATATCACTGCTTTTATTAAAAAAAAAATACTGTCAGAAAAAGCAAAAGCTTCATTATGTTAAAAAATAGTAATGTCCAAAGCACATTATGTGTGATAAAGGTGCGTAGTTAAAACCCTTTATAATGTGCAATAATTTTAATGTTTTAAAATACTTTCACAATTTTTAGAAATGAAATTTTTTAGAAATAGTTTTACAGATATTTTCAATTTTTTATTAGAGCCATAAGTTGATGGGGGTTTTTTCTCAAGTTTTCCTAAGCTAAGGACAAATGAGGAATGGGTAAAATTACTAATTACTGATTTATGCCATAAGTTCTGAAATAAATCTGCAGATGAAATATGGGTATAGGAATGCACGTTTGTATATAGCCCAGGACTAATATTAAGATATTAAATTTTGCTACATCTAAGCCAATGATCCAGGAAGTACTTGCAGTTATACCCTGGCAACCTCACTTAAGTCAGTAATGTTCTCAAAATGTACCTGACACAGTCAGGCTGACCTCCGATTGTTCAGAAGTTCTGAGCATTGTAGTGTTTCCTCTATCTTGCATGCAGTAGCCATCTTCCACTAGCTTTCTCCTGAAAGAATCTCTCTTAACTTTTCCTGGCCTGGGATTTAAATGCTGCCCTTGCAAGTGCACATCTTCCCTTAGCTTCCAAAGCTTAGCATTGAAAAAAGGTTTGTGGAATGGTGAGCTGAAGCTGACTGATAGGGAAAAAAATCTTTAAAAAATAAAATGGACTGAAACTGAACTTTTGCCACCTAAAAATGTCATACAAAGTGAGGACAAGCACAGAGAAGCAGAACAAAAGGTGTAAAGGGGGACAAGAAGAATTGAAAAAACAAAGGAAAAGGGAGGTTTTACTGTTTCACGCATGCACCTTCTGTATAATACAGATGGTATAAATTAGATACAGAGCAGCAAAAATCAATGTGCATATAAATTCAGAATTATTATAGACAGGTATCCCAGTTGAATTTCTCTGGGCTAACTTCTTGTTGATAACCTGGTTAATAAATAATGCTGAAATTCAAAGCAATGCCATGTTGTTTTGATTAGATTCCAGGTGATTCCAACTAATAGTGCCAAAAGGGAAATATCTTGATAAGAAGGGTGAAAAGAGGGATAATTTGGATGGAAAAAGAGGGAAAAGAGAAATTGATAAAAAAAGGAAAGCAAGCAATAGAATACAAAGCATCTGAAGCTTAAGTTCTGTGTGTTTGAAAATGCTCATTTGTTGTTGAATAGTAGTAGGCATACTGCAAAACTGAGGCAGAACTACAGTTTTGGAAATAAAACCTGCTTTTCACATTATATTTAGGAAGTGGGTTTACTTCAGCAGCTTAAAGTAGCAGAAATGCCATAGGTAGGTGCAGCCAGATTTATAGCAGTAAATCCCAAGGAAGAAAAGGAAGTAGTAGTATTAGTAACAATGACAGAAAAGCTAGAAAGGACAAGAGAAATGGCCCATGTCCAGTCAACTCATAGATGTTCCCTTCCACGCAAGTAAACCAGCTGCTATTGTTTTGAACTTCTGCTTCCTCATGAGTGGTGAAGGTAGAGTGTGTAGATGGGTAGTTCCTTACCTGAACAAAGCAATGAGCAGTCTTTCTCTCCACAGAGGCAATGCACCATGTTTTCTTAGCACTGAAGAGCTTTTATGCATTGAAAAATTCTAGAACAGAGCAGCAGGAGTCCCCATGGAGTTGCGTATTTAAACCTTACAGCAATACAATTGGGTTTTGAAATTTGTTCTTGTTATTCATGCTCTTTCAGTTGAAGAGGGAGATGCTTTATTGTTGCTTTGTTTTTTTTTGTTTTTCTTCTTAGGACTGTATGATGGTAGGTCTACATACATGTGGTGATCTTGCTGCAAATACACTACGAATTTTCACTGCCAAGCCTGAAATCAAAGCAGTTTGCAGTGTAGGCTGCTGCTACCATCTGTTGTCAGAACAGTTTGAAAACCAAGAAGGTAATTCTTGAGCTTAACTTGTGGCTGCCAGTTTGTATGTTGAGAGTATTATAACTTCTAATTAATAACCTCCTTGTGTTTGTTCCTTTCCAGTGGATTATTTAGTACTGGTTTTAATTACATTATGTGGGTCATTCGCTCCTGGACGCTCTGTAGCTTTTCTGTTATGCCAATATTCCTAATAGTCTTACTGAAATTAGGGACATTAATGTAGAATGTTTTTTATGTGGTTATGAATACAGCTGGTTTTAGTCTATTACTTAACTTGTAAAATGTGGAGGCTTTTTTTAGTCCAATATGTTTTCATCCAGTTGAAATATTTTGTACCAGATTTTGCCGTTGGCTGTCTGCATGCAACATCCATTTATGTTGAGTTGTACATATACAACTATGAGCAGAATTAATTCTGCTCTTTAACAGTTAGCTGCACAGGCAGCTAAGGCACAGCTCAAGTCCGACCACGACACATGCTAGATCTTGCTTGCTTTAATGATCTTTTCATGTTGTTTTTATCTGGCTTTGCAACAGTTTTAAGAGTTTTTGCAGTGTATTAGCTTCAGTTATTTCACAGTACTTCTCATCCCAAAAACAAAGAAAAAGAAAATACAATCGAAATTTCTAAGTTAAAGAAATGTAATTAGTAAAAAATGTACAATTCCTTTTAGACGAGAGTTTTTTTTTAATTATTAACTTTTCAGGTACTTGTAATTAAGTATGCGTGTCTGAAACATTTGGCTGTTTCTTATTATTGCAGAGGACACAACTTCCTGTTTGTAGCTGTAGGATTACTTTTTCCAGAGCAGTACATAAGGCTTTACTAAACTATTGTTACTTAGACACTACCAAAGGATCAGATGTGATGACCTATTCTAAGTTCAAACAAACAGATGTACATGCATGGGGGTAAGAGATACTGCAGTTTTGTAGCAGCATGGAAATGAAGACAAATTGCATGTTGTAATTGCTAGCTATTTGATTTTTCTCAGCTTGAATGATAAAATCGTTCTCTGTGAAGAGCCTTTCGACAGAAAAAAAAAATGTAGTATTCTCTTTTTTTAGGGGGAGAACACATAAGTAGTTCCAGTGATACTAAAAAAGTTGGTAGATTTTTTTTTTTTACTATTACTGTGAAGGTACATATTCTAAAATCTATAATGCTGTTGTATTCTCCTGAAAAGACATCTACTATATGTTTTTTTTCATAAATGTATGGTGGAGGGGTAAGAACACAAGGACTGACAGTATCTTAAAAGCTAATACTTCTCAAAAGACAAAATGAGAAAGAATTAAGACTAGAGCTTTTATCTGCGCTTACTGTGCATGGATTTCAAATAGACAAAGCATTGTAGAGGATGCGAGAGCACTCTGTAACTAATCAGGTGGTATAGATCCAACAACTCACTTGTAAAAGAAGTAAACTAATTCATCTTGTAGCTGTCTGAGGGAAGTGGATTTTGGTACTGCTTCCAAAATAGACCAAATGATAGAATCAGGATTGAATAATTTAACTGGGAAGTGGCTTCTGGAGATCAGCTGGTCCAGATCATAGTGCAAGACAATGCCAACTTAAATCAGATTGTTCAGGGCCTTGTCCAGTCATGTTTTGAATATCTCCAAGGACAGTGGTTCAGCAGGCCATTACAATGTTTACCATCACCATTAAGTGTTTTACCTCATATCTATTCACAGTTTTCAGCTCTTGTGCATTATCTGTTGTATTTTCATTGTGCATCTTCAAGAATAGTCAGCCTTAATCTTTTCTGTTCCCTTCCCTTTAGGTAGTGGAAGACAGCAGTTAGATATCTCCTTGACCTCTGCAAGCTTGTAGTCCTCTTGCCACCACTGAACTCCAGTAAGTCAGTATGGTGTGTTGGAGAGCCCAAAGAAGCACTCTAAATATGCTCACAAGTGCTAAAAAGGGGAAATAATCACATCCCTTAACCTGCAGGCTTCACTGTTAAGCTTCAGAGTCCTGTCAATTTTCTACTCATCTTGAATCATCTACTCACCAGAATCATATTCTTCCAATCTGTCTGTAAAGATCCTAAGATAACCTTGCTGAAAGCCTCACAAAAATCAAGGCTCTCCCTTAGTTCATAGAGACAGTTACTGCATCACAGAAGACAATAAAGTTTGTCAGTGCTTGGTAGATTCCTGACAGTTATTCTCCTTCTTGTTCATTATGGGCCTGGGCATGGTTTCCAGGAAAATTTATTTCATAAGCTGATTGAGAACTGAGGTTAAACTGAAGATGGGTCTGATGTTTGCCTTTTTCCTGTCACCAGGAACTGTCCCTGGTGGATGTGACTTTTCAAAGATGATAGAGCGTGGCATTTGTGTGACACCAGTCAGTTGCCTCAACTTCCTGAAATGCATCCCATCTGGTCACATGCAGTTGTATTTCCAGTTTCCTTTTGTTGTCCCTGAGACAATATAATCTCTCTGTAGGTAGTCCTTCACTTGTCCATGCTCTGACACTAAGCTCAGGGAAGCTGCTGGCTAATCTAGACAAAAACCAGAGACTGAAGAGACATGTAGAAGACCTACATGGAGAGAGTAGTTTCAGTATTAGGAAGGAGTCTTAGAGCTAGATCTCTGTGGTAATGGATAAAAGTTCTTCCTGAGAAGCTGAGAGAACTGGGGAGAATTTGCTGAAACACAGGAAATCACTTATTTGTTTGAAATCAGTCCAAGCAAGGCAAGCAAGAGCTTGCCTGCAAGGACACAGTGGGAAGCTCTCTTATAAAGCATTTTATACTTATTTTATCTTGACTTTGCAGCTTTGAGACTTTGAAGTTTTAAAAAAAAGTGTTGGGTTTTTTTTTTTTAAATGCCATTGCTCTATTTTTTTTTCCCTGTTTAAAAGCTTTCTTATTTTCTTGAGGTTTCTTCCCATAAAGACAAGGTTGAAGCAAGTCCACCTCAAAACTCCCTCAGAGTAGCCCATTTTCTATTTTTGCTGCTTCTTTAATGTAAAAGTAGCTGGTTGTTCTCATAAGTCTAGTTGAAGCAGATATGCCAGCTCACAAGCTGCTGTGGACTGATGGTTGCCATAACTTGAGATGGCTAGGCTGTATGTTGTTTGGCAGTTAAGTTTTATATAGTACTAAGATCAGTCTTGTTTGAGGCCAGTGAAAAATTGCTTTTTCTCATCATATTAACTGGAATTAACTGATATTCATGGGAAGAAATTTTACTTGTTTTGATGCCTTATGTAATCCTTATAAGTCAGAGGTGGTGAGTTGACAAAATATCGACAAAATATCGACAAAATATCAACAAATTATTATGCTATTTTTGGCAGGCTATTCAATCACCTTGGTTCACAAGGTTTGGGTTTCTTGCTTTGGAGGAGTTGACTACAGGGAATAATGCCTTACATTTCTTATATATTCTGAAAATAGTAAAGATATTGCAAGACTGCCTGATTCAGTTTACCGTTGGACCCACTGTGAATACTCTGGAGCATTTCTGATGAAAGTAGTTCCCAGTAGTCAAAGTCTGGAATATTGCAATCGTTATACAATGTCCTTCTATGTGTCTCTAAATAAGCTAAATTCATCAAGAAATTTTTGTAATGAGACTGCATTTCAAATTATATTGGGAGTAATTTTAAACTCATAAGATCACAAAAGCCTTTGTTTTGATTTATTAGTAACTACAACAACTAAGTAGTGCTGTGTAATGTCAAATTCCAATTCAATATTAAAAAGCTGAAGGAGTGACTTTTCACACCTGTCTTTAAATTTCACTGCTGTTACAAGCTGTATCAAATACTAAATTTCAGTTAATAAGGACTATTATGACAGCTCTTGGAAAATTCTAAGTAGTTTTTCTTTGTCTTTCTCTAAGGAGAATTGGCTGTTTATGCAGAGATTCTTCTATGGATAAAATGCACTTGGCCATTAATATAATTGATTCCTTTGGGGTTTTTCTTCACTGTTACTGCATCGGATAGTCAGTTACATCAGCATAGTAATGATTTTAGTATTGGAGACTTATTACATAAGCCTATATACATAGTGAACCATTATGGCAATTTTTCTGGAAACAATCCATTTGCTAGTGAATTTTAAGTTAGAACAACGTCCATGCCTCTGTTCAGGAGCTATTGTTAGGATTTTTGAGAGCTGTTTTATCTTACATTTAGGTAATGCATTTCTGGGGCAGTGTACCAGCTGGACTATAATTATCCCTTAACAGACAGTAACTGCAGATTTAAGATATTTTCAAAAAGACTTGACTTTCCTTAGAAAGGAATTTATTTGTTTCAGTATTCTAATTCTCTTCCTTCTATCCTCCAAACAACTAAACACATCAACACCAGTATAGAAACCAATGAATTTTTTTGATATTGTATCCTCTGTTTTGAGGAAAAAACACATGAGCATTACTATTGCTAAGGAGCTACATATTTATAAGTATTTCATAATTTGAAGTAAGACATCAGTGTAGTTGTATAGGTAGCTTCAATGATAGCTGTATGATAGAAACCTTTTTTGAGATTAGCTTGAGTACTGCAGATCACAAAGTCCAGCTTTTGTAAGGATTTCCAGGATCAGGTCACTCTCCTAGGAAGAAGAAGATACATGCTGGGCAGTAAAGGTCTAGAGCCGTCCTGGAAGCTGCGGGGAGTACCTTCTCAATAAGGCAGTCTGCAACAAGCCAGCAAACCTTTCACAGAAGAGTAAGAGCCTTGGTCTCTCAAGTTACATAAATATAAACTTTTACTACATTTGTTAAGCTCTAACTTTTAAAAGCTAGTGAACATAATTGGGAGAACCAGAAAGGACGCACAGGGTTGTCAAAATTCACATATAGAATTTTAGCAAATTTGTGGAAACTGAAAAGGCCTTGAATAAGGTACATTCAGCCGACAAAAACTTCTAAACTAAATTTCCTAAAGGATTACTTACACAAACATAATGGCTGCATATCACTCTGCTCCACTGAAATATGGAAAGATTTGTCACTGTTTTAGAAGCATTAGAGGACAGATGATTTATGTGTTGTCTAGGTATATTTTCAAAGATGTTCCACAGCCAGTGTCTTAGAATAGCTATCGCTGATACCATGGCAACACAGGAAAACACTTCGAAGCAAAAGATCAAAATGCTTGATTTCCTTTCCAAGGCATCTGTAGATATTGCTGCACAGGGCACATTTCATGAATTTGTGACAGAGCTAACAAGTCACTAAAACCCAGATGGTCTCTATCAAAATTTATCCTGAAAAAAATATGAAAATATTAACTAGGTAAGTTTTACAGATGTTAAATAACAGCATTACGTATTTATATTATTAAAGTGGTTTTCATTAATAAATGTAGAAAAAAATATATCAAAACTGGAAACTATCTTCCATTTATAATTTTTTGCATAGGTATTCACAGTAAGACATTACAATTGAGAAAGCCAAGGTTTCTAGAATCATAGAATGATTTGGATTAGAAAGGACCTTAAAGATCTAGTTCAAACCCCCACCTGCAATGGGCAGGGACACCTTCTACTAGACCAGGTTGCTCAAAGGCCTGTCCAACTTGATGGTCTTGAACACTTCCAGGGATGGGGCAGCCAAAACTTCTCTGGGCAACCTGTGCCAGTGCCTCGCCACCCTCATAGTGAAGATATTTTTTTCATAATATCTAGTCTAAATCTGCTGTCTGTCAGTTTAAGGCCATTTCCCCTTGACCTGTACCTACATGCCTTTGTAAAAAAGTCACTTTCCAGCTTTCTTGTAGGCCCCCTTTAGGTACTGGTGTTTTCTGTGCTTTGTTTGTTTGCTTCGGTTTTTTTTTACTTAATTCTAAATGATTGGGTTTTTTTCCTTTTCTTACTACCAGGTTGATCTTTTTATTGAACTGTCAGGTCTCAGTTCAAAGCCATTCATTGTATATTTAAAGTTAATATTTTTCCCAATTTGAATAACTTTCAGCTACATTAAATTTTATATGCCATTTCATGTCTAATTTTTACTAGTAATTGCTCTATTTTTTTATTACCCATAGGATCATCATAAAACTTTGTCGTACTCTTCGTTAACTCTCAGATTATTTGTGAATTTGATCAAGAACCTATTCCAGCAGAAGTTTCCTTAGGCCTCTGCTGGTGATCTCTGTCCTCTGTGAAAAAATGATATTTTATTCCCATCCATTGTTTCTGTCAATTACTTACCCATAGGAATACTTCATATTGTTCTGTGTTTTGATAGTTTCTCTATTGGTCTTGTTGAATGCCATTTGGAAACCTACTCTATCTTTCTTGTCTAAGTGTTACTTGAAGCCTTAAAAGAAAAAATAGCAATATGTCTGTGAGATATGACTTTTTAAGAAAATCACATTGACTCTTTACAAATATATTATAGTTCCTCAAATACCCAATGACTCTATTCTTTAAAATACTTGCTCCCCATAAAAATGTGAAGTTTCCTGTTTGGAAACTCCCTGGACCTTCCCTTGAGCTCTTCATAAGAATTAAAATTACATTACCTGTTTTCAGATCTCTAGAATCAAAGAGTTTTAATCAAGAAGTTGCATACTGCAATTTGACAATTTCAACTTGGTTTTTGGTTTTGTATTAATGCTTTATGGTCTTTGCAATTTTTTGCTGTTTACAACTTATGTTTTTCTATAACTTCTAGGCATCCTTTAGATATTATCCTTTTAGATATTTCTTCTGATGAGTCCCTTCTCTGAAGCAGAACTGTGGCTTCAGAACTGTATTTAGCTTTTCTTCCATGTCCTGTTTCCTTGAGCAATTCTTTATAGTTTTATCAGAATTGTAGTCCTATAACTACTATAATTTTCTATTTATAAGAAATTCTGTAGACAGAGATCTGCAAAAGGCTGAAGAGTTTTGAGATTAAAATTAAAGAAAAATTGAAGTCTGTACAAATTATTTTCAAAGAACATACAAAATAATGTTTTACTTTTATAACCATTGAAAAAAAATTATTTTTGCTTCCCTGTGCCAATTACACCGCTGACATAAGACAGTTATTTGTTAATAACCTTTTTTCTTCTGTCACTGTGCAGAATACAGTTAAATAGCTTGTGTTCTCTCAAGGAGATCCAGAATAATACTCTAACAATTTCACACTCTGAAATGGAGTCAGAATATTTACAACATAATAAAAATTACATAGCTGAGACGGGAAAAAAGCTTCACATTTTTTGTAATGACTTTTTGAGATCAAGTGCAAAGAGACTAATTTTACTGAGAAGATAAGAATTGCTAAACCTATAAATCCTTGTTAAGCAAGACTAATCTCATGTTGGGATGGTAGTATTTATAAAACTGTTGAGGCATGGTGTCACTGTATATTTTCTGCTGGTGTGAATAGGGTAATTCCTTTCCTAACTTCTGTAAGAATAATCTGTGCATAGTGATAGCCCATGTATGTCAAGAGCAAAGAGCTTGTGGTATGTTAACTAATGCCTGTTTGTCCAGCACTTATTAAGAACTCTGACAAGAATTCTCTGGGAACATAATATGAAAGTGATAAACTACACATGTTCAATATACCATTTATTTCAGTAACATCTGCAGGAATGTAAAAATAGTCTTCTGGAAAAATAACATACCAAATAATTGTCTATTTACCTTTTCTCAAAAAAAAAAAAAAAAGAAATTATTTTTCAAATTAAAAATCTTTTAATGTTTTGCATTTTATACCAAACTTGGCAAATAAACACATTGTCTATTTAAGAAGGGAGAGAAGCAGCAAAGATCTTTCAAACTGAAATAAGACAGGAAAAGCATTCTTTTAAAAGCAAAGGCCATTTTCAAATACAGAACTTCAGAAAACTTTCTTCCATCTTGAAATATAGTTTCTGTGAAGTCATTTAAGGTATCTTCCACAGTTTTAGTGACAATGATTGATTTTTATAAGTCTCAGGATATTTCCTTTTTATACATCTTTGTAGCATTATGTCAATGTAAATATACAATTTTACATGTTCTAATCCTTCAGTCTACAGCATATAAATCGGCTACATAATTTGTGGTATTTGAATGACTTCAGCAGGGTTCCTTTTAAACATGATATTCCACACGGACTATTGCAATTTCAAGCCCTTTGTCAGAAAAATCTAATGTACACTGTGACCTTTGAGTGTTAATACAATGTGGATGTTACAGGGTTTGTCATGCAGAAGACTTCTGATATATTATAATAACAATAGTATAAACACTCCTACGGTTCTCACATAGGCCTATCTAATGTTTGTTACAGAAGACCTATTTCCACTAAGATAATACATAAATTTGCCACTAGTAACAACTGAGATGAGGAGAATTAGAAGTAGGAGGTTCTGTTAGTGTTACTGATTACATTAAAAGATATATAAGGATAACTACATATTGTGCCTGTGCATATATTATATTTCTTTCTCTTACTTTGCAAAGGGGATTTTTCTGATTTAACATACAAATTCTTTTACTTTTTAAATTTGCGTCACGCCTTGCTAACTGAGTGCTATGAGAGGTGTTCAGTAGTATGAGAAGGTGGTAATTGGCTTCAGTGGGAGTTTCCTCCAAGTGAAAGAGGTAGACAAGTCTAGTATAAACCAGCCTTAGTCAGTGTTGAGATTCACCTTCTTTTTGTTTGGAGTTTAATAAAAGCAACTGCAGAAAATTTCATTGTCCAGTCTAAGAAAATAAATTTTTATACATAAGAAAATTGCTGGAACACAGTAGAAAGAGTTTCTATAAAAATACTCTTCCTTTAGCTTACACAGGGCAGTTTCTGGATTTTTGTATCCCATGATTCGATTTTATTTTTACACTAAAGAGGGTTTATACATTTGCCATGTTTACTGATAAAAATTAGATTTTTTTCCCAGATAATTTAACTTAATAATTAGGGATCATTTTCCTTTCCAATTAATACAATTATAATTAGAAAAAAAAAGTAACATTTTTAATATTATAGTTACAATTTCGAGTGCCAGAATATAATATTCTTTTTACTAGTAAATATTTTGGTTTGTGCATATGGAACATGACTACTATCGCTTGAATGATCATATAAGTGGAAATGGCATAGTGTTTGATATATATATATATATATATATATATATACATATACATATGTCCAAATCAAGGGCCATGTTTATTTCTTATTCACTGGCTGTTTGTGTTGGAGTGTCATGTTTCTGTTGTTGATTTTTAATATGACTAGTGCTAAGTTCCTAGAATTACATAACAGGTCTGGAAAGCAATATTTTAATACAATTTTAGCAAAGAATTTATTTTCATTTCCTGTCACAGCTACTTACCTCAACTTTTATGTCAGATGATGGATTTTTCAGTAGAACTGGAATGAACTCTGTTTTCTTCTGGGAGACCAGGCTTCTTCTTCACTGAGCTACTTCTGAGCGTGAGCTTTTTGTCTCCCTCTTCACTCTGCTTCTCTGATTTGTCTAGGTTGTTGCAAGTCCTTTAAGGCTTTCCAAGTGGCAATCAGTCTGGAAGAATGGGGGTCCCTACCTTCTTTACTGTGACCCTATTGAAATGCCAGTATTGACATAAAACTGTCAGAAACCATTTCTTCATCTTTCACTTGCTGTTTCTCTTCAAAGTTTTCTTTTAGCTTTCAGTAATTTTTCTATTATTAATCATATGTTAATGTGCTCAAAGTAACAGATACAAAATCCTTTTCCTTAGTCTTATGAATAGCAGCTGAAGGAACTGAAGTTGTTTAGTCTGGAGAAGCAAAGGCTCAGGGGGGACCTTATCCGTGTCTACAACTACCTGAAAGGAGGATGTAGTGAACTGGGAGTCAGTCTCTTCTCCAAGTAGCAGGTGATAGGACAAGAGGAAATTGCCTCAATCGGGGCCACAGGGAGGCTTAAATTGGGTATTAGGAAAAAAACTTCACCAGAAGGGTTGACAAGCATTGGAAGAGGATGCCCAGGGAAGTGGTAGAATCATCCCTGGAAGCATTTGAAAGATGTGTAGGTGTGGTGCTTAGGGCCATGGTTTAATGGCAGACTTGGCAGTGCTAATGGCTCATCTTTATTGTAAAGGTCTTTTCCAACCTAAATGATTCTATGATTCTATGATGAAACTGAGATCAAAAAATTGAAGAGAAGGGAAATTAATTTACATTGCCATTTACAGTTCTCAAATGTGCCCTGCTGCTTCCCCTGCCCCCCCCCCCCCCCTTTTTTTTTTTTTTAAGTAGTTTTACACTTCTAGGAATGTTTGCTATCTTCCTTGAAAGAAGGAAGACAGTATTTTGACAGGAGATCCTCCCAAGGATTTTTAAATCGCAGCTTTTTATATGAGTTTAAGATGCAGTTTGGGCATTTACTTTTTAAGGTACATTGTCTAACAACTTCAAATGCAGAAATAGGAATGGTGTGACAGAGAATAATAAGGAACAAGGGGAAAGGAAATAATTTAGTCCTGTCTATTGCAGCTTTTTCTTTTACCTGACCATCAATATGTCAGGAACTGCCCAAGCAAGGTTATGATTCCTGTGGTTGTTATCTCTCAGATATTGCTCTTTGAATTAAACAGCTGAAGAGAAGATCTTAGTGCCAGCCTTGAGGATTCAGCCATACATGGTTTCAGTGCCATGTCATGTTACCTTTATCTGCTTGTCTTTGATGAGAATCCCAAAGCATTGTTGGCCAAGAAGTGTATGATTAATACAGAGATTTTTCAATGTGCTTGGAAGTCCTTGCACAATTACTTCACAGTGACAGCTGTGTCTGATCTCCACTCAGTTGCGCTTTTTCTGTCCAATTGGCACTCATTTTATTTTTGGCTTGAATATTCTCTAGCTTCCCTGGTGTAGTTCAAAATGGAGACTTCACATAGTCCTACATTTATTTTCATCTTTGTTTTTCAATTTTCATTCATGATCACAGAAAGAAGTCATAGATACTCAAGTACACTAGATATGAAGTACAAATATGCAACTGAATTTAACTAGTAAGTGTCTGAACCCCAGGTTTCTCATGCTTTGATACTGAGAAAACGAAAAAAAAAAAAAAAAGCCAATAAAACCTTTGAAAAGCAGCTCCATGAATCAGTGGGAATTGCCATCATAAATACCTAAATCACACACTGAAGTAGAGAGGCAAGTTGGGGAATTATAATTCATAACTGTAGTGGAATTTGGAAACTGCAGGTACAGAATGAATCAGCTGAAATAGATGGCAATATCAAATTAATAGCAAATGGATAGAAGATGTGACTTTTAATGTAATTAAAAAAAATAGGAATTTGAAGTTCTCTAAGGAGTACTTCTACATTAACTGATTAGATTGCTACATGCAGTATTTTACATTGGCTGATACTGATCACACTTCACAAATAAATGTAGATGTAGGGTGTTTTTATCCAATGACGCTTTTAAGTGGTAAAAGACAAAGATGTATTTAAGCATTTAGAACTGACAAGATTATACTGCAGTAACTCAGTGGATGGTATTATTAAGAACTACTCATAATACACCATTTTGAAATATATTTCAAATTCTTAATATTATCATTTTAATAATATAATTTCAAATCATTAATACATTTCTGTATTAAAATAAATGGCAGAAACTGATAGATAAATTTTAATACAGAAACTGATTTCAGTCTTCATGGTAATTTTTAATGGAAATTTAAGATTCTGTCACTAAGAAGTACTATTACAGTGGCTTCATACAGCACTAGCTGTGGGTGTACTATCAGCATAACTGTACTAAATTAGAATAAACTCTCTCTTGAAGTTATGTTCTCATGCTGATAAAAAATCAAGAGACTGGTGTTTCACAACATTTCAATAATAATTGCACATGTAAAGATAAAATTTAGGACTGAAGTGAGCAATTTTTTTTTTTTCCTAAGGAGAATATGATTTCTTAAACAAAATAAAGTGAGTGGGAACTTCAGCCTGTGCACTAAAAGGATATTTCTGCCTTCTCTTTGCCACATGATGAATGCACAATCTGAGGAACTTCATTACTAGAAAATAAATATCTTCTGTTCTCATTATGAATATTCTAGAAAAATCTTTAAAATCTCAAAAATAGAATAGAAAGATAAAGTGCATTTCAAGAAAATCAGAATCCTCTACTTTATAGTACTTTGGCATTTTCATAACTTATTTGTATTACTGTACTTTCAAAGAGAAGATGAAAAATTTCCAATCATTTATACCATATCACAAAGAGTGATTTTATGGTTTGTTGTTTTTTTTTTTTTAATAAATTGTCCATTAACCATTGGGATAGCCAGTGTTTTGTGACAAAATTGGGATTGTTTCTGTTTAAAAACCAGTATTCAATACATTATCGCAACAAAAATATCTCTTCCAGAAGATGAAGCAGAAAACAAAGTAATTTAGTTGTTATATTGGGAACTGCAGTTCAGAATAGTTGGGAATTGCAAGAAATTTAAAAGATGAGAAGTGTAAATGGAAATACATTTTTATGAAATGTTACCGAAGAAAGGCAAAAAAGAAACTGAAAGACCACATGGTATCCTAGTTAAGCTTATTTCTCTTGTAACAATGAAGTGTTTTGCTCCTGATATTTCATAGAAACTATATAGTGCCATAAAGCTGTGCAAAGTAAATTTTAAATATTAACACACTAGAAGTTGTAGTTTCTTGCTTAGAGATGAACTATGGAAGGCCAAATATTAAAGATAGTGGAGAAGCTTGTCTTGTTCTTTGAAATTCCTTGGAAACCTCTGTGCATATACAGAAGGATTAGCTAGTAAAATCGTCTGACTTCTACTGCCAGATATCTTTCCTGCAACTACCAAAAAATGAAACAAATAGAAAACATTCACTGTTCTATATTTTGGAAAAACAGTGTCCTAGGTACACAAATGGTTTTGTTAGTTAAACAACTCTTTTAAAAAATGTGTTTTAAACAATGCTGAGCCAGTAGGAGCCTCACTGGATTGGTGAATAGGATGGTAACAACTATAAGGCTCACCTAAAGCTTTTCTCCTCATCTAGACAGAATTAAATAACTGAAGTTGTAGTTGAACTCATTATAAATATATACTTATTGTGATTTATACTTTTGTTACTACTTAGTATAATGTTTTTAGTATATCAGATGTCCATATGTATTGCCATTTTTTTTTTTTTTGCACTTTGAAGTTGAATAGAAAGAAAGAATATCCTTTACAAAGTTCAAAATAGTGCAGGTGCTCCAGATAGTATATGCCAGTAGTATTGCAATATTCTAAAAATTACACAAAATGGAAGTTCAGTTCCTCTACAAAACTTAAGAGAAACTTATTGACAGTCTTATAAAAAGTTCCAAATAATTAGAGGACAGGAAATAACATAAGACTTCCGGCACCAAGTTGAGAAATAAGACTTTCTTCTGACAAAATATTAAAAAAAAGTAGTAGTACTGGGTTCCCAGGAGAAGTGGGAAGGTAATCTGACATACTTTATAGAAAATTTGCTTGTTCAGTCGAGGATGAAGTATGAGACTTTGCATTTATTTGAATTTAAAATGTTTTATAAATATAGACCTGGGGCTTTGTATTCCTCTTTGCTAGACAGCACTGAGGGAAAAAATTCTATGAATATTTTTCTGTTGTGGCTGGCATCTGGATGTTTTTGGACTTGTTTCCCAAAGTGTTAATCTCCTCCACAGGATTTCAAGTATGTAATAAACAATGTAATAAGACAGCTTCTCCATACAGTATATGGCATAAAGAAGTGTGAGAAATTAGCTGCTGAAGGGTTAGTCATGAGACATCTGTGTGATCATAGGAAGAGTAAGTAAATCCATTGAAGGATTGCTTAATGAGAATGTTTAAAGGATTTTCCCACCTGCGTTTTAAGATCCATAAAGTTCCTTTGTTTTTCAAAAGAGATTAAAAAAAAAATGGTAATGGAAAAAGTTGGTGAAAATTTTGAAAAAATTCTGTTAAAATCTCTTTCTAGGAGATGAGATGTTATGCCTACCAGAAAAATGTTCTTTACTATTAAAAAAAGAATGGTAAGGACAGGATTAGTTTGTTTAAATAATATCTATATATTTAAGCAACTCTTCCATGAAACTATGAATGTTAGTAAGCTCAGTCAGAGGGCAATAATAGGATTTTTTTTTCCTTAGTTAATGACTGGAATTCTTCTTTTCTGTTTTATTCAGCATTGTACATTTTGGTGTTATCTACACTTTGTTTATCCTGCTGTGTGTAACTGGGTGATTTTGATGAGAATGTTTTCTGACTTCTGCCATATGTCTCCAATTTATGGGGACAGTGAGCTATAACAGCAAAGTATCTTCTACCTTTGTGTTTTGTCTGTGTAGGTTTCCAAAGAACCATCCGGTTCCACAAAGCTGAACTAGGATACAAGTCTGCATGTTGTTCACGATGCTGCTTTAACTCTAACATGTTTTCTATGTTCTCTTCCTCTGTGATTTACTGTGAAACTATAGTTTGGTTTATAGATTTTGTTCTAGAGCATAACTTTTTTTTTTTGCAATTGTTTATTTTGTTGTTATATAAAAAATAGAAAATACACTGTTTTGTTAAACTGAAACCTGGTGATGCTTTTTAATGAAAACCTTTGCTCTAAAAAAGGATTTTTTTTTTCTTTCTTTTTTGAAGTTAAAAATATGTTTTTCTTAGCTCTGGTGGCAATTCTGTATCATATAATCTGCCTGAGTCTGTAGAGCTGAAGATTTTACTCCTGCCACTGAGACATATTTCTGAAGAAAGGAGTGCAGAGATTCAACAGTGTCTGTGAAGGTGACCTACCCTGGCCCAAGCACATTGGTCTTGACTGAGCATTGGAATAGGTTGCCTAGAGAGATTGTGAAGTCAGTTCCTTTCCCTGGAGATATTCAAGAGCCGTATAAACACAGTCCTGAGGAATGTGCTGTAGGTGACTCTGCTTGACCAGGGAGGTTGGAGTACGTAACTTCCGGTGGTCCCTTCCAATCTCAACCATTCTGTGATTCTGTAATACTTGCAACAATTCATTTTACGAAATGTGAGATTTAGTCTTTTTTAAGAGGTTAGTTTAGAGGGAAAATTATAGCTATTTGACTAATAGGTTCTGGGATTATACCCCAGCATAGCTTCAGTTCAGTTCATCAAATGATTACCTAGATTCCTCAATTTCTTAACTTTTAATTGAATGAATTCTATCTGATTGGTTACTCTATAGTGAATTATAATGTGCTTGCTTCATGCATTGTTGAATGTTTGAGCTCAAGCTGAGCTTGAGCTGTTTGCTGTGAAATCTTCCATAGAATACCCATGCTTAAAATGTTGCTTGAATGTTTTGGGAGATTTATACAGATTGGAACAGCTGCTGTCTTATCAGATAGATGCACAATATGGTAATTAATGAGCTGTATAATATTAATTATATCTGAAAATAGTTGCAGGCATTAAATGAATTTCCTAGGTTTTAAAATGTAGCTGATAAACTTTATAATTTTATAGCAATATATTCATCCTACAATTTTTTTTTTAATCAGAAGTGTGCTTAAGAGTGGCCTGGATGTGGAAAACTAAATGGAACTCAAGGCAATACTGTGTATCTGTGGTCAATTTTACATATACACAAAAATTTCTAAGAGCATTAGTTTCCCTCTCTTTTTCTCCTGTTTTACAGCTTCAGTAAATTAAATGAAGATGGTGCTTTGCCTGATTATCTTTTTTGAAGGTATCATAAATTCTTCAGAATCATGCATGAGTACAGTGCACTAACACTGAGATTGTAGCTCAGTGGGTAGCAACTTTAATTTTCATGAATGATTAGTTTGCCTAGAGGATAGGGTGTAAATTAAAAGGGTTTACTTGAAAAGATAATGATTTAATCTTTCTAACTCGGTTTGCAAATTTTTTTTAAATATTTTAATGTATGTATTAGAAAGTCTTATTAGTGTGAATCATACAATAGAAGCCATGGCAGTAATTGTTATCTTTGCAAAATATATATATAAAAATATAAAAAAATATTTGATAAGTGCTTCTTATAATCCCTGCAGTAGAAATACTCAGTTTTATTCCAGGTACTCAGTAATTAGACTTGAAGTTAATGAATATTCTGTAGTTTGTCATTAGGCACTTACAAAACAGAATTAAAATCCTATTTTTAAATCATGGTTCTCAAACCAGTATTCATCCTCTAAGATCCTCTGGTATTTCTCAGGGCAAAAAGGAGAGCAAAGTGTGAGGTTGCCTGCAGAAGATTACTTTGTCACTCTCTAGAGATCAGGAAAGACTGGGGACTACCACTAGAAAACAAAGGGCTTTTGCTGTGGGGAGGAGGGTCGTATCCTTTATAGCTTCCTATTTCCCTTTTTCTTTGCTTAACTTTCATGAAATGAATTCTACTTACACATATGTTTCTCAAACTGGTGGTGAATTTGAAGAGTCGTATTTCTGCTGTCCTCTTTTTAACCCTATTATATGATTTATCTTCAAATATGCGCCGGTCATCTTTCTATGCTAAAAAGCCAGGATCCCAGCCAATTGGGGGTTTTTAGTTGGTTTGTTGGGGTTTTTTTAAAAGTTGTGATTCTTATTTAGCATTCTAAAAAATCAGCTGGCAAATGTACTAATGAAAATTCAATCCACTGTAGATGTTGTCTACATTTGAAAGTGGGTATTATGAACATCTATAAAGTAATCCCTGTACTTTAGTTTTTCCACATTTGCATTAGTGTTAAACATGAAGAATTGTGTTGTTATTCAAAACATAAATGTTACTGAAACACACTGAGCACAGACTGTGATGCAAATGCCTCTCAGTATTTTGAAGAAACAGCAAGAGCCTTTGCAGCTGCTCTTTTCTGGAAAACAAACAGTCTGCCTCACAACAGAAAGGGCCTTCAGAATTGAAATAAACAAGTACTGAAATAAACAAGTTTCTGTGTGATGTTTGGAAGATGTTTATGATAGAAGAAGAACCCAATGAGAGGGATACTGAAGTCCTGCTATGTTAAATGACTGCCAAGCTTACATTTTGTGATTCATAGCATGGCACAGGGTACAGTGAGTATTTGCAAACTCTTCTCTTGTCCCCTGGAATGTTTTTTTTTCTGGTGGATTTTTGCAAAATCAAAACGTTTTTGAAAATCTGACATTTTCAGGAATTCAGCAAGCTAAAAACATCTGGTGCAGGGAAAATATGTTTTCTATAGCATGACCATGGGTTTTGATACTGTACTAGAACAGTTAAGTGTTTCTGCTACCATTAACTACTGTTCATTTTGCTCAACACTTTATATTCTGTAAGACAAATATAGCCCATGAAAGCTGTGCCCTTTGTTTTTTTTTCCATTTTGCAGAATGCCCCAGTGAAGTGTGGGGATTTCCCATGTGTCAGTACTTGAAGGACAAAGGCTGGTGCTGTGGTCGCAATGCTAGAATGTCAGCATGCTTGGTATGATTCCTCTTTTTCCTACTGAGAGCTTTATCCAGATGTTGCAGGATTCATTGTTTTTGGCTTGTAATCCTAAAGCCATGAGTTTAATCCAAGACTCCACAGAATAACATCATTAATGTTGTAAGCATGATGAATTAGATCTAAAAAAAATAGTATTGACCTTCCAGCTTTATGTATTTTATACTTGCTGAAGGTATGAAAAAATGGGTATTGATAGAAATGTTTTTTAAGGGTGGACAGAAGGGCCAAGCCTTTGTTGAAACCTAAGCAAGATAACCCCTCAGGGTAATAGTTCCTGGCCAAGGACTTGGGGGAACAAGGTAATTGTAGAAGGATTGCAATCAGTAACTCCCCCAACACCTTCATGATTCATAATATTTAATGTTCTGACTGTATGAAACCTGGACAAACCTGCCTATTCCAAAAAATAGAAAAGCTCTAGAATCCATGTGGCTTAAGAGACTGGAAACATCTTTAATATTGCACCAAGAGACAAAGTGCTTTTAAAGACATAACCTCATCAAGACAGTGTGATAAACTGTTGTCTAATTTGAAAAAACAGATAAGTACTGAACATTTCAACCACTGTTTCAGTTAGAAGACCACTATTCCTTTCTGCTATTAATTTTTAATTTCTGGTATCAAGATGAATCACATCAGGTCCTGGCTAGCCTCTGCTGCTAGTTCTGTGCCTCCATTACAGAGGGCAGTGTAGAATAAAGATGATTTAGGCTAATGCATAAGGTTATGTAAACTTGAACTAACATGATAGTTAAATACTATCAGGAGAAAGGATAGGAGGACAGTTGTCTAGTATTCATAAGGCTTAAATGTGTTACTCTTGACAAAATACAAGAAAAAAAATTGTTCATTTTAGAGATGTTACTGTAAAACTAATCACGAAAACTACTTTATAAAAGGGATTTGCATTTTCTTTTTTTGTTGTCAGTGTCATACAATACCAATTCTTCCTCAGCTGACACATTAGCTATTTCCTTTCCCATTCCATTTATTTTGGAAAGAAGTTTGGGCTATTTTTCAACAATGGTAGGAAGATAAATTTTGTAAGAAAATTACCCCCAGGAGACAGTACAGATCGTGACATATATATCTATTTTAGATTTCACAGAAATCACAGAAATTTGGCAGTTTAAAACATTTTTGTTTAAACATTCACAAAAGGCAAAGAGTTCTTCTGTGTCACTAGATACTTTTCCTATCATTATATTTGAAATTCTCTATGCATTTTTTATTAGGATTTCACTAGGATTTCCCTTGTCTTCTAGGAGGTACAAGGGAGACAATGCAGTGCAGCTAGGCACTCATCTTCCTAGGGGTAATGGCTGGCTAGGAGAAAATGAGTCTGCTGTGCAATGATCATTATTGCTGATGTTCATTATTACATGTCATTCAAACTGGTTAAAGTGCCAAAGGCTAAAGGTTCTGGATGAGAGTTTCAGTTTCAGACCCCTGCCGTACAATGAGAACCCACATCCATTTTCTAAGCAGCAGCATATATATGCTGGTATGAAAGTTACAGCTTATACAGCAAAAGTTGGACTTGAGAGTCAGCCAAAGCCATGAGCAGAGGAACTGCAACTACTTGGACCATGCTGAAGAACAGTCTGAAATACAAGATCAGTTCTAAAGCTAGAAGAAGGAGAAGTGGGTGATTCAGACACAGACTTATTTACTGTAGTGGAGTTTGGGGACAAAAGGTGGCAATGATCCGTAAATTGTGAGGCAAATTTGGTTTACTATCTAATATGTTGTAGTGTCAGATAGTTTACTGAAATTTTATCCTCGTTTCTACTATGATCTTTAATACTCAGTCAATTTTTTTATAAACACAGTGTCTTTTCAAGTATTCCATGCTTTTAATTATTTTTCATTCTTTGTCACTATGGATCATAAAAATCAAGTATTTTCACACCTCCATCAGAATTTATGATATGAAGAATCTAGTGAAAGATAGTTCACAGTATTTTAAATGGCAGTCTCTCTGAAGTTTTTATTTTCTCTACATATGGGAATTCAGAACTTATCTGAATACCAGGGACTAAAAGTATTTAAAGATATTGTACATTGAACTAAGATTTACTTTAAAATAGCTGAATATACAAAGTGAGTTATTTGTATGTTGGTATGAACAGACTCAAGAAAAATGCATTTCTTTTTAGCAATTCCACAGAAAGTAATCCTCTGAAATTCTTCTACAATACTAAGAAAAACAAACAAATTTTGCATGCATCTATTTCCATACAGTTAGGTGTCATTGCTTCTCCTACAAATAAACCAAAGCAACAGGAGTGAGCTGATTATGGGTGCCTAAAGGTATTAACACATTAAAGTGTGCAAGCTCGTGTTATGTCACACCATTAATCTTTTAAAATGTCGTCTCCTCTGACTTTTACACAATGTGTTTATAAAATGTTCTGATAAAGAATAAACATGTCAGCAATTTAATTCCTTTACTCTTAAAGGCTTTGGAGCGAGTTGCAGTTGGCCAAATGGTAAGTAATATTGTTTATTCTAGCCATTCTAAGATAAAATGTGTTTTTCCTCCTTGAACGCTCTTAATCCGTGGCCTTTTATTGAACTTCTGCATTTCTGGAATCCAAAAGACTAGCATATACTACATCAAGTCCTGATAGATAGCATGTGTCATTATGTCAATTGCTGTGATTGTACTTAGTGAATCTGTTTTCTTTTGACAAATAAAAGTTTAGAAAAAAAGCATAGCTTAAAACTTAAGGCATTAAACTACCCTTCCTACCTTCTTTCACTATCTTTCAGCTCAGACATAAATTCACTATAAATGTCCTTCTGATATCCCTGGTTTGGATCACTCTGTCCCAGTGTTTTATCAACTAGTGTAAAAATAGAAATTGTTATGACAAAAGCTTGAACCTATTAGAAACATCATCATTCTCATTTTTAATCCTTGTATGTTTTTTCCCAGTGAATACCTTGAATTATTGTTGTGCAAGTTATCCTTTTGGGGGTAATGGGCACCAACAGTGCAAATATTTAAAAGCCAGGGCTGAGAGACCTCTTCTTTCCATATGTAAGCCCATTGACCCTAGTAAATGCACTTCGCTGTAAATTTTTAATTGGCAAGCATTAACTGTTTTTATACAAACAGATCTCTCATACACAAAGATATTAAGTTTCCAGTGTAATCTCTTTTTTGTGAGCATCATACTTTCTGCATGGTTCAGACTACAGCGTATGGTGGTTCATCTAGGAGACTACTCCTTTTGTCTTTAAAACAGCTTAGGTAAATTGTTGTTTTCATTTTGCGTAGTAGAATTTGGATCATAATCAGTACCTTTTCCCTCTGCCAACCTTTGAACTTTTACTTCAGAGTTTCAAGTTTTTTCTTGCATTCATGTTTTTGTTACAATCTGACCCAAAACATAGTTTTAACTGGATGCAAGAACATTAGTAACTTGTCCTCTTCAACTTTTTATGACTGATTGTAAAGAATACAAGCTAATAGGTAGTCAAGGAAGTCAATACTGTTTTGTTACTCTGATCTCAATTTCAGTGCCAGTTTTAAATCCTTGCTGTGGTAAAATTTTTTGCAGCTGCCTACGGAATCATTGTTTTATCGAGCTGTTTTTCAGGTTATTATAGAAGAAATTTATGGTGTCACTAAAAGGTAAGAAGCTCTAAATTAACAGAATACAAACTAAATATCTGATTCTTTTTTACCTCTATTATGTAGAAAAAGTCTCACCAGAGAACTGACACTGAATTCACTAACAAGTCAACACAATCCTCGGCTACCCTTTTATGCAGAGGTTTGGGAACTTTAATAATTCAGGAGACAGCAAACCATTTCCATTTGTCCTGAGAAAAACTGCTTAAAGCTCAGTGGCCATCATGGCTATAAAGGGCTACTTACACTATCTACACTGGCTAGTACTGTGCCCTTATAGGATAGGATTTGGAGAGCAAGTGCTGAGGACCTGTCATCTGAACTATACTCTTTTTCTGGAGTTGTAGTTGGATTAGATTTTATCTAATTCTGTGGAATGTATGCCCATTAGCGCTTAGAGGACATTCAGAAGCACACCTTCCAGTTTCATTTAAATTGAAAATAACCCATTTTTTGGGCTCTGATCCTATTCCGCAGTATGAATAAAGCATTAGAGGTGCGGAAAACCAGAAAATTCATTTCAGAATTATATTCCTCATCTGAAATAAGTACTAATGCAGATACCCCCAAATCTTTTGCTAAATGTAGAGCCAGACAGCTTGCCTTTCAGAAAGCCAAGCTCCTGAAAGAAGAAATGTTTGTTAATTTTAAAATTATGTAAAATATCATACATAAAATCATGACTACTAAACTGCAATGAAAAGAAGTGTGAGGTAGATCATAATATGTTTCATTTGTTAAAGGAAGTATAACTTGGAGGAGGTAATTAAAATTATACTTTTGAAATAAAAGCAGTGGCTAGCTCGGGAAGGCTCTCCCAGCTTTATTACTGAGCATAATGTTATATAGTGTAGAATATCCCTATGGTCCATTCAGGTCAGCTGTCCCCGCCATGTCCCCCCACATTTCTTGTGCTCCCCCAACCTACTCCTGGGGGGCAGAGGGAAAACCAGAGAAGTCTTTGATGCTGTGCAGTCACTATTTGGCAGTAGCTGAAATATTGGTGTGTTACCAATGCTGTTTTAGTCACAAATCCAAAGCACAGGACTATATGGGCTGTTGTGAAGTTAGCTCCATGCCAGACAGACCCAGTCAGTTTCTTTCTACCTAATCACAGTGGCTTGTGATTAGGAGGCATAAGCATATTCATAAACATGAACATAATGCGTAAACAACATAATCATGAATTGATTTTCAGACTGCATCAGCCCAAATGTTTAGGTGCATCTGAATATTAAATATGACCACAGAAATGATTCTCAATGAGTGAGAGTCTTTGCCAGCTAAACAGCATTAGAAATGCCACTGAATGAAGTCTTTCTGTTGGCCTCTTTAAATAAGGAAAAAGGCAGTTTACTAAGAATAAAGAGGATGAAAAGTTTTGAGCTAAGAATTTTCTACTCAGTTTTTCACTGGGGGGAGGGGAGTGTATTTATTCCTAAGTAATTGGGTAGCTGAAAATTCTATAGCTGAAAATTAAACTCCTGCACTGCACAGGTGGAAGAGGAATTACATTAGGACACAGTCAAGAAAGATAATTCAGACTAACAAAAACTTTGTGTGTTGTTTCTCCAAAATATTTTAAACATAAAGAACAAATGTAAGTGTCCTGTTAGGCTAAGGTCTTCCTTATTTATTTATTTATTAGTTTTCGTGCATTTTTTTTAATATGCTTTCTGAAAAAAACCTTATTTTTGGCTTCTTTCAAAAACAGGCCATTGATTTGTAAGCAGGAGAAAATTTTGGCATCATTTACTGAAATAATAATTGCAAGGGTAAGAACACAAGGTAACAAGCAAAAGTGAAATTTTTCTCCAATTTAGCATTTGGTCTTTCCAGTGGTTATTGGTAAAGAAATGTCAGCATCACTATAGTAAATTATGAAAATATTATAGTAGTATAAAAGGAAATATATGTCAGCAAAAATAAGAATTTTGTAATTCATATAGGGAAATAAAAATATGAGGTGAGAAATTAAATTCAACTTTCAACTAGCTAATAATAACCATACTATAGCTGTAGTACAATTGCACAGTTGCTGTATGTAGAAATTTCTTCAAGTACTAGATAGCTTGTTTTGCTTTAAGTAGTAGGGATAAAAGAAAAATTGTTACTAACTTGGCAGTGGTAGCCATCCAACTGATTTATTTCTCCTGAATTAAAAATTGAGTTAAAAATGTGTCTGTTTCTGTTATTGGATGTGTAAAAGCCTGCATCTCAATGCTGTATTTGCAGTGATCGACATGTTGGAAAAACTTTCTCTAAATCGTCTTCCTTCATAGATTATGTCAGAAAGTCTCTGAAAAAGCTGGAACTTGATGATTCAAAGGTGAGTCACTAACTAGAGACTGCATAGAATTCTTATATTCATATAAGTCAGCACCATAACGCATTGTTTAAGCCACTGAGTTGATTTCGTTTATATATTACTGTATAAATAAAAAGTATTCTTGTTTTTATTAATAGTAATATAGCCAATGCATACTTATATATTAAAAAGAAACATATCAAAGTTGGGTAATTTTAATGTTGGGTTTGTTGGATTTTTAATAGATTTCATGTATAAATTTTTTAAAAGATTTTGTTTTCAAATTGATATATTCTAATGTGTTTATATACAACCAATCCTTTTTTATGCATTATGCTTATGATCAAAATTTTTTTAAGCCTTTCTGGTGTTCCTGAAGTTAATCCTACAAATCTCCTTTGAGGCAAAAAAAAAAAAAAAGTAATACATGCCCTATTTTATACATGCTGCCATGTAGAGGTAAATGTACTTTTCAGATGCCAAGTGAAGGAGACGTGAAGAACTTCTTGGCTGCGCTATTAC
Source organism: Ara ararauna (assembly GCA_028858755.1). Taxonomy (NCBI): domain Eukaryota; kingdom Metazoa; phylum Chordata; class Aves; order Psittaciformes; family Psittacidae; genus Ara; species Ara ararauna. Next base: position 123,288,875 of record CM054376.1, on the reverse strand, counting down.
TATACATCCTGATAAAAGTAATTCTTATACCCTTTTAAATCCAGCTGAAATACTATTCTATACAAACATGTTGCTTTTTTGTCTGTACTTAAGTTTAAACTGAACGTGATCCAAAAAAAGATGAATAATGAATCACATAGTAAACACTTTGACCCCTTTTTATTTTCATTTTTTATGCAGCAATATTATCGTGATCCCTTTGGACACTTTGAAACTGAAAAAATGTAACATTATAGCAAGATAGGCAATTCCATCCATGCAGTATGTTTCTCTCAAAATTTAGTTCCCAAAGTATTTCCAATTTACTTTACCCTTTAGACAGTCTCCTTGAGTAGATCTCCTTTGAAGATCTTTGAAGACCCAATACTATTTTTTCTTTAAATTAATAGATGTTAAGGATAAAAACTAAGATTTTAAAAAACTTTCCTAGATAAAGAAAAAGAAGTAAGTACAAATCTGAGATTTAAACTTATAAAATATTTTGGATATTTTTTTATGTTCTTCTGTGTTTTGTCTTAGTACTACAACTACTAAATTGGTCAACAGATGGCAACATCACATCAGGCATGGAGTATGACTGTGTGAAGATCACAACATTGTGACAACAAGTTGCACAATAGAGACACTAGAGAGTATTTCATTATTAACAAATTTAGTACAAATCAAAGAAAAAGTAGTAGTGGCAAGTATGTAAATTATTTAAGGTAAATGTTGTTGTCATCTTTGTTAAAGCAATGCTTAAAATCTGTAGTCAAAATACCAGGTCACTTAAAATTTTCCAGGCACATCAAACCATGAACTAGGGGGAAAATGCAAAACCAAACAAGCAAGTAAATGCAAATGACATTGGAATCATGCTTACAGCATTTAGAAAAATACTTATGCCTGATGTTTACTGGCTTTTAAAAAGATTATATTTAATTCTGCTTTCAAATTGAGTTACCTCTTTGCTTTTCTGTATAAACAGGACTAATATCATGCATTTACTCCAGCTGACAGTAAAATGGTATCTTCCTCAGTATGCATATGATCACCCAAAAGCAATAGTCAACTGTTTGTGCGATAATCAGTTTACTCAATCATTGATTAAACTCTGCTGGTAGAGACTTATAAATTCTTTTCTTTAAAGCCAGTAAGCATAGAAACTTTGCGTCAATATGTCTGATTTTAGACATGCTGCCTTTTGCTAGAAAGGGTCTGGACAAATGCAAATCACCCTGAGAGAAAGATGTCTGTCAACACTACTTCAAGCTGCACGTTTGTGTGCTTGCTAAAGAACTGATTCAAGTAAATGCTTATTTTTACTTATATTTCTCCTCATTTTTATGTACAGCTGGCTGCATACTGAAGACTGGATTTTATGCTGATGTAAACAATATTATTTTTTATTTCCCAGCTATGCTGAAATCTGCAGCAGCACAAAAGCAGTGCTATTTTGATACTACTGAGAGGAAAGTTGTTACTGCTCCGTCAACAGTGGTTCTAACACTGCAGTTTTCATTTTCCAGCACTATCTCTACACTATATTGGAGAGTGCATTAAATTCTTCTCTTCAGAAAAAAAATACTTACATGGCTAAAAATGTGATGAAGCCTAAACATTTGCTCTCATAGACAACAAAAATCAAAGAGGAATTTATGCAGAATTTGTTTTCTAGCTCTGTTGTTAAAAATTAACAAACAAGCAGCTGTACGGCATAGACCAAATGTCTACTTTGTCTCCTGCAACGGCCAAAAACCTATGCCTTGGGAAGAATATAAGGCAAGAGTAAGTGTATGTAAAGGATACATTTTTTGTACTGCACTGTGTAATGCAACCAGAGAACAATAAGGAAATATTATTTGCATTTGAGTCTCTATTTTACATGTTGAAAAAGCGTTTTCTAAAAACCAGAAGTCAGAAAACTGTGTCTCAGGTCTTTTACTATGCTTGTCAGAAAACTGAAGTGAGTTTAATCTCTGCACAATAATAAATGTACTGGGAAGTAGAGGGGTGTCGTGGTTTAAGTCCAGTCAGCCACGCAGCCTGTTCTTGCCCCCGCTCCCGGAGGGATGGGAAGGAGAATCAAAAGAATGCAACTCCCACAGGTTGAGATAAGAACAGTTTAGTAACTAAAGTATAACACAAGACCACTACTGCTACCACCAATAATAATAATGACAAGGCAAATACAAGGAAAGAATACAATTCTCACCACCTAAAACCAAGCCTGACCACGCAGTGCCCCCCCACCCTTCCAGGTCTCTGCTATCCGTTCTTCCATCCTGGGCATGACGTGCTGTGGTATGGAATAACCTCTTTGGTCAGGTTGGGTCAGGTGTCCTGTCTCTGCCTCCTCCCGGCTTCCCCCCCCCCGGGTGGAACATGAGACTCAGAAAGTCCTTGGTCAGGCCAAAACATTATAAGCCATAACTATAAACATCGGTGTTATCAGCACTGTTCCCAGACCAAAAATTGAAAACACAGCACTGCACCAGCTACTACGAAGGAGAAAAACGACTGCTGCTGCTGAACCCATGACAAGGGGCAACAGCACTAAGTTTCTAGGAGTGACTGCCAGGGTTTGGTAGCTTGGCATGTATGGTAATGTCATGGATGTTTTTGATCACTGTGCCTGAATCTAAACTGTTGGGACATAAACATCCTTCCAAACTCATGGTTCATGAACATCACAGCTGCTTCCTTTTTATACACTAATGCCTCTGTTCCAATCAAGAGGTAGCCCTGGTGCAATCTAGTCATTTTCCAGTAAAGATATGTTCTTCAATCCTGCTGATTCTTCATATGAACAAGCTTCTCTACCTCTCTCACTTGTGAAATAGATGTGAAGATCTTTCTTTGCTTATTTGAAGTAAGACCCAGACCCTTTATGAAAAGATTATCAGTCGCAAGTGAGTTAGAGTGGGATAAAATAGTAAAATAGTTTTTCTACAAAAAAAACCCTAGCATTTATCAGTCACCTAGACCCATTCATTATTACAACCTCCTGTTAAGGGACTGACGTTTCTCATTTCTTTAGCCAAAATAATTTCCTCTATTGTGTTTGTTTTCAGTCTAGAAGAGTCTGTCAAGTCCAGATGAAACACTAAGATACAAATGAGCTATTTTTTCTGCCTTTTGGTACAGGACCATCCCTTTCACATATCTCTCCACCTCAGGAGTAAAGCTGAGACATATACCATGACTACTGAATGTCTGACAAAATACTCTCAAGTTTGTGAGGGCAGAGAGAGGTCTTTTAGTGTGAGCTTGATGCTTCACAGGTGTAGTTATATTGCTTCTAGCTTCAGAACAAATGGAATTGCTTTGTGGGCCATGAATTCCTGAACAGGCTTCAGTAATTGGTCTGGATACACACCGAGACTGTATTCTGTTCCTGGTTGTTTATTTTGTCATAGTTCACTCTGTTCCTATGCACTCCATGTTGTACAGGAAGAATGTTCAGTGTCACATCGATATCAGAGAAATTCTATAAGTACAGTTTCTTTTCCCTTTCATTTACTGTTTCACCTAATTTAACATGAATGTGGGACTTTCACATCCTTGCTGCTTCTCCTAGGGGAGCTGGCAACTCTTTGCACTTGCATTGATTCTTTCAACCGGCGAGAGCAATTGCTCCTTCCTCTTCAACAGAACATGTTTCAGCTCTTTGGCTTAAGTGCTGCAAATGGCATTGCCATGGCAAAAAGTCCTTGTATAAGTATTTATGTATTTCTAGAGCATTTGAAGGGAAAAAAAAGCCAACAAAAAAAAACTTTCTTAAATTTCTTGTACTTGGGTAGATTAGCAAAAGATCTTTTACAGGGCCTGGTTTTAAGGTGATTAAAGGGAGAAGCTGCTTACAAGGCTAAGGCATGGTTGTATGTCTGGGAGACTTAGTGATCTATGACCCAGCTAGGACCCATTTCTGCTAGTAAGTGAACCTCAGCGGGTGGAGCTGTTTAACAAAGAGAAGCTGGCCAGAATTCATGCAAAGTGCACTCTGGGAGTAAGGAGAGAATTCTATTTAATGCTGTGTCTGATTGCAGGAAGATAAGCAGGGCTGGAAACACTCCTGACACATCCACAAAGAAAAGTTATTAGGCACTTTGATTTCTCTCCTGCTATATTCATACTATAGTTACTGCTATGGGATAATGGCATATAAGATGGTTACTTTGTCTTGGTCAAAATACTTCACAAATCACTTAACCCTTTAAGATGTAGACATATTCTAAAGAAATGCAATAGTAATTTCAGAGGTACGGTCACCTTAGCTTTCACACACAAAAATAAGTTTATGTACCTGTCAGCAAGTGCTTTTTTGAAGATTTACTCGGTTTTGCTCAACCAAGCTTCCAAGTCTGCTGTGACTGGTGTCTTTCAGTTTTGAACAGTCTAGTGTCTGCACATAACTTGAAGTTGCTGGGATTTTTACCCAGGAAAAAGTCAATGATTTGATGTGTGCACCATCTAACAACCTGAGATGAGATCTGCAACAGGAAACAGATGCTCAGTTTCCACCATCCCTGTTTGCCCTAACCCTGACCAGACTTCTTACAAATATGCTGCCCATGTGTTTTTTCCTGATCTGTGCTTCAGGTAGAGCATCCCAAAAAGGCACAGCTGTCAGGTCTCAACTGGCTGTTTGGTGAAGGGCACTTTCCGTGAGGCATTCTACCCATCACAGTAGTATTTACATTAATAGCATTAATAGCATAGTAAGAGAAACTCACATCCTGTAAAAAGCTCATTTATCGTTTTAAGTAATTTAAACAACTTTGATATTTGTTACCTTATGCCTGTCAATGTTAGACTCAAAATATTTCAAATCCTTGATGTAGCTATGTAGCTATGTAGCGAAATTTTTTATGTCATATCATCCTGTATATTCTGCAAAGAATTTAGAACTATATTTAATTAAATAAGCATGTCAGTGCTTTCTTTCTCTACAATAACCAAAACTTCTAGGTTTGTTTATATATAAAAATTAATTTTATATAATTTTGTCTGATTTTTGTAAGAATCTCTGAAAATATTGCATATCATTAGTTTATAAAGTAATCTTTTTCCTATATTAGTTAACACTTGCATTTTGAGATAATTAAATAAATCCAAAGATATCTAATATGCATTGGGCTTACTAGTTCAGCTATACTAAAACTCCTAAATTACTTTCTCTTACTACATTGACTTTGTGATTTTGCTAACTCCAGACTATTTAGTTTTGAGTGCTAAAACTGGTAAATAATACTGAAATCAGAACTTGTGTGAAAATGTAGTTTCTTTTTCACTAATTTTTTTTTTTTTTTTGCCTTAAGTCTTGGGAAACTTTTTATATATTTAGTGTAAATAGTTGTTATATGTTTCATTGATGGGCCAGGGCCAATGGTATAAGGTTCAACACGTCTCAGTGCCAGGTCCTGCACTTGGGTCACAACAACCCCGTGCAGCGCTACAGGCTTGGGGAAGAGTGGCTGGAAAGCTGCTCGATGGAAAAGGACCTGGGGGTGTTGGTCGACAGCTGAACATGAGCCAGCTTGTGCCCAGGTGACCAAGAAGGCCAAGAGCATCCTGGCTTTTATCAGAAATAGTATGGCCACCAAGACTAGGGAAGTGCCTGTCCCTTTGTACTCAGCACTGGTGTGGTCACACCTCTAATCCTGTGTTCAGTTCTGGGCTGCTCTCTACAAGGAAGACATTGAGGTGCTGGAGCAGGTCCAGAGAAGGGCAGCAAAGCTGGTGAAGGGTCTGGAACACAAGTCCTATGAGGAATGGCTGAGGGAACTGGGGTTGTTTAGTCTGGAGTAAAGGAAGCTCAGGGGGGACCTTATCGCTCTCTGCAACTACCTGAAAGGAGGTTTCAGTGAGGTGGGGAGTGGTCTCTTCTCCCAAGTGACAAGTGACAGGACAAGAGGAAACGGCCTCGAGTTGCACAAGGGGAGATTTAGATTTGATACTGGGAAATGTTTCTTCACCAAAAGGGTTGTTAAGCGCTGGAACAGGCTGCCCAGGGAAGTGGTGGAATCACCATCCATGGAGGTATTTAAAAAACATGTAGATGTGGCACTTCAGGACATGGTTTAGTGGTGGACTTGGTAGTGTTAGGTTAATGGTTGGTCTGGGTGACCTTAAAGGCCTTTTGCAAGCTAAACAATTTATAATTCTGTGATACTATATGGCAGTAGTGCTTTTTTAAAACAACAATACTTTTTAAGAAAATACAAGAGCATTGATATGTGACTTTTTGCTTTTATTTTGATGATCCAAATGCCTACAAATAGCAATAGCATACTTGTGAAGCCTGAAAACTAAGTAGCTGAGCAGAGTGATCTCAGTGCTGTAACTGTGAAGTGAAAAAATAAGTCACAGGTCCGAGTTTTTTATGACAAAATTAATTATCTTGTTGATTTTTTTTTCTTAGAAAACAAGTATCTGTTAATTTTAAAAATAACTGTGTTTACACTTGAAGCATATTAAAGATTTCAGTGATTTATTGCTGGTTTAGAACTGCAGTTTTAGTGCATGTTTCCTTTTCATAATTGCTCAGATGGCAGAGTGAACATGTATTAAAGAGATGTCTTATTTTAGGATTAGGCAGTTATTCATGTTAGCTAAATCTATATTTAAGATATTGGGCTTATTATATTTAATGTATTCAGCAGACAATTTATGCTGTGCTTGCTTTCATTTATTTATATGATATTAGTGCTCTTTTTAAAATCAATAGAAAAATAGTTCAAGTTTGCTTTGTTCAGATTCCTATAATGTTAGGTGTAAACACTAGCTAAAGCACTGCAAAGCCAAGAACTTGAAGAGAGTACTTTCAAAGACTACTGCTAAGAGACTCAGATGTCCTGATTCTGTAAATGCTTTGTGAAAATGCATAAGTGGTAAATTATTGCAGATAATTTCAGTCAGTAGCTGGGAAAATATTTGGAAACACCTCCTGAGTTTCTTGGAATTTGTCCCTAAGAGACAGCAGTGTTATGTATGTCTCCAAATCTCCCGATTGGAGGCCAGGGTGGACCACTGGTGGTCTCGAGGAGAAAAGACAATGCAGAAAGAACCGTGCCCTGCCTATATCACCTAAGGAGACCTTCCGCTGTGCTTTTTGCAACTGGACTTGTCTATCCTGCATTGGTCTTTTTTAGCCATCAGCGCACTTGTAGTAAGCATGGGTAAAGCCCAAAGCCCTTCTCAAATCTCCGTTCGCGAAGCCAAGCCATGATGATGATCCCTAAGATCATTTTTTCCCCCTTTTCAGACCAAACCAGAAGCCATCTGACAAGCCTTTACAAACTTCGTAGTCTGTCTGAGGACCATGAAAGTAGAAGGCCTGTCCCCCATGTTGACTCTTAGTCCTACCCGTGTCATGACCTGTCCTGGGTTTAGTCTCTAATCATGTTCTACTCATGTAATGGTCAGTAGGCTTTAGGGCTATTCCTTTCTCTTTCCACATACATGCTTCTCATATGATACCATTTTCAATTTTTCACATATATTTCCTAGTTTGGTCCTACACCAGCTGTGCTTCAGACGTTCAAATGTTCTTCTGATTCATTGAACTAAACTATGTCAAAATGTGTTGAACAGAATGTTCTGCATGTTTTTTCACAATTTTAACCCATATAATTAAGAAACACTGCTCTGTACACATCATTGGCAAGCAATGATGTAATAAAATGAGCAGGTGAGCCTGGGACAAGATAAAAGCTTCTGTCCTTATGTAGCTTGTCAGGATAAGTTGCATTACAGTATTTCGAAAGCTACGCTTTTTTAAAATGAGGTGTTTGGGCAGTACCATCCTTCCTAGAAAATGTTTAATAAGGCTTCCATGGCCATGTGAGAACGTTCTAAACTAGTAGACTGATCTTCACTTCATTCCTTACAGGCATGTTTAAGTTTTTGCAGGCAAAAGTGGTTTTTCGTATGGATTTCTGCTTTACTGACCTTACAAGATTTTGACCAAAGGATTTTGATATTAGCTAAACCTATCCCAAAGGATTAGTTGAGTGAAGAACTTCTAAGCTTACATTTCAACAGTGATACGAACTCTTTAACCAAATGGATTTATTTTACTTCCTAAATTCAAATGGCTTAATATGTTGTTCATTTCTCATCTGAAAATTGAGTCTTAACTAGAGAACTACTACTGGCAAATTCGTAATTTTTTAGTGTGATGTACTATTTGGGATACCAATAGGCTTAACCAGTTTTGTTGTCAAATAGATTCCTTGAAAGAATGCTTAGTGCCTCCACAATGTTTTCTGAGAACTTAGTGGGTTTTGTGATTTTTTTTTTTTTCCATTTCTGTCAGGTATGTTGCATTAAAAGAAGCTGCTTTCTTAGAAGTGAAATATTATTAAAGTAGGCAACACTGTTGCTACTATGAAAAGAGTGCGACTGAGGTACTGTCAGTAATGGAATTGTATAATACATTAAGACATGAACTAACCTGAATATATACAACTATACAGGAAACTAAAAAGGAAAATTCTTGCAGAAACTGGAAAAGAGAGGACTTTCAATCTGAGAGTTCTTACAATCTTAATGTCTGCCCCTCACCAAATTCAGTGTTGATATCTTTACATGACAACCTCAAACTGTCTGATCTTTGCTAAGATTATATCTAATTTTGATGGGTTTTATTGTGTACAGACATAGGGCAAACATGGAGCCAAAGCCATAACAGTACTCTCCACTTTCCCATGCATTCTAAAATGGCGATTAACTGAGTCTAAACAGTCAAAAAATGAAGGTGCTAAATGGATTTACACACTCAATGCATTTTACAGTTGTTGAAGAGTTGAATTTCTCTACTGTTTTCTTGGACAGAAGGAACTTAAGCTCACAGATTTTGTGGTTCATTAGTTTGCTGAATACTGAATGAAAGCTCAGGTAACACTTGTATTCAGCTTATAAAGTGTATGTGCATAATGCTGTTTTCAAGTATAATTGTTTTTTGAACAGACAAAATACTATCCCAGTTGTGATAGCGTAGCATTTTAGTCTGACAAGGAATCTTAAGTTACATGACTTTTATTTCAATTAGATATAAATAATATAGATTGCATTCATTTGAAATGCATTTTAAACAAAGTTTTAAATAAGTTTCTCAGTTATTTCATTATCTGTTTTACCTTATTTTACACTATATTACATTACATTATGTTATTTTTAACTACCTTTGTCATGAGAAAATTGTAAAAAGTTGCTGTGTGGTATGCTTTCCCAATGTTTCAAGCTGATTTAAGACACTGCTTTGCTAAAAGGATTGTCTGGCTGCTTTCTTATACTCTTGCTAGTGTTCATGATAATGCTTGTACAAGAAGAGAGAGGAAATGGAAATGTGCAGTCAATTCAGGGGAAAGCAGTCCCTCTAAGGCAGCAAAGATGAATTGCATCTGTTTAAACAGACTGGAACAGCATCCTTATTAGGCTGTCTTCCCTCTGTAGGGCATGTGCAGTGTCAGACGTAGACCAGGCTTTCATTCAGTCAAAATACTCTTAGTCTAGGGAGATGCACGACTCTGACAGAATACTCTCTGGAAAAATGTTAAGTATGGTATCACTATTTGTCACACATCTTGTGCACGAACATTTTCTTTTTAGCCCATGCTCAGTCATGGGCTCAATGTTTGTGGGTTTGCAGTCTAACCTGGGTGTGCTCAAGCCTGTAGTCTCTACCATGCTCCCAGGGCTCTGTTGACAGTCTCCTAGTGGTCATAAAAGATGAGTCCGCCCTATGGTAGAGTTTTAGTGCCACCACCAGGATATGGTATAACTAGGTCAGTGGAGACCTTGCTGCTCTCTAGTTCTTTTGCATGGCCAACTTCAGTGTCTAAATGGGGCTTGCTTTACATGTGTAAATACAATTCTGTTCCTGAAAGTACAAACAATAATTTACTCCTACTTTGCCTTGAAAAGACAGCTGAAGATTGTGTTGGGAACCTTTTCAAAACTGAAACCAGGTGGCAAGCTGTTGCAGTTTCAGACAAAGCCAGTGTTATCTGGGTTTTAGTGTTCTTCCAGTAAACTGACCATATAATATAGCTAGCTACCAGTTACCCTTTTCATATTTTTTTCTGTCAATGCTTTTTGCTGGGCGCTTTCTGTCTTTTCCTGCTGGGCTGTTTCATTGAATTGGTTCACTCACCAAACTTTCAACTGAGGCATAGTTTGCAATAGTGCCTAATCTATCCATACCTAATCTAATAGTACCTAATCAATACACATCAGAATGTGTAGTAAGCAAGGTTGGACTGGAAAAGCATTTGGGTTTAGTACTTCAGTATGGCAACATCCAGGAGACATTTTTGACACAGCTTTTTATTTGGCAAACATTTCACAGCTTGTTTTCTTTTGATTTGAATGCTTCATTTTAAAAAATGGAGAACATAAAGGGAACAAAAGCAGAAAGGTTTCATGATCACATTTTTACAATACAGAATTTTGTATTTTAATCCCAAATAGCCTGTAATTTCAAAAATCCATTATACTAAACCCGTTTTAGTTCTCAGTTGAAATGAAAAGCTTATAGAGCAGAGGTTAAGTAAACTATTTTGTTTATCTCATGACTGATATACTTTAGTTGGTTTGACTTTTTAGAGGGGGAGAGAAAAACAGATTATTTACAGAGATCTGCTGAAAATGAAATACCAACAAGATCAAAGAAGTCCTATTAGTCCACATTAGTACTGCCGGATCAGCTACTCAACGTCGCCTTTGTAGCTGGGAAAAAGTGCTTTATAAATTTAAAAAATATGGCTAAAAGACTACAAAAGTTTTTGTAACCATACCCTTGTTTTAAGGCAGAGTTAGAATTTTGTGTCATTCCTGAAAAATATTTGTCAAACCTTAAAGTTTCATGTGATGGAGACTGACAACCTCAGTCCTTAATTAACCTCAAAGACAGAAATTTTCTTCAAGTTTTTGCCTGAATTTTTTTGCTGCAATGCAAGCCCATTAGGTCTTATCCTATTCACAGTAGACACAGTGAACAAACTGTTCCCTGGTTCTTGGTGATAGCCTTGTAAAAACTATTATTATGCCCACTTTCAATTTTCTCTTGTTTAGCCTGATCAGTTCCAGTTCTCTCAGTCTTTCTTCATGGGTCATGTTTTCTAGATCTCTGATCTCTTTTCTCTCTGAGGGTTTTTTCAGACTGTTTCTTTGAAATCTGATGCCCAAAAATGGATGCACTATTCCAGCTAGAGCTTTGCCACTGCCAAGCAGAGTTGAAGGATTACTTCCCGCACTTTGCAGGCTGCTCTCCCATACATGTTGCAGAATGGTGACTGTTTTTTTTTTTCAGTTGCTCAGCTGTGACTCTCACTCAGCTTGTGATCTGCTGTATCTCCCAGACTGTCACTTGCTGTTCCCCATCCTGAACAGCTGATTATTTCTGCCTGAGTGTAGTCCTTTATGCTTTTCTGTACAGCGCTTCAAACTTCACTTCTAATCAGTGCTCAAATTTCTGAAAATTGTTTTAAGTTCTAGCAATGCCTTTATGTTGCATATTTGCAGATTTAGTTAATGTGGTTTTTGTTCAATTTTCTGAGTTCTTAATGGAAACACTGCATTTTGTAATGGACCTACAGTCAGCAGGTCTTTTTAATTGTTCAAAGACTCATTAATAACTATTCTCTGGGTATGGTCATTCAAACAGATTTCATTCACATTATATTAGTTTAATCTAAAACTTTTTTCTTAAATTTGCTAATGAAATGATGTGAAATGGTGTCCAAAATATTGCTAAAATCACAATATGACAACCAGTTGTTTTTTTGTTGTCTTGAATCATTTCACCTCCCTTACAAGCAAAGGAGACTGTCTTATGATTTATTCTGGACAAATTCATGTTGACTATAACTTATCTGCTTTTCTTTCAGTGCTTTTAAATTCTTTATTTTTCAGGTTTTTTCAGTGCATTGAGTTTGTGCTTACTGCTCTGTAATAGAGGGCATACATTTGCTAGTCACCTGATGTACCATCTTTGAGAACTTCTCAGGGACAATAAGTCATAAATAGTTCTGAGGCGACTTCATTCCCTTCTTTGTTGTCCTAGGATAAAGTTCATAATACATATCTGATTTGAAAACTTTTAATTTGTAGAAATGTTCTCAATTTTTTTCTTGTTTTATGCTGAGATTTTACTTCTTTGCAACTGAATTAGCCACATGCTCTCAGATGACTCTTCTAATTTGTGCAAAAATATATTAAATACTTCAGCTTCCCTAGTCTTTTGTTATAGAACCATAGAATCATTCAGATTGGAAAAGACTTTTCAGATCACCGCATCCAACAGTAAACTTAAGAGTGACAAGTTCATCATTAAACAATGTCCTTCAGTGCCGCATATACATGTCTGCCATGCCATTACTTTTCTGATGAGTTTTGGACTAGCTCTTTCCGTAGCTGCAACAGAGTAGCCACACTGCAGACTCCAAGTACTGAAGAAGTACAACAGGCTCTTTCACTTCTGCTCTTTCCAGCAGCTTCCATCACCAGTAGCGTAGTAAACCTACCTCCCCTTCCTCTGACAGATTACTGCCGTGTTCAGCATCCAGGCAGGACTGTGGAGAGCAGAAGAGTAGATATCATGACGTTTAAAAACTGGAAGATGTTGTGATCTGGTTGCCCTGTAGAGAACAGGCTTTGTGAAGGGCATTTATGCTCATAGCTCTAGCTACCTCTGTGACGCACTGGCCACTAAGGGCTGAACAAAGGGAAGGGATATTTGGCCTAGTGAAGTTCTTGAGCTGTCGCATTCAGCTCCAAATTGTAGCATTTACAGTCATTGTAGCAGTGCTGGCAGTGTGGCAACAGGTGATTTGGAAAGGAAGAGGGGGAATGTGTAGTAATTCTAAGTAAATAGAGGAAGTTTTATTTTAAAGATGGGTAACTTGAGGCATGTTGAAACAAAGTAATTTTTCCAGATTCTGATAGTAGGTTTACTAATGTGAAATACCATCCAGGAGTCCTGACTGACGCATGCTACTCTCACCGCAGAATCCACTCAGCTATTTAAATAAATCTCTTTGGGATGGGGGTGAAGAGGAGGTAAGATATATGAGAAAGGAAAAGAGAAAGTTATTTCCACTTTACTGTATAATACTCATTTGAGAATGGCTAGAGCTTTCTGAGTAATGAATGTATCTCAGTATTTCATGTCAGTGAAAAATGCTGTCTAAATAACAGTTGTTGTAAATGAGAACTGAGAAACTCCTATTGGAAAATTATTATAAACCTTAGGAAAGTGCTAATTTGAAAAACAAAACACGGATTTCATTTTGTTGTGAGACTTTCAATTAGGAAAAAATATTTAATTTTAAAGTTCTCTTGAGAAAGTAACCAGAATAACTCTGATGTCTTTTTTTGTTCTGTTTTGTTTTGTTTCAATCCCTTGCAGCTCCCAGACAGCTGTATAATGGATTACTATGAAAAATATAAGCACAGAATGAATGAGCTCGAAGCATTTAATATGGTAAAAGTTATAGGATTAATACTATTACCTTGTATATTTGTGCTAGTCTAGAACAAAGCCCTGTTAAGTTTTATGTGGAGGTAGACTGTCTTACGCTGTGGTATGCAATCTCAAAAACAAAGCGGCTCCCTCTTCCAAACTCTGGAGCATATCCTAGTCCAAAACTATATTAGGTGTCAGTAAAATAATAAAGTGAACACATGGAAGATTCTTTTTCAAGAGGGACTATTACCCTGAGAAATGAAATGTCAGTCTCCTTTTAAACTTAGACTGGTCTCCATGCAGTTATTTCATAAAAATTCTTTTTATTAAAATTCATTATTTCCTTCTTGAAAATTGTTCTGCTTCATGTAATATCATTTTCTTGCTGGACAATGTTTCAAAACCAACATAGTTTCCTGGCTTTATAGCATTCCATATATTTTTTGATCTTTAATATAATCTGTTTTGAAGATGCCCATCCCAGAGGGAAAATTGGCAAGGTGACATTTGTACAACAGAACCGCTAGAAAATGATTGACCTTCCTGGAATTGTTCTGTGGAAGTGTAGCCATTTGGAAGTATATTGTCTCTCATTCCCAAAATCATTATAGTATCTAATCTTTCTTTCAGTTGAAGGTTGTTCTGGCTCCCTGCATAGAAATTTTGATACTTCTGGATCGTCTTTGCTACCTCAAGGAGCAGGTATTTTTGCATTATATTTTATGGTACCTAGAGGCTACATCAATGAAATGAGACTATTTCAGCCAATTTATTGCTCTGCAGACCAGAAGTCTCTGTTGCAGAACTATTATTCTCATCATATTTGCAAAACTATAAGCATTCATTCCATTATGTATAAACATATGCCCAGCAGATGTTTTTATTTTCAGCAAAGCAGCAACATTAAAGTTTATGTCCTTTTAATTGTATGGTAATCACTAGTCAATAGACAATAAAGAAGAAATTAATTAAATATGCAACAAATTTCATTTTCTACAACATATTGAGATATTTAATAATTAAAAAGAATATTGGAAATGCTAAACAAACATTGTGCTGGAAATGCTAAAGCTTACAATTTAGAACATATAATTCAAGATATTTTGAATTAGGTCCAAAATATTTATGATTTCCATTTATTGTTTCTTAATTAAGAGCAATGATGAAAGAGGGTGCACTTTTTCCAACTGTATGGGTCAACTGAGGTACATTTGACTAACGTACAGCATATTTTACAAGTGTAGATCTGGGACATAATAAGGAAATGCTACTGCATTTACTCTGTAATGATTTATATTGCTGTGTTTCTTGTATTAGTAATTTTGAGCTTGGCCTGATTAACTCACAAGCAGCAGTCATACTTTCTCTGTGCCAGAAACATTTTCTGGACAAATAATAATTTGCTAGGAGGAAATGGTAGCATCTTCCAGCTTCTGCTCTGGGCCATGGTGAAAATATAATTTAAAAATAAAGTTTAAACCCATTCATATAAATAGCTCTGGTTTTCCACCATAAAACTTTGATTTTAACAGCTCCATTTTGTCATAAGCAAAAACTCACTGTATTTTCTGCCACACTGCACTTGGAATAACTGAATTGTAGTAAATATATGCTTTTATTCTAACTGGTATTTTTATAGAGAGATAATTTGAAATATTTAAATAATTATGTATTTTCCCAAATATGTGTTCCCAAATGATGTATTTTCCCAACCAGTTCTAAATCACATAGAGATCTGTATGATTTCTTAGATGGGAAATCAGAGTTGCTGCGTTTAGTGCTACTTTACCTTTTCTAAATGTAATATATGCATTGATTTAATCTTGAACTGGTTGATTCACGAAATGTATTTAGGAAGAAAAAACAGAAATTATAAAAGCCATATGCAACAGGAAGACTGGATCCAGCTGGCCTGATTCATTTGAAAAGTCAGTTAATTAGCTTCAATAGTAGAATGTGCTGCATAAAACAAGTAGGACTTGGTCCTTAATTTTTTTTTGCTCCAGTTCAACCAAAAAAAACCTTAATTGGTGAAGGGGGTGATAAGCTAACATTTGATAGTCCAGAAATAATTTAGTGACTTGAAAATATATCCTGGTTTGGGTATTCTCTTTTCACAACAAACTTCCTGTGATTTTCTTGTTAGGTAAGTGTTTTTCCTGTTTCGCATCAAGGATTTATTTTTTCTTTTAATTTTGTATTTCAAAATGTGGACCTAATACCATATCTTAGGTTTTAGGTCAAACACATTTTCATGTACTTCAACCATATATCATTTTACAGGAAAACATTGCCTGGTCTGGACTTGTGAAGTTATTTGATCCTGTGAAATCCCCCAGATGCTGTGCAGTTATTGCTCTGAAGAAACAGTCATGTTTCTAAGTGGAAGCAAAGTACAGACGGTTTGAAATCTCTGAACTGATACTGCTCTTTCCTCATTTTATTCTGTTATTTTTAACTGATTCCTCAAGAAAACTTCTTTTCAGCTGCAAAAGAAAAAAGTGCAATGCCTCTTTGAATCATGAGAAATAAATATCTCCTTTATAAATACCTTTCCTTCCTTATGTCAGTTATTGAAGTTTTGCACATCTAGCTTTATTACAAATTTATGACCCATATTATGTGATTATTATTTTAAAGTACTTTTTTATGTTTCTTCTTTTTAAAGCATTATACTGAGTATCAATACCCTTTCTCATGCTATTTCTAATCACAAGATCATACCTTCCTAATTTTTACCAGGGATTGGCACCAGAAGTCTCAGAGTAGCCTCACCTTTCTCTTTTCTGGATTTGGATGGTACATAGTAAAAACAGGAAAATAACCTAAGCTGTAAACGAGAGATTCATACACAAAATAAGGTCTTTGTACTTCCCTGGTCTCCACACCTTCAGGACCACCTTCTTATAGAGCGAACTAGAAGAACCTAGACAGTAACTACTTGCAGTTTTGTATTGACCTTTTCTTCCTTCGGGGATGTTCCTGGCATGCACTTCTTTGCCTGTCACTCTGGAAGGAAAAAATGCGTGTGCTGTAACCCAGGGAGATTTCCCAGTACTTAAGAATCAGCTGCCCTGCTGGGGTTCACTCTATAGTCCTTGGGTTGTATCAGAAAGCTATTATCTGGCCCAAATGTGTTGGGTATAAATACTTTGGTACTCAAGAGAATTGAAACTTGCTAGGCAGTTTCTCATTCGCTGTACTGCATTCATGTGTGGGAAATTTATTTGTTGATGCATTTATCTCAACGGGTAACCTAATTAAACTTGCAGATTTTCCATCTATTAAAAAAGAGAGAAGTTTCTATTCTAAGTCCTAGTGCTTTTATTACAATTTTCCAGCGTACATAAAACATAATTAACTACCACCACTCATTAAGAAAGACAACAAATAAATAATAAAATACAACATTGAAAAGAAAAGGGGAGAATGCAACTTTGGTGGGCAGAAGATGAGAATAATATAAAATATTTTTATGTTAGCTGTATAGTGACAGTAATAGTCATGGAAATCAGACCGAAATTCAGATGTGAGTAGGAACAAATCTTACTCTGTTTCAGTCTGCAAAATGTGACAGCTTGTGAACACAGCCGCTCAAGAAAAGAGAAGTAAGGTACTTTTCCAACAGTTGACATCCTTCTTGATGTATTCACTTGAAAGAAATGCTGGGGTTTTTTGGTGGTGTAAGTTTACTGCTGTCTATTTTAGGACTCACAGTCCTTATTAGCTCCATGGATCCACTATGAGCTTCTTACATTTGTTCAGTCCCAGTGCATTCCATCCTTAGAGCTACTGAACACCTGCAGTACCCAAGGAAATTGACAGAAGTTGCAGGTTCTTACAGCATCTTTGGAGTAGAGGTAAGAAAAGAAAATGAGGCCTTCTATATATGCCACTTTTGTTATATAGGCAGTACTAAGGAAGCTAACAAGCTGGTAGATTCTTTTCCCAGGAGAGGAATCAAAAGAAATAAAACCCTTTACTAACCACTAAGTATCTGGAAGGAAAGAAACTCACTAATATCTGATTTGAAGAGGCAATATAAAGTACATGATGTTAAAAAGAAAAAAGATTAACAAAAAATCTTGAAAAGTAGGTTTTATTTTATTATGTTCTGCTAAGACATGATGAGTAATTATTAGTGAAGTGTTAGGATGTTGTCATCCTAATCTCATGTGCTGTTGGAAAAATTTACTTGGTGATGAATTGGCCTTTTTTTTTGTGTTATTGTTTTTTCTGCTTTTTCAGACCAAATACTAAAACCTGGGCATATATGATGTCCAAATAAAAATAGCACCATTTCTCACTGAAAACAAGTGCTTAAAAGTACTCTTTTATGGCCCAAAACTATTAATTTCAGGGAGCCCCACCTGTTTTAATTTGACCACAGTTGAAATTGAATAGGGTATATAGACTACTGCTATTTTCTTGTGATATTTTAATGTGTGTGATGCTATCTAAATTCTAAGTTAAATTCTTATTACTATTTTAAAAGGACATTTGAAAGAGTTTAGAATACCAAGCACATCTCTAGGATTAGTCAAAGTACTTTACCACAGATTCAAAAAGGTCTGAATAAATTTGCGTGCCCCCCCCCCCCCCCCAACGTCTCAGACTCTTTCAATACCTTTCACACACTTTGTAGCCTATCCAGGCAAAGACAGAGGCGTTGTGCTTCTTAGAATAATAACTATCAAGAAGTTTATATGACGAGTTTGCATTCAGCGAAGTCAGTTGCTGTCTGCTGTCAAAGCTATTTTGAAGCTTTGGATGCTTGAATTCCTATGAGCTGTTGTTTACATAATTGAAGAATCCCTGACAGTAATCAAGATGAATAAAATGATTTTTCTTCATGGTTACTGCCAGAAGTTCTTCCATAATGTAAACCATATCCTAAGTATGATGAAGTCTTTTGATAGAAAAGAATCTCCATTTTCTGTCAGTGTGACAGAGAGCTATCTATCTTAATATGCTCCCTGAGGAATAGTGGATATACCTGCTTTTCCTCAGGTGTTTGCCTGATTCTGTTTGTGGCACACCTATGAAGTCTGTAGCAGATTTTGCACACTGTATTTATTTTTCTTGGGTAAAGGAATAAGAGTATATGTAAGGTATGTGTGCAAGCCTAACACCCAAGAGTTTGTTGTAGCCTTAAGATCTCCAAGCATGCTTTTATGACAATAAAGTTTAATTCTGCAGTTCTGATTCATGCCTTAGAACATCACAGCACCAAAAAAAAAAAAAAACAAACCCAAGAAAACCCAAAAGAAAAAAAGTGCTGTTTTAGTTTTTTTTCTGATTAAATACTAAGTAATTTTTATTACAAATTATCTTCTTCATTGACATTCTTCATTAATTTACTGTTAACAACTGTCTGCTTAGAGTTAAAATGTGTCACGATGGAGTTAATCTTGAGACTCAAAATCTGTATATCCTATGATGGAATTAAATCTGCACAGGGAAACCAGGCTAAATGTATTGGGCTTGGTGACAGCTATATGGTTTTTTGATGATGGAGGTATTCTTTTCTGTCAGTACTTATTGGTTCAGATTTACTTTTTTCCTAAAAATCATCCTAAGGTTGTCATTATTTTTGATACTGAAAGCAAGTGGTAAAACAGGACCAGCATAAGAAAGTCTTTCCTGCTGTCGTGGTTTAAGCTCAGTCAGCCACCAGCCGCTCTCTCACTCCGTGCCTTCCGCCTCCCCCCCCAGCCCCGCTCCCGGAGGGATGGGGAGGAGAATCGAAAGAATATAACTCCCACGGGTTGAGATAAGAACAGTCTAGTAACTAAGGTATAACACAAAACTACTGCTGCTACCACCAGTAATAATAATGACAAGGGGAACAACAAGGGAAGGAATACAACCGCTCATCACCTGCCGACAGATACCCAGCCCAACCGAGCAGTGATCTAACCCTTCCGGGTAACTGCCCCCAGTTTATATAGTGGGCATTACGTGCTGTGGTATGGAATACCTCTTTGGTTAGTTTGGGTCAGGTGTCCTGTCTCTGCTTCCTCCTGGCTTCCCCTCCTCCCTGGCAGAGCCTGAGACTCAGAAAGTCCTTGGTCAGAGTAAACATTACTGAGCAGTAACTGGAAACATCAGTGTTATCAGCGCTGTTCCCAGGGTGAAAGTCAAAGCCACAGCACTGCACCAGCTACTAAGAAGGAGAAAAATGACTGCTACTGCTGAACCGAGGACACCTGCTTATGTGTGAAATAGCCAACTTAGTATGGTGCTTCAGGCTTTCTTCTCTCTGGGAAGTAATTGAATACCCAGTCATTGTTAACGTCTTTAAATTTCTTTATCCCATGCATCTTATCATTCTTCCTATATATGTCCTTGTTCCTGATATATCCTAGTGCTCTGAAAGGGAAGGAATCCATGCTAGGTTGTGAGCCATGAAGAATTTTCAGTGTCCATAATCAAATCAGAACTGAAGTATGGTTGCCCAGACTTTCAAATTGGCCAGCTAACCCTTAGAACTGTGACTTTAGCTTCCTTAGTTTCTGAGATCCATTCAAATTTTGCAGTTTCCAAACTGTAAAGCCATACTTCCCATACTCCCTGCCAGATGGGAACATGGCTTAAATCTCTGGGATCCAGCTTCAGTTCCCTCCTCATGTGAAATAACCAACTCAATTTGGTGGCTCTATATTCTGTATCTCCAGGCAACTGCTGAATAAGTTGGTTTCTCTGAATTTGCTTAGTGATTGTTATCTTTGTCAATGTTGTATTTCAGTGTACTCTAAGAAAAGGACTAAAATCCTTCTGAGATTTAGGATCCCTCAAAGAAGTTGCTCTGCAGTTATGCTTCTTGTTGCTTTCTCCCTTAAAGCTTGAAATTAATTCCTGATGATCAGAGAGATTAATAAGAACCAGACAGCCTGATAGGCATAGGTTGTAAAAAACACTATGAGCATTATCTTCTCTTCAAGAGCCCTTTTCAAATCAACAGCTCTGAGGCATATCCTTCACAGAAATTCCATTGCACATTATCATTAAACTCAAATGTCCAAGGAAACCCACCAACATAATGAAGATTTCCCTCAAACTGTTGGAACATACTGTTATACACCAGTCCTCACAGTATACACCTGCATCCTGTTCAAGGCTTTCTGCCATGTTTGCATCAAACTGGAGAGTTTTGTCCTGTGGTTTATGTTTCACAGGTCGACCTTTCTCATAATATAGTTTTTCTACTCATCAAAACAGGAAATTAATTCAGTGAATTGCTGTAAGTGGGAACTACATCTAAATTCATTTTTTGAATTTACAATAATTTTAAATTATTTTAGGCAAGTGGAATCCTACAATATACCATCATTTCCTCAGAACTGAAGAAAATCAGAAAACGGTTTCTAGATTATCAATGCAATTTAGAAGAAATTGAAATTGCACTGTATAAGTGTGTTCTTGAGGAGGAAAGCACAGTATATGTACACATTACATCATGAGGCACACTGTTGACCAGAATTAGTTAAACTCACAAACAAATGACATATAGGCAAGATTATATGGACAAAATATCTTAAAGATTTACAGGTACCATAAAGTATATTGCAATTCTTTTATAAAATGTAGGGACAAATGTAATTATCTTGTTCAGAGGAAATACAAGAAAACATGGCCTTTCATTAAGTAAACAGGAGATTCGGATTTTAAACTCTTCTAACATCTAGGAACTAGCTGCAAAAGTGAAAAAAAAATAATTTAAGGCAACAACCTGATATACTGTTCACCCCAGGAAATCAAGCTATTTTCTACCCAACATTAATTTCATACCTGTTGTATAATCCATAGTTCTGGGCTATGCTTGCCCTATTATTTTTTCTTAATAGCTTGTCATTACAATATCTCTTTTTAGTCTTTTGCAATTACAGTCACAGTAAGCAAAAACTTTCCATTTCCTCTTGTATTTAACACATACTTACAAGATACAATCATTTAATATCTGTTTAAAATGAACAATGACTGTCCAAAAGCAAATTATCACTTCTAAATTTAGCTACAGTTTATCTGTGGATTGAAAAATTCTGCATGTGAAAACTTTTTAACTTTTCATTACAAAATTCTCAGTTTTATGTAGTCTGTCTTTGCATCTGGACCAATATAAACTCACTCATGTAGATAAAGATGTTGTCAGGGCATCTGGTATTGGGTTTCACATGGAATTTATCAAGCAAATCAAGATGCAGTAAATCTACTGAGTCCACAAATCAGATTGTTAGACTGTAGCTCAGATTGCATTAACACACTGTCAACTCTTTCATGAATCACTGATGAAAGGAGCAAAGCTGTTTGCTTACTGAATAACTCAGTAATGTCTGGCACTAAAAGAGAAAATTCTAAACAAGAAAGAACAGTGATCACCTCTCCTGATTACATAAACCTTCAGAAACAATAATTAAAATGTACAGTTGTAAATCGGTGTTGCTTATTACACCTCCTATTATTAGAGTAATGAGTAAAGACTGACAGCAGAATCAGCCATGCTGTTTCTCAACTATAAATCCTAAATTCACTTAGTCTTAGAAAGGCTGAAGTAATCAAGAGGACACACAGATGTTAAAAAGGGTAGAATGAACTGTATAGTGCTTAGATAAATGTGCCATTTGCTAGCCTACTTATACTCTAAGGCATGGATATCAATTCAAAGAACCCAACTCACAAAATACTCTGGACAGCATATAAAACAAGTTTTATCCATTTTAAGTTGTTCAGTGTTTATTTATTGACAGACTATTGTTAGCTAGCAAGGGCTATAGGGGTGATTTCAGCTATGCTAATTTTTATGATTAAAAATTTTAAGTAAAAGCAAATAAAAACCATAAATCCTTACTTTCCCAGAAATTTTAGTTTTAATTTGAGAATACTAATAATAGTAGAGAGTCATGTAGTGAAAATGATATCAGTAAGAATTCTCCTAGTCATAATCTTGATTTAAGTAAAAAATATCTGGCCAACAAGAGCTTTAGAGAATTTCTCATTTGGTTTCTTTTTTTTAAAGTCACACTTCTTTTTAAAGCCACACTTATGTAATAATGTTGAAATTTATTATTTTTTTTAAAAGTAAACAGAATTCATTCAGTTTATTTAGGAAAATAAGGTATTCAAAGAAAAAAACTTCGAGAAGCGTCACTTTGTTCCTGTCCTTATCCTCAAACAGTACTGCAGAAGTGAGAGAAAATGTAACAAGTATATCTAAGAGGTGATTTTTTGGCTAACCATTCCATTTGCAGTAGTTAATTACATTAATCATGCTTAATGTCATCTATCTGAACATCAGTTATTAAAATCATGAGTTATGGAGAAAAGATAATTTCCTAAACCAGAATTTTAAATAGCATTGAAACTGAAATCATCACTTTACTGAAGACGTTCATGTCCTTTGAATAACTGTGATTTGTCTATAAAAAAAAGAATATAGAAAAGAAGGACAATTCCAAGCATTCAACATTATACAAAAAGTCCATAGATAAAACATTAACATTAAGATGAAACAATTTCTTAAATGCACTTACCCAGTGAAGACCTGGGTCATTGTCATTTGAGTCACTGGCAAATTTATGTTGATTTCCATGGGAGCAGGCTTGGGTTCAAAAGCATCTACTGAAGACAAACAAGGGGATGATCAAATATCTTTTGTACAAACAGTTCCAAATTTCCATTTGTGAAGGCGAAGAGATTGTGTACACTTCCTTTGTTGTACATATTGGAGTTGAACAGTATAGAAATTATTGTGGAAACTGGTTCAACACTGAAATCTTCCTGACATATAGTAAAGGAAGGTTCAAATGGTCTTTATTTTTTTTTTAATTCAGATAATGTGTTTTTAATGCATTTAAACTCTCAGGATTTTCTTTTCTCCACTCAGTGGTCCTTTAACAAGAGCAATAATTACAGTAATGCAGAGTTAAATAGCACTTATGGTTCCTAAGAATAACTCAAGTGTCGCAGCTTGTACTTTTCACAGAAGCCAGTGGTAAAATTCACATGAGGTCTGTTTTATGAATAAAAAAAAGTAAGATTTAACCTTAATTCTCCAAAAAGCAACATTTGTTACAGTACTTTAGCAGAATCTCTTCATAGCAAGATTTCTCTGTAAACCTGTATCTCCCTTCTTCCCCTTCTTCTATGCAGAAGCTTTACAGAACGTTGTAAAAAAAAGAGTTGTATTTATATAAATGACATTGTTTCCCCAGTTAGCCACCTCCATCAGCACTTTGCAGGCAGCGCATCCTTTATTCATGAACTATGTGGTAAAGGCAGTAATGTTAATTAATAACTCTTTCTGCACAGCCAATGAATTCAATACAGAACCTATAAATGTAAGCTGTAAGACATAAATTTTGACTGATTTTTACAATTCTATTCAAGATGTATTTTCAGAATGGATTTCTATGAAAATATTTTTTTAAATGTGATTTTATTGAAAAAAAATCCAGCAGAACTTGAAAATTTGGTAACTGAAGGTAGGATCTCAGAAAGAATGGAAATATTTCAGGTTTTCAGTGGGAATAACTTTTAATTTTCTGGTTGTTATGATTTAGCATTTAGCTTTAAGACAAGAGAAATTAATTAAGAGTAAAATGTATCAGAATTATTCATTCGCTTCTAGTGTATGTTGAAATATTTCAGTTTCATATGTTGCTAACTTATTTTTCCTTGGCAAATCATACCTAAGTTTCTGAAAGAGCAAATCTAGGAGCATTCATGGTTTTTTGCACAACTGTTTTACAATTTTATTAAATGAAATAGGACTGTTGTGGTGTAGTATGTTAAATAACGCAGTGTTTCTCCATTAAAACAGCTGCCAAAACAAATCTGAATACATGCAAGAGAAGATTACAGTTCACAGTAAGCACTTAGTTTCTTTACCAGTTTGTCTTCAGAAGTTAATGTCAGCTTAATTCACTGCTTTTTAGTCAGTTATACTTTGAGACCAGCTTTACGTTCTCATTCTCCAGCTCAGGAAAGGAAAGACAGCTCTGCTTTGCACTTTGTAAAACTGCAATATTATTACCTTAGGTCCCAAAGGCCTCATAAGCCTTATAGCAGCATATTACACCAAATCAATTGTTTGCTTTGCAGCATCACCAGTTGACTGTGGTGAAGTGGTGCCCTGATATAACTATTCCTGCTTAGTCCAGGGGAAGAGCAGGTATATCCTCTAAGCATCAAGCCTGAGTTTCTGAGACAAGAACACGGTCTAGGGGAATAAAGAAGGAAGAGATTTATTACTTTTGTTCTCTCATCCACTGCCTGTGTTATTCCTTCAAGCACTTTAGGCTAAGATTTTTCTCTTATTTTCCAAGGGTAGCAAAGAACAACTTGCACAACGCTTGTGGCTGATGAGCAAGCAGGTCAAGCATGGCTCCTGTAGAGCTGTTTTATGTAATTAGTGTCTGGGACACACTGCCACCAAAGGCTGAGTAATTCCAGTTGTGGAAGTCAGCCTGATTGGTACCTGATGTGTCCACTCATTGCAGCAAGTAGCCTTATTAATGCAGTGAGGTGGTCAGCAGTTTAGGGAACTGTTCTATTCTACAGTGAACTAATTCAAGCTATGCCTGTCCTCAGTTCATGTTGAGGGTGGTTCAGTTTTTGTGTATCTCAGCTCCAGGGAAGTTATGGCATGCAGTTGTTAAATTCCTTAAGATTGAGGACCTCACATACTCACCAGCTGATGTTTGGTTTTTTTTCCTATATATATTTTCTCGATTTTGTGTTTATGCACACAAGTGACTGGGTCCAGCTGGTGAGAAAATAGTTAAGTCATTGTAGACAGAAACACAAATACACCATAATCAAAAAAACTAAAAATCAAAAGGCTCCTTGTCTTACTCAAATACCTTCAATTAGAACACTTGTCTGGTCTGAATATCAGTTCTCTTTTCCATCACTAAAACTAAAATAAAATATTATATCACAAAAAAAATCTGTACTTGGAACAAGTGAGTGACTGAATGCCCATGCTTTGGTATATCTATTTGAAAATATGGGTCTAAGAATGCTTATTCCAGTTCTCATTTTGGAGATAATTTCTCATTAATTCTTCTCTTCTTGCTTCCTTCATATTTCTATTACTTACTCTCTTCTCCTGCCTTTACGGAAGGCTGGAGAGAGAGATGAGCACTGCTGTAAATTAGCAGTGACAGCCAGAGCTCTGTATACAAAATACAATAATGTTGCTTTCTTTCCCAAGAAAATCGTTGCAGGACTTACTTTCTTTTCTAGGAGAAGTGACACTGCTTTGCAGTAAATTGTAATGTTGTCGTGGTTTAAGCCCAGCTGGTAACTCAGAACCATGCAGCTGCTCGCTCACTCCCTACGTCGTTGCCCCCCAGTAACTAAGGTATAACACAAAACCACTACTGCTACCACCAATAATAATAATGGTAAGGGAACTAGCAAGGGGAGAGAATATAAAACTAGAAAATGAGAGGAAAAAACCCACCAATAAACAGCAGGGATGCACAATACAATTGCTCACCAGCTGCTGACCAACACTCAGCCTGACCCGAGCAGCTATATGGGCCTTCTGGATAACTGCCCCCGGTTTATATACTGGGCATGATGTGCTGTGGTATGGAATACCCCTTTGGCTAGTTTGAGTCAGGTGTCCTTCCTCTGCTTCCTCCCAGCTTCCCATGCCCCTCCTCAGTGGCAGAGCATGAGAAACTGAAAAGTCCTTGAATGGGGTGAGCATTACTTAGCAACAACTAAAACATTGGTGTGTTACCAGCATTGCTCTCAGAATAAAGCTGAAAACACAGCACTGCACCAGCTACTAAGAAGGAGAAAAATAACTGTTACAGCTGAACCAAGGACAGATGCACTATTCCAGGTTTTTCTGAGTGCTTTTTTATTGAACTACAGTGCTTCCCTTGGACAGTGAATTCACAGGCTTGCCACTGAACATTGCAATACATATTATTATTCCCAGGTTGCCTAGAGGACATTATTAGAAAGAACCAAAAAATAAATAAACCTAATTTCTGTTCAGAGAGGTGAGCATTGCTATGTGTGATAAATTGTAAACATCCCCCTTTGTTGCAGAAAGCACCTTGGATGCATGCTCTGCATTATCAGTATATTTGCATTCTGACAGTCCTCTTCAAACTGAAAAGTTCTTTAAAGTGCTTTTCAAAAATTGACCTTCACTCCTGAAACTACCTTGAAGTCTCCTCAGGGAAACTATCCTTTTTTTTTATTAAAAATGTAAATTTTTTCTTTAATATATAACTTCCATGGGCTTTTCACCTATTCTTTTTGGTTTATTTTCTTCAATTGTGTGATAATGGACTTTGGGAGAGAAGTACCATTTTCCAGTTGAAGTAAAGTTTGCAACACGTATTTTTAAGTAATCTAAATAAACTTTCACATAGAGAAGAAATCTGAAATTTGTTTTGTAAGATGTTTAGAATGTCTGTGCCTGTTACAGTTTTAGACTTACAAAGTTCCAATGCCAATATATGTAATCACTTCCTTTAGTTTGTAATGCACTGAGCAACAGGAATCCCAGTGATCCACTCTCCCAAAGAATGAGGCAAATTATTCTAGACAGGCAGTTTTATGTAAGACACAACGGATCAATGAAAACCTGAAATCCCTAATGTTTATTATGAAAATTAGCTACAGCCCAATTAATATTTTAAAATTCTTTCCATTCCTTTAGTGTCTAATCTATGTATTTCCTGTTTAAAGTGATCTTGGAAGAGTTTACATTCTGTTCCTGAAAAATTCTCTATCTGTCTGTGGTCTTAAAATGCCAGGGTTTTTACCCCTGCAATTTGTTGCTAAGAGGTTGCCCTAAAATGCACATAGGTAATAAATGACTATCCAAAACAAAACAAGCATGCTTCAGCAAAAATTATCAGAACAATACTACAAAGTGTTCTTTGTGAAAAGAATGTTTTTCATTGAGTGTGTATGTGCTACATAGAAGAACAGAAAAACATTGTGACAGATTAATAGATTAATTCTTTTTACTTGTTTTATGTGAATTCTGCTCCTAGGTGTAAAATACCTGAACTAGTTAAGTCTAATTTAAACCTTATTTGAAAAGTTTAAAAGTGGCCTGCAAGATGCCTATGTGATTCTGAGTTACTGTTTACTGCTGAATTCTGCCTGACATGAATTGTACTAGCAGATCATATTTATCTCTCGTATTTGTTGTCATGAAATATACATCAATTTCTTCAGAGAATAACTGTTGGCCTGCAGATGGTTCACAAATGGCATGGAATGATTATTTACATTTTCCACTGCTTTGTTTTCTGACTGGATAATTTCTGCAGCAAAGTAAGATCTGTTTCTGCAGACGTTGGCTCATCTGCTTAGCCTCACTACTCTATCCCTGTTTAGGGCATGAGCCACTTCATTGTAGTAAAAATAAGTGGGGAATATCTTAGAGGATCATGAGCTAGAACATCAAGAATGGCAAATGGGGTGGGGGGATTAATGATGCAATATGAATTATGAACTATATTTCTGGCAACTATTAAAGCATCTGATCAAAATTAGCAGTTGTAACTACTCATGTAAAGAAGATATTTGCAAAAGTATTTATGTGACATGCACACAAAGTAGGTCCAAACAAAGCCAAAGAAATACGTCTTAAAAATTAAACCAATAAAGTAAACATTTCTGAAGCATATTCACCCCAGACTTCTCTGCAGGACAAATTTAGTATGTGCAATATACACATCTAATATTTATATTCATATCATGATCAAATTAGTATGCCATGAACCAAGAACAGAGAGGCTAGGAAGGAAATTTAGACATTTGATGCCAGAAAGAACATTTCATGATATGCAAACTGAACATTCAAAGCAAGCACGCAAAAAATAGCCAAATACATAGTGAATTGGACATACCACAGGATGTTTTGGAAAAACAGCAACAGCAACAATGGAAACTTTTTAAACTTTGTTTAGCTAGAATAGAAAACAAAGGCAAGACCAGTTTAATTAATTAATGAAAAAAATATGTTGGCCATTTAGAACATAGCAAATGTAAACCAAAATAATTGAACAGAATGGAAAGAAGAATTGTTTCCAGTTAGTCTATCTATTTTTACACATCGTATGCTCAACACACACAAAGCTTTATAGATAATTATCTCTGATGGGAAAACTCTAAGCCAACTCAGTGGGCGTTAAAAATGTGAGGCAGCATGTTTGACTCAAATCTTCTTGAATATAACTATCTGATTTACAATAATTATTGTGTTTGTACTGTCATAGTATATACATGCAACTTCCATGCACCAGGAACGTCACCTTTAGTGATGTAAGAAAGCATGGTGTGTTGGCAAGTTGCAGACAAGAATATTTGTGGTAATATTTTATAACCACTTCTGCCAAGGATGCAAGAAGGACATATAACGGTTTCACAGTTTTGACAAGGATTTTTGTAATTTTTTGGGAAACAGAGATAAGTGGTTGGATTCCTCAGTTCAGGTTCTTCTTGCAGTCAAGTAACTACTTAAGGGAGATTTTTCTGCACATTATGAAAGGTGTTTGTTTCATGTAGTCCTTCCATACTCTTCTTCAAGAAGATGTTTGATCTTTTTTGAAATACTTTCATATTTTTCTTTGTTAGTATGACAATTAATCACCAGCTGAATAATCAGCATTTCTACCTGTATTCCTACTAGTCCAGGATTTCTTGTACAGCCTATGCAAAAGTAAAAAGTGAATTGATGAAGACATGTTTCTTCTCTGTGTGACCTATAAACAAAACCCCTTTTTCGTCCAGTGGAAAATATAAGGAATTTTCATGATCTTGATACCTTCTATATGGCACGTAGCAAGGACCCCAGTACATTTTCTATTGCAAAAAAGTATCAAGAATCTAGCCTAGTTCTCAAACATTTTTTCCAGGAACTTAAATTAAAGATTTTATATATACATACAAATGCTCCTTTTATTGTAGTAATAAGCAGAAAAAAGTAGAAATCAACCCAATGGCACAGTATCTTTTTTACCATATAAAACAAATTTTGAATGTCAGAGTATCAAACCTTCAAGGCATCAACTTCCAAAGCCACCACCCCACATTAACTAAGGAATGTTACAGTTATCTTAAAAGTAAAACCTTACATCTGCCAAGAAAAGAAGCTTAGATTCTGTCTGCTAGGTTTCCCTGCTTAGAGACTTCACAGCTGTGCATAATCATGGGTGGTATTATTATATATTTTTAAAATCCTACCTGGATTTTAAAAGTCTTAATGGAAAAGAAAACTGTGAATTCAAGGTATTGAATTAGAAGTTGCTCTTGGTCCACTGGAATTTGTTCAGCTATGGTCTTAGGTTCCATTGAGTCCTTTGTTAACCTCATGACTTACTCTTGTTCAAAGCACTGTCTACACGGTAGCTTCCCGAAAATGAAAGTGCTTGACAAAAGCTTACTGTACCAGCTCAGTATGGATTGTTTTCCCCTCAAGAAAACTTCAGTTATGTTATACCACAGTAATTGCAGAATGGTGATGATGTCACCTTGCCAGGTTTCTGGCAATTTTCCAGGCTTCTAAGCTTGCAGACCTCGGAAATCCATTTAGTTCCCCACAGAATATAAATTTTAGCATTTGTCTATGGATTTAGTTCACAACTGAAAGTTTCCTGTTCAAAATCCACCTATTCTCTCTCTGAAATCCAGGCAGAATACCTATAAAGGTTCAAAGAAAATACGCAGAGCTCTACTCTGAGAGTGAAGAAGGGAGATGTTACAGGGCCATCTAACAAGGGATGGAAAGAATTATTTTTATGGTGATAAGTGCAGTAGATCACTGGTCATCACAGATAATCAGCTTTTTCTGTCCGATCCTCCCAGGCCTCCCTTGTCTCTCCATACAATCTGGCTCCAAAGGCAGAGGGTTCCACACCTCCCATCCTGTATTTTGTAAGATTGTCTTCCAGCCGTGTCCATAGTAAAACACAGTATACAGCCTTTCATAGAACACAGTAATAAGCACAAAGCCAGTCAGAAGATGAGCATTAATATGGGATGAGTTCATGATCTTCTCTGCGTGCTGCTTGCCACTTGACCTCCACTCATGAGTCTGCCGCTCCTTCATCCTCATCCTCCACAGGATACATTGCCTACGCATCCAAGTGCACTTAGGCTTCACTGCTGAAGGATGCTTTTATGCAAAAGTGATGGCACAGAAGGTGGTAAGTTCGCACAGAGCCAACACAACTCTGGGGAAACTTGATATCCAATCTAATAGGTGACCTTCATTCACTAGAAAAAATTGAGCTAAATGTTCCCTTGAGAGTCTTTCCAAACCCATATTTTTATGTCTCTATCCCGATGTATCATCATCCATAACTTTAATTCTCAAAGCTGGAAACAGCAATTTCCACAATGTCACATTTCTATTCTTCCTAATCCTTTAGTCAACCACTGAGGATTTTAGCAAATTATGAAATAACATTAGTACTGGAGTTCATAGTGACATAAAAAATATGTTCATAGGTGTTTCATACTGTCCTGAGTTCATCTGTAACAGTTATTTTTCTCCTTCTTAGTAGCTGGTGCAGTGCTGAAGAAGCCCTACCATATAATAAACTGTCAGAAAATGAGAAGCAATATATCTTGTTTTCTGAAGTTGTGGCTGCCCCATCCCTGGCAGTGTACAAGGCCAGGTTGAATGGGGCTTTGAGGAACCTGATCTACTGGAAGGTGTTCCTGCCCATGGCAGGGCGATTAGAAGTAGATGGTCTCTATGGTCCCTTCCAGCTCAAGCCATTCTATGATTCTATGACTCTGTGATTCTGTGATTCTGTGACAGGCTTTCTGAACTAAAATACTCTTTGGTTAACCTGCAACCTTCTCCCCATCTACAACAGTCGCTTCATAGATTAGAACTACAATACAAAGGCACGCTTCATAAAAAGTAAATTGGTAATAATTAAAAAAAGCATTTTAATTATTTGGCCTTGAAAGCCAATTTAAATATATTCTGATATTCATTAAGTGTATATTTAAATTGGCATTCAGACCTAAAGCTATTATGATGATACAGTTCTGGACTCTGGAACACATAGGCAAGGAAAACATTGATGGACTAATGAGAAACATAATACCAAATGCAAAAATTTTTAACAGGTTTAAATTTAGTATCAAGAAGTCCTATATCATTGTGTATGGACAAAAATAAACTGCTACACGTCTTCATCTCTGACCATGATTCCTTTGTGAAACTCACCTAAACTAGTGGGGAGATACACACTTCGGATAACCATGCAAAAGCCACAGGGAATGCATTGTGTTCTGCTGAAGCTCACATTCCACTGTGTTGTTAGCTTACAAGTCAGACACTGAGGTCATGGTCTGACTACACGTTAAAGTCAGGTTTAGAGCCTATAGTGCAAGGTCAAAAATCCTGCAGGGTAAAGACAGCATTAACACCATGTTGCATGCTCTTAATTTTACAAAACAATGTTTGTGCAACCATACCTGATCTGCATCAAAAACACATTACTGGGTGATCTGGAAATACACTGATCAAGTGTTAATGGCTGGGATATTACAGCCTAAACTAGACATTTGTCAAGCACTTTGATACTTATGATTCCTAACTGATGCAGGATGCCAGGAGGGAAGCAAATGGAAAAACAATTATTGAATCATAAATAGAATAATTTTTAAATATCTGAAATCTTAGACATGGAACTTTGAGCAGAACTTGACTGTCTTCATAAACATCAGGGTAAAGGCAGAAGCAACCACAGAAATGGAGGAATGCTCTTCTTTATGTTATGTGAAATAAAAGAGGCGTGTTCTCAATCACAGAGAAAAGACAAGTTACAAAACTTTCTGACTTACAGAGGGCTGAAACACCTCAGGTCTTGTACGCTAAGTTTCTGTATAACAAATTGTGTTTGAAATATGAATTAGAAGACAGTAATTAATAGGATATCCAGTTTCAACTCTTCTTCGAAGAAGTGATTTTGACAGAAGATGCAAAAGAAGATGAATTACTGCAATAAGGAAGAAGGAAAGCATGTGGAGATGAAAATCAACATACATGAAACAGTTCCATGCATTGCAATAAACAACATCACCTGGCCTTCAGAAGAAAATGAAGAAACTGAAAGTGATTACATCACTTTCTAAGAGCTTACTGATGCCAGGAGTGTCTGAAGGGAGAATGAAGAAACAGGAATTTTTGGACACCATTGCAACCAAAGATGAATTATCCACAAGTCCAAAGGCAAATGAAACATCTATTTGTTTTAAGTTGGGCACAAGTGCACAAGCCTGTGTGCTGCCAGAAAACATGATATTATCACAGAAAGAAAAGCCACAGTTAGTAGAAGGCAAATGGTTAGATTTAGGGTCTAATAGGAGTGATCTTTTCCCTATTGAGAAAGGAAGAAAACTAAGTGTACGGGTAAAAATAACTTGGAAACTTCACAATTTCAGGGAAAAAAAAAAAAAAGTTTTTCCTTTTTTTAAATTATCTTCTCCAGAAGATGTTCTGTTGAGAGAAACAAAATATTGAGGAAGAGTTTAAGGATTCTTCCCAGGAGGTAACATATTTCTCAAAGGAGTACATGTCAGGCCTGACAGAACTGACAGTTCACACCTCCAGCAAAGTTCTGCTTATTGTTAACAATCCACACAAGACATCCTAGCCAGCAGAAATAAACATGTGAGCAAGACCAGAAGCTTTGTATTTTTCCAGGCAGCACCACACATATGGATCTAAAACCTCCCAATATAAATTGAGCATAAGGAGCAGAAGCAAGGGAGAACAAAGTACAATACATGGCAGCCCTTTGCAAGGTCTTGTGAGGCACCATCACTCTCATGTAACTCCAGGGGCATGTGGGGACCAGAGAAGGAGTCTGTGCCCACTCAGCCACTCAAAGCCACAACCTGAGGGTACAGCTATGCCATACTACTACCCAATGTCCAGATGGAAATGTGATCTCTAGAGCACCAGAGATTAAAAGTGGTGTTTGAGGTGGCTAAGAGGCACACCTAAGTAAGGACTTAGAAAGACTGTGAAAGACCCCAGCCAAAGGTGCTATGACATTAAGGGCAAAAACCTTTGTATTGCTCATAGATGATTAAGAAAAGATCATTCGTTCATGTGTGTGAAAGGCAAAAAAAAGGCAACAGCTGTTGTCATGGAACATGCCCTCATGGTATGTCAAACTATGCTTGTTTTTGTTCAATCTAGAAAAAAAGGAGAGCTCAGGCCCGGGGAGAAGATTTGCAAAGCCTGTAGCCACAAGACTAACTTCCCTTCTCCTCCAAAAGAGATGGCATGGCGGATCCTTGCCTATTTGGAATGATCCATCGCTCTGACTCAGGGTGCTGATGGCATCAGGATCCTCAGGGTCCTGACCCCCTCCTCAGCACTGCTCCAACCCTGACCACAGCTCAGGACCCCATGCCAGCCCCTGGGGCCACCAGTGACACCACAGCAGTGTTGGTCTCCAGCTCCCCACAGCCCTTCCCAGCCACTGGCGCTGCTGAGTCGGACCCATCTGCAGCCCATGTCTCAGCCTCAGCCCCTTCCCCAGGCAGGTGCTCCCCAGCCATCTGGCCCCAGCAGACCTACTCTTGGCTGGGGTGGTCGGATGGGACCTGATGCAAAGCCCTGCCCTGCTGCCCCTGGAAGCCCTGGCCCCCTATCACATGCAGGCCCACTGCGCAGTATCTGAAACCATGAGAGTTGACAGTCCAACACTGGTAAGAGTTGCTTCAGCGAGAGTTTTTAGCTTGAACCTGTGTCCTCTTACTATTTACGAACACCAATCTGAATACCAGTTGCACTCTGCTGGTAGCTTACAAAGCCTTGGGTGGCATGGTTTAGTGGGAGGTGTCCCTGCCCCTGGCAGGGGGGTTGGAACTAGATGATCTTAAGGTCCTTTCCAACCCTAACTATTCTATGATTCTATGATAATTTTACAACAATTTTACTGCTTTAATATGATTTTCAGTTGTTGATTTTCAGTTTACGTTCAGCTGAGGAAGAAGAGAGGGAGGAATTAAAACTTCAAGAAGCTATTTCGAAGCCAGAGCCATAACCTCTGGGCATGAGGACTTGTTTTATGGCTTGCTGCTCAGCTCATAATGGGGCAGGAATGAAAGAATGCTTTTCCAGACTTCTCCAGTGCAAAATCAGAAAAGGACTTGCTGGATAATGGATTGCTGTGAGAAACTGAGCTGCTTGAGCTGGTACCAGAGCAGCTGGAGTTCCCTTTCCCCAGAAGTTGGTGTCACACCTGAATTTTAGGGTCCAAAATTTTGGCTCATGAATTTAGGAGGCCTGGGTGCCTAAGCAGTATCTGAGAAAATTAAGGGATGCCAGAATCGTACATCCATATGCACAGTGAGCTATCTACAGCTCACCAGTGCACAGACGGGATTTACTTTCCTTATTCGTTATTCTATGAATAAAGAAATGCTCATCCTTGAATTCCCCAAATAGGTCTACAGTATTTCTTGCATTAAATTAGCAAGGACTAGATTTAAAATGTGGGTAACAGATGTTAGAGTAACATAGCAATTTAGTCTGTAAGGGACCTTGGGAGGCCAGCTAAAACTGGGCTAACTCCGAAGTTAGACAAAAGCTAAGATGAAGAAGATGCATCAGTCTCCATTTATAAAGTGAGACAATCAACCACTTCTTTCTCCTCGCCATATTCTCAAAGGGTTTACTGCTTCACCTGTGTGCTGTATGGAGTGCAGGCATTTCAGATGGGCGCTGACCAGGCCCAGAGCCCAGGACTAGGGCTCTGAATCCCATCCTTCTAGTCCTAATTTATAACATCAGGCACAGGCAGCCCTGCTCAACCCTGCCAACATGAAATACAGATGCACATGCCAAGAATAAGAGCTACAGATAAGGATGGAAAGTCTGTGTTGAAACAAGAGTGCCTACAGAGTTTAAGCTAGTCCAAGGTCTGTTATCAGCTGTGCAGAGATTTACAGGATTATATTTTTGTATATTGGCACTTACATGTGACCTCAATTTCATTTGAAACACTGCCTTTTTTTGGCGCCTGTGGTTCTGCATTATTACTGAATGTAAGAGTAGAGCCCTGCGTCTGTGCAGGTTTGTCTCTGCAGGTCATTAGCAACACTCAAACGCTGCACTTGCACTTCCAAAT
The DNA here is from genome assembly GCA_028858755.1 of Ara ararauna. Lineage (NCBI taxonomy): Eukaryota > Metazoa > Chordata > Aves > Psittaciformes > Psittacidae > Ara > Ara ararauna. The sequence continues at coordinate 123,253,277 of CM054376.1, read as the reverse complement.
TCTCTTTTCGAAATATAATTTACAGAATATCTTTCTGCCCTAGTACATGTTGAGGCACTTCTGTGAATTACAACAAAAAAAGACTGTGGTTTCTCTCATAATTGTCAAATTGCTTGAGGATGATTTTCTCTATTTCTCTTCATTATTTTATCATTGCAAAAAATTATGTCACTCTTTATTGGAAAACCACTAGTTAAAATCTTCAAAATTGCTTCTGAGGAACTATCTATCGCTTTCTACACCTCTAGCACCTGATTTGTGTGCCCAGAACACATGCTTCATTAACCCCTTTCACAGCTAAATGTCTGCTCTTTCAAATGTAATGCAAATCACTTTTTAATGGCCACATTGACTAGATAGGAAATGCTTTTGTTGGAGCCATGACTTGTAGTTAATTAACCCAATTAGCATGTGATGTAAGCACTTCTGTAAAGATAAAGCCTAAGAATAGCCCTCAAGAGATGGTGGAAGACTTTTATGCAAATGAAAATGTTACAGAAGGGAAGTGGAATAAAGCAAGAGGAAGTTTAAAAATAATTCCTGAATGCATTCAGTACTTTTCTTAGTTCACAGTAGTTTCAGCTGAATTTCAGCAGGAAATCTCTTTGTGGTGGGGAGAATCTCCTTACTATGTCTTTGTGTAGGGAGATAAAACTGGACTTTTTACTCAGCAGAGAAGATTGGCAATAACATTTCTTCTGAGGTCCTGCTTATATCATGAAGTTATCTGATTTATCAAGTGCACATTTGACTTCCTTCTAAGAGATTTGTGACTGCTTAACACCAGAAAAGAGAGCAACACGTTTGTTGTCGGCTGGGTTTCACGTTTTGCTGTGAGGGTGAGGACTGTTCTTTCAGCAAAGTAAAAGCCAGATTGATTTCTGGGCCTTTAAGATGGAAATCTATCACATTCCTTCTGACACTGCTTCTCAAAGAAATGGATAACACAGACATTTTACAATTTAACCACGTAACTAGGGATGGCCAGTGTACATGAAGTCTCAGGAAGAAGTTGTTTCAATATTACATAAATTCTACTAAATTGGCTCCAGACATGGTTTGAAGCAGTTACTGACCGAGATGTGTAAGTTATGATGCATTTGTTTCAGTGTGTGTTATACCTGGCATTCATTTGCTGGGAATCTCTCCATGGTTTTGAGAAAACTGTCATTGCTCAATGTACAGTAACAAATCTTTTACAGTCCACCCTAATACATTTTGAGCCTTAGTTTTTGCCACTTGCTTCTCCTGTTATATTCTGGAATGAAATGTTATTCCCGAACAAAAAAACCCATCTCATTTTCTCAGATAAAGTATACTAAACTGTTCAAGTGCTATTGGTACTTTAATTTTCTTTTCCCTTCTAATTAAATTAATAAGATAAAAGTGTCAAATCAGCTGGGAGGATTTTGAACAAAGGAAATGAGATTTTATGTCTACATTGCACTCTTATGCTTACACTGGAAAATTTCTAACCTCTGTTGCAAACTTCAGCTAGAAAATTGCTGCCTATGCATTATTCACCCCTGCAATTTTGTTGCAACTTTCCTCTTTTGGCATATTTGTACCCTCTCTCCCTCTCAACCTGAACACACAAATTACAGTGTAGCTGAGTTATTCATAAGCTTGCAATTGGCTTTATGAAACTGGAGCTGGCACTCAGTGACTGCTGCAGGATTTCATTACAAATACAAATGCTTGTTTGTGCGACAAGAGGAAACCTTGAACGATTCTAGCCCTTCAGTCTTCATCTCAAAAGGAAATAGACTCTGCTGTGGTTCTTTCATGTATGCAAAGATGCCTTTCATGGAGATTTTTTTTTGTTTGTTTATTTATCACACCATGCCCCACAGTTGCTCTGCTATTGTTTCTCTATTTCTTTACATAAGGATGCCTGAATGGCCATAATCTCTTGAGCCATATTCTTGCGGTACTCAGTAGCAATGGCTAAAAGTGTTGCTGATACTTACCCTTATTTTGGATTTAGGAAAAAGGTTTTTCTATTTTTCCAGCAGTAAATAAAGGGTTTTTTTATCAGAATATGTCTTAATCACAAGGTGATCTTGAGTCTTCTTGAAAAGACTGATGAGTATTAAACCACTGAGACTTCTACATGTTCATTATGCAGCAGTTAATTTTCTTTCCTCATAGAATAATCCTTCCTCTTATCATTCAGCTCTGCAAAGTGCTAAATACTCTTGGCTTGTATTGGCTTTGCTGAAAATGGAAGTGACTCACTGCATTACAGAATTGTGACCAATATTCGGTAATTCACAGCCGGTCTCAAACCCAGCCTATACACACAGTTAAATTGGATTTAACTTTAATACAAGTTAAATTCAGTAGCTGACAAGGTTCAATCCATCAGTGTGATTTATTGAAGTTCTAATGTACTTTCCATCACCAAGTCATCTACTAGATAAAGTCTTTTCATTTTTAGAAAGTCTACAAAATGCTGAGCTGAACCTCTATTACTCACAAAAGGATCACACAGGCCAAGTGAATTTGGAGGTTCTTCTCGTGGTACAATACTGTTTGCAAACCAGAATGCTAAAAAATATTGTACCTATAACTGTTCTGTTACCTATTGACAGTGTTACTGTACTGGCAAAGATGCTTGAGAATACTAATGCACTGCATGAAATGACATTAAAGAAAAAAAACCCTTTATTTTAATATCAGCTTCAATTAGAAACAGATTTATATGATTAAGGAGCAAGACAGTCTGGAAGAAAATATTTCAACCTGCTGAGTGGGAAATTAAAATCAGCACAATGTAAACATCACCAGCAAAATAGCTCGCAACATTCAAAACTACTCACTTTTTATATTAACACTATTGCATATCCGCACTTGGATTTTTGCAGTGACCTAAGCCAGCTATTGCTATAGTACAGCAGCTGCACATCCAGATGAGATATGCTGTAGGATTTGTGTAGGAGTAGGGTGTAGATGTAGACCATCCGTACGGAACTGGTGCTGCTGGTTTCCTTTCTGTCCTTCTGTGGCCCTGCTTTGCTGCAGGAGACTGGGCAAGAAGAGGCTTATGCAGGTGACAAACGTCATCAGCCAAGCAGAAGAGGTTCGAGAATTTTGTGTGTGATGATGAGTGTCTGCCCTGGGAGCTGGGTGCTCTGTCAGCTCAGCACACCCAGCACCTGCTGTTTTGGAGAGTTTGCAAACTAAATTGGATGGCTTTTCTGCACACAAGACCTTCCATAAACAAATGTGTGTCATTTAGCCATTGGCTCTCTTTCCCTATTCACTGGCTTTAGAATCTAAAGGTTAAATTGAACAAATATTTTATTCCACTGTGGCTTACCCCACTATGATATCTTTACTTCCAGATGTCTGTGTTTTCTAAGGCTTCCTATTTCCCATTAATCTTTCTTTTACAGGCTTTCCAGAAGAGGAGGTTTGAGTCAATCTGAAATGTGGACATAGTGGAATAACTGGAGCCATTTGACTGTTCATAGCTTGTAGTTATGTCTAGCAAAGAATCTGTATTTTGCATGTAGCAACACTTAAGGACCAGAAAAAGATACAATGTTCCACTCAAGCCTACCTTTCTTATCTTTCGGACTACTTTCATGCTGCCTGAGAAGTCAGAATGTGACAATTTCTCAGGTTAAGATGTAAGAATATGACAGATTACATTTTTAATGGTGTTTTCCAGCACATTGACAACAGCTCTCATCCGAGAAGAGGAATGCTTCAGATACCAATTAAAGATTAATGCTCAATAAAGAATTCTCCTTCCAAAGAAATTGGATAGACTATTGGATGTGCTGACTGCAGAATCACATAGTAGACCACAATAACAGGAGGCCCAGTTTGGTTCATAAAAGTCAAACAAAACAGGCACAGGAAGGCTGCTTTTTATCTTATGGACATCTACTTGCAGTAAATTCAAATCACTCATGGAAGCCTTTTGGTGCAACACAGACTATGTTTCATTCTACACAGGGAAGTGATAAAAAGTGTTTCACTTTTTTAAACCTCTGCCTTCTACCATCAGCATCTTATAACTCTGTACATTTCAATTTCCATGAATCCTGAATTTGTTAAGTTCCCTCTCACTTCTGAGCCAGGAAAGATTGCCAGCTGACTGACAGACCTTTAGTTACTCACATTAGCAATCGAACTGCTAAAAGTCAATGGACAAATTAGAGCTTCTGTTAAATTGCTGGGTGACCTACCTGTAAAGAGTTCTATATACGGGAGGAACCTGAGACGTACAATTCAGTCAGGACCAGTTTAACTTCCCTTATGAAACTTGGGTGTTGCACAAATATGGAATTCTTTGCTTTCTATGATAGCCCAGAAAAGAAAAATTGGGAAGTGGCAATTTGGAGGAAAAGAATTATCAAAATTACTTATGCTGTTACATGCAAACGGTGCAGAGGAACAAAGTGACCAGAGGGTAAGAGAGTGTGTTGAAGGTACTTAGCAAGATGCTGCTCTGCTGTTCTGGACAGGTAGTTATACAGAACTCATCAGAAGATGAGATGCTCAGGTATGTTTATGCACACTTATGTATGGGATGGACATTATTTAGCTGATTAAACTTTCTAAGAGTCTTAGACAGGAACCAGATCCCCAAAAAGATGCTGTGGTCAGATCACAGGTGGTTGTTTTCCTAGTCTTTATTAGACGTGCACTGAACACACCTCACACCATGAAGTGTTAAACTAGTCTTCCTAGCTATTGTTAACTAATTGGTTTAGATTAGATTAATACCTCGAGGAACTTTCAATTTAGATAAACTCTTACTTTAACTGAAAGTACTAATTTAAACCTGTGGGACCTGTCACCAAAGGGTAGGTGTTAATATAAAATGGTGAATTAAGCGCACAATGTAAGATGAACCGAAACAAGGAGAGGGAAGCTGAAATAATAGACTTCACATGGGTTTCAAGTGATTGTTAAAGGAAGGATGTTTGAATAAATCAGCGTGGCTTTCCTACATGATAAGCCCTGCCACCTCATCTAACACAGCTGGGCTAACTGGAATAAAGAAATGACATGTAGAAGAGGAATTTTAACTCAGAAGATGGGTTTTTGTATGTACTGACAAACCCAGATGCAGTCTAATTTTTGCTTTTTGTTGGGTTTTTTGTTTAAGAGGAGTGAAGGCTGCAAAAGGGATTCACAGACTAAACTTTAATTTCTGTTTTCTGGCAAGTTAGAAGGGTTTGGCTGTGGGCTGAGGGACACTGCTTCCATTTCTGTTCCTGCAAAATCATATGATATACATTATAATTTTTTGAGGCCAGACTTTGGACTGTGAAATCATATCTGGAGAAGATCACAAGGGAAAGCTGCTCTTTTTGTATACATGTATATATCCCAAACAAAGGAGTGTAAATGTCTTTCTAAGGCTCTACCACTAGTATACAGATGTTATGAATCATGTTTATGTTCATGAATATTCATTGCCTAAACAGTAGCAGGCATGAGAAAGTCCGAATGGGAAGCTTAACAGGAACAATCTTGCAACATTTTTTTTTTCCAATTATTACTTTAAAAAATATTTTATTTTAAAAGTGACTAAAAATTCTCTTTAAGAAAATATCTTTGTTGAGTTCAACTATGCATGCTTATATTATGGTTTTCTTTGTATTATTGGGAATTTTTTCCTGATTTAAGTGTAGACTTGTGGACTATTAATCAAAAGTAACTGCCTTGTCTTAGAGCAGTGCTTTTGCACTAACTTGTGCAGTGTTTCATGGAAAGCCTTGAAGAACTTTAACTTGTTTTCTGAAAGACAGAGCAATATAATACATAATTTTGCTTAGTATCCTTGTTAAACTATCTATCCTCTAGTCGTCATACTGTACATTTGTAGTAAGTTTGACTAAAACATGCTTTTTTGATCAGTTTTTGTTTTCAGTTGTTGCTCAGGAAGTATTCTAATGTGAGCAGTTTCTCCCCAGTTATACCTCTGTACCTGTGCAACAATCCTTTTTGCCCCCTGTACCTCTCACATGGTAATATAACCCGCGCATGCCCAATCTGTAAGCAGAAAGAAGTGCTGCAAAGCCACTCTTTTTTTTCACTAAAGCCTCCTCACAGGTTCTTTAAATGAAATATTCCCTTATCTCTCCCCTCCTGCTAACATTTTCAGAAATCAAACCAATCAACCAAACTCACTAGCAAACTCTGGGTATGCTGCATACCTCAGAATTTCGTCTTTATGTGCTCTTCACTGGGTTGCCCAGTTACGACATGGCACACATAGTGTGATCGGACTATGCCATAGCATGCACAAGGCCAGGGTTCCTGGGCCAGTTTCTCTCATGAGCCATGGTGCACCCTGGAATCGTGTGGGATGCAGCTTTGTCCCGTACACCATTTATTAGCCCTTTAGAGACGCTGTACATTTGAAATTTCCTTTAGGAGCCTTGAGGTGCCACTGTAACCCTTGAGGATTATTTTATACTGAATGAAACAGGGCTGGAGTTAAAGCACAGACGAAGGACTAACCTGCAAAGAGTTGTGGAAACACTAATGTGCCTCCAGTTTTTAACCAGGCTGTGAGTTTTAGAATTTAGAAGTGTTCTTCATTTTTTTCCACTCCTTTTCCTGGCTCCCTTGATTTTCTGTTTTGTCACTTAGAAAGGGGAAAGGATCAGGTAGAAGAAGAAAACTGGCAAATGTCAAAGCTTGGAATTTAAAGGCAACATCAATTATTCACAATATTTTGATCTGAATCAAATTTTATTGAATTCTTTTTATTCCTGGGGCTCTACCAAGACCAAATGACATTGTCCAGGCCTTGCATGACATAAAATGTGCCTGGAAGAGATATAACATGTGAAAAGATATTTCTAATCTTAAATCTATCAAAAGGTCCTAGACAAATGTCACAGTCCCAGCTACTGATTCTGGCTCAACATTTGGTAGTGTCATACTTTCTGAGAATGAACGTAAATAACTTCCAAGACTGGACAAGAAAAAAGAAAGGTAGCTTGGGAAAACTCATTTGTTCCAGTAAGAGGGTGAAAATAGTGGCACTGTTTACACTGACTAGGGTACTCTCATCTTCTAATACAGCTGTCATTCAGGTTTAAAAAAAAAAAACAGTCTGAAAGTTGCAACAGCACATACATGAGTGCAAGACATAGATCTGGTAACCGTCAACTTACTTGATGTCAGACTTCGTATTAGTCCTTGTGTCCCAATTTTGTGCTGATGTAGTTTTCTTTCCATGGCAATATTGCAAAGTGAGAATGAGGGTTGTTGTATGGAGGATCTGTGGGTTGCTGTTCAGGTGTTGATAGTACTTTGCACAGAAAAAATAATTTCTAGCATACTTTTATGTCTTATTGCATACTAAATCTTGACATTAATAATTTACAAAATATTAATAAATGATTTTTTTCCAAAAAATTAAATTACATATATTTCAATTAATATGCACAGTGTTTATCCTGGTAAACAGTAGATGCAGCCAAACATCTGAAGTTACAATAGCATTTCAGTTGAAATTATATAGTGCTGTTATAAATCTGTGAAAGAAACACACACCCTTTGATATACACTGTTTTTTCTAGACTCAAGTGACTTATTGTGTAGCTGGTTATTTGAGACTGTCCCAGAGCAGTCCAAGCTAGCATTATGTAAAAAATATTCTCTGTTTCCACAGTGAAACACATAAGTTGAGGTGTTTTTGCTGAACCTTCTACGACTGTAGCCCTGCACAAGCAGCAGAGGTCACCATGCACCAAGCTCCACCAGCCCCCAACGCTTCAGCCAGGAACTGGGCTGGGCGTTGATTCCTGTAACATTGGCTCGAATGCACCTAAAAGTCAAAGAGTTCTAGATGGCAAATGGCCGCATGTGGTGGGAGGGACATTATAAGTGCTGTAGCAATAACTGACTTCAGGATAAAGAATACAAACATGAAAGTGATTGTAAGTAATAATAATTTCAAGATGTTTGCCATGAATTTGAAACTTTATTGAAAACTACACTGCTTAACTAATTATCCTATACTAGTCCCTGTACTTTGTACAGTGCCTCTGAAAGAAATTGTAAAATGACTGATCCATGCCCTTTAAAACTCATTAATAATAAAGTGAAATCCGAATGTGTCCATTTTAGCTCTAAAATAAAATTCAAGCTCCATGATGAGCATAATTATAAATACAATATGAAATAGCATGATGCTAAATACAGATGTCCAGCTGGTGAAGAAGAGGATTGACTATATTTACTAGCACATATTCTCACAAAGTTTAAAATGTATGACTTCTCCTATTGTATCTTGCCTTCTGAACAGTGAACAACCTCCTGATACTACAATGCGTTCAGCTGTGTTTGGATATTTCCATGAATAGTCTGTAGAAGAAATGTTCTCCTGATAAGGAAAACAGTAACTATTGTACTTTAATATATATACAAATTACAGGCCAAATTCATGCCTTCATACCTTCATTGTAAATTGTGCTTTGATGCTGTCACTTCCATAACAATGTCAGAAGCATGTAGGTTATAAAATAAATAGGCTGGCATCTTGAATTGCTCTGAAGTCAGTAGAAGCTATATTGACTTAGCAGAACCGCAGATTCAAACCTTATTCTTTTCATAGACAAAGCATTTGTGTTAAACTTCTATTGCTCTCCTTTCAGAGTCATTATTTCAATATCAGAACATTTTTTGTGGTACCATGTAAATGGAATGAAACACATACTCAACAATTTTGAGTAACTCTGAGCCAGTTTGAGCACAGAAAGATTTTTTTCCCCTAAAATTAGGTAAAATAAGTTTGGCAATTTTAAGAAACAGTGAGTACAAAAGGAAGGTTAGATTATAGCTGTGCATTATTTCCTTACCTTATATAATAATTCCTGATTTTGATATTTTGCCAGTTGTCAAGATATAATGTCCCATACACTGTTTTCATTACATTTTGCTTACGGGGGGAACTCAACAATTTAAATGCAATAGCTATGAAAAAGTTGTTAACACTCAGTTGTCTGGATGTAATGTTTTCCAAAAATACTGAAGCATTTTGTATGTCATCTTTTCTAATTCTTTTGACAGAAGAGGCTTCTCCATTTGTTTTATAAATGAGCATAAGATGAAAGAAGATCAGCCTGTAAACTGAACTCGAGGTGTGACTTCATCTCATAAAGATGAGGAACTTGCAAGTACAGCTGAAATTCTGTCCTTAGGTTACATTGTGCTCTGACACAGGAGCACAGCAGTCAGGCTGAAGAAGAGGGCGTGATCAAGGACATGTTAGTGAGCAACCCTGAGGAAGTAATTACAGAGAAACAGAGATTAACTTTGAGATTTGTAGTCATGGGTTATTTACGAAAGTTATTTTAAAAAATGGTTTGTCAGTGAAGTGTTTTAACAAAAACAGTGACTGCTTCGTATCTGTTTTGTGGCTGAGATCAGAAGGATGCGAACCCAAATGGCAGGTAATAGTTTGGTTACACCCTCTCTGAACTCTGGTCTCCATTGTTTTTTTGTTTGGCCATTGCAGTATCCCCAGGTTGCACGCTCCACTGAAACATTCCTTTAAATGAAGGTAAAGCTGGTATCAGTGCAAAGTCTGTTAACAATCAGTTTAGACTTGTAGAAATTAGCTAGTGGGATCTCCCTTCTAGAAAAAAAGGGAAGAAACATATCTGTTTTTCCACTGAAAAACTTTGATTGGATACCTACTGCGTGCACGTACGTACTCCACATGGAGATCTTCTGTAAGTGTTAGATTGCCCTACACATTTGTCAGCTGACAGGGTTGACGGGAGGAGACATGGCTCCTAGATGGGGATTAAAGAAAGATAGGACAGGCTAAAAAAGAAATTAATTGGATGGGGTTTAGAGAAATGGCAAGCATCCATTCTAGCCACAATTGCTTTAGGGTTCTGGTATTATTTCTGCTCTGCCTCTTTGGGCTTTTATTAGGATCTGTCAGAGCCAGAGGAAATCCCATACAGCACAGGTACAGTACAGCAATGTTGCCAATAAGCCAGAAGGTTTGCCTGAGGCCAAGCAAGCAGGAATAGACAAAGTCAGCTGCTTAAGAATGTGAACAAATTGATAGTGCAAGTGCCCTTTTTGGACTGAGGAAAACCTGGCCCCCCTGGTAGGAGATCATGCATCCCTACAAAGAGGTCCTCATCAAATCTTCTTCTAGAAGAGGTCCTCATCAAGTCTCTTTTGAGGACTATATTGAGGAAAGGGATGGTGTGGTCCAGCTGTTGTAAAACATTATTAAGAAAAAATAGTGGTAATGAACTGAATGGGACAAATGCAGTGGAATGCCACGGAAATTAAGTGATAAAATTACTATTTTAAAATATTATAGAACTGATTTCTAAAGATATCTAAAATCAGTCTAAAGAATTTAATGCAGAAATATGCCCATTCTGCTAAAAATGTATGCTTAGTCTGTATTGCCTGTAGCAGGACTTTTCTATAAATACATAGGTTAATTCACAACTTAAATGATCCTTGATCCTTATGACAGTTCTTGCAGCTGCTAAAAATTACTATAGTTTCATCTTTTCTCCCCAAACTAGGCAATACTAATGCATTCTGCATTCATTTACTATACATTCCCTCTAGCCCATATATACATTATATTTGCAGGCAGAACATTCTATTTAACTCACAATCTAAAGTCTCACAGCTCGCCAAGAAAATAGAAGTTTTTTGAGTAAGAGAGATTAAAAAGAAGAAGAAATCCCAGCACTGTAAATTGTAAAACTTTACACCTTGCAGCTGCCAGCTGTAATCCACAAGGAGACAGTGTTCTTAGGCTCCTAGGAACATAGACTGGGCTATTTTTCAGCAAATACTCTCCATGTTCCTTCAGAAAGGGAACGAAAGGGAAGGCAGAAGTCACAGACCCCAGGAGAACCCCTTACATACAGGGTACATAACAATAATGAGGAGTTATTTTGTCCTTGAGTGTGGAAGGATTGTGGTGATTTGATAAGTTCTGTTAAGATTACATTTTACTTTTTATTACAGTTGAAATAAAACAGCTAAATGTTACACAGGCTAAGTTAGACTAATCCTGAGAGGATTTTCACAATGTAGCATTTACATTAGATAAAGACATGGTGATTTCTGGTTCTTTTTAACTGAAATACCTTCATCTTATTATCATATTATCTTTATCTTAAACTAGCTTTCTCTGTGAGATTAAATATATTTGTTTTAAAGACATAACAAGGCTATTTTAATACCAAATTTCTTAATAATTTTAATAAGTTAGCATCAGACAGAAACTGCAGTACAGTTAAGATTACTGAAATTACAGATAACTTGCAGAAGTGAAGCAACATATTCAGCACTGAGGAATGCTGGGCAGCACATCACCATAAGACTTTCAGGAAGGGAAACCATGTTGTCTTCTGAGTAAATGAGGGGCCCAACAGCTGCCTCTTTTTTCTTCTAACAAAAGAAGAAACAACTGAAAACTACTTGGGTAGGTCCAGGCAACCCTGAATTGAAGGAGTGTGGAAAGGGGGAGGAGAGAAGGTAGAAACACAGGACAGATTGCAACTCTGTGCTTTCCTTTGTCACCTGTTCATCTGGCTTTATCTTTGATATAAAAAAAAAAGGGGAGAAAAGAAGCATAAAAAATACTGAGGAATTAGTTGAAGGTCAAATCTGAAGAGAAAATAGGCTCAAGATCAGAGCTCTGAGGAAAAACTGGAAGAGGACAGAGAAAAAAAATACCTTTTGAGCAAGTGTGGGTAAGAGCATGTTCCTTGCTACTGGCTATTGCTTATAAGGAAGTATCTGGATACATAAGTTTATTTTCCTAGTGAGAGTATACCAGAGAAGACTCTATATGATCTAGATACCCAAGACAAGCAGAACAACAGTTTGAACCTTGTTTTGTAACCCTTACAGTTCACTGAACCTTAAGAAAAAAAACTCAAACCTGTATTCTTGACAATGCTATATATGTGCATTAGAGATGAAAGGGTTTTATTTATTTATGTGTTCATTTGTTTAAAAACAGTGGCTATTTATTCAACTATTTCTTGATTGTTTCTTTTAATTGCACCCTTGTTGTCAACTGATTTTGATTTTGTTGGAGGTTTCTTCCATGTCCATTTCTATGGGGCATACTTAGGTCATCTCGCCAGTCCTATAGAGATGAACAGAATCACAAAGATAATAATTTATGTTTGCTGTGTTTGTGCTAAGTTTGCATGTATTACAGTGCTCCTCTGTTTCACACTTACTCTCTTTTTATTGGTACTACAAATCTCTTTTGCAAAATGAAACAGAAAACAAATCCCTTGCACTATGGAAGAACTCCATGAAGTCCCTGGACTTAGTATGCTTTCAGATTCCCATAGATAGGTTTAGCGCTAGGCAAGTCTGTGAGTAGAATTAGAATACACATACTTCCTTAAACCACACCTTAAAAATTACAATCTCTTCATCTGTGGTTTTCAACATGACTGTCATTTTATGATGTTTTCTCCTAGTTACAAAAGGAAGGGAAGGGTATATGGAAATCTACTCTTACTCTGTGGTTCTTCAAGTCTGAAGCAAGCCACAGGAAAATGGAAGTAGCAAATATGAGAGAAATTGGAAGTTAGACTTGTGTTAAGTTGCATTTACTTGGTTTGACCAACGGATAAGCACATGAAATCATAGAATCATAGAATAGTTTGGGTTGGAAAGGACCAGAAGATCATTTAGTTCCAACCCCCCTGTCATGGGCAGGGACACCTCACACTAAACCATGCCACCCAAGGCTCTGTCCAATCCAGCCTTCAACACCGCCAGCGATGGAGCATTCACAACTTCCCTGGGCAGCCCATTCCACTTCCTCACCACCCTTACAGTAAAGAATTTCTTCCTCATATCCAATCTAAACTTCCCCTCTTTAAGTTTGAACCCATTACCCCTTGTCCTATCACTACAGTCCCTCATGAAGAGTCCCTCCCCAGCATCCCTATAGGTCCCCTTCAGATATTGGAAGGCTGCTAGGAGATCTCCACGCAGCCTTCTCTTCTCCAGGCTGAACAGCCCCAACTTTCTCAGCCTATCTTCATATGGGAGGTGCTCCAGTCCCCTCTTCATCCTTGTGGCCCTCCTCTGGACTTGTTCCGACAATTCCATGTCTTTTTTACATTGAGGACACCAGAACTGCATACAGTACTCCAAGTGAGGTCTCCCAAGAGCAGAGTAGAGGGGCAGGATCACCTCCCTCAACCTGCTGGTCACGGTAAGATCCAAAGGCGACTCGACTAGAGAGTTCTGGAGTTTCCTTTTTGGTCTGAAATCCTATGAACCCAAGTCACGCACGGTGCTTCGGAGACAGGTCATTAAAGAGAACAAACCTCTTCACTGGGCACAGAAGATGCCTTTTCCCTTTCAGCAGGCCATATGGTGTGTCTGACGAAAGGTGACTCCACCACCAAGAAGCTTAATTATTCATAGGGTCAGCATTTGGTGAAAAATGTTTTCCTTGTAGATAAGGAGCAAACCTGCCAGCAATGTTCTAATACTGGAATGCAATACTTCCCAGAAGTAGATTTTTATACTAATCTCCCATCAGTATCACTCTAAGAGAAGGTACACTGCATTTTGTGTGAGCCCTGAAAAGCATGAGCCAAAGTATCATTTGAATCCCATGTCAAAGCCAGCTACTCAGTGAGGAAGTATCTTCTGGCAATAGTAAAAAGAAACCTGAGGGAGACCCAGGTTTCAAGAGACTTCAGGATAGTTATGCTTATCACATTTTAACCTTTTCCGACACAACAGAACCACTTTCCTTGCCATCACTTTTCATCATTGAGTTTCTATGGCAGGAAAACTGCATATAGAAGAGCTCTTACCCTCTAGCTGAAATCATGGATAAAGGGGCTTAAGTTGGAATCCCTTAGATTATAAATATTTTTCTACATAGATATTGAGGAAAGCTCCAGAGAATGTATTCACATTAAAATTATTTTGATAAGGAGCTGTAAGTGTTTTATAGAAGGAATTTTTAACAAGTTAACTAGATTTGTGAGGGTTTGGGAAAATACGCTTTTCTTAAACTTTGCCAAGCTAGTGCAGCAAAAGCTATTGAACATGATGCTTTAATAAGTGACCACTCCTATTCGGTTTAGTAAAGAAGAAAGTAATTATATTTTTCATTTTATCTTTAGCCTCTCAAATGCAAATTCTATCCAAGCTTAAAAGTTTAATTAATTTATAATAATTATTAATGTTCTTGCTTGTGACTGTTATTTATACTGGCTATATAGAGAACTTATACATTATTGAGGTTTATAGTGTGGAAAACTGCTGTCAGTTGAGACACCTATACTACTTCAAGTGACGAAGAGCTAGAAAAAAAGAGGTGTGATATATAAGCATAGTCAAAGGAAAGGAGACTGTCGTGGTTTAAGCTCAGTCAGCCACGCAGCCTCCCTCTCACTCCCCACCTTTCCTCCCTCCCGCTCGCAGAGGGATGGGGAGGAAAATTGAAAGAATGTAACACCCATGGGTTGAGATAAGAACAGTCCAGTAGCTAAGGTATAACACAAAACCACTGCTGCTACTGCCAATAATAATAATGATAAGGGAAATAACAAGGGAAGAGAATACAACTGCTCACCACCTGCCGACCGATACCCAGCCCAACCCCAGCAGTGATCTAACCCTTCTGGGTAACTGCCCCCAGTTTATATTGTGGGAATGACATGCTGTGGTATGGAACACTTCTTTGGTCAGTTTGGGTCAGGTGTCCTGTCTCTGCTTCCTCCTGGCTTCCCCTCCTCCCTGGCAGAGCCTGAGACTCAGAAAGTCCTTGGTCAGAGTAAACATTACTGAGCAGCGACTGAAAACATGGTGTTATCAGCGCTGTTCCCAGGCTGAAAGTCAAAACCACAGCACTGCACCTGCTACTAAGGAGAAAAATGACTGCTACTGCTGAACCCAGAACAGAGACTGGAGCACTTTCTGATTAATGCAGTTGATAAGCAGAAGGCTCTGGACAGACCTTAGAGCAGCCTTCCAGTCCTTAGGGGGCCTACAAAAATCTGGAAAGGGACATTTTACAAGTGCATGTAGTAACAAGACAAGGAGGGATGGCTGTAAACTGAAAGCGGGTAGATTTATATTAGGTATCAGGAAAAAACTGTACCCGGGGTAGGGGGGGAGTGAGACACTGACACAGGCTGCCCAGAGCAGCTGTGGCTGCCCCATCCCTGTCAGTGTTAAAGGCCAGGTTGGACAGGGCTTGGAGGAACCAGGTCTAGTGGAAGGTGTCCCTGCCCATGCTTGATCTCACCAACTGATATCACATAGCTACATTTTAGAAGTGATCCTGTTATTGGTTTTTCATGTTTTCAATAACTGGATATAAAAAATGCTATATATAAATTCTGGAGGAGTTCAGTGTGACATGCCAAAAAGACAGATGACTGTGGAAAGAATAGCCTCACGGCTGTTAGAATTTCAAGTATTAGAATATCTCTTATTTGATTCAAGTGAAGCATGCTGTCATGCTAATTTCCTTCAGGTTTTCATTGCTAGGATTCCTTCATTCATTTTTGGGGCATCATGTGATTTCTCTTTTTTCTGCAATTTTTGTTAGTCACAAGATAAACCATATCTTACTTGGGATGTGCAAATGGTCCTGGTTTGTTCATTTTCCCCACTTTTGCAAACTGGGCATAGGTAGCTTAGGAGTTGTCAGTATACCTTCTTTGAAAAATTTCTTCTTTCTTCAATTTCTTTTCCTCCTGCTCTCAAGACTTTACTGATCTAACATTATCAGCTTTATAACCATTTTGAGCATTGATGCTTCTTCTCACTTTCTATCTCATCATGTATCATTTCCACATGCTTTGGGAGTGCTCAGTAAAGCTGTACAATATCCCTTTTTTGAAGACTTATTGCATGCAGGTTCTCAAGCTGCACATGTTTTCTGTGGATGCTTGAGTGTTTTATTACATCTCCCTCTCTTCCTTTTTCCTCCTTAGCTCACCTGTGGCCTGAGCTCTTATTTGATGCAATTTTGTTAGGTCTCATTACACTGATATTTGTATTTTTATGGATATTTTCCCTTGATGTGGACTGTGAGGTGAGTAGGTTTTTAATTAATGTAAATCAAAGTGTTTGTTCACTCTTTCACAGATGTTCTTTGGAGAGAGATAAAAGGGACACATCTTGAAAATTAAATTCAAATCGTTCATGAAAGCTTAAGCTGCAGACTACTCATCCGAGTTAAACTTCTGGCCAATGCAAAAAGCCAGCTGGAAGAGAGAATCAAGATCAGCCCATGCAAATGGGAAGATGGAAGGGGTTAGTCAGGCCCTTCCACAGCCAAGAGCTTTAGTAGGAGATTTTTGCGCCCACTGTCATCACTCTTCCATCTCCAGACCTATTCCACATAACCCGCCTTTTTCCTTGGGCTCTCTCCAGCCGCTGCCACTTTTTTTTCTGGAGCGGCAGAAGCCAGCAAGCCTTAGCTGTGTTTGCTCCTTCTGGTTGTCCTTACTCTGCCTTGGCCCATGTGCACCATCGCCTCTGTAGAGCGCTGTCACCCCTCACAGCTCACCTTTGCTACAGACTATCCCTTTCTGCAGTTTCCTCTTCCTCCTATTCTGTTTGCCCTGTGCTTCATTTTCACCAGAGATTTTCTTTTCACTGACACAATCTCTTCTTTATGTTTTCCCTGGAAAAATAGAATAGAAATGAATACCTGAATGCAGGTACGTGAGAGAGAGTGAGAGGAGAAAAAGACAAGTAAAGAACAAGAAAAGCTAGAACAAGGCACGATAGAACCAAAAATACCCCCTAAATCCCTTTTCTGGCTTCACTAAGCTAGTGTGAGGAAGACAGGAAGCACTAAAATAATTCAAACCTGGAAGCAACAGGAGAAAAACCTTCAGTATGCGGGGAAAAATGCAGCCCTTCATTGTCACAGACTGGTGCATAGTACTACATGGAAGACTGAATCAGGAATTTGTGTTGAGGGATCAAAAATTTAAAAGACTATTATTAAGGGCATATGACTATGAAAGGGAACATTATTCACCTGGAAGAATAATGCCTTTAATCTTTTGCCATTAGACTCTGGCCTACTCTGTAAGACATTATGGAAAAATTCTTTGCCTGAGAATATTTGTAGATAAAGAGTTTCAATAGTATGTTTGAAACAATGTAACTATAACCTTCAAAAGAAAGTGAAGAAATGTGCAGGTGATTTAGATCTACTGCTTGTATTTTATAGATAATTGTATTGATATGCAATTGCAAGTGACATGCCTGATAATTTTGTTATGTTAAACTGTAAGTGCTTCATAAATCTGGGGAGTGAATCATGGTAATGTCACTCTTCCAAAATCGTAGACTGGAAGACTTCCTAAAAATCTGAAAAAGTTGCATTTTTGAGGATCTGCATTAAGTATTAAAAAAAATTAATTTAATTAAATTACTGAATTATTAAAAATAAGTTGTATCATTAATTGCAACAAATAAGTTCAGTAAGAAATTAGTATTTTGAGGTGAACACTCTTATTTTTACATGCGGAAATTGAAGCTCTTAAATTTTAAATCTGCTTAAATTCAAGTGGGCAGTTCACAACATTGTTCCATATAACAAACTGGACAGTCCAACTGTGTTTATGGAGAAAGTCTCAGTGTGTAAAAGCCCTGAATAGAAAGGTCCAAATCTTGGGTCATGTTGACAATTGTGTGCTGTTCCATTTGCAGGTAGTTGCCCCAATAGTGTTAACTACCGGTCTTGATAAAGTTATGCAACTGGTTCTGTCTGTATTGCTCTCCCTTGGATCATATCTGAGTGAGAGGTCTCCTGACTTTCACACAGACATTGATAGCCTTTACGAGACAGAGCTGTCACCGATGAAGGGGACCAAACTGACACAGGCTGAGTTATGGTTCTGAAACAAAGAGGTTTTGTTGCTTCAGGATACTTATAGGCGATAAAAGCACCTTAGCAATCATGCATTTGTAGTGACAGCAGCATCAGAAAAAAGAAAGAAATAACATGTAGTGGAAATCTCAGGTCGTATACTGATCTACTTCACACCTGTAAAACAACCGGCTCCCGTGAAATGCAGGTGGCCCACAGAGAGGTGCATATAAAATGCTTAAATCAAAATACAAGGTTCAGATAATGGCTGAAGTAGGTCCCCAGAGGATCTCCTTTGCTAGAACCAACTCTGAATGTAACAGCCTGTAAAAGGGAAGAGAGAAGACACCAATCAATTTTACAATGCCTGTTGTGAGCTGAGCATCACCAGTGGATGAGCCTGATAAGGACCAACTGTTTGAGGAGAATCCAGCATTAAACAATGTTAGTGATGGCACAAATGAATCTTATAAAACACATTTTACTATTAAAGGCCTTGACACAAAGGTGAAGTAATTCCAGCTGTCCTGCTGGACCACATGAAAGTGATATGTGATAGCTAACTAAGATATTCATACCAGGTGCAAGTGACAGATGCAACCAGCATGATGACGGATCGAGAGCTCTTGTAAATCTCATCAGGAGGGTCCATTTATTAAGGGCTTCATCACCTCCAGCTGTTTCATGTCAGCAGATCTGACTGAGTTGCTACATTAATAGACTTTATAAAGTTTCTGTGATTATCTTAGTCTTTATTCTAAATTTTTGGTTGTCAGGTTGATGAGCTACAGGAAAGATAGTTAAAAAGTTCCTTGACACAGACCTGATTTCCACCCCCATTTTGGTATCTTTTTGGCTGTATTCAGACATTTCCTGAAGCAAGCCTTTTCCAGCTGAGAAGCAGAACACAGCACAGGTATTTTGAGTAATGGCAGGGAAGGAAAGTATATGTGGAACTGCATTTAGGCCTGCGTGTCCCTTTTCACATGCAGTAGTGATCCTGGGGAGCAAGGAGCCAAACTTAGATAAGCTGCATGAATCGTTCTTTTCTGAACATGCAGAGTAGTCGGAGGCATTAATTCACAACTTCCCCAGTGAATTTATACTACAGTCTGTGGAAGCCATGGTCTGTATTAGTTGCTAAGTGTGACTCTGCAGTTGCTTTCTTTTAGTCTCTAGGAAACAAATTTCCTCTGACTTGGTCCTGACCTAGGTCCGCTCCTGTGTCATCTTAAGAAATTAAAAATTAATGATAATCCTAGCAAAATTTAGTAAAGCAACTGAGCTAGTATAAAGTGCACAGCTGGGCTGAAAAAAATAGTTTCCCAAATGATATTCAAGTTACTGTTATACCCATTATCTGATTATTGCACATGACATTAATTACATATAATGAAATAAGTGTGCTTTGTTCTCAGTGTTCAAGCCTGTTCTGTGTTCTCAATTAAGTCTTAGTTATGGGAGTAACCACAAAGTGACAAGGGCTGACACGGTTCTGGACAACCCAGGCTGATCTGACCTTAATGGCACAATACTGTGATACTTGATACTGTTACTCTGCACAGTACATAGTACCAGCCATGGCTGGGTTATGCCAGCCATAGACCACCAGATTTCCCTAGGCACAGGCCTGACGTGGTATCTCTCTAGGACAACAGAAAGCATCTTTAAGGTCCTGGTATGAATGCCATGGCAAAGAAGCAGGAAATGGGCCTCCAGAGGCAGTTGGGACAGCCCCACTGGTACCCCAGAAAATCAGTCCTTCAGCTACACTGAAGCAGCTCCACAGTGTCGAAAAATGAAGGCTGAAAAACTAGGTTGCATCTCTTATGAATATAAATTAGTTTTCTTATTTATTTGGAGTTTTTGAACAAAGGAGAGTAACAGTGAGCATGTTGGTTTATATACATAAGGCTTTAATATAGAAAAATAATTACAGAAAACAACTGAGATTCAGAAAAGCAATCCATTACTATTAAAGTCCGTTATGCTAATTTTATTCTAACCTCCTCTGAGGCTGGTGGTTCTTGACTAAGGATGTATTTGGAAGCTGATGATGCTTTGCTCTCAGGTCTACTACAGCATTTGAGCTACTTAATTTAAAGTTAACTTGCCTATTTCAACACTATTTTTCAGTCTCATCTGTGATGCCAGTGTAGATGTACACATCTCAGGTATCCAACATTCATGGTCTGTTGTGGTTTGTCAAGAAACTGTTGTAAGAGAATCCACAGTGAAAGAACTGTCTTAAAAATTTCTTCTTTCATTTCTGTTTTTCCTTTCAGAAACAGCACTCTTGTATTTTCAGTCTGCATAGCCCCAGGCAATTTGTGCAATACAGAATACTATTCTATTGAGAAAAGAAATACAGTGAGAGGTATTGGAAAACTCCGTAACCTCAGAGAGCATCTGAAAGTCAGTGCTTCACAGATGCATTGCTAAACTCTCCATTACCCAGGTACTGCAAAGCCACAGTTACACCTCTGTAGAGAAACTACCTTATTCACTGAATACTTGTCCAGGCTATTCAGGAAGGACACAGGTTTAGAATCATATCTGTGCTCAAACCTCAGAACTTGAGAATGCATTTAAGAGTATCAAGACCCATTACCTGCATGTTTTCTAGCCTTATTAGTAGCTGTAGCCCTGCTTCTGCTCCAGCTTAAAGTCTTTTTGCTCTTGGGGTACTTTTGCCCTCCTTCCTTGTTTAGTGACTTGAACATTTTCGGCTGGGGGAAGGGGAGGGCAGGTGTGCAACTGCACTGTTGTTAAGTACTGTCTTTATGCATCTACTGACCTTGGCCAGTTAGGGGCATGATCATCAGGGAAACAGCTGTGTAGTGAAAGCTTAATAGGCTTACTGCTAAGGGGTGTCAATGCTGCCATCAAAACTAGCTCAAAACCAGCTTGGGAAAAAAACCCCAGTGTGACCACCTGCAACCACTGTAGACACTGTGCAGACTAATGGAGAGCTATTGCAGCCAGGTTCAGTCACTAGAGGGAGGGCAGATAGCTGTGTATAGCTCTCTTCCAGATGACTTGCAATACTTTGCTGTTCCCCATACCTGCCAGGTATGCCTTAGCCTTGATAAAGCTCTTTTAAGACTGGGGTTTTTATTTCTTATAACTAGACTCTAGAGCACACCATGAGATTGCAGATGATAATCCTGTTTCTTTTCCATTTGTCTTTTTCTACTTGTCCCCAGTTCCAAAAGCCCTCTGATTAGCATCTTGAATGTATCCCTTTATAGACCTTAAATTGGACATTACTGGCTTTAGGCTGTGTTTCTCACTTGCAGCCTTATGCACTACCAATAACGACTTATGCATTATATAATGAAATTTAATAATATTTGATTGACAACTGTCTAGGTTAGCATCATATAAATGCTTAATCTGGTAATAAAATATTTCTGACTAATTCATTATCCCTACCCCTGATACCCACCATTAGTTTTAGTAGGGACTTCTACTTTGGTCCCTGACCTGTCAGACCATTGTCCTTCTCCAGCTGAAGCAAACAGGGATTTTCTTCCTCTGTCACCACCTGCAGCCATTCTCTGTCAGGGCTACTAGCTCTGTGAAAATCTCACTAGAAGAACCAGTGACACTCTTCTCTTACTAGCCAGGATTGTCAGTACAGGAATACGTGGTGTCACAGTTTAAGCCCAGCTGTAACTCAGACAACCAAGCAGTCCCTCTTTTTCTCCCGCCGCCCTCTTCCTCCCCCCCACTCCCAGAGGGATGGGGAGGAGAATTGAAAGAATGTAACTCCCACATGTAGAGATAAGAGCAGGCCAGTAGCTACAGTATAACACCAGCCCACTGCTGCTATTGCCAATAATAATAATAATAATTAGGGAAATAACAAGGGAAGAAAATACAACTGCTCACCACCTGCCGACCGATACCCAGCCAGACTGAGCAGTGATCTAACCCTTCCGGGTAACTGCTCCCAGTTTATATAGTGGGCATTATGTGCTGTGGTATGGAATACCTCTTTGGTTAGTTTGGGTCAGGTGTCCTGTCTCTGCTTCCTCCCAGCTTCCTCACCTCCCTGGCAGAGCATGAGACTCAGAAAGTCCTTGGTCAGAGTAAACATTACTGAGCAGCAACTGAAAACATGAGTGTTATCAGCGCTGTTCCCAGGCTGAAAGTCAAAACCACAGCACTGCACCAGCTACTAAGAAGGAGAAAAATGACTGCTACTGCTGAACCCAGGACACGTGGTAAGGGTTTTAATTTATTGTAGATTTTTTAAAGTATGTTTTTAGAACAACTTCTGACTGAACTGCTGTAGGGCTCCTTCTCTCAAAAGTTCTAGTTCATCTTTCACTGCCCTTGCTAGTGCCAGGTTTGAGTGGCTGCAGGCAAGGCAGAAGTGATGTGCTGAAGGAGCTGTTTACACACTTTGGGCCTGTAACGCAGCCCTCAGCACTGATAGCAATCCTGTGCTCTGCCCTCTGCACTAGTAGCAATTGGACTTGCAGATGTCCATCCCCAGGCTCCAGGACAGACTCTCATACTTGTCCACCAGCTTTGTTCCCTCACAGACCTATCCCAACTAGCTTCTTCCATGTCTCTGAGTCCATAGGATGGTTGCTCTGGTGGGAGAGTGGTGCACAGGGGCTATCATCTTTTGTGAGAAGCTGACAGCATAGCTAAGGACAGTCCTTGCAAGGAGCTGCCTAAAACTGACAGGAAGAGTCCTTACTGAGTACACAGCTGCCCTAAAATGTCAGTTCCCATCATTGCTCCATGCTAATGCTGGAAGGGTCTTTTTTCTCCACCCTCCGTTACAGAGCCCAAGAGCCTAACACACTGATTGAACAGACTGTCTTTCACTGTCCAGATGTTCGCCCACTCCTGGGCAGGGACATAGGAAAATGTTTCATGTAGCAGGAACTTTAGCTGTTCCTGGACATTCCTTAAAGCTTGTAATGAGGCTGAAACTCATTAAAACACACCCAGCTTTCACACCATGGGATCTGAAGTGAGGGCATAAAATGCCAGAGCAGCTTTACTGTGAATGAGGAGGGTACACCAATCATGGTCTGGAAAAACAAGTCCCGTAATCATTCTGGCTCTACAAGAACTACAAAGTCTGGTGAAGTCCCACTTTGGCTGCACACTCCTGAGAGAGAGGAGTATGATAGAGGCCATAAGCAGGCAGCAGTACACCAATTAGACAACTTAGCTGTCTCTTCCTTATGGACAAAGCCCTATATTTCTTTCATTCTCTGCCGTCTATCAATCTCCACCAATACCTTCATCAAACGAGGTACTAAAATCTACAGCTCTTTCACTGTGGCCAAACTCCATGTCCCATCTTATCAGAACTGATCACTTTCCTTTTCTTGTCAAGTCGAAATGTGCAGGAATCAGGAGAGAAACTAAATGTTTCTTTTATATGCTGCTTCCTGGATGAATGCATTCAGAATAGGGATGGTTCAGAACAGTTCACAGGTCTTTTCCAGAGGAAGGATTTAAAGGGAAGTGGATAAACAGACTATATTCTATAAAAACTAGAAGGTTCAAAGAGTCTACAAACGTAACCTTGTGTTATTTATTTTCTGCTCAGAGTCTGCTAGGTCCGCTGTTAGGCCTGCTCTGGACTTATGTCTGTGCCTCAGGCAGAGGACCATGAAGAAGGATAGAAAATAACAGGTTCTGCAGTGAGGGAGAGCTCTGAGAACTTTCACCATGACACTTAAGCCCTGTCTGTGATGGAGATGCCAGGTTGGTGTACTGTGTATTTCACTGAGGATGAGCACATGTTCCTGTCACAAGAGGTTAATGATCAACTAAAACTGTGAAATCTTTGTATTTTTGCAACCACATTTTTCTGTCCTTCCTACAGTGCCTGAAACACCTCCTGCATGTGCTGGCAGGGTGCTCCTCAGCTGTCATCTTGTCTCCCTAGATTCTCACCATCCTGCACCTACAGACTGTGAGTGAGCAGCCATACATATTGCGTTGCTGCAAGCATGTCTGAACTGGGGGGGCCACCCCCTGGTGATGGGATAACTGTGGAAGTATCCATTGCTTGAAAATCTCAAGCGGAAGCCCTAGATCTTGAAGATTAAATTTTAGAGGGTGTACAGCCCTCACTCCTGAATTTTCGTTCCTGCCCTGGAGGACACAGTGGCCTAAAGACGCTTACAAAGCCTTGTTTTGTTTCCAAACAAATCCTAATGCTTTTAAGCACACTTTTGATTTGTCATGTTTCTTTAAAGAGTAAGACAAAAGGCACTGTCTTTATGTTCCCTGTATATCTTTCAGCCTTTTGCCTAGTCCAGGCAGGAATGCTAGTATTTATATTCTCTATATTTCACAGTGTAATCTGTGGCCAGAGGGTCTATGTATTATTGTTATTTTTGGTATAGCTTTCAGGGCCTGCACATTGCCAACAGCTTTTTTTTTTTTTTTTTTTTTTTTTTTTTTTGTAAGGAGACAGTAAAAACTTTGCATTTTACAATGTCTGTGTCTCTTGACTCGGTGCACTTTTGGAAAGCCCTCTCCTCTGGTATTCACACTATATCATCCTCCACCACAAGACAATTTAAAATAAGATATTCCCAGTCCTGCCAGTATTCTCTAAACAAAGTCTGTGAGCTGAGACTGAGCTCAGTACATATGCATGATGTGTATTGGCACAGATATGCCAATGGAAGGGAGCAGTTAGAGTAATTTGGGATATCCTAGGACACTTCAGGGAGAGCTGTACTCCAGCTGGTCTTCCTTCAGGGTCTTTCTTCCTTCTCTATTCATTTCAATCATACACCTTCACCCTCAGATCATCAGCCTTAACAGACCCCAAATAAAACACTGAAGCAAAATAACTGGACGGCAAAGTTTCCTGCTGCCACAGAGAAATGGGATGGGGAGGCAAAAGCAGAAATCAATTCTTCATAAAGTGGTGGTTTGAGCTGCATCTGACTCTAGAACAGCTAATGCATGCCCTCTAGCAAAGATACAATACGCATTCTGATGCAGTAGGGGGCTGCCTTTTTTGTTTATACCCAAAGCTGTCTCTGAACCTGATAAGGGCAAATGTGACATTCTTGCATCTTTAGAATGGATAAAATCTGCATTTACTGAAGGCATGAATCAGTTAATGTGATTAAAATCTATGTGAGATTACACACCTTGGAAAAAATAACTAATCAGACATTGTTTTAAACATCACTTACATGAATAACAGAGGAACCTGAAATTCTTATTTGGAGGTGCCCAAATAATATAATTTAAATAACTCTTTGAATTCTATACAATATTTGAAAAGCATCCAGGTGCCTAGCTCCCTTTAACAACACAGACTATGAGACACACAAATATCTTCGCGATTTGTACATAAAGTCTCAGATTTATATTAGCTCTGAAAATAGAGCTTTGGCTTGTGGTTTTGTTGTGGTAAACTTTTAGTCACAGGCTGTCTGTCTTTACCAAATATTTGTCCACCAGTTGTTAGCTTTTTTTATGTTGAAGCATTGTGAATAGTTTTTTTTGTCCTGAGTGTAACTAATCTCACAGATGGATTATTAGGCTTGCAGAATCTGTTTACATTTATAAATACTTTCTCTCATAGCTGAAACATTTTTTGAGGAAAGAAGAAAGTTTCTGCTAAATACTCTCTTTACAGCAAATGTAGTTCTGCTTTGTTAGAAGGCCATATGTCGTGGCCAGGCTGGCATGAATGAGTGTATGGCTGCACATGCAGTACACAATGTACTTTTTTTGGTAATTTTCTTAATCCCTCACAGTATCTGGTCCCTTTATACCCACAAACTTTAAAGCTGGAAGAGAAATTCTGTGAAGGCTGGAACTTTTAAAACAAAAATGCTGCACTTGAAATGAAATGGGATGATCTCATCCATCCTTAATTTTAAATGTCTTTTCTATGCCTAGTAGACAGCTCTACTTTCATAAAATCTGAGTCCTTGTCAGCCTTGAAAATGCTACTTATTGACTTTAAGTCACTTGTATTTACTTTAAGCAATTACCTATTGTGTATGAACATACACAGTAACTTTCCAAACAAAATGGCAAGTGTTTTTATGCTCATCAAGAGATCTAATTTCAATGTCAAGCTATTCTCCAACTGTGCACAAGTGAAGGAAAAGTTTTTCAGTGTACTATGTACAGTTTTGCACTCCTGTACATCTGACGTCAGAATAATGCACACTGGGCTTGATCCAACAGAGGGTGGCTTTTGTGACTATTGATCCCAGACAATTCAAGGGCCCCCCAGGCTCTAGTCAAAAAGTCTACTTTTGATTCTGATGGGATAAAAGTGCTTCCTTCTATGGCAGCAGACTGCCAAATTATGCATCCTATGTTGGCTTTTTCCTGACTGGCACTGCATAACAGCTGTGGCAAAGGTTTTACTCTTTACCTCTAAAGCCAGTTTGGCATGAAAGACTGGTAAGCAGATGACTCAAAACCAAATGCAGTATTTCATAAAAGTACATATGCAGGAAGAGCTGCTGAGTGTTTTTCCCTTTTGCACAGTAAATAAGCTAACTAGCTACATGCATTGTCAGATATCTGTAAAAGGGCTTTTGTTTTCCCATAAATAACCCCTGCAAGTTTTGAAAATGAAATCAGCCATCACAAGCAGGCTTTTGGAAATGTCACAGGCGCTGAATGCAGTCAGCATGCTCAAGAAATCATTTGTCATGATTCAATCAATGGGCTAGAGAACAAATCTAAAAGGAAGACTGCAGTAGAATAAAACAGCCTCAGGTTCCATGCATAAAATCAATCCAAAACATGATTAGTCCAGCAACAATTACATACTTATAGTACCCTAGATAGTAAAAAAAATAATAATTACTGAAGTAGGAAGAATATTATATTTATCAAAAGAAGTAAAACATAGCCATATATATAGGCAGTAATAGGAAATTACTGGACTGCCTCTGTAGATACCTTCCACTGCTGTGGATCCAAAGCTAGAATAGGCCCCTGATTCATTGAAGTACTTAAGCATGTGTTTCATTCCCAGTGAGTTCAAAGGGACTTAATCTTGTTGTTAAAGTAAGCATCTGCTTAAATGTTTAGCTGAATGGGGTCCTACTGCCTTGATCCCATTTTTATTGGAAACATCCACTGACTTCCATGACTGTAGCATTAGACTCTTAAATAGGTCTTGCAGCACTTTGGATTTCGGCTTTAGTTGTTCACCTATTTTGCTCCAAGCATCCTTCCTGAGTAGGGGATGTCATGTCCATCAGCAATACACATTTATCCAGCCTTGGGATAGTTAATGGATCAAGGAATATCCTTACTAGAAATCTTCTCAGATGATTATGATGATAAAGACTGAATCAGCAGTGCACTTGAGCATGACACCACAAGCTGGATAATAAATTGAGGTTGGTGTTGTTCTGGGAATGCTCTGAATAAACATCATGGTTCCCAGTTACTCTCAATCCATTTTCCCAAGCACCAGATACAGCTACCAGAAGATGATTAGGTGGAACAAGGTCACAAGGCTCATGGTCTGTAAAGGTTCAGACCAAAGACCATGTTGCAGGGGTGAGTGAGGTGGAAGCAGTTGTGAAAGGGTCACACACAGCATGCGAGATTTGACAGGTCTCTGAGTAGCCCCTTTAAAGTCAATGAGAATGAAACATACGCTTAGCTCTGCAAAGATGGGATTACTCATGCGCCTAAAATTAAACATGTGGTTAAGTGCTTTGCTGAATCAGGGCCAGAGAGATGGAAAATGAGTACTGCCAGTACTGATTCTCCCCATCCTCCTTTCCACAAAGCTGCCTGCTGATGCCTGCTGACTTTTTTGTAAATAAGTATTGTAGCTATAGTACTTTATTAATTACTAAAAGAAACTGGGTCATATCCAAAGTCCTGGCCTCACTAAGGTCCAATTTAGACAAAACTTCCATTAATACCAACTTAAGATTTGACTTGATGATCATAAAAATGGGATTCTATAGCGTAAGAATAGAGTGGTCCTAATGCTATGCATGGAGATGACATTTCCAGTGGCAGAACCAAATTGGTGGGAAAGTATAACCAGCAGACCAGTCAAAAGGAGAGGTAGCTCTACTGGGAAATATACAGTAGAAAGCTTCTTCCACACTCTTCTTTTGTGGGCACTTAATCAGTTAACTTGTCACATTTTTCAGCAGGAATTTGCTTTCATTTTACCATAAATAAGTCTCACAGTATCTGAGAATATGACACACGTTTGTGCACAGCAGATTTATTATTAACACATTTGCTCATTTAAAAGGTCTGGTAATAATTATTAATTTGTTTCATTATATAAAAGTTCTGTGGTCACATTGAATTTTTTTCTTTGATTTTAAAACCAAAAATGCAAGCTAGATTGTGGAATCTCTGTTTGAAACAGGGAAAATGTCACATGTGTGTGTTCAACATAAAAGACTGCTCATATGACAAGCATCTGGAATTTATGTTACATAAATTTGGTAAATCACCATATTCTTACATTTCCTCACCACTTTCAGAATGATGTTACAAGAGTTACATTCAACCTTTTTTAGAATAAGCTATATTTCTTCTGTTCATGTAAACATTCCACAAGAAAACAATTATGATAAAGTATATCATATAAGAATATAAGTGATACTACAGATATTACAGCTTAATAAACTGTGGTTTATTTTTATCAAAATTATAAAGCTATAGATTTTCTGATAAACACCTGTGATAGGGCTTTGATGTACACTTTATGACTTTTGGAAATGTGTGCATTTGATCTTTCTGACTGAAATAAGCAGTGCAAAATAGACAGGATCTAGACTTTTAGAAAGTATTGTCTTCCTTTCTCACACTGCAACAAAGTTTAAAAGAAATTAACACTTTTTCTGGTTTGTTCTGTTAAGTTAAATCAATATTAGAGTTAAGGCTGAGGGATTCTGAGACTTCTTGCACAACCCTTTTAGCTTATCTGTTTCTCCACTTGTCAGTCCATCAAGCAGTGTATTACTAATAACTGCCTTTGAAACAAAGCAGTAAAGTGGACTTCGAATTTTAAAAAGCTTGAGGATATTTAATGAAAAGTGTTTTGTAAGTTCAGATTATTATATCTGACTTATACTAAATATACCATAGACAAAAAGAATAGTAATAATAATAATAATATACAATGCACAAGAATCCTTGGAAAACATGTCTTTCATTACTGCCAGTAGATCTGGTGTACAAGAGGAGATACTCCAGCTATTTGCTTTTTAATAGGGAAAGTAAGTTACCAGGCTGGACACTTATCAGTAAGGTTTTACTAGATACGGACTAACCCCAGGACATGCAGAACTGGACACATACTTCTGCATGCTCCAGAGGTCCGTAAAGTGATAGTTTAGTGTTTAACTTCTTCTTTCTTGGCTCTTGCCTAATTAAGTGTCATGGAGAGAGCAATGCTAGACAGTTGGTCTGGGTTGTTTTTTGTCAATCCTCAACTATTAAATACACAGATATTAGGTTTGTGGTGTGCCATACACATCAGAAAAGCATTACTAGCCCTTCCCCAAAAAAGGAGAGCTCAGCTCTTACAATGTCCACATCTCACAGGGTCCCCTTTTAAGTTGCTGTTGCACCCATACTTACACTTACCCAGATGAAATCTGAGCATACAGAGAAACAGATCAGCGTCTTACCTCCAACTGATAGCTGAACAACTTGGTGGTTAAAACACAGAAGGGCTGTTGTCTATCAGACCTCCCTGTGGAAGAGCAGACCTAGGAACTGGTGTTTGCTTTTTTTGGCTGCCAGAAAATCACCTCAATCTGGGCTCAAGTAAAATGCATTTGAAAAAATACACACACTTTTTTTGCTGCTGAGGGAATCAAGACTGTTCAGGTTGTTCAACCCAGGAGAGATGGCAGAAGCTTTTTTGTGAATATATGTGAATAAACTAATATTAAAGTGACTGTAACTTTCACATGACCAGCTCATTCTGGAAGAGATTGGTTTTTGGATGAATCAGCTAAAAGGCTTGGAAGGAGATAAAAGGGAACAATGCTGCACTGTGCTGAGCAGCAAGGGATGCCCAGGCATATCTCAGTGGAAGCACTGACCTGTGACAGTTTACATCTGGCACTGGAGTATGTAATTTTTCTCTGCCTGCATCACCATCATCTTCTCCACCACATCTTCTAACCACTTTAAAGTGCTGGTGTGAGGATCTGAGAACAATTCTTGCAGTCC
This sequence comes from Ara ararauna, assembly GCA_028858755.1. Classification (NCBI taxonomy): domain Eukaryota; kingdom Metazoa; phylum Chordata; class Aves; order Psittaciformes; family Psittacidae; genus Ara; species Ara ararauna. Next base: position 123,223,219 of record CM054376.1, on the reverse strand, counting down.
TGTGCAATGACACCCCAAACTGGGTAGAACAGGAACAGTGTGCAGTGGGATATGAGGAGTCACAGTAGGTGAAAACCTACCATACAGGGGGCAGGAGTGAGAAGCCTGTATGATTTGCGCATCCCACCAAGGAAGACTGGAAGCTGGAGTACCTTCGTTTATTGGTTCTTCGAGTGATTTCAAAAAGATAAGGTCTCTCCATATAGTGCAGCTGAAGAAGCCATTTAGCTCACAAGTCAGACAAGACACATCAGTTAAGAATGACCAAGTTTCACTGGAATGGACTGTCTGAGACTACAGGTATTCTCTGAACTATGCTGGAAAGCAACTACAAGTCATATGGCTCTGCTTGGGAAAACTGCCCTTGGAACAGAGATTACTTTTGGCCTGGAAAATTAGGTTCTGACAGTTTGTATTGTTCTTACCCAGAGACAACCTAGTCTGTACCTGTAGCACCCTCAGCCTACCCACTAGCAGGTGCTGAGCTGAGGGGTCACAAAGCTGGATTCAAGTAATAGAAATAAAGATAGCTTCATGGCTGGTCATTTTAGCTTCCTGATGAAGGGAGAGCAGTACAAGAGCAGGAACCATGAGGTAGGAACCATGAACAAAGCCTGGAGGGATGAATTCTTATGGTTTGGGATCATATGAAAAGATTTGAAAGAGTGTCAGCAAATTCTGGGTGTGGTAAAAAAGTGCATCCCAGCAGGTCTCAAAACAGGCAACAAAACAATAGCAAGAGTTCATGTGGTCTAGACCAGTGTCCAAATATAGGAAACCACAATGTTTGCTTGCTTGAGCAGAAGTTGGCAGAGAGGAAGAAGTGCTTGAGAGTGGAAATTCATTGTGACGGCCAAGTGATATCCAGGAGGGACCCAGACGCTTCCTGACATAACACCAGAAATTGTGTGGGTGAGCCTGGCTCTGTGTGCTCAAGGATGGATCAGGAAAGGTGCCAGCAGTGAAAGCAACATCCCTGGGGGAGTGCATGCGAGGGGTGAAAAACAGAGTGGCAGCAGGGAAAGACAGATCTAGACACAAACATCCATTCTGCAGCTCCCATCACACAAAATGGTCTGTAAGATCAATTGAGGACTGAAAAGAGTTTGTCCTGCAAATGACCTTGTGGAGGAGAGCAGCTGGCTAAGGGCTTTCTGACAGTTAAGGAAAACAGGAGTCCTTGGGATTATGGCAGAAAATATTGGAGTCTGTAGAGGCTCATCCCTGGAGCACCTTCACTCAGTGATGAAAAGGAAAATCTGAGGGTCTTGCTGGACATGAGTCATAACCCAACACCTGAGGAAAGAGCGACCCTCCCTAAGATGTCCACAGACTGGAGCAGTCTAACAGCTACACAGGGCTGAAAGGAAGGAGTCATAGACTCACAGAATCATAGAATCATAGAATCGACTAAGTTGGAAAAGACTTTTAAGATCATCAAGTCCAACCATTACACCAGGATTGCCAAGACCACTTCTAAACCATATCACTGAGGGCCTCACCTACATGGTTTCTGAACAATTCCAGGGATGGTGACACCACCACTCCCCTGGGCAGCCTGTTCCAAAGCCTGATCACTCTTTGGGTGAAGAACGTTTTCCTAATATCCAATCAAAACCTCCACTGGTGCATCTTGAGGCTGTTACCTCTTGTCCTATCACTTGTTACTTGGGAGAAGAGACCAACCCCCACATGATTCCATCCTCCTTTCAGGTAGTTGCAGAGAAAGATAGTCTCACCTGAGCCTTCTTTTCTCCAGACCAAACATCACAGTTCCCTCAGCTGTTCCTCATTCTCCAGGCCCTTCACCAGCTTCATTGCCCTTCTCTGGACCTGCTCCAACGCCTCAATATCTTTCTTGTAGTGAGGGGCCCAGAACTGAACACAGGATTCAAGGTGCAGCTTCACCAGTGCTGGGTATAGGGGGACAATCACTTCCCTGGTCCTGTTGGCCACACTATTTCTGACATAAGCCAGGATGCTCTTGGCCCCTTTAGCCACCTGGGCACAAGCTGGCTCATGTTCAGCTGGCTGAGAACCAACACTCCCAGGTCCTTTTCTGCCAAGCAGGTTTCCAGCCACTCTTCCCCAAGCCTGTAGTGTAGCATGGGGTTGTTGTGACTCATACGCAGGGCCCAGCACTTTGCCTTGTTGAACCTCATACCACTGGCCTCAGCCCATCAATCCAGCCTGTCCAAGTCCCTCTGCAGAGCCTCCCTATCTTTCAGCAGACCAATGCTCCTGCCCAACTTTGTGTCATCTGCAAATTGACTGAGGGTGCACTCAATCCCCCCATCTAGATCATCAGTAAAGATACTAACAACACTGACCCCAGTACTGATCCCTAGGGTACATCACTGGTGACCAGTTGCCAACTAGATGTGACACCACTTAGCACCACTCTCTGGGCTTGGCTATCCAGCCAGTTTTCAACCCAGTGAAATATCCTCCTACCCAGACCATGAGCAGTCAATTTGTCCAGGAGAACACTGTGAGAGACAGTATAAAATGTTTCACTTAAGTCCAAATAGACTATGACCACAGCCTTTTCCTCATCAACCAGGCGGGTCACCTTATTGTAGTAGGAGATCAGGTTGGCCAAGGACCTGCCATTCATGAACACATGCTGACTGGGCCTGATCCTTTTGTTTTCCCACACATGCTTTATGATGTCACTTAGGATCATCTGCTCCATGACCTTCCCTGGCACTGGGGTCAGGCTGAAAGGCCTGCAGTTTTGGGGGTCTTCCTTCCTGCCCTTTTTGTAGAGAGACGTCACATTGGCCAACCTCCAATCCTCTGGGACCTGCCCACTAGACCAGGATTGCTGGAGAGGATGGAGAGTGGCTTAGCAAGCTCCTCTGCCAGCTCCTTCAGCACTCTTGGGTGTAACCCATCTGGCTCTGTAGACTTGTATATGTGTAAGTGGAGCAGGAGGCCACTAACTGTTTCTTCCAGAATTATGGGGACTTCAATCAGCTCCCTGTCTCTGCCATCCAACTCAGGGGACTGAGTACCCTGAAGATGGCTGGTATGATTCCTGAAGGCTGGGGTAAAGGCAGCACTTTTCCTCATCCTCAGTCACTAGGTTTCCCCTAGTATCCAGTAGAGGATGGAGGTTCTGCTTGGCCCTCCTTTTAATGCTAATATATTTGAAAAAGTACTTTTTATTTTCTTTTATGGCAGCAGCCAGATTTAGTTCCATCTGTGTCTCCACCTTTCTGACTTTCTCTCTACATAACCTAACCACATCCTTGTACTGTTCATGGGGTGACAGTCCCTTCCACAGGTGATAAATTCTCTATTTCTCCTGCATTCCAGCAATATTTCGCTGTTCAGCCAGGCTGGTTTCTTCCCCACTGGTTTGATTTTCATCACATGGGTACTGCCTGCTCTTGTGCTTTAAGGATTTCATTCTTGAAGAGCATCCAGCCTTCCTGGACCCCTCTGTCCTTCTGTAATGTTTCCCAAGGAATCCTGTGAACAGGCATCTTAAACTGGTCAAAGTCAACCCTCTGGAAGTCTAAGGTGGAGGTTTTGCTGACCTTCTTCCTGACTTCTTTAAGGATTGAAAATTCAATCATTTTGTGATTGCTTTGCCCAAAATGGCCTCCACTAATCACAATACCCACCAGTCCTCCGTCTGCGAACAGCAAATCTAGCCAGGCATCTCTCCTAGTTGACTCACTAACCAGCTGAGTTAGGAAGTTATCTTCCACACCCTCCAATAACCTCCTGGATTGTTTTTCTCTCTGCTGTGTTGTACATCCAGCAGACACCTGGTAGGTTGAAGTCCCCCATGAGAATAGGGACAAATGGTCGTGAAACTTCTCCCAGTTGTTTAAAGAACACTTCATCTGTAGCTTCCCTAAGTGGAATAGCACAAGATAAACTTATAGCACACTTGAGTGCTGGTTTGTTGTTTCTTTGTTTTTTTTTTTTTTTTTTTTTTTTGGTAAAAACTGACATTTTGCAGAATTGAGGAAAACATGACATATGTAACCTTGTTGTACAAGTCTTAGGTGATGCCACTGTTCCCAGTATATGCAGTATATGCAGTTGATCTAATAGTATAACTTCTAGTCGTCTTCTCTGCGTGAGCTGAGTGGCTGGAAGGCTGAGTGTGGGATCTGTCAGAACATCCCTACAGAAAAGCACTGCCTTTTCTTGATTGCTGCTAGCAACTTAGTCTTGCCTGAAACCATGTGCAGCAGAAGCATTTGGTATTATGCCAAACCAAAAAGGAGCGGGTGCTATACCCAAACTGCTTGGAAGAAACTAACTCTCTTTGTGTTCCACACATACCTCTACAGTGTACCCAGAGTGCCATGGAGGCAAAAGCAAAATCTGTATGCGAGTCAGAAAGGAGGCTGACACTGAAAAGTAGTGGAAGGTGGCTGGATTTCACTGTAAAAACAGGGTGGAAATGGAGACAAGCACTAGTACCCAGTCTTGTGCCAGCCAGCAGTTATAAGGAAGGAGTGACCACCAAGAAGAAACATTTTTCTAATAGTTTTGTCATGTTGTCTCTGAGAACTGCTGCTTTACCATCATCCTTACTCAGCAATCAGATGTCTGAAAGTGAAGTGGCAGTTGTGAAAATGGTCCTGAGAGCCTGTAGATGCCAGTCAACATGGAAGCTCTCAGTACTGGCCTTTTCTCTAGGGGTAGGACACAGTGGAGAGGTCACTGAGTCTGGAGAAGATATGTAAAGTGCCCCTACCAGCACTGTGAAGTTTGAGCAATGGAGAGTACTGTTGATCAATATTTTATACTTAAATGTGATGAAGTGTAGAAGTGTGATTAATGGAGCAATTAAATTCCCTTGCTTCCAGCAGAGACCTGGACCTGCATATTGGGGTTTTGTTTAGCTAGTTTAAAGGTATCCCTTAATTTCATTTTGAGCTTTTATCTCAATTTTACAGAGGTATGGTGAAAAATTATGTCACATTGTCAGCAAAAGCTATTAGTTTATGATCCTTTAATCACCCATATTGAGCAAGTATGCATTTAAGTATGTGCTGAATTTTAATTATGTGTGAAGACCATTGTTATTCAGAGAAGTGTTTAGGCGTGTGCTTGTGTGTTTTGCTGAACTGAAGCTTGAGAGCAATAAGAAGGCATCTGGCACTTACCTAAGAGCAATCAAGGGTGAGTCATAGTAGTGAAACCAAAGCTGTGACCACAGAGAGTTATTACATAGAGCTGTCTCTCGACCCTGTACTTTAATAATCAGGGAAGGGAAAGATCTGCTTATCCCAGTCTTCAGACTCCTGAAGTGTCTTTTCTGCACATAGAAACCACATTATTTTTCCAGGGTCCTTTCATTTCTTGTCAATCAAGGATGATGAGTATGAGAACGGGTTTTTTGATTGTGCTTTCCATCAGACAAATAATTCCCAGCACGCAATGGTGACTGTTGAACAAACTCCTGCTGTAAAACCAATTGAAAGCTCCCATTGATTCTAAGGAAAGCTGCTTCAGGCCCTGGGTGAGTCACTGCTTGGGCAGCTTGGGACTCAGCACTTCTTGTCTTGCTTCTGTAATGCAGCAGCAGATCAAGGTCTCTCTGCCAGTGACTGACAAATGCTTAGACTGGAGAATCACTTCTCAACCCTAAAGTCTGCAGACAGCAGGCTGCTGCCTCTTTATAGTGGTTTCTTTCTTTCTAGAGGTTGCAGTCATCAAAGTGAGCTACCCTGGGTACCCCCAGGCTGGCAGAACTGTCTCTAACATCAACTGGCACAGCCTCCAGAGTGGACTTTTCTCTGGCAAGCACTGTACCTGGATGCAAGGCACCACTACTCTGCTTGCCTTAGCCATGATGCTAACAAAGGAAGAATTTAACCCCCTGTCAACTCAGTGTAATAAATGAGATAAGTCCCCAACTGATTATCAGCTATTTTACCTGCAATGCCAAGGATTGTTTAACTCTTACTACAAATGATTAAAAAACATAATGGAAAATCGATTTTTTCCTGCTTTATAAGGGGAAAATCAATGCAGATTAAGAAAAGGATAAACAGCACAAGGAAAGAAATATGACTGCAAATTCCACTGGACCCAAAAGCAGGAACAAAAGTATATATTCTAAACTGCAGGAACACAGTTTCTAAAGCCTCCTAAGTCTCTGCACTGGTAAAATAATGTCAAACTTGAAAGCAGATTGAAAATAGATGGGGTGTCTCTAAGTGAAAAGAGACAGTTATCCTCTGCACCTGCTAACAAACACAGTCCCTTTTTGTTATGAAATGTCTCTAACTTAAGATAGAAAATAAACTCCTTCATCAATTCATCACAAATTCTTCAAAGGCACTTTGGAAGTCTCTCTAAACCACTGGCTTTATTGTGGCTTTATTTAGGATTTGAGGTGAGAGAATGCTGCAATCAAAAAAAAAAAAAAAAAAAAACAGAGACAGACAGGAAATGATTACCTTTCAATCCTTGTGATTTAGAAAGAATAACATGCTTATTTCTTGATCTGTTGTATTATATACTTAGAGAATAAGATTTGACAATGTGACACTGGACTGTAAATCTCTACTGAAGTGATATTATCCTGCATTGTATACCAGGGACTTCTGGATCTGGGGCTTTTGTGCCCTTCCTAGAATGCCATCCTCCCACTACTTTTGAATTAATCACTCTATGCTCCACTATGTACCTTTCCAGCAGAAGTGATTAATGCAAAGGGTAGGCAGCCATGCCCTCACCTCTGTGTAGTCACTTCTCTTCATTTTGAATAAAGGTTAGTTTTGACAGCAATACTAAGTTGTTACATACATATATAATTATTCTGTTTTTTTCTAATATTCTAATTTTGCTATTTTTAAGTGCCTCCAGCTCTTTCAAACAAGCCTGGGTAAATTTTTCTCCTTTCTGAAGGTGTGCATCCATATATATCTATTCCTCATCTAAAGGTAAAAAAGGTCATTGGTGCAGTGCAGTGGCCTGGGCGCTTAAGATCTTCTAAAAGGACAGCAGCAAGTAACTACTTTTTCTGGCGGTAGTGAGTGTGTATCTGTTAGGGGATGAACAGCTGGGCTTGCTGTTCAGCTTCTCAAACACTTCACCCCTTCATCTCATAAGGAAAGTAGGCTGCGGAAAATGCTATGCATTAGTTGTGGCAAAGATCCTCCTGTCTCCATTTTGACAATGGGATCAAGAAAACATGTTTTCCAATAGCAAATTAGGGATGTTTAACATCTGTTTCTGTAATTCAGAGCTCCCTAAATGGTCTCAAAACCATCCGGAAGCACTGGGTTCTGTGACAGTAACATCAGAAGTGCCCCAAGAGGAATATAACTGGGAAACTGGGTATAATGGGTACTGGCCCCATCCACAGCTGCCTGCAGCTGGAGGACCCTGAGCTCAGCATCTCAGCACTCCAGCCCAGTGCTCCCTTTTTTTTCCATCACGTCCTATGTGCATGTTTTTGTCTACCCATTGCCAAACTTTGAACATTAGAAAACTTATAAATTCAAACAAAACCATTTGGCTTAAAAAGATGCAATAAAAGTGATCACTGGAGAATATGAATCAGATAAATGTGTCCCTGTGACAAGAGTTTATTTTTTCTACTAAGAAACAATTTATTATTCCATATGTTTTGCCACTGAAGGTTTGTTTTTAGAATGCACATTATAAAGAGTATCAGAAATGTTCTCTGAAGCTGATTTCAAATATACGCAAAAATGAGACATTTCTCTTTTTTTTTTTTTTTTTTTTGTGTAAACAGTGTTACAGCCATTTCCCATAGTGTGTATGGCAAAGATGGAAGATACATTTACAGACATCCTATCTGAGATGCTCAGCCAACCTAATTGCTGTCTTTGTACCAAAGCAATGCTGACTTCAGCGAACTAAGGGTTTGACCCCTGGTTCGCAAAATCAGGCTCATGACTAAGTTCCCTTTGGCTGATAAAGCTCTTGGGTTGCTATCAACATTTTTTGGAGTCTTGTTTGGTAGCTCTTTTGCCTGGCTGGTGCTGCTCTGTGTAGCCCTGGGGCAGTGCTTATCTGGCAGTTTTCATGACTAACTTTTGTCAGGCCTCTTTCAAAGTTAAAGGGAAATTTTTGTTTAAGAAGGGTTGGAATTGCAAATAAAGAAACTTTTTCTTATCTGATTTCAGCTGTGACCACGGGGGAAAAAAAAAAAAAAGAAAAAAAAAAGTACTTTGTGGGTTGTTTGTGGGTTATATGTACACATAGATGATTGTGTCACAGGAACATTTCAGCCAACTACCGTCTGCTGCTGCTAATGAAAACTGTCCAAATCAGTCCAAATTAGGCAAGTCAGTCTCTCAGAGCAAACTAGATGAAGAATGAAGAATTTGCAGTCAGTTATATGTTCAAAATGGGTGGCTTTCTCCAAAGCTGCAACATACAACAGTAGAGTGTTGAGGGTGAGTCCAGGAAAAGGGGGATAACTCTGAGGTAATGGAAAAGGCAGTTCCCTGGAAAGAGTTGGAATATGCCCTACGCTTTGGACAGGTACATATGTTTGGGTACTGGGAATGGGGTGGAGAGCCCAGAATCACTCAGGGATATGCATTTCAGTGATGGACTGATGAGGAATAGTAGGCCAGAACAGGGGTATTAGAGCCTTTAATAACATGAGATAACAAAGCAGACATGGGAACCCATCCCTTGCAAATGGCACTTTGCATGTGCATGTGATTAATAGCTGTGGTGAAGGGTTAGTGAATAACAGTCTCATGCCAAATGGATATCAATGGGATCAGACCATGCATTTGGCAGATATAGGAAGGGTATTCATCGTTGTATACAGAATAAAGGAGAGTGTACAGCAACTCCCCAACCCCCCGGTAGAGCACTGGCACATGGACAAGAATCTGGCTGTAACCCTGTACAACAAGGACCACGCATGTACACATGTGCACACAATTACATGGCATGAACATAACAAGAGAAAATTGAATATAAAATATTACAGAAAGCCAATAATTCTGGTTTATATCTTTCTTTCTCCTTGAGGCAGAAAAGAACCTGGCTATTTTAAAATCTGGGATCTATTTACATAGCCAAATGTAATGTTCTTTCTTGTGCAAAATAGGGTAGGAAGGAATTTTAAATGTCAACATTCCCTAGACCTGTTTATCTCTTTTCATGCTTCCCTCTGTATTAAGTATTGAGGAATAGACCCAAGATGATAGAAACTGTGACAGTTCTGCTGAAGCTATGACGAGTTATACCAGCTGCAAATACGATCCAAAATCTTGGACAATGTATCTAGGCTAGAAAATATGGTTTTAACCACATGGTAGCTAGCATATGGGAAAATCCTTTTGCTGACAGAGCAGGCTGCATCTTTCACTTGTTAGCAGATTCAGGAAACCAAATGAAAGCTTCAACACAAAGTATTTTCCATGAGATGCATTCACTAGGATACCTCTGTTTTCTAAAAATTCCTAATGGAAATGGAAAGCACAACATTCTTTTTACCAGTCTTATCTATAAATTATAATGAAAAACAATCTCATGATGCAAAATTCTCCTAAAGGTCACTAAAGACTGATCAAAGCTCAGGTTTGCTGCTACTAGTGCACAAGGACTAAATGGGCCAGTTTGGTGATGGTGAAGTTTATGGGAGCTAGAGTTAGGCATATTTTTCCCAAGCAAACAAAGTAAGTAAACACTACTAGGGAAAAAAATAAGGAAAGATTATATAAATTACAATGCTGCTACTTGGCAAAACACACGGAGTTCTCTACTCTGTGCCAGTGTACATGAAAGAAAAAAGTGCCTGAGTTGGGTCTCCAAAGAATTTTATTTTTGGTGTGTACATTGGGGATTGTACCCTTCACTTCATTGCATTCTATAGCATATACCAATGTAAATGGGATACATCATCTATATGTAACATCCTGTAGCAAACCAATTGACTCAGTGTTGCCAGAAAGTATACAGTTCCGTATCTATATGTGTGACACTGCAGGGGAGAAATCTGGGTCACCTGCATATCCTGAGTCACTTTTATGCAGTTAGATAAAAGCTGTGAATGCTCCACTGAACTGATTAAACTTCTGCTACAAACCTCACGTACAAAAAAACCTCTCAAACAGTTCATGTTTTGTATTTTTCCATAGCTGCAAATAAAAGAAGCAATTGCCTTAGCTCTAAATCAACATAATAATGTCTTTAATCCTTTCAAAATTAAATTTAATATGAACTTTATTGCTGACATGTGTTAATTATATTTTAAAGTATGGAGACAGTGGCCATCTGAGATTTTCAGTCACGATTTCATGTATACAGAGAAGATATTTCTCAAAATAAGCAAGCAGAGGCAAAGAAACAATTCAGTTTCTGCTAATTTGGCTGCTCTTTCTGCTTTATTGTTCATTAAGAACGTAGAACTCCTTGACTATCCTCTCTGGACTTGTCTACATTGCAGTACAAAATGTCATTTAGTTCCAAAATTATAATGAAAAATCAAACTGACTCTGTTTAGTGAGATTCAAAGGTTTGCTCCTTATAATAATTTTCCCTTGTTTATTTAACTCTTGAGAATTGTGCTTGTGCTGGTGTTAGATATGCTTTGGTAATGCTGACATGTTCTCTGTAAAATAAGAGTAAAATAATCATAGTTTTCCTGGCTTTACTTCATGCTTGTACAGCAGGAAGCCAAGATTATACTGAAGTAAAGAAGTAAATTAGGTTATTCCATACAAAATCTGCAGGGAATGAGGTGGAAATTACACTCGCATCTTTGGCTGGTTTCGCTCTGCCATGGGACAAAGGTCTAATGTTGCTGCCATAGAGACGTATCATTTTTTTGCCCAATTTTTACAGCCTATATCCCAGGCTGTACACTTGAAGGACAAATGAAGTAGAAGTAGACAGAGCTAGATTAAAAAACTGTCTTTTAACATCTGCATCAGAGAGGAAATGTCAGTGCCCTGAAAAGTAGAGGACTGATGGACAGCATGACGACTTATTTCTTTCTATGGGAAGGAGATGACAAGAAACAGATTTTCAGCTGTTGATGAAGCTTTTCCATCTACTGGACAATGCTTCTGCCAAGAAATGATGAGAGGCAGGATATGATATACCATTCATACTCTCTATCCTCCACCTGCACAAAATCCAGGCTTCTTAGTTATATTGCAGGCATCCATCTGTCAAGAAGGACTTTTCTCAGAATTAGCATTTTAGGCCAAATTAATCCCTGGGATAATTCCACTGTGTTTTATCTAAGGAAATATCAATTACTGTTAAAAGAAGGATGACCTCATGATGATAACAAGTGAATGACTGGGAATCGTGGCTGGGATCTCAGGTAGATTCCTCTTCTGCTACAGAGTTCCTATACGACCTGCATAAACCAACACAAATGGCAGTTGCCTTGATTTCCACCTGTGTAAAATGAGGCTAATTTTAATTTACTTCCAGAACCATCTTTTAAGAATGTGTATTGCTTTGAGATGTTTTGATAAAAGGAACAACAAAAAAAAAAAAAAAAAAAAAAAAAAAAAAAAAAAAAAAAGAAAAAAAGAAAACTGGTCTATTGCTATTTTTGTGAAGTAGGAGAAAACAAGCAGTAAAGAGGCCCATGTTCTGGGAGATGACAAGTTGACATATCTGCAATTAGTAAGTTTACACTGTCAACTTATTCTGAACAAGGAGGATTGAAACCTCTTTTTGATCTTACTTTGAGCTATCTCAAAGGACAAGGAAGATAAACATGTAAAGCAGACTAGGATTAGTTTAGAATGGAGTAACATAAAGAAAATAATCCTTAAAACTCAGAAGAGATTAAAATGCACCTTTTGCTGTGCCATTGCTCTTTTACTTCAAGCAGTAATGAGCATACCACCAGAAATCAGTAAATGAGTCAATAGTATCTTGCAGCAAATTAATTAGCAATTGGTACAGTATGGAAAACTTGAGCATACTTCCAGGATTTCAGATGCATCGTTTCCTGCTGCACATGAGTGAAGAGAACGCAGTCAGTTTAGTAGGTATTCGTAAATGGGAATGCTCAGGCATCTGAAGATGGAATTGACAGGAAAGAGCAAGTCTACTATGGAGACAGCTGGAGTACCGGGTAAGAAAAAAATCCCAGTTTTCCCAATTAATATCTGGAGGGTTTTTTTTTTTAATCACAGGGGAGTAGAACCTAATCTGAACATTTTCCCTGGCAGTGTTCAGGGACAGGTTGGGCAGAGCCTTGGGTGACATAGTTTAGCGTGAGGTGCCCCTGCCCATGGCAGGGGGGTTGAAACTTGATGATCATAAGGTCCTTTCCAACCCTAACTGTTCTATGATTCTATGATTTTCTTCTTGACTATAACAGGACATTAACCCAATAACTTTGCAAAAAATGGTGGAAATATATGTTAGCTCTTATTCTGGAATTTAGCTGCAATGAGCTACCCACTTTTCCTTACAATTTTTATCAATGAACGTATTTAGGAGGCAGATGACTATATAAATTAGTTTGTTTTCATAAACATAATCACCTAGGAGGGAGCTCCCTTAGCCCTCATTACAAATGCCTTATATTTTAAAGCTCTTTACCAGAGCTGTCCGCATTCACAATCTGCCTTTTCCTTCCTGATTTGGAGCAGTCATCTGATTCCAGATTGCATGTACACTATGTCCTAATTGCCAGTGTAGGAGCAATTACTCTTGTATACAATGAATAAATGAATATTGTATTTAAGCAGAATAATTTGGATGGGAAAGCGTTCTGTCACAGACTGCCTGACATTGGTGCAGTAACTTCAGAGTTATGACACTGCAGCTCAAATCCATTCTCCAGGTTAGGCAAAGGTATTCTGTGTCTCCTGAGTCCTTGGTTCAGTCTCCAGCTGAAAGAGAATCATCTATGTGTTGTTTTGCACACTCCTGTCTCAGGTCCCACAAGCGCTGAGAGGCAAGAAAAGGCTTGTTTTGGTGATTATGACATAGCTTCAGGATATGCTAAAGCTTTAAGTGACAAAGCAGTGTCCTTTTTGGATGGTTCTGAAAACATCAAGTGACAATCTAGATGCATAGGGACTTTTAACTCTGTAGAATCAGGTACTTTGAAACTTCAGGTTGTCTGATGTTAACTGAACACAAAAACTGCACTGGCATCTTCCTCTAAGGCATAGGAGAATTTTCTGAAGAATGAAATGTGGAAGTCCCTCCACGGATTGAGGTTCTAGTCCTAAATTTTTCCATAAAATGTATTATCTTTTTTAATCACAGCCACTTGGAGCAACCATCTTCCTTGAGATATGCTCACCTGTGAGTTGCACAGATACTCTTGCTCTTATGTTTCTTCTTCCTAGAAAGAGTCTGCATAGTTGCATAATTAGATAAGGTCAAGCTAAAGCATACTTTTTCTTTTTTTTTCTTCCTTCCCTCTCTCTCTCCAGCTCTGCAGCAATACTCTAGCTCCACTGACTGATCTAAACTAGGAACTGGTGCCTCCTGGAAATGTACTTCCTTAGGAAATGTGTTCAGCTAAAATCTCTTCCAAGTACTGAGCCAAGCCCTGTGTGTGCTTGGTTTTTCTGCATGGGTTTAGTTTTTACTGACCTATTTTATGCAGATTTCCATGAGATTTCACTGTTTTGCAGTTGCACCTTATTTTTACTTCATTTATCATTGCTGATGTTATTATTATCATAGCACTAGCAGAAGAAAAACAGAGCAATTTCTTAGATAAAGCAGAAATACTGGTCTCTTTGAGAATTAATATGATCTTGCCAGCATGATGGGAAAACAACAGCTTGGATGTTTGTCCACAAAATCAAACAACTTTACCTCTATGAATCAGTGAGTAATTCTGCACGAGGCACTTGGCCAAAACATTATTTTCTTCCCACTTTCTCCACTTCTGATAAAGTGAGGTTACTGGTTTATGTTCAACTAACTTGATTTCCTTGTTAGATAACACCAGCTTATCCTTGACTGCTCACAACAGCAACAGTGTGGGTGTTTTGAAATGCACCAAAGTTTATATTTCTGAGGCTCATCCACATCTTCGTATGTAATTTAGGTTGTTCAAAATTATGCACATTGTGTTCTGACATTTATTTGATGGTATCTGAGCATAAGTACTGGCAAAAAAAAAATATAAATCCCACTTAATTATTCCTATAGTAACATTTAATACCCAGTTACCTCATTCTAATAAAAAATTCCAGCAGCTTTCAGAGGGTCAGCTTTTCTCTTCTCAGATGCTTTGAGGAAGTTGGCACAAATATTTTCTACAAGCTCCAGAAAATGAACCCAGTATACAGAAATTGAAGTGTCTGATCTAATCTGTTGAGAGATCTGCACCACATGCATTGCCCTGACATTTAAGGTCTCATAGTCAGTGACCGGTTAACCAAATCTGTCACTGTGACAGACATGTATTTCTATGTGCTGTGCCACAACTTAATCTTTCAGACACAGTTTAGGTAAAGTATATTAAAGCACAGAGACTCTTTAATGTCAGTGACATTAAAGACACTATAATGTCTTTAATGAAGAAATTTCCAGACTGGTATTAAAACAGATTGCTTTTGATTGCCATATTTGCAGTATAGTATGTGAATTTGTCTACTAAGCTATACACAGCAGATCAGCTGTTATGATGGTATTACGCTAGTTATAGTTACAATTACCGTTACTATTATGTGTTGTTACAACCCTCCACCTCCTCCTTTTTCCCTGATACCAGAGTCTGTGAGAATGACTTTCTGGCAGTGAAGGTTATTCTGGAACTGTCTGCTTAGTGACACATCTGAACTTCTAAATTATCTTTTTTGATACCTTGTGATTATGATACATCACACTGTAAATCTTCTATGACTCAGAATGTTATCTGATATCTCCAGATGAAATGGTGAGGTATAATGTTGTTCATAACTCCAGTGCATTTATTACTTTTAATTAGCTGAGGAAGAGAAGGAATTCCTCTATCATGCTTTGATTTTTTTACCCTCTTGTTTTCTCCTGAGATGCTGTTTGCTTGACAAGGACAATCATTTTTACGTTGAACTTGTCTCCAGCTTTCTGTGTCAGCTCTTTTTACCTGCTGCTCCCAGCCTGGCCTGGCATGTGGGGTCCCAGATCTGACAGGTGGGGTGATACATGCACACATTGCCATCTATAGCTTTCTACATAGCAGGTTTTCTCCATCAGAGAAAGCTCTCACTGTTGGGTTAATACTTATCCTTTGTTTATACAGAGAAATGTTTCTGTAAGATGCAGACTTTGTGGACTCTTCTGAGTGTATCTAAATCCACTTGGACAGGCTGGTGGAGCACTAATGCTACTTCCAGCCACCCCAGAGCACTGGGAATGTCCAGGGGATTATGTGCTCTCCACATTTCATCCTTCCCTTTCTTGACATTCGGTTTTATTAGCCGGCATCAGGCTTTGCTAAACTGGCGGATTTGTTTTGTTTCTAAAAGCTTTTCTGCCAGTCCTCATCTTCCCCAGCCAGTGATCCTGCCTCTTTGAAGAAAAAACCCATATGCTTTTTATGGAGAAGATGACACTTCTGCCACTGTGACTCAGCAGTAATTATACTGCTTTTAATGCAGAGTTTATTAGGATGTTCCAAGGAAGGAGCTGTGCAAATCTAGTGCTGTAAGCTCAGCAATCTCTCCGCAGAAAGAAAGACTAAGTCATGATGATTGTGATCTTGGTAGTAGGTCCAGAAACACATTGAGAATTGGTGTTCAAACGTAAGTTCCGACAAAGCGTACCAACCTTCTGAAATCTAGGTTACTGTGTTCTGCGCTTCAGGCAGGAAATTTTAATGCCAGATCAATGTGATCCACTAATGGGTTCAATAAGGCCCTTCAAAGCTTTCATATTCTGAACAAAATACACCCTCCCCCCATGTCTGCAATTACTGCCACTGATGGTGATAACACCCCTCCTGAATCTAAGTAAAAGCAGCTGAGACGTTTGTGACACTTGGGGCAGACTTCACAAGAGCACTTTAAGCATTGCTTGAAAGAGGTTTTAATGCACTTAATATATTTTGAGGTTGCAAAGAACAGCATTAAATAATCACATAGGGGAGAAAGAAAGCTTGTTAAAAGCTCTTCTATTTATTAGACACAGCTTGATGCACAGACTCCCATTCTTCTGGGACAGCATGGTGTGCCACTTGATGGAAATCATGAGGAAACAGTTATATAAAGGGCTGGCTAGCAGTAAATGGAGGCAACATTTATAAAAGTCTTTTGCAAAAGGAAATAATCAGCTTGATGGACCCAAACCCTTTCCATAAATTCATGCCTCGGTATCCCACGAATCACTGAAGATGCTTTCAGTGCCTCATTTCCCATAGCTGGCTTGCTTGCCCAGGACATTTGCTAGTCCCACTCACAGCACTAGTCTTAGGCTGCACCCCCCACCCTGTTGTGGGGCTGCCCTGAGGGAGCCCCAGTCTGCACCGCTCCTTTCCGTGGGGTGTGTTTGTTTTCAGCCAGCCCCCCTGTCAAGTTTTTGTGGTTTTGCTTGACTGGAAGCTGAGCTAAGAGCTCCCCACGGATGTCCACAGACAGTGAGGGAAGTACCAGGCTCAGGGCAAGGGAGAGAGCAGGGCCACTGCTCTGGCATCTCGGACCCAGTAACCTGCCCTCTCTTTCCTACTAACGAGTTTCCATCTGACATAATGCTGGGAAGCAGAGGGAAATGATGAAAAGGGGGGAAAACAGTAACAGGAAAAGAAGGAAAATAAAGATGGCAAAGGGAAAAAGAGGAAGGGGGAACAGAGAAAAGTGGAAGAGGAAAAGGGAGAAAAACTGAAATAAAAAAAAGACAAATTGAAAAGAAAGAAAACCGACAGAAAGCAGACAGAAATAAGTGAGAGAAAAATAAAAAAAAGAAAAAAGGGAAAAAGGAAAACGGAGAAAGGGGAGAAAGAAAAAAAACCCTTGAAGAATAGGCCTGTGCCAAGCTGGCGGCAGCAGCGGGCAAAGCCCGACGCAGCGTACCGATCAGCCTGTGCCAGCGCCTCCGCCGGTACCGCTGCCTTGCCGACGCGCACCAACGCGCACCAACGCGCACCAACGCGCACGGGCCCAGCGCTGCACCGGGAGCGGGGCGGGCGCGGGGCGGACCGGGGCGGAGGGGCGGGCCAGCACGCAGGCGCGGTGGGAGCCCCTGGCGCCCCACGCGGGCGCTTCCAGAGCCTCGGCGGCGGCGCCTGGCTCGGTAGTGAGGGGGGCGCGGGCCGGGGCAGGCTGGAGCCGGAGCAGCGGTAGTGCCGAGGCGCCGCGGGAGAAGGGCGGCAGCTGCCGCTGCGCTTCGCTGAGCCCAGCCGCGTTTAGCTCAGCTGCGCTGCGCCCTGTCCCCTGCCCACCTCGCTGCCATGGGGTAGGGGGCGGCGGAGGAGCAGGGGGACGCCGTTAGGCTGCGGCCGCCGGCGGAGCGCGGAGCGGCTCCCCGCGGTGCTGGGGGAGCGAGGGGCAGCCGCTTCGGGGCTGGCGAGGGAGGCCGGGCAGGGGGGCTGCCCCTGTGCGAGTGCGGCGGCGGCGGCGGCAGGCGGAGAGATGATCGCGGAGTTGCTGAGCAGCTCCTTGGGGCTCGCCCTGTACCTCAACACCCTGGGCGCCGACTTCTGCTATGATGACAGGTAGGGCGGGGAGCGGCGGGGCCGGGCGGGCGGATGGGGGCTGCCCACCTGCCGGGAGCAGGGCGGCAGCCGCCCCCCTCGGAGCACTGAAGGCGGCGCCGGAGGGTCCCGGCTGTTCCTCGGCTCCGGTTGGCCGCGGCGGCGCCGGGGCTGTGACAGCTCCCCCGCGGTCTCGGTTTCCTTCAGCCCTTCCTTCCCAGTGAGACGGGGCCGGCTGCTTTAACTTAGAGTGTCCCGGGCTGCTCCCACACATACGGTGGCACTGGGGCGCTCGGCCGCCTCCCGACACCCGCCCCGCCGGGACCGAGCTCAGAGCGGGAAGTTGCTGTTCGCTGTCGGGCTCCTCCGGCCGGCTGCGGGGACCGAAGCCCGTCCGCCGATGGAGAGGGGAGCAGCCGGACTGGGCTGTGATGGGCTCCCTGCCTGCTCCTTTCCTGGACGTACCTGCCTTCAGCAGCAGTCGGGGAAGAGTCCGGCTCTGTGCCTTTTCCGGTGCCTTAATCTTATCACAGTTAAAACAGATGACTAATATATTAGGGAGAGCAGCGCGCCTGGCTAAACTTATTAACCGTCCTGGAGTGATTCATGCTCCGTTGGAATTAACCCATCCGAAAGTGAGTGCAGATTGACTTTGACAGGTTTTCACCATACTCCCCCTCCTTAGTGGCGAGCGGGCTGCCGGGCAGCTTCCCCGGCTGCCGAGACAGCCCCGGTTCGGATCCTCCGCGGTGGCGGCAACAGGCCGTCCCGCCGCTTGCGGGGCTGGGGGGGTTCGCGGGGGGGGAGTGCTTGAGTCCCTCTGCATGTGAACTGTGACGGGGCCCCGCTTCGCTGCTCTGGTTCGTGGTACCGACTAACTCCCCGAGCGGCTGTCAAACGGGGTTGGTGCCTTGGAGCCTCCCTTGTGAGAGGAGGAACGCGAGGAAGCACGGGGAAGGGGGGGAGGTAGGGAGGTTGGGGGTTGTCAGGGATGCGTCTGAGCGGAAAAATGCTGCTGGATGCGCTGAACTTCCCGGCGCGCTGATGGGCTGCGAAAGGGTCAGTTATGTCTTTGATTAGACATTTGCCTTGGGAAATAACCTGCCTGTCCTGGAGTCAATTAGTTACTAAACTTGGAATTTTCCTTCCTTAAGCTGTATTACGGTGCACCTGCCGTGTTTAAGTATCTGTCACCGCTTCCAGAATGCCGTCACCCTCCAAGCCCCCTTTGTTTTCGAGGGTTGCTACTATTAAACCTATTATGCTGGAAGTAAATGCCAAGTGTTAGTCGTGCTCTTGGTCTCCGGCTGGGAACAGTGTCGGCTGCAGAATGTGGCGATTCAGGCTTCAGGTCATTTACATGCGCTCGAAGACTCGTGAAGCAGTTAAGTGTTTTGAGGTTTTTGTGAGTCTTCCAATTATCTGCAATGATTTTCTTAAACCTATTTTAGCATTTCAAAGCTTCATTCACAAACAGTAAAAGAAAAATATCTACCATTGTCCTGAAATGCAAGGTCTGAGTGGGATCAATAGCTGTTAGTGAATATTTTGACACACTGACGCTATTTTAAACACTTCTTGTAGTTAAGAACTGCAAGAGTTGTGGAATATTTACCTAACCCTAAGTAGCCTATGTTGCAATATTTAGGCAAAACTGGGTTGTTTAAGGACATGCTTATGAGCCTGTGCTGCAAGCCAGTTCAAACTAGTTGGTGTTATTGATGTGAAGGTCAAGGTTAATCTTGATATCATCTGTGTGTGCTCCAGTGCAGGTAAAACCCAGTGATATCTGAGTGTCATCTCGGGAAGGATGGAAAAGAATCATACACTGCCTTCACTAGTACTTATTCCAGACTATGAGAGGTGTTCTAAAATACTGCTTTATGTGTTTACCTCCTAACTAGCTAAAGTACTTCTCATCATTGCAGCTAAGATTTAGGCATTCACTGGAGTGCTCTGAAAGCCAGTTAATGGCACTTCTGTACGCAGGGTCATCTGCTTAAGACGTTTTTCAACTACAGCACTGGAAGGGGCAAAACAGAAATGGTTGTTACATGCTAGTAATTGTTCAGCTAGAAAGGGTTATCTATTCAAAGAGGTAGACTCTCAGACCCAAAGTGTTCTTTCAACTGTCATCACAGAATCTCACTGCCCTGCTGGAGCTGACTTGAAACATAACACTAGAAAAGGAGGTTGATACTGGAGCTGTAGGACACAGGCCTCCATGTGGGAGATGGATCATGGTACTAACTTTAAGTGAATCAAGATTGTGCATTTAAGCTAGGAACCTGCAATGTTTTGTTTCAGGAGAGCAGCACATTGCCATAGCTTTTCCTGCTTCCTTTGCCATTATATTGAAATTACATCAGACTGTTCTTTTTTTAATATAGTGATCAAGCTTACTATATAAAGGATGTCTGTAATTGCTTTCTGTATTTTTTTTTATGTAGGTTGGGTAAGATTAAGTGGCATCATAAAAACTTCTTATAACAAAATCAATTTCCCAGTGGTAAAACTCAATATTTTAGCAGCAGCACGGCACCAGACCAAGGACTGTATGGACAGTGATATAACAAACTTGCTTGTAGCCATGGCTTCATGACTCTATCAAAGGATTCAATATTTTATTTCCCACCCTTCACCCAATTAAACTGAAATTGAATGAATTTAAAGCCAGAGGAACTTGAATAAAAAAAATGTATACATTCTTACTTTTCATCATTAGTCTGCCTTACTTGTTTCAGGCTAGACAGATACGTGGCATGCACATAATCAGTGCAAACGTGATCTTTTTGATCAATTGACTTATCGATTACTTTGAATAAAAGTGACAGCCTCTAAACCCGAGAGCCAATGTAAAGAAGAAATGCTGCTTTATTATGTTGGTTTTATTTTTCTCTAGACCTAGAAAACACAAGCTTTTGCCACCCTGTTACCTGCTACTGTAATTCTCAGACAGCTGTGGTATTTCCTAGATACATGTGTGAATTATTAGGGGGAAATTTTCCCCCCCATCTCATGTCCTCCTTGTTCATCTAGGAACAATAAATATATTTATTCCCTATTTTTGCTTATTTGTTTTATTTGAAGCTGGATGCAGTAATCCAAAAGAAGAGATGAATGTGGAAAGGGGATGGGAGGGGGGGGAATATTTAGATGTTGCTTTAATGTCACAGAGGGCTCACATGGCTTGTTAATAAAGGTTTATTTATTGCTGAGTAAAATCATCTTGTAACTGATAACAGGGTGTAGAGAGAAATGGAGTTTGCATTACTGTGGTTGTATTGAAGATTTTCCTTGTTGCACTGCATTGAATACAGATTTTTCCCAGATTAAGGGGGGCTAATCTCTGCACACGCATTTTGTGTTTATGCTAATACCTACCAGCATTACAGGAGGGAAACTCATTGCTTCAATTAGGCTTACACATCTGCGTAATTATTTTTCTCTGCCACTAAAAATCCCCCCAAAAGTGGACAATTTGACCTGTGGGTGCCATGCACTGAAGTTGTAGTCCTTCATGTGACCTGTGCTAAATAAGACAGGTCACTCCCAGTTTGTAGCTGGGGTGTGGAAGATTTAGTGCTCTGTGTATCTCAGGTCATGTGTTGCTACAGAGAATACGTCAAAAGCAACTAATCCATTGAGGTGTTACTTTCTTTTTCCAAATGTCAGAAGCAAGGCATATTTTAAGGAGAGAATTAGTATGAATCTTTAACCTTGAGTGATGTATTTTCTCTGTGGCATGTTGAATGAAATTGGTGTTCTGGAAGGTATATACATATTTGTTTAATCTCTGTAAGGACTGTTCTGTGAGATTTGCTAGCACTGTTCAACTTTCTCTAGCTTGTGCTGCATTTTATTTATGGCCTGAATGGGGCAGCCTTGCTGATTGTAGAAAATCTCCAGCAAACTTGTTTCTAAGTTACAGGGTAATATTGAAAGCTGTGTTGAAGAAATCCTAATAAATGCCTTCACCCTGTAGTGTCAGACTTGCATAATTTAAAAACAGGCTGAGCCCATATGCATTCGACAGTACCTCTGTTGGGTCTGCCACGATATTTAATCTAGCAAGTGACCCAAATACGTGCACTAGAAGAACAAGTATAAGTACACTGGGGAAGATTGCTTGCCATCTGTCTCCTTGTTGTGTGCATATATTTGATTATTAATTTATAGCTGCAATTTTTTTTATGGCCCCTTTTTGTCATCTAATCTCAATTCTTCAGCTCCAAGTGCGCCTTTCTAGTAGCTTCCAGTAGCTTCAGTTTGCAGTTGTCTGCAGTCGTCTGAATTCCAGCAGCAAGGCCGGTGGTTGGAAAAATTGGGGAGATGGGGACTTGTACGCTTTCTCTGTGGTGTCTTCCATTTGTCACTCCTGTTGTGTCTTCTGCATGCTAATTTCAAACTACCATAAAGATAATTGGTTTGTGAATCAGGGGCTTTAACATGTTGATAAAGAACAGCATAACCCAGAGAGGATGCCTGCATAACTGGGGCCATGTAGTTTTCAGGTACTGTATTGCAGTATCAACCAAGTGAACCAATAACTGGTTATCTAATGGGGTGAACCTGGCATGGCAATGTTCTTTTAATATGATACCAGTTCTGTTTTTAAATAATCTAAAAATATATTTGGCTTTTGATTCTA
This sequence comes from Ara ararauna, assembly GCA_028858755.1. NCBI lineage: Eukaryota > Metazoa > Chordata > Aves > Psittaciformes > Psittacidae > Ara > Ara ararauna. The sequence continues at coordinate 123,200,990 of CM054376.1, read as the reverse complement.
AAAGTATTGCTGCATAAAAAGTTGTGCTGAGGGAAAGACTGTGATCAAAATGTGAAATCTTAGTTTCATCAGGATAGTGGTTTTGTTCCTTTCTTTTTTTTTTTCTCAGTGGACATGCTGTAGTATAGAAATTTTTGGAAGCAAAAGAGAAATTGTGTCCCTGTAGGCTTTATTTGAAGATTCTTGTGCATATATAGCACTAAACCATGTCACTTCTGGTAGCTGGTTCTGGGAATAAATTCATGACTATTAGCAGACAGAGTCTCCCTGAGTCATGGACAGGATGCGCCTCATCTGCAGGAAGTTCATCCAGCACACAATGGAGTTACAAATTCATATGATCCACTTTCTCCAGCATCTCCTATATGTATTCCAGCTGCACTTCTGAATCCTCTGCATTTGTCAGAGTGAAAGTTGCTCAAAAGGCTCAGAAGTCTCTCATCTCAATTTAACCATCTGATAGCTGCAAGAGTGATGAATTAGGACTCCTTTGCCTCTCTCATCTGGAAGTTTGCCCTTCCCTTGTTGTTGGCTTCTAGGATTTTTTTTCTTTTTTTCTTTTTTTCTTTTTTTTTTTTCCTTTTAAAGTGGGAGATTGTTCTGTGAGCAGGTTGTTTAAATTAAGGTGGCAGTAGGATTTCATTTTACTTCTTCTAGATCAGGCTCTTGAGCTGTATTCCTGTAGTCTCAGGATAGTCCTCTAGACTTGAGATACTTGTGTTATTGCTTGCACAGGTGGTCCCTCTCCAGTAAGAGGGAGAAGGGTGTAAATCCTGTAATTTCTTTCCCAGTTTCACTCTCTGCAGAACTCCGTTCTAAACCATTTTTCCGCGAAGGCTAGCCCATTGCTGAATAAAACTCAAAGAGCCAGAGGAAATTGGTTTTTGAAATTGCACCCTAAATATTCCTTAATATGTTGACTCTACTGTTACTTCAGGACAGTTGAAATATCTTGCGGACCTACGAATGTCTCATAACAGGCATCTTCAAAGGCAGCGGTGTGCGCTTTGGCTCTGTCTTTGGAGGATGCTTCAGCCTAGCAAAAGGTTGCTGCTCTTTGTATATGACAGCTCATTGTGAAACAAAGAAGCGTGCTGTATCACCAGAGCAGCAGATGAGGATCAAGTAATCTGTCAGTCTCTCTTTCACTTCAAGGAAAAAGAAAATCAGTAAATCAGACCAAGTCAAGCTGATGAAACTTGGCCACCCGGTCTCCATAAGCAGGGATGGCTTGTTGATATGTTCTGGTGCTTTGCCACCCCTAGCTGTTCCTGGCTTTGTTAAGCTTCAAAAGGGTGAAAAATAAAAGTGGCTTCCTCAAATAGTAGGAATACTTGAATACTTGCTTTCCTTACTATGAATTACTGTGGTAGGCTTTCTTCTCTGGCTTCATGAGAATTTTTGAGAATAGTGCAAAGTTTCAGTTGGAGGTAAATAATGCTCATTTACTGTCTTCCTATCACTTCTTTCCTTTGTCTCTTAATTCTTTTTAATTGCTGTTTTAAGAGAAAATTATACTTTCAGTGCAAGCCATTTTGTCTTTTATATCTTCTTTTGATATGTTCTTTCAAGTAGTTTATTCAAATAGCTCATATCCATGCTTCAAAACCTGTTAAAATCAGGATAGCCTCTCAAAACACACATAGATGTCTATGCTATATACATCACTATAGTAAACAGAGTAGTGCTTTTTTTGTTGTATGCCTAAAACTTGAGACCAAGTGTTTGGCATCTGTCTTGCAGCAGAGAGCAGGACAGATTTCCCATTAGTCTGCCACAAAGGCTATTTAATTTATTTGTGGAGGGTCACAGTTGACTGTCTCAGAGCATTTCCTTCTCCCTAGGAGTTAAGCACATTGGCCTTAGCAGCGCTCCTGGTCCCAGCTGGCCTATGAAGCCAGAGACTGACAGGTAATTGAATGAGGATTTTCCACATGATGGTACAAACTATTACTGCTAGATGACTGGACTAGTCTGTGGTATCCCCTATTATTCACCAGCCTGTCAGTAGACCCCCAAACTCCCACCCTGACCTCTGACCTGTGGTTCAAAGGAGGACAAGGGATTTTTTCTGAATTTAGGATTCAGATGGGTTGGGTTTTTTCTGAACTTAGCATTACTCTGGGATATTTTGCTAATGACAAATTATATGATTTTAACTCCTATGTGCTTTAGTCAGCTAGTCTAGTATTGGTTCAGAGGAACAAAATAGCAATTGGTAGCAGAACTATCATTGTAAAGACTTTGCCAATGCCTGGCATACTTAAATCCCCAAAAACGTACTTGAACTCTTGAAGCAGGGTCAATTTTCAGTGATCAAAATTGTCATGGAAACAAACCCACCCAGCAGTAGCCTAAACTGTTCCTAGGTCTCTGTCCTGTCCTCTCTTCCTACCGCTCTGGCTTTTTACATGTAACAATTAATAACCAGTGCTGGCCCAGGAATCGTGCTCCAGTGTGCTGCTTCCCCATCATTGCTGCAGAATGACCTGTGCTCTATGCTTAGGGTACCTTTCTGGTGTGAAGCTAGTCTTTGAACCCTCTCAAACACCTAAGTAAAAGATATATATATATATATATATATAAATATATATATATATACTGCAAGTGTTTTTCTGCAGTCCCAACTCAGAGATAGCATTTAACTTCTGTACATAGCATTTACAATTGCTTGGCTACTTGGTCTTGGTAAGTGTGACTTCACTTTTTAATTGCTTTACTGAGAATTTTCTCTCTCTCTGATGCAAGGGAATGTAGCTTGGAGTTGGATGGCTCTGTAAATCAGACACTCTTTAGGCAGCAGTGCCTGGCTGATAAGTGCATAGGCTTCTAACATCCTGGAGCATCAGGAGTGCCTTTAGAGCATTAGCCTCCAACTTCTATATGGGAATGTTTCTCACTTGGTGCTGTTTAAAATAGCTCTTAGGTTTTGCCCAGTAACTGTTGAAGCTGGTAATCATTATTTACTTTGATAAAAAACCCAGCACTTATGAGTTCCTGTGTATGAGTAAAGCACGAAGAAATACTCTTCCACTGCAAATAGCTTCTGTAAGTTTGTTTGCAGTGCTTTTAAGGTGAGGGAATTACTCTGGAAAAAATCCCCAAGGCATAGAATGTTGTCCCTTATAAAGATCTTGAAAAATTAACACTGGTACCAGGAAGATAAACTTGTATGTACATAGGGGTCAGACAAACCCCTTATTTTGGAGTATCACAAATAAAACCAAGCCCCATGACTTCATCCAAATTCCAGCAGGAGATGAAAGACTTCATGATGAGGCAAGCATCTGTGTACTGAAGGTACCTCTAGAAGGTAAGCAAAGGTGGTCTGCCCCATTGTCATTTAACCACTAATTATTCAGTGTGTGGCAGGTCTCTATTTTGGACCCATGTGCTTCATGGTGATTCCTGTGCTTGCCTTCCAGTCTGGAGTGTTTCCCTGAGGTGTGCCTTAGCACACTCGGAGTTCAAGCTGCTCTAAGTGCTGTAAGTGAGGAGGTGAGTTGTGCAATTGAAGTTATTTATATATGCATGTCTGTCTATTTGACAGGCTTTTAGTAGTCACTTTGAGAGATGCAGGTCACTGGATTATAAAATAATAGGTCAGCATCTTTGGAGGCAGCATGGGGAGACCTAGAACTCCTAATACAGGATAAATTTATTTTCTGCAAATGACTGATTTGTTCCACCTCTCTAACATGGAACCTTGAAATGATGAAACCCTCCAAAAATCAGTCACTTCTGGGACTTTGGTGTCATCGAGTCTTTTGTGCGTGTGTGGTTTTATTTCATCATTTTCAGAATATTTTTGATGGTGGCCTTTTGAGAAGGCACAGGAGGATCTCTGTTTAATGTGCAAAGCAGCACATTAAGTGCTACACTAAAAAATCTGCTTTTTAAAGCACACAGTGTCTGTGCCTTCAAGGCAGTTTAGTACTATGTTGGTTCTCTTCTGCAGGTTGATCATGTTGGTGGTTTTAGCCTTTATGTGATATTGTAAGCACGATGCTAACATGGGAGCGTTCTTGGTTTCGTTTTACAGCCTGATGACATTCCTGGGTCAGGATCAGTTATATTTGGCTGGTTCCTTTATTTGAGTGGACTCATACTGGGCTACTACTGGGAAAGGGATTAGGTCCAGTTGGAAATCAAGATGAGATGCCCACAGTTGCCTCTGGCCATTAGAGTAGCTTTTCTAACCCCAAATAACACTGGGTATTTTTCTTACTGAAGTGGAAGGAGCCCACGCTGCCTTGAGTGTGACTCTGTGGGTGGAAGAATCCACTTGTAGCTGTTGTTCTGTAGGCTATGAGCCTTCTGGTATGTACTCTTTTATGCTTCATGTGCTTTTTAAAAATAGATTTTTTTTTCTTTTCAAATAAAAAGATATTTGAAGGAGCGTTGTGCCTTGGCATATCCTCTCATGTCCAACAGGTATGTGAAGATGAAGGTACTGTCATGCCTCCTTTATTGCTTGATACTGTATTTGATTTGACTGCTTAGTGTAGCACCAGTGTTGATTGTTTTAATCATTTTAATAAGAAGATAAATAAATTAGGCTCAGAAGTGAGGCAGGATCTTTAGCCTTATTTTGTGTGTTGTACATCAGCCCTCTAGATAAAACTAAAATTTATGTCTTGGATTAAGCCCCTCTGTGTTGGCCTGGCTGTCCTTGTTGGTACCATAATTTCATCAGTGAATCATCTTGGGCAACTCTGAAAGAATTTGTGAAGCTTTGCTTGGAAGTTTGGTTTGTGAATCTCTGGTAAAGTTGCTCCCATTCTGCCATCCTTCCTTTGGCCTTCCATGCTTCCTCTCAGCTGCTGAAAGTTCCTGGGAAGGTACTTCTAGGTATGGCATGCATCTATCTGTGTATTTCCATGCTGCAAAATCTTGAATTATAACAAGAATTTTCTTGTAATAAATGCCACAAAACTTAACTACATGTGATTAATTTTCTTCAAATAATTTCAGTTGTACTTGAGGAAGCTTTAAGTTTTCTTTTTTCCTGTTTTTTTTTTTTTTTTTTTCCAGGAGGACAAGGACTATTGGTCTTGCAAAATAATTGTCAGTTGCAGAAGAAAGTTTTCAGGTTTTTTAATAATTACTTGTAATTAAACTTCTGATCTTTTACTTTTTTTGTAATTAAAGCAGAAGAAAACTTGGGCTTTTTAAAAGCACTTTGATCTGGATTAAGGTTCCAGGTAAAAAAAATCATGTTTTCCGTAAAAAACATATATCTAAAACTTAAATGCTGCATGGCTGTATAAATAAAGCTTGCTGAAAGAAAAAGTACCAAAGAGAATGATAAAAAATTTAATCAAATAAAATAATAATTTTGTATATAGCAGCTTTCATTTTGTAGCACAGACAGTTCTTTATAGCTTCTTTGTAGCACCAATATAGTGGAATAAATTTTTTATTTGTGTGAAAAGACATAGCTGTATGTTCTATTCCATTTCACAGTACATTACTCATATCTTTTATGTAAATAACTTGGCTTGTTAAAAATGTTAGTATTTCTCTTTAATAAACATCATACTTCTGGAGATTTCTCAAGGTGCACAGTTTTAGAAGACGGAAGACTTAAGTATGAGGAAAGGCCACAATGAAGATGGTTCCTCATGTTGTTGGCCTCACGCTGAAAAAGCAAAATCCAAGCTGGATCACCCTGGAATACCATCTATGCTACTGTTTGCTGCCAGTCATATTCATGCTCTTCCTGGCATCTGAAATGACAGCAGAAAGCAGCTCTGCACCAGCCCTGCATAGCTTCAGCTAGTGTTACAGAGATGGTTGTGGGGATGTGGCTCATGGAGCATTGCTGGCAGTTGGAGTTTGAGGTGAAAGCTGCCTCTACCCGAGTGAGCCTGGGTGTGTGTGTATGTGTGTGCTCCAAGCTACCATGCAAGTCATTGCATCTCTTACTGTTACTGCTTCCTTTGTCATTGTTCCTGCCAGAAATGCAAACTCTTGGCAGCCAAAACAGCATCTTTAGTAGGTCTGTGGCAGCATGGTGTTGGTGCAGCATGGCTCAAGCAGTGATAAAGGCATCTGGCGATTTTAAAATTATGGTTTGGGCTTAAAGAAGATAAGTTTAATGGAAGATACTTTATATACTCACCCCTTTCCATAGAATTGCTAGATGTATAGAAGCCGTCTAGCCAGGGCAAGTTGGCCATGGTTTCTCTTGAGTCTTCTGCTGTAGCAGGGTACTTCTTTATTTTAATAAAACAAAGATTCACTAATTCTGTTCAATTAATGTTGAATGAATAGGTTTGTTTGTGTTCCAATCAGAACCATGACTTACCCTGGTTTATGATGGACTTTGGTACTTGAAGCTTTATGCCTGGCTAATACAAGGTTAAAAGCAAAAGGAAGGATTGAATATCCAGGGAGCAGGAAGCTAGTGGGTCCTCTGGAATTTAGAGCTTTTAGCTCTTGACAAAGAAACTAATATAAGGATATTAATAAAAAGTTGATGTTTATAAGTAAACAAAACTGATCTGTTGAGGTACAGTTAAACCTGTGAGAGATTTTACAGGAAAAGTCTCTAGGGGACAGCTCACTTTCTTTTTGTTGCCCCCTAAATATTCCAATTACAATCCATATGTGCAATCCTTTCTGAAAACAATTAAAGATTGTCTTGTATAGGGACTGGGAGAGTGTCTGATGAGGTGAGGAAAGGATCCCAGAAAGAAGAAAGGCCTTAAGGAATATTGGCTTTCACTTGGTTGTGTGCTGCATATGTAATCTCTTAGCTTATAATAGTGTTAATATTTGGTATTTTTCTCCCTTGAAAAAATTATAAAAATGACTGTATAGGAATACCTGTAGTGCAGTGGACCTGTATGTCCATCTGACGCAAAGCTAAGTGCTCAATCTACTGTGATTCTGAGCTGTTAACTTGATATGTATGGAAATCAGCAGCTGTTGCAGGAAAAGAAGGTTTGCTGCTCTTTACCCAGCTCTAGATCGCTGGGCTCCTTGAGGATAGTGTTGGAGAAAGAGTCTTGTCTAAGCAGGAAAATTGGATAGTACAGGACTGCAGGTACCATGGTGATGAGTATGATGTACGTATCTTGAAAAGCTCCGATGCAGTAGCTTGAAGCTAGGATCCACCCTGTTATGCAGTTTCCGGAGATCACATGCTGCATGCGATATTTAAAATCTACCAATTTGGCTCTGTGCTTGGCTTGCTCTGAACATCCTGCAGACTGAAATTTGTAGATTTTGTTGAGACTCCCTGTTTTGTAGCTTATTATAGGCAGGAAGTTTCAGTTTATGTTCACACTATGCTAATTGTTAATGATGTGAAAAACTCTATGAGCTTATTTTACAGCAAAAAGATTTAAAACGCATTTTCTTATTACTGAATCCTAACATTATGGTACTGTTTTCTGAATAAGTAAAATTACTTTCAAGTGTGAAAATAAGGAACTAAGACACAGGTAAGTGTAAGTACGGAAAAGAATAGAAAGTATTAATGCCTATGCCTTGTTCTTTCTGTAAATATTTAAGGAAAAATCTAAATGATGTAGATGAGGATTTTCAATAATGGGTGGGATAAAAACCAGTTTGTTGAAATTTCATTTCCTTCTGGTCTAGTGTAATTTAAACAATTCTGCTTAAACGTATAAACTACATGGGATATTAGTGTGGGCAAGGGTGCAGGGGCATCTGTTCATTGTGTAGCACAGTGGGAGTGATAGCTGAATGCTTTTGCTTCAGCAAGGGCACAGAGAGCACTTTATTTTGCATACCTCTTTCAAGATAAGAAATTGTGGGGAAACATCTGTGTGTGCACTATGAAAATTAGCACTATATATCTGCTATAAGTGGTTAGTGAGTGGAGAGTATATGTTTTCCATCCTCATTTTTCGTGGATTAAAATTCTACAAAAAATCTGTGCGGTAGTAGAGCACAGCCCTGTTAAAGAAGATCAGATATGGTGGTAATTCTTAGCATGAGCCTGAAATGATACCAGTTAGTGCTTTGCCAGGAGTAAATGAGCACGCTTGTAGAATAAACTGCTCAGGGAATATTGCTTATCATGCTGTATTTTGTATTGTAAAATGCAAAAGAACCCTGTTCATAACAAGGTGGTTGCATTTAATATTTATATTTAATTGCATATATAATAACAGACATAATTTCCATCTTATCTATATTTGTATGCTGTCTTGTGTGTACCCGCAATGCAGGTCATGGAGGGAGTGAAGGGATGTACCCTGCAATCAGTGGCTCTTCCAGCAGAGTGATTAAACTAGTATCAGATTATGCCCTCAGGAGTTTCTAAGCTCATAAATACAGTAAGCAGTATGGTAATCAGAAAACCCAAGTTGTTTTTTGTGTTCAGAGCAACTTTGTTTGTTTAGTAGTTTTTCAGAATTTCTGTACAGCAGGAACTTCCACAGTTTTACTTTGTGTAGCAAAAGATCTCTGTTGACTTTGCAATTTCTGAGTTTTCTTTTTTATTTCCTGCTGAAGGTTAGAAGTTAGGTACTTGGGTCCCCTTACACTAACCATGTTAAAACTAAATGAGGAAGCAAGCACAGAGATTATATTTCAGCTATTGCTTCAGGAACTGACTAAACCTTGATTTAATTGAATTCAGTTTAGATTGGTTGAATATTGCTGCTGTTGTAATTAAAGAAAGAAAACTCCGGCTTACTAATCACTAATCTGTTTTTCTGAACATCTTTTGTACCTGCATGAAATTTATTCTTTTTGTAGTACAAATGAACTCTCCAGCTAACAAAAATCAGTGTTTGTGCCTAAATGATGAAACATCAACTATTTCATGCTTGTTGAAATGGAAAAAATTAGCAGATTAGAGAGTATGAATAGCCTGGTTAGTAATACCAAAAGGGAGGAAAAATATAACCTAATAATCTGCTTTATTGATGATCTGTTTCATGTGTCCTAACTTGGTTAAAGTCAAGATAAAACCAAATCATTCTGTAGGTTGTGTAACATGCCGGTAAGAGATAAAATGGCAGTATATGCCTTGGCTTTGCTGCTAAGACTTCATTTTTACAAACACTTGGGCATGTGTTCAGCTTTTCAGATGTAAATAGTCCCATTAGATGAAATCTGGGTCCAACCGGAGTCAATGGTAAAACCTGTGGCAATTTAAATAAGGCTAGAATTTCATGAATGAGTTCAGTGAGACTACTTGCATACATAAAGTTAAACACATGGCTAAGTGTTTGCAGGATAGAGGGCCTGCAAGGATATGAAAATAAGACCCTTGCGGTGCAATTTGAAGTCTGACCCGTCTTGCTGTTGCATGATGGAGAGCTACATTGAGGAAGTACATGAACCTTTTGGGCATAAACAAACATGGAGTATATAAAACATCATAAATAACTACAATTCATAAAATGCTTGGTTGGTCCTAAATAATGAAGCAGTGAAAATCTTTATGGGCTGTGCTTGTTCTTGTAATATATTTTTATTTTATATATTTTGGCACAAATGCATATAAAGAATTAGTATCATTATTATGTTTCGATATTCAGAAGAACTTGGTAGTGGTAGATGCTTTCTTTTGGAAGGGGGAGGTAAAATAGAAGTTACAGGCTAGCCCTCTCCCCTCAGTCACAGCAGTCCTGCAGTATTTGATAATTATGTCAACTGTTGTAATCATAATGTATATTAATCACTTAATTTCATATCATGCTTCGTAAAGAAACACCGTGGGTATTACCGTAACTGTGACGGTTCTCACCATCTGAGGCTCTCCTCTCCAGATGTTTCACTGGTTTGCAAATTTGATTTGGAGCTGCATGTGCAGCAAAGCAACTGTCATATACGCTAATAGATCTTTCTCTTTGTCCAGAACATCTTTGCAACGCCTAGTTTCACATTTCTTGGCAAGAAATATTATTTGAGTGACTGCCCTCTTAATCCTGTGAGATTTAGATAAGTGCAATTTTCCAGGTTTTTGAGGGAGTCCTAATTTACATTTCATAACACCACACCCCCCCACACCCCCCCCCCCCCCCCCCCCCCAAGCAATTAGCATGAAGTCTTATGGCAGGCTGACAGTCCTTTGTCCCTGTGGAAACAATTATACAACAATGCATGTGCAAATAGCGATATGGGGTGCCCTTTGTGTGTGTTCACCTGTTTTACCTGTAGCATACTAGAAAGCTGCAGCCTTATTTAATTCTTACTTAAATTCTTTAAAGTCGACCTGCTTTGTTGTACAATGAACTTGCTTAAAGAGAGGAACACTGAGGTCTTAAGCAAATAATAGCTACTAATCATTCTTTTAAATTACTTCATTTTGGCATACTGTTGAGGCTATTTTTTCTGCTGCGCATGGCTTTAAATAAAAGGAACATGACCCCCACGATGAGGTTAGACTTAGGCTGCAAACTTTCCTGTTATCTTTTGTCTCTCTCTTTGCACGTGGATGCAGAATCTTGCCTTTTCTCCAAGTTGGGGACTGTTATTGCTGATGTGTTTGGAGGATACAGGAGAACATGCCAGCTCCATTATCCTGCTGGTTGTGCGGTCCAGTTGTTGGTGGGGGAATAGACTGGGAAGACTTGGTGTAGTAAGCAGGTGTTGTTGGGGAGTAGACTGGGAAGACTAGCAAGCAGAAAAAAAAGTAAGCAAGCAGAAAAAAAAGGAAGGCAGTAAGGCAGTAGGAGGTTCAGCACTGGTACAAAGCTCTTCTCCTCAGCTGTTGTGTGCACAGATGTCTGGGGCAAATACTTCCTCACTTACCAGTGTTTGTTGTTTTTTAAATGTTTTGGTCTGTAAAGATGCTGATGCAGTTCCGTTCACTTCAGTTACGTTATCCCACTGGGTAGGGAGTGGGACTTTAGGATGCTTTCAGGAACACTTGAGATTTTTTTCTCCAGGGAGCTTTTGGACTGAAAGGTGCAAGCAGAGAATGCATGGAAAAGAGGCAGTGACTGGAAAAGAGGCATGGTATGCATAGTGGTCCTGTATGCTAGAGACTGTGTTGTGTTTGCAGGTACAAGGACCATCTAAATGTTACGGTGACAGTGAAGGAAGGTTTGGAGAAAGAAGAAGAGAAGGCAGAAGGCATAATAGGGCAGGATGAAATGAGATGTAACCCTTGGTGGCTCTTAGGTGCATGTGATGCAGAAGATCCAAATCCAGTACACAAGCTGGGAGAAAAATTACTCTCAGCCTGTGAATGCTGCTACTGTGTTTTCTGAAAGAGAAATTATCCTTAGACTTTGGCAGTCTCAACTGTGTCTGTTGTAGCGAGCCAGGCTGGGTCAAACTGCTTAAGCCAAGGATGTGTGCCTCACTGAAATTTGAAATACACCACCATCAGCACAGCCAACAGCTCTGAAAGGGGTGACCATTAGTAGTATAAGTGGGGATAAGCAATCTGTGCTGATAATCTGGTCACAGGGTACCAGGGAAGCTTGTCTAGAGAGGCCTCGGTGGATTTCACTCCTGTCTTTCACGAGTTTTCAGCTTGCTTTTCTAACCTGTTCTCTCCATCTCCCTGGGTGGTTTTCTTCTCTCATATTTCCTACAATGGAAAGCCAATAAGACATATACAGAAAACAGACACTGGAACCAAAGTAGGAAAAATGAGCAATGGCTTAGTTAATATGGTTAGGCCCATTCAAGGAGAAAGACACAATGCATACTAAAAAAGAGATAAATTGTTTGGGAAAGGAAAATGGATAAAACAATGTAGCTGAAGACGGAGGCTTAGCTGTTGCTGTGCAAAAACTAGATTGCTGCAGAAGCTACAGTTTTGTGGCTGCCTTGTTTGGCTATTCCTCACACTAAGTCCTAGTTTGGGACAGATGTCGATGATGCAAAGCACTGCTGCTTTGAACTGGTCCTTGCCAAGGCTGCTGTGTAGCTAATGAAGCGCAAGGTTTTAACCTAGTTTTGGCAGTAGTGGTTTGGATGGAAGGCCAAGCTGAACTATCAGCAGAGACAATGCTATACTATTTTTAGGGCTATGTATATGAAGAAATAGTTGATGATATAAAGCTATAGAAACTCTTGGAAATTGACACTGTGCCTTGTGCTTTGAATACGTTACTCCAAAGAAGTTTTCAAATCTCTCTCCACATGAGAATTGACTGTGAGTTTCAAACATGACATTGCACAGCATGTGGCATTAATTTATTACCCCATTATTAGATTAAATGTTATGAATTAAACAAGTATTCTCCTTGTGTTTGCTTAGGTTATTGTTATAGAAGACGTACATCTTTAGTTCCAGGTAAATAGGCTTTTTTCTTTCTTTTTGGACTCTATATTCTTTACTGCCATGTGTTACTTTAAAGGACAAAGGGAAACTTAATTTTTACATTTAATAAAATAAATGATTTGTAAAGACACATTATACTCCCAGGCCTCCAAGACTCGTGGTCTGAAACTGGAAATGCAGCCACAACCAATGTATTCTCAGACCAGCTCAATGTGGAGTTTTACTGAAATGTTTGGTGGAGGCTTTCAGGAACGTTGAATGAAGCTTTAAAAGATTTCCTACGTTTTGCTAAATGTCTCCTGACTTTTGATGCTGGCATGAGCTTGGTAGAAATGTATTTTGTAGTTATACTGCTGTGAATTTATCATGAAAAACAGAATAGTGATACTTTTCCCCATCCCTACTTGCTGGTTTATGTATTTCCCTCTCTCATCCTAAAGCAGGAAGAAAATACTCAGATTTTTTATGCTAGCATTTTTTGTTTGTTTTTTAATATACTATTTTCTTAGATGGAGGAATGTTTTAGAAGTGCTAGTGGCTATGCCTATGTTCATCTTTAGCTGATACTGCATTTCTTATAGTATGTCCGTATGCTGTGCATGGTGAGATCAGGCTTTATGCATAGTGCAGAACTGGTCTGCAAATGGCATGGAAGCAGCCTGCTTGCACAGGTGAGCTAGTAACAGCTACCTGGAAAGTTGTCTTGGAAGTCTATTCAGGTAGTAAGTATATAATAGCAATATTCAGAAGATAATAAAAAGACTTATTGTATATGAAAGTAAAAAAAAAATATATTGTGAGCATTCAGGAATGCTAATACTTTTCAAAGTGTAATTTAATCTCTTGCTTTGTTTAACTGTCTTAAGTCCAAGTGGCAATAATACTATTTTCAAGGAGATTTAACTAAAGTTTTGGAGACCCTGCAAATATGAGGGACAACTGCAGTGTGTGTCCAGCCTAATAGAGGACTAAAACCAGGAAATCATTCGTGGTTATAGCTGACATATGGTCATTGCATACTCTTGGGTTCCTCTGAGGTCTAAATATACTTGCAGAATCTGAGCTGAAGCATCAGTGTATTTTTGTCTCAGTGTTAATCTCAGTTACTTGGATTTAGATATTTCTGGCATATGCTAGAGTTGTGGCTCTGTCTTCAGGGCAGATTCAGCCAGACAGCTGAGATGGAGACCAGTACCAGAATTAGTCAATAAATGGCTTATCTGCAGTATGGGTGGTTCAAAAGTATAAACTGTATCCTGTCTGATTTATTATCATAACATGAGTTTTGAAACAGATCTTTCTAGAGTTAGGTCCTTGCTCTCTGAGAGACTGTACAAATGGAAACTGTCCCAGTCCTAAAGTGCTTGTAATTCAGGCTCTTACTCTGGAACAAATACCCCACCCAAAACTAACATACTTCATATCTACCCCTGCCCATTTTTTATTTTACTTAGTAGGATTGTTTTTATAAATCTGAACATTGGTATGGCTGTGTTATTTTTTTTAGGAACATAAAAATATTAGAGGTTTTGCTCATGGTTTATTTCTGATTACTTCATGTTGTGGGCATTGATGAGGTAATGGAAATCTGTATTTGGAACATTGGTGTGGGGAAAACAAATTATGTGCAATGTTTTTCATCAACTATAATTAAAGGAATGACTATTACAATAAAAATTTAATTGTACTTAATAAAGGATTGCCAGTAATGTATCCAAATTGCACCCTTACAACTTTCCCTTTGTGTTTCAGAAAGCTGTTGGGAAACTATATTTTGGTTCTTCAATGTACCTGTCTCTAGCAGAAAATGGGATTCAGTGCTTTTTTTAATGTAGCTACATTTCTTGCATCATTGGACCAAAGTGCCGCAGTTAATGTTCATAACTATTTACTGTAGTTTTAATCTTGGAATGATCAGCAGTGCCATGACCTAGTCTGTGGATTTGCCTGAGGTGGTGGTGTGGGGCTTCAGAGTGATACATTTGAAGTTGTGCTCATCCATTGATTTACTGACTAAAATTTCTACCTTTAACTAAAACCTGCCTGTAGCCTTAGCTAGGTAGATAATTTTATGCATATTTTTGAAGTGGTATTTTACAAACTCTTTTCATTTTTAATTGCTTTAACATTACTTTCTTTTGTGTTCTGGGTTTTGGTTTTTTTTAACTCTTTTTTATCTTCCAATCCTAATAATCTAGTGTTAGGAAAACTATTGTTTTCAATATCACACAAAACCCAAGCCTTACCAGAAAAAAACATTGGGAACAAAAGCAGCTTTGCATCATCATAGACCATGAACTGTGAAAGTGATACAAGCTCAACTAATCTTCTTTGCATGTCAATATTAAGGTTTTTGTCTCCTGTTTTTTTGTTTTTTCGATTTTATTTATATAGTTTGTTTGCTTTGTCTGTATCTGCTTATTCTTTCCTGCCTCACAATTAGATTACACCTCCTGTGGGCTGAGGACAAACTTGGAGCTTGTGCGGTGTCTTGCAGGAAGCTGGCTTTACTGATGGGTTGGATTCTTTAAATGTTGTTACTCTGTTCTCTGAACCTGATCTTTGTTTTGCTGATTCTTCGAATTCATGTCACCTGCTGCCTGTTACTTATTTAAGTATTTGGTAAGGGAGAGTGTCAGGATTTCATGTTGGTGAATACGAGTAACAGTGTCTCTTCTATGTTACATGAAGTTCTTGAACAGTAAGCATAAAGTGGAAAAATAATAGGAAACAGTGGTGCTTGTGTAAAAATGCGCTACCTGTGAATTTTGCTCGCGAGTTGCCATACACTCTCCAGGACATCTTTGCTAGCAGGGCAAATCTGCGAGGTTCTTCTGATTGTCAGGGTCACCTTTAGATTGGTAGCATCGTCTGGGCAGCCCCAAGGATACACTGGTTTCCCAGGAGTGGTTGCTGCATCACAGCCTCACTGAAGGCCTTGGCTTTTCCTTCCCTGCCTGCTCTGCTCAGATAATCCTGCAGCAGCTGTTGGTGTTGCCGTTCGATTTCTCTGGCATCAGCAAAGCTGCAGGGGCTCTAGAAACCTGGCCCTGACCTCTTCTGAGTTGACAGAGATAAGAGCAACATCATCCCCTGTGAAACTTGAGTGTCATTGCCCTATTTCAGCTGGGTGAACCTTGGGGATTTGTTTTCCAAGGATGAGTGATAGGTGCTTCCCGCCAGTGGCTGATCCCAGTGATGCCAGCTGTGTGTATCCTGTCCCTGGAGTCCCTGTAGTGGGGGTGTGGATTAGTGATATGCTGTCAGCAGTCCCCTGTGATTGCATTCCTCCTTGGGAGAGCTGGAAGGAGAAAATGGGTGTTTGTAGGTTGGATTGTGCTGAAATTTGATTGGGACCTGCTGTCTGTGGTGGTGTGATCTACTGCAAAAAGTGTCATCTGCAGAGGTCTGTGGGGGAGGTGGGGATTAGTCGGCAACAAGATCAGAAATACAGACCTGCCAAGTTGGTCCTGTGTTATTGGGGGCTATTTGCCAGGCTCAGTGGAAAAAACATCCCTTTAGATGGTGCCTCGTTGTCCCTGAAGTAAACATGTCTCTTAAAAGCTTTCCTCTTATTTTTACCTTCAGCATGGGTTTGTGAGCTACCCATGCTTTGGAAGGGTACTCTGCAGTTGATTCACCTCTTTTCCTACAGAGCATCCCCAATGAACTGATTTGCAAATGTATGACCTGCAGTGTGAGGAGGCTGGCAGTAAGAAGGGTAGGGGTCATCTCAGGTGATTAAAATATTCCCTAAATGCTGATAAGACAGTTTGAACATATACTGCTTGGATTAACTGCCTCTACTTTATAAATGTACCTAGTTATCTGTTAAAATAATTTTTTCCCTACAGGTAAAAATCTAATGTTCTCATTCTAAATTAATATGGATTAATTTTTATTAGTGCAGTCTACTTTCTCTTTTAGTTTTGATTTAATATTCAGCTCTGCTAGGCAGATTCTGTAGTTTCTGGCATTTGAGCCTGGTATGGGAGAACTTCTAAAAGCGTATAGGTATTGCTCATTTGCCTTTTTGAGAGCTTCCATGCCTCTTTGTTTAATAATAACGTTTTTTAAAGCCTAGAAATGTAGAGGGATGATACGAAGGTTATCCCTTATTATTTTAACTTCTTCTTTGAGGAGCTGAACTTTGCATTAATTTTGCAATCCTGCAGCCCCTCTAAACTGCTAACATTCAGCAATAATCCCAGCATAACTGCTGAAGGGTACATATAAAAGACTTACAAGTCTGTTTCTGCACAGATCTGTGAAGTCATGAGATTAAAAATGTATATTCCTCCCTAGGTTTTTTGCCGTTATCAAAATGTTAAGATCGTGGCTTTGTTACTATTCAGGTGGTGTAAGCTGGGCTGTGACCCTTCCATGAGGCATCAGAAATTCCTTTCTGAAAATGCTTTAAGCTCTGCAGTCACTTGGTCTTGGAGTACTTTGTCCTGATGCCGGCAGTGCTGATGTGACAAGCTGCAGGTGAAGGCAGCAGCTGAAGGGTCCCCATTCATGGTGCTGCTGGGGACCTCGGGCAGCCTAACGCATGCCCCATGCATGGGCATGAGAACCTGCTTAGAGGCACCTGAGCTGCCGGTGCACCCTGTAAGAATTAGTACTAAGTGCGTTTTGCACGGTGTTATGAACGCCATCCTATCAGTATTTAAAAAGCAGAGTGAAAGAGAGCCCGTTGTGATTGTTCACTCCTTTGTGTGCCTCATGGAATCCTAATCAAAAAACACCTTAATGTGTCTATTCTTTTCCCTTCTTTTAAAGCAGTCAGAAATATGGATTTTTATATTGGAAATATATAAATCTGTCTGTCTTTTACCCCTTTCCATTTTCATATCAAAAAAATGATGGGAAAGAAGGAGACACGAATGCAGTGTTTGAACTGATTTTCCTGTTTTTGAAAAAGGCTTTTTGCATGTTGTGTGCGTAACTTCGAGCGTGTTGCACAGTGACTGTGGGAGTTGTGGATGGAGACTAAAATCAGATCCACCTCTGACCTTTCTTTGCTCAGCCTAGTCAAGATTTACTCTGCTGGGCCAGATCTGCGGCTCTTACAGATTTACAGCCTCTAATTCAGGGCAATTTTCAGGCATTCCAGTTTGTGGTATTCCCTATTTGCCCAAATGTTAAACTTTGAGGAGATAATGTACAGCTTTATGTTTATCCAGATTTTTCTATTAGGTTGCATTGTGTTTTTCTACCTTACTCAGGTTTTTCTCCCTTACTGTCAAAAACCTAGCCGGTAATTCCCTCTTTTTTATTGCAGTTTTGAAAATTATCCTGGAACAAATAATGACACAAAAGTGCTGTTGGTCAGGCAGCTTTGCCTGAGTCTTTGCATTCATAAGGCTGAGCACTGCCGGCTGTAATGGAAGCAAATCTACTGTCAAGTGCTTCAAGGGCAATATAGGCTTTTTTCCCTCTTCTCCAGGTATTTTTCTAGAGTTGATATTTACTCAGATATTTCTCTTTTGTAGTGGTTTTAGTTTTGGATTGCTGATCAGTATTACTGACAATGCAACACATGAAGGGATCTGCTTAGTTTAAAATATTTTTGTGAATAGTTGACTATATATTTGCAAGATCAGCATTTTGCAGCGTGCCTCCGTTTATTTATTTGTTTGTTAGTTTTACCTACTAAGACAACAGGGAAAGCACAATTTCAGCTTTTAACTTGTGCCAGCTGTATGCACAGATGGACTAAACCTATTGCGTGCCTGTGCTTCAGTGTGGGTGTTTCCCCAGTACAGATGTGTGTAAGCAGAAGAAACATTTGCATTTGCTTAGTGTTGAGCTTTGTTTCAAATTCTGCTTCTAAGGACCTTATCTCTAACTCTTCAGTGTTTGTCTCCTGAATAGGCATGTAGAAGAACCAGGAGGTGAGCTACTCGTTTCACAGCAATGTGCTTTTAACTGAGTGGTGTTGTAAGCTCTCAAATTGTGTATGATCTGTTTGGTCATTCAGATCCCTTTTTGAAGAGATACTCAGCAGATGTATTGTAACTAGACTCTATTGGAAAAGGTTACAGTCTGGAGAGGAATGTCCACTCTGTTCTCTGAATCTCTTTGCATTAAAAGTTTCCTTTGTTGCCAAGGAAATAAAGTGGTGATTATGTTATAGGGCTGACAGTTCTAAAGATTCATATTCCCAGAACAAATCTAACCTTGTTAAACTGTTGAGGATGATCTAAAATTCAAGGACTCTTATTATTTTGATGGGACTAAATTGCAAATTTTCCCTCAAAACTCTTTCTCGGGATAGGCGGAAGGACCCCATATTTTGTGGATTTTGGTAATTGTAGCAAGTAATTAGGCACACTCTGCCCCTCTCGTGACATAAAGAGCTCCACAGACTTTAAGCTGGGCTGCCTTTACTGAGGATTAAATGTGTGTGGGTTCCCCCTACTGCATTTCCTTCTACTACTTTTTACTGCTCCTTTGGCATTGTAGGTCTTCACTGGGAAGAGGAGGATCTGTTACCCATGCCCCATTCATAACTGTCTTGTCCCTACTTTACCTCTTCATAGCGAGATGTGTTATCTCCATCCTCTCTTTCTTTTTCTTTGGTCCGTGGGCTTAGGAAACAAGACAGAGACTGTGGTTGCTCTCTCTGTTGCAGTTATGATGCTTGCTTAAGGGCCATTTGACTTATAGTTTTACTACGTACACTGGGGAGGAGGAAGCAAACGGGTATCTGCAGTCATGGTAAAATGATGTTAATTCAAATATTGGCCACTTTTCCTCCCTCTTCTAATTCAGAACATCAGTGTAAGACTCGGGAGTGAGCAATTTCCAGTGAGACCCTGATGCTGCATCTTCATCCTCTAGCCACAGATATTTTTAAGAAAGAGAGAAGTGATACTTTCCCTTACTTTTGAAGCTGCCAAACTTGATGATGGCTATTCTACTGAATAAAGAAGAAACCTAAGTGGAGGCAGTCTGAATTCTGTTCGTTTTTTCCTGCTGTGCTTGTACTTGGTGCACATTTGGGCAGGTGGTCCTGAGTGGTATCAAATACCAGGAGTGTTTGAGATTCATGGAAAACATTCTATTAGTATGTAGTAGTATCAAAATGTCTCAACAGAGCATGTTACCTCTGACTCTGTGAGGCAAGAAGGACCCTTTCTTTCGTTATGAACGATGCCAAACTGCACCACAACACTGCTTTTGAAGCTATCGGCAACTGCACTCTCTTGCTGTTTAGCCTGTTTCTGAAGACACTGATAGTATGAGCAAGATTTATTTTGCCTAACTGTCGTCTTAAAAGAAAGGTGGTTATTGGGGCGAGAACATTGCTCAGAGGGAACAAAGATGAGCAGCTTCTGCAGGCTCAGTGAATTTTCTTATGGGAGAGACTTCTCCCCTTCTCTGTCTCCATTTATAATGGTTAAGTATTTTAAATCAAATGTTTACTTCTACATGTATGATATGGTTCTCTCCGCTAACTTGAGCATAGCTGTTATTAATAACCTTTGGAAATAATTATCATTTAGTAAGTAGTGAATACTGACTCCTTGGTTTAGATAACCAAGATATCAAAGGTGGCCAGATAGCCTGGCTAAAATACACAGAATGTATCAAGTTAACCTTTGTTTTAAAAAAAATATTCCTTTGCCTATAATACTTCATTGGAAGACTATAATGTAGAAAGATAAGGTAGAGAGGCTAGTGTTGTTCTGATCTACTGTATATACAAATACCAGGACTACTAGAAAAAAGAAAATCATAACAAAATCAATGGCATATCTTTTATCCTCCTTCCTTAGCCCGGGTTTTTGTGTTAAAAAAACAAATCAAAACAACAAACCCCACTGCTATTAGCTCTGAGATAGAGTTTCAGCTGATGTAAATTAATATATAGCTAGTAAATGGAATTAGGCTGACTCACAGCAGAGAAAGATGTTCCATATTTCAGCTTTCAGATGCAGGAAGAAGGCAGACTGATTTTTAAACCCAGCTGCAATTATGACAAATTAAAGAAAGAAAAATGTTCTGTAAATACATGGGGAATTCATGGGGCTGTCTTGTCCTAGGCGTGCAGGAAGAGAGAGACATGATGCAAGTGATGTAGTTAAATTAGGTCATGGCATGAGCTTTGGTGGGGATTGCTAGTGAATAATTTGCACAGTGGAGGAAAGCTTCCTTCCTTAATTGTTTCCAACTGGTAGCAGGCTATTGTCAGACAAGGGACCTCTCTGCCCCTTTGAACAGCACTTTGAATGAGAAACATACAATGCACTGTGAGTAAGTACTGTTTGGATAATAGCAAATTCTGCCTGGCTTTGTTTTACAAAGCTGTTTGGAAATGTGATAAAGCAGCATTCTCCTTTAGGAATACATACTTTCCCACTGTGGTCTCATCTGGGAAACAGTTTTCCTGGGTTTTCAGTTTTGTGTCACTGCTTCTGCTACTGCATGAGCTATGGTGTGATTGCAAAGATCAGTATAAGAATATGAACTGTTACATCAACCTGTTAAAGCCCCGTGACTTCTTTGTTTTAGAAAAATGCAGCACAAGTTGCTTAGGAATGTGCTTCCTTAATAGAAGACAAAAGAAATAGATCATCCTTTCTTGTACTCTTAATTTAGTTACTAGGAAGGAGATGAATGTATTAATTTTATGCATTTGCCTTGCCTAACATAAAGAGGAAAGAGAGGGCTTGCTTGTGAAGTGAATCACTACTCTATCTTGAAAAATATCATAATGAATTCTAATGCTAGCACTCACACTTCGGAAATCATCTCATCTCATCTAATGCAGCTTGTGCAATTGCTCAGAAATTCAGTCCAGTTTTAGTAACTGAAGGCTAGAATGTGAAAGTCCTTCCATTTGTAACCTGTGCTTCTTTAAAAGTGAACTTGATTTTTGCCTTCAAATACTGGAGGACTTAGAAGTGGAATGGGATAAGTTTTCATCAGAAATCAACTGAAATATGTTTCAAGGCCAGTATATAGGATTAGTGCAGACTGCCAGTTTATACCTATTGTAGTTTCACAGTCGCATTTAATTTCTCTGAAATGATGGTTCTGTAGCCTAATTAATAGCTTGTTATTTTTGTTGATGGACTTGGGAATCAAAAATTCAAAATGAAATTACAATGATTAAAAATGTACCAGTAATGAGACTTTCGATTCTCTAGATACGTTATTAAATACAATCACACCAGTTACAGACAGCCTGTTGCTTGTGTTGGACAGATAGCTTTGTCACGATTGAACACGTGCAGTTGCTGAACGCCTACCACCCCTGACACGAAGCAGGAGGCAGGAGAATGTGAACTGCTGGGGAAGCATCATCTGCTTGGGCTCCCCTGGCTTTCAGGAGTTGCTAGATATTAGTTGTAGAATATGAAGCAGGGGTGAATCTGCCTCAATCTGTTGGAATGAGATTGCATATTTCATTAAAGCCTGATTTGTTTTTTATGTGGAAATATCAGAGGCTTTGGCAATTATCATAAGATTGGGAGAAAGATGCTTGGATGGAATCTGGCTAATAAGACTGTCAGTGCTCACGATTGTGGTAGACCCAGAAAACCTTTTACAACAATTATGCAGTGATGCCGCTATATAATCAGTTGGAGATAATGGGTATGCTTTTTCCAAAGCTTTTTTCACAGCTTGGCTTCCTCTCCCTCCCTGTGGGCTTTCTGAGACAGCCCCAGGCACTGCCCCAGGGAAGATGCACAAAGGATCAGTGGCTAGGCAGGAGGAGGGATGCCAGCCTTTTGACTGAAGGGTAAGATTCTAGTTTTTCAGACTTGCATTTCTTGAAATCGGCAGTGTTTTAAGGACCAAAATCTTTCCAGGTGTATAAATGGAGTCTGGATTAAAAGTGCTCCTTAGATCTCAGGTTCAGGATCAAATCTAGGAATTGAATTGAGCCTGTGTAACTTGCATACTAAATTCTGAAATTCTTATCAGATGAAAAAAAAAAGGAGAAAGTTGGACAGTAAGAAGTGCCAAGTAGCCTTTAAAGTGGCACTGCTTTTCTCTTTATTTTGAGTAGTGGAATAGGAATTTGAGTCTTAAGCTATAATTAAAAAGGAATTTGTGCCTCACAGTTAATATTGTTGGGAAAGTTATGGTTTTGTAAATGACAGAGTTCAAGACTGACGAAAAAAAAGTATCTTAAATCTGAAATAGCAGTACAGACATCTTTAAGGGAGTGGGATGGGTGGTGGAAAGTGTGTGGGGAGCTCTGTGGGACAATGTGATTTCTGTTTCCAGCTTAGGGAAGTGGTTAGCAGCTGCTTATTGCCCTTAACTGTTTTTAATTGACAAGGTTCCCATCTTAAGAGTTCTCAGTTGCATGCTTGTATCTCATTTGGCTTGACTTTAGCTATACAGTATAAGAAGCCTCGCGTATCTCTTTTACCAGGGTGACAGAAATCAAATTGCATCAGAAGAATCAGAAATTGTGAAGTGAGTTGTTACTGAAGTCTCTTCGCCAGAGACACAGCTGTTTCTCAGCATATGTTATCACAACAGCTACAAGCCTCAGTAATGCTGCATGGGAAAGGATGAATTATCACTGAATTACTATTCGAAAGAGAAATAAAATCTAAGTGAACACCATCTTCAAAGAAGCTGAAGTAAAACTTGACTGGAGCTTAACTGCCTGTTGAGTGTATTCACTTCTTTTTCATTCTGCAACATGGCTGGCCTGGGGAAAAGATTTTTACATATGCAAAGACCACTTTCAAAGATGGTGTTACTGGACCAGATAGTCTGTTCTATGCAGATGGAAATCCAGTATGCCATTGCATGTGTTTGTGCTCATGCATATGTAAAATATCTTTATAAATTTAATGCCGTTCTTAGTCCACAGTTGCTACTGCAATCTCTCGATTTTTACTTGATATCAAAGAAGTAGTTTTGTCTGTGTGCTTGCAATGCTAGCTAAAACACTCCTAGTGATGATTTGCTTGTTTTTGCCTTTTTTTTTTTAACAATTCAGAGATAATTTAATAATTTTTAAAGATATCATCATTGCTATTTACAAGATGTGTTGTCTCAGCTAAAGTATAAAGGAAACACTAAAAATACCTTGGAAATATACGTTTGAGAAATGTTTTAAGTGGTTATAACTCTTCACCTGGAGTACATCAGTTTCCTGAATTCCAGTAGCCTTTGATCTGATCCCTCCACAAGCAGCTGAGCCTCACTAGCATCAGAGAAGTCTTTTCAAATGCACTGCCATGCTGTACATGCATTCCTGTCCTGTGATACTATTGCCTCCAGTAATTTTTCTAAAACCATACTCCATATCTAATATTCTTGGCTCGTAATTTAACCAATCTCCTTGGTATATGTGATCTTTTTGTTTCCACTTCATTGCTGTTAGTGTAGCTATGCAATTGCATGGCCTACTTAATTTTATGGTTTATGGACAACCTGTCTTCAAAAGATTTGGGAATCCCTTTATCAATTAGATAACATCTATTTTGCCATTACTTTCATGTAATGGCGAATGATAACATAAAACTGAGGCTCCTAGAGCAATTTGATTATTCTTTCAAGATAAGAAGTCTTACCATAAATCCCTGTTGACAGTGGAATGGAAACAGAGTGGTTTTAGTAGCTGAGGTGGGTGTACCACTGCTCCAGCATTCTCCAAGTGCACTATGAAATGGTTTCCTATAAGGGAATTACTATAGGATACTGTGTGGCTATATGGCATTTGACCTTTTTTGTGGAAACAATTTCTTGTAGAGATGGTGGCTTTTATCTCTTATTAGATAAAAGCATTTCTGTTCTCTCCTGGAGAGCAAAGATGTAATGAGGGAACTCTGTGGCGAGGCCTCTGCCTTCACGCTGTGGGAAAGATGAGGTGAGGATGTGTGCTGCAGAAGAGAGGCGGATGGGCAGAGTCCTTTAAATACTTGTGTACTATAGTGAGAGAAAAGAAACTTTGCAGTGTGTAGTATCAGAGAGTGCACTTGACCTTAATGATTCTCATGTTGTTACAGAGTAAGACAAAGATGCCCTTTTTAATGTGTCTTCAACCTTTAAGTTTCACAGTTGGTGTAAAGGAGAGGAAGCTGCATGTGGATAATTAATTAATTAGCAGAGAATATAATTGTGACTTCTATCCTTGATTTATCACTGAGCACTAATAGTGACAGCCGGAAGAATGCTATTACAAACATATCCTGTCTGAAATTTCATGGCTGGGCTTCAGCTTATCTTTAGCATCTGTGTTATGTGTGTTGGGTGGATGCCCAGGTTGTCAGAAATGTTGGTGACTGCTCTCTGCATCTTCATTACAGCGTCAGGAAACCAAAGTAGAGATCAGGAGGCCAGACCCATGTTCTGGCTTTTCCTCCTGCCTTGCCTTTGCTTTTGGTGACTGAAGGCATCCTTGATTATGGCTGCAGTCTGTGCTCTCTGCTGTCAGAAGAGGTGTGCTTTCGTAGCAGGGGACATAGCAACCTGATTCCTACTTGCTGCCTCCTGGAGGTGACAGGGACCTCCAAAAGAGGTGGGACAAAAGAAAGTCAGTAAAGAGGTGAAAAGCACTTTTAAAAATAAACTGAGTAGCTAAAACTCCCCAAAGAATTAAACTATTTGCAGGACATGATGAAAGTTTCCACATTTGCATAATTACATTAACATGTGTAAATCAAATGCATTTCTTGCCTCACAGTGAAACTGGTTTTAAATATTCTATGAAATTTTTGTTTAATATTTGATAATGAAAATTTTTTTAGAGCATGTAATTGAGTTGGATTCATGGATAAACAAGTTAAAAGTGATTTCCATCTGTGCTTCTTGTTCCACATAAATCCCCAATTTTCTATGCTTTCTTGAGTACTCTTGGCACTTTATAGGCAAAACCTTTATATTACCTGACATCAGGACCCCTTTCTCAGTGGAAGTAGTTTCTAGTATTAAAGAATCATTCCTTCTTCAGTAAGAACATTGCTTAATTGAAAATCTTATCAGTAAATACTAATTCGTACTTCCAGGTGACCTCCAGGTATGTTTCTAATCTTGTCGGTATAGAAGAGTGCTTAAAGGCCAAAAACAAAGAGGACATTTCTAGAGGGACTGTGTTGCCAGCTTAGTTACCTGAAGATAATTTCATTTTTATCACTTAAGACTCAGTGTCCTTGATACACGATAGTAGCATTTTCTTCCAATTTTGTTTTGTTAGACTGTTAATTGATGTATTCATGCTTTGTGAAATGCTAGGCATAGATCTGTTGCTTATTATGTTTTTACAGGCTTCTGCTATTTTGACAGTGTTGTCACCACCAATAATATAAGATTGATATGAAATCGCATCTGTACTGTGCCAGTGGGTAGTGCATCCAATTTGAACATGAGGAACGAATCCATTTTTGTTCAGAACTTAGGGAATACAGCCTTTTCAAAAAGAAGACCTGATCTCTTAGAATGTTAATTACCTTCAAAAGATCTTACAGAACTGCATGAACACAGCTTGATAATTATGCAGATTTAATCAGAAAAAAAATGTGTTTGTCTCCTTGATACAGGCAGTCTTGCATAGTTCTTGAGCAAAGAGATTCATATCACACTGTCCATCAAGCTAGGCTTCTGTGGATTGTTCTGACCTGCAAGCACAGGGATCAGCTTTGGAAATTATGGGTAGTTTCACAACTGCTTCAAAGGTAGCTTGCAAATGAAGTGGTAAATTTTAATTAAAGAAGGTATATCAGAGGTTTATGTGTTTAAAACAATCTTGGGATTGCTAAACTCTGATGTTTGGGGGTAAGTCCTTGCAAATGATAAAAAAGGTAATTCTTATCAGCAGTTTGCATTGATAGGCAAGCCAGATCCTTGCCAGTGTATCATATTGCCACTGTTCAGTATGGAAGTGTCTGAAAGTGCCTTGCTAGGAATTCATCGGTATGGTGTAGACTCTCAGTCATTCTTTGGAAATTGTGCCTAAGTACAATAATGTTCTTGGTGAGAAGAAATAACATGCTATCAGGAAATAACTGAAGAAATGTGCATAGTATACCATATACAAATTGTAGGGGGAAGTAAATTCTTGGCAAGAAATTTAGGAATGTTGCCATTTAAGACTGTAAAGGTTCAAACACTTTCCGTTCCCTCCCTCCTTCCACCTTCCCAAGAGGGAAAAGAAATTCTTCTCAAAAATTGTTAAATGTTTTGTCCCATTTTGTGAAGTAATGACTTTTACTGTTGACTCTCCACTGGTGAATGTAAGATCTCGCCTCTCATAGATATAGCGCTTAAGATACTGTGTACTCTACATGTTAGTCACAGTTAGAAGTTCCTATCAAGGAAGCCAGCAAATGAGGAGATAAAAAGCTGCGCTTAAAACATTCAAAAATGATTGTCGACTCATTTATCTGACTGCTGCAGTACACACTGCATTAAAGTACATAATGAATAACTACATCATGGTTCATGTAGGGTTTAACATTCTTAGGTGAGACTTTTATCAAAGGCATTAAAAGAATGAATAGCTATCGTATATATAAATCATGTGGATAAGCAGAACATAAAGCAGAAGTGAAGCATGCTGCACTCCTTAGTGGCTAATCTGCAAAGGATAACAGTATACTTCCCATGGGGGATGATGTAGCTACCCCTCAGTTTGCATAGGTCCTCTGCTGAATATTCAAGCTTCAAATTCTATTTGTTTGTGTAAACCATTTTATTTATTGTCTGAATTTGACATTATTACATGAGAATAATGTGGTGTTTTCTCTGTTAATGACCAATGCATAAAAATAGTTAGGAAGAGTAGAGTACATTGCTGTCTCTGTATTTATTCTCTCTTCCCTGCCTTTTATTTCTTCTAATTTTATACTGGGTAAGAAAAGATCTGATTAACTTGTCTGGTGTGTGCTTGGAACATAACCAGTTACGATGCTTCTCTGGTAGAGTTTGGGAATAAGAGAAAGCACATTAAAAGTATACGTGGATGGTTAACTGGTTTTCCAAGACACGCTGAGAACAATGAAGAGAAATAGCTATGTATTTCCATCTCCTTTGCTTTGGATTAGGGAGCTATGACCTTTATTTTTGATGAGACAACTTTCAGCTGTGCTTCATGTTTTGATCATCGAGTTTAATCAAGATCTAGATTTTGGTCTTGATTTGTATGTTACTGTACTGTTGTACTGAGTCACTTCTTAAATCTCTTGAAAGAATGAAGTTACTGCAAGGAAGGAGTGATTTATTTGTTAATGCTACTGCTTTCTATTGCTGGGTGTTCTCTGTCACTATGTATGAGTGCAAAAATAGCTTGTGTTTGTCTGTAGTCTTCAAGAGAGTCTGCAAATCGGTTCTCAGGAGCATCTCTTCTGCTAGCTGTTAGCATTGACCGTGTCTCCAGGTGAAGCACCCAGAAATTAATCTGCTTGGAAGGGGACTGGGCTGTTTGAGTCTAAGCTTTTCATCACTTTGGAATTTACCTAGTTTCTTTTTCCCTTTGACTAGTGTGAAATAGTCCAAACTAGGATTAGCTCTGAAGCAGGCTGTGAAGTCCTTCCATTTTTCCAGACTTTAAGAAGAGATGTTTATGTTGACTTTACTATCCTTAACCTCTGTTCTCACCCATGGTCAGTATATTCTGTTGTTTTCTGTCAAGGAGTGCACCTTAAAGAAGAGAATTGATTTAGCAAGAAACCTTTTCATGAAATGCTGAGCCTTCGGCTGTGTATAAATATATATCCCTCTACTTTATCCTACCTGGGGCAATCTGTGTCTGGAAATTACCGGAGGGAAACGAAATGGCACAACTTGTTATGATGATAATAGAAGGTGAATTATATTCAAGCAAAAAGAATGCAGAACTTTAAACTGTCAAATGAAATTAAAATTTAATCAAGTGTTATTCTTCCTGTATTCTTCTTCTGCTTTTAAGCTCTAAGCATTAGCCTGATAAGAAAGAGTTGAATGAAGACTTGAACCATTTCCTCTTATATTATCATTTTTTCCAGTTTCTGTTAAACAAGAGAAATGAGGAGTGACCAGGTCTGTAATACTCCCCTCTGTAATTAGGTTCTGTATTTGAATTATTGCAAACTTGGTTAAGAGGCAGCTGTGACTGCACTGATATTTTGATAATATGGAGGTGCTTACAATCTGATTAACGCATGCTGTATTTTTCTTCTCTCCTGGCAGGAATAAAAGTCTGGGGCTAATAAAATGTTTCCTGGCCTTGAATAGGAAGGTGTAGTGATTTCTTTCTTGATAAATACAAGAGTGTTGATTTTTTTGCTGCTTTCATTGCAATAAAATTTCAGAGGTATAATAAAGAATAAAATTTGTGAGAAAATATGCATAAGCTTGACCCTGTATACCTTTTTTTATTTAAAATTGTCAGTTATTTGTT
Organism: Ara ararauna; assembly: GCA_028858755.1. NCBI lineage: Eukaryota > Metazoa > Chordata > Aves > Psittaciformes > Psittacidae > Ara > Ara ararauna. Next base: position 123,172,410 of record CM054376.1, on the reverse strand, counting down.
GCAGTAATTGTCCATAAAAGAATAAGTTTAAAAGAAAAAGTTTTTCCTTTTTGCAGTATGGAGCTAAGAAAATAAACCACTTGTTTTGGGTTAAAATAGTCTTCCATTCAACATTTGTATTTAAAACAGTGAATTAGAAAATGCTTGGTGTAATTGTTCTGTGTGTACAATAGCTGGGAATTCTACTTTGCAGCTTCTTAACACAGGTAGTAAATAAAAACCAGAAGAAAATTAAATGTATCTGGCTTTAGTTTGTTTAAAATGTATCTAAAAAAATTATGAAAACTGAAAACTGCCATTTTTTCTCCCCTGTTATGACTTCCTAGATACTTTTTAATTTAGTGGTGCTTCCAGCTCTTTCTTTCTGTTTTGAGTTAAAGTGCTTTTCTTTGGAGCTTGCAATGACAACATAATGAGGATCTGGCTACAATGGAGATTGAATTAGGAAGTGTTGATTCACTTAGAGTCAGGAGAAATGCCCAGCTGAAAGCATTCAAGCTGGTAGATTTCTAGCTTTTCATGACAACTGAGGGGGGAGAAAAAAGAAGTTATGTTGTGTTCTTCCCTCCTGGTTATGCAGTTCACATTCCTTAATGGCAGAGGTTATGCTGGTTTAGCTAAGGTCCCCTCCTAAAGCAGCAGTCTTCTCAGCTGCAGGTGATAGTGGATGGGGGTGGATGATGATACAGATGCAACTTGAGCTGGGGAGCTGTTTGCCAATCACTCTGTCCCCAATTCCCTCCACAGGCATCCACTTCCTTGAAGAGCTGGCTCCAGATTTTGTCAGGTGTCCCATTTGGCCTTCATTAAGTTCTGATCAAATAAAGATGAGAGAGAAATTTATGTCTTTGCTATACCAGATATTCTCTTGCATGTATTTGTGTTCCATGGTTGGCCACCATATTGGTCAGGAAACTGTCTTTGAAATGGTGTTTGGACTGAGCACTTGACATTTTCTACTACTGTGTAACCCGAGTCTTTTGAACTCCTATGTGGAATGTGGGGACATCTTCCACATCTTGTGAAACAGTAGGTCCTTCGTAGCCCTTAAAAAAGGGATTAGTGCCATATGCACCATTTAAAACCAACAAAAATAATAGCCCACACAGCCTTATGGCAATCAGAAGTAGGAGGGTGGTGACCGCTGATGTGTGAGTCTGAAAAGCATCTGGTTTTGTTCTGATGGGTAGGAAATGATAGCCTGTGGCCACCTTGGGCAGTGTTTACTTTCTGTGGGTTAAGAAGGGCAGGACAAGAGGAGGAGCTCCGGAAGGAGCTGTTTGTTCCCAGAGTCTTATGGCATTTAAGGCTGTGGAGAGCACATCTACACCGGAGATGATAGCTGAGCAGGAACTATGACTTTTTTGTTGTTAATTGTTTCCAGAGTTAGTGGAGGAAGAGAGGAGGGACACTAGTAAAACGTGTTTTCCTCCTAGGGAGGATGTTTTTACTGTCTCAACCTGTGACTACAGCAGGAGGGAAGTAGAGGTTGTAGAGCTTGCATGGGCCTTGTTTCTCCAGTAGAATGACCAGATGCAATTACACTAATATGCAACTGTCAGCTAAGGCAACCTGCTAAAATGCTGTTGTTTCACCCTGATCTCTCTTGTTCCCAGCTATCAGCAGCTGGGCTATCAGCTTCTGTCCATAACTAACTGTAATTAGCTTGGTTCCTCTTTCTGGGGTGGGTGGGAGATGCAGATGTGGCTGCAGCAGTGTTCTTATGTTTAAATAAACAGCTGAGTTTCTGACAAGGGAGGGCAACATTTACCAGGAAGTTCAGAAAGATTTTGCTAAATGTCATAGAATCATAGAATCATAGAATAGTTAGGGTTGGAAAGGACCAGAAGATCATCTAGTTCCAACCCCACTCCCAGGGGCAGGGACACCTCACACTAAACCATGCCACCCAAGGCTATCTCCAACCCAGCCTTGAACACCACCAGTGATGGAGCATTCCCAACTTCCCTGGGCAACCCATTCCACTGCCTCACCACCCTTACAGTAAAGAATTTCTTCCTCATATCCAATCTAAACTTCCTCTGTTTAAGTTTGAACCCGTTACCCCTTGTCCTATCACCACAGTCCCTAATGAAGAGTCCCTCCCCAGCATCCCTATAGGTCCCCTTCAGATATTGGAAGGCTGCTATGAGATCTCCACGCAGCCTTCTCTTCTCCAGGCTGAACAGCCCTAACTTTCTCATCCTATCTTCATACAGGAGGTGCTTCAGTCCCCTGATCATCCTCATGGCCCTCCTTTGGACTTGTTCCAACAGTTCCATGTCCTTTTTATGTTGAGGACACCAGAACTGCACACAATGCTCCAAGTGAGGTCTCCCAAGAGCAGAGTAGAGGGGCAGGATACCTCCCTCGACCTGCTGGTCATGCTTCTCGATGCAGCCCAGGATACGGTTGGCTTTCTGGGCTGCGAGTGCACACTGCTGGCTCATGTTCATTTTTAAATCGACCAACACCCCAAGTCCTTCTCTGCAGGGCTGCTCTGAATCTCTTCTCTGCCCAGCCTGTAGCTGTGCCTGGGATTGCCCTGACCCAGCTGGAGGACCTTGCACTTGGCATGGTTAAACTTCATCAGGTTGGCATCAGCCCACCTCACAAGCATGTCAAGGTCCCTCTGGATGGCATTCCTTCCCTCCAACGTATCAACCCAACCACACAGCTTGGTGTCATTGGCAAACTTGCTGGGGGCGCACTCAATCCCACTCTCCATGTCACTGACAAAGATGTTGAACAAGATTGGTCCCAGCACCGATCCCTGAGGGACACCACTCGTTACTGGTTTCCAGCTGGACATTGAGCCATTGACCACAACTCTTTGCGTGAGGCCATCCAGCCAGTTCTTCATCCACTGAGTGGTCCACCTATCAAACTGATGTCTCTCCAACTTAGAGACAAGGATGTCATGTGAGACAGTGTCAAACGCTTTGCACAAGTCCAGGTAGATGACATCAACTGCTCTACCCCGTCCATCAGTTCCGTAGCCCCATCATAGAATGCCACCAGATTGGTCAGGCAGGATTTCCCCCTTAGTGAAGCCATGCTGGCTGTCACCAAGCACCTTGTTGTTTTTCATGTGCCTTAGCATGTCTCCCAGGAGAATCCGCTCCAAGATTTTGCCAGGCACGGAGGTGAGACTGATTGGTCTGTAGTTCTCCAGCTCATCCATTTTCCCCTTCTTGAAAATGGGGGTTATATTTCCCTTTTTCCAGTCATTGGGAACTTCACCTGACTGCCATGAGTTTTCAAATATGATGGACAGTGGCTTAGCAACTTCATTTGCCAGCTCCTTCAGGACCCACGGATGGATTTCATCAGGTCCCATGGACTTGTATACGTTCAGGTTCCTAAGATGGTCTCGAACCAGCTGCTCTTGTAGAGTGGGCCCAGGGTCTTCATTCTCACAGTCCCTGCATCTGCCTTCCAAGACTTGGGTGGTGTGGTCAGAGCATTTTCTGGTGAAGACTGAGGTATCACCCTCCTATGCCTGGAAAGTGGAGGGAGAGATTATAGAATTTTCTATGGGTGATGCAAACCTGCACTTCTGGCTGGTTTTGCTGGGGTGAGAGTCAAAGGCTATTTCTGGATACATTCTGTGGGCTTTGAAGTGGTGGTATTATTTGAGTTGGTATGTGTTGCCCATATAAAAGGTCATGAGTCTCCATCACATGACATGAGCCTATGTGAATGAAATATACATTATTTTGTATAATTGCATTGTGTCTGGGAAACTCCTGCTCTACTCATTGAGAAAACTTTGGTGGTGGTCTTGTAGCCTGTTCAGATAAGAAAAACCAAACCTTTTCCTGCTTTTTTATGGTCGGACACAGTTAATCTGATTCCTACCCTGCTATTATTGTACAAAAAAAAAAAGTTAATTCATGTACTTAATGATATGTCTTTGAAAACAAACTTGTAATCGTATTCAGGTCATCATTTGTGGCTCTGAAGTTCTAATGTGTTGTTTATTAGAAAGCATTTTAAGAGTTTGGTGCTCTTTCAAAAGAGATGTGTTTATTTTTGCTTTGTGCCTTTCAAAGGCAGATTTTAGCAGATCAGTAGTTCTTGAAAATTGTGCCCCTGATTTCTTGACTGAGATTGCTCCATGCTCACCTACTGCCTAAATTTCTGCTGTTTCTTTGAAGTAAACGGTGCTGGGATGGAAGTTCCTTTCTGCAAACGTACTATTTCTTATAAAATCCTCAGAAATAGTTGATATTTAAGGATCACCTGCTGCAAGCTCAGGAGCAATGCATCCTAGCTGGAAGGATGTGCTGCAGGAGGAGCAGGAGACCTCCTTGGATGGATAAGGATCTGCTGGGGAAAATTTGAAGGAAAAAGGAGGCTTATAAAAGGTGGAAGCAAGGACAGGCGGCCTGGGAAGAATACAGGGATGTTGTTGAGGAAGCATGGGACCACGTTAGGAAAGCTAAGGCCCACTTAGAATTAAAATTGGCTAGTGATGTTAAAGATAAGAGGAAGGGATTCTATAGGAACATTGCAAATAAAAGACAGGCTAGGGACAACGTGAGCCCCCTCCGGAAGCTATCGGGAGAACTGGCTACCCTGGATTTGGAGAAGATGAGGCAGCAGTGTGCGCTTACAGCCCAGAAAGCCAACCGTATCCTGGGCTGCATCAAAAGGAGCGTGACCAGCAGGTTGAGGGAGGTGATCCTGCCCCTCTACTCTGCTCTTGGGAGACCTCACTTGGAGTATTGTGTGCAGTTCTGGTGTCCTCAACATAAAAAGGACATGGAACTGTTGGAACAAGTCCAGAGGAGGGCCATGAGGATGATCAGGGGACTGGAGCACCTCCTGTATGAAGATAGGATGAGCAAGTTGGGGCTGTTCAGTCTGGAGAAGAGAAGGCTGCGTGGAGATCTCCTAGCATCCTTCCAGTATCTGAAGGGGGCCTATAGGGATGCTGGGGAGGGACTCTTCATGAGGGACTGTAGTGAGAGGACAAGGGGTAATGGGTTCAAACTTAAAGAGGGGAAGTTTAGACTGGATATGAGGAAGAAATTCTTTACTGTAAGGGTGGTGAGGCAGTGGAATGGGTTGCCCATGGAAGTTGGGAATGCTCCATCGCTGGTGGTGTTGAAGGCTGGGTTGGACATAGCCTTGATTTAGTGTGAGGTGTCCCTGCCCCTGGGAGTGGGGTTGGAACTAGATGATCTTAAGGTCCTTTCCAACCCTAACTATTCTATGATTCTATGATTCTAAGTCATTTACAACATTGTGTTGAGAAGAGGATTGTTTTTCTCATAAATACAAAAAGTATAAGTAGCAATTCTTTTTCTTTGTAATGTTCACAGGACAGTATCAAAGATTTCTATATATATTTCAAAACGAACATGCAGAAAAGCAAAAAAATAAAAGAAGGCTTAGATGGGCTTTTTTTCCCTGTGCTCTAGGTCTAACAGGCAGAAACAGGGCTCTGAGCCTTATCTTGTAGGGATTTACACCTGATAGGAAATCAGAGTGTATTTTGAAGGACAGAAGTGCACTGTTGTCTTTGGAATAGCTACTAAGCCTAGTAACCCCATGACTGTTTACAGGGTATAACACCTCCAGGCTTTAGGCAAAGCAGTGTGGAGCATCTGAGAATAACTGGCCCTGGAAGACACCAGAGAAAGCCTGAGCTATTCAGATAGGCTTCAGCATCCCAAGGTATCTGATCCACAGTGAAATCAGGCAGAAACGGTGGTACTTTGTGAGTCAGGTAACAAGAATTTAGGATTCAGTATTGCTGCTTACGTTTTTCCTGAAGCGGTCTGTTGACATTTATGTTATTTCTTTTGTGTGCAGGTGTGACTCTGGGGCTATGGGGAAGGCTAATAGTAAGATATAAATGTGTACTGTTTACTATGTCATTGATTCTGACATCTTACACGTTTCTTATTTAACCCTTTTGAACTCTTTTAATGGGCATTTTTCATGTGAAATATGTGCTTAATTTCAGAAATTCAACTATGCAATTGCATTAGGCTTATTAATGTTTGTGCAGTTGTAATGTGATCTTAACAATAATGGGATCTGCAGCTCTGGGATGCAGATTTTAGTTCTACAGTGCTACTTGGAAATAAAACTACCAAAAATGATTAGTGAAATTATTTATTCACTAAGCATTAGTCTAGAGCCAAGATTCATGTCCTGCGGGCAAGCACCCAGCTCCTCAGGCACATGGCTCTCCCAGACAGCCCTCCAAGCTCTCTTCCTTCCTTTTCTTCCTCTCCTCTGACTCCTCATGTTTAGTATGTTTTGGCAATAGTTTTAACAGGAAAGAGCCTGTTCCCTGCTGGCCCCTGGAAAGGCTTTGAAGCTGGTAGTTAGGGGGTGCTTTGCTAAGAGGTAAGAGATCATTTTTCAGAATTAGAAATAAAGGGGTTTGGTGTCCAGCTGTGATCTGGTAAAGGAACACTGGGAAGGGAACACCGGCAGCCCTATGGCATTGCATTCTTCGTTTTGTTCTCTCTTGTGTGTCTCAGCATATGTCCTAGGTAGCTGCTAGCTACTGGTAGTTCACTGAAAGGATTACTTTTTGTGTAAGCTGAAGGAGTGAGACACAGTATTTTATTTAGCCCCCAATTTGTATTTATCAAAAGTGTGAAGGAAGAATCCAGTTTATGCTGACCTAGAATAAAATTGGAGGGGGGAAAAATAATCTGTTCTTCAATTTCGGTATGCCTCTGCCATTGAACTTGAGGTATGATAGGGCCTCCATTGCCTCTTTTCAGCAAACTTGAGCTTCTTTGAAATAATAGGCTTTTCAAGCTGTTGATAGCTGTGGTATACTTGTAGTTCTCTCAGTCTTCTGTTACCTTGAAGCCTCTTGCTCAAAATGGAAACAAGAAACAGGTCAGGTAAATAGGTTGAAATAAAGTAACTAACAAAGACCTTTTACTGGAAAACCATTCTTCTCTGTTCAGGGGGGTGTGGTGTGTGTGAGGTGATTCCACTTCCGCCCTGTATTTCACATAATCCTGTGTGTTTGTGTGTGTTCGTTCCCCTGCTTCTTTCTCTTCAACTCTGAGAAAGTCAAAGTGACATTTCATTGATTTATCTGTGCAGGAAATCCTGTGCAGGTAATACAATAGTCCCTGTAGGCATGACAGCTGATATGTAAAATACATTCTTTCATATAAAAATGACACTAATATGAGAGTAATATTAATAATTAAAGTCTTTCTGAAACACTGTTTAGAAATTGGTTTGAGCCCACACTCAATTAAGGCAACTGGCCTGAGAAACTCTGGTTTGATACATGGCTTTGAACTAGTAGCTATACACAGTCTTCAAAAATAACTGTGCTAGTATTTCCTTAAAAGGAAAAAAAAAATCTTATCCTTACCTACATAGAGAGAAACAGGCAGATGCTTCTGTAGCAAAGCAAGTCAAATAAAGTAGAGTGTAGGGCTGGTTATGCTCTTGCAGTGGCATTAGTTCAGAACTGCGTAAAAGTGGGAGTGTGTGGAAGCGGCCACAAATTTGTATATTTGAAGTGGGAAAGGTAATTTGTGTAGGGATGTTGAGTACATTTAAACATGGGGTTGCTAGTTAGCTGGTGATAGAAGGTCTGATTCTGATACTAAGTTTCACTGCTGTAAATTAAGTTTATTTTGAAGGGTGGCAGCGTTGAATTTGCACTTCTGTTTGGCAAGGGAAATGTCTGGCTCAGCATTTGCTTTTTAGTGCCAAAATCTAGCCCACAGGGGGAAAAGCTTCTGTCATTCTGTAAGTCCCCAGATGCTGTTTTCTGGAAGAAGGTAGTGCACAGATGCAAGAGAACTGTTCTTGGCGTACCAGCTGCAAAAGGTTGTATGTAAAAAAAAAAAACATTATGGATAGCTAGCATATGAAGAAAAGGAGAGGCAACTATGCAGTTGCCTTCATGTTCTGCTAGAAAATATTAAGCTAAAGCACTTTCAAAGCCAAGAAGGGCTATCTGAGTGAAATGATAAAGCAGAATATATTTTTACATAAATTCACAGTGTAATACCAGAAAGGAATGTAAGGACATCCTATGATCTGAAGTATATTAGACTTTTAACTTTCACTCATCCCTTTTGTAAGACATTAATTAAATTCCGGGACAGAAATAGAATCTAGGTTTATACAACACTGCTGCTTGAGTACTTTGCTATCTTTTCAGGTTTTATTTTTTAGTCAAGACTCGCAGTCTGTACATTCATGGCTCCTGGAAAACTGAAGACAGATAATATTCACTACCTTGCCTAATGCATAATTTCTGCAGTTATGATCATTCCCACCCACCTCATTTTCCATCTTTCTTCCTGCAGCGTGTAGAAGTGAGTTTGTTTCTTGGATGTTTTTCTGAAAATCAAGGCTTGGGGTTTTGGATGAGATCTGCATCCATGCTAAGGGACATTGATGGTTAGGGAGGTGTCTTGACAGGGTGTGAAGTGAGGTTAGGAGGTGGGTTGTACTTTTGAGAGTTCTCCCTGCCATTCTGTCCTCCAGGAAGGTCAAATTTTGTTCCAGATTTTGTTCCAGAGAGAAGGACCAGCTTGTGCCATGGGAAGGGCTGAAGAGCCAGATTGCCTTCCCTTCACTTCTCTTGAAATGTTTGCTTCATCGGCTTTCTCAAGGGAGAGTGAGCAAGGGAGTTAGGTTGCCTTATAAGTGCAGCAAATTTCTGTTTAGTTGATGTTAGATTTGGAGTATCTGTAGCACAAGTAATTAATTAACAGTAATAATTGAAGCCAAACATTACAATTGTAGGGCAAGATTTCACAATCTGACTCTGTAAGGGAGAATTAGTGCATCAGATTACAAACCAATCACATATTGCATCAGGCTATTAAAAGTCCTGATGATATTGGCGGTTTATTTATGGCCAAAACATAAATCCAACTGTAATGCTGGTTTCCGTAGAAGAGAGCCAGGCTCTCAAAGCAGTACTCATGTGTAGTTTTGTTGCCTCTGCACTTGTGCAGTGTCTTCGTGTCCTAGAAGTTTTTGACTTCAGACTCTATTTCTAGACTTCTGTGGTGATGCAAAATGTAGTAATCCTACTGAATACTGAGAAAAAAAAGTAGTATTTTATTTGCATTTACTTCTTTTGGTTTTTTTTGTCAACATACAGCCACAGATTGGAAAGCTTAGTGGCCTTCTTCAGTGCTGTTCTGAAGGCTGCTTCCAGGTTAGCTGTAGAGGATAAGGGTATGTGACCTCCTCTGAGGGTTACTGTCAGCTTTTGCTGAGGAAGGGCAGAGCAGTGTTTGCTTGGGGGAATCCCGTTGTGCCTGGGGCACTCAGGTTCTCTGTGGACCTGCAGGATGTGTCCTGGCTCTGACAGGGCATGTGGTAGGTAGAGCTGGTCTGGAGACCTCTGGTCAGCTTCCTTGCCAAAGTGTTTCTTGGGAATAAGGAATAAGAACCTTTGAAGAACTGGGAAAGTAGATGTGTGTCAGACTACACAAATTGTTGAAAGAAGTCAAAGGCAGGTGTTGCCAGCTGAACTGATTTCTATCTCATTTCTTCTTTTTTAACTGGATTTTAAGATCACTGTGTCTTTATTGAAAATGAAGGGAATCTCTTAGTGATGAAAATCAGCATTGCTGCAAAAGCAGGCATGGGGTTTTTTTGCTTTTTTTTTATGAGTAGACTGCATTTCTCTGTGGTTGCTGACGAGCCTTCAATTTTAATCACATAGGAATAGGGGCTCATCAAATAATACGCAATGGAAAGGAGAGGAAAAAAAAGGAATTAATGTTGGAGACATGATATATACAAAGGAGGGAGCTTCCTATACTGTTTTACTGTATAATTTTATGTAGAGCTCTTTATTTCAAGACATGTTTTTAGTTCTTGACAATGCAGGTTGTCAAAGACACTCAGCCGATACTGCCTTTCATCTCTATTCTGAAACAAGGGTCTGTTAAAATTGCTTATAATTTTAGGTGAGGATTAGAATATCTATTTTAGCAATGCTTTCATCCAGAAGCAGCCACAGATCAGAAACAGTGCTTGATGCTTCAAGTTCCATGAAAAAAAAAATAAATTAAGAAGTATTGAATGAGAGAATACAGATCTTTCAAAAAGTGCAAAGTAGCATTTGCAGCTGTCATATAGTCTGGTGTCTTATCTTCCCAAATGTCCAAAATCATTTACATCTGAGGGTTAGAAAAGTTTTTTGGTTTTTTTTTTTGTTTGTGTTTTTTTTGTTTGCTTTTTGTTTGTTTGTTTTTTTTCCCTGTACAATGAGCGATACCCAAAAAGGGTTATAAACATTTGTTGTCAGAAAGACGTGGTAAATCTTTTTTGTCTGAGCTACTGAATAAATGTTGCTGCATCACAACACTCAGATTTTACAACACTTAGTTCCTACTGATAATGCTTAGAATATAAGTGTTATTGGATTTTGATTGTGATTGTAGATAAACAAGTTTGTTATGATGTGCTGAGATTCCAGAAAATCACTGATGTGTTGCACTGTCTTTATCAGACCCTAAGTTAGTCTGCTGGTACATACTCATGTGATTTGCAGATAAGTAAACTGACTGCTTATTTTCTTTCCAGGTACTAATTTTCTATAAAACTGGCAGAAACACTTTCTGATGCTTGCTAAAAAAACACTTGAAAGGATTTCTCCACTCCTCCTTTTCATCTTCTTGCTGTCCTGGGACAGTAATCTAAATGATGATCTTGACTTCTCATTGATGGTGATAAATGCATAATTTTTCACCAGTCATACTGAGCTTAACCATTGGAAAACACTGCTTCTGCAACACCGATGTGATATCCTTGTGATCTCATGCAATACTACCCTGTTTCATTTAATCTCACTGGGACTGATTTTTGAGTAAGCAGATGGTTGCTGCTTCTCTGAGTCCATATGGAAATACCTTGCCAGGAATATTTTGTCTCATGACATTTATATTGGCTGTGTTTTGAGGGTTTGTAAGACTATATTCATCTTCTTTTGTGATGATCATCAGAAGGGTTTCATTGCTGATCTTCAGGATCATAAATGGAGACCACAGTTCCATTGCCGGATGCCTTTCAGAGCAAAACCTGTTTGGCTAGCAGGATGCTGGTTCCAGGAATGCCATTGCTAAGGCTGGTTAGGCAGTCTCCTTGAAAGCTTAATCCTCTATCTGTTTTGAAGATGTGGATTTATCTAGTGCCAGACACAATGTGTTAATCGAAATACAAGATTCTAAGATGTTATTTTTTTTTATTGTCCAAATCATTACTTAAAAAAAAAAAAAAGAAAAAGAAATACTAACTGTAAAGCATGTTTCATTCTTTTTGGGATATAATTATTATGATATATTGAATAGTGGCTATGTATACATCTGTTCAGTATAAAATAAAGTTGTTCTTCTAATGTTTACTTATGTACAAACCAGCAAATGACACTTCTAATTGCAATTTTTTCCTAAATTCTTTTTTTAGCCTATCTTTTATCAGGCTGGTTTTGGTTAAATATTGTTGTATTGCATTATCTTGGATATTATTGTGTTGTGTTCTTGAGACAATAAAGGCCAACCACATGCTGTTCTTTATTGGCAGCCAAAAGGTCAAAGAAAGCAGTGGCTCCCCTCTGCTCAGCACCTGGGAGCTTATGTCTGGGCAACTGTGTCCAGTCTGGGGCTTCCCAGTGCAGGATAAGGACAGGTTGGGCAGAGAAGAGATTCAGAGCAGCCCTGCGGAGAAGGACTTGGGGTGTTGGTCGATGAAAAAATGAACGTGAGCTGGCAGTGTGCGCTTGCAGCCCAGAAAGCCAACCGTATCCTGGGCTGCATCAAGAGGAGTGTGACCAGCAGGTCGAGGGAGGTATCCTGCCCCTCTACTCTGCTCTCCTGAGACCTCACTTGGAGTATTGTGTGCAGTTCTGGTGTCTCAACATAAAAAGGACATGGAACTGATGGAACAAATCCAGAGGAGGGCCATGAGGATGATCAGGGGACTGGAGCACCTCCCGTATGAAGATAGGCTGAGAAAGTTGGGGCTGTTCAGCCTGGAGAAGAGAAGGCTGCGTGGAGATCTCCTAGCATCCTTCCAATATCTGAAGAGGACCTATAGGGATGCTGGGGAGGGACTCTTCATGAGCGACTGTAGTGATAGGACAAGGGGTAATGGGTTTAAACTTAAAAAGGAGAAGTTTAGATTGGATATGAGGAAGAAATTCTTTACTGTAAGGGTGGTGAGGCAGTGGAATGGATTGCCCAGGGAAGTTGTGAATGCTCCATCGCTGGTGGAGTTCAAGGCTGGGTTGGACATAGCCTTGGGTGGCATGGTTTAGTGTGAGGTGTCCCTGCCCCTGGGAGTGGGGTTGGAACTAGATGATCTTAAGGTCCTTTCCAACCCTAACTATTCTATGATTCTATGATTTATGAAGAAGAGCAAGTCCAGCAGAGGAGTTTTGAGACAGTCTGGAGCCAAGAGCATAAGTGCAGGGGGAGGCTGAGGAACCTGGGTTTGCCTAACTGGAAGATGAGAGGTGATCTGATTACTGACTTTAGCTATCTAAAGGAGGCATTTAGAGGAGATGGATCTTCTTGGAGGTGTTTAGTGAAAACAGACAACAACAGTCTTACAGTGGGGAAATTCTGATTAGATAAAAGGTAAAAAAATACCCACAGTGAGAGTGGTTGAGCACTGGAAGAGTTTCCCAGGTTTCTCTGTTCTGGAAGCCTTTAGTAACTGAGTGGTCAAGGTATGGAGCAAACTCATTTTTCTTTGAAATTATTCCTGCTTAATGCAGGGGCTTGAACTAGACGACCTCCAAAGGTCCCTTCCAACCTAGAATACTTGATGAGTCGATGAATATTCATATGAGTGATGGAATATACTTTTTTTGAGTTCCAGTTGCTTTGCAGATACTGAATAACTAATAAAAATCACATTTATAAGAACTTTCCCTCTAAAGTCTACTTACCAAAGGAGATATTTGTAGCAAAGGAAGTAGACCTAATTGATTTTGCTTACCCATGTCCCTCCAGATTTGTTCGTGGAATAGAAGAGATCACACTTTCATTTTACTGATGGACTGGAAAATAAGCTCTCCTCTTTCTGCAACTCCCTGTGGGTTCATCAGTTTTGAATAAATTAGTAACTGAACGGAGCTATTTGTATGAACCAAGATAAAAAAAATACATAGCCTTGCTATATTCACAGAACATGCTATAGCTGTCAAAGCTGGTTTATCTCTTTAACGAAGTACACGTGCTTAGACAGACAAACATATTGTGTGGGTATTTTAAGAGCAGGCTATAAAGTTTGCACTCTTGCATCATCACACAGAGAATGTTGTTTTTAAGAGTGGTGGTACATTTTTGCATTCATAAAAATTCATCTGTCTTGGTCTTCTCTCTTTGCCAGGCAGACCAGGTGCATTATGTATGTAGAAGTATAAAGAATATGTATTAGAAATAAAAAGGGTGAAAAGTACTCTCTAGAGGAAAAGGAGCTTAAAAAGACATGAATTCTGAACTTTTCTAGCAGCTAGTATAGCCAGACCTTTAAACTATTTAACTTCAGCTGTATTGCTGGATTTTGTTATTATATATTCCCTCTCTTTGTGTTGTTCTTTGCTTTTGGATTGAATGTTTGCTGGGATGAAGGCAAAGTTTTAAATGTGTGCCATGAGTAAAGCTGTGCTTCAGCAACACAACTATTTTGTTTTTCAGTTGACTGTGAACTAAATGTGGAGAAACAAAACTAGGGAATGTCCTTGATCAGCATGTTTTCAGCAGTACATCACCTTTGAAAACCGATAAAGCTGATCATCGGCTCAACTGCTTGTAACTGGGATTGGTTTTATTTTTTCCAAATATTGCCTTTTTACAGCAACTCCCTGGCAGGACTACAAAATATTAAGGAAAGAAGTGGGACTCTTTTTGTGTGTGTGTGAAGGGGAATGAGGAAAAAAATGCTCACGAATTATTTTAGTATTGCCTTCATTCCCCAGTATTCTCTTTGTCTCTTACCTGGTAACCCTGTTGGTCTCTCTGACACAAACCTGTGCTTATGTCCTTTCAGTTCCATCTTTGTCCTGGGTTCAGCAGCAGCAGTCATTTTTATTCCTTCTTGGCAGCTGATGCGGCGCTGTGTTTTTGTCTTTCGGCCTGGGAGCAACGCTGATAACACCAGTGTTTGCAGTTACTGCTTGGTAATGTTTTGGTTTGACCAAGGACTTTCTGAGTCTCATGCTCTGCCAGGGAGGAGGGGAATCTGGGGGGAAGCAGAGACAGGCCACCTTACCCAAACTGACCAAAGAGGTATTCCATGCCACAGCACGTCATGCCCACGATGTAAAACAGAGAGCAGAGACCCAGAAGGGTGGGGGTGCACTGCTTGGTCGGGCTGGGTATAGGTGGTGAGCGATTGTATTCTTTCCTTGTATGTCTTTTGTCATTATTATTATTGGTGATAGCAGTAGTGGTTTGTGTTATACCTTAGTTACTAAACTGTTCTTATCTCAACCTGTGGTAGTTGCATTCTTTTGATTCTCCTCCCCATCCACCCGGGAACAGGGGGAAGAAAGAGGGGGGAATGAGTGAGTGAAACTGTGTGAGTTATAGAGGCTTAAACCACGACAATCTTCTACCTTATTTCTGCTTCTCCTGGGTCCAAATCATTCTTTTTATCTGATATGCTAATCAGAGACTATATGCATAGCTCAGACTAGGGCTCAAAACATCCCTTCCTTATTACATGCAGTTTCCACAAGTGGTGGAAATTAGGAGGCATGTATGGTGAAAACTAGTTCCTCAGGAGCAAGTATTCATTGGCTTTTGTTTCTTCCTTATTCCATTTGCACCTCGCCTTCTTCAGTGACTGAATCTGGTAGAGCTGATACAAACAGCACTCCACACTGTGCTGGCTTTTTACATGGACTATGAGATGGCTCTTTAAAGCATAGGTGTGTGCTTGGAAATGTAATGTAATGACTCCTTTCTGTCTTGACGTGGGTAGAGAGCACTGGGCAATATTGTAAAGCCCCATCTCATTTATTTCTAGTCAAACTGTTGCCATATATACTCTTCAGCTATAGCACTCTATTGGGGGAAAAAAAAAAAACCCAACCCACTAAAAACCAGCAAAACAAAACCTCAAACAAACACTACTAAGCCTTCAAGGAACTCCAAACAAAAAGCCTGACACAAACCTCTGAGTAGTCATATTCTGAAGTGTCCTGAGGGTTCACACGTCTGTTGAGAAGAGTGTATAGCATGGGGGGTTTGGCTATGTATTAATGTGTGTGGTCACAGTCCTCCCAGCTGTCTGTGTATTGTGGACTGTTTTTAGCAGCACATTTTGCCCTCTGGTCCTGCTCAGTGAAGACAGGCCAGTCATTTCCCACAGAACTGCTTTAACAAGATCTAACATAGAATTTCTGTTGTCTCAGACAATCTGTCCTTTCTATTTCTTTGTAATATAATTAGAAATGGAGTTCTGTTTTGTTTTACCTGCTTTTGAAATACATTAATGCTACTAATTTTTTTTTTTCTTGTGGAGAAATAGAAACTGCATTTCCAGGGACAGATCAGACCACAAGCTTAGAAGCAATGAAATTTAGGTTATAAAGCATATAACCAATTTAATGTATTAGTAATTGCAGTCTTTTTCTGGTATATAGCTCCACAGCAGAATGGGAATTATCACAACTACAATTACATATTTCAGATGCTTCAATGTTATGTCTTTTACAAGTGAAATCAAGCAGATATTATTCTGTAGCAAGAAATGGGTGAGGCAGAAACAGGGTCAATACTGGCCTTTGAGGTGTCTGTGGGGTTTGAAGTTAAATTCATTGGCCTGGATTCTAGCTTTATGGGTCAGCTTTGGTGCTGTGTGATTTGTCTCTAGCTCCACTGTTAGTCCTTTTCTGTATGCAGTGGTGATGGGGGTGGGGGATAGTGTTGTAGCTGAAGGTCAACTGAGAAAGATGCAATCTTCTGGAAATGTTAGCTTATTCAAAAAGCATTTTTATCCTGTAATGGCTAAAATAACAGCACCAGATGCAGAGTAGTGGTTTTGAGATGATTTGTATTGATCGTCTTTGCTGGTCTCCTGTTTTACCGCCTAATAAGTACTGCTGAGCTTTTTGTCCTAAGCTGATGACAATATACAAGGATTTTCAATAGCTTTCATTATAATAATTTTGAATTTGCGTATTAACATACACATCATAATTACCCTGTTCTTTGTGACTGTTTGCTGTATGTACAAGGCAAGAGGAAATAACAATCTGAATTTTTCATTTTGGTCTGTGAGTCTGGACAATAGACTTGATGCAGTAGCATATAATAATTTGAAAGGGCTATTGACAGCAGTTTTAGAAACTTAACAGTTTTTCCTTTGTTGTAATGTGTGACCTTTTCATCTCTTTGATCCCTTAAGCTGTGGACTGTGTAACCTTGAATTAGTAGAAACAAGAAATGCTGTGCATCATCTAATGACATATTTCTTCTGGCTACATCAAAGAAGGTTAGATACGATCTGTTGTAGGAAATCTTCTACAAAGTCTACAGAAGTGAATGTTGTAGCCAAAGATATTCTGATTTCTTTTGGCAGAGAAGGATAAAACTCAAATGGACTGCCTTGCTGGTTTATCATAAACAGCTTACAGAAACCTTGAATATATTTGAAATATTGACAGTATAAGAGAAGATCTTCTTAAGCAAAGCTTCTTTTCATACATGCTGACACTGGAAACAGTAGTAAGAAGTTATTGAGTGTTGACACAACTTGTAGCTAAATTTAGGTTATTGAGAAGCTCTGTTTAGTTCACTTGTTTCTGATACTGTTGTGTTCAGAATTCTCAGAATCAGAAAAGGTGGTGAGCAGCATTTTTGTCTTCCATCTGAAACTGAAATAGTGGTAATATTACCTTTCAATATGTGTTGCTGTCGTTTAGTCCTGAGGTTAAAAAGGTTTCATTATATCCTGTAATATAAATGGATCGCAAATTTGGCTTAATTCCAGCCTTATCTGTGAAATGGGACTAATGTTTTCATGCTTCAGAGATGGTGCAAAACTGTCAAAATAAGTTCAAAGATGCAGTCAGTCTTCTTTAACCATATATAGTGCTCTTCATCTTTAAATAAAACTTCCTCTTGAAAGCATAAAACCGATTACATTTTCTGCTGTAACCTTGCAGAACAGGAATTTGTAGGCATTGTGCAGAAACATTTGGGATGTAATGAATTATTTACAAATACTATGCACAGGGTCAGAAAGGCCAGTCACTCCTTACATAGAATTTCCAAGGTGATTGTAGCTGGGTGAAGTTATTGTATGTAGGTACAGCACAGGCAACATCTGGCTGTGATGTTGGGCTGCATCTTCTATCCTCTGTTTGCAGCTCTTTCCTCCTACCCCTGGCAGAGGGAAAAGAGACCCTGCAGTTGAGCAGATGTCCCAGGGCTTCATGCAGCGTGACAAGCTGCCCCACAGGGAAATACTTCCCCTTTGACATTTTATATCAGTCATACGTTGGTCAATGACATTGGGTGCAACACATCTATGGTGGTGGTCACAGTTAATTGATGGCTCTTAAGAAACCTCTGCAAAAGTGCATTTCTCAGCTATAGTGAATATATTCAGAGCTGTAAGTGCTGTGAATGATCCTGGAGATGTTGCCTCACTTAAAACGTGGGCTTGATGAAATGCAGAGGAAACACCAAGGTGATAAAGTACTTATTGTTGGCCAAGGGAATTGATGATTTTTGAGTATTTCCATTATTATAACTGAATGTAACAAGTATTTTCTTTCTCTTATAAGAGACTGTGTAGTGATTGTAATGGGTAGCAATGAGATGATATTATGAATGTTAAACTTCTTGTGCGTAAAGTTTTTTGACAGCTGGGCTGGCCTGAATCAGCATTTACCTTTAATCTCTCGAAGTGTCCTAAAGGAAATCTGCTTCACTTCGCCCTCCTTCCATTCCCAGTGACTAAGTGTCTTATCAGAGATCAGTCTTTGCATCTATTAGGAAGAAAAATAACCAGTGTGGAAAGGAAGTGAGTTTCTTATGGCTGGGCCTTAGGATAGGAAGAGACCAGAAGAGCTTTTAGATGACATAGGTATCCTTCAGGATGTAGAAGAGGGAGGAAAAATACACTCAGAAAAATTCAATTATGCAGCCTACAATTTTTGTAATAAATATTTCTAGAGGAAAGGTAGACAGGATAACAGTTAAAGAATTCAGTTAGAAAGTGTTTCTGCAAAGCTCCTTGTGGGAGAAGTGAGGACGGACTGCTATTTTTGCTGTGGCATTTTAGCAAGTATATATCTTAGCTTTGGCATTTCTTATCTTGAAAATCTATTCTTAGATTAAAGCTAAATAACAAAACTCACATGCACGTGCTGAAGCCTTCGTTGTGCATGGTAGCTAGTGTGTAAAAGTGCCTACAGTAACAAAGGATTTAACATAAACAGTTCGGATTTTTTTCTTGGCATTAGAACTCCTGTTACCTCAGAGCAATACCTTTTCACCTCTATTCATTGTGGATCAAAATGCTTCTGGTTCTTTGCAATTCAGTCCTGAAGTGGAAGCTCTCAGTAGCCAAACTGCATTCCAGGTATCTGGTGCAGGATCAGAACTTTTAACAAAGTTTTTTGGGTACTTAGTAAACTTTAAAGTGTAAAGATGATGTAATCCTTTAAACTTTGGGTTTCATAGAATTCAATGTCAAATTGTATTCTGAAGGTCCTTTAATGCGCAGTGTATACTATTTAGTAAGTTTACGTAGAAGCTAATCACATTATGAAGTACTTCTAATCACTTAAGACATTTGGCTTCTTGGTGGTAAACATAAATGGTATTTTTAATATCCAAGCTTGATCACTGGGAAAACCAAACCAAAATACAGTTAAGACTGTCTATATTTAAAGCACCTTTCCACTGATACTGGTTGAAATGGTGCAGATGGTTGCATTGCAGTAGTTGCAAGTCAGTGCTAGTCATTTAGAGCAAGTTCTTAATCTCTTCTGGCTGGTCAAGGAACTTACAGTTGTTCAATGATTCGGACTGTAGGATTTTGATTTAGTACAGAATGGAATGAAAAATATTTTATTAAAATACATATACCAAGAAAGGAATTCAAGACAGCTAATAGCAACCAATCTCTGAAAAGATTTATGCAAACAGAAAAGAAAAAGCAAAGACTTAAGAATGGGTTTCTTGGGTGTTTGTGAGATCATTTAGACAAGTTTTGTCTAATGTCCTGAAAGTATTTTTGGCACTTCCAAGTTCACTAAGTTTGGAAGTCTGTGACACTTCACGTGATAGGAACAGAATAACACTTTTGGTATAAAAACTTTTTAGCAAAAAACCTTTTTTTTTAGAGGGAATAAGCTTTTTAGTCTTCCACTCCCTTTTTTCTGTCTATCTGTAGCACTGGAAAGCCTTCAAGTTAGAATGGAGTTGCAGTTTGATAATTTCCTTTCTGAGCTTCTACTGATTGTTTTAACAGATGAAGAAAAGAAAAAACAAATACAACTCTTTGCAGCTGATGACTCTAGCCAGTACGTTTAGAGGAAGCGTAGTTAGGTGCTGGAGAGCTTTTGTGTTCAGTAGTAATTCATTTTAGAACAAATCTACCTGCAGCACTCATGGTGCTTGCTTGATTTGGTTCCTGGAATTTACTGGTTTCAAGTTTCTCTATCATGTACTCTTGTAACCTTAACATGAGTTCTGTGACAACAAGAACCATAAGTAAATAGATGTTGTGTCTATACCCTGTCATCAGCAGGGTATAGAGACACTTTGGGTGGATGAGGCTGAATCAGTCAAGCCGTTATAGGGAGTGGTCAGGGTCTTTGGGCTTGCAAATGTCTGCTCTTGTTACCATTATAAAACTGAAGGAGTGTGATGTAGACTGTGAGGATTTGCAGTGTTCTGTAGGTATGTTGAAGTATGTGGTCACTTCAAGACTAGGCAGAAATTCCTGTTACCTTACTCCATGATGTCCTGTTGCTCTAATTAGAGCTGCCCTTTCCCTGATCACTGGTGTGATTGATGTTTCTCATTGTGGAGGATGGCTGCTCAGAGCTAGTTTAGAAGCTTTGCTTTAAAGTGTGGTATAGAAGTATTTGCCTTGCAAACTGTGGCCCTCTGAAGGGTAACAGAAAATGAGAGGATAAAGCCTACCCGTAGTCTGGTTATAGAAACAACCTTTAGTGACCCAGATGAAAACAAGCGTAGGAAACATTTCATTCTTCTAAAAAATGCACTATAGCAGAACTCTTGTGTAATTGACTTCATTTTGGAGATTGCATGGTAACAAATGGGAGCGAAGAACTCTTCTAAGTAAGTCAGATTGATGGAATGGGTTGTTACCACTTACTGTGTGGTTTGCTGACAGGGCTGAGTAAGATGCCATTCCACTATTAAGCATAATTTTCAATATCAGCAGTGTTACTGAAGGCTTTTTGACTGTTTTGCTGTCCTAAAGAGTCTACCACATAATTCATATCTCCAGTCTTTGGACACCAGGAACACTGGAAAATAAAATTAAAGTAGCTTAAAGTTTCTGAGTAGCACTCTAAAAAATGAAGTCCTAAAATGAGTTCCCATTTTTAATTCTTAATTACGAAAATGTGCTTAATTTTTTTTCACCCTCATGACAATGAGTAAATAGCTGCTGTCAGGTTTCCTTCTTGTTTCGTGGCTTGGTTGGATGAATCAATGTATGGCTACTGGCTACAGCAACTTGACGAGGACCTTCAGGATACTTTAGTTACGGATTTTACTTTTTCAGTCAACAGTAACTTTTAGTCCATGGCTGATTTATACCATGAGGTTCTAATGTGGCATAGAAACAGTCTGTGCCTCAAGGTCAACTGTCAGACAAAGCAAATGGTAAAAATGAAGCATTGACAGATGGCAGAAAAGTGGAAAGTTTGTATTCATAGCACCAGGTTATTGTCTGCCTCATGGTGAATGACAGTGCTGTCATTGAATTCTATGAGTGTTGCACCTTACTGTTCCTGGCCTAAACTATTCCTGGCATATTATACTTTTGCAGATTTGCTCTCAGCATGGGCAGAAGGAAGAGTGATTAAAGCATTGGTTATTTTTTTTTCCTTTTCCTTTTTAACATCAGAATGGGGAGGTTTAGTAGCATATGTAATTTGATAAAATAAAATATAGATGGAAATAATTGAGAGTTCTTTTACTCCATCAGCCTTTTCCTGTTACTGTAAAGAATCAGAATGTTTAACTCTTTTTTTTGTTCTTTTATCAAATGCTCTCACTATATGCTATTGGTTACTCAGGGCCAAGATTGAATAATCTTTATACTTGTGTGAAAATATCTGTTCTTGGGTTTTGATTTCCAGCATGTCCTTTTGAGAAAAATGTAATGCCATTGTGATTGATTGTCAGTGTGTGTCAATATGGTCACTGATACACATCAAGATTTGTTAATGACTCTGTCAGATAAATCAAGGAAAAACCATGTGAGTTGAATGACTGCAGAAAACAAATATTAGGGATATTTAATGTTGCCATCTGATATTTATAGCAAGCTGATGCTACTGGTTCTTGGTATTCTGCATGTGAGCAATAAATCAGGCATTTGACCAAAAGTCTAACAATAGCTGGTGCAAGTTTTGGTTGAATCCAAGGTTCCATGAGATAATAACACAATAGACCATAAAAATGGCCATTTCAAGCTGTGCATTTTATAAATTAATCTTCTATACTGCCAGGTGTTTAATCAGAATAAGTGGACTAAGAAAAAACTCTTTGGAAGGTGCTTGAAGATTAAAACATTTCAGAATATAAGTGTTGAACTTCAGTGTACTGAAGCTGGGCAAGTCTTAGGCAGTTTTGAAAATCTGCTTTACTGAAAAGCTGATTTTTTTTACCTAATTAACTATTACTATTTAGTTAGCTAAGCAATGTATTGTATTTAGACACTTTTCAGTTAAAACCTCATTAGTCTATCAGAAGGTAAGTACACAAAACGTTGATTGGTCTGTTATTCAAAGCTGTTATGTCTACCCTGACAATCAGTTCCTGTCTTGTAGATGCTTCTATTTTCCTCTCGACTTGCCATCTTAGTTTAAGGTTTTTTTCATTGCAGGCACAAACATAGAATTTGTGTAGTATATCCTCTGTCTTCTGAAATTTGGGAATATACATTTTTAATTACCTCAGAATTGTAGAATAGTTAGTGTTGAAAAGGAACTTAAGATCACCTAGTTCCAGCCCCCCTGCCGTTGGCAGGGACACCTCACACTAGACTATATTGCTCAAGAATACCAAGGGATATTTTTATGTCAGAGGTGATGCACAGTATTTAAAAGAATTGCTGTTCTCTCAGAATGTCATTAATTTTTTTTTCTTCCCAGTAAGATGGTGGTGATTTAGTTACCCATTGGGGTAATTTTCTTCCCAAATAACTGACCTGTGTAGTAGAAACTGCAAGACCTGCTGACTTTGTAGTTCAGTAACTTTTCATTTTTACATGCTCAAGTAAACAGATTAACAGCTAATCTCAATGCTTAAAAAAAATCAAATGTCCAATCTTCAATTTCTAGAGGTCACAGAATCTGTTTGAACATCTCATAAAATGTAGGTAGCCATGGATGGACTGAAGGCTGCTCTTCCTCCAGATCAAGCTAGTAGACTTTTATATGACTTGTTATAGCAGGTTCCTCTAGTAGTATACCTGTAGTATTTTTGTTTGGTTGGTATTTTTAATGCCAAAAATAGAAGCACACTGTTGATTGTTAGTTCTTAAAAAAATTGTGGTTTGCTATCATGTAATATATTCTAATAATGTTTTGATCTGAGCAATGGTCTGAGCTTTCTGCAGTTCCTCTTCATTTTGCATGATTTGCTCAAATAGCTTTGCTAAGTAATTGCTTGAAAAGTTTGGGTATACTAACTTTTCCTGAAAATATTGAATGGATTATTAATTGAATTGTTTCGTTTTGACATGACTTGAATCATGAGCTTTTGTGAGTATAAGCAGGTTTCCTTTGTCTGCAACATCTTGTTCACAGTTTGTGTACATTCACGTAGCTTTTGGAGTCTGCAAGAATAGTTGCCTACAGGGTTTCAAATGAAATTGGTTTTCTACAGCTGTTGGCCTGCTGATGCCAAGACTCCACAGATTAAACTGTTCCTTTCTTTTGTAAAGAAAGATCTGCAAGCATGTTTGTAAGCCCTTACCCCCGCTACCCCAGAAGAACCTCCACCCTTGATAATGGCCATATCTGAGAACAAAACCAAAATCTATTAAATGAAAAAATATAAAAATGTTAAAGTCCAAGTTAAAAGTTATATATATTAAAAGTTATATATATTCTTGTTTCCCATCAGCTGTCTGTATTAAATCATGCAGCAGTTTTAGTTTTGCATTTAGAATGGGAAAAATGGTTCTATCAAAACAATATCAGAATTGATTATGCAAATATCCACTTAGCAAATGCTGAACTTTTGAGTCTTAAACTTAACTTGGTCAGCTTCTGATGTGCATTGTGTAAACAGGCTTTCAACAGGATTTTAGGATCTTGGAGTAAGAGGCTAGGAAAGTGTCATTCCTGCAGAGACAGCTGGAGCGTGCATATGCAGACATTTTAGGCAGGTGCTTCAAGCCCAACCCTTCCAAACTTTGCAAGCTTTATGCTCTTTTTCTCAAATTAGTGTGCAAATTAGAAAATGTGCGCACATGCATGGGCACATATGCATTCCTTGTCCCCTTTGTGTACTTCTACAAAGACTTTTTGGCAACTAAAACCTATGTAGTATTTGCAGCAATTTGAGTTTTATTGCTGCATCCAGGTATACAAACCTGCCTTATTAGCAGCTAGAGTGGCTGAGAGAGGTGATGCTAAATTTGTGTTGCAAAAGGAGAATAAGATTGTCTAGTTTCTAATTCCTGCTTCTTTCCCTCTCTTTTATGCATTATTTTAATATTCTTCATTTAGCAAGTGAGGAAAACAGCTCACCCACACTAATAAAGCTGGCAACCAAAGAATTTGCATGCTATAATGAGGTGCTTGTGTACAGTAGGTATTAAAAGAAGAATATATAATGAATTATAATAGGAAAAAAGGTATGGTGAGAACAGATAATACAGTGAATGTGCAGTCTGTAAAGGCTGCATGAATGTTTTCCCTCTGAGGACGGTACAGTTACATCAAAAATTTTAAATTTGCTTTTTTTGTAATCTCATTCAGACAAAAGAGTGCTCATTTCTTTTCTTCTTGTCATGATTAAATACTAATCTGCATTGTGTTATACTTTATTACAAGAGATTAAACTGTCATGGAAGTCCAAGAAACAGGTTAAATGCCTATTGACTTAATGAATTACATTAAATATCAGAAAAAATGGGTTAAATGTTGAATGTACTTCATGAAAAAAAGCCTTGCAGGTTTCAGAGTTGATGCTGGAGTACTGTAAACATAGGGAGCAAGCATGTTCCAGAAGATTGCTCCAGTGGAGGTAGCTCATTCCGGGTTTAAGCTTGCTGCAGTAATGACCTGGAGTGATTCCCAACCGCTATTCATTA
The DNA here is from genome assembly GCA_028858755.1 of Ara ararauna. Lineage (NCBI taxonomy): Eukaryota > Metazoa > Chordata > Aves > Psittaciformes > Psittacidae > Ara > Ara ararauna. The sequence goes on along the minus strand of CM054376.1, from coordinate 123,147,888 downwards.
TAAATCTGGACAATTATGTTATGATAATAGGATGAAATGAAGAGTGATATCATATTGTCTAGGAGGATCTCTGCAGAGCCTGGGTGCAAGTCCAAAGGGTTTGAGTCTTCATTACATGTACTTTGCAGAGAGGGCTGAATGGGCTTTCTGAGAGGTGGATGTTCTCCAGGTGAATGTTCTTTGAGCCAGGCTGCCTGAAAGGCTCCAGAATACTTATGTTGTTACCTCCTCATGGCTTGAGTTTTCTCATGGCTAGAGCAGAGAGAGAAGTAGCTTCAGTGTCTTGACAATATTTCTAGAGCGAATGGTAAACTATTTCCTTTGATTTGTTGGTTAAAAAAACTCAAAACAAAAGGGCAGATGCTATTAGGAAGTATGACCTGGCTGTATTCACCAGGTCCCATTCTTTTTCTCTTCGTCGATCTGTAAATTCCTCAGGACAACCTCATTAGAACTCTAAAATTAAAAGAAATGTTAGACCTGGAAGTGGAGATAAAATTTAGAAATGCTGGTCATGTCTGGAGTAGGAGAAGTTTACGGCAATGACTTTAATGGTAGAGGAAATAAAAATTTTGAAGCCTCACGTTGAAGTCCCTACGAGTTGGCACAGTCTCTCCTGTTTAGGGAAATAAATACAATTTATGCTGATAGTGAAATTTCAAAGCATATTGCATGGTACAGGCATGGCTTTTGATCTGTATACAGAGTATCTGAAACCGAATGCAAATGTTGGACTCCTTGCTGTTGCTAAATTAATAAGAAGCAATGAACATTAAAGCAATTATCATCTTCATGTCCTCAGTCTAAATTCAGCTATCCAAAAGCACTGCTTTGCATAAACAATGTGAATCAAAACTTCTTCGTATGTGCAAAAGAACTGTCAGTTAAATCAAGAGACCTAACACTGAAGATACCGGTATAGAGGTTTTTTCTTTCTTTGAGGATAATGTAGTGAAATATAAGCAGCTGCAAATACATTTGGGATTTTAGTGAAAGAAAATACATTTCTTACTTGCCTACTTGCAAGAAAAAAAAAAAGCAACAGAACAAACGTAGCAAAAACCAAAATCATAACCTTTTTATGTCTTACCTTGATACAGACAGCTTGACAAAATATCTTGGGAATTCTGGATATGCTTTGTAATCTGGTCATGCAAATGTTTCTTGTCTTACAGCTTTATTATGGACCTGCTCCACCTGGATGCATAAGGAACTTGCCAATTAATTTTCCTTCTCAGGGTTGCAGTCCGTCTTTCAGATTTCCTTGTGATCACACTCATCTAATCTGAATTGAATTTACAAGGACAAAGAACTGAAACTATTTACTTCCTCCCTAGAGACCTCCCATACCGTGAAGCTGATTTTGCTTAATCAAAATCAGGCCTCATGAATTTAAGGTAATGCTGTGAATTCAAAAGTAGATGCTACATTTCCCAGAAGAAAAAGCATGAGTGAAAGACTAGACTGTGTTCAGCCTGTCTTTGGGCCATAAGATGCAAAATATGAGTTCAGGAAAAGAGGGGTGTGAGCAGTCACAAGGTCAAGTTAGTTAAATAGGTTAATTAAATTCTGCTTATGGGTGTTCTTTTGTAAGCCAGTTTCTTTAAGAAAGGAATGTGTTGAGAAAGCTGTACCAACCGCAAGCAAAATCACTTGTCATTTAAAGAAGTAGGGAAGAACGTTTCCTTGCAGGTAGGGTGGAGGTAGAGCAGAGCTGTGTTGCCTCTCCAAGGAAAATCCCTCATCACTCAACAAGTTGTCTCTCGCAACTCTTAGTCCTGGAATTCTGGAAAAAATGAACTGTACCTTTTCTCCTGTTAAATGGCTGAGTGGGACTAATATAGTATTTGTACTGTGGAAAGGAAAGGCATTACTGAACCTCTGGAAATACCTCCTCCGGTATGGTATTCTGTGGTCCCAGGCAGTAATCTTTTCATGTTGGAGTGAATGTATAATCATACATATTAAAGCAAGACAACTTAGGGCCAAAATAAAGACATAGCACTACCTAACAGTTGCTTACTGTAGCTGTCAGTTGTTTCATTAATGATATATAAAGTACTTCGAAAATAGCAAGAGATTTTGCAATACTGTGTTGATTGACCAGTTAATAAAATTCTCCACCTGAAGTCCAGCTGTAGCTTGAGTTCTGGGAAGCAGTGAAATGTCTCTGCTTTTTGAACCATGTAAAGTTATATTTCCAATAAAATATACAAAATGTTCCTTTTTTAAATTTAAAAGTGGATTTGGTGTTCAGCCTCTGTCTTTTTTATGGTAATTTTTTTTTTTTACATGAGATAGATTTGACATGTATATTTATTGCATGAACAGCTGTAGAAATACAGCACATTTGAACATACTTGGTTCTTAGTAGCTAAATGGGCAGAACTGCATAATATTTAGGAAGCTGTTGGAAAGGCTTCAGTGTGTTTGTTGCAAGGCATGTTTGCAGTGTGATGTGCTATGAACTCTTGCATGTGGGGATTGTGTGTATGTGTGCCTGCAGCGAAGCTGTCTCATTTACTAGGGGTACTTGAAGAGTAAGGGTAATTCATAAAGTAAAGTAGAAACCACTGAAGGTAATGTTACACATCATGGTCATCAGTATCCCTCATCTCTTTCCTTATTTATATGCTTTTACTGCACCTTCCCCTCCCAAAATAACTGATAACTTTGGTCTCCAACAGAGTGCCAGTGGCTTAGTGTTTGTCATCCATGTGATTTGTACTGGTGGGTCTTGTATGCTGTTGGCTTTTCCGAAATGTTTGGTGGTTTTGTGGTGTAGAACATGTTTTATAGTGCCTGAGCAGTGGCCAACAGATTTGTTACAACTTTAACCAGAGCCTGATTCAAATCAATTACCCCAGAGAGCGAATCCTGGCACCTTGCGTCAGGGCTGTAACTGTGAGAACAGATCCAGGCAGCTCTGCTTTCTTGTGCAGCAGTGCTACTGGTGTAGATACATTCTTGTTGACTGTGCCTGCTGAATGGAAGAAAGGTGAGGAGTAACTACTTACCTGAGATTAAAGGAAACATTTTCAGGAGAAGCACCCAAAACGTGATTCACCTCCAGCTTGTTTGCCTCTCTTAGTTTTGAGTGCTCTTCATTAACTGAATGTTGTGTGCTATTTTTCCTGTGTAGACCTTTAGGGAAAATTTAACTTAACTAAGAGAAACATATTAATACAAATTAAATACTTCTGTATTTTTTTCCCTAGATTACATGCTGTCTGTTGGTTGCACAGAGGTATGAACTGCTTCCAAATTCCAATTGTTGCTTATTTATTTATTTTTAGCAGTAAAAGTGCCTTTCAGACTGTTCTCAAAAGTTGAGCCCCTGCCTTCTCTCCAGAGTAGGATATACAGTGGTGGCTTTTAATTTTTAATCAGCTGATAGCTTGTTCTTGCTTTATTGCTCTGCCTCTGGCACTTAAGCACTTCCAAGTTTGACAGTGTTTTGGTGGGACTTCACATACGTGTTAGTTCTGTGCGGTCAATAATCTTTTAGCTGTATTGAGTTATCTACAATATTGCCAACTTTCACAGTATCACTGGATATTTTCCTTGCTTCCTTTTGCTTGCTTGCTCTCCCTAGGTCAGGTGATGTACAAGATAAGAATTTGCTTGGAAAATATGGACCAAACTCCAAAGCTTTTTAAGAAATCCATATTCCAGAAATAAAACATCTGTAGTCTTATGTCTCTGTCTCATGATGTACTAAGACATTTATCATTCTGTTTTGATAGTTACTACATATTAGTTGCCTAGTGATGTCACTAGCAACTAATGTTCTAAATTTTCTTGGTCTGAAGTGGCATTCTGGGGAATATGAGCTAATGAAAATTGATGCTAACATACTAAAAAGCTTTGTAGGGACTTTTTTTAATGTCCGAATGCTTACTGACTTTTCTATTCTATTGGATCAATCCATAGAAATTGCAATTCTAAGTATAAAAGCAACATATGACTGAACCTATATGTAGCATTCCCATTGTGTGCCACTTTATTATGGGAGCAAGGAGAGAATGTTTGCTTAAGTTTACTGAAGCTATGCTTTCACTTAAAGAAGGGAAAGTTGAAAATGACCATTTCTCTCACTGCACTAAGATGACAGAGTTTGAGTAAAACAGGAGAGCGTTCATCCTGGAACTACCCATGTAAGTGAAGTTCAGATGCTGTTGGTGCATGTGAGCCTCCTCTCCTTGTCAGATACAGAAAAGCCTGCCAGAATGGCACTATGGGTTTTCAGTATTTCAGCTCTGGATCCATATTCCAGGTTTGAGGCATGAATCTTCCTTAAAGCTAAAAACCCTTCTACTCTTTGTAATATACCCATTAAAAAGTACACCTGTAGTGACAACATTTCCCACTGATTTGCCATTGCAATAGCCAGCCCCAGCCCTGTCCTGACCGTTGGAGGAAAGACTGGAGTTTGAGCAAGGGTGAGTGTCATTCCCTAAGTCTCTTGCTCTCTTGGAAGCTGTTCTCATCCAGGCCAAAACAGGTGGTGTTATGAAACCCACCCTGAAGATTCATGGTAATGAAGAAAGGTGGTGTTGTTTCTGTCTGTTGTGTTAAACTGAGACGCAACCCAAGGTACCTGGGGTGACCCAAGAAGTGGATCAGTAAGAAGGGAAATATTTTATCTGGTCATGAGGATGCTGAACAGACTTTCCCTGGTATACCTTGGCATCTGACACTCAAAGTAAAACTTTGCCTTTTCGTGATTCCTCCTCAAGATGAAACAGAATTTCTTTTTCTCAAGAGTCTCAACAAGGGTTTTGCCTCGCGTATTTATTTTCTCTTTAAACCCAACTGAAGCTGTTGAGCAACTGAAGCACTTAAGACAGTGCTTATGTTGGAACTGCTCAGTAGCTTAAAGTAAAAAGCTGTGTGGGGCCAGGATTGAAAAGGAGGAGAGTAATGTGTGTTACTCCAGGCGTGGGTGAAAACAGTGGGATGCAGCATTTTCTGAGACACTAATCTCTTCTTGGGGGGACAGGTACAAAATACTGACAGCTGTTAGAGTGCCTGCTTGTTCCCCATGTGATTATTTGAGAAACCAGTTTTTAATATCCATAATCATATGTGACTGGACTGTAATCTTTCCTCTGAGGTATAGGAGTTTTATTATTATTGTTTTATATTAATGGCTTGTGTTCTCTTTGAAATGCAGATTTTGTACTTTTGACAATGTGTGGTTTAGGTTTTTGTACACTTATGGGCTAGAAACTGTTTGGGTAGTCTAAAAAACAAATGTGAGAAGAGGGAAGTCCTTTCTACTCCCTCCAGTTTGGCTTCATTCTGGTTTCTGGAGCAGTGCAGAGGAGAAGGAAAAAAGAAATATTCTTTTTATTGTAGTTTTTAACATTGAAAAGCTGCCTTTTAAATTATTATTATTTATATGTGCATTCTGGCGTGACTTGCAGGTGAGAAAGAGTTCATGGGATTCATCCTGTTCACTCAGGGACATTTGACCACATCAGAGAAACATCACACATTGTGACAACATTGGCAACCTGTCTTTCCACAGAGGCTCAGTGCTGGAACCGATGGGTCTACGATTGTTGATCAGGAGAGAGGCATATTGGCAAAGCTTTCTCATGCTTACACAGCACCTGCTCTTACTGTGCCTTGATCTGTGCCAGACCCTTAGTCATAATAGCAGTATAGGAACCAAATTCACACTCTGCTTGGCGTGAGGGAGAAAAGAATTAATTATTGCATAGTGTGTGTAAAATTCAGCTACAGAATTCCACTGGTGACTTCCAGAGTTAAATCTGTAAGTATCTAATATGCAATGTGAGAGCCCTAATGAAGACACCGTAAGGATAGCTTAAAAAGCACAGTCAAGCAAATACTCTGAGTAAGTTCTAAATGACACCTCAGTATCCGTTTCTCCCTTAACTTAATATGTTAATAAACTAGTAAAATGGTGTCGTAGAGGACAGTGCAGATGCCTATTACAGGATGTCGCTTACGTGAAAGACAGGCTGCCCTTGCAGTAAGTGGTCATTTGAATTGTTTTTTGCAAGCAGAGCTGTGCTTCAGAAGAACTTATTATATTGGCAGCCAACAAACTGGCAGGTCAGGGGTGAAGAAATACTGTAATCAGTATTCTGATATTCCACTTGCTTGTGCAAAGCAGGCTTCTATCCAGGTTCATTAAGTCTTTTGGAAGAAAAGTCTCAAACTTCTGGAGGGTTTTCTGTCATTGCAAAATACTAAGCCTGTTTTTCCTTTTTAGAGAATCTTGCTAAAGGCTGTCTTCACTCTGGTTTGCAGCTTCATTCAGTCACATTCTGGTTTTGCTCTTTTAAAGGTTTGGTTTCACTGCAGTATAACTTTCAGCATCTGTAAGAACTCTCTGTGGATCGTTGAACAATAGAGGGGAGCGAAACCGTTGCCAGCTCCATACGAACTGAAGCCTGTACTTGAAAATCTTCTGGGCCTTAATGCATCCATCTAATGTTGAGGTTCTGATTGATCAGTGCTGGGAATAGCATCAAATTCCAGCTGGTTGTGATGTGCCAGGTCACGATTAAACTGTCTCATTTGGGAAGGGGGAAGGAAAACAAGATGAATCAATCAATCCATATTTTGCAATTCTTTAAAAAGGCAGGGATCCTTTAACTACAGGTGTGGAATTATTTTGGCCACTTACTCCTTGGTGCCTCAAAGCTTTTCTACACTGAAGCCAGTGAGCAATGACCTTGTGGGATCAGGCTATTGTTAGAGAAGTTGGGGTATGGTGCTACCTATGATTTTTGTGTATGAAAACTGAAGTATTCAAAGATGGTTTAGCAGGCTTACAAACTCTTGTCCAGGCTGTGCACTTACAAACTGTGTGGTAGTGTTGCAAATAAGTTTTTGTATGTAACTTAAAAAGCAGAAAGATTACATTTAAAAAACTTAAAGATTAAATTGTTTTGTATGGTTAGATGGGAAACCCTTAGTTAGAGAAGAGGCCTGTTCTAAATAGATCCTTCTCAAATAAAGTAATTTCATTAATATCTTGAGCTTGTTGCCTCAAAAAATGTTTCTTCAACAAATGCTTTTTTTATAAAATACTGAAGTTTGGAATTTAATAGATAAGTGCAGGTGCTGTGTAGTTAAACTTTAGCTCAGCACAAACTAATGCTTTTGTTTGAATTTCTCTAAATGCATAAAACTTCTAAAGGTGCATCTGCAGATCAGAATTTGAATGTACTATAATGTATGGAGGTGTGGTGTAAATGACTGAATTCATCAACAAAATAGAGTGAGCTCGTAGGTTTCTGATGTACACTTAATTATAAAGATGGTCACTTCTTGTGTCAAGTTGTAGAAAAAGCTATTAGAAAGAAAATGAAGAAAAATTATTTTCCTTTATGTAGACCAGCTTATTTCTAAAGTTAAATTAAAAATCTATGGTCTTCCTTTTCAGTTGTATCCCAAGCTGTTGTTTTGAAAGATGCTATGAATTGCTGAAACTGGAGTGGATAGTCTGCTGTTATAATGTTTATTCCTTAATGTCTTTTACTGGAGTATTTAACACAACTTGCTACTTGCTTGTTATAGGTAATGTTACAATTAATTGCCACCTCCATTCTCTGTCTTTTCTCTCACCTCCGCTTTGCTTAACTTTCTGGTATAAAGATTCATGAAGATAACTCTCTCCTGAAGCTTCAAAGTAGTGGGTATTTGATTTTAATGGTGGATCTTGACAAAGGGACTTAGATGGGCCTTCCCAAAGTTTAAATTCTCCTTCATCCTTCACAGCAGAATAGCATGATGTTGCACACAAGCAACCAGAAAAGCACATCTTTTTACCCCATTACATTCAAAACTGCTCCTTAAGGAGAAGCTATTAAAAACAAATTGCATTTAAAAAAAAAAAAACAACTTTGTTTTTCAAGAGAAAAGAATGTGCTCCAAAATCTGAACCATCAGTGACATTAATGTTTTTTCTTCATTCTTATCTGACTGAAATTAGGACTGAATGTATGTTTAAAGTATTATACATATGGCATGTATTAGGCATATAGTACTGTGAGAGTAAGTTGAGGTTTTTCTTTGTCTTGGGAGAAAATTTCCTGAAAGATTCAATGCACTGTATTAGTAATCACTCTTAGACTTACTATGAGGCATTTTTTATATTCTTAACCTGAACCAGTATGAATATAGATCTGCTTTTAAATGTTACAATCTCTTGAGCATTCATTGTAGTTAAGTTAAAATAAGTAATATATGAAATATGCCTGTTAATAAGCAGTTAATGTACAGGTGTTATTTTAGAAGAGGCCCCATTGCATTGTTCTGTTTGGCAAGGTTATTCCAATTCATCTATCTGTAAACAACACTCAAATATGAAAACACTGATTTATTTTAACATGCTGAACTGCTGTTTCTGACCTGTATTATTCTGAAACATCTGTTGCCCTAAATTTTTAGGTTTTGAAGTAGTCTAAAGCCTACAATATTTAGTCAGCTCTTGTATTGACTTTGTCTGAAATTCCTCTTTGATGTTCATTTTGCTTGAATGATGACTTCAGATTTGACTCTTAAAATAAGTCTTTCTTTCATCAGCCCAAGGTTTCAGTCCATTTCCTGCCTCCCCCTTGTGGATTCAGAGTTTTAGAATTATCTCAGTGTTTTGACCCATTCCTCTTGGTCACTCAGCTTTGGCTGTGTTCATGTGTATCCTTCCACTGTCTTTGAACAGTGACCACCTGTTTACTCTTGTGCTATCATTATATTTTCAGGAGTCTCCTCATTTTTAGTCACTTGAATATTTTGGAAAACATACTGAGCAATAATTCCTGAAGCTTCCAAAAATGTGGAAATAATTTTAAAGCTATCCTTTTAATTCCTTTCAACCTAAAAACATGTTTTACCATTTGTTTTATAAACATGTGGCTTACATGGCTAGCAATGCAATGTATACCTCCTTAAATAAAATAAATCCTTGATGGCTTGCTATTTAGTAATTGTATTTCGGCAAAGTTCCTTAACTGATAAGGAAGATTGGAGTCCTGGAAAGTGTTTTCTTCAGTTAACACATGGTTAATAATTTTTATTCTGTTATGTTTTTATAATAAGCAATATAAAACACTGAATATGGCAGGATTTATAATCCCTTTTGAATGTAATTTGGTTTGCAATCCACATTTTTTTCTCCTGTCCATTCCTCTGCCCTTCACTGGTCCAGCTCTTCTCTTGATCTCTTGCTGCCTCAGCTCCCTTCTCTTCCCCTGTGTGTAAACCTGAATTTTGCCCCCTAAATCTCCCCAGAATACATTCATTTCCCATTGCCATTTCCTGCCTGTGCTGTGCATTATATTGAGGTTTGGCCTGTTGGGCCTAAAGTAGTTTGACTTGATGCCAGGGAAGTCATGAGAAGTGATAGTCTCAGTGGCTGCTGACAGCTCATTTCTGAGCAAAGCAGCTGCAGGTAGATTTGGTTCTCTGATGAAAGCAACCCTTTTTTTTTCTTTTTTTACATTGGGAAGTTTGACCTTTTTGAAAAAGGACAGGCATAAAAGTTTTAAAGAAGATTTGAAGTTTATGTGATGCACTGACTGTAACAGCTTAACAAAAACAGACAGTAGTGTGTTTACCCCACTGTCAGATGAAATTTGAAAAGGAGAAAGAAATTCAACAACAGCAGTGGTCCAGTATATATGTTAACATCTTGAGCTAGTGTTCTGGGCTCCCTTCAGAGCCGTTGGAAGAAAAAAGACACTCTGGGCATGACTCACTTTAATCCAGTGACAAAAGTGATCAGACAAGTGCTTATTTCCCAAAGGTAGACATCTAAAGTTCGGAAGTTTGGAGTGTGTTATCTCACTGGAGAATCCCTTCAGGGTTGTGGAGGGTTTATTTGGGAGCAGTAATCAATACTAATTTTGTTGAGAAACAAACCTGCCCATCTTTAGTTACTGCTTTCCCCTCCCCCCTCCTTTTTTTTTTTTTTAAACACATAAATCCTTGTAATAAAATAAATCAGAGTGGCTGAATAGGTACAATTGATTCTCTTCCAGAAATGTTTCTGTATATTTTCTGTCTTCTGAGTGATGTGAAACTGTGTGAGGGACTCTTTGTACTTTCTTAATGCTTGGCTAATTGAGCCCTTATATACAGCATAAACATTTTCAGCTGCAAGTGATGTAGACTTGGCCTCTGTTTATTTGTGTTTATTCAGAAAATTGTAACTGCTAATTAGTGATCATGTCACACTGACAACAGGTCCATTTAATTTTGTTCCCCCCCTCCCCACTTTGGAAGGGGGAGGGAGTGAGAGGGAGAAGGAGGGTTTAGAGATTTTAGCATAGCTTATTGTCTATGCAGATGAGAAGCTTTGCGGCCCTATAGTTTGTGTATTGTCCCATGGAGTTTTGGTAGCTTGACCCGCCCTTCAGCCTGTTGACCCATGTCTTTCTGCTCAAGCTTGTGCCTGTCTGATGCTAATTAGAGAGCTGTTTTCAGCCGTGTCCTCCTGAAAGAAGGATCTTGTCTAAAGACCACATTGGTGGTCCCAAACAGGGTGATGCAATGCATTTTCCCAGTTGCCCTAGCTGCCTGTACTTAGCATTTACCATCCGAGAAGCGTTATGTAGTTATTAAGCAATGAGGTTAAGATACCAAGTGCTCAAACACTGTCGTGTTGGCATGCTCTCGAGCTAGCTAGGTAGCACATTCAGAAAGAAGTATGCTGGTGTCCTGCCTGTCTGTGGTCAAATTCTGCTTTAATTCTTTTAAATGTAACTGTTGATTCAAAACACTGAGGTCGCTAGATAAAAGACTATTATATTGGAGATTCAAATAGTGCAAGAGTTTTTGTGTGCTGGGCTGCCTCGGCATTCTTCCTTAAAGCAGTACAAGAGTACTAATAGGCATTTGATGTCAGGGCTTTACAGAATAACTCAAATATTTTGCAGCAGTTGGATGAATGGTGCCAAAACCAACACATTTTGCAATTTCTTTGTCATGGAGGACGTGGGTAAAACTAGGAATCTTACCAAGATATTTTTTTTGTTTCTGAATAATTGCTACAATGTTATGTTGCACCAATCCACTAGGTTATTCTGTAAAAATACCTTGTCAAATACTTTGACGGAAGATGGACTTGGGCATTTCCGCCCTAGTGAGATAAGTATAGTCTTTAGAAGCATGTCCTGAGATAGCTAGGATGGCTTGGAAAGCATATAAAGTAAATCTTCTGTTTGTAGTTTTCTGGCTTTTTTCATTGTGTCATGATTTCGTAATAATTTGAGGAAAGTCAGCGATGGTGCTCGTCAGAAACAGCTTCTGTTTTCTTCTTTGTGCACGATTTCTTTAATTTTTCATTATCACTATTAGGAATGATGTGATAAAGTTTGTTTACTAGTCCATTATAAATTGAGATCCACTTTCAAAATTTAAGCTACTTTTCAGTTAGGAAAGGCGCATAAATTAGCTTCTGTTATCTTGAAGACTGCATTAGGTGTTAATCAAATGAGCAATCCTAGCATACTCAAAACCAGATGAAACTGGGTTTTTATGTGCATATTTACAGGTGTGTAAAGTTTACTTCGTCAAGGAAATACAGTCTACAAAAACTTGAAAAATGTTACAAGGTTTACTTCAATTAAATGTAAGTTACTTACTTGTAAGTGAGACCTCAGTGCTTTTTGAGCAGAGGGGGCTGTGCGCAGTCCCTTTTTAATTTGGAGCTGTGGGCCTTATTATTTGAGACACTGACAAAAGATCCAGTCAGCTGAGATGGGAAACTTATTTTCTTGTTGAATATTTTTAAAAATTATGAATAGAAACTTGGAATGCAGCAGGCCGAGGGAGATTATTGTTGTATTAAAAGTCTGTTGGTCCATTTGAATATTTAGAGAAGTCCTATAAGTAGAATGCCAAGAGGATGGAGAAAAAAAAAACTCCTGGTCTTAAATCATCTTATTTGTTCATCAGGTTGAAAAATTACTACATAATTAAAAAATTGCAGGAGTAAAAGCTTTTTAATAATGTATCTGTGGTTTGTAGTGTAGGAACATGGATTTCATGTGTGTGCATTGTTTTTTCTAGTATCTTTGCTGTGAGCGATTACTGCTGAGCTTTCTGTCATCCTATCATAGCCCCGTATTGCTCTTAAACAGGAAACTTTGTCCGATTGTTTTCAAAAAAGAGTGCTTTGGCTGATGTATTTGGCATGTACTTTGTCTGTGACTATAGTTACAAGATACCTTATTATTAAACGAACAAGAGGAAAAACTGTAATACAGAAAAATGTCATGACACACAAGGTCTCTTCAGGTGTTTTTAATCACAGCACTGCTTTTCTCTTAAAGCAGCATGGAGCTTTTCACCCCTTCATCACTCTCTAGTTTACAGATACCTTCCTGAATGTTACTTTGCTTCCAAACAGCTTCATTTTTCCTCTATTAAAGAAAAAAAGCAGAGCTAGACTCTGCTTAGAAACCTTGACTCTCTGAACTTGGTTTTGTTTTCTATTACGTGAATATTTTTATAAAAAATAAAATACTTTTTAATGTTGATTTCAAAACTAGTATACCTCCCTTATGAAGATAAGATAAGAAAGTTGGGGCTGTTCAGCCTGGAGAAGAGAAGGCTGCATGGAGACCTCATAGCATCCTGCCAGTATCTGAAGGGGGTCTATAGGGATGCTGGGGAGGGACTCTTCATGAGGGACTGTAGTGAGAGGACAAGGGGTAATGGGTTCAAACTTAAACAGAGGAAGTTTAGATTGGATATGAGGAAGAAATTCTTTACTGTAAGGGTGGTGAGGCAGTGGAATGGGTTGCCCAGGGAAGTTGGGAATGCTCCATTGCTGGCGGTGTTGAAGGCTGGGTTGGACAGAACCTTGGTTGGCATGGTTTAGTGTGAGGTGTCCCTGCCCCTGGCAGGGGGATTGGAACTAGATGATCTTAAGGTCCTTTCCAACCCTAACTATTCTATGATTCTTTGATTCTCTGCTGATGCCATTGGATGTAAGAGCTAGCTTAAAAGATAATTTAAAAATTTTGCGTTCTATTTCTATGGGAATTGTACTTCAGTATTTTTCCTCTAAAAGTGAGCAAAGCTATGTAAAGACTGGTGTGAAAATGCCTGTTTTTATGAGCTAAATATAGAAAGAGACTAGTTAGAGGTGATTTTAAAAACAACCTTGGAATTTCAGTACTGATAGCCCTTGTAATTTTATTTTATTTTACTGCAGCTGTGGCTGTGTTCTTATCTGTGTTGTTAATGTTTTATAGTCTTACTAAACTATTTGAGTCAATATCCTCCAAGAGTTAATTCCTCCTACTCCACTTTCTTGCTTCTACTAGGAAAACTTTTTTTCTTTCTTCTAAGTTAGAGAGCTCTCTTCCCCCACTAGCTCTGTGTAAGAGCATTGTTTCATTATTCCTGCTGCATTCTGAATGTTTTATTTATTTATGTATTTCTCCAGTGGAGTGGGGTTAGAAAAGGTCATTAAATAATTGGGCATTTTCCATCCCCTTTTTCTCACAGTAAATCAGGTCTTAATGCTCAATTACTCTGCAGCTATTCAGGCTATTGCAGAGTAGGTATAAACCACTACATTCTAATTTGGCAGTACTTTAGAATTTCTCTGTTGGCTTCTCTACTGATGCTTCTGCCATTGGTATAAATGATTGCATGATGCAAGGCAAAGAAGAGTCAAACTCGAGGTATAAAAGAACCTTTTCTTTAATGCTGAATTTCTAGATGTGCATCTTTTGCTACAGTGCCTGTGTCTTCAACGTGTTGTTTGTGATGCCTTTTGTATGGTTCCATGTAAAATTATTAATAAGCCTTTCAAGTTAAGGAGAGTAAATGTAGTGATGATAATTATCATCAACATTTGACTTTTAAGCATTTCCCACACTGACACTGATTTTCATATTATAGCAATTAAAATAGAAGGACTATTGTATGTGTCAGTTTTATCGTTTTTTAATGCCAGCTCATACAAATTCTGACCCCCAAGCTGTCATTTCTGTAATAATTTCCCAGCATTCTTTGATCATAACCTTTTTTCTCCCTAATAAGAATGTACAAACGGTCATACTAGGTCAAATTGTTTATATATCTAGCTTACTATTTCATTAACAGGAGTGAACAGCAGGTGAATAGAGGTGTATATGAGAGCAGAGGAAATACAGTGATGCTTCCCTGGAATCAGAAAATACTTGGATACCAAAATGTGCATCTTAGTTCTGTGTATTAAATACCTGTTAGAGTGTGTGTTAAAAATAGTAAAGCAAAAACCTCACTTTTTATTTAACTTCCTATATACCATCGAGTATTTACACATCTCTGTCTAGTGGCTTTTTTGTGGTCTCTTTTTCCAGTTGAAAAGATCTCTGTCTGTTTAGCTGCTTCTTGAATGGAATACGTTCATCTTTTACCTATCTGTATGATTTCTAGTTCTCCTTTTAAGGAATGGAAAACAAAACTGAGCATGGAGTCTTAAAATAAATAAATGATTGGGTGCACCAATATATAGCATGAGATAAGGATTTTTTTTTTTTAATATCCTTCTATTCTACCTGAATATTAAAATGCAAGTGTAAGAATATCTTATAACTCCGGATGTTTTTTTCTTTGTGAGCAATAGTTTGGTCAAAATCATTGCTTTCTATGTGAGTATACTCCGAGTATGTTCTGCTTGACTATATACACATCCGCAGGATATATTAGGATTTACTAATACTGAATTTTGTCATAGAATTCATTGACTGATTGCAAAATTTCATGAAGTTGTTCTGCAACTGCTCAAAATTGGTGTTAATTTTTACTATTGGATTAAAACCAGCAAACTTTGTTATTTCCTTTTCACTGTTACTCCCTTCTTCCCCTACTCCTGTTTTTTCAATTATTTATTAATATGAGGAGCAGCAAAGGTACTTTATGAGCCTTCCTAAAGACCTTGTAATGGCTGTTAAGAATTTATTCTGAGTGTTTCATAAGGTTTATGCGTATGTTCTAGCTGCCATGTTTTAAACAAAAATTTATCTCAATTCCATCCTTATAATATCAGCATTGAGCTCTTGAGCTTTTTGTCAAAACCAGTGAAAGGCAGTGAAAATTCACTGGGGTTTTTTTGAATCTTTTAGAATGAAAGCAAACCTTTGATTTACTTAGTAGCACTGTTATACATGTATTTTTCTATTTCAGTCTTCTATTGTGTTTAGCTCCATTTGAAAGTATTAGAAGATCTGATTCTCCTTTGGTTGAATTTTCTCACCAACATAAATGGTTTCTTCCACATTATACAAATTAAAATGAGAAGACTCACCATCTGACTTGCACTAGACTTAGTAGTGAACAGATTGTTCAGAGATAAATTATAAGCCTAGAAATGTGCCCACAGTTTGTCTTTCACAAAGGTACATGTGCTTTATTTAAATATGCGGGAAGATTTACCTCCAACTTAGTTTTGCTACACTGCTCGGGAACTTCTCACGATGCTGTTTCATCTTGGCTAGCCTACATAATTTCCTGCCATCAGCATTTTTTCCATCTCCCCTAGGTCATTAATAAATACATGGAACAGTGTAAGTCTCAGCACAGCTCCCCAGGGTGCGCTGCTGTTAACTTCTTTCTGTGCTGAGAGTTGGCCATTTATTAATACTCCTTTGCTTCCTACCTATCGGCCAGCTTTCAGGCCATGACAGGACTTTACTACTCGCTCTGTGGTTACCAAGGTTGTGTTTCGTTTTTTCTCTTTTTTTTTTTTACCAGCCTCTGATGTAGGACGTGTAGCCTACATTCACTGCTTCTTCCTTATCCGCTGTTTCCTTAACTCTCCCAGAGTTCTAACAGCAGAGAGACACAATATTTCACTTGTAAGGGCTGTACTTCTTTTCATCTCTGTAATGCTCATCAAAATGCTTTATATCTCCATGTAGATTCAACCTCATGGTCCTCAACATCCCGTTATTTTTCACCTATGCTGCAGCTTACCCTTCAATAAAAGACGGTAAACGAAAATTATAATTCATGTTGATGGTGTGTGGTAATGAATGATGCATTTAGATGTTTTCCAGTGAATATGTAGCGCTGGCACCCCTTTATTGTGATGCCTACTAGCATTTATTTTCAGTTACCTTTTTTGTAAAACATATATATTTGCTTACTTGAAGTAAGACTGGAATTGCACCCTAAAGGTAATTTACAAGATTTTATTCTTACTGAATAAAAGAGCTGCCTCCTTCATATATACCCTAATTAATTCAGCATATTAGAAATTATAAAACAGTTTAATTTTTAATTTGGTATTATTACAGTTTTTCTTTTATGTAGCATTTCTCTTGTATGGTATCATCCAGTTGGTTTTCAATTTACCTCCTTTGCTTTTCAATTCTTTCAACAGTTAACATAGTTGCTATTTTTTAATTTGGGTTGATTGCCCCATTTCACACTTGCTCCTGATTCTTTTAAATGTGAGAACTAAGTAGGCTGTTTGCTTGTTTTAGCTGAGTTGCAATGTATAAAAATAACAGCTTTTTCTTTTGTTGAGCAGCAAGCATAGATGTAATCAGTTCCATAGCTGGTATGTAGAAAAGTGAAGCTGGATTTATATTTGTCTAAAACATTTCAGGGTATTGCCATTGTCTCTTTCAGTTTAAACCCATCAGAATTCTGTCTTCAGTCTTTTCTAATTTAATGTCATTGTAATTTTTTTTTTAATGAAGTTTACATCTGCCATGTTGGTACTTCAGAGATCGTGTACAAGAGCTCTGATATCACAGGATTTTTATGTATGGATAGACTAAATGTTGCCACATGCAAAACCCTTACTTGTATAATATTTAGAAATTTGGATAATTTTGGGGCAGGCCACGGCTATTTTAAAGCATATGTTATGTACTCTATTTTCTCAACTCATGTTATTTGGATTATAAACTTTTTGAAGTAACTAAAAAAATAATGTGGGTGAAAGGAAGATCAGCTGCAACAAGATGATATGCTGGTGTACTTGAGTATGTCCTTGTGTTTTGATATTTAAGTGCATTATTGCACAAATTACGTGAGTATATATGGGGATACAAGTGTGTGGATCACTTAAAGCTTGCCTTTATTTACGAAACTACTTTAAAGGCAGAAGAAAATTTATTGCATACTAAATATTACAATGGATTCCTTCCTGAAGAGTGTGTGTGGGGAAAACAGTTTGGAAGAGGGGGAGTCTATTTCTATTAATAACCTGATAATAAATTTCACTGTCAGAAGGCTATTGGAAAGCTGTAGTCTTTTGGTTTCATTTGTTTAACTCTTCATAGAGACTGTTCCTTTGGGAGATACTTAGGTAATACCATTTATTTATAGTGTTGGAGGTGACAAAGTAAGTAATTCATAGCAAGCTGCTTCGATTGATAGTGGATGCTGCTGCTTTTATTCTTGGTCTGCTACTTGAGCAGTGAGATGGGCAGAGATTCATAACTGTTCTTTTACACAAGAGCTATTTTTTTAAAGCTTGAAGCTGTTCATTGTATCCATCCTTTGTCTTGTCCTGGGCGAGGTACCATGTTCCAGTTGAAAACATCCAACCTTCTTGCTGTTTAAGAAGAAAATAGAGGTGATGGGTCTTCTGTCATGTCTGCTTGTCCTGGAGTTCTGAGGGGTTCCAGTTGAGAGCAGGCTTCGTTTTGCATACCATCTAGTGTGATCAGACAGGAAAGACCCTGTGCTGAAGGGATTTGTCTAAATAGACAAAGAGATAATTAGTGCGAACTAAATTCCTTCCTTTTTTTCTGGACCATAATGCTGTTTGTTAGCATTCAGTGATGGCAGACTACCACCTTCATCCTGCAAGGGTAGTCAGGAAGGAGAGCTGCCACTTGGGGGATTGTTCAGTTAGGTACATGTGCATGGAGGATGTGCATGTTAGGTGTAAGCACTGATACCTTCAAATGCTCCTTCAGAAGTCCCAAGAGCTAAGCTAGAGAAGGGTGCTAAGAGGTGTTCTTTCCCATTGTGGTGGGAGCCTGACACCAGTGTTGAGCAAGCCTGTGGACGCTGAACTGTGACACGTGAATGAAAGATGGACATTTGCACTGCTTGAGACCTAAAAGCAATTTTAGTTCTTGTTCTTTCTTCATCACAGTCGCAAACATAATCAATTTCTCTCACTTTCTTCCTTTATTTAAGACTTGGCCATGGTTCCAATTATTTTCCTTCCCTCACCTTTTGTGGCTTCTTGGTAGCAAGGAAAAGTGGCCTTGCAGGTCCTTCCAATTATTCTGGGCAGTCCTAGTTGAAAGAGGATAATTGGGCACATGTGGGTCCAAGTAAATGGTGACTTATCTTGATTTGGGGAGGGGAGTGTGTAGGATGGCACAGCACTTCATTTGTTCAGCTGTTAAAAGCTTCAAGGATGATGGGCATGCTTTCTGTAAAGCCTTTGTCTGCTGTTGCTCACTTGCTGCAAAATTTGCTTCATGCTTTTGTTTCTGATGAAAGTTCTCAATAGGCTGTGCTCATTCACACCTAAATCATCCAATCTTTCTGGCCAAAAAGTAATTTTGCATTCTCATAATAAAAAAAAAAAAGCAAAGCATATAATCCTCTGGGTCATTTGTTAGAGGATGACATCTTAGAGGTCAGGGCAGGAAAAGAGCTGCTGCTATATTGATTTGGAATGCCACAGAGTATTTCTCGAAGGCTGGAAGTCATTACTTTTACAGACCTGTTATGTCTTATGTGCTCAGCATAAGCTTACTCTTTTGGCCCTCGCTGTATGCTCTCCTGCTGTGGTCCAAATGTTTCATACGCTGGCTACACAGCCTTGCTTCCGCCTCACATCAAACACAGCTGATTCACAGATCTGTGACCTTTCACTGATCTGCTGGTGTATAGACCAGAAATGTGGGAGGGACAGAGGAGCTCTGTTATGCTTTAGAAAATGTGTTATAAGAAACAGATTCTCAGTACCAGTTTTATAAAATAGGCATTCCCTTTCATGGGGTCTAATTTGCCTTTGGCAGACCAGCTTCACAACTCTCTGCATGGGTTGTGCTGTGAACCCATGCATAAGTGCATGTTTGTTGTGTGAATGGATGCCTTTTTCCCTGGATGCTGCTTCCATGGAATGACGTGTTAGACTTTTATGTCAGACTTCTAAGAACTGGAGACATTTGCTTTTGTATAAAATCATTTGAGTACAAGTCCTTTAATGCTAATATAGGAAGGAACTGAACAGAGATGTCTTTGCTGTTTATGCAGATAGTACTGAGCTGCAACTTGTTTCATAGCCTGAATAGAGAGGAAAGGAACAAACATCAGAAAAAGTTAAAAAAAAACAAATCAGGAGTTTTCAGAAGAGTTACAGACATAATTCAAGCTGATAGCTAAAAAGATTTTGAGAAAGTAAGGGAGTTAGCATTGATAGATTCTGCTTACAAATGCGGATCATTAGGATAGGTAGTTATCTGCACACACTCTGTATTGCTTTTAGTACATTTAATTGTTATAACTGGAAAGCCTTTGCACTACCCCACCTGCTGCTTTTTACAGACAGTCTTTAAACATAATGAAAAATGCAGTCATCTTGTTTCATGCTTGCAGAGATTTTTGTGTACCATCTTACTTGGGCTGCCATAAAAATGTTTCAAATGAGTGGTGAAACATGAACATTTCAGACAGTTGCCTTGGAAAGGGTCAAACAAGTTTTGTTTTTCCAAAAGTAAAGGTGACATTTTGGTATTCTACGTAATGTACAATCCAATATTTGCAAATAAGGTGTATATGTGTGAATAAAGAATCCTTCTGTAGATACAGGACTCGTGTACCTACAGGCAGGCGGTGGATATACTTGCTCAGTACCAACTGCTTCCAAACTTACATTGAGTAAACCAGAGTTTAAAGAAATTCATGTTTTACACACTGACAGATACTTTGTTATTGTATTGGTCATAATCATAAGCACAGAGTAGCAACTCTTGCATTATATGTGGTATTTTTAAAGCCTTTAACCTACTTTATGTGCTATGAAGACACAAAGGGTCTTTGAAAGGAGAATTTGGCATGAAATATGATTGTTTGCAAAGCTAGCTGATTCATTGCTTGTCTTTCATTTTTCATTCTGCTAGGCTATTCAGATAAATCCAGATCTTTCTGAAGCTAATTAATTGTCAAAAATCACATTTCCATCTGTGAAGCAAGGTCCAGATATGCACTTCCACTTAAATCTTGCAAGCTCTTTTACATATCTTTTCAGTTTTTCTGCCCTGAAAGGTTGTTCAATGCAAATATTAACACCTAATATTTTTCTTCCATGACTATTATGTTTGCTTAGGTAATAAGTAGAATTTTATTCCCCTCCACCCACAACAGAAGAAAGAAAATTCCCAAATGGGATCCTCTGTGGTGATGAGTGCCTTCAGCAAAGAGCTTAAGTGGAGATCCAAACCCTGAACTGCTGTTTTTCTTTTCAACTGGAGAAAAACGTATAATGCCTTAGCAATATTATTCGTACACTTCCCACTAGTGATGTAATCCCTCTCCATTCCATCAAGCTAATGTCTTCCAAAGAAAATATATAAAGGAAAAAGGGAGGAGGTAGGACTATTTATAATTATTTTCATTTGTCAACCAAGTTAGTGCTTGTTCTGTCTTGTGCTTGAAACTGAGTTCTCCATTAACAGTGCACATATACCCGCATCACAATAGTGTTTGAGCTCCTCACTGTCTTTATAATAATCATCCTTACAGCAAGGTAAATAGCTTTTTTTTTTTTATTGCTCTTCTACAGACAAGGAATTATGGGTCAAGAAGTTTTTAAAAGTTAGATCCCCAAAGAATTTCTCTTTGTATTTCAGTGATTTCAGTAGGTGTTAAAATTCTGGTAATTGAGTTATGTGACACCATCAAGGCTAGAGCTGCATTCCCTTTGCTTGAGGCAACCATGGCAAATGGTACTGACAGGTACTGATCCTTTGAGCTGTGTTTCATTAGACCATAGAGATACATTTGGCAAAGCCAGCTCCAAAAGCTCCTCCAACCTGTGCAGCTTCTGTTGGTCTTTGGGATTTGGAGAGATAATTTCCTGCTTTTACAGATGGTTCAGTATGACCTGGACCTAAAGCAATCAGCTGATCTTAAGAGGCAACCTTAGTGCTCATGTCTGTAACAAAATGTACAGCATGTATATATAAGCAGTGAACCAGCAACAAATGAAATAGTTTTCTTGTTTGTCACAGAACCTTAATTAATAAAATCTGACTCAAAGTGAGCAAGCCTGCCCCTAGGCACGTCATTGTGATTAGATATTTGAAAGAACTGGTTTCACTATTTGTTGTCGTTGTTGTTATAATCATCATATTTTTGGTCCTGGAATTACATTCTTGCTTCAAGAATCCTAAAAGTCTGAAAACTTACAGAGGAAGGAAGGAATGCTGTACTGTTATTTGCTCACATTATTCTTTATGTCTGTAACTCACAGAGGTTTTATTTATCCCTTCTGGTTACTTGCTGCTTTAGTCCATGCCTGTTGTTGATATCTTTAAAGGGAGACCAAGGATGAAGTAAGCGTTGACTGGGGATAAACTGCTTCAATAAAAGGGTCCAAAGCTCTTTGACTTGTCTTTTTGGGGCAGGCCTTGCAAAAAGCCTGAGGCAGATGCACTAAACTATTGCTTCTGTCAGAACAGTAACATTATTCAATCAACTTAAAAATAAAATATTTGCATTAAAATGCAGGGATTCTATATACTTTTTGAAATGTGTTGGTTTTTATAAATGATGTTGCAAAGTGAACTTATTTTTAGCTTAATAACATAAAAGTCTTATCAGTGAACAGCTAGCTTTTTGGGTTCAAATATCTTCAATTTTTCAAGTATTTATATTTTTTTAATTGTATACATGTGTAATGACAGTGGAAAGCAATTGAGGAATGTAGTACTGAGGGGAGTATACTAGCTGTAGTATTTTAGGAATAGTCTAATTGCCATTAGAATACGGTAATTACTCCACATTCTCAAATGACTTAGACTAGCAATCTACTTTATTCATCCTTTTTTAAGGGAAATTTTACTCTGAAAATGAATCTGGCTGTGTTCAGTGCTGTTATTTGCCGTTCTTGGACCTCTGTCCTGGCTGTAGTTAACAGTGTTCCTTTTGACAGATGATGATTTGGGCATAAATGTGAGAAGACCCTGGAGACTTGGAGGTGCCAATAACATGGGACCCATCAGAAGTAGTGGACTTACTTGGGCTGTAGAAATCAGGTGCATAAATAGTGTTGCTATTGGGAACAGGTAGCGGAGTTCATGGCTTGTCTGAGTAGTGATGGCAGGACTCCAGTGTGTATTCAGATGTCGTTTTAGTTTTGGGCCCCTAAACCAACATCTGACTGACCGCTATTGCCTCTTAAGAATATAAAACTTACTGGTGGTGAAAGTTGCTACTAAAGTTTTGAGAACAGAAATGATGTTCTGAAATGAAGTCATGACTCTTTTAATGTTACTGTTGAGGCCAAGCATCTGGAACTAGAGATTTAAGTGAAATGTGAATGCCAGGGACCCTTTTCTCGTGCAACAGCATCAAACTTTGGCATTACTGTAGTAGGACCAGACATCTGAACTCTGAAATGTTTCAACCTTTGCAGAGTGTAAAAAGGCCTATTTGTGTAGTCTGGAAGTGGTAGCAAAGAGAATTGTGCTGATTTTCTACTGATCTTATGAGCACATATACAGGGTATGTTTTTTCTTCTTTTAATGCTAATTTGAATATGTGAACTGTTTGGTGTAGCTTCAGACCAGCTTGTTCAGTGAAGCTCATTATTACACGGCTGTGAGAAGTTTAAATTTAGGTATGCTTCTGTGCAGACACCAGTACATTTACTGATCTCTGCAGGAAATAACAATGGCGAAGATCATGAATACCTCTGTCTTCTGTGTACATATATGGAACAAAAGCCTTCGCACCAGTATCAGTGTGAATCTTCTCCTTGTTATTCCAGCAAAGTAGTTATGCTCAGATATCTATTCTTAAGTAAATTCACCTGGTTTTAGTAGCATCATATAAATTTTAATTGTATACTTGAATGCTGTCATGGAATAAACTATCTTACTAGAGGGTAAAAAAAAGAAAACAAAAACAAAAACCAACCGAACCAACTTGTGTAAATGGTGCAGAGTGGAGTTGGTTTTTAACCTGTCTCTGTTGGGGAGCATGGCCAGGTGGAAGGCCATTGAAAAGAAGGTGGGACAGTTTGTATAATACCTAGTCTTGATCCTTTTCATGAGAATCACTTATTGTTCAAGAATTGGCAGTGCTGTCCAAAAGTGATGTTCTCTGACTGTACAGTTTAATGCAAGGTTGCTAAACTTAATTCTGTTCTTGATTTGATTATGGATAAAGGAATCTTTTTCACATTGGCAATGGTTATATAGGTTCTGTATAGTAGGGTTTGTGCAGCCCCACGTGCTTATTTCAGGTGGCCTTTCACACTTTAGAACCTAGAGATTTTTACAGCAGTGTGAAAACAAAACATCATGCTATACAGAGACTGAGGGTACAGAGGAAGGAGAAGATACTGAGGAGCTGTTACAGGAACTGTTTTTTCTACTGCAATGAATTTTTTGGGATGCTAGCTTTTTTTTTTTTTTTCTTTTTCTTTTGTTACTCAGCTAGTAATTGTTGACCTTTACAACATGATTCAAAGTTCACAGTAGTTAAAGTGGTCTCATTGCCCTCTATGGTTTTTTGGGTCACGACAGCAGAAAAGGAACTCAGACTTCTTGCCCCTTCATTTGGGAGTTGTGATTTTATGTGGGCTTCCTGTTCCTGTGAGATGATTGTTTTGAGTTGGCTTCATTCAGAATCGATTTCAGAAACAACAAGCTGAGGCTACCCATGCTTTCAGGGTGCTATTCAGTGTGTGTTAGGCTTTTTGTAGACAGTCTGTGAACTTTAAAAATATAAAATGCTTACATTCAGTATGGTGAATGGGGGTTCAGCTAAACCGCTTTTATTAACATTAACTGAATGCCTCTAGTATTTACATAGTACTTTACACTTTTGAAGTGCTGTACTAACATTAATTAATTTTCAAAACAACCCTGTAGAGTAATGTAGGTGAGAAACTTGGTGACTAAATACCCATCAGTGGCACTGAGAATGTCCCCACTTGGGTTTAACAAAATAACTGAACAAGGACGTTCTAAATTAAATGCCAGTTTCATTTAGTTTAATTTGCTAGCTCTGACTTTTGTTCATGCAGAGCAGGAGATGGCTGTGCTTGCTTTTAAGACTTCTGGCCCTCCTGGGCGTAATGGGACAGTAGTATGAAAGAAACAATTTCACATTTCTTTGCTTCCCCTCTCCCTTCCCCCCCCCCCCCCCCCCCCCAATTATTTATGGGGTTTGTCGTGCCTACAGAGGTACATTGGAAGGTGTGAAGTTCATACGTATGTTAAAAAAACATAAAATAACTATATACTTGATATAGAAAAAAAGAGGGGTGCATATTCACAACAGCTCACAATCAGATTTAAAAGTTGTCTCATTTGCATTTAGGAGCAAAATTTCAGAACTTGGCATGAAGAAATCCTTATCCAGACTATTTAAAGCTGACATCATCTAGAAGGGCAGATTATTAGAAATTTTGATCACTTGCTTAATAGAGTGTTTAAGTGGTTAGAACCAATGCTGCATAACATAAATCAACACTTGGTGAAAGGGGGCAGAACCTCAATCTTTCTAACTCCACCTATCAGCAAGGAAAAAGCATTGTTTTCCTGTAAATTGATTAATTTCTAAAGTATTACAGCATCTGTTAAAGCTTAACCAACCCTTACCTCACCTTCATAAACTGACCAGTAGCACAAAGTAGGGTAAAAATTAAAAACTAAGAAAAGTTAGGAAATTGGTATTCCTTTTATTTATGCTGCGATGTCTTTGCTTTTTTGCTATTAAGGAAAATATGAGGGGAAAAAAATCCTCTGTTCTAGAAGGGAAAGGAAAAACTCTGTCCAGTGCTTAGTTCAGCTAGTCAGGCCCTTACTTTTCTTAAACTGTACTGTTTCCAAGATGAGACTTTTTCCTATAAATATTAAAAAAGTTACCATAGCTGATAATTCTCTGCAGAGCAAGAGAATATCAAAGGCAGTTACATGCTGATACTTTTTGTTTAGATTTATTTAAGACATCTTGGGCTGAGGAAGTTGCTGTGTAATTTATCAGGAAAAGGTTTTCCAGCACACAGTTTCAAGCTCTTCTGTGAATCTCGCAGCTGCTTCCTCCTCTGTTTCTAAAGGTGCTCAGGAAAGCTATGAGGTGTAGCATCATTTTGTTGATGAGAAAGAAGTTTTATGTATAGTTATTTCTCAATGGTTTTGCAAGGGAGAAAAATGGCATAAAGTCATCTTCCTGCACTTTATGTAATTTTGCCCATTTTCAGAGCAAGCTTTAGCTTCATGAGATCTATCAGAACCTCAGGGCTTATTCAAAGTGGCTAAATTGGGGAATTATACTGAGGGAAAGAAATATGTGCATTTGTGGCTGCATACATGTGTGTGGCTTTTTTTGTAGACCAGCTAATTTCACTCAGTGGGGTAATCAAGCCTGAAAAAGAGAGATGGAAACTTTCTTTAAAAAGTAAGGAATTAAAAAAAAAAAGTAAAAAAAAAATCAAGCACCTTTATTGGATGGTGCTGGTGGTTTGATAAGGACCATCATGTATTTGGACAACTTAATGGATTTGTATTGATATTTCATTTCTTAGTAGGGGAAAGTAACCGTGTTAATTACTGAGTGATTATTTATTTTTTTCTCCCAATAAAAACCCAATATGGTTTAGTAATCCTACATTCTTAGATGGAAATGGGGGAGCACAAGAAGCCGAGAGGAAAAAAAAGCTGGAGGAGGGAGACATGTCTTTTAGTGTGATTGGGAAATGTTAAAAGTTTTGGCTACTTAGAGCAGAGCAGATCTGAAATGTTACAGCAGCAAAATACTTGAGGCTCTGAAACTGTAATTCTCAAAATTACAGTGCTGAAAGCCAGTTTGTGCCATTATAGTATTTAATGTTTTTGTGCATGAAGGCATCACTTACAAGAAAAAAATGTTACTGAATATTGGATTCCTGCTGCTGCTGTAATTATCTTCCTTTAGATTATCTTTGTTTGGCTAGATGACTCTTAAAAAAAGAAAATCAGCCATTAAAGCATCATTCATATAAAACAGATTCGTTACAGGAATATTTTTCTTGGAATGCCTGAATTTTTATTTATACTTACCACTTCATCCCATGAGCTGAAGATCTCTCAGAAACCTAATCAGTTGGACTTTTTCTCCTGAATGCTAATTTCTAGTGGCTGTTCAGTTACTGTACCTTTCCCTAGAAATCATAACTAGGATACTGTGAATTTTTCAGTTGTTCTGATTTAAAAAAAAAAAGTTCAAGTTATTTTTCTGTAAGACAAGGTCTCTTTTAAAGAGAAGTTGACAGATTACGCAGTGTTAATGGCAAAACAAGGATATCTTGCATCATAATACTGTCTTGGCAGTGAATATTGAAGTCCTAAAGATGATTTCTGTCATCTGACCATAATTACACTTCCAAAAGGGCTGAGTGGCTGCTTAAAAAATAAACCATGTCACTTTACTGAGGGTGTTGAAAAGTGGTATTCTCTGTCTTTATGATTGTAGCTATTATGTCAGTTTTACTTCTGCTAGCCCTGTAGAGCAGGTACAGTCATGGGAGGCTGAACTGGTTCATATATTACCTTGAGAATTGCTAATGAAGTTCCAGCTGCCAAATTCTGCCTGCAAATTAAAAGCATAGCACAGTTTCACCTTGTTAATGTGGCTGTTTAATATTCTGCTTTGCCTTTTAATTTCTAATGAATCTGCTTGTTGCTCCAAAGCGTTACTCTCATTTTTATGTTCGGCTCAAGATTGTTGTCTGGTACATTAATTTTGAGTGTTACTGTTTTGGTCACAGTTTTTCTGTGCATGTCTTATTGAGGTCTGTAAATGTTTAGCACTGCATTATATAAAATTTCATGGCAGTTGGAATTAGCCCACTAAACTTTTGCTTCTATGTCATGGCAATACAAGCTTCAAAGCAGATCCCTGATTGATTTTGTGGAGCTAAAGAGTGGTAACTTTTTTTTTCTCTGAGCATGTTTAATCTGGTTTAGAAGAGTGTAAACCTAGAACCAAACAGTCATTTTCACATTTGCTTTTCCAAGAGGAAATGTTGTTTAATTTCTGGTTAAATGACACGTAGTTAAACAATAGGAGGTATGACTGCAGCCATCACTATGGACTAAAACTTCTGTTTCATAGTAGGAAACAGGCCATGCCTGAGGACCTGAAAAAGGAACATAAAGGGATTTATCATCAATGGGTAGCTGTAAGTTTGTGGAACATGGATTGCTTGAGGCAGTCATTGTTTTTACCTAATTTCTGTCCCTATTAGGTCCAGCATAGGAAATTCTAACAGAAGGGTGAGAACGATGCAAGGTATGTTAGACTGCTTTTAGAGAGAGATGCTGTTGAAACACAGATGTTCTAGGACTGGAATCCAGTGGCTGTTTGAGGGAAGTAGGGGCAGACTCAAACTGGCTTCCCTGAATTGTAGTTCCAGGTAACAACCTGTCATGGGTTCAGCAGCAGCAGTCATTTTTCTCCTTCTTGGTAGCTGGTGCAGTGCTGTGTTTTTGACTTTCGGCCCGGGAACTGCTCTGATAACACCAGTGTTTTCAGTTATTGCTTGGTAATGTTTTGGTCTGGCTAAGGACTTTCTGAGCCTCATGCTCTGCCAGGGAGGAGGTGAAGCCCAGAGGAAACAGAAACAGGGCACCTGACCCAAACTGACCAAAGAGGTATTCCATACCACAGCACGTCATGCCCAGAATGTAAAAACGGAGGGCAGAGACCCGGAAGGGTGGGGGTTCGCTGCTGGGTCGGGCTTGGTATCAGGTAGTGAGCAGTTGTATTCTCTTTCCTTGTATTTGCCTTGTCATTATTATTATTATTGGCAGCAGTAGTGGTCTTGTGTTATACCTTAGTTACTGGACTGTTCTTATCTCAACCTGTGGGAGTTGCATTCTTTCGATTCTCCTTCCCATCCCCCTGGGCGGGGGGGAGGGGGGGGGAAGAAAGAGGGGGGAGTGAGTGAGCGAACTGCCTGAGAGGCTTAAACCACAACACAACCTCACAGTCTTTTCCCATCTTGTCTTTCCTTCTCCTCCCAAATTAGTCATGAGTTCGATGAAGGGAATGGAAGAACTTACTCAGGATTAGTTCTGGGATGAGGGATGGGATTTCACAGTTCAAGGAAGAGGGTGGGAACTAAGCAGTGGCTGGATTCTGCCACAGTCCAGCCCAATGGGAAGATTCATTGCACTTGCACTGTTCTGCAAAATTAAGACTCTTCATTAGAAACACTGTAACTAAAGTCTTCCACTTTCCCTCTTTGGCCTCAGCAGATAAAATGAGTACCAAAGTGGTGCTAGGTAGATCTTTCAGAAGAGCTAAAAGCGCCTGATTGTAGGAAAGTAGTTGCAATGCAATAAGGACTTCACTTTTCTTTGAGGAGCTTCTTGATATCTGATCCAATAAATCATAATAACCTCTGACAATCTCTGCAATATAAAGCTTTGCACCATCTTCCTGTAAATCCATACCTGTAAAAATAGTTCAGATGTTATTACTAGTAAGTGAATTGTTCTTTCGGAGTCGTTGCAACTTCTCTAGTGGAGTATTTCCGGCTATATTCAGTTTGTCCACTTAAGCAAGGCTTTTTATATCGATGCTAAGTAGGCAAGCCACTGAAATGCCCATGAAATATGTACAAAATATACTTGTACATTACTATAGAGAGAGATCTTTCTATATTTGTGAGAATTTCAAAAGTGTCATGGAGACCTGCCAGTATTTGAATACCCTATTCATTTCGTCTATAAAGTCACTCTCCTAAAACCGAGGAGTAATTTATGTGTATATCAGCACCAATGACCAGCCTCCTTTGTCTTCTTTCCAGTCCTGGATAACTGGGAGTAAATACTAAGACCTGATCTGAAAGGCAGGAGTAAAAAGGGCTCTGCAATTATAGCCCGATTTGTATGGGAGTTTGTACATCACACCAATGAAGTTCTTCATTTCCCACAATTGAAAAAGAGAAAAAAATCTATGCCTGTAATTTCCTAATAGAAAAAAAAAAAAAACAGAAGCCTAAAACTAAAAAGCCTAATTATAATTAATTGAAAAGGTTTTCTGCAAAAGCTAGTGGCAGTGATTTGCATAATTTTTCATTAAGGTGAATAATATATTTTCTTCAAGATCTATTAAACAGGCTTTAATCAGTTGAGCTTGAAAAACATCACCGTGAAACTTCAGTTTGAACGTAATTACACAGCATCTAAAATAAGTTCAGAAAAATTACAAAAACGTATCCAAGAGACATCAGCATCCTTCAGGCAGTAAGAAGCCATGCAATAAATACCAAGAGGAAGGGTGGATTGTTGTTGCTGGCTTTAAGTTCGTTCCACAAAGATGAAACATGCCTGGTGGGAAGGAAGCCTTGCATTGCCAGCACAGTGGGATGTCATGCTGGAATGAGGTATCTGCAAGCTATTGTTTGTGCTAGTTTCAAGAAGAGTACACTAGGAACTGGCAGGTGTGCTACAAGCTGCAGTATCTTCTACTTCTGCCTTATGGAGTGGATACCTTACATCGATTTGTGTGTGCAACCTAAATATTTTTGTGTATTTCTGTCACACATTTGCTTTTCAGGATTAATTCAGATGAAGTCTTTCAGATCACATGTTCGAACAGGTTGAATGTGTTGCCTTTACCCATTGTTTCACGAACAACTTCCTTTCTGAGTTAGTCCATTTGGTGACAGGAGCTGTGTGAAATTCAGTTTAGAGTAACCATTAACTTGTTTTACCAATCTTTTGAGTGCTGGGAAAGGTGAAGTGGCAGAACTTGGAGTTTCTGCTGTTCTTTGCAATGCTTTTCTCTTTGTTTTCTCTCTTTTTTTTTTAAGGCTATAAAGAAATGAGTACTTAAAAAAATCTAATAAATAATAATTCTGTTTCATTAATTGATTTTTACTATTGCTGAGAGGTGCACTGAGTTCTTTCCTTGGCATTTAGTGAGCAGTCATGCTTTGATACCCTTTTCTGTTGCAGGAGCCAAATTTAAGTCTTTCGATGTTAGCGCTGAATCAACTTTCTACAGCAGCAGTTCCTAAATTGCAGTGTATGTATATACACACTTGTGTAATTTATGACTGTTCAAAGTGGCAGTTGGCCAGGCTGGAACTGGTACTGTTGGAATTAGTACCTGCCAATCTTTATTGCAGTGCCCAGTCAAAAACAAAAAAAAAAAAAATCATCCAAATTTGGTCCCTAATTTAGAGCTTTTTGCTTGCTACTTTCTTTTGTTTGATGTGTAGAATCTAAAATATAGAGATGGGGCCATGAATTCCAGGATGGATCAGTATGACTACTATTAGCAAGTTCTAAAAGCTTTGTTCTCTTTATCTGTATCAATTTAACACTTGCTGTCTTTGAGAGAGACCTTTTATAGTAAAAAGCACTACCACTGGCAAGAAAATAGGGCAGTAAGTATAGCTTTGTGTTATGTACGCTAGCAAGTTTGACTCATTTTCTCCTGCTCATCCTGAGGCATAGCATTTTTTCCTTGTGAATTTGTCTTATTTGTGAGAGCTCAGCTATACAGGTAGAAATAGGGTAAGTTTGAAGCTTCTGAATGAAAATGCAATTACTTTTGTGGCTCTGGAGCCCAGATTAAGAAACTGTTTGCTTATTTAGTAGCAGGTTGTCCTTAAGACTACTGGCAAATGCCAGTTATTTCTGAATATTCAAATCAGAATTTGTTTCAAATGTCCCCATATCACTGTGGTATTTCTGATTATGTCAGTTGTTAAGCTTCTTTTTGTGACCCTGGAGAAGAAAGGGAAAATAGGTTCTTTATTTTTAAGATTTATTTTACAGTATGGTGACCTGAAGTACTTTATTTGTTTTCTGATAATTGTCACTATTATTTCTTATTTTATTATATTGGACAGTTTCTGGTTTACTGTGTATTTCTTTTGGCTTTGTAACAGCATTTAGGTTCTTTATCTTATTATTATCTTATTATTGTAACTAAACTACACACAAAATGTTGCATGACTCATCTGTAGAACAAAATACACATTAAAATATCTTCAGATAAACTCCGTTTTGATGTTTCTTCCCCTTACTTCATTTTTGATGCTTTTACATCTTGTTTAAAGAGGTAGCATCCCAAGGCGGAGTGGTGTATGCTAAGATTTGGCTGAATAGTTCCTTTAAATATTTTGGGAGGTCTAGAAGTGATGGGTGGCCCAAAACCCAGAGTCACCATTCTATTCAAATAATCACATAAAGAAAGTATGTGCAAGACCTTTAACTTTTACAGGAGCTTGGCTGTGTGCCATGCTTCTGACTTAATGGAATGTCTGATTTCAGGGTTGCCTTGGGCCACGACCATGAATAAGCATATATATCTCTGAGGTCATTGAAACCAATTTTATTATTTTCATAGCTATTGGAAATAAGTCACCTGGCTTGATTTATATATAAAATCACAGAATACCAGTTCAGAGAAATAGCCTTTAATTTAAAACTTTCATCTATTTTGTTGGCCTGTAATATTAAAATAAAAGCAGCCTGTGTCTCTAAAATACTATTTTATCTTTCTCAGTAGTTGATGATTAAGCCTTCACTGTAAGTTTGGGGTTCAAGGTGAATGTCTTCATGTGAAATGATCCTCATAACTGGCACTGATGCAGTTCCCAGTGAGACTCAGTCTAATTTCCAGGGTGGGACTTCCAACTCTCAGCGAGTTTGAAAACAAACTCTCATGAGCCTCTTGTGCCGGGAGCTGCCTCTGTTCCACACTGATTTCTACAGGCTCTTATCTTACAAACTAGAGTTGAGAAGGAACTAAAGGGGGTGATGAAGTTGATTTGAATGAGGTACGTATGTATGGCTGGTTACATATACCATCTGGGTAAATACTTCTGAAATAGTTGGATAGCAATATCTTACTACCTGAGTATTTCTTCAAATTTCATTAAAAGCACCTGGCAGTCTACCCTGAAGTCTTTATATGCCTTGGGTGCTACATTGTCTTAGAGGATGGGATGTGTGGGTTAGATAACTGTATTATTTCTTGGCTGTGTGTCATAATTAATTTCTCAGTGTCTTTCTGTGTACCACAACATGTTAGAAACCTGGGAAATTTATGATGCATACACAGCACTGTTTTATTGCAAACAACTAATTTCCTGTGGTGAGAAATGTCTTGAATTCCTGATTACTTTGTAGCAAGATCAATGCAGAGCCCTAGAAAAAAAGAAGTAAGTCTTGTAGAGCAGAATTAGCTTATTCCTTATGTTACTCTAGGTTGGTTTTATTATGCAGAAACAAATGCATCCTGCTGTTTTATATGGTCTGTCAAACTATAATTTTTTTCATTAAACTTTCAGTGGCTTGTAATGCCACGCGGGACAGCAAAGAGGGAGCCTGAAGAAGTAACCTTCCCCAGCTTTGTAGGTAATAGATACATGCTATGGTTTATGTAAATATTCAAATGGATAATTGCTTTTTAGGGAAAAAAAAAAGGCATTACAATACCCTTCAATACTGTTTCTTAAATGACATTATAAAATACATGCAGATCCCTAGTAGAAAAGAGACTTGGTTCAAGCTCAGGTGCATGAAGTTGAAACTTCTCTACAAGGTAAAATTCTGTCACATCTTTATTTTTCACATCCTTACATGAGAATCTGGGATACTTGAAGAGATGCAACAAATGCAACAACACAGTACCCACTATTTTTCTCTTTCTGAAGTCTGAAACTGCTGACTGACTGTTCCAGGCAGTCTGTTCTCTGGCTGGTTTGGGTCACCTTCACTGCACTGAGCTGCATGTGTTTCTCTTAATCTACCCATGGTTTTTTTCACCCTTGTTTTATATGTCTTCTTACTGTGATCTCAGCCAGTCTTCTTCTGAACAGAGAAGGCAAAATTTTCACTGTCCATTAGCAGTGCTGGAATTTTGAGAGGTGACTGACAGTTTCTTAATAAAATACTGCACATGAATTTTTTCCTTACAAACCATTTCTGTGTTTGATGTAGACTACTGAAAGAAGCAAACTGTTCACTTTTTTAAAGCTTTCATAAAGCTTTGTGTTCTATCAGCTTTCTTCTATAGGTCTTTTTAGGTTGAACTTATAGCTGTCATTGTCTAAAGGCCAGAGTTATGAAGTACCATAACCTTTTGTAGTGCTTGGGTTTCTTGGCTACAAGGAAAAATTCAGTCCTTTGTTGTGCTGCTGTCAAGGATAGTTGGACTTAAATGTTACTCTAAGGAAGTTAAGCCTAGTAGTTAAATATTGGTTTGATCTTCCAGAAGATCTTCAGACCTTTTAGAAGGATGCTTCTTAGGAAAGTTAAAGCTGCTTAAAAAAATAAAATACATAAAATGGCATGCAGATACCTAGTGGAAAAAGTGCAGGTGGTTGGCTTGCATAGAATTGGAGAGACTTGAAAATCTGGCACTGTTTCAGTTCAGTGCTAGCTGCTTTTTGTAGTTCAGCTTAGCTTGACTTAGCTGTAATGGTAGTGTCAGGAATGTTGATCAGGTGTGTGATTCTGATAATGGCTTCCGTTTACCTGAATTGCTGTCTGTGATGCTTTTAACTTACTGCCTGATTCTCAACAGCTGCTGTAAAATATAGAAAGACATGGTTTCTGCTTGTTTTGGTTTTATGCTTGGAAGTCTAAAAAGTCTATTGAAAGGCTGTAATGGCTTATGCCAATTGCAGTTGGTTAGAAAAATGTGGATTAATGCTAATTAACAGAAATCATAATCTGATCCTATGTGATCTGATAACATAATTCAGCTAATTTGTCATTTCCTGCCTTTTTAGCTCAGTCTTAGACAGCAGCCAGTACAATCCTTGAGAGTGTGCTTAGTGTGGACTTGCATGTAATAGCAACTGTAAAGCCCATGTTTTCTTTTACATAATAACTGTGAATTAGCCTTTTCTATGTCACTCCAAACTGTTACCTACTAACAAGGTGGTCTTAACCAAGGAATTAAGAAAAAAAATATTTTAAACACTGCTATGGTTTCATTTTCTAGTGTTTCACAATTGCTATGACATGCTGCAAAACTTGGTTTACTCTAGTGGCTCCCTGCATCTGGACAAGCTCTTGAGGCACAGAGAGGAAACAAAACATTAAAATTCATTTCAGCTCTTTTAAACTAGAAGAGGGTAGATTTGGATTAGATATTAGGAAGAAGTTCTTTACTGTGAAGGTGGTGAGGCACTGGAACAGGTTGCTCAGAGAAGTTTTGACTGCCCCATCCCTGGAGGTTTTCAAGGCCAGGTTGGATGGGGCTTTGAGGAACCTGGTCTAGTGAAAGGTGTTCCTCCCCATGGCAGGGGGGTTGGAACTAGATGACCTTTAAGGTCCCTTCCAAACCAAACCATTCTGGGATTCTATGACTTTAACCTTTTTCATTAGAATCAACACGTTACAAGCAGGTGGGTGCCAATTTGCTCTATTGAAGCACATTTATGAAGGGCATCCAACAGTGCTCCTGTAAGTTGGAGAGCTGGAAAAAGCATAGTTCAGCCAGCCAGGACTATACTGAGCAGTCACTCTATTCACTAGAAGTCATTGCACATCTTCGTGGGACCAAATATTGTTGTTAATTATCTGGGTTGTTGTACTTTTTGAGAGAATTCAGTTTGAAAGAAAGTCGGTTTTGATATATGTCTGTGACAAGTTCCATTTTTCCTGATAAAAAACCCACCACAAACCAACCCGCATCCCCAATGAAACAAAACAAACAACAAAAGAACAACAAGCAACAAAAAAACCCCCCAAGAAAAAATCCCCAAACAAAACCCAAAAGTTTCCAGGAATTTGTCTGACATATCTATGGCAAGGCCAGAGGATAAAGTCTCTGTCCATCACAAGTGCTTTCTAGCCAGAGTTTAGACTCTATATTCTGTAGCAATTTTGCGTGATAGGAATCTGAAAAGGAAAAGTGCTGCACTGTATTTTAGTTTGGAATCCTCTGAGAAGGTACTTTAAATATTTTGGTAGATTCACTGGTGAGTAAACTATCATCACAGAGGAAGATATGCCTTGGGTTTTATCTCAAAGATATGTTTACATTTCTTGCTGCTTTTGCCATCTAGTTAAGCTTGCTTTGTTTTATATGTTTACTCAGAATATTTCACTGTAATGGCAGTGCATCATCTTTTGTTTGTGATTGTGTCGATGGAATTTGGAGCTGACCCAAAATAAATTCGATTTTTTTTTAATCCTCAGGAAGGATTCCCTTGCCCTCCTAATATAATTTTGTATCTGTCTGTAAATAGATCTATGCCTACGATCATCTGTGGCTGCATATCAGAGAAGTTCATAAACTGAATACACAGGAGTTCTGGTTTCTTGCCATAAAAAAATAGTCTTTTAGCGTATTTGTAGGACACCAAAATATGTCTAATCTACATGGGAAATAGTTATTCTTTTATTATTTATTCTATTATTATTTATATTATTATTATTTAGTTATTCTAATATTATTTCTTGAGAAACCCACCCCACAAATCTGCTAGCATGATAGTATTTGGATAGGAAAAGCGATGGTGTGCAATTGGTGTGTGTCTGAACATTAGCTTTATGCATTTATGCTTCTCATGGTTGGGCTGAAGGGAGGGAAGAAGAGACTTTTTCCAGACAGGAGAATTTTGGGTAGGCACAAATTTCACAGCTGATAGTTTGTAGCATAGTGGGGTCTGTGCTT
Organism: Ara ararauna; assembly: GCA_028858755.1. NCBI lineage: Eukaryota > Metazoa > Chordata > Aves > Psittaciformes > Psittacidae > Ara > Ara ararauna. The sequence continues at coordinate 123,112,059 of CM054376.1, read as the reverse complement.
GGCAGTTCTGTGAATAATGAAAGGCAGAGTGGGTCTGAGTGCTCAGGAATCATTGGATTCTGACAGTGAAAAGCATGAACGTGACTGTTGATAGCTGGGTCTAGGATTGTTTTTATTCTCCTCTCCCCCAATACATACACTTCTTCAATATGAGTTCTAAAGCCAATATAGAGGTTAAGTTGACCTCTGTGGATATGCATACACCAAACTGTTTTCACTAAATTGATTTTGAATAACACCTTTCAGTTAAACCAAAATAACTTTTAAGTTTAGACCAGACCTTAGTTAATGAAGGGTTTTTTTGGTGCTTAAATAAAAGGCTTGAAGAAAGGAACTTATACAAAATAACTTGATGCTTTTCCTTACCACCCCCACCCCCCCAAAAAAAGAAGTGAGAGTGTCTATGTGTTATGTTTTAGTTCGGTAGTTTTCTCTTCTACTCATTATTTCTCTATTTGTATGTGTACGTGTTCCTGGGTATTTTCTTCAGTGCTCCACTAAATATGAAAGTCAGAGTGGTGTCTAAATATTCATTCAGGCTTTAAATTTAGAGTGCACGAGAGTTTATGCCATGGGTTTAGGCATAATTATGTGTAATCTCCTCAAACTTTCTAAAAATGCTGTGTCAAAAAATAGATGGAATTGAGGAAAAAACCCCATAATTTTTCAAAAATTAAATTACAGACTGCTTTTTCTCGGTTTAGTCCAGCCATGTACTGAAAACAACAGAGAAGAGGATAGTCATGGGACTGATGTATGACTGATAGACTCTATTCTGTAGTGGTACAGTATGTGTGCCTCCATTTTCAGATAATGGCTTAAAATGTGTCTGTCTTGGGAAGGCTTTAGGTGTATTCAGAAGGTAACTTGTCAGAAAAAGTAGTTTAATATCCATACTATTAATCTGGTTAAGCAACTCAACATGTCTGTCTACTGTATTCTCAAGCTTTAAAATTTCTGTCCTTTTACTGTTGTGAGTTGTTGTATGGTGATATGGCAAAAATTATGTTTTATTTTTTCAAAGGAAAGCGGGCAGGAGAAATAGCTCCATATTCTGCTGCAGAACAGTAAATCTAATAAGGCCTGCTGGGCCCACTTTCATCATCTACAATAGATTTGGAAAGGGCAGCAGAGGTTCCAGCTATGAATTCTGACCATGCTTTAGAAGCTGGTAATACATATCTATAACTATAAAATAAACAAATTGTGAGTTATTGCCAGGCAGTGGTTTGGCGCTGAAGAATATTTTAAAGAATAGCTTCGAATGTGTATTTGAAATAATATGTTATCAGGTAAGTGTGAATCTTGAAGTCTTAGAGGAACAGAATTAGCAATTTTGTGTTGTGTGATCAGGAGAGAAACCAGCTTATGAAACAGCTGTGAGAATAGCAGAAAGCATTTTCTGGTTTAGGAAATTAAGTATTTTTTCAATAAATGTTTTTTTACAGACCTGCTGTACATGCTGTGGTGAAGAAACTCAGGGAGCAGACACAAGGACAGGAGCCCTTCTTCTCCCTCTATTTTTATCTGCTCCCTTCTGAGAGGAAACTGATAGTATCCCATTGTTCAGCACCAGAAAATATTAATTACTTTTCTTGCTTCCCTCCAGCATGTGTTTTTTACCTGTGCATGCATAATCAAATAGTGCTATCCCAGGCAGTTGGTATTAATTAGGGTTTCAAATTTCACATAGTCCATCTTTCAGCGTTTGTTATGTCAGGCTGAAGCTTAAACTGAGAGGGTGCACTTAGGTGCACTTAAGGGTTAATATTAAGGCTAGATTCTTTCAGCATAAGAGAACATACTTAGAAATGAAAAGGCTCATACTATTGAGAAAGATGCAGTTCAGAGCCTTTATAGTTAGCTTTTGAAATATTTATCTTCTGGGTAGTAAAGATTTTTCAGGCCATCTCAACCTTCTTGTAACCGCTGTGTTTTGAACCTTTAGTTACTAAAAGTTTTCAAAGCTCTTTCAAGTCAATACAAAAATCAATACATGGTGCATACTTCAGTGTAGTTAAGGCAGTGCTCAACAGCATTCAGTGTTATATGTAAGTACTGCCGCTGCTCCCTTGTTCCGAAAAGCACCATGCATCTTCAGTCGCAAAAGCGTCAAGTCCAGAAGTCTGCAGCTGATGGGCTGCTGGATCATAGCATACTGGTGGGTGGAGTCAAGCCACGGCTGATAGTCATTCATGGAAATCAAGAAGGAATAAGTTACCTTGCTTAGATGTCTTTTTTTCCCCCCGTTTGCCTTCTGCAAATTTATGTTGCTTATTTTAAGGGATCAATTCCTTTAAAAGACACTGTGCAGCTTAGAAAATCTTAGGAAGTCTGTATGTCTTTATGCTGTGATACAAGACCATAACCTGTCTCTGTTATTTTGTTTGTTTACTGGAGGGATTTTTGTTTATTTCTCTGTGTCTTCGTTTTTGGCAGGGGTTCCAATCATGTGAGGGTATAGTTGTAGTTGTCTCATCCATCTTTCCACTCTGCTTTTAATTATCAGGGAAGTCTCACACAAGAAAGTTTTGGAAGTAAAACACTAACAGTCTTGTTACTTATAGTTCCTGTTTGTTCTATTACAAGACTGACGCTAAGAAGTTACTGCTATAGGACACTAATAGTTCAAAATTGATAAATAATAATATTATTTGTTAATATATTCTGCTGAGGCCCTGTAATAACAGTGTATTGAGTTAATAGCCTTCACTAGCAGTTACATAGAATAGGAATATTATAGTAAAAATATGTATTTTCTTCAGTGTTTGAGCTTTGAGATTCATTCATTCATACAGTTCTGTACAGCTAGAAAAGGAACATACTATTGGCAGAAATTAACTAGGCACTAGTTTATTAGAAATTTATTTCCCTTTTGTGATGTTAGCTTTTCCTTTAATTTAAAATATGATTGTTAATTTAAAATAGATGTTTCCTTCAATCTGTTTGGTGTGTATAGTCTTGTTCTCAGAGCCTAGCCCAGCAACTCAGGATCCTATATATTACTTAGCTAGTTGTTACCCAGTATTTCCCATCTGAAAATAGCTGAGTTATTAGCTGTTCCTTGGAGATTCACTGAAGAAAATTTGTTCTTAAGAGAAACTGAAAGCTACAATTTGAAGCCCAGAGGATGCACAGTATTTCGTACCCTTGCAGGTGTCCCTGGTTGATACACAATATATAGAGATCTGTTTTTTTGAGAAGTGGGCATGGATAAAACTTTCCTGCCTGCTGGATTTGTAGATAAATTCCACTTTCACAACTGTTGAGAGGGAATTAACTTTAATACAGAACATGTAAGACATAATTGCTGCCAGAAATGTATTGGAATGGCAAATAGCTCCCTTGACTCTATAATTAAACATTTAAATGAATGTTTTTTCATGTACTTCTGCTTAATACTTTATTAAGATATCTCTATGTGCTGGATAGTATTTTCTGATTTTTGTTTAGGCTGTCAATACAGACTACATGTATATTGTATTCTGCAGGCTAATATGAGAATTGTTCTAAGTATGACAAGCTTTAGTTGCCTGCTTTCTGACCACGCACCTGCCTGACAGATAGCCTGTAAGTAGTTTAGAGGATTGGCTCGGCTGTATATTTTGGGTATGTGAAACTATTTGTACTTCAAAAAGTAGGTTCTAGCTGTGTTTTCAGGCTTGTTGTCTATACAAGTAACATAAAATCTGGAAAGCATCCTTAGGATCCTTAAGATCCACTGTAATAATAGTGTACTTTCACTTTACTATTTATCAAAAAGGAGTAAATGAATGATATTCAGATGTGATCTTGAGGAAAAACAATGAAGAACCTCCAAGTAGAGACTTACAAGTCCATCACTGCCTATCTATTTTATGTGGGAGAGGGCTGGTCAATGGCTTCCTGGGTGCACGTTTGGGAGTTCTCTTTTTTTTTTTAAATATGTTCTGTACTTCAAATGCTGATGTTCATTTTCAGCATATGGGGACCATTAGCAATATTGAAGCTGGACATAAGGCTTAACGCATTAAATCACTTTAGAATGTCGCATCTGTTTTTTTTGCCCTAGTGTTAACACCTGGATCAGTTTAGCACTAGCGCAGCAGTTTAGGACATATATAGCTGTTAATTTTAAAAACATCTGGGATTTTTGTGTGTATGCATGTGTATGTGCATGTGTGAACTGCTGGATCTCCGGCATTTTTGAGTTTGATGAAAAGATCTCACTGAATTGTGCTTAAGGTGTGTATCCGTCTAGGCAAGTAAGTAGTTTGTGGCAGGAGGCAGAATGATTCTTTTAACTGGGTTACATATTATGATTTTGCCTTTACAGCTTTTACCTATCTTCAGATTTCCTTTCTGAAGAATTGATTGCTGACCCTGATTTTTTCCTCCCCTCCTCAAACCCGTTCATTTGTTATACATTGAAGAAGATGTCCCATGCTCCTGGCATGAGTGAAGTGGACAGGCATTAAAAATTAAAGCAAGCAAGTTCCCCAGCTTAGTCTACAACCCTTATCTGAGGCTGGCTGAAAGTAAAAATGCCAGTTGTATTGGAGCACAGGACTTTCCCTGGTGACCTGCTGCCTTTTAGCAAGAATAGAGTTTACAACTCTGTTTAAGAGTGATGAGTGCAGTTGGAGAGTTTCTCTTGTTGTGCCCATTAGCAAGGTTGGACTAATCTGCAGGATGTAACCCGAAGGTAAACTGTGACTGTAGGAGAAGACAAGGCTAATAAGGCATTTTGTAGTTTCTTTCATCCCAGAGTCTTTCCCGGAGCCAGCAATTAATATTATTTTCTATCTGTGGAGAGCCCAGGTTCCTGCCAGCATGGGAGGCTTTACAAAGGACACATCAGCACTACCTGCCAGGCCATGAAGAGGGGCAACTTTCAAAACTGCTGTTGAAATTGGCAACTAAACGTCAATATGACAGCAGAGTTAACAGCTTGTTAATTTAGTAGTTAAAGAAAAACAGGGCCTTGCCCCAGCCAGGAGCATGGTGTGTGTGTGGGGGGGGCACTGGGTGTTGGGCATCCCCCTGGGGACAGGGACAGGCCAAGATGTGGACCTGGCTTGGGGGCACCCATGGCTGGACAGGACTGTGGGGAGCTGGAGACTGGCCCTGCTGTGGTGTCCCTGAGGCAGGGGCTGATGGCCCTGGGGGGGCAGAAGTGGGGTGCTGGGCTGTGAGCAAGGTGGCGGAGCCCCAGGAAGGAGGGTCAGGGCTGTCAAGGCTTATTAGTGCCTTCAGGGCCTTGACATGAGCAATTTAGTACTATTTATTTTTATTCTTTTATTTTATTAGATACAGAGCTTGTATTTCTCTCCCCTTCACAGAGATGAACGTTTCACCTTATGTTTATCTTGCCAGTGCTGTTAGACAGCCAGGCTGGGGATGCAGATGGGCATGGCCCCAGGTGGTTTTTCATGGGCTCTGTTGGTCCTGCAGTAATGGTGCCCAGGGTGTTGTCCTGGTGTCACCGAGACCTTGTTGACTTTTACTTTTGACAGCAAAAAGCTCTGATATCTCAGGTGCTCATAATCTTGCATCCTCCTGCGCCATCAAGTCTGGTGTTGGCCAAGTTGTGTTTTTTCTTACATTTTATAACGTGAAACAGAGTAGTTGTTGACTATTACGTGAGACTTCTTTTCTGTAGCTTTGCTCTTGTATTAGGCTTTTCTAATATTCCAAACCATTCACTAGACTTTTTTTTTTTTTTTTAAACATTTAGCAAAAAAATAACCATATGGAAAGGGCTTTTAACTTTATTTAAAATTTTGACTCAGAGAGAATACAACATTTGATCTGACTGAAAACAGAATTGGTTGCTTTTACACGTACGAGATACTAGGAGTAATTCAGGATTGCCAGCTGAAATCCATACTCAAATACAGGGTGAGCAATACTGTATCTTCAAGGCTTCCTTTTGATTTTTTTTTTAATTTTATATATTTTTAATAAAAACAGGACTGAACGGGAACTGATCAGGGTTTCATTAGTTTTTTTGCTAAGTCCGAATATAAAATTTGACTGGATTAATGCCTTCAGAATGTACAATAAGTTTCTTGATGATTTGGAGAAAAGCAGTTTACTTTTGGTGGAGAATATGAGTCCAATATGAGTATGTGCTGCATGAAAATCATTGGCTTAGAGGGAGAGGGCTGGTCTCTTAGCAAGTGTAGCAGCATAGTGTGGAAGTATTCCATACAGGATTTTTTGTTTTGTTTTGTTTGTTTTATTTTTCAAGTGGTTGCATGGCTTCACGTATTGGAAGTGGCCACATTTGTAAAAGATATAATAAGAGCTACCATTTCGTGGGAATGAACCAGTGCACTATCTAGGCTTTTTTTGTAGCAGAATGCAGTTGGGGCAGTTGCGAGGGTAATATTACTGCCACTTATTTTTCTTAGTATTTCCTCAAGAAACAAACGCTTTTGCAGTTCAAGGTGTCAACTCTAAATCCTGACATCTGATTGCCATTATTAGCATTTGGGAATCTGTAGTCTAACATAATACGTTCCTCTCAGAGAAAGGACTCTTTCTAGCCCTACACCTGCTTTATTCTCGCTGAATTACTAGTTTACTGATAGTGGTTCTAGTAGTGATTCTATAAACTGAAATCACAAACAGAGGAATTAGATTTCAGGAAAGGCCTACACAGAAGGATAAGATAAATATTGTGAAAACACAGTTCTTGTTTTCTTCCAATATTCTTTTGTGACTGGACTAAAATGAGAAAAATGTGTGTGGGGTTGGGAAAACAAATGCAAGCAACCCAATCCATGGCATGAGCAGAAGTCAAAATGAAAATTTTCAAGTATTCTAGAAAGCATCATTAGATCTTTAAAGGATTTAATCTGACCTCTCCATAACCTCCATATGCTCAGAGACAAAAGGACATGCCCAGAGGAAGCATATCTGAAAGCATTACAGCAATGTGCTCCAGACAATGGAAATGCTGAGCTGCATGATATTTTGAGTATTTACGTGGAGGTTCTGTGGCGTAGTATATCAGTGTTTGAGCATTTTTCTTTATAGAACAAGACAACATTCCTGAAACTAATACTGTAAAATAAAACAAAAAGGGATTTGGATACAGGTTCCAGAGGAGTGGAGAATGTGAGGGGAGTCTTGGAGTGTGAATGAGAGTAGTGCATTTCAAATGCAGGCCTGAGTTGCTTTTCACACAGTTCTTTTTTTTTTTTTTTTTTTTTCTTTTTCTCCCTCATGTGAATTGAAAAAATGTTACTTATGGGAAGATATTTATCGGAAATACAGAAAGAGGGAATGAGTAAAGAATTTTATATAAATCATCTCTCATTTAGTATTTTTAATTGAGGGGACTTGAGCTGGCTGGATTCTTAATTATCCTGGTAAAATAAACGCTAGAGTTAAGATCAGTGGTAATAACAATGCATCTTTAAAGAATTGCTTAAATATAACTTTGCTTATGAAGGCAAGTAACTAATTAAATTCCAGTCATCTTTTTGCACTAAGCAGGTCTCACACCTTCTCCCACAGCATAAATTTTAAATGCAAATGGTTGGATTTGTACAAACACTATACGAGACAGATTTTTACAGTACTGAATTAGACATGGAGACTGCTGATGGCTGGCACCAGTCCTTGCCAGGGTGGTTGGAAACATAAATGCTGAAAGCTGCAGCACTTTTTTTCCCAATCAAGCTGACACAGACTTGAATTCGTAAGCTACTACAACCTAAAAATGTTTTCTTTTTCCTCATTTGTAAATACAAGAAATGTAAAAGAAGGTTTATTTTCATCTGTAAAATATTCTGCTGTCTGCCTCCAGCAAGGTGTTAGCAGAAAATATTGTCAGTCAAAATATGTACAGACAGCTGTGGGAGTACCCTGTTCAGAACCAGAGATTTGCATGCTCCTACCAACTGCCGTATTTATTGTTCATCCATGTCAGTGAGATCCATTCCAACATCTAAATTAAAATTTCAGTTTAAAGGGCCAGTTGGGGGTTTTAGTTCTGAATTAGTGGAGAATCTGTTGTTTCAACAATAGTGTTTGTCAGTTTTTCATATTTCTTTTACATTTTAATTGCAACTCATCAAATCTTAACTGGTTACTCCTTGGTTAGACTCAGAAGAATGTCACTGAAGGGTGTTTTAATATAATGGAAGCAGTGTAACATCTGTTTTCAATGTTTAAAAAGCCAATTTATATGGAAATTTTGCTTTAGTAGGAAGTCAATAGATATGTAATTTTTTAACACCTCCTGTAAAAATTTAAAACTTAAATTAAAGCAGTACCAAAGCAATACCATTCTTTCTTGTGGTAGCAGTGTGATTGCATTTTCACAGCCTTTCATTTGTACCCTTTTCCTTCTGTTGAAATTAAGTTTTTATTTGTCTTTTGTAGTCGAGCTATCAAGACAAACCAGGACCTTCTGCCTGAGACGCCGTGGACCCATATCTTCTACAATGACTTCTGGGGGACACTGCTCACTCACAGTGGGAGCCACAAGTCCTACAGACCTCTCTGCACACTCTCCTTCCGTATTAACCATGCTGTTGGAGGGATGGACCCATGGGGCTACCACCTTGTAAATGTCTTGTTACATGCTGCAGTCACAGGCCTTTTCACAAACTTCTCCAGGATCCTGTTTGGGGATGGGTACTGGACCTTGATAGCAGGCCTGCTGTTTGCATCTCATCCGATCCACACAGAAGCTGTAGCAGGGATTGTAGGGAGGGCAGACATTGGAGCCTGTCTCTTCTTTCTGCTTTCTCTGATGTGTTATGTGAAGCACTGCTCAACCAGAGGTTCCTCACCAAGTACATGGGGCTGGATCTTGGGAACAGGTCTGTGTGCAGGATGCAGCATGCTGTGGAAGGAGCAAGGAGTGACTGTTCTGGCCATTTCAGCAGTGTATGATATCTTTGTATTTAATCGACTGAAAATGCACCAGATCATTCCTGCTTTATACAAGGTGAGTTGTCTTTCTCCATAAGCTATTGGTAAAGCCTCAATCACTGTTAAACAGGTGCTAAATGAGTTTTCAAGTACACAATAATTCTTAGTAGTTTAGTCAACTTCCCAAAATAAACACAGATGTCTAATGCTGAAAGAACATTTAAAGCAGTTTAGTATGAGGTTTTTGCATTTTGTTTGAACAATGTGTTATTATCCATTGCTATTACTTGACGCTGGGGATGTATTTTTTTCAATTACTTTCCTTGCTTCCAGCAGGTCCCTCCTCGTTCTGTTTACTGTCGAGCGCTGGATATTTGTCTGCCTTTTGCAAAGAATTCATTCATACCTTTATCCTCTTGTATCTTGCAAGCCCAGCTTAGTTTGGTGGGGCATGGAAGTGCAGCAGCTGATACAATCTACAGACTCCCTGAGGCAAAGATAGAGCTCTTATTGTTCTACTTTAACAGAGATGCGTAAGACCCGGGCAAATGCCTTTGGCATGTATTTTTTTCTCCCCCTAGTCAGAGCTGTGACTCAGATGTATTATTGCCTTAATAAAACAACTATTTCTCATTTTTTAACTTCTTGCCCAAGAGCAAACAAGTAGAATAAGCAAACAAACAAGCCCACCAAAATCCCCTAACTTCCCTCTCCCAAAACTGCATATATTTTACGGGCACCAAGATACCCCAGTTGAAATCAAGTCTTATTTACACCAGTTGCTGTATGAATGAGTAAGCTGAGTATATGTAATTTTGATTTCAGTGAAATCCCTTTCTTTCAGAAAAATACCGATTTAATAAAAGGAAAATGTTTCATAGGGATGCATGTTGTTGCATTTTTCAGTAAAATATAACCAAGAAAGGCAATAATAAAATAAAAAAGGTCTTTATAATTATTTATGAGTACTTGACTGTATAGTCTTTTGTACTCCAACTTTACATGGACTCTACTTTTAGCATTGCAGTTTCCTGTTCTCAGGCACTCCATGTGAAGTAAAGGAGCGAAATACAAGCCTTCTGTAAGGATAATCAGTGTAAATTCAAAATAAATAAAGACAGGTGCATGAAACAGGAACAAAAGTAGCACTCTGAAAGTTAATGTTTCAGTCTTCTGGAGAGCTTCACACTTTGATGCAAACATTCTAGGGCAATAAAAGCATAACAATTTACCTAAAAAAGATACTGAAAATAATTATTTTAGTGCACTGCCTTCTTTTCAGCCGGTATTTTGTGAAGTACTACCATGGTGTTTATATTTCTTTGGTCTTTTGAGTATTAGCCTTTGACATGAAATACGGTTTAGAGAATGTTCAGGTTATTGAGACTGTTTTTGGCCTGCTGCAACAGAAGGCTGGCAGCTGTTTTCAGAGGATGCTATTTAGTTGGTATCAGTGGATAATTTGAGAATGGCCAATGAACTTGGAGTTTGATTGTCGTATATCTGATGAATGTTTGACAAGTCTTTACCAGGAGGGCAAGTTAGGTGCTGTGCTGTTGATATGAAATGACTTTTTTGATTTGTTTTTGAATGATTTCAAGGTGATGGCACTGTAAGATTGACATTTTAAAATAATAACCTTTCTCTTCTGAAGACACTAGGAACTGTTCTTACTGAAAGCTTTGTTTTTATTTCAGTTCTGTGTGTTTATACATACTGTGATATAGACAAGTGTTGGGTTTTTTTGTTTGTTTGCTTTTTATGTTTTGTATTTAAAATAGTCAAAAGAAAACCCCAGAGTGTGTAGCCCATGGTTTGATTTCTGCATTATGCAGAATTAAAGTACAGACTTAAACAAAAATGAAAAAGCTTTCAACTCTGCATCTCTTTTGGATCATTGGGTGTTGCCTTTTTCATGCTGCTGCTTTGACCTTAAGTAAAATGTGTGCCTAGTAAGAACTGACAAATCTTTTCTTCCTAGAACAAACTGTAAAATCTAAACTGAAAAATCTCTTTAAGCAGGCAAAATCAACTTCCGGATTAACGGGTTTATTTATTTTTTTTTCCTTTAATGTTGTTGCTTACACTTTTTCTTGCTTGAAAAGAGATTCCTGCATTGCAAAGTGTCTGAAACCAAACTAGCCATATACAGATGACTCATTCTGTGTTATCCGTCTTGAGCATTTTAAAAACTGCAGTACAGTTTCAACCAAAACAAAAAACCTTCCACCAAACCCAGAACACAAATCCCCATCTTGTGAGAGAACTCTTTATTAGAATGTCTAGGCAATTAGAAAGAATTGTGTCCATTTACCTGTTCTGGAATTTGTGCTTTGTGTTTTCCCAGTGTAAATACTGGGCGAGGACGACTGCAGGAGAAAGTGGGGAAAAAAGATATCAAGAAGGACAGTCTAGAAAAAAGTTATGGTCTCTTGTAGTGCATTGGAGAGGAAAAGGGTAGAATGGAGCCAAGGAAGAAAGGAAAATATTTTTAAGAGGTGGTTGGCTGAAATCTGTACTAAATAAGTAACCAGTATTGATACGAAACTGAATGCTTGGTAACGGAACCGTAGAAAAGTGGTACTCCTTTTCAACCTACCTAACCTTGAGCTAAACCCTGTGCAGCTGACCTGACACAACTGTTTCATAGGCCGTGCTGCAAACTGGAACCAAGAGGAAATTAAGGTAAAAAATAACCATTAAAAATATCCTCAGATATACCCCAGATAGATCTTTAGGAATTATTTTAAACATTAATCAATTCAGTTATATCCAATCCTCATACTGCCCTACAAACAGCAGTACTGCAAATACTGCTGAAGAAAAGCTGAGGTGCAGGGGCAAAAACAAGGAATGGAGAGCGAGGGATTTGCGGAAGTGGGTAGTGAAGGACCTGGGCTGGCTTGCTGCCAGATTGTGGCTTTTGGTTTCTGTAAGATTTTTCAGAATATTCCACTGGGGAAACTGAAACATGATTAATTATGTTTAAAGAGTAGTAAAACCACTGACTCTTCTTCAGGATGGTCAGTGAAGGATGGGCTGCTAAAAGCAGCTTAAAAAATGCTCCAGCAGATGGTAGTTGTTGGCACTGGGGTGACAAGCCTGTTTTTTCCATTTTGTTTTTACCTTTGGGCTGAGTGTCCAATAAATATGAAATGGTGGCTACTATACAAGACCAGTAGCTGATTACTGAGCTCTCATTTAGTATCATGTGAGTTCTGATTTGTCACATCAAATACATCAGAGCATCCCAGTGCAATCTGAGTAGACTGGCAGGGCTTCTGAACAAGGCAGCTGCAGAGCAGGACCACCAGCAGAGCAGATGAATATGACCCCTTATTTATAAGCTAGTCTTACTGCATTTTTAAAATGTGTATCATAGCTACTTACTAAACTATCCAGCTCTTTTCCCTGTCATCTGCGTATTGGTTATTCAAGTAGAACTTGGCTACTGATTTTTTTCCTTTGCCAAGACTTGTATTCCCGTCTGCCTGTGATGCTCTCACTCTGGCTGGCAAAGTTGTCAGTCTGGACCTCATTTCATTTGGTTAGCTCTATTTTGTTCTGTCTGAGTGGCTAAAAGAATGTATTCTCTGTCTTTAAGTCAGCAGATTTTGATGGAAGTGTATTTATTGTGGTCGTAAATGAGTTGTCTGAAATGAGAGCAATTAAAAAAGTGGTGCTTTAGTGGGGCAAAGTGTTCTTTGTGGAAGAAAGTTAGGCTTTTGTTTGTTTTTTCAGCATTTTAGACCTTGAGTCATTTGCAGTGTAAGTTCCGTAGCAGGCATGCAGATTGATTGAATTGCCATGTATCATAGGTATCATGATTGTACCTGTCAGCAGCTAGACTTGTGCGAATTAAACTACCAAAAGTGTCAGAGTGAGAGGGGGGAAAACCTGAATAAGGGAGAGAGCTGTGATCAAGTTCATAATTATAGCAAATATGCAAATTCATAGGCCTAATTCTTTTGTACTTGCAATCTCCAGCTTGAGAGCAGAACCGTTAATCAACATTGCAGCACAGAGTCTTCTGTCCAATTAATAGTACAAAGCTAATGTAAACCTTTCTGTGCTGCCCTTCCCCCCCCCCCCCTTTTTTTTTTAAAAGTGGGAATGGAGCTGGACAACATCAGCAGTTAAAAAGATGGGGCAAATGCATTTAAAGCTAATTTTTAATATAATTGTAATGATAAAATATTTATTGCTCTGTGGGTTATGTGTACAAACTGCCTTACAGAAATAACTAAACCAGATGTATGTTCTACTAATGTTCCACTGCTAAAGTACAGTAACATTTTATCAGATCAACATATAGTTAGTACAGGGAGTTATACTAAAATAAAGAAACCTCTCTTTTACCATCACTTATTTGATTAAAATCTCCCTCTGGGAGGTCTGTCTCACATGTGGAATTAGTTATTGATATCTATAGCTTAACGTGAACCACAAATTGGGTTGCAGGATGCATTATCTGACCTTCTGTGCTATTATAACAGTATTGGTTTTGTAAAAAGCAAGTTTATGGGAGGCCTATATTTTATTTAAGGTAGTGATATAAACCTGGGGCCTCCATGGTAAACCACCAAACCAAGTTTTATAAAACACTACTTTCTTTTATGGTCTTAGATCAGCCTTAGTTGTGAGGGATATGTATGATTCCTGCTGGGTATTAGATAAAGCTGCTGATTTTTCAGAACACTCTAAACTTGAAATAAGCCACTTTAGAGATTCTTTACTCTTTGAAGTTGCTACTTTTAGAACTACTGTGCTTTGGAAAGCAATTTCAAAATAAAATGCTGCTCTTGATTTAAATTTGCAGTTTTATCCTTCTCGTGTGAGGAGCTCGAAAGCCTTAGCAACACAGTAGTTGGTCTTGTTGTTTTTTCACCTCTTCTCCATCTACAAGTTATGCCATTTTGCAAGTGTTTTATCACCATTTAAAATTTAGCTTGATGTTTTATTTTCTGTTTATTTTCTGCAATCTAAAGGATTTTATTATGTTTGAACTTAGCCACAGGCCTGGATATTTTGACAGATCTGACCTGTAAGCATTATTTTGTAATTTATTTCTCACAAACATTTGGGTGGGTATGGTCCAGCCTTAGTCCTATGTGCCTGAAATGCACATAGGGCAGCAGCTGCTTCCTCACAGGACAGGTTCATCCCTAGAGTCAGATATTTAGTAAACAATATTTTCCTTGAGACTTTTGTTGGAGCTAAAAATAATAAATAAATTGCAGCTTCAGAACATGACCGGACCTCTCACAGGTTCACATTGTCTAACAGAAGCTGCATATTCAAGCGTGGTAAGCTGTTAAATGTTGCGTTTGTGGGCTGGGTAACCTTTAGCACTTCAAGAGCTGTAGAAAAGGCTAGGAGCTACATTGCCAGCTTGTGCCCAGGCTGTTCCCTAGTTGTGACTTCTCATTCTGCGGTGGTCAGCTGAGGGTTAATTTTTCTGGCAGCTTTAAGGCTGTACAAGATTGTAGAAGTGCTGAGATGAATGTGCCTGCACTTACATTGCTCGTATTTGCGGATGAGCCAGCCTGGTGCTTTTCTCTTCACTCTGCTGGATGGCAGCAGCATGAGGCCTGTATAGTCTTGACCATCCCTCCTCTTCCCCCCAGCAGATATTTCCTAGACAAAAGAAGCTTTTTGCAATTTACTTCTTTCTTGACAATTTCAAGTAGCTAATACTGCTGTTTCCTGTAGTTCCCACAGCTCCTTGCTGCTTTTCTTTTTGATCCTGAAATAAGAAAAGCAAGATTAGGCTCTACTATCTTTCTTCTCAGAGATGTGATCTCCTGCAGGTCCCTGTGATGTCAGTGGAGTGGTACTGAATTAGACATCAATGTGCATAAATAGCTGTTGTTTCCTGAAAGTATTTTCATGGGTTGATTTAAACCACTGAAACGGATCACATATGACAGAAGTACAGCATCCTAAGGCTAATTTAGCAAATCAAATGAGGAATCGTAAAATATATTGCTGAAGTCACTGCTTAAAGTGGATTATATTTTAATATTAAATCTTTAATGTCTTTTTGGAATTACTACTAAAATCTGCATGATGTTTGTCTATCCAACTGAAGTCTACAATGATGTTTTGGAGCCTGTATTTGAGCATGCCTCTCTGGAAAGATGGAAAAGGCAAAGGGTTAATAATGAGTGAGTAAATAAAAAAAAGGAGAAGCTTCCTATATTTACTGAGATTGTGAAAACACGTAGAACCTTCAATTTATTAGAGAGGTTAGTTTGCTAGAGAAAAGTTGTCACTGTCTTCAGTCTTACATAAGTTTTATGCTGCATGGTAGCATGCAAATGATGCTGTGTTCTTCCATTCTTCCCTTTCATGGTTTAACCACAACTGACAATAAAGTCCCACGCAGCCATTCACTCATTTCCCCTGAAGTGGGATGAGGTAGAGAATCAGAAGTGTAAAAGTAAGAAAACTCCTGTGTTGAGATAAAGACAGTTTAACAGGTAAAGCAAAAGCCACACATAGTAAGGAATTAATTCAATGCTTCCTATTTGCAGGCAGCTGTTCAGCCATCTCCAGGAAAGCTGAGCTCCATCAGACATAACAGTTACTTGGGAAGACAAATGCCATCACTCCAAATGTCCCTTGTTCCTTATTCTTCCCCAGGCTTTATCTGCTGAGCACAATGTCATATGATATGGAATATCCCTTTGGTCAGTTGGGCTCAGCTGTCCTGGTTGTGTCTCCTCCCAGCCTCTTGTGCACTCCCAGCATGCTCGCTAGTGTGGTGGGGTGGGGTGAGAGGCAGCAAAGGCCTTGGCCCTGTGTGAGCGCTCCTCAGCAATAACTAAAGTATCCCTGAATTGTAAACACAGTTTCCAGCACAAATCTGAAACATAGCCCAATACCAGCTACTATGAAGAGTATTAACTATATCCCTGCCAAACCCAGCATATTTTCCCCTGCTTAAAAGGGATCTCTTAGAGGCACAGAGTATAAAAGCTTCCAGGGGCTTTGCACAGTTGGTGTTAGCACTTATTTTTCATTCTGAGGTTACATGCCAATTGCTAACATCAAGAACAGTGTGACTTTTTCATGGTGCTGTTTAATTACAGGGCACTGGTGGGCTTGCTACTTTCCAGTTTACAAAACCTTTGTAAATAATATCAATGACAATGTTTTTCTCCTAGCTTTTAATGTTTTCAAAATATTTAAGGAATCAAATGAAAGCACCAAACTTACCCTAGCGTGTAACAACTGTTTCAGAACATTAGGAACATTTGCAGGTGTTAGTTTTTTTTTCGTCTTGGTGATTTCTTTAGCTCCCAAATTGAGAAGCTTTGTAAAACTGTTTTTCTAACAGCTGGCAATTTTCTTTTTTAAAATATCAGTATCTTTGGAACAACATATTATTTTATACTGAGATAAGGGGGCCTGAGTACCTGTGAACTTTGAAGGATAAGAAATGTAGGTAGCTCTGGCTATCTTCAATTTTCCATTTGTTCACCAGCTGGAAAGCCATGACCCTTTCCCTTCTAGCTCTTCTTCCACCATGTGTCAGTTGTCTGGGCAGTGGCTACAAAATGGGAAAAACAATATACAATGTTAAAGCTAAGTGTCACCGTAATGAGTTCATCTCCTGGTGTAATTCCTTTTATGTTGATTTGCCTTGGGAGTTACACCTTTCTACTTAAG
The DNA here is from genome assembly GCA_028858755.1 of Ara ararauna. Taxonomy (NCBI): domain Eukaryota; kingdom Metazoa; phylum Chordata; class Aves; order Psittaciformes; family Psittacidae; genus Ara; species Ara ararauna. The sequence goes on along the minus strand of CM054376.1, from coordinate 123,095,514 downwards.
TCTGATTTGGTGTCTTGGTTAAAATGCACACGTTCATGATTGTAATCACTGAGTATGTACTGGGTTTGTTAAATGCCACACAGAAAGTTTATACCTGCACCTTGCATACAGTTGTTCAATCATGGGTACTTTGTTAGCCTCCTAATGTTTGTTCAGGCACCTTAATGTCCTGATTTGATGCAGTGATGAATGCTTGTAGCTACTGAGCTTTACTGAATGAGCCCATTCTGCTTTGTCAATCACAGCTAAATAGCAAGCTAGACTGCTCCCAGCAGTCAGGACACACTGTAGTAGTGTCAGAAAAGATGAACCTATGTCCTCAGTCAGAATCTTATAGTTTAGGGAACATTTTCAGCTTCTGGATGTTCCAAGTTCTTACTCACAGCAGTGCATTACAGCGCCTTTGGGAAAGATAACATTGATGAGAGTATGTGAAGATCAGGCTCCTGATTTTTTGAGTATCTTAACTGTAGTCACCTAAGTTTCAGAACTGCAGTGCTCAGAAAGCATTGCAGACTATTCAGTAGGGCTGTATTTTCAAAGACTGTTGTCTTCCTGGAGTCCTACCCAAGAGAGAGCCGTGCTGGTTAGCATGAGCAATGATACCAGACCTGGGAGAACATCTTTTGAAGGAGCACTAACATACATAAACCCGGAACCATGAGGGAGACTTTTCTCTTGATATTGAGTTTAATTTTGAATTTCCTGGCTTATGCTTATTTTTATGTAAGTCATAATGATTTAATGATTACTTGCACACTTTTTCCAAGCTGAGTGTTTCTAAACATTGAGCTATGTAGACAGTTACAGTATTAAAAGGAGAAAAACACACAACTGTAGGAGATTTACAGTGAAAACAGCTAGTTGTGGTAGAAGGCAGCAAACATTTTTTGGCATATTTACTGGGGGAACTGTACAATATTTGGTACATATGCCTGTATTTCTTTTTCCAGCTGTGATGTAGATTAAGAATGTGGAGGGAAAGAACCCGGGCTTGCAATCCTGTAGCTGACTTTATGGGTCAGTTGATAGGAGGTAAATTTCTAGCCTCACTAACCTTGAATGTCTCTTAGAAAACAGAAGAATCCCCTTATGCTACAGATAGTCCATACTGAGAGGAGGGGGAAACAAAATATTTTTGTTCCTAAGTTTCTAGGAAACTAATTGAAAATGCACATGAGGTAATTATGTTAAAGTTATCCAGAAGCTTTCTGGGGGAAGGGAGAGAGAATTTGTGTACCTGGTTCTTAAATGCAAGGTAGAACATATGTGCCTTTTTATGATCAGAATGATAAGAGTTTCAGACACATACACAGATTACTTCTAAGGCCATAGATTTGATTGGGTTGTGCAAAAGTCAGAGCTTCTGTGACATTTAATCACCAAAATCTTGTTTTTCTCCTTGACAATAAAATATAGAATTAAATTCCCATAGCAACAAAGTCTTTAAAGTGAATGTAGGGGCATATTGAGTTAATAAAGGCAATGAGGGAACAGGGGAGAAGAGGGGCTAGAATTGTATCGAGTCTCTGTAAATTCTTTCTCTCCCAGAAAACAGGACTTTGAGGGTTATGGATAAATTTTTTGCATGTTTTAGTTTGCATGTTTTAGAAGTATCCTGGGCAGCTTGTACTGCTGTAGAGCACAATGAAGCTTGCATCAACAGCTGTGTTTTTTTAGTAGGGATTGTGAGATCACAATTTATTTTTAAAATGTGCATTTATTGTAGCTCTATCTCTTAATTGGAGACTTTTCTCATTAAAAGATGTTATTAGAAGTGGCAAAACACCACGACAAAATAGCTCTCATGAATTTTAAAATGGAAGCAGTGCCAATTTTTTTAACTTTATGTCTTGTTTCTTTGGGCTACTTTATATATAGGATTTTTGGCTTCTTGTAATTCAAAGTCTGGAAATCAGCAATTTTGTAGAGTGATTTTTTTTTTTTTTTAAAAAAACCATTGAATATTTTTACCTCTTCTGACCTGAGCTGTTAACCAAGAACTTGATATGAAGAGTACTGTAAAGACAAAACTTGTGAGCTGGCTGCACTTGTGGCAGACTGCGTGATCTCTAAACAGTCCCACTTTTTAGCTGCAGTTACGCTTTTGGTATTACATATAATCCAAATTAAAAAAAAAACCCCACAAACACAAAAGTGCAGTCCATCTCTGTTCATATTTTAATTATTGTTTTTGTAGTTCTGTGTTGTTATATTTTGAAAATAGGTAGTTTCTAAACACAACTTTAAAACCCACGCCTCTTGAGTCCATCAATTTTCAATCTAGTACACTGGTTTCACTCCATCATAGACCATGATATATATAGTACTATATTAGCTCTCGATCTTGCCAGTAAGTGTTTCTACCTTGGCACTGCCCTGCTCATGATATGGTGTGTTGTCAGCACTCTGTGATTGCACAGTAGCAAAAGGTTGATGTGTCCTTGTGCTCTCAGGTTGGTCTCCAACGCTCTGCAGTACCCAGATGGCTCCTCTGCGCTCTGATAATCTGATAATAACTCCTGCCATCATCAGGTGAACTAATGAAGATACAGGTGTCAGTGCAACTTCTTTAATAATATCTACTTATTCCTATTTGTGACTGCAAATCTGTATCCAGTAAGGAAGTGATAAATTTATAGAATAGCTACATGGCATGTATCAGTTATAGCCTGGTTTTCTACTAGAAATAAATTCAGTCTGAAATGCTAATCTTATTCTGAAGCAGCAGTGATTTAGTTGTTTATTAATGAAGACGGTGCTCTTTCACATAGTCCTTAATGCTCAATGTTTTTAGCTTCAGGTCTATACCAGTCCTAATTAGAGTGCTTCCCCCCCACTATATTTAGATAGGGTGCCTGCTTAAAAACTACTCTTTGGACTGGCTGCCTGAAGTGTAAGGAAGAAAGGGAGGAAGAAGTAATTTTGACAAAAATGAATAGCCGAATGAAAACCTGAATATGCAATAGAGAAGCCCAAATTTTGGAACCTATGCAGGCTAGCTATTCCTATAGTAATCAGCAGAGCTGTTCTTATAAACCAGAGGATGCAGCACCTGTCTGCTGCCCTTATTTCGGGCAGTGTTTGTACGTTTGCTTAGTTTTGGGAGACTAATGAAAAGTGAAATTTTATAAAATCTTACTTGATATGTGCCCTTGCATTCTGTGGCACTTGGTGGTTAGCAACCAGCATACTGCCTTATTGGGGTGATAAATTCATGTTTTAATACAGTTACTTGTTTTACTTGTAGTGTAGCAGACAGCCTTAAACCCTCGGGAATTTTGTCTATCGGATGGTCTGCTTTGCTCTGTCATCCTCTAGGCTTGGTTGCAGTATTTTGATTAAATGTACATTACTGTGATACACAAACAATTTGAAATACTTAGATTTGTTTTTAAAAAAGGTATTCAAAACCTCCAAACATACATGTCTAGAAACTCACTGTAGACTTAACCTTTTTGTGAGTCCCAAAGCCATGATGCCATGCTGCTTGGCATCATCAGTCTTATTCCAGGCCTGTCAACACGAAAAGGCACAGCAAAATGGCTCAGAAATGTTTCCGCTAGAAATCCTAGAACTGCATTTTAAAATAATATGTATTTACATCTCGAATTATAACATAGCTTAAGCTTTTGTTGAATCCTTCTAAAAAACTCTATTTTCTGTACATTAAAGGAAATAAGCAAATTGTTTTCAAAACCCCTTCCCCCCCACGTGACAATATTGGTGCCTGTGGAAATTTAAATGCCTCATGCTTTTCTGCGTAGTTTTTTGGTAATCTGATATATTCTGCCATTAGCTGGCTGGTACAGCTATGTGAATTACATAGGCTCTTGCCGAAGTACAGACTCCTTGTGAAAGCCTAATTAAATGTAAATGTCCAGTTCACATTATTACAACTTCAGCACTTCTGCACTTGAGTGTTATATCCTCATTCTGTGTGCTGTCCTTAAGAGTAAAAGCCATGTATTTTTAACATGAGACTGTTAGCTTTTTCTGGGTGCAGTGTTCTGTGGAGATCTTACTGAACCATGAAGCTGGGCTGCATGATCAAAAGTTGCTGCTGCTGTTTGGTTTGGGTTTTTTTTATTTATTGATACATTTGATGATCAACTAGAGCCGCCTTTATGATATGGTTAAGCCATTATGGGTGCAACTCTACTTGTATGTGGGAAATAGTGAGGTTCTTCCTCACTCTGAAAATAGTTTGATATCTCTTTCTGATGTAACTAATGCTAAACTTTTTCTTTATGAATGAACAAACTTGTTTTCAGGATAATGCTAGTTCTTAGTTAAGATTTGTTTCTCAAATTTTGCTCTGGTCACTATTTGACTATGTTTTCTTAATACGTAGGCCACAAATGACTAGGCCTGAAGAGAGGTATCTAGAGATATTCCCCCAGAAATGGGAGACAGGTTAAACAAGATATAAATTCTGAAAAAATTAGTAGAAACACTTTTTGTTTTTGGACAAGATAATGCATGGTTTTCAAAGTCCACTTGCAACAAAGTTATCTTGATATTTTTCAAGTTATTGGAGAAATAGCAGAAAAAGAAAAGATGACTATGGTTTTCTGTCATACAGAGAGAAAATCTTTCGTGGGAAACTAATATGTCCTTTGGATGTAAAAAAATTCAGCAGTGGGTAATACACTTAAATAAATCCTCAATGTTTAGCTACAGCTGCTTCAAATAGGAAGTGTTAGTGCAGCTATGGCTGCTACTGAAGCCTGGTTAATAAATTTCCACATTAAGCATACTGTTTGGGACCCCAGTCAGCACAAAGGTCTTGCCATCTGAAGTTAACCGCAGCAATGGACTTTAAAGGATTATTGTTCTCCTAGAAGACTTCTCCAATATCCAAGTGTGGGATTATTGTATATATACCTTAATCTGGAGTTTAAATTTGTTTTATAAGTTTTATCCCCATCTCTAAAAAGCTGTGATGTTTTTCCAAGCATTCATGAGAAATTATTTGAGTGAAGCTCACATTGAAATGCTTGGTGCAAAGTTGGAATTTCTAAAAATTGCTGAATCACAGCTAATCTGCTTTAGCCTATTTGAACTGCCTGTCAGCGACATCCAGATTTGATATGTTGCAGAAAAGAATACGATATTGTCATAGGGCTGCTTAAATGTAAGATAAAGTGGGTAAGTGATTGGAAATACCAGGATCATGAGACATGATTTTGTACCAAGAAGCATTTTCTCACGAAGTTAACAAGTGTTTTTAATAACAAAAACCATAACTTTTGTAAAAGACAAATAAAAGAATACACAGGCAGATAAGTCTTTCAGAGAAAACTCAAGGGCAATGAAAACTAGAATGATTTAACGGCTGCCAATGAGAGTGAAGTGAGAGAGACTTAGCAATGGAGAAGGGGAAGAACTTCATTAGAGACAATGAGACCCCCCAAACCCATCCCACCCAAGCCCAGGATGCAGACTTAGTTACTAAAATAATTTTCTAAGAATAACAACCTAGTTCAAGCAGCTGGGAAACAAGGAAGATAATACATGAATATAATCCTATTTTTTTGTTTATAAAGATGGTAAAGTAAAACAAGATGTTGAAGAGAATGGAATGTAACAAGAAAAATATGGATTCATAATGTCATTGAATCTTAAGTTCATTGTTTAAATTACAGCTCTGGGTTTAATGTTTTAGTTTCACACTTGCTAGAAGTCATATTATTCAGAGAGGAATGTGTATGCATTCATATTTTGGTATGCATTCATTTAACATGTAGTTTGTACACTGTTCTAGTAGTAAGCTTCAGAAGGGATGGTGGTTCATCCTGCCTAGAAATTCTGAATTTTTTAAATGTAAATAATTCAATTTACAAATACACAGATTCTTTCTAGTAGTTTAAAAAATTGGTTGTCAAAAGTTCAAATCCTGTACTTTTAGTATGTTTCTTATCCGTGTCAATTTTGCTTTGAAAGTGTGTATTGGTTAATATTGTTACCATGTGGACCAAAACCTGGGTAGCCGACAGGCAAACCAGAGGGCTAAATTACTTTGTCTCAAATAACTGAGATGTTAGAGGCTTATATTTGGGTCTGTTCTATTCTATGTCTTTGTAAATATTTATAAGAGTCCCTGAAATGCATTAAGGAAATCTGTAGAAGATTTTGAAATTAAAGGACTCAAATATACCACAAATGAAAGGAGATAACACAAATGACAGCTCTCTAACAAAGGTAATCTTTTCGGGTCATCTGAAACGTTTCCAGATGGCTGAGTATTATTTTATCTATGTTGCCCTTTTATTACAACGGAACATCTGAAAAGGGTGCTTTTTTTGTTTTGTTTTGTTTTAGCCTACTGAACTCAACCCCTGTGCCTCTGTGCACCTTGCCCATCTGCTGTGATTGTTTAGTTGCCAAGTGTTGGTTTTTTTTTTAATAAGCACTCTGTTGCACTCAAGTATATGTTTGGAACTAGAAGGGGGGACCTAAACTTAATGATGTGAAATTTCAAAGGGGCTTTAAGAGATTAGAGTGAATTTGCTTGCAAGAAATGATAATCTAAAACTAATAATCACAGATGTTCACTCAGGTAAAAGAAATAATTACCAGACCTAAAGTTAGGATACAACTTTGCCCTTCCTATCATTTCAAAGTGTTGCTAACTTACAGTATTAACTATTACTGCAGAAGAGTGCCATTGGGATTGAATTAGAGAGGGTTTAGAGTCCTGTAATTTATGAGGATATATGTAACAATTTAGGAACTACTACCAAAAATAGATAAGAAATGTGGGTATCAAAATTTGTTGTAAAGTACACTAGTTAGTGCAGTGGATTTGTTTGAAAAAAGGCCAGCTGTGTAAAGAAATTTTGGGTGGTGTTACGAAATACAAACCAGATGTTAGGAGATGAATAATCTGAAGATGCTAATCGTGAAACAGTGTCCTATGACATCTTCATCTAAAGATGAAGATCAGTGAATTCAAGCTGAATGTCTGTGTGCTGCAGCAGGAGAGACGCCATCATTTAAATAAATTCTGTGGACTATGTCATTCTACCATAATGTGGGAATGAAGTTATTCCTTGCTATATATTTTAATATTTGAAAGCCAAAACTTATTCAGAATTTTCTCCTCATGAGATAATTATGGGTAAAAAATGTTAGAAACCAGACAAGAGTAGCAGAAGGTTGGGGGATCAATGCATTTATTTATTTATTTATTTATTTTTTAATAAAGGAAGCCAAAAAAAATAGGTAAATTCAGCAAAATGAGGGCTGGGAGTTGACTGTTAATTTTTAAATAAATGAGTAATAAACATATAATGTTTGGAATGACTTTTTCATGTCCTGTAGCAAAGAATGAGCCTTCCTTGTAACAGATTGTGGGTTAATATTCCTTTAAACTAAAAGTGGAAGTCTATTATATGATATGAACACAGCCAGGTTGGAAAAGTTTATAATCAGGAGGTAAAAGGTGGATAAATTATGGAAGTGGAATGTGTTATTAATTCACAGTGAATTGCCTGATATTTCAAGATCTTATCTTTACCTTCGTGCTTTGCTCAAAGAAATACAACCTATAAAAATGTAAATCTTAAGAAGAGAAGAGAAAATGTAAGTTAGCTGTATAAGCTCATTGGCAGGACAGATCAGTCCAGACTCTGCCATAACAACACCAAGAACCAGAACTTCCATTCAACTTGTTTTTGCAAAATAGCCCTTTGCTTTAGCAGAGCAGTGTCATACACACCAAATCTAAATACAATTAACTTATACATACCAAGACAGTAAATTTGACTTAGGAGACTTTCTTTTAGTAAGACCATAAAGCACTTGCTCTCATATTAGCTCTGCACTGCCTCAAGGACACATCTATTTATTATTGTTCTAATGCGATGAGTGGTAACCTAATGGTGAAAATTTCAAAGTCATAACTAAATATATAATCTTTAATATTCTAGCAAGAGAATCAAGTAGCAAAAAAATGTTGAACCTGAAGGATCTGCTGATCGTCCATGCATCTCCATCAACCATGTTAAAGAGATACTTTGCCAGTGAGACGGAGTGATCTGCATGGCTCTAGGTCTACTAGAAATTTTTATTATGAAGAAGGATTTTTAAGATGCATTTGACCAATCTTTCTTTTTATTGTTAACTTTTGTTTAGATGAATATTAAACAGCAACTGATTAAAAAGCCTAAGACATCTGAGTGATAGCATATTTTTTGTGTTCATGGGATAAGCAGAAGAGCTTTTAGCATATTTTAGTTTTTTACTGTCTATCTCTGGAAAATACCAACCTCTCAGAAGGTTATGCTGTCATGTCTCTCCCCTGTCAAGTAAATTGTCATTAAAAGATGTGTGTGAAGCACCAGGGAGTCTTCACTCCTCCACCCTTTAAAGCTAAAAAGGAAAATATCTTTGTTCCAAGTTGGCAAATGTTATGGTAATTTTTTACAGAAAGCTAAAGTCCCCTGCTTTCTGTTTATGAACTACTTTGCATATGATGCCACTTACAACCAAACTTGTCAGTCTGAAAGTAACTTTTAATGAAAGTTGATCAGCCAGTATATTTATAATGGAGTCTTCAGACCCCAGGGTGCTTCTCAGTTATTAAGCAAGGGTAAAGCTTGTTGAGATCCACATCACTGAAACGGCTTAGGGAAAAGCCAGTAGGAAAAGATAAGTCTTAAGCTGACAGTTTTAGCGTTTAATCCGTAACTGCACAGATGACTGCTAGTAGCACATTCCAGGCATGAACCAGGGAAGTACCACCTCATCAGCCCAGAGCTGTAAGGTGTACCAGGGCATCTGTCACAGCCATGACGTAAGGGACTGCAGGAACCAAGGAAATGGGCTAGTTCAGCAGCATGGTCCCTTGTGTGGAGGGGCAAGGGGAAAACGCATTTTGGTTACTTCACCAAAATCAGAAACGAAGACCTGATGCCAAGTACTAGAAGTAGATAGTTCGTTATGAATCAGAGAAATAGAAATATATTAAAATCTGTGTTTTCCAGTTGCAGGTGGCTAGCACAGCCTTTATTCCTTCTGTTTGTATTCCTTTATAATTCTTCAAGTTTTATTTTGTGCTCCAGATGGTATTTGGTTTCAGAACTCTTCCTGATAATACTTGAACCTCAGCAGTTTTAACCATTTTGGTGTTAACTTCTTCCCACCCCTTCAACAAAATAACATTGTTGATACTTTCCTCCCAGTATCCTCCTAAAGTGGCTTCAACAAGTAAATACTACTTCCAAACTTATTTCTATAGTTTATAACACAGCTATAAAAATTATCTAGGTCAAAATTTAGCACACAGCATAAAGTATGATTCTTTGGGAAGTGACAAAAAACCCCAGGTTTAGTATTCTTAAAATATAGATACGAAATCAGCAAGTTTAAGGTCACAGAAGATTTTTTTTAGCAAGTTAACAGTCCGTGGCTGGTGGTGTATCAGAAACTACTAGTGGTGTTTTAGTGTAGGTTTATTTTAAAAGGCACCCAGCTTATATTACCATGCTTGGTATTTCTGTCCACCTTACTACTCCTTTACTTTTGTTTCTCTGTCAAATTCTCTCTCCTTGAATGACGGACACTATGTTCTCAAAGGTGGAACACTTACAAGCTTCATTAAAATTGGGCTCAGAATGGAGAAAAGGCATCAAGTTGCCCTGAGAGAAAAATAACGCAGGAGCACCTTGTTAGACACCAAAAATCCAAGTAGCAGCAACATGTTCTGAATTCTGAAAAATTGCATCGTATTGCATTGAATCTTGTCTTGGAAGGTTCATTCAGTGGAAAGCAGACTTTGTTAGTGCTAATGCTTGCAAACTAATTGTGTATGGCTTAAAGTAATTTTTTTTGTCCTTTCTTTCTCACTCCTTCAGATATTCATAAGTGTTTAACTTTTATGTAATATTGATATATATTCCTATTTCCTAGGTGCTATCAGGCAGAAGTAGAAAGGTATTCTGTAGGAAAATGTGAATTCAAAACATAGTTTTCTTTCCATCGTCATCACTTATATGGCAGCTTTTACGGAATCATAAGATTATAGAGTCACTGAGGTTGGAAAGATCTTTAAGAACATAAAGTAAGCATTGTGTAGCACTGTATCATCTGATACAAAACCCCTTCCTCATTCAAAATATTCAGAAACAAATGATAAAATAGGATTTGTCAGAAGGTGTGTCTGACTTTTAGCACAGAGCATAAAGTATGATTCTTTGGGAAGTGACAAAACCCCCAGGTTTGGTATTATTAAGTATAGATACAGAATTAACAAGCTTTAGTGCACAAAAGAATTTTAGCAGGTTAACAGTCTTCAGATGGCGTTTTATCAGAAACTAGAGTTTTTAAGAGCTCAGAATGTGTTGCTGCTACTTGGATTTTTGGTGTCTAACAAGGTGCTCCTGATTTATTTTTCTTTCAGGGCAACTTGATGTCTCTTCTCTATTCTGAATGCAATTTTAATGAAGCTTGTAAGTGCTTCAGCTTTGTAAACAGTGTCCATCAGTCAAGGAGAGAGATTTCAGTCTGGTTTTTTTTATTATTTTTTTTATTAAGGAAACGCTGGAAAAGAATAGTCGCAAAACTAGTCCTCTCCCTATAGGCCTGTGTCCCCTGTGACCCACGACATGGTATCTTCTCTTGTCATTTTGCTTTCCGTGGCTTTTTGTGGTGGGAATTCCAAACACTAGTCTATGTACAGTTTTTAGGAGAGTCTGGGTGGCATGCATATACAAAAAAGTTCATTTTAATACAGTCTAAAGACAAATGCTCATCAATTAGCTGGAGATTCTCCAGTTTGTAGCCAAAGCTTTAATTTACAGTAGCTATTCAAAATGTTCTTTAGGTTTTCTAGTATTTATTAATTGCTATCAAGGAATGATACTTCATCCTAGTGCTAATGTGTGTGAACTGTTTAAGCTGCCTTCTTTGTCTTGATTTCAAAATCCTCACAGAAGATTGCAAGGATTATGGGTGTACTATTTGAATATATCTCGTTAGCAGTAAGGAAAATGCTATCCCAAGTGATAAATGATAAAGTGGCACTGTTGATGACTGCATCATCTTCCTCTTCCATCCCAAAGGTTAGGTACAGTTGCACTCTTGATATTACTGATCTTTGGCCCTAAGGTTTCTTGCAGCTTTCCAGTTGCAGTGGAAAGACTACTGTTAAAGGAATTCTCCTGGACCAAGAAAGAATCAGGCAGGCAGATTTATCAGATAATTCTGATTCTGATCCTGTTACTAAAATATGTAAAATGTAAGGATTCTGTGCTGTTCCATCCACCTATTTAGAGCTGCTGGAGGGGACAAAAATCCTCTTAATTCAGTGAACTCTTGCTACAGTTTTTTCAGCTGCCTAGCCAAGTGAAGTGCTGCACAGTTCAATAGAGTAACCTGAGATGTCTTTAAAAAGAGTTTGCATCAACTTGAGACATTACTCAATTCAGCCAGTGCAAAATACTAAGATGAATTCTGGCAAGTAGGCATGTGGTTGTTAGTGAGTTTGTCCTATGATCTTCAAATATTTGCTATTGTACCTTCTTGAAAGCATGTTTTATTTGTATTAAACATCCAAATGCCATAACTTTGTATGTGGCCACACTCAGAGAGTTGTGGTCATTGGCTCAGTGTCCAACTGGAAGCCCATGGCAAGTGGTGCTCCTCAGGGATTGGTACTGGGACCAGTGCTGTTCAGGTTGATCTAGTTCAAGATGTCCCTGCTCATTGCAGGGGGGTTGGACTAGATGACCTTTGAAAGTCCCTTCCAGCCCAAACTGTTCTATGGTTCTGTGATTCTATCTTTTGTTTGATACTGCATCACTTAATCTTCTGGTTTTGCCAATTAACTTAAAAATGTTGCCATGAAGATAATTGCCAAATGGTTTTTTTCCCTCTTTTTCTTCCCTCCTTATTTAAGATATAATGTTCTCTTTGGCTGCTTGATCAAAGTTCTCAATCAGTTCTAGGTTTTCTAAAGCTACTTCAGAGCTTTCAAAGAATATTTGTTTCTTTTTTTGCTTTAAAGATAAAATCAATAGTTGTAATTGTAGAAAATGGTTTTGTTGTGTATCCCTGGGAAATACCAGCCTGTCAGGTTGTGCTGTCATGTCTCTCTGTCAAGTAAATTGTCATAAAAATGTGTTGAAAATAGTCTGCAACAATTTAAATGCTTTAAAGTTTAAAATAATAAAAATATCTTCCCCTTCCTTAATGTATGTTAAATTTATCAGACTCTTGTCAGTTCTGCCAAGTTGTTTGATTTACAGTGGCTGTGAGGATAGCAGTGTAAAGATTGGAAATATCTCAGTCTTTAGAGAAATGCTGTGATTTGCATATAGATCTCATAGTTTATGGAGGAGATAAGTATGCTATTAAGTGGTGAGTTTCTTCATTTGTGCATTATCTGCTGTGCTGGCTACTGTAGCAGTATGAAAACCTGCTCTATCTCTGTATTTCTGTTAGCAGGTCTTGCAGTTCCTCATCAACAGTTCACTGGTCACTGCAACTAAGTTAGTTTGGCACAATAGAGATTTTCACTTGAAGAGATGGTCGTTTTCCACCTGTGCAAGCTTCCTTGCCTGCCTGCAGATTTGTTTGGTCATGTTTGCCCATTTTGCCAGATGTGCCATCCATGAGGAACTTGTACTGAACCCTTCACACTTACTTAACAAAAGATTTCTATAAAACAGCATGACTGTTAGCCATCAAGGGGCAGGGCCAAATTATGAGGAGGTGCCCAAAATGAAAAGTGAGATTCCAGGGGTTTGCCCAGTGCCTCTCCTGCTGCTTCCCCCCTCCTGCTTTCTGGACAAGCGCTACACCTGATAAAGCACCACCCATTATTTCCCAGCAGGGTCATGAGTGCTGAAAGCTTGTCAGGATATGATTGACAACTTGATGGAAGTCCCTCAGCTGGACCGTGATGGCCAAACCAGGCAGAATTCCCACTAGAAGTGTTTATCTAGGAATTAATACAATTACTGTAATCCATTGGACAAGTTGTCTAATCTCATAGGTTTGCATAGCAGAGAAGAAGGTGTCTGTAAGAATGTCAGCATTGGCAGCATGATTAACACACACCAATGCTTTCAGTCATTGTGGAAAAATTGTGTGGGGTCAGGAAATCACTTTCTGAACAATTTCTGAAAATTAATTGTTAGTATATTTGGGCTTTCACACAAGACCTTCCTTCATAAGTGCTTGTCTCATGATGTAGAAGCAAACATGTATTCCATGGCTTTAAATTGTTCATAAAGTATTTCCCTGAGAGCAGACTGTTATGATAAAATTTTGGGAGGTAGCAAGTTTTTGTACAAGCTATTTCTAGTTTGCTGTGCAAAGTAGCATCCAAGATGGACACACAAAGGTAAGAAAAATGGAGGTAATTCCTAAAATAGGCTTTACATTCCCAGAGATGTATATGCTACACTTTGAGGCTTGTATTCCTATTTGAACTTTGTTTTCTGCGTAAAATTCTATGTTGTCTGTGAACATTGCTCTGTGACCATGCACAGTGTACACATCTCTAGGTATAAAGGTGGGCCCATCACTAGCCTAGAGATCTTGACCTGTAGGAACAGCTGACTGATCATGGAGAAGAGAGGTGCTACCTTAGAAAGTAGAACTCTTGTACATATTCAGTAACTTGCAATGTTGTTTGTGTATCAAATACACATTAACTATGCCCAGTTTGCTCTTTATCTTCTGCATCCAGTTTCTTCAGTATGCAGTGGAGGAATATGGGGGAAATTTCAGATCCATTATATGTTTGGATTAATGATTAGGACTACTCTGATTTTTTAGTTGCTCACATTCTCTAATATCTGTTTGTTATGGGTGAGACTGTTGAAAAGGTACGTGATTATGGCTATGAAAACAGCAGTTAGGCATAGTTAGTAATACTTTTTATTTATCTGTCTATTTACAGTTCAGGCACACAAACCAGTGAATGCTTAGGGGAAGTTTTTGACTTCAGATAATATAAAGGCAACTAGCCAACCACAAATATCTCCAAGTAGCTTACTTCATTCTTCGTTTATCCACTCCAAATGCTAAGCTTGGATTTCTCAAAGCGGTTTTAACCCTCTTTAGACTCTGCTGGAAACTTTCAGGCTTATCCCTAATGTTAATGAAACAATGAAGGTAGCTAACTCACAAGAGGACATAAGTTTGTGTAGTTATTGTCAGTTGGAAACTGTCATGGTTGTCTGAAGAACAGTTGGATTTATTCAGCCAAATAAATTTACCATTGCAATGGGAAAAAGAAAAACAAACAAAACCACTGAAAACCCCCAAATCTATGAAAAATTATGCAGTCTCTTTATGTGTTGTGGAGATTGTCTATATGTCTAGCAGGATGGGAGAGTGCTTAAATCGTTATTTTAGCAGTGCATCCAGCCAAGTTCCTGCCAAGGAGTATGATTATGTATAAGCATGCTCTCTCTGCCTTCAGTATCTGAAATTTTTCTCCAGTCTGAACAAGGATAGTCTATCAGAAATGTCACTGCTTTAAACACCTTATCTTTAGTCTGCTTACGTGCTCCTTTTTCTTCAGGCTTACCTCAGGCAGTGTTGTTTCACTGTCACATAGGTGCCTTGCAAAGCTCCTCCTGCCTTTTGCTTACTCCAGCCCTGCTCTGTTCTTCCCTTACTCTCTACCAATGTGCAACCAAAAGTGGTGTCCCAGCCAGCTGCTAAAGGGGGAGTTTTCAGGTGGGACAGCTGGTGGGGCTGGTGAGAAGAGGGGTCTGTATAATACTGAATCAAGGTGGGCAGGGAAGGAAGAGCTGAGGCTAACATGGAAGGGCAGGGAGGGAAAGTGGAGTTTGCTGGAGCAAGCTTTTAGCTACTGCTTCTGCTTAACTGCAGCAAACGCAACAGGGCTTGGGCGCATGTTCAACCCTGTCTTAATCCCATCCATGTTTCATTCAGTGACATTTTTTATTCTTTAGAATACCTTTCCTGAAGTGTTTTTCGGTGCCGTTTGAGATGCCTATCAAACTATTGGAAAAAAGTTTTATGAGGTATGTGGAGGGGAATTAGTTACATGTTAGCAAGAAAAGAACAGAGGGATAAGGGACTAAATAGTGAAAGAATATGTAACAGGAGAAGATAATGGAAACTTAACTGTAGATAATTATCTAGTAGCTACGTTTGGCCTTCCTTGGCACAATGTTCCAAAACCTTCTACTTTGTGCTTTTGCAACTTTTTTTTTTCTTCTTCACTTGACTAGCTGAGTTTTGGGGTTACTGTTGTGTGGTTTATTTGCTTAAGGTGTTTGGTTTGCATGCTATCACAGTCTGCAATCCAAAATACAGTTACTGTGTAGGGGAAAACAAGCATGATTTTAGTTATTTATTCTTCTCTGAGATTTTCAATAGCATGACCTAGCAGGTATATGCTGGCTATTCGGGTTGTTCTGTAGAGGCTGAATGGTACACTTTTAAGCCAGAAAGATTTAAAACTGGGCCATTATGTTTCAATTACAGTTTTTAGAGGGTATGAAATCACATTGCTGAATCAAAAGAAACCGTTTTTCCTCCCATCTATTTTGCACCAGAGGGAGAATTGTTAGACTGACAAGTTATTTTAATCTGGAGAATTTTGATTAAAGTTCAGAAAGAGCTTGCACATTGTTAGTTGGAGTTAACACAGTCACAATGATATGGTCAGGACTGCAAATATCTTTTATTATCTGGAAGCCCATTCTATGGAGGAGGCAAAATGAAGTTTCAGAGGATTTAAACCATAGTGTTCCACTCTTCAAAATATGTTCTTCACTTGCTTTTACAGATTTATTTTCTTTAGAAATCAATACTCTTTTCATTTATTAAAATGAGCTGAAATGGTCTTCTTTATTTGCTCTTCCTTTTTTGAATTTGTCTCAACCCGTCAAATAATGTATAGCACAAAAGAATTGAACAGAATGGTTGTGTAATGGCACCTAATACGTTTATACTTGAAAAAACAGTATTTAAAGTACTTATTCATGTGGATCTGTCCAGATCAAGAACTCAGTCACGGCATCAAGCATTTTTTTAACATTTTTAATATTCCTCACTTAAGTACATCAAAGCTCAGCTATTTCAAGAGCAACCCAAATTTCTTATGCTTCAACATGCTGGTGGATCTGAAGCAAAACCAATGTGCCACTTCTCTGTTTTTTTTTTTTTTTTTTTTAATTGAAGAAAGGATATTTGCAGGGAAAAGGGTCTCTGTGTATTTGATGCAAGTTACCTTGAGCGTTAGCTAGATGGCACTGAAATACGCTTGTGCTGCTGTATTAAAGTGACTTTTTTGGAGCACAGTCTTGTTAAATGAAATTTCAGGAATAAGGTATGTCTTACCTACTTCTTTTTCTTTTCTAAGTATGTACATTTCTCTAAGTTTTCATCTGTGTGTGTTTTTCTGTGCTGTAATTTTTGCAAGTCATACTACATTATTGCATTTTTATTTCTTTTCAGAATTTGAAAGCCGACATTTTAACATACAAAGGCTACCCTTTTCTTTCTCACTGATCTGTAAAATAACCTTTTTGGAGGACAGCATACTTAGCATTAATGACATTTTAAAATACAAATTCTGCATGAATTGCAATTGTGGGGAAAAAAGAGAAAAACTCCTCTCTAAAAATTTAGCAAATTTTCCAGCAATAGTAGCTGCATCGTCAGAAAAGGTTAGATACTACCCGACTGGGGGTCCACTGCCGTCTGGCTTTGTAAATGGTTAGGAAATACTCAAAAGACAGGTGAATATTGGCATAATTTATTGCTTTCAGATAGTTTAAAAAATAGGTAAAAATGAGCAAACTGTAGCATTCAAAAAGCAGAGCTCAAGCCATTTTTCCTCATCTGTCTTCCTTTTCAGGAAATAACTTTGTTACTGAAGTATTCTTAGACATCCTGCGTTGTTCTGTACTCATCCATGTTGACTTAAAGACCCTCTAGTGCACAGTTCTGCTGTGTCATCAACTACCTACATCAAGCTGCCAATGTTGTCACTCACATTTTTAGAACTAATCCTCTGATATGCTGAACTTCTTGTAAAGTACCAGACATTTAATTAAAGATCTATTTTTATTTTTATTATTTTTGTATGGGTGAAGTTGGATTCTGCACAGACAGATTGGTTATTGGGTTTCTGTCCTCGAAGGAACAGATTAAAAGCAGTAATTGAGTCTGGTGGGGAAATGGCAGGTCATGTGCATGTGTACTTAACATCTTACCGATTCATGTTGCAGCCCTGGACTGGAGGAAACCCGTCTGGGACTGTACCCTAGCTGTGATCCCATCAGACAGCTCAGCTATCTGGTCACGCTTTTTAATCGCTTCTCTACTTGGTGTTGAGCCAAATTTCCTTCTAGGTTGGTTTTGCTCTTGACCTTAAAGAAATGCTAGATTTTTGCTGCTAGTTGCAAAATGCTGTGTGTTGGTTGATCTTTTCCATTTGGAAAATCAGTTAATGCAAAGAGAAGATGCCCTTTCACATTCAATAAGGTTTCTTTCTGTCAGGATCTGTGGCAATTTTTAAAGTAAAGGTGAATCTTGGTAAGCAAAGTATAATTTATTGACACTACTTTCAAGAAGGCCCCTGATGCAGTTTCAACTGTTGTGTCAGTTTTCTCAGCATTTTAAGCCTTAATTCTTAGGCTAGTGAAGCCATCTCAGAGCTCTGAGGTATGTCCTCTCTGGACCTTTTTCTTAAAGGAAATGCACCAATAATTTTTAATTTTTTTTTTTTAAGATAGAATTATTAAAATAAAGCAGAATTTCATAAAAGAGTGATAACAGGTTTGCTGGGTGATGTATACTCAGATAGTTGCATTTGAAAGCAGGTTTTGTCCTTGCAAGAATGAGGTGTCTTATTTTTCCCTTGTTTAGATGGATCATTGTGGTATCCCATAGGTCTCTAGAAAAATCTGCCTGTTGTCTCTGAGACCTGGTTCCCTACTTTCCTCAAGCCTCTTGTTCTCATCCTCATGGCTCATTGCTTCCCACAGATTTCCCTATTTCTCCTGCACTGCAGCAGCCTTTCTCAGTTTGGTGCTTTCCAAGAGCTCCCTCCTCTTTCCCAACATTCTGTTTGAACTAGTGCATAGCTGCCTAGTAAGACAAGCAGTCAACCCAATGCTTTTCTGACAAGCCACAGCCCTTTAACAAAACATACACATACTGTAAACTGAGCAACGAATTATACACTTGTAACATCTGTCCCAGTGAGAATCTCAGCTTTCACAGGAAAAAAACCCCAACCAAACCAATATACATGGTCCTTATGGTTTTGGCCAGCGCTTAAGAATGTAAACCTTTTTAATCTGGGATTTCAGAAAGCAAATAACAAAAATTAATATGAACTGGGTTTTCTATCCTTCAAGTTATTTCTGTGATAAGACTCAAAGGCTGACTGTGGGTTGGACAGGAGTGAGGTTAGCCCCAGCTGTTGATGTTCTTGTCTGAGAGCGGTCTGTTGCAGGAAGTAGGAGGTGTTCTTCAGAATTTAGCTGTTGGTTTAAACCTGTCTTCATTTTTACTTGTATTATGTGGAAAGTATGGAAGCCTTTCACACAAGCGCTTGGGCCAAGATTCAGAGGAGGAGGTAGGGGCACAGCTGATTCTAAACCATCACATTGCCGAAGTCCAAAAGGTGAGTCTTCAGATCCATCTGTCTTCAGGTTCATCTGTCACCTTCAGTTGAGCAGGGTCCTTAGACACCATCGTTAACGTCCTTAAGCAGCTGCTTTTAGGCATACACTGACAAGTTTATGTACAGAGTGCTTATAAAGCTTATCCAGGTCTGCATATACCACCCCCCTTTACTTTTGTGCTGTCAGGATTTCAGAGTGCTTTGTCCAATTTGTGTGCTAGCACCCTAGAACTACACACTGTGAGCTCTGAGCAATGAATATGTGCTCAAATAGATACTAAATTATACTTCCTCAATGAGATAGCAGAGCTCAGGTCACCTCCAGAACAACAGACTCAAGTCATACTTATTCATGCTCACTGTTGTCAACTGGGAACTGAATAATTGCATTGCATGCAGAATTGCTAAACTTGGAGAAAAGAAAGTGTCAGTCTCAGGAAGAAAATATCTGTATAGTCTGGGATCTATTGCACATAATAAATACAGATTGATATGTGGAAATCATAGTTTTCTCCTGAAAAGGAGGGTATTTCCATGGTTCTGGAAAGTCACCGAGCAAAAGAACGGAAAATACATTGTCTTCTGAAAAGAGGTCCAACTGCTTAATTCTTCCATTTGTGAAACTGAGACTGGAGGAAGATTTCTAAGCAACTTGGAGAGTAGCCTAGACATAACTTCACCCAGAGTGCTGGTTTCTGTGGAGTCCATGCTTTAAAGCATTTCACTTTCATTTAAGATTCTGATGCTTCCAAGCTGATAAGTGATTAAAAAGGGAGTCGCTGGAGTTTTCAGCATTGTGAAGTTTTTATCATTCTCATAGTTTTCATCATTTTAATATAAGAAACATTAATCTCAGAAATCACCTCAGACAAACAATGCAGCAATAGTAAAACAGTTTGTTTCAGGGAAGTACAGATGCCCACTACAGGCTAGACTTTACTGTTTAGTTCCTACTTAGATATGTGGATTGTGGAAGATGTAATTTTTAATAACTGGAAAAATGTCAAGGTCCTTTCAGACAGACTCCTGAAAAATTTAGCAGTTGTCATTTCTGTCCCTGCATGTATTTTAGTTAATGGTTTTTATGTTCTTGTGCAGATAAAAAGGAATTTTAATAAAACTTGGAGGTATGTAATTTAAAAACATTAGCCTTTTCAGTCAAATTTTTCATTACTGAAATTAATATTGTTAGCCAGATAAATCCATAATGTGTGAGTACTGTTGGTCTTTAAAGGTCAACCTCATTTTTTCTCTCTAAGCAAGGTGAAGAAATGTATTTGCTGCATTGACTGGCAAAGTTGAGAAGTGTGTAAATGATTAACAACTTCTGACTTCTTTGCAGCCTAGCTTCTGTCTTGAAAATCAATTGAGTATGGTTGGTCCCTTTCTGACATCTCAGGATGCATAATTGTAAAAAATCCCGGTAGCCTGCCACGATGATTACTACTCCTGAGCCAGAATTCTATGCGGAAAAGGAAGTTTGGAATTCATTACATGGAAATTAGTCATGTCCTCATTAGGCAACTGGAAAAAAAAAGAACAGAATATAAACCCTTGACATGTCAAAGGATGTATGTGGTACAGCATCTGCCTCACCCACAGAGGTATATATAGAAATATATATGTGTGTGTGTGTGTCTGTGTGTGTCTGTGTGTATATATATATGCACTGCTGGCTAAGAGTCTTGACATTTTAGTATAAACTGTAGTAGTCTTCCTAAAGTCTTACTTTTATTATACCCCTGTATCTCCTATAGTCTCCCCTGAAACTACTTTTTTGGTGACCGCACAGGTTTACAGCTTAGTAGGCAGAGAGGAGCTGGCTGCAGAATTGGCACTAGAAGGGTCTCATCATGTTAAGTATTGTTATACCCACGTAGTGTAGAGGAGTATATATATACTGTTGTACCCACCCAGGGCAGGCAGAGTTTGTGTCTATTTTAAAAGCCTGAGACCAAACCAAACTGCAATTGCTGGCGACCACTGTGATAGCAGATATTTGCAAGTTCAAAGACAGGGAGAAGGGATAAAACAGAAGGAAAAGGGGTCACGGAAGAGGTTCTCAAACCAAGAAAGTTGTCTTTCTGGTTTTGTTTGAATGTTCAGATTTATTTCGGTTTGTTTTCTTTTACTTTGTGATTTACTTTCAATAGTTCTGCTATTGAAGATCTTTGTGCATCCTTCCACTCCACCCCCCATTATTTTTAAATTCATACCAAACTCTTTGGGAAAGTAAAGAATAAAATCTTGACTGTCTTCTTATTTTAGCCTTTTACCATTCTTGTTTACGTCTGTGTTGTTGATCCTCCCTTCTCTTGGTTTATGATCTTTGTTTCTCTGTTTTATTGATATCTCTTGTAAGATTTCCTTCCATTCCCATGTTATTTATAGCTTTTTACTCCATATCTCCCCCTCACTAATAGAAAGCCAGTTTTCTAAAATTTCCCTGTTTAACATTATTTTATTTTAAAGGAAAGGGAATTCTGGGATTATTTTCCCCATTCCCTTAAGAATTTATTAGAAGTGCTGTGTATTAAGAAGAGAGCATATTCTTCATGTCTTTCAGTTGTATTAAAAGCCTCATTTCTGCTTTGCACACTTGAGCTGAAACCTGTAGAACGATGAAGAGACTTTTTCACGGCTAAAATTGCCTTCACTTCTCTAGGCTTTTTTCTCCTTTAATAGCAAGCAGGACATGTATAATTGTCATTGTGAGGGTAAAAATATGTCGTGGTTTAAGCCCAGCCGGCAATCCAGAACCACGCAGCCGTTAGCTCACTTCCCCCCCCCCCCCCCCCCCCCCAGAGGGATGGAGGAGAATCAAAAGAATGTAACACCCACGGGTTGGGATAAGAACAGGCCAGTAACTAAGATATAACACAAACCACTGCTGCTACCACCAATAATAATAATAATGATGAGGAAAATTACAAGGGAAGAGAATACAGCCACTCACCACCCGCCAACTGATACCCAGCCTGACCCAAGCAACGATCTAACCCTTCTGGGTAACTGCCCCCAGTTTATATAGTGGGCATGATGTGCTGTGGTATGGAATGCCTCTTTGGTTAGTTTGGGTCAGGTGTCCTGTCTCTGCTTCCTCCCAGCTTCCCCTCCTCCCTGGCAGAGCATGAGACTCAGAAAGTCCTTGTTCAGAGTAAAATTACTGAGCAGCAACTAAAAACATTGGTGTTATCAGCGCTGTTCCCAGGCTGAAAGTCAGAAACACAGCACTGCATCAGCTACTAAGAAGGAGAAAAAAATGACCGCTACTGCTGAACCCAGGACAGTATCCACCCCTTATTCCAAACCATTCATGTCATGCTCAGATCCCACATTTTCAATATGCCATCACTCTTATCTCATATATATACACATATATATGCATCCACAGAGGGAGAGAGAGAGAGAGAGATATCATTCCTTAGTGCATGGACCAATCTCTATAAAGCTGCTGAATCCATCCGGTCCATGATGTCAGGCTCCATCTCTCTTGTAACAGTCTTTCAAGGCAGGAGAGAGAGTGTGATACAGTCAGTCTGCTAGGCCCCCCCATATTTGTACTTCAGCCATCATCCTCCATACCAAAAAGGATTTAACCGTTTAGCTTGCTTGATTGCAGCACATGTTTCACAGTTGTGAATAACCTGGGCAATAGTGTCCATTGCTAAGTCCACCCCTTGATCATGAGCCCATCTGCATGTTGCATCTCTGCTCTGATGGCCTGAAGTGTCATAGGCCCACCAGGCTCAAAATAATTCACCCTCCCCTTCAGCAGTTTCTGCAATTTGTTGTCAGGGACTCTATACAGCTGCCTTCCATGTCCAACGCTTCCAAAGGACTGGAGGGGCCCAGTGGACTAGATACTTGCCCGTACTGACCCGCACACCCTGCCACTCATGACTGTCCAGCCTCGGGAAAAATCTCTTGGTCCTCCTATATCGTTGTCTAATCCTAGAGAAAACCCAAACACAACTCCACTTAACTTTTGAGATCAGATGAAATGGTTGTGGATAAAACACACTCCGTCTGTGTGCCAACATGCTGATCCCCATCACAATCAGCAGGCAGGTCTCAAGGGTACCCAAAGGCCATTCAAACCCTTCAGAACTCTCAGATGATGCTGCTGTACTTGTCACTGGGTCTGGTGTAGCTGTTGTGCTTGGGGTTGGTGTAGCTGCTGTGCTCGGAGTTGGAGTAGCTGCACTACCTGTTGTAGTCAGAGTTTGAGTAGCTGCTGTACTTGTCACTAGGCTGTGTGGGAATGTCTCCCTCATAGGCTGATGACCTGAGGAGGGGAAAAAAGATGTGTAATTACTATGCACTTCTATTATATACCTCCCAAAGTAGAGAGGTGGTGACCACACTGGGAATGCAAGCCAGATCAGTTTCATGATCAATGAGTTTATTGTATTACAAGTCATTACCATAAAGTACAGGGAAACAAGAACCTTAGCCCAAGCCCCCAAGCTGATAAACACTAAGGCAGCAAATATCAGCTATAAGTAAGATACGACATGCTGAAACTGTGAGGTCATGAGCAACAACTTTGAGAGCCAATAAATCAGTATTGTGACAAGAGACTATTAATCCGAAACAATGAATGCTTATCATAAATACACACTAGTCAGAGCTGTCATTATCTCAACTCTTCATGACCCACGCTGGGCACCAAAAAGAACTGTCATGGTTTAAGCCCAGCTGGCAACCCAGAAACCACACAGTCATTTGCTCACTCCCCCCACTTCCTCCTGCTATTCCTGGAGGGATAGGGAGGAGAATCAAAAGAATGTAGCTCCCACGGCTTGAGATAAGAGCAGGCCAGTAACTAAGGTATAACACAAACCACTGCTGCTACCACCAATAATAATAATAATAATAAGGGAAATAACAAGGAAAGGGAATGCAACCGCTCACCACCTACCGGCCAATACCCAGCCCGACCCAGCAGTGATCTAACCCTTCTGGGTAACTGCCCCCAGTTTATGTAGTGGGCATGAAGTGCTGTGGTATGGAATGCCTCTTTGGTTAGTTTGGGTCAGGTGTCCTGTCTCTGCTTCCCCCCAGCTTCCCCTCCTCCCTGGCAGATCATGAGACTCAGAAAGTCCTTGGTCAGAGTAAACATTACTGAGCAGCAACTAAAAACATTGGTGTTATCAGCGCTGTTCCCAGGCTGAAAGTCAGAAACACAGCACTGCATCAGCTACTAAGAAGGAGAAAAAAATGACCGCTACTGCTGAACCCAGGACAAAATATAACAAACTTTATTTGAAAGGGGTAGTAACTTTTATCAGACTAGCTGTCTGGTTTTGGACTGTTTTTTTTTTCAATTATAATATGTATGTTTTTTCTAGGTAAGCTGATTGGTCTAATGAAAGATGCTATCTCTCCCTTCATACCTCTCCTCACTCATATGTAAGAACTGTAAGGTTTTTGTCTTTTTTTCTTGATGAGATTCTGGCAAACAAGGTAACTGATTATGGTTCAAAACAGATTAATTCTTTCAAATAGATGTCTTTGTAGTAGAGTGGTAGCTGAAATTGTGGTCAGCTAAAGGCTACAACCCCAGTTTAGCTGGACTTGCTCTGTGTCTGCCTGAATATTTAAATGATAAAATTCTTGAAGAGTAAGTGGTAGACAATATGGGATGGGATGCCATTCAGAGGGACCTGGGTAGGCTTGAGAAGTGGGCCCGTGTGAACCTCATGAGGTTCAACAAGGTCCTGCACCTGGATGTGACAGCCCTCAGTATCAATACAGGCAAGGGGGATGAAGGGCTTGAAAGCAGCCCTGCGGAGAAGGACTTGAGGGGTACTTATTGATGAAAAGCTGGACGTGACCCAGCAATGTGCACTTGCAGCCCAGAAAGCCAACTGTATGTTGTGCTGCATCAAAAACAGTGTGATCAGCAGGTCGAGGGAGGTTATTCTGCTCCTCTACTCGACGCTGGTGAGACCTCACCTGGTGTATTGCATCCAGCGCTGGAGTCTCAATACGGTAAAGACATGGGCCTGTTGGAACAAGTCCAGAGGAGGGCCATGAAAAAGATCAGAGGGCTGGAGCACCTCTCCTGTGAGGAAAGGCTGAGTTGAGGTTGTTCAGCCTGGAGAATTGAAGGCACAAGAGAGATCTTATTGCAACATTGTATTACTTATAGGGGACTTACAAGAAAGATGGTGACAACTTTTTATCAGGACCTGTTGGTATAGAACATGGGTAATGGTTTTAAACTGGAAGAAGGTAGATTCAGACTTGATACAAGGAAGAATTTTTTTACGATGGGGGCACTGAAACACTGGAACAGGTTGCCCAGAGAGGGGGTAGATACCTCTGGATCCCTGGAAACATTCCAGGCCAGGTTGGATGGGGTTCTGAACAACCTGATCTAGTTGAATATTTCCCTGCTCTTTGCAGGAGGCTTGGACTAAATGATCTTTAAGGTCCCATCCAACTCAAACTGTTCTTTGATTCTATGAATGTTGTTCTTCCCAGGATGCAGTACTGGATTAGGTCAGATTTTACAAGACTCTAGGCAAAAAGGTGGGCACCACCATTTCTAAAGGCACTATTGCGTAATTCAGTGTAATATTTGGCAGAAGAAGCAATAAAAGGAATTCAGGGTGAAGAAAGATGAAAATAAAGTCGTTGAAGCTGATACTTAGGTTGGATGTATGTGCAACAGAAGCATGTTTAGAAGAAAATTTCCAGATTGCATGGTGAAAGAGGTTACTGCTGTCTGTAGTGCTGTCTGTGGTGCAGCTCTCCTAGCAATACTCTTGAAGTCATGGTTTGATAGGTGTCTTTGGTAGCAGTCATGGCTTAAGAAAGTTGCACTGCTTCTTTCAGCTTTCCACCCCCTTAGCTGTTCCTCTGGTTGACACTGTCACTTTGTGCAAGGAACTGATCACCCTGGAAACAACAGAAAACAAAAACTTTCTAAAGCATCATTGCTGTCTAGAGTCTCATATTGTAAAGAAGCCACAGTCTAAATTTGCTAGTTGGAAAAATAAATATGGCTTTGTGTCAGTTACACCTGTGTTTTGATGTTAAGAGTTCTAGCATACTCTGCTCCAGTGTTTGCCTTACCTTCCCACTGCCATACTTCTTTGGAAAACTCAGTAGTGTAATCTGAAAGTTAGGTAATTAATTTCTAGCATGCAAAGCCCTCATGTCACCATCTCATGCATGCAGATTATGGCATATGGGTTACTGAAATGTATTTATTTTTAAATCGTTATTGGGCACTGGATGTAGCTTTGATCTGGACTTGGATTAAGGGGAGGACTCAGGTTTGTGTGTAATTGAATTTTAGTCATCAGCACTGCCACAGGCTTCTGCAGAATTTGTTGAGGAAAGCTATCTGTCTGCTCTTTTGTTGCTGCAAGACAGTGTCATGCTTCAAGGCACAATTTTTTTCTTGTTTGCACTATGGAGTGCATGACCTTAGGCAATCTAGTTTTGTTCACCAAACCTTCCGAACTTTTTAAACACTGAATTGTGTCTATCTGCTAATCTCTACTAATCTGGTTTTACATTTGAAAGCTCAAAATAGGAATAACTTTGAGGATTTTTATTTTGATGGTTTTACTGTAGCAGAAATGTTCAATGATGTGGGTGTCTGCATAATGTAACACATCCTCTTCCAAATCCTGCCTTTTTTGAATTCTTGTAGAAATCCCACACTCATTAAATAGCTTTCTATTATGATAACTTGGAGAGAGAACTGCTGTACTTCGGCCTTCCCACTGAGTGAAATCTCATTATAAATCCTCTCTTTATGGCTCCAAAATGCTGTGCTTCTGAACTTCACTCGTTAATGAGACTGGAATGAATTTCATAATGGCTGGCTGTTTGCTCTGTAGCCATGCTGAGGAAAGATGGTTGCATTTACTTCCTTGATGCCCGAAACATATTTGCAGTGCACTGGACCTACAAACCAGCAATTGCTAAGGAAGGGTCTGTGTATATATGTGTGTCTGAATATGGATGAGTATGCGCAGGCAAATGGTTTCAGTTTGCACCGTTTTTATTTCTGCTGCTTTTGTTTTGTCCAAAAAACTGAGAAACTTACTTAAAACAGATGTTTTGATAATGGTACTGAATGTATTTATCAACAAATAAATTTCTTGGTTTGTTCTAAAAGAATACATAATTTTTCATTTCCTTCAGAGAAGCTGGATTGTCTCACAGCTAGGCTGATTTGACCACAGATCATTTTCTAGCTGGAAATATTAAAGATCTTATTTTAAGCTAAACAAGAGAACTGTGCAGGTTTTCAAGTAAGTTTAATGTAATCAGTTAAGGGGCTTCAGCATACCTTTTACAGTACCAGAAAAAAAAAAAATTCTTTTGAGTCACCCCCTAATAGTTTGGTTGAGAATATCTTGCTATTGTTTCACTGGAGATTGCAAACTGCCTCATTTCTTCACATTATCTTAATGGAGAGTAATAAAATCACATGACATGAAGTAAGTTTTGTCATCTCTATTCTGCTTCACCATTTTTCATCTCTTTTTATCTGGACTATTAAGGATTTGGTTTTGTACTAGAGAGGTCAGTAATTGCTTTAACTCTGCCTCTGAGTCAGACGCTAGTAATGCAGTTTGTGTTTGGAAAAAGACTGTGCTTCAATATCTTTTTGAGTACCCAATAAAAAGGTATCTAAAGTAAGGTTAGAAAAAAATAACACTTTTTTATTATTATTTTCTTCATATTTTATTTGTAGGGAATCAAGGTAGAACACATGCTATGCAAGCTCTTCTATTTGTCAAATGTACTTTTGAGGAGCTTTTCTATTGAAATGATGTTTCTGTTATTAACTAAATATTTTTATAGTTGCACATTTCTATTAATTTTTGAATTTTGTGACATTTTTGCAACACTTTGCTATCATTGTGTAGTGATTACTTACATAGCCAGCCAGTGCTATTTCCTGCAAAAAGTTTAATTTGGTTTCTCTATTAATTTTCTAATAGGTATTTATACCCATTTCTATTTAGTATGTTCAATAGGGAATTATTCAAAAAACTTCTCCAGTAATTAATGTAGGACATAGCAAACTCTCTTTTCTCCAAATTAGTCTTTGAGCATAACCAACTTTAGAAGAAGCTAATGTGATCTAATGGAAAAGAGGAACAAATGAAATTGTTATTAATATGTTATTTTCCCAGTCTTGCTCCTCTGAGATTGCAATGTGTGCTGGTCAGGTCTTATAAAATTTGTTAATTTAATTTCTTTGATAAGTTGTTGCAGTTTCCCCACCCGCCATGTCTTACTCTTTAAGCCTACATGTATTTATCTCCAGAATTTCATTAACTATGCTTCATAGCTCTCTAGTTAGCTACATGAAAGGCAAGACTAGGCTAGATGACAAAGGAGGCAAGTGTAGAATCAATCATAGAATGGTTTTGGTTGAAAGGTACCTTAATGATCATATAGTTCCAATCCCCTTACGTGGGCAGGGACACCTTCCACTAGACCAGGTTGCTCAAAGCCTCATCCAACCTGGCCTTGAACATTGCCATGAATGGGGCAGCCACAGCTTCTCTGGGCAACCTGTGCCAGTGTCTCAACCCCCTCACAGTAAAAAATTCTTTTCTTACTATGTAGTCTAAGTCTACCCTCCTTCAGTTTAAAGCCATTCCCCCTTGTCCTGTCACTACAGTCATGTTGGCTGTCACCAGTCACCTGCTTATTTTCCCTTAGCCTTAGCACAGAACATGCAAATGTGCTTCAGGCTGGTTTTTTTGACTAGGAGTATGAGAGCAATCCCTGTCAATATACTTGAAATCCAAGCTTTTCATTGATGGTGGTGACCTGCTTTAAGCATTCTATTTGAATTATCTTTTGTCTACTGTTGGCAGTGACTTTGCATCTCAGAGGTATGTAGTTCTCACTGTAAATCATTTTTTGTGAAGGCTGAGACTGATAGTCATTGCTGCATTACCTTTAGATTCTCCAGATCCTTGTGATTCCCATTGTTTGAAATGTGATGCAAGTGCAGCATAGAATATCTAGACATTATACAGAGATTGTATTCAGACCACAGAAGGCATCCTTTAGGCTGTTACTTATAATAATCACTACATCGGAAATAAATGACTGGTAAGTGGTTGATATAGTGAAATTTATTCCGACTTCTAAAGATACTGACTTCAAACATAGCAGCTGCAGTACTCAGTACTTGTGAGTGTCTTTTGACTGTCCTTTTGTACCACCTTGTCAATAAACATATTTCATAGGTGGGTGTAGAAAAGGGGGAGGCACTTTTTTTTGTATTTATTTTTTTTTAGTCACAACATAGCTTGTGTTCAATTTTCCATACAAATAGGTTCTGAGTTGAACCAGTAGATCTGAAAATAAAATACCTGCACCAAACCCAGCTTTAAATACTCTTTTTTTTTTTCCCCCAAGGTTAATAAATGACTACTTGTATGATCTTAAATGAATCTTTCTTGATAATCTACACTGCCTTCTGAGTTTATGAGCAGATTCTGCATTTCACAGGGACTTTCAATGTTATCTCTGTTTCTCTTTGGAAATGTAGGTTTTTAAGCTTTACTGGAAGAATTACAATCAAGTATTCAAATTTGTAATATATTTTCTTTGTTATGAGTATAGTTTCAGTATAACTTCGCTGTTCGTTCTTTTGCTATATATTAAAGGCACAAATAAAATAAAATGCCTCCATTTTGTAGCTGGCAAAGGGAAAATGAAAAATAACCGCACAAGATGCTGCTTCTTGCTGTATAAACTGACTTTTGTAGCTCAGTGGGCTTCCAGCTGATGTATTTCTATTACTCCTAGATAGGTTGTTCTGTCAAAACTAGAGACAAGTTGCTATTTAACCCATGTATGGAAATTGATTATTGATTACTTCCTTCTACTTAATTGATAAAGTTGCTTAGTCATTGCCAGAGGCTTAATCTGGGATTAAATGGCATTTCTGCTCATAAAATCCATTTCTATTTTCATTAGTCAGTTAAAAAGTATGTGTCTATTTACATTCTTATTATGTATGTTTTTCTCCCACTGTATATTAAATCATCTCTTCAGCTTTAATTTGCCTTTATTGTCATCTTATGGGTGTAGGAAACATGAAACGTGCCATAATAATTTTGATGGTAGATTTTATAGGTAGGATTGCAGTATGTATCCTGGGCTGCATCAAAAGGAGTGTGACCAGCAGGTTAAAGGAGGTGATCTTGACCCTCTACTCTGCTCTCGTGAGACCTCACTTGGAGTATTGTGTGCAGTTCTGGTGTCCTCAACATAAAAAGGACATGGAACTGTTGGAACAAGTCCAGAGGAGGGCCATGAGGATGATCAGGTGACTGGAGCACCTCCTGTATGAAGATAGGCTGAGAAAGTTGGGGCTGTTCAGCCTGGAGAAGAGAAGGCTGGGTGGAGACCTCCTAGCATCCTTCCAGTATCTGAAGGGGGCCTATAGGGATGCTGGGGAAGGACTCTTCATGAGGGTCTGTAGTGATAGGACAAGGGGTAGCGGGTTCAAACTTAAACAGGGGAAGTTTAGACTGGATATGAGGAAGAAATTCTTTACTGTAAGGGTGGTGAGGCAGTGGAATTGGTTGCCCAGGGAAGCTGTGAATGCTCCATCGCTGGTGGTGTTCAAGGCCAGGTTGGACATAGCCTTGGGTGGCATGGTTTAGTGGGAGGTGTCCCTGCCCCTGGCAGGGGGCCTGGAACTAGATGATCTTAAGGTCTTTTCCAACCCTAACTATTCTATGATTCTTGATTCTGTGTGCTTTTAAGTGCTGTTTTGCTTCTTTTTTCTTAATCATGCCTGTATGTTGTAGAGAAGAGCAGAACAAACTTCCTTTAGAATAAAAAACGCATATCCATCAGTCCAAATGAGCCGGGCTTTAGTAAGTTGCCAACACTTTGTACAGGTTGAGTAGTTCAAAAGCAGTCACGTCCAATTTACTTAATACAGTGTAGGAGACACAAATGACATGATGGGCCTTAGCCTTGGGTACTCATTTTCAGGTGTATGTTAATCAAGAGGGCGGTCTGTCTTTACAGCAAGTAAGCCTGATCTAGGAGACTTCCTACTACGTAGACCATGCAGCAGAGGCAAACTGGTGCTGTTTTACACATCTGGAATTTTCCCTTGGTTCTCCGTGAACTTAAATGAATTAATCTATCATTTTGTCTATCCAGTTCCTTAATTAATTTCTGCAAGTTCTGTGTTGGAACCAGACACTGTTAGTATTTATTAGTATTGAGAAGAGAGGAAGAATTACTCAAACAGGGGAAGGTTAGATTGGATATAAGGAAGAAATTCTTTACTGTAAGGGTAGTGAGGCACTGGAATGAGTTGCCCAGGGAAGTTGTGAATGCTCCATCGCTGGCGGTGTTCAAGGCCAGGTTGGACAGAGCCTTGGGTGGCATGGTTTAGTGGGAGGTGTCCCTTGCCCAATGCAGGGGGTTGGAACTAGATGATCTTAAGGTCCTTTCCAACCCTAACTATTCCATGATTCTATGATTACTTCATATATCTTGAAGGGTGTGCTTTCATTTGTAGTCTCAGTATGGTCTTTGTTTTCCTCTTTAGCAGTGGTTTAAAAGAGTTGATTGTGATCTATGGTAATCCCTAATGCTTCTCTGAAGATAAGCCAACTGCTTGTTCTATGCCTCATGTTTGTGTAGCTTTAAGCAATGAGAGTTTCCCCTGCCTTTTAAATTGGTTTATTTTAATGAACATTTCTGTTTTTTTCAATATAATTTTAATTTCAATTCTGCTTTCCAACATACTTGCATATTCAGTGGGCTGTCAGCATTTTAGCTGGTGCAGAAAGTGCAGCACCTTTCCTTCATTGCAAAAGCTTTCAAATGAGACAATACTTGTTAAACAAAATGCAGGTGTGACTGCTGGACCACGTATCTGCCTGTGCAGTGATATCAGCAGTGCTGGACAGAATTCCTGAGCAGTCTGGCAGTTCAGGAGTATCTTTGGGTCCCACTGTGCTTTTAACCTCCTCTGTTAAATTCTTGCTCCTGCAGATAGATGGATTAACCCTGGGTAGATATCCCTAGCATCACCTTGCATTGTCACGCTGCATTTGGCTGTGTAGACTTACTTCAGAGAGAGCCTTCTCTGTTGCACTGATCATGCACACAGATTTATCAGCCTAATGTAGTCATTTCTGCTGTTCTACAGTTTCTACAGTCATTCATACAGTTTGTGTTCTTCATGCAATTTATGTTTCCGCCTATAGTCCTTAAAACTATTTTTTCAGCTGAGAAGCTGAAGGGATTTTTTGTCTGTTTTGGTATTGATTTTTTTTTCTTTTGTTGGATTGATTTTAAGATTCATATTAAGTATTAAGTATTTTAGAGGAAGACTAATCTAATGGCAATTCTAAATGTCAGTATGTGTAAGTCAATTTAAATTTTAGTAGGTAAAGTCAACGGGAATAAGGACTGCTTAGCTTGTGGTACTTGCTAAATACTGTAAAAATATGTACACATAATCTTCATCTGTTTTATGAATGCATTGACTTCCTTGTTGAGGAGACTTGTATGGGTTAATACCACTAGAAGTAAATGTCATTAAATATGTACAGATGGTCACAATATTGGATAAGCCATAGACAGAGTTACAACTCAGAGGAATAGCAGACCTTCAGGCCAGCTGTTGTTGTATCACCAATGTAAATAAGTGAATCTCAATTAGTGGGTCATGCGAGCAAGAGCAAACTGGGCAAGTGGAGAGGGAGTGGTAGAGGCCATTTCCAGCTCGGTACTAAACCCAGCAGGCATTGTGCAAATAGCTTTATCCCTGGTGGAGATATAGTTTGAATTCTAGTTCAGCTCAAACTCAGCTGAGCTGTAATCCAGGAGCGTCTACCTACCATGGAAACAAGGTACTGTCAGTCTAGTGATTTGGCAGCCTTTTACTGCTTTGGGAAGTCCCAGTTTTCAAGCCAGCATATTTTCAAGGAGCTTTAATTGGAAAAGAAGCTCCTGTGGATAATGCCTACTTTCTTTTCTGCATTTCCTGAGTTCTAAAAATAATTTTGTATGTGGTTAGCCCCAAAGATTTTGATATCTGAAGTGTCTTGGCTATGTACCATATTTAATGCTGCTTTGTGAAATGGATGCCATGAAGTTAAAAGAATAGTGTCTTTTGAAAATGCTTTGGATACTGCTTAGGTGATGACTGAGCTTTGGCACGGGCTGCCTAATCAAGAAATCTGCTGAAGTGCCTTATTTAAGAGCAGTGTAATGGAGTGAGGAATTAGGATTTAATGCAAAGGAAATGTGCAGTGTGGGTGGGTCATGCAGATGGATTTTGGTAAAAAGATGAAAAAGGTTTCTGCCGTCACAAATACTAAAATTGCACTGGTGGTACTTGACTATTAGCAGGCAGGAGAGATGTTAAATCTGATCTAAATCAGTGCTCATTTTTTTTCCCCAGATGAAAATGACTATTTATGAAAAGTTAGGGGATTTATGGGGGTGTCAAAACATATGGCAGATGGGCTGGATTAGGACTCATGAGTACAGTAATCCAAATCCTTTCTGCCAAGCATTACAGAGGATCTCTTCCTGCTGCTGAGATACACTAAATGTACACAGTCGGAGGAGAACAGGCTGTCAGGAGGCTTAGAGGAAGAGTTGCTAGTGAAAGTGCTTGTCTGAGCAGTGTTCATTTTGAAAGCACTTTCTTTGAAGGCAAAAGTCTACTGGGGAACTGTTACATTATTTAGCTTTAGTAAATTGCTGTAGCCATTTTTCTTTTTCCTTTGGTTTGTTATACAAAGCCTGGAAGAAAGTAAACCCAAAACGTGAACTAAACTTTTCTAAGTATCTCTGACTGTATTAGTACAGAGGGATAAAGGCTGTGCAAAAGTCATGAATGTTGAGAGAGGGGAAAAAAGGGGGAAAAAAAGCCATCCTACTTTAAATGTTTGTGACAGAAGTTTAAGTGTTAGGCCCAGTTTTCGTCTTGGTTTTAGACTGAGTTCAGAGGATCTCCTCTGCAATCTGAAAGCTCACAATGGCATGTCAGAGTTACACAGGTTATCGGTAACTGCAATTAATAGCTAGTTAATTTTAAGACGATGTGAAGCTACAGGCTTTTGAGGAGACCCATCTCTAAAATTGTTTCTGGGGTAGGATGCAAACCATTTGAGTCTGAGGCAACAAAAGGATATTTGCACTCAGTCCCTTTAGACAGCTAATTAAGGTGAAGAATCCACCAGAGCTCTTTTGCTAGTTAACTAGTACTGAATAGTTTACAGCACAATAAATCCATATGCTGGGGTGGAAAACTACCTACTTAAATATCTCTGAGCTCCATGAGTGGATACTTAGATATGTCATTTGACACTGGTGTAAAATTAAAAACCAAACCAAAACAAAACAGCAAAACGACCAAACCATAACCAAAAAAACAAAATCGTAAAAATATTTTGTTAAAGCATGAAGTGCAATACTGCATATTGATAAGTTGTGCTCTCTGTAGAGCCAAAGAAGTGTGAGGATCTGGACCTTACTGATCTTAAATTTAAGCTTAAAAGGGAGGCTGCAAATAGTTATGCCAGCAGTGAGGATGGATTAGCTCTGAGATTGTTTGCATTTCTAGGGCTGGGAGCAAAAGGCAAACTTTTCATTGTTATTGTTTTATGATGTATGAAGAAGACCTGAAAGCTTTTAGCAGGTTTTGCTATTATCCCTGAGGAATGGCATATCTGCTCTAGCATGGTCTTGTCAAAGAACTTTGTACTGTGAATTTTCTCAGCATTTAATTGAAAAGTTAGACTTTAAGGAAAGAGAGATTTTCTTCTATTGTTAAGTATTAAGAAAATAACAAAGCAATCAAAACAATCCGTGAAAGCTCACTTCTTATCTGTTGATAATCATATTTTTCTTGTTAGTATTTGAGATGTCATAATCTTTCAAGTGGTGTATAGCCTTCCAGCAAAGACCTGCTCTGAATTTCTAATTAAAACAAACAAACAAACAAAAAAAATTCTCCACTTCCCAGCCTCTTTCTGTCTAAACAGGCTCCTCTTAAGAGACTGTAGAAGGGTGTATAAAAAGAGCAAAAAAGGTCACATTTAAGATTTGTCAGTTGTTTGTGTGCATGTTTGAAGGAAACAAGTTTGAAAATAATTGAGCCAGAGGGATGGGCAGAAAAATATCCACATAGCAAAATATGATGAGAATGAAAGGACAAGTTGAACCAGGAACAGAGGTTTTACTGTGAATGTGTGCATGTAATTCTGTAAACTCTAATAATCATTTTGTTTCAAACATGAACTTAACTGGGATTTTAAGTAATAACCTGTTTTTATAGTATCAGATCATTAAGAGCATTTAAACTGTCCTAGCAGGTAGGGATGAAAAGTATCTGAAATGAGTTGTCAAGTATTATCCAGCTTACAAATAAAAATAAGTTGTTACAGTAGGCTTTCCAGGGAATACATTAATTATAAATTGTAGATGTGGGTTTTGACTGATTTATTACCAGAAAATAGTTAATTTTTCAGGATATAAAAATATACAAAAGCCATAAATTAAACCAGAAATAATATGGTAAATGAAAAGTGTGGACTTAGGCTTTTTTTAGGTGGTTCTGATACAAGTACATAAATATTCTTGTTATAAATTTCTTTGTTCCCTACTAATACCTCCATTGAACTCCTCCAAATTGCATCAAAATTGAATTAATTAATCTAACTGACATTAAGTATTTTAAACTTCACAAAGAGACTCTACAGAAATTTCTTCATGAGATAAGTAGATAAATTATGATTAGACTACATCTTGTTACTGGAACATCAGTAACCTGATGGTAGGAAACTGTTAGTAATTGACCTAAAATGGAGCAGCACAAGCATCTCTATTTCATATCTAGGGGAGAGTGCCCCCCCCCCAAAGGAGAAAATAAACTGAAAGAAATAAGAAAATTCCAGTGTGAAGTCCTGCTTCTGAATGATTGAGGAAATGTGAATAACCATCCCATGAATGTGTAGTGTGAGATGGAAAAAAACAGACCTAATAAAATGAAAAATGATTGACAAATGATTCTTTGTAAGAATGGGGAGAAAGATTATCAAAATGCTTATGTTGTATTTGGCACTATTTGGCAAATAGTTTTGTTACAAAAAGGCATCTAAGAAATTAAAATACAAATATACACATACTTTAGCATTTACAGATTCTTCTGCAAAGAAAGAGTAATTCAAAACAGCTTTCATATAGGGTGCGCATGTAATTGAGAGCAGAACTTGGGCTCATCAGTCATAGAAATAGGTGAGAAAATCTTACTTCCTGATTCTCATTTAGGCAGAAGTGTTATGTTTCTGAAAGCATTTGAATAAGTAAGTGCTTTTGGATGCAGCAGGGGGGAAGCCAACAAGCAGTTCCAGATGGCAAATGTTAAGTTATTCCATAAATAAGGGGAGGTTCTTCAAGTTGCTAGCTTAATGACATGGGGAGGTGGAGGCAGCTGCATGCTTCACATAGTGTTATTTAGATTGGTATGAAGATGTGAAAGGTTTTAGAGCTCTTATTTGGTATGGTGTGCTTGAAGAAAAAAACCATTGTTTGGCTGTGAGATGCAAAATTAAGTGGGGCTTTAAATAGGAGGCAGATCTGAAGGCTCCAAACATTCACTGTCGTTAGTAAGTAGGAGCTGGAAGACCTAAGCATGGAATCTGTGTCTGTTTTCCTCTCTTGCATTCTTGGAAAGTTTACTTAGTTTTCAGGTAGAATACATTAGGATGCACTTTCTTTAGGGAAAATGGAACTGGAACTTTTTTTATATCTAGTTAAGGCAAACTGGTGTTTTGGTCACAGTCAGAAGCAAAGAAATGATTTGGGAGGTTTTGCTGGAGTCATTGTAATATTCCATAAATTCCTCTAAAATAAAGAGTTTTCAAAGGGTTACACAACTTAAGCAAGGACTGACAGCCCTAAGATCTCCAAAGGCTTGACTGGTACAGGCTTGATAGAGCTTAAATGAAAGGGCTTATTCTTTTAGTCTCTGGTCAACAGCATACCCCAATATTTTGTTCTCCAAATGTCAAGTGACTGACATCTATAGTGCTTTTTTCCATTAAAAATAAAAATAAAAATAAAGAAGTTGTATCCTACATTTCTCAGTTCCTTTTGTTCATAATTTACAGAATTGAACACCTGCTGTTGATTTATGTTTATAATTATATTTGGTTTTTTTGTTCCTCAGAGAAAGAATTTGACCCTCTTCTTCAGCATCGGTTTATTGACCTCCTGGGGCACTGCACTGCTGGGTGTCCGCTTATACTGGATGGGCAACAAGCCCCCAAGTTTTTCCAATTCTGACAATCCAGCAGCTGACTCGGACAGTTTTCTCACACGTACGCTGACCTTCTTTTACCTGCCAACAAAGAACCTCTGGCTGTTGCTGTGCCCAGATACCCTCAGCTTTGACTGGTCTATGGATGCTGTGCCTCTTCTGAAAGCAGTCAGCGACTGGAGGAATCTACACACTGTGGCCTTCTATGCTGGACTCCTCCTCCTTTCCTACTTTAGCTTGAAGGGTTCCAGCAATGAGAGAGAATGCAATGGGAAAACTGTAATGAATGGCAAGCAGAATGCTAATGGGCATAGCTGCCACTCAGAGATGGAGTACAAGACACTGGAGGTGAAGTCAAGCTTTGCATCAAAAGAAGAGAATGGTATAAAAAAGCTCGAAATGCAGAAACTGCCACTTCCTTCAACTGAGAACATTGTCATTCTGTCTCTGTCTTTGTTAATAGTGCCCTTTGTTCCTGCCACAAACCTATTTTTCTATGTTGGCTTTGTAATAGCAGAGCGTGTGCTGTATGTTCCTAGTATGGGCTTCTGCCTACTGGTTACAGTAGGTGTCAGGGCCCTTTATGTCAAAGCCCAAAAGCGCTTTCTGAAGAACTTGGTTTTTTGTTCCACTGCTGCATTAGTTGTTTTCTATGGACTCAAGACTGTTGTCAGGAATGGGGACTGGCAGAACGAGGAGATGCT
Source organism: Ara ararauna (assembly GCA_028858755.1). NCBI lineage: Eukaryota > Metazoa > Chordata > Aves > Psittaciformes > Psittacidae > Ara > Ara ararauna. The sequence continues at coordinate 123,057,875 of CM054376.1, read as the reverse complement.
GTATAGGTCAGGGATAAAAGTAAACCCTGCTAAAGGTAAATTCTGCTTTTTATGGTCAATGCTTTATTTATTCCTATCTGTCTTTGCCTTTGAATTGTCTGAATTTATCAGCTGTATCTAAAGAGGATACACTAGGAAATGTCCTTTTAAGTTGCAGTTGTGCATGCATTAGTAAAAAATGAAGAAAAGCAGGAGTATGTTTTGATAGGGTGTTACAGGTTTGGCATTAACATGGAGAAAATGAGACTCTAAGGTAAGAGGATCCTTTTTCATTATCTTAGTTGTGTTTTAGAATGAAAGATGCATTATTAGTATTAAAGACCCCACCCACCCTGCTAATTTTCCATCTGGAATCTGGTACCTATCATGCTGATGAAGTTTTTTCATATGTTCACCACATGTTCTGTTCTCTATGACTAGGAAATATATGAAATAGTAAAGGACACCATCAGGGAGGTGGTGTTTTTTTTTATTTCGTTGATGCAAATAACATCAATACTGCATAATAAAAATAAGGAAATGAGGTCATATTATTCACCCTAGGAAATTACTGTAGTTCTTCCTGAGTGCAGGTACTGTAAAGAGTTACTGTCAAATACTTATGCCTTCCTGTTAATGTATAAATGTCAGCTATTTGTAACTTTTCCCGGCTACTTCTCTTAAAGGTTGTGTCTACACCATAATGAAATGCGACTACAGCTAGTGTAAACACTTCCAAACACACAGTAAACCCTCTAGTTCAGGGATCAGTAACATGTTTAGCTGTGGTTTCAGCATATATGGCAGATCCAGCTGGGATCCTGAACTCCATGCTGCCTATACTGCTCTTGGCACACGAACAGGTTTATATGAGAACGGTTAAATACCACCTGTGAATGCTGTGTAGGCATTGACTAAGCTTTCGTTTTTCACAATTCATCAGAAGTGAGAAGGGATCACTTGATTGCTTTGTCTGTCTGTGAAAGAAAAATCTGACAGCCTTTGAACATACTGCACTTGAGTTTTTCAAGTTCTGTGCTCAGAAGCCCATTGTATAGTGCAAAGTCATCCACTGACAGAGGTGTGTTTCTTGGTTAGACAGTTATATCATGCCATAGTCTAAAAGCTGTGTTAGTATGAGGCAAATGCAGGTGTTACTGAAAGCTGATAGTGAAAAATTAGATTTGACAGATAAGATGCCTTGCAAGGCAGCATTATAGTGGCTTGTCAATTGTTGGTCTGCTTTTGTAACTCTTCTTCATGTATTTTGTCTCCCTAGGTGAAATTATTAAACTTGTTGCTGCAGTGACTTTTTGTTAACTGTGAACAAGCGCATCCCATTTCTTTTACTTTTTTTTCAAAACTGGTGAAGGAGGGCAAGAAGTGAAGTAGGCGAACAGCAAGACAGCACACCAGAGTGGTGATATGACGCTGTGGGACTTACCAGTTTAGTGACATTGTAAAGCTTGCTTTAAAACATTGGCTTTCCTTAGAAAGAGTGTTTGCACATTTGATTAAATAGTTAATGAATGTTCCATTTTTGGTGGGGATCCCAAGATATCCCAGACTGTATTAATGGTTGTCTGCCTGCTTTAAGCCAGTTTTTGTGATAAAAAAATAAACTTCTAGGTTTTGTCCAATAGTAGGTTTGGCTGTGATGTTGTCTGGAAATTAAACTGCTGGGTATTATGCTCCCAGGAGACAAGGTGAGCTATTTTCATCATACACATCTCAATAATCACAGACTTATGTATATATGATTGCCTGGTTTCTCGCCATATAAGCTGACATTAAGTTTCTTGTAAGATATGCAAAAGCAAAGACAGCATGTCATTGTGGTGATATAGACATGACTGAGCTGGCTGTAAATCTCCTTAAAATATCCTGTTGAAGTTCTGCTGATTATTTACTAGCCCACACATGTTGTAACCAGGCTGGGTACCAGAAACTCCCAGCTAAAGTGACCTGTCACCCAACTCTATTCATTATTGTGAATACTTCCAAGATTATCCCTGGCTTTGACTATGCTAATTTTATTTTCTATTTCTTATACAATCAGGCAAGCCTGACTGGTCTAGACTGGCTGCCAATCCACCAAAGCATTAGGAGATGAACAATTCAAACTACTCTTCAGTAATTAAATGAGGCTGACATAGGAAAAACAATTTATTTTTGTTTGCCTCCTTTTTTTTTTTAGTTTTATGAATGCTAGTGATAAATAGGCTTTTCAAACAGTGAGACAATGGACTGCTCAAACAGCAGAAAGTGTTTTCCTTCCTTTTAGTCTGCTAAGAAGAGGCTGCCACTCCTCATTTCTGTTTTCCTCAACTTGCAGCCGTTTCTCCTCATGAGTATTTTCTTACTTCTGATAATTTTTGAGTGGTGGGATCATTTTCCCTAGCACTTTTCCTTTCTTCTCCTGCGAAGAACTTCTGAACAAGAGCTTCTTTAGTCCTTGGCTAAAAAGCAAAGAGGGAATCTCTTCAAAAATTCCCCATGTGGGAACCAATAAAGAAGTGGATATCTGTGGGGACCAGCCTTGCTAAAGCAAGGAGCTGAGTGTTTTGTTCCAGATCCATCTGTATTCTGCCCTAGCAGGCTGAAAGCCACTCTGTGGCTGAATGCTGTGTGATGACATTGAGCTGATATGCTGTACTAATAAGGTCATTTGAGAGGCAAGCTATTAGCACAGGTGCATTTATGAACTAATGTGGCTGAACTGCTTTGGAAATGGAGTTGTCTCACATGGTGATAGTTTATAATCACGTCCTCTGTGCTGTAGTAGGTGTATGAATATAATATTTTCTGCTGCTGTGGGACTTTCAGGCAGATTTGTTCAGAGGCTTCTTCATCTTCAGTCCTCAGTGAAGAGATGGGCAATAAGTACCTTGCCAGCTCTTTCTTCTGGCTCCCTCAAGGGCACCTTGTAGGCAAAGTAGTGTTTTCCTCAAGTGAGAAAGCCCCTAACCCCCAGTCAGCCACAGCCTTTCTGCAATTTATATTTCTCCAGGCTGTTCTTGTCAATCGCTGAAATGTGGAAAAAGTACTCAGAAGCATAATGCATGGCTCACCTTTCTCAGAACACCAAAATACACTGCAGGAGAATCAAGTGAGAATGAAGGTGGTGATACCACCTCCAAGCCACTGTGCACGTGCCAGCTTTCATATCTGGCTTTCTGTGTGGGAGGAAGGTAATGGCCCTTGCCTGGTGGAGTCATAATGAGGACCTGGTATGCCTTGGCTTCATCTCTTTTTCTGGGCTTGTTCTGGTCTTTTGGCTATGACTTGTATTTCAAATATCTTTAAAGTGATCTGAGCATTGCCTTGTTACTGTCTGTTAGCACTTGAAGGAAAAATAGGCAAGATTGATTAATGTAGTTCATGGATCCTGAAGTGGCTATATAGATGTTTTGACACTAGGGAGGGAAAGGCACAAGTATTTCTCTGTGCTGCCTTGAACTTAATGGGCAGTTCAACTTATATAATCCAGCTCCCATTATTTGAGTGTTCTTTTATAGTGAAGAAAGACTCCCAAAATGTAAAAACAAACAAAGAAGTTAAAAATGGGTGGTAGCTGTCATGTCTTTTTCAATTAGACTGAGAATCATTCTGTGGTGATGATTACCTCATGTTTATTATAAAATTACAATGACACACGAAATAATTGTTCTTATTATGCCTGTTTATCTCTAATTTTCTCTGTATTACCAAAAGCAGGCTTCAAAAAGCCTTATCTTTTTCCTGCAGGCCATTTTGTACTTTGCAGTCAACATCTGAACATCAAAAATATTAATTATGATGTATTATGATATATATTATGTTGTCCTATTAGAGACACTAATTAAAGAAGTAGAATATAACACAGCAAGGCATAGATTGTTGGAGTGCTGCAGAAGCATTAGTTGCTTGGTCATATTTACTGATGAAATTTTAGTCTCTGGGTGTTTGCTGTGACATTTGTAAGTAAGCTTTGAAGATCCTTCCTGGAAATAGTTGACCTGCTACACCAAGTGGTTGCTTATTTTTAACCGTGCGTTCAAATCTTGCTGAGTTTATATATGTGGCTTTGTAATGGATTGTACAGCAAGAAACAGATAGTAGGCCGGTTCCAAAAGCAATATTGCTCCATTATTGTGGCACTATGCCTGGTCTGGTAAGCCCTGTCTCGCACATGGCACTGACTTAAGATGATCTTACAGCTTTTGGCTTCAAAATCAGTTCTGCATGTTGCTCAGGTGTTTGTCCTTGTTCCATCAGAAATTAGTATTAATGAAATGTCATATGTTCACATCTTGGACAGGTCAGTAGGACTGGAATATGTGCTTCAGATCTTTCCTGAAGTTAAAAATCCTGTCCTTAGTGTCTTGTTTTGTATCTCAATTACCATGTTGTTCTCAGTGGGCAGCAATAAGACCAAGACATGGTGTTGACAGAGAAGAATATATAAGTTTTTCCATCCGAAGATTGAAAGTTGCTTTCCTTCTATCTTTCCACTCTTGCTCCTGTTCCAGGTTCCTGTGGGTGTGAATAATTCAATTTTGCTTAATGTTTTTAGAAGATACTCTAGCACTGAAATACTCTTCTGGACCACAGTGTTGCTTTTCCCTGTTTGCATCTTTTTTTTCAGATTTGCAACAGGGTTATAATATCTTATTGCCTCATTCTGCAATATTTGTGCCTGTAGAAGATTTAAAGAACAGTTTCCAGGGTTTTTTTTAGCATCTTTGGCATAGCATTTAGAGTTGATCAGTTTAATTCCCTGAAACGTCGTGGACAATTACCTTTCTTTTTCTTTTCTTCTTTCTTTTTTTTTCCCCTCTCTGAACTGAAAAAAAATACTCTTTTTCAAAAAATATTTTTTAAAGCACCAAATTTACTTTTTTTACTCATGTCAAATACTTTGTAGTGTTAATTTCCCTTTACCATTACTCTGATGCAGCAAGCAAATGTATTTGCTATACAAATTGTTTTAATTGTAAGTGTAGGGCGAGGGGAAACAATCATATGAATTAATATTGTCCCATTTGCATAATTTGTTATTGTTAAAAAAGTGCTCAAATTTGTCCTAACCCAAGAGTTGTTCCTCTGATTAAATTAAAAAAAAAAAAAAATAAAAGGAAAGAAAAGGAAAAATCCATGCCTATCATTGTAGAGATTGTATACTCTAGTTCTGTACACTTGGGTAGAAGTAAATACTAGAAGCTGTTTCAATCTGATTTGACAGCTTTCTGCTGTTATTCTTATCTCCTCTTAGAAAATAATTTCTTGCTAACAGCAGCTGTCAGTAAGAGGTCCCTTCTTCAGCAGACAATGAAAATAGCTAATAGTGCAGTGAGGAAAATCAGTTATAATACCGTGTAGTAAACTTAAGTAAAGAAGCCATATTTCCCTCAACAAAAAGGGTGCAATAGACCAGTATTTTCCATGATGATTAATATTTTCATATCACTAGTGATGACTGGAGACACAAGGAGAAGAAATATTTGAAGGTATGGCATTCTTCAAATATGCTTATCATTAAAAGCTTAGATTATGCTGAGAAGAAGTGGGACTCTCTTGTAATGCCTTTAGAGCTTTGTATTCAATAGCTACTGCTGTGGCACACAACTTGTTAATCACACTTCTTTTAAGCCTCCTGAGTAGTGTGTATTTTAACAAACATCACACTGGCATTTAAGAATACTTGGTGTCTTTGGAATTGCATTTCAGTGATTTGGTGCATAAATTCTTTTTCTTGTATGCAACTTGACAGTAGAACTCCAACTCATCTTTTGACCAATAGGCCAAAATATCACACTGCACAGTAATTATTTCTTGCTCCTTTGGTTCATGTCGTTTCACTACTAATAAAATCACTCTTAAAGTGGTAGAAGTCTGACTCAAATGATACTGCAGTGAATACAAAATGCTGGTTTTGAAAAACAAGACTGAAAAGGGAAAGTAATTTCAGTGCACAGATTGCCATAATCCTGCAAATTTTAGAAGTATAAAACCTGCTAATAATCATGCATGAAAGTTTTTCATATGATCACTGTTAAGAAATATCAGTGCTATGAGCATAGCATCTGTAATTGGGTATTCACGACTTTGTTTCTATCTTGCTAATGAACTCTTCTTTAGCCTTTGAACAAGCCACTTTAATCTCCATTTTTCCCTCTGCAGTACACTTTGGATCACTTCTTAAAAATTTTGGTGATTCATTATTTTATTATAACCTCTACACATTTATGACAGTATAATACCCCTACTAAGCTAGTTGCTGAATAATACCTGGATACATAGCTGTTATGGTGATTCTTGGCATACCTTTTAGTCAACTGTTTTAGAAGTAATTGTCAGAGAAATGTAACACCAACTGTCAATTTTCCCAGCATGTTTACCAGAACTTTCTGTCGCTTAATCCTTTGACTATAGGTTGCAGGGAAAATTTCCTTGACTTCTATTACTATTTTCACATTTGATCAGTAACTTAAGTTCCACTATGATGTTTTTAAGAAGAAATTACTGTAAAGGTAGAATACCTTCAGTGAGTGTTATAAAATATTTCCATCTAACAGTAATAACCCTTATCACAGCCTACTGTATGGGGAAACGCACCCAATAATGAAATGATCTTATATAAATAAAAATTAAAAGGTTATAATTATAATAATGAAAGAACTTTAATCATAAATGTTGTACAGAATGCTTCAGAGTTCTTGAAATAAATAGGAAATGCTTTCTATCTTCCTGCCACTCATAACAACTTTAAAAGAGAAAGCTCAACTGGTAGCTGAACTGCATAGAATTGTTTGAAAGAGAAATAAAAATGCCACTTTCTGAAAGTAGTGTACGAATCTCTAAATGGGTGTTATTGTTGCCCTGAATGATTAGAAAGTATAAAAGGAATGGCCATTAGTAAGTCCGGGAAGCGGCCATAGTTATCTAAAGCAGTTGAACATGCCACAGTCATCCCAGCCTCAGTAAAACAGTCTGGCTATGCTAAATATGTTTGAGAACTGAATGAAAACAGTTTGCACTTCAAAAATCTAAATTTATTCTCCAGTGACAGTGTTCTTTCTTTCAGTTCTTCAATAGTGCTGTAGTTTCCTCTGAAATCCAAGTCACTGTAGGATATCTGCTTCTCCTTCTGCAAGATACTAGAAAGCTTGATATGCTTCCTTTACATATATAAAGGACTGGAAACAAGAATACTAACTTTTGTTTTTCCTTGAGTGTTGTCCAATAGCATTTCTTATCTGTGAATACTAAAAAGCAGGGGGATAGGAAGAGAATCTGTTATTAATGACTAGCTAGACTTTATTTTCCCCTTTGCATATACTAAGAATTTAAAGAAATAAACAATTTTGAGACATGGACTCTATTACTCAGTTTTGAGACATGGACTCATCAGCCTGTTATTTCTTCCCCTGCCTTCACTGAGGTGCTCTCCAAAATCATTCAACAAACTAAATCTGTGCTAAAAACTACAGTGCAAAAAAACCCCACCCTGGTCAAGGAGGGATTAGCTTTGGCAAGATGGGGGTTTTGTAGCATATCAAGTGAAATGGATTAAATTTGGTATTTTCTTTGCCAGAAAATGATTTTATTGTCCAGTTTGATTAAAAGTCAGGCCTTCAGTCCATGTTCATGGGTTCTTTGAAACCAGCCTGTTTTTTTTCTGAAGGAAAGAGTTACTATTAATTAGAGGAAAATGGGATTACCTGGGCTGGTTCTCAAGCTGAGCATGTCTGTTTAGATATATTAGACAGGCATCCAGTTGTTTCATTATTTTACTTTCTTTTTTTTTTTCAAAATATATCAGCTGCAAAAATTTTCCCTTTACATATTGATTTTCACCATGGGCTACATGTCTTAATTTTACTGTCTTTAATGGGTTTCATACTGGTACACACTGAGATCCCATTACATAATCTTGTAGAGAAGCTATCCTTTAATGTGGACAGGACAGTAATTTGTACACATGTGTGCTGGGTTCAGTGGCAGCAGTCATTTTTCTCCTTCTTAGTAGCTGGTGCAGTGCTGTGTTTTTGACTTTCGGCCTGGGAACAGCGCTGATAACACCGATGTTTTTAGTTCCTGCTCAGTAATGCTTACTCTGACCAAAGACTTTCTGAGCCTCATGCTCTGCCAGGGAGGAGGGGAAGCCAGGAGGAAGCAGAGACAGGACACCTGACCCAAACTAGCCAAAGAGGTATTCCATGCCATAGCATGTCATGCCCAGGATATAAAAACTGGGGGCAGGAACCTGGAAGAGTGAGTTCACTGCTGGGTCAGGCTTGATGTCGGGTCGTGAGTGGTTGTATTCTCTTCCCTTGTTATTTCCCTTATCATTATTATTATTCTTGGTGGCAGCAGTAGTGGTTTGTGTTATACCTTAGTTCCTGCACTGTTCTTATCTCAACCCGTGGGAATTACATTTTTTTGATTCTCCTCCCCATCCCTCCAGGAGGGGGGGGAAGAAAGAGAGGGGAGTGAGTGAGAAAACTGCGTGAGTTATGGCTTAAACCACTGCAATGTGCCTCTTTATACTTCTTTTGGCACTGTAAAATCCCAGTGTAGATAGATAAATGCAAGTATTTTATTAATATTTCCAATATCCTTCCTTTGTAATAGGGAGCTTTATTAACCCTTAAGCTTGGGCTGTCATCATTGCCACCCCTCACACATGCAAAAATGAAAGGATGGCTGATGCAATTATAGTATGTGCAAAAGGCTTGCATCTAGTTTTGGTTTAAATTACAGAAAAGATCACAAAACAGAGGGACTGAGTGCTCAATGTAATTTCCTTTACTTTTTGCTTGGACATTCTAGCACACTGAACTTTTCTTTCAGTTCTTCAAACACAGAAGACGTTTAGAATATGGACTGTTAAAGATGGTAGTTAATAATAAAGTCTTTAATTAGTTTCACTACTGGCAAAAAATGAAGGAGATCATTTCATAACCCACCTTCCTCCCTGTCACCTATATTTCTGTACCAGTGTGGATATGTATTGGCTGGCAAGGCTTCACAGGCTCTGTCTTGCCTTAATAAGGGATTTAAAACAAAATAAACAAAACCATACAACTTGAAGTACTATGAAAAGCCTGCTTCCTGGATATGCACTAATTTCCCTTTTCCAAGTCTGACATACGTTTTTTGAGTACTCTCACGATTCTCTTGGTTTGACAACCTAGCACTGATTTTCCCCTTTCTGTGGCTCCTCTGGCATGTTTCCAGGACACTGTCCTCTCTATTCCCCTTTCCTGGAAAGGTGCCAGCACAATCCATCTACTTTCAGCTTTGAGGACTATGGCTGTCATTTCAGTCAGCAATGTGCACTCTTCCATTTCTGCAGGAGGCTGGCTTACAACTCACATAATTTTGAACATGGGACGTAATTTTAAGCTGTGTCATAGATAATTTTTCTCAGAACTATGACTGCTGTTAAAAAAAATATGTAATTTGACAGATTTAGTACATGGTCACCTCCTTGCCTGAGTCAGTTTGGTGCTCTGAAGAGTTTCTCATGTTTAATCCTGACTTTTCCAGTGTGCTCAGAGCTCTCCTCTTTGTCCACTTGAATTTTCTGCTCCTTTGGCCTCCTCTCCCTTTCTTGTACGATTTATCGCCTCAAAAAACCACAGTTCCTTATATCATGAGAATTTCTGTTCACTGCTTTGTTCCTGACTCTTACAAAGTTTCATGAAATGGGAACTTTATGGCAGTAACAGCTTACAGTGTTCACACACAGTGCATAGCTAACGAAACTGTGCAAACAAAAGTGTGATCAGTCTCCGCTGTGAACAGAGCAGTGACTAGATTAGATGTTAAAGGTACTACAATCTATCTTTTCAAACAAACCTGAATCAGTTTATTCATCTGATGCATACCATGAGCTTCCCAAAAATCATTTTCACAGCAGGGATGGGCCTGGAGGGTGAGAGGTGCAGGAATTCCTTACAATGGTAATTCCACCAGAACCCCTGTGTCATAAAACACTGCCCTGAGGTTATCTCCTTTAACATCAGGATTTCCATTTAAATAAAAGATAATCTATGTTTATCAGTCTTTTATTACCTTTCTGACAGGTGAAAAGTTATTTCCTGTTGCGTTGGGGTGTGCCAGCACAGCTTGGAAGACAGAAAATTGTTGTATTTTCAACAAGTCTTGCAGTAGTTTTAGCTTAACCAGAATGTCTTCATAAGAGTTGCAACATTAATCAAAACTGAACTGTACAAAATTGGTAAATGGGATGACCTATCCAGCACAATGTATGTGTTGGTGTTTTGTTTATTTGCTTATTTATAAAGGACACCTACAAAGTTACAATGAGGTTGTGGTTTCCAATTTGAATCCTTTTAGAGGTTCTGCAGTATGACCACTGGCATTATGGGCTTCATCTCATTTACAGGACAGCTTTGTCTGAAGTATTTTCTTTCTCTTGTGGGGAAAGTGGAAGGACTGTCCATGCAGCACACTGGCTGCACTGAAGCAGGTCCTGGGAGATGTGAGTTGGTACCTTCATCTGAGCAATGAGTGGCTGGAAAGCATGTTTCTTCCTGAACTTGTCTATTGACTAATAGTGAGCGAGGGCTATTCAGTAGAAAGTTTCTGTAATGTTATCCTGAAAATATTTTACATTGTTGGTACATAAGTAGGAATAGTAAGGAAGTGCTATTTTATCCTGTTGTACCTTAAACAAAAGTACTGGCAAGAATTTTTTTATACGGTAGTCTGTCACGTGTAGTTCATCAGTATGTGAGTATACCTGTAATTTTTCTTTGATGTCTTGCTTTATTCTGAGTGTTGGCTAAAAAAAACATTAATGTGATATTTAATGTGTTAATGTGATATTTACTATTCAGAATATTTAGGGAGCCCTCACACATTTGAGATTAGGTTCATTAAAGCTAATTGGATTACCAAAATCTGCAAGTATGTCCTAAACTGAATGAGTCCATACTCTAAACAGAGTAAATGGTAGTGCGTAAGAACACTTTACCAGCTGCTCAGTCTCATCTCTCAAGTTCATGGAGCTGACAGAGCCACTGTGCTATCCTTTGAGGAGGAGAAATTTATTTTCTGTAACATAGCAAGTGGAGGGGGTATACCAGGTTGTGATGCTGAGCATGGTAATGTTAGGCATTCGTACCATTTGCATCAGGGTTTCAAACCTAAGAAACAAAACTGAAGCACTGCCTGCCAAAAGTCAGTTAATTCAGTGCCCATGCAGACATGGTGTTGGATAGCTTTCAGAGCTCTGCTTAGTTTTAAATTATTTTTTTCTTTCACCTGCTGTCATTCCAAAAGCCCTGGAACTGATCAACAGTGTTGAACACACAATATAAATAACATTCTTAATAAAAAGGGGAATAATATGTGAAAGTTAAGAGGTGGTAAGTCTCTAATACAGTCTGTCTCACCATTACCACATACTCACTGATATGTATATAAAATTCAGTGTATAAAGTAGATTAAACTCATAAATTATGGGTATATAGAAACCATTTATCACTTTAGAAAACAAGAAACAGGGCAGTTTGGCAGTTTGGCTGTTGAGTTAGCAAAATGAGGTAACTTAATCAAAATGTGTCTATTAAGAAGTGAAGTTTTGAAGGGAAAATAACTGCAAATGATATGAATGAATATATGACATATTTAAAAAAATAGTAAGAAAAATATAATTAGCTGTACAAACCATAATGCAGAACTTATGCAAAATCTGTTCCACTTTTAAGGTAATAATTTTTAGCATTTACATGAACTTTTCTGTTTGCAAACCACTTAACAGACATGGTCTAATTGATCTTCTGATATATCTTTGTGAGAGATACTGGGTCTTTATTGTAGAAAAGCTGTCTAAAACATTGAGCTCTTTTCATTGCCTTTTTTTGAGCATGCAACTGAGCTTTCAGAATTTTTAGTGGGGAAACCTATCATGCCTCTGTTCATGAAACTCTTTCCGCACCTAGAACAAAGGGATTGCCTGATGAAATGCGAGTGCTAAGGCTGGAGCATCACTCCACTTTATCAACTAGTACCCTTGAAAGGAAAAAGCTGTAAGCTGCTGATGAATTTAACCTTTCAAGAAGGAGGAAAAGGTGTTGTTCTTTATAGCTGTTGTTATAATCTTTCAGATATGAATGATATAAGTAGTGCTATGCCCTTCATGCCTTACCCAACAGAGGTAATTTGGAATATTTGGATGTTGGAAACTGTTGACTTCTGTTGCAAATCCATTTTTATTCTTTTTTAGTAGGATGAATTTTCCATCTACAAACATTGTTCTTAATATTTCAACTTATTTATCATGAAATAAACCACTGTTAGAATTCCTTAGACAGCTCAAAGGAATGTCAGATTTTGCAGGATTTTGGTTTTTTGGGTTTGGTTGTTGTTTTTTTTACAGCTTTGTCTCTCCCAAATGTGCTTTAGGAAGGATGACCCTTTAAGAAAAGTTAAGAACATAGATCAAAATATGAAATACATACACATATGTCAATGTTCCCACAATGCTTAAACTGTAGGGAACTTAGTTTCCTTGGCCCTCATTTTCTGAGAATGCTAATTATATGGGGAAATGTTCATTACATCTTTCTTCTGTATTGCAAGAACACCTTCTCTTTCTCCTTTATTTCATTCTTCCAAAAGTTATCATGCATGTGTGCTCCATTAGTGTCTAGCTGCATTGCTGCAGTATGCACTCTGCAAACGGTCAGTGAGATATAATCCTTGGCAGAAAAATCTTGTAATTAATGGATGAGTAACAAATGTCAAGAATAGAAACAGAAAGGCATCAGGAGGTGAAGCCTCCTGAACAACAAATCTGAACAACAGGCCAGTGGCAGATCTGTGAACACAATACACCTATTTTAATTCACAGTTTTGCACCTGTATTTCAGCAGGAGGAAGCAGAGTCTGGTAACAGGAATCTATCTGTTTTCAAGGTATAAACCTGAAGAAAAAGAAATTTTCTTTCTATGTATGCTACATACTACATTAAGTTTATTTTTACAGAGGCATCCCCTGCTGTCAGCATATTTTCACAAAATTCTCTTTAATTTTTGAATAGTCTGTAACCTTAGCAATGGTCCAGTGCCTTACGGAGAGCAATATGCAGCTTTCAGCTTTTAATGTGGAGCTTCAGATAGATAGATGATAAAACAAACAATTTTGTTCATAAAATACCTCATCTAGAAATAGTGAGTGTAGATGCTAAGAATGAACAGAAACACACACTTCGGCAGAGTACTAAGACTATTCAACATTCTGTATGCTCCCTATTGCCATAGAGATGAGAGAGATTCACAACATGCTGCTGCACTTGATGCTGCCTGCATTTGGTGATATTGCCACAGGGTGAGGTGGCAACGTGAATACTTGGAATTCATGACTTTCATACTGATAGCTGTAAAGTAGTAATTTATACTGCAGAATGAAAAAGTGTTAAGAACAGATGGTAAAAAAAAGTGTCCTAAACTGGAAACCTGGGTTGTCATGCTCTAGTAATTGAGTCCACATAAAAGTTAATAGCAAAAAGACAGGAGGTTATTTTTTTTGTTTGTTTTTATACTCCAAACATGTAGAAGTTAATCCAGCATTCATAAATCCTCTTATGCTGACAGCCCCATAAAAACTGGTGCACAGTGTGGTCCCGGCCACAGGCATCTTCTTCCCCATGCTATTTTTTGTCCCTTTATCAGCAGCATCACCTGGAAACTAATAAAACCTCATAATTTTCAAAAAAGTTATTTTAGTTCTTTCAGATTTGACTCCATTATGCTAGTAACAACTGAAATAATTAATTTCAGGAAAAAAACCAACAACCCACTGAAAATAAATCATACTGTGATGTAATTCTTGGAAAACATCACATTTCAAAGTGGGAAGTGTAATTAGTACCGTTACCTTCTTGTTTTAAATTTTTTCATACTGTTCTAACCTGTTTCCTGCTGATTTTCCAACTCAATAAGCTTGTAATGAATAAAAACATAAAACTTTGCACCAGCCGTAATGCAAATTTCAAATATTGATGCTGTGACCATGAGGAGGTTATTAGTGTGCTGTACTGAAGAACTGATTTATATAAAATGTGCATATCTTACTTGTAATTGACTTTCAAGCCTTGGAAAGGAAAAGAAGCAAATGGAAAATCCTTTTGGACAATATTTGAAGCAGGAAAAAGTGTTTAAGAAAAGTAAAATTAGAATTCTTCGTCTTCAGTCATCATCCAAATGAATGTCTTATAAATGATAATGCCTAGGGATTCCAACAGGATGCTTCTTTGGAGTTTTACAGCATCTGTTGGTTTCACATGCTTAATAATCTGAGTCTTGAAATCTAATGTCTGCAAAGGAAATGGGGGAACAGAAATGCCTTTTTCATGAAGTTAAGAGTACTGATGGTTCAGGTGTAAAATAGTAGGGAAATATGGAGGAGCTGCACTGTTTATCAACCTGATGATGGTTTTGATACCAATAAACATTACTTTCACAAAGTAAAAGCACCTCTAAAGTGTTGATAACTGTGTTGGTAACTGTATTGATAATTACCATAGTTTCCACTCCATTTTTGCCAGGGATACAATGATACCTCCATCTTCCCATTCTTTCATGTGGAGGGAGAGGAAATAAAAAATACTATTCAAAAGCTTGCCAGATAAAAGCCTATTTTTGTTGTAATTTCATGTAGTTTGCAATTGTAGAGTATTTTTCAAAATTGCACCTTTGCTCTTTCAGGGGTTTTGCGTAAGTTAATGTGGGTTGGTTCATATGTTTTTGCTACCCTCTCTTCTCTTTTGTCCAGTGTGGCAGGTGTACTTTCTTTCCAGAAGGGAAGATGGAGATCAGTTTTACTCAGAATCATCAAAGAAAGGCAAATGCTGTTTGTCTACTGAAACAGATTTTTTTATTATTTCTTTTTTTAAACAGTTTTTTTTTTTATTACTTATCCTGTCCCCCTCTGTAATGGGAGCATGCCAGTATTTATTTACATTTCTGAAGAAATTATTACAGCTCTGAAATGGGTTATTTGTTCAAATATCAGTCAGGTTTTTTGCTGTGCTACTGGGTATTTTTGAAATCAAGGATTTAGTTTCTGAACTCACCCTCTATTGAGATTCCTGTGTTAGGGTTCCTTATCGTAAATGTTGTCCAGGACCATATTTTTCATGTCTGCTACATGGGAGCGTAAATGCAATTGTGATAACAGAGAACAACAGATCTCTGGTATAAAAATATATTGACGGCTTTTTTTCTGGACCAGCATCTCTTCATCCCTAAACTTTGTTTATGAAAAACATAGAGATGGTAGTTGTTACACATTTAATTCTTTTTCATAGATGAGTCAGAAGAAATGCAGAAGAACTGTCAAGAGAGGGAATGCAGCCTGCTGTTATTAATTTCACAAGCTAAAGAGTAGTAAATAATGCACAAATATTTGTAAAACTCAATAGAAATTTTTTGGCTTGATGTGCATTTTCTATGAACTGAAGTTGCTAGTTGGAACTGCTGACAAGTTGTTTACAAATGACTTTGCTGTTCTGTAGACAACTTCAGTCTTTGTTCAAGTTCACCCTACTCAAGTAATAAACATTTTTAATGCATTCATCAATTTGTTTTAACTTTTACTTTGTGAATAAGTCTGATTGATAGTTTAAGGTGAAAACAGTATTACAAAACTTCAGTAATTTGTTGATGTGAATTTTGAATGTTGTGTATCAATTTTTTAAGCTTTGAGTCCTACATTTACTTTAATCAGTTTTCAAGTGTTTGCTTCTAGGAAGATTTACAAAAGGCAGTGTTTGCCCTCTGGCATAACATAACAGGAAATAAAGCATTTTCCTTTTCTTTCCTCTATCTTTTTAAAAGTTTACCAGGTTGTATTTCACTGATTTAATAAGGGTTTTAGTTGAATTTTTTTTTTTTCTCTCCCTGTTTCAGTAGAGGTGCTCAGATTCGTTCAGTAGGTTTTGAGCTTCCAGATAGATTTTATTGTCTTATTTTTCATAGATTGTATAAGGGTGACATGGGGAAAGGAGAGTCCTCCTTTAATACTTTGGGTTATCTTCGTTAACAATTATTTATTTATTTATTTATTTAGTTATTTATTTATTTATTTAAATCAAACTATTGGATCAAGAAATCAGCATACGTGCTTTTACATCACCTGAATACTTTTCTCTGAAACTTTACTTTGTTTCTTGTTATTTCCATTTCACTGAATAGCATATCATGATCCTTTATTCAGTAGATAGGTGTCCTGGGTTCAGCAGTAGCAGTCATTTTTCTCCTTCTTGGTAGCTGGTGCAGTGCTGTGGTTTTTGGCTTTCAGCCTGGGAACAGCGCTGATAACACCAATGTTTTTAGTTGCTGCCCAGTAATGTTTACTCTGACCAAGGACTTTCTGAGTCTCATGCTCTGCCAGGGAGGAGGGGAAGCTGGGAGGAAGCAGAGACAGGACACCTGACACAAACTAACCAAAGAGGTCATGCTCAGGATGTAAAAACTGTGGGCAGTTACCTGGAAGGGTTAGGTCACTGCTTGGGTCAGTCTGAGTGTTGGTTGGAGGGTGGTGAGCAGTTGTATTCTCTTCCCTTGTTATTTCCCTTATCATTATTATTATTGGTGGTAGCAGTAGTGGTTTTGTGTTATACCTTATTTCGTGGCTTGTTCTTATCTCAAGATAAGATAACCATGGGTGTTACATTCTTTCAATTCTCCTCCCCATCCCTCTGAGGACGGGAGGGAGGAAGGGGAGGGGAGTATGTGAGAGGCTGTGTGGCTGAGTTGCCTACTGGGCTTAAACCACTACAATAGGGAAAGTTTTATTTGAATTAAGATATTTGCACGCATTCATTTCCATTTGTCATTTGTTTTCATAATGCAATTGCAAGCTGAAGGTTCAACTGTTTTTTTTAACAAGAGAAAAGCTTCTTAGATACAGGCAGATTAGAGTGGACAGTGTTGTTCCTGCTTCACTGTTGTTTGGCTTGCTCTCTTGAAGAATGAAGGTTAGAGAAGATTTTATATGCCAACCTGGTATTTTCCGGCTTGTTAAATTTCAATTCTCAGTTTCAATGCGGTATTTAAGAAATTAATCATGTTAAATTTGAAGCTGAAATTTGTCATATTCATTTTGAAGGCAATTAAATGACTGAGAACTTGACCTACTCTCACTGCAAGATGGCATAAATGTCATCTTTAAAGTTTAATAGACAAGTTTGATATGGCCAAAATGATAACTTTTAAACAATTGTTTATTTTCCTACTTAGTGCTACAGAATTTCTTCTGCTGTTTATTTAAAATCTTCAGCAGCAAAAACCTTTTAAAACTATCTGTTTTCCTGCAAAGAAATGTAACTAGCACAGGTATTCTCAAGCATTAAGAGATCTTTCAGTTTATAATTGGCTTAGGATACAAGATGATGGAATGGTTGTAATTTAAAACGTTCCCATTTATGTTGATTATGATCTATGGAAAAGTAGGCAATGAAGCAGAGTTTGAATGGATTGACTGTTTTGTAGGTGTGTGAGATATGTGAATGTTACCTTTGTTCCCATGGTATGATGGAGTATTATTTGTCAAAGATCTGGGACTGGCTTGGTCTCACTGTTGGTGCACAGGGAATTAAGCAGCAGTCAAAAAGTAAATATTACAAAGCTGTTTCATTCACAGCTTGTACTGAATAGGAACTCCAACAGGAGAAAAATTGGACTTGTAATTAAAGATTAAGTTGTGGTGTGTGTATACATATATGCTTTAGCATCTTCTGAGTATTAAATATTCAGAATATTCTAAATATTTAATATATTCTTCTGAATATACTTAATATATTCTTCTGAATATACCCTTTAGCAATTTCAGGTATTACAGATTTTATATGAAGAATATATATATAAAAAAACAATGTTGTTATATGAAGAATATATATAAAAAATCAGTGCAATAAAAATCCATTTTAAATTCCAGAATTATTGACCTAGTTTCTTTTTCTTTTGAGGATTTAATTTTTAATTTCTCATAATGCACA
This sequence comes from Ara ararauna, assembly GCA_028858755.1. Classification (NCBI taxonomy): domain Eukaryota; kingdom Metazoa; phylum Chordata; class Aves; order Psittaciformes; family Psittacidae; genus Ara; species Ara ararauna. The sequence goes on along the minus strand of CM054376.1, from coordinate 123,039,880 downwards.
GATGAAAAATAATTGAGTGCTGAAATTCAGTTGAAATCATAGGGTTTATTTTTAATAGGGGTGTGGCTTCATTCAGGTATAATTTTGTTTCTGTTTTTGAATGTGCACATAGCTGAACCAATGTTGTTACAGTTTTGCAGAAGAAGTTTGTCTTGAGATGTGGATTGAGAAATCGGGTGCCAGAGATGTAGCTACTAGTTGATTTTTTTTTTTTCCTAAGGTTAGTTGTGTTCCTTAAGACAAAAGGAGTGAATATTCTCGAGTAGCTGATGTAGCCTCTTTTCCATGTAGATCATCCTCTTTTTCTTCCCTTCTTATACTAACAACCAAGAGGATGTGGCTGATGCAGATAATAGCTGTTCATAACTTCTAGGGCTATGAGCTCTAAAAATAAGCATTTATTCTACAAAATGTTCTATGTAGCTTCGTCTCCAGCCAGAACTAGGTCATTCATCTCATTCTGTATTTAAATAGATGTGAAGATTTATATTAAGCTTTTATAATTTGAGGAAGTAATATACCCTAGGTTTTCATGTTTCTTTTAATGATAGATTGTGAAATTACTGGGGTTTATGTTTGCTGTTTTCTGCTACTATCACTTCTTCTAGTTTATTACATTAAGTTAAATTAATCATTCACAGTTTTACATGTTTTGACAGAAGTCTAAATGGAATATATTTCAAATGAAATCAGATTAAATATTGATTGATATTAAAAAGCTGACACAGATTATTTCACAGAATGTAAAATAAAATATTGCTTTAAACTTAAGTTGGATAAAAAATGGAGCATATAGCATGAACTGTGGACAAGAATCTAATACATTTAACAGTGTTAATAGAGTTTTTTTCCAGTCTTAACAGATGAAAGGATGAACCGAATCATTCTTCTATGCATCCTTTCACTTACTGAGCTTCAAAGTGGCTGGGAGCAAGTAACTATATAGCAGGGAATTGTTAATAGTAGTCCAAATGGTCATTTGATGTAATGCTCTTTTTATGGGAGATCAGACTGAAAACAAAAGTAGCTACAGATTATATGGAACATACAACTACAGGAAATTGGATGGTCATGTACTGCAGAAGCAACATCAGAGAGTGTTTTCACAAATTAGTTAAAAAAAAATCTGGGTTATTTTTTCTTTTCTTACAAGTGTTAATGCTTATAAGCTGGCTAGTCACCTTAATTGCTGCTTCTGAATTTTTTAGCAGCTTTGTTTCATTAAACAGGAGAATAATGGAACATTTGTGACTTTTATCAATTTAGTGATAAATATCCTCTGAATTATTTCTCATCTGATGAAATACTAGTCTAAAATTAATTGACTCACAGAAGAGAGAGTTTATTTTCTCATGGAAATACTGCATTTATTTTTCTTATTTGCCTTTACAAAATTTATTGTGCACAGTTGGATGACATTATTTTTGTGAGTCCTAAAAGGCCTCCATCGTTTTTTTCCCAGCAATGATTAGTTTATTCTGCTCAGAAAAAAATGCTGTTTGCTGCTTTTTCATCCCTATGGTGGGATGCTTCTGCAGCAAGCCACAGTAGATTGAAAGCAATCCACTTTCTGAGGAAAAAACATGTATCTGAAATAATTATAAACCTATGTAGCAGTGTTATGTTAAAACTACCTTGAAAGTTTGCATTACTCAGGATTGATACAAATTCCTGTAAAAAGGTAGGCTTGAGTAGTTGAAGCAGTGCTTTAACTGCTACTTGAGCTAATGTTTATACTTTAGCGCCTCTGGAGGGAAGAATAGTTTGTCATATTTTGTGTGTTTGGTGGAAAGGACATGCATCATCTTTCCATTGTTTTTGGTCGTAAAAAGAATACTTGTAAAAGTACAACTGTTTTATGAAACAACTTTGATGTATGTATATGCATCATGTGGTTTTTTTTTAAAGTATACACATAGACTATAATTATAATGCCAGTTAAATTAGCTTCCTAAATTATGAATAACATGGGCTGTGTTTTCCATAAAATGTTGCTTCCAGTTTCTTTTTTAAGTAGAGTTTTTGTGCCACTCAACACAACTGCAAAGGGAACACATGTGGAGCCTTAAATATTTTTTACCTCAAGTCCTTTATAGATGGGATATAAAAGCACATTGTATAACATAATAAATTGTATGGAAGGGAAGCACATGTTTTCCAAGTAGACAAAAAATGCATTTTAGTGATCTGAATAGTATGTTCATATCCATATGGCGAGCTTTAATCCTGGTTACTTACTTAACCATTCTTTCAATTCCTGCATCATTTGTCAAATTTTCATACCTCAGTGAGAGCTGTGCCTACTCTGGGAAAATTTGTTGCTGAGTACATTTAGAGTAGATAGACAGGCTTAAAAAAAAACCCAAAACCTAAAGCTATGAAGACGCCCAAGTTCCACATTTCACCCTGTGGATTTTTATTTAGAGGTAATATAAAATAAAACACTCATTTCCTTTTGCTATTGTAGTTTCTAAATCATAGAGGCATATTTTGTTTTTAAAGTTACTTTTCCCACCTGAAAGCTATATGTACACAGAATGTATGCAGATCACCGCTTGGAAATGTGAATCTCACAGTAAGATGCAGAGATCCAGAGAGCCAGGGAAAAAAAGGACCAACCTCTCCCCCCCTTCCATAAAAATAGTTTCTTTGTGGGGTTTGTCTCCCTGAGAAACTTCCTGATACTTGGATACTCTGTCATGTGTAATTGGATTGTAGCTCTTTCTGAATACCGTTTTCTCCTCTTGACAGCATGGGGTAACCTTGGAAATGTTCTCAAGAGCCAGAGCAAGATTTCTGAAGCTGAAAGCGCCTATAGAAATGCCTTGTACTACCGCAGCAACATGGCTGATATGCTTTATAATTTGTAAGTATGTGTGGATTTCCTGGGCTTGGATCATCTGTGAAACCTGTTGTGAATGGAGCTATTGATTTACTTGCTGGAAATGGAGATGATGTTATAGCTGTTGCTTTGCATAGTCATTTCATTAATTGGGCTCCTTAAACTATGGAGCGGACAGGACCTTTTCTTGGTCAACTGTATTGTGTATTCATGTGTTGGATATGGAGAAGGTAAACTTACAAATCTGTTTGCTTTAAAAGAATTAATAAAACCCACACCGAACAAAGTACAGATACATAAGCTGGCAACAGTAGCCCTCCATCTGTTTCTGACTCAGCTAAAATGTAAAAGTGCTATTTAGACTTCTTTTTCAAGTCTGAATAATACTGAGTCAATGGAGTGGGTGTAAGCACTTCCTAGCATAAACCAGTACCTCTTGGTTAGCTCCAGAGGACTTACTTAAATATTAAAATAGCAAATTTTTTTTCTCCTGTGTCTGACATCAGAGCAGCATAGGCTCAAGAAAGTTTAATTACTAAAATCCTGTGGTAGGGGGTAAAAGAATAAATACCATGAGCATCAAAATAATTATAAAGATTTCCCAACTCATTAATATACCACACTATGAACACCAAAGCAAGTGTCATGCTAAGCTTCTGGCTGAGGCAAGTTAGTGCTGCATCGCTCAGCAGGGAGGAGGCTGGTTCTCTAGGTGTCTTGACTGGGCATCTCACTGTTCCCTACTCAGCACTGCTACTGATTCTGGCACTCACCCTTCCTTCCCCTCCTGCCACCACCCACCCAGCCCAAGTCCCCATAGTGGGGCTGTGCTGCACAATGGGCTTATCACCTTCAATAGCTATGATTTGTTGTTTCATGATGTGTGCAGAGAACAGAATCATAGAATAGTTAGGGTTGGAAAGGACTTTAAGATCATCTAGTTCAAATCCCCCCACCATGGACAGATATGCCTCACACTAGACCATGTCACCCAAGGCTCTGTCCAGCCTGCCCTTGAACACTGCCAGGGATGGAGCATTTGCCGCTTCTTTGGGCAGCCTTTTCCAGTGCCTCACCACCCCCACGGTGAAGAACCTCTTCTTTATATCTAACCTTATATCCAGGTGTATGCTGTCCATTAGGTAGTAGCATGAAAATTATGTCCTGTGTGAAAAGTATCTGTGTACAAAAAGACACATGTGCAAAACCTAAATGCAAATAGTAAGCCCCTTTAAATAAAAGCAAATTATGTTCTGCCTGTAAGTCCAATTTAAAATTGTCATTTATAATATTCAAAACGAAGTTTACCATAATAGACTTTTTTCCACATTTTTCCATGTTTAACAAGGAATAATTTACCCATTTCATTAATCTGCTGTGCAGTTAAACATACTGGAAGCTCAAAATAACTTAATAATAGAATTTCTGTTTCAAAATCAAACTACTATATGAAAATATGTATATTTTTAATAAACATCAGTTACACACATGTAATTTTTTTTGTCTGTTGGGCAGAGGAGAGTGTGAAAAGCATATTTTTAAGAAGAAACTCCTTCTGCTCACATTTAAAGAATATCTTCTGAACACAGCAGAAGATTGTAGGGAAAAAACTGACCAGACTGATACTCTTAAGTTTCTCATATGCCATTCATTTTGGGGATGAAAATTATAGCTATTAAAATTTTTATATGCCTATATAGTACTTTAATTTCTTACTCTGTCATAGAGGGAAACTGAAGTTAATGCCAGGGTAAGAAGAGGAAAGGGGTTTGGCGATAAACACAGGGATATAAAAGTAAGCAGATTTCAGTAGTTCTGCTGGTCTCAGAACAAGCTGATAATGTTCCAGCTTTCCAGTGATACACACCTACAAACTTTGATTTCTGTTGAATAGAACATTTCTTGGAATTCTACTGAATTTGTATAAAAGGAATCTAACTGAAATGCTGGTTACAGTATGTAGGGCATGAAGTTACCTTATATATACCTGTGAAAGTAAAGGAAGTATATTCAGAGGAAAGTGTTTGCTATATAGCGTGTGTATACATATGCTTATGTGAAAAAAGATCTCTAATTCTTAAGCTATTACTGCATTAAATGCAATAGAATTCTTTTTAAAAAAGCGCTTCACACAGCTGTTATTCAGCTGAAACTGAAAAATCTTTCATAATTTTATTTTTTGGTTTTGTAGTCTTTCCATGTGTTGGATGCTTCCATATCTAGCACGAAAACTAGGTAGTGAATGGAGTGTGTTTTGATATTACAAGACCCAAAGAAAACAATTATTTTAAGCATAAACTCTGAAGAGCTCCCTTGCAAATTCAGCCCAGCTTTCACACGCAGTTCTATGGGAGCCTTTTACAAAAAATTGTGTAATGGAAAAATGTGTTTTATATGTGCTTACAAGAGGCCAGTTAGATTTGCTGTTTCTGGTTTTTAGTGTGTGCCTTTGAAACTGAAACAGTCACTTAGGAACTTTAGGAAAAGAAAGCATCCTTGCAGTAATTTCTAATTACTGTATTTTGGCCATAAAATATCTGATGTATATTGTAGTCTCACATGCTCTTTATTGTTTTTTATCTTGCATCTCAGTATTTGTTACAGATTAATTGGCACATGCAGCCGAGTGTTCACAGAAAGCAATAACAAAGTGATATCTGACTGAGGAAAAAAGCAAGGATTAACTCACAATTTGTAATGGGTAGTAAACAAAGAGAGAAACTACATAAACAGAAGCATTTGATGATCTCTCTTTCAAGAAACTAAAATGTGACACTGGCTTAGCAATTGCCTATGAATGCATTTAAATATAGAGGATTTAACACATTAGATGAATGGCTAATTTTGGTGGTATATTTTTATTTTCTGATAGTTATACCTTATGGCTCTGAGTTGCAGCTGCTTTTGCCATTTAGGACAATTTAAACCACCTTAATTTAGACTGCATAATTACATAATTTCCATTTGAAGGTTTGTCTCATTCATGTCATTTCCCATAGTTGTTCAGATGTGTCAATTCTGTAACCTTAAATGAGTTCCTTTTAGAGACCCACAAAAAAATGTTTATCATTTTAATTTATAAAAACAAAAGAGGGGAAAAAAATGAGGGGAAACAAAAAAAAAAGCCCCTGCTAACATTAATACTGGGTTGGTGGTTCATCATTACTTTAGATATGGGTAAAACCAGGTTTGTTCTGCTGACATTTTCTGAGGTCCAAATAAGTATAAGTGAAACGTATGCATAGATTATACCTCAGGATAGTTGTAACCCAGTCTGTCTTGTAGATCTGTGGCTTGGAATTTGCAAAACCTGAGCTCAGACTAAGGAATTAAATTCCTGTCTGGAAGCTTATTTTCTGAAACTCTCATGAAAAACTGAGGGTAAATTCCTGGCAACTCTGAAAACATTTGAGATTTTCGTAACAATTTCAGTGCAGGAAGGATTTCAGTTGTTGTTTTATATTGTAAAATGGAGAATGTGTTACAACAGGACTTTAATAAGGTAGTTTGTACTTCAAAAATACATATACAGTGGCCTCCTATGAATAACTTCTCTGACATCATGGGGCTGCAGTGCAGGTAATTTTTGCAAATAAATCTCAAAGCCAGCATCTCAAAGCAATGTAGCACTGCTGACTTCAGCTAGATTTCATAGGGTCGTAAATCAGCATAAACTGAGATTTCTTTCTCTGTTGTTTTTTTTAACTGAAAAATCCATACATTTTGATACTGTGAAGTACCAAGGACAGAGCTGTAGAAAACCAGTAATTTGCTTTCCAAACTAGGCAGTGTTTAAAACCAAACTATTTTTAGCTTGCTTTGGCTTTTCAGTCTTTGTTGCCTTACGATTATTAGCTAAAGCTCATGGGGGTTTTTGTATTGTTTCAAATGGCTTCTAATTAATGCCTAAAGTAAAGTGGCTTATCATGCAAAAGTTTTGCGCACATGATTTCACTTGTATGTAAGCTTAGCTGTGCTTAAGAGTATTCTTTTATGATCTGTATTGGTAACCTACATTGTCTTGAGGTTCTTAGTCAATTTTTAGGATGTTCACAATCTCACATAAATATTGAATTTTCTTTTAAAATTATACTAATTGCTTTAAATGTTGTAGTTTTGGAGCATACAATACCCTATAAATAATAAATTTCTACCAAACATCCATTCCCTTGCTTCTCTCCCAGAATATCCCGTTTTGCCTTTAGTGATACAGGGCTGTGTGAACAAGTATGAATTTCCATAAACTTAACTTTGGCAAACTCGGGGTATTATGTCAATAAATGTGGGGTTTTTTTTTTAGATTTCTGTTTGGTGAAGTCTTCAGTAGTAGCTGAAATTTTAATTCTGTAAATTCTGAGATTGCAGACGTGGTTTATAGTCAGAGCTGAACTCTGAATCCTCAGATAAAAATCAGTATTAGCAAAGTTCTTCCTTGTCTCTTGTTGTTAGCCCATACAACATTTGAAATTGTGTCTCCTGTGCTTCTGTGTCTTTAGGGTTCTGGCATAAAAATCTCCTTTGCTGAGCTATCAGAGATAAAAAGCACTAAAAGCGTGCTCACATACAAATGTGTAGTTTTTGTGTTTGAACCATGTTTTGTGTTTGCGGCACCACTTCATGTTGTAGGAAACGAGTCAAGGTTATGGTTCCTCTTCCTTGATAGTCCAGAAGTGGTTTTTTTAATGTAAAATGTTGAGATAAAAAGCCAAGAAGATGCATCATCTGCTGTCAAAATACCTATTTTTTTCTTAGCTGTGACTGCAGACTTGTTACAAACCTGTTTGGAATTAACCTCTGCTTTGCCAGCTAGCTCTTCCTTTCTCAAAGGCAGTAGCTGAAATGTGTAAAAGCTGCCTTAATAACATCTTGCTATATTGTGGCACTGGCTCTTGAGGTAGCACTTTTGTGACCAGTGGTGTCCTGTGGTGCAGAAATCTGCTCCAGGACTCTCTGTAGGACCTGTATGAAGTACAGATGTGCAATGTAGCATTTAGATTAATATAGTTCTTTATAGATAATCCCACCTGAAATCAATGGGATAAATGTAGCTTGAGGCATGGATGAACTGCAGTCATGGCAAACTAATAGCTAGCAGGCCCTGTATTAGCTGTTATCAACCAGTAAACAGCATTGATTAAAATATTTCAATATTGTACCTGGCTTGAAAGTTTTGTAAATATTTCACTCTCATACCTGTTTACCTTGATGATGGTTATGTTCCTGTGTATTGTACTTGGTCAATTTATGAAAGCTTTAGTCATTGAGGAGTTTGTTTTTTAAGTAGACCCACTGGCCTTAATAGGACTTCAACAGGAAGAAATTAATATGTAACTTGATAAAAATGGTAGACTATCTACTGCCTGTTTATATTACATTACTGATTTCCAGTCCCCAAAAACAGTTTTGTGCCATTAGTATTCAGTGACTTCAGGCCAAAACCAAGGTGGACGAGGAAGACAGGAAGATTTTTCAACTTGTTGGTCAAGCAAGATGGGTAAAAGATGGCAGCTTCGGGAATTCAGGATTGTTGCGAAGAACTGATTTTCGGGACATATTTTCCTGCATGTATTTAAATGAGCAGTTCTATCTTTAGAAGTGATGTGAATCATTTCTAGATAGGCAGAATTTGCTTCTCACTTTTTCCAAGTAATTTCATCCTCATGTGTTTCTGGAGAGAAACTTTACACTCTTCCACTGCATTTGTCTTACTAGGCTTAAGGAGCCACTGATTTTCTTCCCATTCTCCTTCCATTTGATAGACTTTACATTTTCTCAGTTATGTCAGTAAACTTTCTTTGAATGGAGGTTTCATGTTTCAATTAACATTTTAGTTTATCTCCTTTACAACTGGAGGGCAGAGTGAAGAGAAAATAAAGTTTTGGAACTTCAAACTTGAAGCAACTGCTCCTGTGTTTTGTTTTTTGGGAAGCCATTTTCATAGAATCATAGAATAGTTAGGGTTGGAAAAGACCTTAAGATCATCTAGTTCCAGGCCCCCTGCCAGGGGCAGGGACACCTCCCACTAAACCATGCCACCCAAGGCTCTCTCCAACCTGGCCTTGAACACCACCAGCGATGGAGCATTCACAGCTTCCCTGGGCAACCCATTCCAGTGCCTCACCACCCTTACAGTAAAGAATTTCTTCTTCATATCCAATCTAAACTTCCCCTGTTTAAGTTTGAACCCATTACCCCTTGTCCTATCACTACAGACCCTCACGAAGAGTCCTTCCCCATCATCCCTATAGGCCCCCTTCAGATACTGGAAGGCTGCTATGAGGTCTCCGAGGTCTCCACGCAGCCTTATCTTCTCCAGGCTGAACAGCCCCAACTTTCTCAGCCTATCTTCATACGGGAGGTGCTCCAGTTCCCTGATTATCCTTGTGGCACCTCCTCTGGACTTGTTCCAACAGTTCCATGTCCTTTTTATGTTGAGGACACCAGAACTGCACACAATACTCCAATTGAGGTCTCCCAAGAGCAGAGTAGAGGGTCAGGATCACCTCCCTCGACCTGCTGGTCACACTGCTTTTGATGCAGCCCAGGATGCGGTTGGCTTTCTGGGCTGCGAGTGCACAATGCCGGCTCATGTTAAGTTTCTCATCAACCAACACCCCCAAGTCCTTCTCCGCAGGGCTGCTCTGAATCTCTTCTCTGCCCAACCTGTAGTTGTGCCTGGGATTGCTCCGATCCAGGTGTAGGACCTTGCACTTGGCATGCATTTTGGGATTATGCTTTTTATTTATTTAGCTTGGTATTCTTAACCACTGTAGAAAGTTCATTAAAAAGTGCTAGAAGACTTTAAGCTCTTCATCCAAGTCTATCACTTGAGCTTACTCCTCTGTATCAAGCATCCTTATGTCAAGGACATGCTTTCCTTTGTTCATCCTTGCATAAGGAAGCGAGAAGGTGTTGTGTCTCTATAACCGCAAAAGGCAGGTATGTACTCAATATGTGCCAGTTGCTTTGCTCCTCCATTGGCTTATGTTCAATGCCTTGTACCACATTGCTGCTTTTGTATTCTTTCTCTCTACTCCTTCTACCCTCGGCCAGCAGTCTCTAAAGAGCAGTTATCATTTCAAAGTGTAAGCAAAGAAGGGGAAAGGCATGTCAAGAACAGATCCGCTCCTGGCTATACAAAGAACTTTTTTACATATCCATCTGCTCTGGCCACTGGGAGGGGTGAGCTACTGGTGACTGAGCAGTGCCCACAAGGTGTGAACTCCAGCTGACGGATGTTCTTCCTCTACTTCTAGAAACTGGTCATTCAGAGCAACTTCCCCCTCTCTTCCCGTATTTGCTATAGATGAAGGAAGTAGCAATATGAGATGAAAATCAACAGTCTCTTTTAAAAGGAAATGGAGTAGAACTGTATTTTTCTTGAACCTTCCAAATGCACCCTGAACCTTTTAAAGATGTCTTTAATGTAATAAAGCATTGTAATAAAGATGGCAACCGAATTTTACATTGATTATGCAATCAGGTACATTTACTAGCCAAATTAGAAAGTTTTGGCTAAACATTTAGTCTTCCTTTTTATTTTCGCACACATACACAGGAAAAATGGAAAGATTCATGCATCAAACGTTTTTCAGAGTTTGCCATTTTTACAGACCTTCAGTCTATTATCACTCCTTTCTAGGTGAGTGGAAAGGAACTAATTTTTTTTTTAAAGTTTTGAGAGCCAGTAGATGAGGAAGCACAGACTCCATCTGCCATTGCCAGGTTCTGACTGCAACCCTAGCAACCAGCTGTAAGATAATGGGTTGCATAAAGAAGGAAGGATGGAAATGGGATTATCAAAATGGGGCTGATAAAATGCTAAGAACTTCGAGGAGATCATGGACTTTCGTTGTTACAGCCTGTGGGTCTCACTTCATTGGCCTCTGTTGGTGCTCCTCTATTATGTAGTGAGTCAGTTATTTTCTTGCAAGCTTTGCTTACTATGTTAATTGTCCATCGATTAGTTCAAAGCTTATGCCACCACTTCTTTCTGTTCAACCATGGTCAGTTCGCTTGAAGAACACTTTGCAATTCTCTGGTTGAATTGGCATAGAAAAGTTTTATTTTTAGTGATTTCAAAGTAATTTTTAGTATCTTTAGCGAAAATTCTCTAGCTGGAAGATAGTAAAAATGAAAATAAGACAAGAGGCATACTGAACTTTGTTTTCATGGCTTTGGCCTCCATTTTGAAATGAAAGAGACTCTACAGTCAACTCCAATGAAAAAGGAAGCATTTCAGTGACAAAATAACCCATACTTCACCAATTTCTGGAGGAGAAGGATGAATGTATAATCAAACTTCCACTTGATGCTTGTTGAAGACTTGTTAATGCAACTTAACATACTGCAAAGATAATCGTTTCAGAGGCAACCCTGGGACTTGCTGCTTGAAAGCAACATTGCTGGAGCAACCAGCAGAGGGCCTTGAGTAGAGGAGATCTATCCTCCACTCCCAGGGTCCGTCCCTTGGGGGGCTTTCCTTCACTGGTCCTGCTGTCTCTGCTGATCGGGTTCACTGATGTAGCAATATGGTATCAAGGGTAAACTGCACCGTTCCTCAGAACCTTGGGTCTGCCTCTCAGATGTAATGCCTCGCAGAATATGAACATGATTTTTGTCTTGGAAATGGCTTAGATGTTGTGAAATGCAGCCACAGAAAGGAAAATATAGGACCTAAAGATGTGAAGATTTTCTTCAACTAGCTTTTAAAGAAACAGGACTTTGTCACATGATGCTGGGGCTTATTTGTATTTTTCTCAAAATGTAAATATTTGTAAGAAGGTGCTGGTGTTTTACCTCTCAAAACTGGAGACAGAAGTAAATACTGAACTATTGCTCATTTATATTCTTTCTGTGTAGTGAATGAGGCAGTAGAACTGTGGAAGTAATAGTAAGTAATAATGTAGTTAAGAGATTGGGATTATAATACATGCCTTAGAAAGAGAAGCCAAACGTTGCATAAACAGTATTAATTTTGGCAGCAATTAAATTTGAAATGTTTGGGTTTAGTTTTAATCGCATTTTGTGAGTAATTGCATAGAGGTTTTTGAGCGTATTTATATGCCTACATTTTGTTTGAGCTTAAAGCTAGAGACAATGTAATTTTTGTCATCTTGGAAGTGAAATATAAATGCTTTTTAAACTCTTCTAATATTCACTGTAAATTCAGGAATGCTTTGCAAATTTAATGAAATGTTCATGATCTTAACCGATTATCTATTTAAATAACTACTTGTCCCTTCGTAGTGGACATTCAAGCCAGCTATATCTCAGAAGTATGCTCCCCTAATTTTATTCAGCTGAAAATTTTATTGTTTGGTTTTCGTTTAAGCCTTTTCCTGATTTTGTTTAATCTGAAACTAGAACTAGAGACTCATAAATCTAACCATTTTTGCACTGTCAGAAGCCACGGGGAAAAACAGCAATCAATCAAGACCAATTTCACAAGAAAAGGAGGCACTTTCATGCCTTGTCAAGGTTTTTAAAATTATATCCTATGGTTTTTCTCTCCTTTTTCTTCTACCAAACCTTACAACAAATAGAAACAAACAGTAATTATTTGCTGGAATGCAGCATTCAGCCTTACATCTGAGCAGCTTAGTGGGTTTTTTATGTGTTTAGACATGTATATAAAAATAAGGTGGGGGGCAAGACAGAGACAATGTCTGTTAATTGAATAACTTAAAAGGAATAAAAAGTCTTCAGAAAGAGGAGTAGAACAAAAAACCTTAAAGTATCAAGTATTTAATCAAGTGTGTCAGTACTAAAGCATGTAGTGAACACAGAAGATTAATTTGGGAATAATTACAAATAAAAGTTCTTTAAATCCAAAAGGCACAAATGTCATACACTCACCAGAGTAATTTATTTTGTTCAAGTTGACCAATCACTGTATTACCTCTCTTAATATGTGAAATTATTTATTCCAGGAATAAAATATATATGGAACTTCTATGATAAATTTGTCACAAAATTGTGTCTAAGAATGTTTATGTTTTGTTTTTGTTTTTTTTTTTTTTTTTTTAAAAAGCAGCTTAAATGTCAGGCCATGCAATTCATTTATTTTTATGTTAATTCTACTTCTATCCATAGGAAACTGGATCAAAATGCCATAATAATGATAGCAATAACAATAATATCATCCCCTGGAATAATAACAGTCTATACAATTTTTTAGAGTAAACAAAATTCAGGTTCTAGAAATTTTTCAAAATGGCATTGCTATTCTGACAATCATACCTCTTGCCACCTGCAAGATGCTTGACAGTTAGTTAAAAACCTTGGTGCCATGCCAAAAAATATCCTAAAAGTTATTCCCTCATTGCTCACATTACTGCCAATACCAACTAAATGTAAGTTCTGTTGCTATTAGAAGTGATTTACTACCTAATTTGAAGTTAGTTGAGAGTTTCAGAAGCGAAGCTGTGTGGTGCTGATAGATAGTATAGAAAAAAAGAGGGTCTATTCCTCCATTCTGTTAAACCCTGACCCAATGATGGGAAGGAAACAATGTAGGTGATAGTTACTTCTTTAGCTAAGTGCAGTTCTCTTTTAGAGTCATAGCATGGTTTGGGTTATATTTTTTTTCCCTTGAAGTCTTCTGGTTTAATTCAAAAAGTTTTTGTGAGACTTGGAGGGAAAAAATTCTCTGATTAGAGACTGGAGATGGAAAAAGTCCAGGATCTTTGCAATTCAAAAGGGTATCCGCAGATAAAAGCATAGAGGAAGAAGAGAAAATTGCTGTAAGTTACAGAAACTACAAATAGAGATGATAACCCTCCCACCTAAAAGAAATAGCTACATTTATTTTTTTCCTGGATATTTTGAGGTGTGTGAAGAGGGACATCTACTGCTGGATAATAAGGTCTAAGTCTCTATTCTGAAATGGCTAATTTTTATGGATTTTTAGATCCTTGTGATTTAAATGTATTTGTGTATGCTTTTTTCAGTCTTCTAAAACTTCAGGGACACTGTAATGCTTCGAGCCTTCGTTTAAGCATATCAATGATGTCCAGACCACTTATTTCTCAGAAATTTTTGGGTGGCTGGTGTAAATTGTAATTCACAAGGATGCTTGTCTTGAGAAGTTTAATTAAAGCCCTTGAATTATGAAACTGAGAAGTGGAAGTATTCAGTATGAGTTTTGATACTCTCTGTTTATTAAATTTGTTGATAGCAGAAAGAAGACTGGGAAAAATTGAACTGGTGTAGGTGCTCAGCTGTAAAGTAAATAATGTAGTGAAATTGCTTAATAAGAGGACTGCTTATGGTACTACATGTGAAGTGTGTTAATTTTATTGTGCATTTGGAAAAGAGCAGTTTATTGCAAGTCAAGGGAAAATGACAGGCTAAACATGAATGACTCAGAAATACCACCACCATACGTCATCCACTTTTAAAACTCTCACAGTCTACCATTTTCTCAACTAAATAAATGAATCTCGTGGTTTCCAAGACAGCCCAATTGTTGCATTTAACATCTGTTTTTTTAAAGCCATGTGAATGCACTTGATGTCTATGACTTAATCTTGTTCTCACGGAATTTTCCCATTTAATTGTTAGCAACTTGAGAGTTGGTGTATCTCTGAAATACCAGTCAGCATGTGTTTGTTTGTTACCTTAGTTTTGTTCACAGTATTTATTTTGAAGTTACTCTTTGCAGTAACCTCCCCCTCTCTTTTTCCGTTTCCTTTTGCAGAGGATTACTTCTTCAGGAGAACAGCAGGTTTTCAGAGGCATTGCATTATTATAAACTGGCAATTGGTAGCAGACCCACACTAGCATGTAAGTATTTCAACTATACAAGCTTGCATAATATTGACTATAGAAGGTTTTTTTTAAGGAAATCTTCCTAGTCATTAATAACCCTTTTTTTCTTATCAAGTTTTTAATTCATAAAGCAAAAAGTGAAAATGTGCACTTTTTGTTTGAAAGCAAGTGTTTATTAGTCAACAGCTACATTTAATGTAGTGCACAGAAGAAGCAGTTAACTCATTAACATTGGACAGCACTGCTTCTGATCTGGGGTGGTGAGCCAGAAGTGCTATTGCACAAATTTTCAGTCTCCTGTTTTCTGTTTCATATAGTCAGTTCCTGATTTTCGAGGTATGTGATGTAACAGACATATTTTTGAAGTCCTTTCACTTTTCCTTTCTTGCCTGGGGGAAAAGGGAAATAATCCATATGAGGTTGCTAGTGATCGGTTCCAAAATTAAGTGGACACCTTTTAAGATTGCTGTCTTTTTTTTGTAGCTTCAGTATTAAATCTTCTGTATATGTATATATACACATACATGTATATATGTATACATATATGTATATTTTTGTGACATTTCAAATACTGATGCTATATGTTTTATACAGTCCTAAAAAGAGGAACAAAATGAAGCACCCTGCTTAACCAGTGTTCTGTTCCCTCCTTCCTCAGTCTGAATAGTCACTTTCTCTTTAGTTGTCTCTGAACTTTTACCTCTTCTGTGTTCCTCTTTACACCAATGAGTGATCTATACTTTACAAACACCGAATTAGATAACCATGGGATCTCTTTCAGATATTACTTTGAAGTAATATCTTTCAAATATTACTTTCTAACATCAGAGCCACATCAAAAGATCATATTTTTTCCCTCTTCACAGCTGCCTATTTAAATACTGGTATCATCCTGATGAACCAAGGGAAGACAGAAGAAGCCAGGAGGACTTTCCTGAAGTGTTCAGAGATCCCTGATGAAAATTTGAAAGACCCTCATGCCCATAAAAGCTCTGTTACTAGCTGTCTTTATAACTTAGGAAAACTTTTTCATGAACAAGGACACTATGAGGTAAGACTCCAGATTTGTCTGCTATATAATGATAAAACTTTCATACATATGTAATAGCTATTGCTTCCAGCCAGATTTTCAAAATACGTCACAGGCACAAATTGACTGAATTTCACCAAATCAAGATTAGCATTCTCTACACAGAATATTTATTTTCTATAGCCACAGGTGTGACAACGTTAGTTTATCAGTGTGATGTCCTAATGTCAGAGTCAGCATTAGCAGTGGTCACATCTGTGGTGTGTCCGTTCTTTTTGGCTTTATCCCTATGGCTGGTATGCAAAGAATATAGCCTGATCAGCACACACTTGTAAAGTGGGCTGATGCCAACCTGATGAAGTTTAACCATGCGAAGTGCAAGGTCCTACACCTGGATCGGAGCAATCCCAGGCACAGCTCCAGGTTGGGCAGAGAAGAGATTCAGAGCAGCCCTGAGGAGAAGGACTTGGGGTGTTGGTTGATGAGAAAATGAGCATGAGCCGGCAGTGTGCAGTTGCAGCCCAGAAAGCCAACTGCATCCTGGGCTGCATCAAAAGGAGCGTGACCAGCAGGTCGAGGGAGGTGATCCTGACCCTCTACTCTGCTCTTGTGAGACCTCACTTGGAGTATTGTGTGCAGTTCTGGTGTCCTCCACATAAAAAGGACATGGAACTGTTGGAACAAGTCCAGAGGAGGTGCCACGAGGCTGATCAGGGGACTGGAGAACCTCCCATATGAAGACAGGCTGAGAAAGTTGGGGCTGTTTAGCCTGGAGAAGAGAAGGCTGCGTGGAGGCCTCCTATCAGCCTTCCAGTATCTGAAGGGGGCCTATAGGGATGCTGGGGAAGGACTCTTCATGAGGGTCTGTAGTGAGAGGACAAGGGGTAGTGGGTTCAAACTTAAACAGGGGAAGTTTAGACTGGATATGAGGAAGAAATTCTTTACTGTAAGGGTGGTGAGGCACTGGAATGGGTTGCCCAGGGAAGCTGTGAATGCTCCATCGCTGGTAGTGTTCAAGGCCAGGTTGGAGAGAGCCTTGGGTGGCATGGTTTAGTGGGAGGTGTCCCTGCTGATGGCAGGGGGATTGGAACTAGATGATCTTAAGGTCTTTTCCAACCCTAACTATTCTATGATTCTGTGATTCTATGATTACAGACCAGCAGATCTAAAGTGTACTGGCTTTATATTCAAAACAGAGTAAGTCCATCTTTAGTTGAAAAAATGCAATTATGTTTGCTTTCTAGCCTGCAAAAACAAGACCTAGTTGGAACAATTCAAAGCTTCAGTGATTAAAAACATCCCGCTATGTGCTATTTTCAGATAAGTGCTGATGTGGGTTGAATGTCTTTAAGGTAACCCTATGCTGCACCCAACCCATCCCATTTCATTTACATGTGCAAATGTGGCTGTTGTGATTCCTCTCCATTCTCCCTGATGAAATTACCAAAACTGGACATTTGATTGAGTTTTACCTTTAGCAGTATTAGAAAGAGTCGTTCTCTCTTTGCCTTGCTGAGCATACTTCAGACAGGAGCTATGCATGTTTTTGATCCATATAACTATTCCTTACCATGACAGTTAATTCAGCTGTTTAAGGTTAGGCATGCACAAGCTCTATGAATTCTTTGTCATCTGCCTTCTGAATCCAGCTTTGTCAGATGGCAGTTACTAATTGGTTAAAACACAGACAGCTAATGCATCTATAAAGATGGGAGAACAGCAGCATGTCGTCTGCCCGACCAATAGATCATAGAGTTGGAGTTTGATGCCTGGGAGGTGCAAGGGATTTTAAGAATATAAACCATCAGAGTTCTGCTTGGTGATCATTGCAGTCTGATCCAGCCTTGAGTTGATCATACACTTAGATTTTCTGAAGCGTATTTCAGCCTTCCGAAGTTGTGACTATTTGATGGGATGATGCAGACTATTATGCACAGCTTACAGACTGACCAGTAAGCATGCTAAGTGTTGAATGAATCATAGATGTGTGATCAAGTAATTCAAGGCACGGCACATTTGCAAGGGAATCCAATTTTGGCATACTTGACACTATAATCTATCTCATTCTTTCTGTGGAGCAGACTTCGTTTGTATAGATTATGTTTTGTTATTACTTGGCAGTAGACAATATTTTTAGGTCACTTACTGTAGCTTAGTCATCAGAAAGTCCTTTGTCTGCAGTTTGATATTATTCCATGTTCTCTGACAGCCTATTCAATATATGTTTATAAACTCGTGAGTCACTGAGGGATATGAAAATGTATACTTGTGCCTGGGAAAAGAGTTGCAATCTTGGAACTAATTTGATCTCTTGTCAATAAGCTTGACTGACTTTGGAAAAACTTATATAAATGAGAAATTTTAACTTCCTCTGGTATTTATGATGTGTTTTCTTTCTCTCTGCACCTTTTGTTTTGAAAGGAAGATGGTTTGGTTTTACTGTGTATATGAAAGACTGCTTTTGAAATTGGTTCTTTACTAATGATTTATCCCACTTGTGTGTCTCTTTTCAGGATGCCCTCATGGTTTACAAAGAAGCAATACAGAAAATGCCAAGGCAGTTTGCCCCGCAGAGCTTATACAACATGATGGGTAAGTGCATTGTTACTGCCTTAGAAAGGTATTTAAGGAGTTAGGCAGGGTGAAACAAAAAAGCTTGGCCAGGCAACTGGTGCTGAAATGAATTAGCTGATAAAAACAAAATAATTGCTTTCAGTAGATGCAAACCAAACCAGATTCAGAGCTTAAATGACAGCAACTGCAATGCTGCATAAGGCACACTAAATTATAAGACTGTTAGATACTTGATGTCTTTAGGAGTGTCCATGCAGCACTTTTACGTTTAGAATCCATGGAGAATTAAGTGGAATTCTCTCGGAAAGGCCATTTGTTTCTTCTAAGAAACCTCAGTGTCTGGCTCAGTAAGCTCTGTGAGCTCCTGTCTGGGACAGAAAAGGATGTAAGATGCTTTACTTTAAAGTAGTTCAAAGTAGAGCAATTAAAAATATATGTGGAAACAATTAGAAAAAAACAGGAAGCATGTGGGGTTTTGTGGTCATCCCTCCCTTCCCTCCCCTCCCAGTGCCTAATGTATGAGGGAATGTATTGGTTGATATCATTTGGTTTGACACAGATGTGGAAAGGAGGCACCACTCACTTCTCTCTACTTACTCAGGAAGACATCTTTTATTAGCTCCTTACAAGTACTAGGGTGTAGGAAAAAAAAAATTCTAAAATTGTAGTTGTAACTGATGCTATGTGTTTGTAAAACCTAAATTAATTTATGTCTCTGTAAATGCTAAATTAATTACTTTTCTTGTCTTAGTGACAAAGTATCTAATGTCAATAATACTATAAACACTTCTTTAACAGTTCGTGCAATTCAGTGGAGACTTACTTTTCCCTGCGTGCTGACCTTTGTCATATTAATACAAGTAGCTAAAATCTCTAGAACACACAAGTTGATTATTGCATGTACTTCACAGAGAGTCTTAGTGGAACTATTGTTTTATCAGTTTTATCAGGATTTGCTGGTAAATTCAGTTGCGTTATCAACAGTCACCACTGTGTGAATTAAACTTCTTGCTATCAGTGTCCTGTAGTGACTGAAGTACTGCAGTGCTCCAGCGAATCCTCTGAAGTTTGACTGCCCTCTTTAGTGCAAATATATATTTAATAATTCTGATTAAAGTGCTCCTCAGAAGTACAGAAATTGGAAAAAGTAGACCAGCGCTGTTTCTAGCATGATGATTGTTCCACTGCAAAGTGAGCCTGTGCCACTTTTTGTTTTCCCATTAGTAGATGCTCCATTTAGGACCACTATGACCTATCAGATTCTTTACTTTTTTACTTTATTTTTCCCACTGGTTACTTTTTTAGGTTCACTCTTTCTTTTTAATGTCTTTTTTATGTCTTCTACTTTTTTATGTCTTTCTCAGCTCAGTTCATAAGCACAGTCCATGTTGTACAAGTTCACTCTGTTCCTGGGGCTTGCACTTATTAAGTCAAAGTGATAGTGAACACAAAGACAAGCTCAGTCCTTTGCCTGGGCTTGGCTGCTGCTACACTTCCTCCCTGCACTGCTTAGCCCATACTTGGGCCTGTTTCCTTTAGTCAGCTGCCACCACTTCACGGATGTCCTATCAGCATAACAAGTTAGGGTCAGCTGAGCTTACCTTGCAAAGAGCAACAGGCTATTATGGAGCTTGGTAAAGTGAAACTAATCATTAACATAGCATTTGTTTGTTTATTTTGTTTGCTGTTGTGGTGGCAGCTGTTGCAGGGAAACCAGAACTTGCTTCACACTACTTGCTGAGGTGCAACTTGTTTACTATGCTGCAAAGGCAATCCAAGGGGCTATGTAAAGGGTCAGGTAGTGACTTGAATTTAACACAGTGCTGCTATATTAACAGCAATACTCAGACTGATTTGTTTAAAGCTGTCCTGGATGCATCTACTTGAGCGTACAGGGCTGGAGTGAGTTAGGTTAGTCTCTCTTACCTGTATTAGTGTAAAAATTAGATGACATGACAAAGCTAGGTAGCAATAACACTTTATAGGGTGGAAAGAAAAAGATAACCTCTGGGGAGTAATTAAGCCCATCTGATTTAGATATTTATTTTAGATTATACAAATAACCCCCTGCAAGCATACTTCTGTAAAAGGAGCTCAGATGGCTAGCTTAGATTTACTAGCTCAAGTTGTGATCAAGAAGATAAATCCTAAATGCCCATTCAATCATGTCTTTGCATCGGGTGTGACAGGAGAATAAGGAAACTGCAACCATTATCAGGAGTACATCCACTCTGCAGTTCATACCGTGTCACTGGGCATCAGAAGGCCAGCTGGATTGTTTCTTTCCGTTTTGAAGTTCAAGATAAAATTACAAACATGTTTGCTATAGCACTTTCTTTGATAAACAGCTTTACATAAACTTGTCTGCCTGCTTCTTGCCTTTAAAAGGGAGACTGGAGGAAATGAAACGGGCCAGTCCGGTCTTGTGTGCCTGGAACTGCATGAATCTGACACTGAGCTGTGCCCACTCTCCATATGCTTATTGCTGAGGAGAAGGGGGAAAAACTGGGGAGTGCTCCCTATCTGCTTGGGAAGGAAGGGTCTTTCCCTGTTTTTTTACACGTGGAAAAAGTCTTCATGGTTTATCATGAAGTCCAACAATAGTTAGAGTTTGAGGATTATCTGCTGCAGTTGTTACTGTGATTAATGTATTCTGAGTCTCTGTCAATCACTCTGCTTGGTTCAGTGACATGCATATTGCCACATATTGGCATATGATCTAATGTGCTTTCTCTAATTTTTAATAATTATTCAATGATGTCATTGAAGCTTTTATGGAAGCTTTTTCCCCTGTATGGTGTATATGACATACTCAAAAGAGAATAAACAGGAGACAAACCATTTAAACTGAATTAGGTTTGAACTCCAGCACTCTGAGTGCAGTAGCATTAACACTCCAGCGGTGTTAAGCCTTTACACCACCTGCTTTCCCCGTTTGTGTTACACTTCTTTTCCTGCGCTTGCTTCTATTGGTCTTTTGCTCTGACAGGCCCAGTGACTCACTCCTCTGGTGTGCCAGCCTGCTTGGCTGACTCTCATTCTTTAAAACCCTAAGTAACTTGACTCTTAAAGGACAAAGAAGTACTGAGGCTCAAGAAGCAAGCCGTCCATTTGACTTTGCGTTTATTCATGGTACGAAAGGCAGGGCCAGAATACCAGCGTTGGATGTTCTACATTTGTGCATATGAGAAATCGCAGGGCAGATTTTGGTCTCCTGTTGCTGTGATTTATTTTGCCAGGTGTGCAACAACTCAGCTAAAGAAACCATATGTTTCTCTGGCTTTGTACCAAGAAAGTAAACTCCCCTTTTTTTGTTTTGTTTTGTTTTGTTTTTGTTTAAAGAGTCCCAAACAGCTAAAAATTAAAACTCTAAAACTAGAATCAAAATAATTATTCAACAAGCTGTATAGGGTTGGCTTGGTATTTATTTTCTCTATGTCATATTTCTTTGATGTAAATTAAAAAGTATATGCTAAGGTTACACAGATTAATTTGCTTGGCATGGCAACATGCACTACAAAGGCCAGAGTCCAGCTCAGCTGCATTAAATAGGTAATATATTTTGTTTCAAGTTTCAATTAAAGCCTGGGGTCAAAAGATAAAATGGTCCCTGTGGGATCTTGAACACTTTAATGCCAATATTAGGATTGCTTAAGGATCAGACTCTGCTCTAGATGTCTTTTGTGTTTCTTGAAATCTGATATTGTACAGTTGATTGTATTACACTGCTTTTAAAACCACATTGGCCCACCTGCTACAGTAATTCATATTCCTGCCAGTTAAGTGGTGTGAGGTGGACCATGGAGGCTTTATTTTATTACTAAACAGTAACAAGAAAGATGGTAGGGTGGCATTGTTCAGGTTAAGATGGGCAAGATGCTATCAAAAGGACAAATGTCTTGGTGGCACTTCATCTGCACTTTCTAGCTAACATTGGAGTGCAAAGCCTTACAGACATTTATTAATAAGAAATGCAAGTTACAAAAGAACTTAACATTGCAGGAGTGAATACAGTTAATGATGCGCAAATTAGAGTTTAGATTTCTCTTTGCTAGTCTGCTACATTGCACATGGACAGAAAACAAATCTTACACAAGTGGCAGCCAGGTACAGAGCAGGAAAGGGGAGCCAGATTTTACATCTGGTGCAGAGATTTGCATCTGAAGTACAAAGGCTTAGCATGCAGCGGGACTTTCTGTGTTGATGATTGTAACATAACTATTGCTTTATTTGATTATGCTTTTGGGTGGATGTGGTTGTTTGTACAAACCTGTTAATATTGTTAAGGCTCCTATCCCATTTGCCTCTTGCTCCCATTAAATGCTTTTTTATTGAATTACTTTTAAATATTGTTTAGAACTCCAAGAAGCACTTTTGCTGGTATAGTTTTACAGTTCATGCTGTGCAAGACTTACTTTTTAAGAGCCAAAGTTGATTAAGCTGTGAAATGCATATCCCACATCATAACTTATGCAGAGCATGGTATCTGCACTGGTCTGAGCTCCAGTTGTGCTTCCTGTGCATCTCATGAAGCTTTACTGATAATTTATTAATAAATGTACATTGCAAACTTTTTTTTTTTTAACCATCTTGGTCAAAAAAAAAAAAAACCAAACTTGTTTTTTCTCTTTTTTTCTTTTATATGTATATTTTATTATGTGTTCTAGGAAAGTAAGAATGGACTTCAATGCTGAGGGGAGTAAAATTCTGTGCTTCCTTCTCTCACCTTCACTCTCCTCATCCTGCTACTTTAAACCTTCCTCCTCTGAGACTTTGAAGACTATGGTAGTTTATATCTGCTGGCCAAAGCTGTGTATAAATTTCAAGGTTGATTGCAGTGTCTCCTGTTTTTTCACTTTGTTTTGTTTGAGGGTTTTAAGCTGAGTATGAAGGTTTCAGGAGTGGACTGCTGAGGGGGTAATGGGTGCACTGTTTGAGAACAGGGTTGGTTGTTGGTTTTTTTTTTTCCTGATTCTCAGGTCTTCTTGGTTTTATCTCTTTGGACTATTGATCTATAATTTCATGTGAATTGCATGAGTTTTCTTAGGCAATATTCTGAAAAAGCTAAGGGTCTAAGCCTGAAATACATTTGTATTATAAACATACAGGTTTTATATGAAAATAAGTGTAATCATAACATTTGTAGACAAAAAATATGGTCTGATACTGAAATTGGACTACAGGGATCCCACTTAGACATGATTCTAATGGAAAATTCTATTAAGATGGTTTTAAAGAAACCTAGACTGGCATAATGTCTGTTTTACTGATGAAAAGAAGTATTTTAAATGCGTGTAAATAAAGTAAAAGGCAAAAAAAGAGTACAGTCACTTGTTCAGTTACGAATTCTTAGTTTGTTCCCTTCTGATATACTGCCGCACATCTGTTGGAAAATGAAATTATCTGTCTCAGGTGAGCTGAATGCCTCTGTTTGTGTCAGGATACTTCTTTCACTGGAAGTCTTTGTACAACAGGAAACAGCTGTGCAAGGTCCACACTGCAAGTGATTTTATTTTGCCCTTCATTTGTATCTGTTTTCCACTGTACGTATTTTCCTTCCAAAGTAGCTTAATGGTCTAATTAAATAAGATCAAAGGCTTTGCTTTGGCTAATTGAAGCCTATAAAAAACTGCTCAACCAAAGTAAATGTGGATTGACTCCCATCCATCAAAAGCCCTCTTAAAATATAATGCATTCCTTGAAATCTTCAAGGAGATTGTTTTGTAAAAGGAAAAGAAACCCAAACAGAATATGCTTAGTCTGTGCAGAACTTGGTGCTCATTAAGCTTACATGCTTCAGCTGTTGCAGAGATATACATGCACTGCATATTTATCACTAAGACTGTTAATCTTCTGCAATATATCTTAAAC
Source organism: Ara ararauna (assembly GCA_028858755.1). NCBI lineage: Eukaryota > Metazoa > Chordata > Aves > Psittaciformes > Psittacidae > Ara > Ara ararauna. The sequence goes on along the minus strand of CM054376.1, from coordinate 123,015,791 downwards.
ATCAGTATAGTATAATATAAAACTATGTTTCTAGATTTATTATGTTATTATTGTTATTGTATGTGCTGGTACCTAAGGGAAAAAAGAAGGAAGTTATGTATCCAGACAGGTGCATATATGTTAAGTGCATCTGCAGCCTTGATTTGAGCAAGGAAGCTGCACAGTTGCATTGTGAAAGATACAAACCCCTTGTGGCATTGTGTAGTACACAGGAATGCAGACCTCTCCATCATTTTCTGAGGCAACCTGTTTATGTTCCAAATTCAAATACATGATGGAAAAATAAAATTTAAATCCTGACTGAATGTATGTGTTGGAAATTTTTAAGTTTTCAAAGAGCGTCTTCACGTTCCTTTCTGTTTTGACATCTGCTTTTGTCAGTGCCAAATTATGTATTTTCTTGATTACATTTTTAATATCCAGAAATTTGAGTGTCAGATAATTAACAGATACAAGGATGATTCAAGACAGGTTTACCCTGCATTGCCTTCTTTAAGGAGATAATTTTTCAGTTGTCTTTTCAGCAATATATTTTGGGGTCCTAAAAGGAAGATCATAAAGCAACATATGTTCTTAATCTGAAAGTATGGGTGCATGACACTTAAAGAGGTATAGTGCTATTACAGCCAACGTTCCATTGTACTTGCTGATTGATAAGTCTAACATGCTCCCTGCAAGCAAATGGCCTTTGCTTGGTATGACATCGTGCATCTGAAACAGAACAAATACGAAAGCAGATGAGGGGTTAATCTAGAACCATGTAACATACATCCATGTAAATGGTACCTAAACTTGCTTTTTAACAACATGTAGTATGTATTAGAAAAATTTAACTCGTGTCTTCTTTTTTTCTAGGATTTGTATTAAAATCCCATTCCCCTTCATTATCAAGTAAGAAGTTAGTCTTCCAGGGGAAATAGCTGCCAGCAAACCCATCCTTTATTAGCATTACTGTTTGATATACATAATTAATTCTTAATATGATTGATATTGTTTTCTAATTAGGAATAATTAGTGGGGATATTTTTGGTGTTGGTATAGTTTGTTGGAATTTTTTTTTTTGTTTGGTTTGTTTATTTTGAAAGATTAATTTTTTAATTCCAAGGATTCTGAGAAAATATTGTTTGGAGAATGGTAGTCTTGCAACTGATCTATTCCTATGGCAAAAAAAAAAAAAAAGTCCTCCTGATCCTGAGTACCAGGACCTTAGTTGTGCTGGTATAAGTCTAGTTAAAAGGTAGCTCTTTACTCACTTCTTTGTCATAAGTATTAGCAGAGGTGTAATGAACTATGTCTTTTAAACAGTGTTTCAGTTGCATATTAATGTTTTTCTTGCACTACATTGGTAAATGAGAGTTACAGTTTAATAATCTATGTTCTTCCTTGTAGAATAAGCTAAGAAATGGGTGCATAAAGCCCAGAAAATATATAGCTGAATGAACTCCCGGAAAAATGGAAACAGTTTTGAATTACTGATTTGTCCCCTTTTACTCGAGCTGGCTATTGAATTTCTTACCGCCACTCATTGTGCAGGCAGTGCTGCGAATTGTTGCATGTTGATATGGATTAGGGAGCTACAATAACTGTCAATTTATGTCCCAAGGTTTCCACTGCCATTAATTTCTTTCTCTGTTGTTCTTACCTCTGCTGAACTTTATAGATCTGATTAGTTTCATTAAGAAATTATGTGTGTGTGATCTTTCAGATTTTGAGCATGAGTTTTGACAGATTTTATAAATTAATTGTTAAAGTAAATACAGAAACCTGCTCACATATATCACTGATTTGCATATTTTCTGCCAACAGACATTGTTATTCTCCTAATGGCTAAGTCATTCATGTTGCAAGTTTATAAAAATACATGACTGTAAATGTCAAATACTATTTTTCTTATTTTAATCTCAGACATACAGATGCATCCCGAATGACTCCTAAATGACAGAAGTCAATCTATACATGTTGTCTTCCATTTTGTTGGAAAACTGTCTTAAGCTAGAATAGCTTTTATTAAAATTTTGTCAGTCTAACACGTAAAATCACTTGACTGAATTAACACTTCAGTTAACAGTTTCTTGATTTTATTCCAGTCTTTGAGTACGGCATTAGTAAAGCCTTTGTCAGTTTTCAACTTACTTTCATTTTTCTTAGATAGGAGTGTCACTGTAAATCAGTTTGAAGATGAAATTAGTAACAGACTCCCTAACAGTGCTTCCTTCTGTAGTAATGACATGTTCCAATTGCTTATAATATAGCGATTCTTGGTGATGTGGGGTTCAGTGGCAGAAAACAGACTGCAGAAAAAAAATGTTCAGCTATAGAGAATTCCCTGTAAAGTCTTCAGGGGCCTTTCCTTTCTCAAAAGTTTGACATTTAGATTGACATATCGTTGCTTCATTTCTAGATGTACCACTCAGAAATGCCCTCAAAGTTTTAGGAGGTTAGCCTGTAAAGTAGTTGAGCTCTTAAAACCCATTAAAAATTGAATCTGCCAGTACTCCTAAGATGTTAATCTTTTCTTATATCAGAATCTATCATGGAAAATAGATGAGAACCTTGGATCTTTTTGAAATTTGGCAATGTTTTCAGCATACACTACCGGCAGATAATAGCTTCATCTCTTATGGCTGCTTACATTACTTTTTAAAGGATCTTGTTGTTAATTGCTTGAAACTTCGCCAAGCTGTAACAGGTTGGGCTGGAATTTTCCACTTAAAGAAAAGCACAATATGGATTCCTTGTTTCCTGTATGCTAAATGCAGCAGGGGCCTGTGGGAAAATTATGCAATCAAGCAATTAAACAATCTGCCGCAAAGCATACACCTAGGGAGAGGATTTGAGGGCAGCATATAGCTTGACTTCTGGCTTCTTCCATCCTTTCAACACTTGACTTGATGTCTTTGTTTTGTGCTTAAGAAGGTATCATGTTGCGTCACTTGTTTGTCAGCACTGACATACTGAAAAAAATGCATGTGACATTGATATCCCGAATGTGATCGTGGGTTTTGGAGGGTGGTAGTGTTCTTTTGGGATTTATTGCCTGTTTGGATTTTTTTTTTAATTTTTATTTTTTTAATTTGGCCTCTCTTTTTGAAGGAATTGTTTTTTCAGTTTGGACCTAACCAGCAGTAGAATGACTTGAGTACTTACTTACTTACTTGAGCATGTAATCAGATATCCGAGACCAGCGCAGGAGTACAGAGTGCTCTGTAGATCCTTGAATTAGAAATCCTGGTCTGCTAGATTTACAGGCCTACACTCCTTTTTGAGAAAACTGTATTTGCTCATAAAAACCATGTCGGCTTCCCTTAGCCTTGGTTCAGCGTGACTTCTGACTCTACGTCACACTAATTTTGTCTTTAGGCTGTGGTTTCGCCATTTTGCATGTGCTGCACCCTAAGTCCTGAAACTCAGACTTATGAACCACATTTTGCCTGGGATCCCTATTCTCTCATGACTCAGAAAAAAAAAAAAAGATAATAAAATATCTATCTGGCCTTGTCTGTTTTAATTTCATCAACAAAATCCTTGGTAGTTCCTCCTGCTTTGATTTTTTTGGGGTGTGGTAGTTGGCTTCAAGCTTGAATAAGGAACGCTCATCTTTCTATCTCTCCCTGATGCCCTCACAGCTATTAATTTCCAGGTAATGCAGAACTGGGGCCAGTGACTCAGCTGGAGCCAGCCTTAGCCAACCTCTACTTGGGTAGGTCCTCCAGGGGTGGCACTGGGTAAACTGTGACTTCATGATTTTGGGAAGATACTTAACTATTTATTTGGAATTAATTGGCTGGTTAGATGTTGAAATCCTGACTCTCTTGTAGGCATTTTCAGTCTGTCATCGGCTTGGGCAAGGGCACATTTATACCTAGAGCCCTTTTGAAAGAGCTGTGTAAATGCAGGGTATGAATCTGAAAGTCACTGTTCTTCACAATTACATACTTGTTTGATGTTGCTTATTTTCAACCTTTGCTTCTTGGAGAAAGAGCCTGTCTTTCTCTGTATACCAAATTCTTTCTCAGAAACCCCAAGTCTACAATTATCTGTACCACAGTGTGTGGCTTTCTGACATCTCATTCATCTGTTGTTTTTCAGCGTTGCCTGCCTCAGCCTTTCACAGTAAAGGATTTCACTTTGAAAAATGTCCAGTCTCAGTCATTTCATATGCAACTTCTAAAGACTAGCAATTTTAAAATTATGGATGGTATATTCTAATTTAAACGAATCGTGGCAGATGACCTAATTTGACTACATTCAGAGATTTTTAATCTTTTTTTAATGTCTCCCTCTCCAATATAGTTTCAGGACTGTTTTCTTAACCCTTCCTAGTTTAAAAAAATCTAGGTTCTTAATGCATTATGATTAAATGCAACCATGTTCTGTACTCTCCCTGCCATTCCCTGCTGTGCAATGTAGACTGATGGAAAGCAAGTAACTTTTCTACAGTAGAGGTGATAAAACTTGTGTTGCTTTGAAACTTTTGACTGAAACTTAGTAGCTGTAGATCTCTTTTGCAATTCTTTTCCAACAAGACTTTCATCTCAATTATGCTCTTTCAGCCCTAATAAGGCAATTACTCAATCGCCTCACTCGAGCCTTTGTAAGGCTTTTTCTTTCTCTGTGTGTGTCATTGTAGGTGTTCAAAGCACTTTATCCTTTTCAAATTAGAAATTATGGAAGCCTTGAGAAATTTTGGACATTCTCACTAGCATTCGGCATTTGTTTTACCCTCTAGGAGAAGCCTATATGAGAATGAGTCGTCTGCCAGAAGCAGAGCACTGGTACATGGAGTCACTGCGATCCAAGAGCGACCACATCCCAGCCCATCTCACCTATGGAAAACTGCTGGCCCTGACGGTGAGTTAATCAGCAGCTCCTGGGAGCTGGTCCCAGGCCCTTCGAGTAGGTGAGGTAGAGGGATGGGAAGACTTCGGTCTGAGAGTTGCTTATGGCCTATTTATCATGCCATTTCAGTTATTAGGGTTTTTGACAGAGTCATTTTTTTGTGAAACATTGCATCCACTCCTGAAGTATCACCACCTCTGTGCTGTAAGAAAACACTTATAATAAAGTAGGAACTTTATAACAGATAGTGAGGAGTTCTTTTTTTGAAAAAGCCTTTATTGTAAGTAGTTTAGATCACAAGTTATGATATTAATACAAAAAGATACTTAGTGTTTTACCTAGGATCGTTATAGAAGCCTATGGCAGAGCTAGGGGTGTCACCTATACTTTATGAGTTACATGTCTCATGCTTTGAATCTACTTACTTCTTTAGGACTATCTGTTTGAGCATGTGAAAAGAACTACTCATCTACTAAGGACTGGTTCTGAAAAAATCAGAATTGGACTTTTAATTTCTTTAAAATTTACTTTGCTATTTGAGTAACACAACAAGGCAGCATCTTGATGACAAAGTGATTAGAGATGACAAAATTTTTCAGGTGGTTATTTCATTTGTGAAGAAAAAAGTTCATTAATCTTTGATCTGTTGAAATTTGGCTTTTATTTCAGTTAGGTCTTTCAGCTACGGAGTCTGTATATATATTGTATATATATATATATATGTATTATAATGGATGATGAAGAGATTTGGCAGTAGAATATGGATTTTTGTCTCCTTGCTGGAGATAGATGGGGTTTGAGCAACCTGATCTAATGGAAGGTGTCCCTGCCTGTGGCAGGCGTGTTGGACCTACATGATCTTTAATGTCCCTTCCAACCCAAACCATTCTATGATTCTATGTTGGTCACTTATTAATCACTTCCACAGCCTACCGCCTGCTCAGTGTTTCACATTAAATAAATTTTGTCTAGTTTGTTGTATACTGAACTGTACTAGTATTATTTCCCATTGCAAATATATGATTGCTGGAACTGATATGCTTCCTGGAAGTCTACATAGGCTTCCTGGAAGTCTACATAGACTTCCTGGGATATGGTAGCATTAGAGCTGCAACCTTTGGCATAGTTGATTCAGCCCATACCTAGCTTGAGGTACCACTGTGATTTATTCTTCTGTTAAACTTTGCTACCTAGGCTCATGATCATTTTTTCACAGCCTGCATATTTAGAAGAGAGAAAAGCCTACTTCAGTTAGGTTTCAGCTGTTATAGGAGGGATGTTGTAGAGGCTTCTTTCCCCCCATCTGTTGAACCAAACCTTCATACTTGTTGCAATCCTGTTTCTGAATGTAGGTGCTAAGACAAAACCATTGATAACACTTTTTTCCAGGGGAGATATGTGAGATGGATGATGAAGTGACAGGTGGAAGTGGGTGCTAATATAGATAGAAAAGTTTTCTCTGTCAGTGAAATTGTGGGGTGAGGGAGGAAAGGAGAAAGGTTTCAGACAAATTCCTAGCTTCCAGCCAAAGGCAATTCTAGTATAAACCCCCCTAGCAGTAAAGTCAAACCTGTAAAGTTCACAAATTCAGCTACATTTTACTTCCTGACTTAAACTGCAATGAAGCGGCTTAATCTTAACCCCACCTTTTCTGCCTCCTCAAATCTCTTGCCAGTATTAATGCTTACTGAAAGCAGCATGACATAGAATAATAGAATCATTGAGGTTGGAAAAGACTGTAAGATCATCAAGTCCAACTGTTAACCTAACACTAGTCCTCTGCTAAACCATGTCCCTAAGCACTGTGTCTACGCATCCTTTAAATACTTCCAGGGATGATAACTCCACCACTTCCTTGGGCAGCCTGCTGAAATGATTGACAACTCTTTCAGTGAAGAATTTTTTCCTAATATCTAATCTAAACCTCCCCTTGCACAATTTGAAGCCATTTCCTCTGGTCCTATCACTTGTTACTTGGGAAAAGAGACCAACACCTACCTCAATACAACACCCATCTTGCTACAACCTCCTTTCAGGTAGTTTTAGAAAGTGATAAGGTATCCCATGAACCTCCTTTTCTCCAGGCTAAACAACCACAGTTCCCTCAGCCTTATAAGACTTGTTCTCTAGACACTTCACCAGCTTCGTTGCCCTTCTTTGGACATGCTCCAGCACCTCAATGTGTGTCTTGTAGTGAGGGGCCCAGAATTGAACACAGTGGCAAGTACAGGGGGACAATCACTGTCCCGGTCCTGCTGGTCTCACTAGTTCTGATACAAGCCAAGATGCTGTTGGCTTTCTTGGCCAGCTGGGCACCAGCTGGCTTACATTCAGCCAGCAGTCCATCAGCACCACCAGGTCCTTTTCTACAGAGCAGCTTCCCAACCACTCTTCTCCAAGCCTGTAGCACTGCATGGGGTTGTTGTGACACAAGCGCAGGATCCGGCACTTTGCCTTGTTGAACCTTATACCATTAGCCACAGCCCATCAATCCAGCCAGTCCAGATTCCTTTGCAGAGCCTTCCTGCCCTCATGCAGATCAACATTTCTGCCCAACCTGGTGTCATCTGCAAACTTACTGATGGTGCACTCAATCCTGTCATTGGATAATTGATAAAGATATTACTGATAAATGTAGTACTGAGCCCTGGGGAACACCACTTGTGATCAGGTGCCAACTGGATTTAACTCCTTTCACCAAATTTAATCCCTTCATGCCAGCCTGGATACCTGGACCACCTTCTTATGTCCTCCATTTTCTTTGCTAGATTAGAGATGTATAGATGAGAGATGTGCAAAATTGCTTGCTGGTTACAGCAAGCTATCCTTTCCAACCTTTCAGCAAAAGCTTTTCAGATGGCCCGGAACTACACAAAATATCCAAGATAAGCCACGCCAATGCTGAATAAAATACACTCAATAAAAGCACATACTTTTCTAAGTTATTTCCTTCATAAGCTTCCATATATTCCCAACAAAGTCTTCAAAGAAAGCAAAGTTTTGTTATGTCTGTGCAACATCCTCAGTAAAATTTACTTCCTGAATAACTTTAAAGATACATTTGTAAAACTCATAATGTTCAGCTTGTATTAACTGTAATTTACATTGACACAAAACAAACAAACAGAAAACAAACTAAAAATAGCTGCTAATTTGTCATTGGTAATTAAAATACGTAAGTGGTATAGTCCTAATTTGCATGCAATATAACCTTAGGATTAAAAATGCTTATTAATATTAAATTATTAATTTTTTATTATTATTTTAATTAAAATATTTGTCTCAAAGGCTTATTAGCTCTTTTGGGATGCAAGAAATGCCAGGTGGGTTTGGACATGCTGCTGTATATGCAGAATAAAACAGACCAAATTGAGAGCTCCAAAGGAATACCTAATGAATTTACAGTCGTCTTACCTAATATCATAACTCACAAGTATTTCATAACCCCGATACTGGATAATGTTATATGTTCATATCTAAAAATTATAGCTCACTAAGCTACAATTTTCCTGGGAATATATTACAGCAGCATAATTAAGTGGTTGAAAAGCATGAGTAATAGCTCAGCTAGTAGACTAATTGGAAAATACACAGTTTTCTGGGGCTTAAGTTTGTGCTTTCTGTATTATTTATTTTTTTAAAACAACATGTAGCTGTTTAGGGGTGCAGTGCTTTAGCATTATGTGTTTTTCCTATCTTTAAATTGTTAAGCAACATAAATTACTCAAGAAATTTACTTGTTAATGTGACATATTAGTTGACCTAGCCAATCTCCTGGCAACACAGGAGATTGGTACTACAGCATCTGAGCCTAATCCCTTCCTTAGGTAATTTACTTCTATATCACAAAGAAAAGCATAATTTTTGTGAAAGGCTTTAAAATTGCATGGCTCCCAGTTCTAGAATAAAAATGAGTCTGTCAAAAATGACAGTGCCAGGTGAGGCCTTGAGCATGTGCTGTAATTCATTTTCCATTTTATGGCAGAACTTCTAGAAGAGAAAAGGTTGGCTTTCATGCTAAAAAGAATTAATTTCTAGGTAAGACTCTTAGTTGTTTTTTTTTATTCTCCTCTCACTTTAGTCTTAAAGAGAAGACTAAGAAACCCTCCCTCTTAATGGCTGGCCTCTCTTCCATGGGGCAGTGGACAGTTGTTATAGTAGCACACTAGTCTGAGAAGCTTTATTTCAATTACAAATAAATCTGGTTTGAAGTTTAGTTTTATCTGTCTTGAGTGAACTTGAGCCCACAAACCACCCCTCATAGCTTGCAGTAGTGCAAGCTATAATTGCTCAAGCACTTAAGGATAGCCCCATATTGTAGCATTTAGTGTGTTGCACCTAGGAATTATAGCTTTGCTATATTTCTTTGGAAAAAATTGCACAGTGTTTTCTTGCATTTTACACAGAACCACACAGTGCTGTTAATCTCCTATTTTTTACTGGCTTGGAAAATCACCCAAAGTGCTGTAAGAAAAATTTACTTTGCCTTGTAAAATTTTTGTGTTACAGTTCCAAACCATATTAAATTCACTAATAATCACCCTAGAAGTTTCCTTAAAATGTAAAGTGTTGTTGGGGTTTTTTTTTGTGTTTTCTCCAAAGTGGTCTGGGGAGAAAGCAGACGTAGACATGATAGAGACTTGCAGTGTTTTGGATTAAAATAAAAGAAACAGGATTGGGACATTCAAGTATCAACACTGAAGTTAAACACTTTTTTTAAGTTTCAAAATACTCCCTCCTCAGTGGGTGGCCATATTTTTGCCTGCAGTTGTTTGTTGCTTATGTTCCCGACAAATAGAAGACCAAAGTGGTATCCTGCCATTTTTGGAGAGTTGCAAAATTACTCAGAGTGCCACCGTCAAATATTCTGTACCACCCTTCTGTATTCAGTAATTGGTGTAGTCCTTGAAAATCGTCTCAAAATAAATGTAAATAAATGACAGCATAGAAATAAATGGAAGGTAGCAAAAAGAGAAAGAAATGGGACAGCAGGGGTAAAGGAGGACATAGTGCAATAATTAATAGATTAATTCAGCATTTACTATTTCTCTAATTACTTGCTGCTGATGTTCCAGCACAGAAAGAAAATTGGATTTCTGTTGAACAATCCTGTCTTATTGCTATTTTTTACATCACTGGTTGATTGCTACACTTCTTCTGTCTCTCTAGATTTACACAGCTTAGGAGAAAGCAGAGATGAGGTAGAACAGTCATGATGTCAAAGGAATCATGACTACTTTTTAGACATAGCAATTGAAATGCAGTATGTTAAATTTAGGTATAATTTTTCCAGAGCAGTTTATCCCTTATTTTAGTAATCAATTCTTTTAAAACAACAACAACAAAATATTTTTAGTAATGCTTCTTTTGGGAATGATAAATAAATGCCTACACATGCAGAAATCTTTAATTTATGAAAAGACATTTTCTGAATGAGTCAATTTAATTAGATCAGCAAGTCTATCAGATATTTCATTTTTGGAGGCTGAATCCCTTGGCTATTAGTACTGCTTCAAGGAAAAATGTTTTAATGAAAATTGGTTATTTCAGTTAAACTCCCATCACAACAACTTATAAATGACATTGAATCTTTGAGAAGGCCCTCCCTAGGGAATCAAGTTAAGCCAAGCAATAGCCACTGCTACTTTTCAGTCATGTATTCAGTTTGTCTTTGGAGTCTTACGCAGGCAGTTTTTCTTACCACTTGAGATCCCTTGAGGGTTAAAACTGATCCAAGCATGAAGTTTGGATTTAGTTCTGAAATTTGCAAAATGACAGAAGCTGTTTTCATTTTTGTTTCCAGTTTAGAAGCAGTTTGCTTGTAGGGGGTAGGAGAGGTGAGTTTCACTCTTCAATGTGAAAAGTCTATTGACTTCAGAACCATAAGCCCTATTTTTTTTTTATGTTTGGTTATCTGGTGTATCTGGAGCATTAACACCTTCAGGCTGAATGTCAGGATTTCCGAACTGCAGAAATTTCAATAGCTGACATCTTTTGAGCTTGTATTTCTTTTGAGATTGGCTGTGTGCCATAAGTCTTGCATCCATAGATGTACTTTTCTGTCCCCTTAGGACATGTGTTTGGCTGCATGCCAAATGTAGCAGAATTAATTGTAAAACAGAGCATTTTAATTTCAATATAACATTTCCGTCTAACTAGTTGGTAAATTACTCTGGAATAAGTACTTAGGCACATAACCCCTCACTAACCTCCTTTAGGGATCTCATCTTCTGTATCTTGTTTCTGACTTCCTGTAGACAGGAAAAGGTAAGCCCTAAACTTCTCGCTTTACTCAACATATATTTAAAGCTTGTTATAGAAACTGTCACTGCCACAGGATGAACCGCTTTCATGAAAGAAAGAGATCTTTCTGGTTTGCTACATGGTTGAATATAGCTGCCAGTCACCTGTGATTACTCTGTGTGTAGTAATTTTGTCAGTAATCATAGAAAAATGCATGATATAAACCAAATTTATCTTAGAAGAAATTCATAGGACTCAGTGGAAACAGTATGTGGAGATAGTTGATTTATATTATACTGAATGGCCAGTGAAATATGAGTAGATATTAATACACTGCTTTATCAAAAAAAATAGAATGTGCTTAAGACTGAATGGAAAAGAAGGGCAAAACATGGAAATTTACTTAATGTTGCATCACATATTCTTGATATAAAATAATCTAAAGCTTAATGACTGAGGTGAACATTTCAATATGGCTCTAGACAGTAGATAAATCACAAGGTATGAAGTGAAATCTGTTATTTAAAAGTTTACTTAAGATTGTATGCAATCTTTTTTGATGTTAACAGTGTTGTAACATGAGGTAAATTCCTTTTAGATTTCATATTGCCCCAAAAGAAAGACTAAAAAATAGGTAGAAAACCAACCAAAAAACAAACCAACCAATCAAAAAAAAAAAAAAAAAACCAAACCCCAAAACCTCAACCAAATAAAACTTCAAGGGGAGGAAAAATCCTATGCCTATATTTCTTTCCTATATAATTTTGAATGCTTTAATTAAACAAGAATGTTTTTTGTGATATGAGACCTATAAACTAAGAAAATGGGTGTCAAATAGCTCTAATAAATTGCTGATTAATCAGATTCATGATTTACTTGAAGAAAATATCACCTTAATAGCCACTGAATCATGCTCCGAGCCAGTAAAGTTATGAGATGTGCTTTACATTCCTAAATCTGTGTATAAATAGTGGTGTCACATTCAGAAATGCTTAAGCTCCAGTGGATTTCCACCAAAGTCCAGGGGTAGTGCTTAAATCTCAGCTCTCTGGTTATCACCATTAATTATTCCTGTACATGTAGACTCATGAACCAAATTTATGTTATTTACTCACTAAATAACCTTGGCTCATAGAAAAATTACACCAACTTCAGCAGAATCTCAGTCAGACTAGGAGGTGGATTTTTAGTAAACAAATTGAAGGAGGACTAATATAATATATTTAGATGGAACCAAACCACTTACTAAAGATGCAAATGGAGGATTAAAATTAAACAGGACATCGTATCTTATTGATCGTACCAAGCTTATTTCTAAAAGTAATTCACTGGATTACACAAGCAGTATGCATAGACTCATGTGCATGTGAGGACCCTGGTCCAGTGAAGTGACTGGAAAGGAAAGCATCAGTCATGAACTCAAGGACAAGGATATGTGAACGTATCACACTGCACAATAATGAGAAGGTTGCCTCACATTTGTATAAGGTAAAGATTAGTATATGGTGAATTACTGTGTATCAGTAGATGCAGATTTATACCCTAATTTCCTCCAGTCATCCAATTCTTGCTTCCACACACCAACATTAATATGTAACACCAAACAGAAATAATATTCTCATGTTCTTGAAGTTATTAGAGAGCCAAACCTTGAGGATCAGTATTAGTCACAGTATTGTTTCTCACTGTGATCATCTAAGGACATGAGAGAAGAAAACCTTGTTTGAAAAGAGAGTATCTTTTACAAGCCCACTGATACTGAGTCCAGAGGAGGGCCACGGAGATGATCAGAGGGCTTTAACACCTCTCCTATGAAACCAGGCTGCAAGAGTCCAGCTTGTTCAGCCTGGCGAAGGGAAGGCTTAGGGAATACCTTAGAGCTGCCTCCCAGTACCTAAGTAGGGCCTACAATAAATCTGGAGAGGCACTTTTTACAAGATCGTGTAGTCACGGTACAAAGGGGACTGCCTTTAAGCTGACAAAAGTGAGATTTATATTAGACATAAGAAAAAAATTCTTCCCTATGAGGGTGGTGAGGATGATGAGGCACTGGCACAGGTTGTCCAGAGAAGCTGTGGCTGCAGCATCCCTGGAAGTGTTCAAGGCCAGGTTGGATGGGGCTTTGAGCAACCTGATCTAGTAGAACATGTCCCTGTCCATGGCAGGGGGGTTAGAAGTATATGATCTATGATTATATGATTCTATGATTATCTTTAAGGTCCTTTCCAAACCTAACCATTCTATGATTCTATGATAACTTGGGAAACAAAGGGCTTTGCAAGACTAAACTCCTTCCCCCTCAACTCTTTGGCTTTCTGGTGAAATATGTAGTGCTTATCATTACAAATCACTTCTAGTTACAAATCTTGCCTTGTATGTGTGCTTTTCTGGGCCAGATGTTAAACTTTAGGAGTCATTGTTTCTCTTCCATGTTCAGCTATTTATATTTTATTATAATAAAGATGGGGTAAAGGGGCAAGGTGTATCTCTGCTGCACAGGAACTATAGAGACTGAGATAAATTTTGGACCTTTGATGTGAATAATGCAAGTCCCACATGTTTCAGTGGTGCTAGCATTTCATGTGCAACTTATGACGCAGGATGCTGACGTTGTAATTCAGAGTGAAGAAGAAAGAGTTATAGAAATAACAGCAAAATGTGGGGAAAAACTAAAATCCATTTAGCTACTAAATACTAGAGCTTTTTCTTAAGTATTAATATTTAGAGGAGGAATGGGGAGCTTGCATATGTCAGTGACCTCATTGTAAGATGCAGCTCTCTAGTTCCTGTTTCTTTAGTCCAACTAAGTAAACTTTTGAGCACTTTATCACTAATTTGCGCAGTATCACACCATTTAGAATCATAGAATCATAGAATAGTTAGGGTTGGAAAGGACCTTAAGATCATCTAGTTCCAACCCCCCTGCCATGCAACTTTTGTAAGTAAGGCAAAGGAACTGTTTATGAAACAGATGTACTGGTATGCAACTGCTTAAAGAAACTTGAAATTAAGTCACAGGTTCAGTTCAGAGCTTTTTACTATCCATGTGTAGTCTCTCTGTGACTTTAAAATGTCCTAGAGAGGAAGAAGGAAATATGTAGCATAATAATTCTTTTCTTTATTCAGTGTCCACAGTTTAATCAATCTTCCATTGATATCTTTTCATAATTCAATTCTGTTTATTAAAAATATGAATGCTTGTAAAAAAAAATAGATTGCAGGAAATGACAGTCAACTGCATTTGTGACACAAATTGAGTTCCCCATGTAATCACATTATTATCAGTTAAATTTGGCAAAACTATATTGAAGAATGAAGTCTCTGCTCTGCCAGTTAAACCCTTACACCCTTGAAAGAATGACGAATATTTGCAAAATATAAAGTTGTTTTAATTTGCAGAGACCACCTAGTTTGTTGAACCATCTTACTGGTTGCCACTGTGTCATCATAGTTTCCACAAGAGGGTTATTCAGAGCTGCTTAGCTGCGTTAATTTTTCCCAATTTTACTAGCATCTCAGGATCCTTGGGCCTCCAGTAGCCTGAAGTACAACAGCTGCCTCAACATGAATTTGGCACAGTTTGCCAGCACAGTACGGAAAAAGAATTGGGGTGGATACAAAAGTGTAGTTTTATCCTCATTATTTTAATATTTTGAGGATAAATACAGGTCTTCTACTAATGTATCAACTGCCATTAGCTAGCTCTCTTTTGTTTGTCATGTTTGTCATACCAATCTTTTGTAGGAAAGCCCTATTAAGCAGTAAGTCTGACCATATTACCAAGGTCGGATCCATTGTCTTGATCTCTAGGAAAAAAGCAGCCAAACATAAAACCCCTTGCAGTCAACTGCAAAGATCTGGTCTTAAAAATCAAGCTCCTGAATTCATATTTAAACAATTAACTGCTTTCCAAACCTGCAAGCAAGCAGCTATTCTGATTGGAAGTCTCATGATCTGTGGGGTATTTCTGAAAGCCAGGACAACTAGTGTGCTAAATTATAAGTCATGTGTCAGTTACTTTTGTTTTTTTTTCCTTTCGAATTTGATGGTGTTGCTGGAAGGTAGTAATCATGGGGAGTTCAACTTTATTTAGACAGAGGGGGAATAAAGTTTTCCTTATTAATGGAAAACTGTTGAATATTTGTCCTCATTATAGGCTTTAGAATAAGGTCCAGATCCAGTAAGGCGAACATCCGTACAGCCTTCCAAATCAAAGTGTCTTCATTATGTTACTGTTTTTTTCTCCCCAGCAATGAGATTACCATTCATTGTTTTATGATTCTGTCTTATTGGTCTCTGCACTGAAAAGCCATAAATATGCCAGTGCGTCTTTGCAGAGGATCTCCATCAGGGCTTGGGCTAGGACCACCCACTCATTTCTCCTGAGCAAACCAGTAGCTGTTAGATAGCACCTTTTCATTAGCTATTGACCTGGACGGGATGTGAACTGGTGACCAACAGGTGAAAGGTATTTCATATCCCACTATTAATCCTCAGAGCCATCAAGTCCTTCCATTAAAATCTTATGAGTAACTTTTCTGTCCTTCAAATAAGTCTGCTATCATGCAATTGTAAACGTTTTTTTTGCTTTGTAAAATTGCCAAAGCATGTGGTTGCTCATATACAACTGCACACCCTGCTGCTAGAAATTGGGAGGTTTCCAGAGGCTCTCAATGCCTGCATTTGTATGGGTCACGTAACAGTGAACATGCACACAAAATGCCTTCCTGCCCCAAATCATTATTTTTCAGCTGTTTAAACAATTACTTGGATTTTCTTTAAAAGTTGGAATTTTATTCCCTTGTGCCATGTGTTTAACACTGAAAACATACAGTGGGAAGGGAAGATGACAGGGATTGCTGTCTTTAACTACACAGTGTATACATTCTGTTATAGTAGTTAAGGTGTACATTGAACAGTTGAAAAAAGTTGATAAATGCTAAATTTTAAATGCAAAATAGCTTGATTATGACAAGCAATTGGATTTTATATCGTTTGACACAAAAATAGTGTTTATTTAATCTGTGTCGAGGTATTGACATTTTAGCAGCAGACAGATGGCACCAAAGGTGACATTTTAGATGATCCTCAAAATGCAATTCTGCAAGAAAATTTTGTTTGTTTGTTTGTTTTGGGTTTTTTTTAATTTTTTACAAATTTGTATATATTAAAAAGATGACCAACATGAACATATGGAACTGTGCTAATCCCCAAAACAGGGGAGATTTAGATTAGATAAAAGGAAGAAGTTCTTTACTGTGAGAGTGGTGAGACACTGGAACAGGCTGCCCAAGGAAGTTCTGAATGCCCCATCCCTGGCAGTGTTCACGACCAGATTAGACAGGGCTTAGAGCAGCCTGGTCTAGTGGAAGGTGTCCCTAACCATGACAGGAGGTTGGAACTAGATCATCTTAGGGTCCTTTCCAACCCAAACCGTTCTATGATTCTATGATCTTCATAGTCAGATCATCTTGTGTTTTTGGTGATATAATGTAAGATTTTTCTCCTGTCATGGAAAAATAACTGTTACAGCTGAACCCAGTACATCCCCTTTATCTGTTAATGAGTATTAGAGGCTATTAATAGCACATTCATTCCTTTGATGCTATGTATGCTGGCCCCTGTCATCATTATGTACTCCAGGTCTCCAGAAGGACCTTGACACGCTTGTTAGGTGGGCTGATGCCAACCTGATGAAGTTTAACCATGCCAAGTGCAAGGTCCTACAGCTGGGTCGGAGCAATCCCAGGCACAGCTCCAGGCTGGGCAGAGAAGAGATTCAGAGCAGCCCTGAGGAGAAGGACTTGGGGGTGTTGGTTGATGAAAAAATGAATATGAGGCAGCAGTGTGCGCTCGCAGCCCAGAAAGCCAACCCTATCCTGGGCTGCCTCAAGAGGAGAGGGACTAGCAGGTCAAGGGAGGTGATCCTGCCCCTCTACTCTGCTCTTGTGAGACCTCACTTGGAGTATTGTGTGCAGTTCTGGTGTCTTCAACATAAAAAGGACATGGAACTGTTGGAACAAGTCCAGTGGAGGGCCACGAGGATGAAGAGGGGACTGGAGCACCTCCCGTATAAAGACAGGCTGAGAAAGTTGGGGCTGTTCAGCCTGGAGAAGAGAAGGCTGTGTGGAGACCTCATAGCAGCCTTCCAGTATCTGAAGGGGGCTTATAGGGATGCTGGGGAGGGACTCTTCATGAGGGACTGTAGTGAGAGGACAAGGGGTAACGGGTTCAAACTTAAACAGGGGAAGTTTAGACTGGATATGAGGAAGAAATTCTTTACTGTAAGGGTGGTGAGGCACTGGAATGGGTTGCCCAGGGAAATATTGAATGCTCCATCGCTGGTGGTGTTCAAGGCTGGATTGGACAGAGCCTTGGGTGGCATGGTTTAGTGGGAGGTGTCCCTGCCCCTGGCAGGGGGGTTGGAACTAGATGATCTTAAGGTCCTTTCCAACCCTAACTATTCTATGATTCTCCTGACTGGCCTGAACTTAAGTGCAATATGCCATTTGAAAAGTGCCGAAAAGAGTGGAGCAGTCATGTGGTTTTGGTAATCACAGTAAATGTAAATTAATCATGTCTGACAAACGTTTCTGTACTTACAGATCTGTAGGCAGAAGCTATGTATTCTGTGACTGTAATCAATGAAATGTCCTTTTATGTTCTAAAAATTGACACAAAGTGCAACCAGCTAAAACTAGTGATATTAGTCTATTAAAGCAATGATGCAAAATCTGTACATGTTAGTTCTGTCAGTATTAGTGGTACATATGCTTGGTGCTGTCATTTCACAGCCTCAGGGCTGGACTACACAGATGTCTCATGGTAACTTTTGCCAGGCTACGAATGCCAGCCTTGGACTTAAATGTGTAAATTTTAGTGTTTAATTATCACACACACAACTGTCCCTGCCATGGACAGGGGCACCTTCCACTAGACCAGGTTGCTCAAAGCCCCATCCAGCCTGGCCTTGAGCACTGTCAGGGATGGTACAGCCAGAACTTCTCTGGGCAACCTGTGCCAGTGTCTAACCTCCCTGACAGTAAAGAACTTCCTAATATCTAGTCTAAATCTGCCCTCTTTGGGTTTCAAGTCTCCTTATCTCTTCTTATCTTGTCACTACATGACCTTGTAAAAAGTGCCTCTCCAGATTTCTTGTATGCCCTACTTAGGTACTGGGAGGCAGCTCTAAGGTCTCCCCTGAGCCTTTTCTTCAGGCTCAACAAGCCCAACTCTCTCAGCCGGCCTTCATAGGAGAGATGCTACAGCCCTCTGCTCGTGATCCTCCTCTGGACTCTGCCCAACAGGTCATATGGGTTTTTGGGGAGGGGGGTGTTTGTTTTAAAAAACAAACAAACCAAAACTAAACCAATCAGTCAAACAAACAAACCAGGGATTAGAGACGCTGCAATATCAAATAGTGCACTGTAATTACACCATTTGTTTGATAAGAGCCTTTTGCCATGTGGATATGATTTTAAGGTATACGGGTTTACCAAAGAAAGTTTACTAAATAATAAAACTAAACCCTTACCTCCAATGAACATTTATTTTGTGAAACTGAAATATTGTAAATTATAAGCCTGCTTACATCTCTGCCAGGATGATCTCTTAGAAATATGGCCTCTGTGTTGTTTTTGATGGAACCGGGTCTTGATATAGTTCATGGTGTGCTGCACAACTTCTTTCTCTGTCTTTATTTTATTGTTCTAAGGCCCTTGAGGGAAATACTGAGAATCTGGAGCAGCTGTAATCACGAACAGACCTCGTTATTATTCCTATGTTAACTTGTGGGATAGTGCAGGATGTATGCAGTATCTGTTTCCAGACCACAAAACTTGAGAAAGATTATATGCTTATATCTGTGAAATTACACTCACGGCAACCTTGAAAGGTGTAGACCACAATGCCTTTCTTCCACAACAGTTAAGCTTAACTGTTCTTTATTCTGGAGGTCTTCTATTTTATAACACATACAGAAGCAGCTAATTTAATGGAAATTGAGATAAAGAGGCTACAGATATCTTACTAAATAGCTGATGGTGATTTGTGTTTGATATCAGACTCTAGGCTAACCCAATATTGCTGATTTCTCCATGGAAAGAGTAATGAGCATTAGTGGACATACTCTCACGCATACATACTATAATGCAACGTTAGTGGCTTGGTGATTTCAGCGATAAGAAAATCTCTGGTATAGAACATATCTACTCTTTTCACTATCCTTTGTGTTGGGATTTTTGTTTGTTTTCTTTTTTCTGTCTGTTCTGTCATACCATTGATAATTGCCTTTAAAAGTTATCTTTTCAATTTCTGTTATGTTTTATGGTTGACAGAATTATTTTCTGATGAAATCTTAGTTCCTAAATGAAACTTACGAATATTTTCTATTTTTTTACTTCCCATATTGAAATCCAAAGTATTTTTTTTTTTTATAATTACCTCTCTTTGTCATGACTTTACTGTTGGCTATGTATATAGTGTTATTTTGGACACGATGAAATGGAATGAAGATGCATCAGGGGAAGTTCAGATTGAATATTAGGAAAAGGTTCTTCACTGAGCTGATTATCAGGCACTGGAACAGGCTCTTAAGGGTTATGGTCACCAAGCCTGTCAGAGCTCAAGGAGCATCTGGATGACACTCTTAGTCGTATGTTTTAGTTTTAGGTAGTCCTGCAAGAAGGAGTTGGATTTTATGAACTTTATGGATCTTTTCCAAGTTGAGGTATTCTATGAGTTCGCAGAAACAAAACATGTTCTCCCCAAACTACACCACACCCCCACCTCCCCCACCCCCATTTTTTTAAAAAAGTGTGACTAAAGCTTCTCCCTACCTTCCCTTCTGATTTTAGCTTGGGTTTGTAATGCTCATCCTGATGCCTGTCCGGAAAAGCAGTGTGGATCTTGATGTTCACCCACAGCCCTTTGCAATATATTCTGCAACAAATTTCTACCACTTCCTTACTTCTTGGACATTGATAATATTGGACACATTTCGTCCTCAGTCTGGAGAATAGCAACATCAAGTAGCTGACCACAAAACTTGCTGTAGCACTTAAACATTCATATTTACTTAGGTTAAGTCTAGTGATAATAGTAGTTGTTTTTCTCTAGTGCCTGGATTTTGAGAATTGTAACTGTGTGTGATCACTGCATGGTAACACACCATTAAAATAATGCCCCTCTCCCCCCTTTATTTTTTTTTAGGGACGCAAGAGTGAGGCAGAAAAGTACTTTGTGAAGGCAATTCAGCTGGATCCTACCAAAGGAAACTGCTACATGCATTATGGTACGTTTCAGATAGATAAGGTTTTCACACATATTGCAGGCTTACTGTTAATCTCTCAGAAAGATTAAGGATTTGAAAAGTGCTACTGGCAAAATGTCTTCTTTAAAGAAAAAGAAACTAATTGTCATGTATAACTTCATCTACCTGTTAATATAATTTCATCAATCTGTTAATTACTGCAGAGGCAAAAGTGAAGATTTTAATATTTTGCATAACTTTCCTCCTGTGAGAGGAATTTCAGTATTGCTGCCTCTTTGGGAAACAAAAAAAAGGCGACTATTGCCATATCTCAAAATTTCATGAGCTGGGATATTATTGCTAACAGTTTTGGCCTAACTTTGCTGCTTGTTGCTGGGTGGGCAACTAGAAGTTATACTTTACTGTGCACGAGTTCTATGTATTGAAGCGTCTGCTTTTCGTTGAAGACTTAGATCTATCTCCTTCCTAGCATCTTCATGGCTGAAAAAGAAAAGTATTACAAAAGGTTTTGACAAGTTGGCTATTTTTTGTCCTACTGAGCCATGCATGTACATAAAGTACACAGATAATTTGAAGGTATCTTTATAACTTTGGATTGCTTATGCTAGATGTGCAAAAAATAGTTCCAGATGTGATTAGTCCTGAGGAAGCAAAAATATTTAACTTTATGGACTAATTCGTACTGTATTTTAAAGCTGATAATTGACAAATCTAAAAATGCTAGCTATGTAGTCCCAATTGGAAAATACAGAAAGAAGTAATAAATTTAATCTTAGTTAAGGAAGAAGGTAGGGAACCAGAAGCATACTGTATATATCTTTGTATATTGTTTTAATTTCCTCTTCTGAGTCTAACTAATAAATGTAAAATAAATAAAAATGAGTGGCCAAAAGGGAAATTGATCTCACATAATAACCATGTTTTTACTTTGTGTGATATCTCTGCCTGAATTGCTCACACGTTGTACTTCCCTTTGGTCCTATGCAGTGTAAAATTCTGTATGCTAGACTCCTAGAATCAATGCATACGTTGTTATTTTGAAAATGTTATGGTATTTAAATTAATATAGGCCTGTGTTGCATTATTTTGAATTATGGATCATTGCAGTTAGTAACCTTGTCTTCTGTTTATGCCTGTAAAGGCAAATCTGATACAGGTATTTGTGCAGATAAGCTCTGTTATTTCAATTAAATATTGGTACAGTTGATGTCTCAAAAAAATCAGGAAAAGTTGCAGCAGATTGTATCTTGAAATCCTACTCAAGCCCCGTCCCAGCAGCTGAAGTTGATTGTGTGCATTTTATTACAGGTGTAGGCTTTTTTTTCTTTTTTCTCTCTCACTATTTCATCAACTAGCCTCTTTTCCTGCAATATTCCCTTTGTGTCATTTTCATGTCCCCTATAAACTGAAAGCAAGGTTACTCAAATCATCATTCATCTCAGGAGTATCAACTTCTTCATTACCAGCCTACAGTATTAAAATGGTATGTTGTTTCCTAATGAAGATTATTGCCTAAAAACTTTAGCAGATTTTTCTTTTATTGTGTCACAGGTTAAAAATGTGGTTTCTGTGTCCTTGTGCAGAGGATATTGCAACAAAAATGACATTCTGCAGATTAGGAGTGAAAGGCAAAATTTAGTCACTGGAATACAAGCACAGCAAAATGTGATGCAGAAAGGCTGTAGACACAGGAAGGTTCTCTATACCAGTCACTAGGTCTTTGTCATGGAGTACTGTACACAGAGAACTCTACTGAATGCCAGTGAAATCTTTTCTTTTAATGGCATAACTTCAGATCACCTCATAAAATTCAGTGATGTTACTCCATGTTTATATCAAAGTAGCTATGAGAGAGAGGTGGTTTACTTCTGCTTGTCTTATGTGTCTATGTAGTACAGTTGATCTCAAAACCTTGTCACTTCGGGCACAGGACTTTGTAAAATTTGAAATAAATTATTCCTTCCTTCCTGCCTGCCTCCTTCCCTACTTCCCTCTTTCTCTTCTTCTTTCCCCTTTCTTCCCTTTTCCCTTTCTTTCAGTTTCACTTCCACCTATTTCCTGTGTTGATACGAATTCTTTAGTGTATGTTGCTAGGGACATTCCAGATACTACACAGGAATCGCTAGTGAATGCTTTAAGCTTTATCTCTATCAGCTCATTAGTTTATTTTAGCACCTTGTCACAGGTACAGTCTATGTCTTACATTCCAAGTGTTAAACTGTGGGGAAATACATCTGTATTTTCCATGTAAATCTTAGAGATTACTTTTTTTTCTCAGCATGATGATGTTGGAACAGAGAATAAATTAGTTGGCATCAGCCTTAAAGAAACCACATACCTCACAGAACAGCCATATGAAAATTATGGTCAGTTGGGACAAAAAAAGTGTGTTGATGGACTAGCAGAAATAAACAGACTGATGATTTTCTTCCAAGTGCACATGGATGCACACACTTGTAATTTGTGCTCCCAGGATGTGCAGATGTTTGTTTTGACTTCTAACCTTCTGGGCTTTTTTTGGAGGTATCAGAAAAAACTGTCAATATACTGTATCTTTCAAGAGGCTTACATTTGTATTGCATTGTGCTTCAATGCAAGGCTTAAGCCAAAGGCTTTCTTAGGCATGATTTGGTGCAGGAGTCAACTTATTTGATCACATGAAAATCTGTAGATGTGAGCAGATTCATGGTTGCTTCTTGGATAATACCACCACTGCACACTTCTCTGCTTCAGGTAGGGTTTGAATTAGTTAGGTAACTTGCTAGCTTTGGAGTTCAGTGGACTTAGATTTAAAGCAGTGTTTCTCAAACTCACTGGGCTTGGAGATATCTGAAAGGAGAACTAGTGGAAAAGCTGAAGAGAGAGAAATCCCTGCACACTCCTGACATGATGCCACTTCATTGGATATAAGAGGAAGGAGCTTTTACTCTAGTGACCAGAGAGAGTGGCAATCCCCTCTTAGAGCTAAAATGCAGGCAGCTGCTCACTTGTCCTTCTTTTTTCCTAATTCTCATCTAATTCTCCACTAATTCTCCCCTTCTCTTCCCCTTTTCTCCTTTTTCTTTCATGTATGCCAGTTATCTGAACATCTAGAATTTGTGTAAAACAGTTGTCTTATGAATATGTGAGTCTTGATGGTTGATCTGATACAAGCTACTCATGTGCATGGTACGCTACAAGAAACACCTGACAGATGAGAGAAACTGCATATCAATCAGGAAGAAGAAAACAAGGGCAGTTGAAAGACTGCAGAAGCACCAGTTTTTAATTTTTTTATTTTTTTTAATTCTCTGTCAATGAAAATACTATTTTTGGCACAACCTACAAGTTTTAAAACTAAAACACTGGTGGAAATTATTTCAGATACTATATTTGAATGCTCCTTTAAAGTCTGAGGCTTTTAATTAGATATATTTAATACATTTTTTTAAGAAGACTTAAAATTAACAGTTTGGACTAAACCTTAATAAATGCTTATTTATTTTTGCATTTCATTTCCTTTCTCCCCGAACCCTGTTCATAAAGTTTTCTTCAAAAGATCTTACCCACATCTACTCATGGTATTGGCTCTTATGCATCCCATGTTACTTTGAACATTTAACTCAAGTATGCCATTTTGGATCCTGCAAGACCTCTGTGGCTTCTGTCACCAACAAATTGATGACATACTTGAAATGGTCTCCGTTGACCATTAAGAGGACTCTCTAACCCAGTTGCCTTGAATAAATGCCTGTGGTTAGGAGGGATGAATCCAGGTGTCAAACTGAGAAACCAGAGACCCCTATGAATTAATCAGTTCCAAAGGAATTTTTGTATATATACTTGAAGAACATGTTGGGATCTAAAGAGTCAGTAAGTTCAATTTGTTAACAAATGTGCCGAACGTAGGAATGTTCCGTGAGGTCAAACCAGTGCCATTATGGCCCAGAGGTTATTTGACCACTCACAAAGGAAGTAAGATCTCCTATTTCTGTCTCCACTGAGCCTATCTCAGAAGTTGAAGAAAGATTCTGTATAAAATTTGTTAGTGCACAGAGATGAGATGAATTTCAAACAGTGACACACATAAGTGCTCATCTGTTTGAAAAGAAACAAAACTAAATTCTTCAGTATTTTTTCATTGAGATGGATACAAGTATATAGTATAATTTAGGAGTTTGAAGTTGTTGAAGGCTTTGTGTACTAGGTTTCACTTAAACAAGCAAACAAACAAAAAAATTACCCCATAAATCTACAGTGAAATTTAAGTCATCCAAACATTTTGCCTCCCAAACTGTCTTATTTCCTTTATAATTTGCTGTTTAAAAGCAAAATAATAATAATAATAATAAAAACCACACTAAAGCAAGTTTTGCTAAACCTGCCACTTTTGTTGAGCCAACAAGCTGCTAGCTTGTTTGCTAAACCCAGGGTTTGCTACCATGCCTCTTAAAGTGCATTCAGTTGCCTCTCTTCAACATAATGAAAATGGAGTGGCAAAAAAAAGAGAAAACAGGTTGCAAGAGAAATGTGTGTACAGAAGTCCCTTCTCCCTTACATTTGTAATGGCTTAATTGGAATAGGAAAGTCTAGAACCCAACAGGATGTTCATATTAAGTCTGTTTTATTAATCACCATTGAGACCTCTTTAAAAATAGCTTCCTTTGAATAATACATTGTTTCTAATAACTCTAAATTGTTTAATGATCCCTTTTTCATTATAAAAATGGATTATTCTCATTAGATTAATTATGCATTCACTTAATTAGGCAATTCATATTGTTCATCTGCCTTTTACGGTGCATTCCCAGTTACAGATATAAAACAAAATGAAAAATACGCTGTCAGATAAGGTAAAACTGAAGCATATTAGCTATACACTCATTGAAGGAGGAACTTGTTAACATATTCCCAAACATTCTAACATGGGGGTTTTTTTGCATTATCTTTCGCTTCTGAATTTGTGATAATTTAGGAGTTGTTTTTATAGATTTTCTCATATTATCTGGTTTGGGTTTTGGTTGGTTTTTATTATTATTATTATTATTTAACACAAGTTTAACTTGTTAACTGCTCTTTTTTTTTTCACTTTTATCCTGAGTCTTTCTAATAGTTTTTTCAGCACAGGGCTTTAAGTCATAGTATCATAGAATCATAGAATAGTTAGGGTTGGAAAGGACCTTAAGATCATCTAGTTCCAACCCCCCTGCCAGAGGCAGGGACACCTCCCAGTAAACCATGTCACCCAAGGCTATGTCCTTTTTGAAGACTAAATTTTCACCTGAGCCCTTGAGTACTTTGTATATGACTTGCGTCCAAAGATGACTGCTTTATCACTCATAAGTCCCAGACTGAAAATGGATTAGAGCTGCTGTATATTAAGCTTCAAAATAAATTTATTTGAAATATGATTTCAGTGGATTTTTGAGCACCATTTTTTTCAGTCTTTAAGTCATACACTTGCATGTACTAGTAAGTGTGAGAATTTACATATGTTTACAGACGTGGATTCAGTTTTCTTCTTTGATGTGATGTATTTATAATATTTCCGTGCAGTCATATTGCTGGAGCTTTGTGTCTTTGTTCTTCATTGCCTGAAGAGCAGTCCTGGAAAGCTTTATTTTCCTGCCATATATTTAAGGAAAAGATTTTATGAAGAAAACAGTGTAATAATGAAAAATAAAATGTCATCAGGGTATTGATAAGAAAGACAAATAACAACCATGGCCTAGCAACAAAGTCGTACTCATTTCTTCAAGTGACTTCTATGCCAATGGGAGAAATGTCACTCTAGTCCATGGGAAGGTCAGTTTTTGTCTTTGTCAATGAAACAAATAAAACTTACTTCATAATACATAATTCCAGTGAATGAATTGTCCTTTCTGCCTGGCAGGTTAGATAAATGTGGTATATGCCAAATGATAAATAAATCAGAGTACATGGATCTGCTCCATTGGAAACACCAGATGCTACATGGTGATTATATATTGAGAAATTAAATTACTTGATGAGATGGTTCACAGCCAACCAGATGTAGTATGTCCATCACAAAGTGACTTTGCCAGCCTTCCAGTATGCACTCAAGAACACTTCAGTAAACGAAAGGCTTTTTGCCTTTTAAAATCTTCTGTGAATCCTAACACTAAATATATAGTGGTTTTGTAGGGAAACTGTAAAACAAGTTTATGATACTCAACACATGTTCATAGAACATATGCACTCTTTAGAAGAAGGGTTTCTCTGTCTTGAGCATGCAGTGGACTATGTCTTGTACCTCCTCCTACAGCATGAATAAATGAATGTAATTCCAGGAAAACAGGATTCCTCTACCCAAAATGAGAAGATAGATGTAACTCACTTGCAGAAAGACTTCATTAAGCTTACAACCTTTCTGCTCCCAGAACGCTCTCCAATAACTTTGATTTAAGAAAATCTTCAGCCTCTGTTAGCACAGGCAGTACTTATCTCCAAACTGAAACTGAACAAGCAACTGAGCTATTAAAAGAATATACTAATTTGAAGTTTTGTTTGCGGTTTTCTTGGCAGCTGTGAATGATGAGTGTACGAAAGCAATTTACTTGTAAATTGTCAAGTCCTTTTTGTTGCTCTCTAGGCTGTTGCCATCACACAGCATTAAAAGAATATTATTACAAACCACTAGAATAACTATTTATTCCAAACTTCTTTTAGAAACAATCACATAAGTGGAATGCAGTGGAGTATTTCCAAACAAGCCAGGTCACTGACCCTAAACTCTGTGGAATTTCCATGTTTCTGGTTCTTCCCTTAAGTTTATCTTTAAATCTCATCATTCTGACATCCCAAATACATGGTTGACCCTGCTTCCTCAGCACATTATACTAGTCTGCTAGAGGGATGTGGTATAGAAATTACAGATCAGAGACAGAGCTAGAAATGTGGCTTTATGCTTCTTTCATTTTACCAAAATAAGGGGTTTCTGCAGGAATCAAAAAAGCCTGCGGCATGAACAACCATGGAGACTTCTTTGTTAATGATCATATGTTTTGACCTATGAGTGTCCTCTCATTATGAGGATTTTTGAAGAAATAGCATGGAGTCACTGTAGAAGCGCAAATGGGTAGGACTTTCCCATCTAAACTTCACTTTTCCAAACCTTATACATCATCAGATGTCTAGGGAATGACCTAGGGTCCAAAATCTTCCTTAGTATTTGTAAAAGATGAGGTCCTCTGAATTATATGTTTTCATCATTAATCTTTCATTTTAGTGAGAGCTTCCAGTAATCCAGATGTGATCACAAGTTCAGTCATCGAGTCCCAGAGGCTTGCAATTTAATTTTTTTCTCTCTTATCTCTTCTTGTGCTCTGGATGGCATCCAATGGTATATTTAGCGCAAGTGTAATATAAGGTTTTCAGACAAAGTCAAAGGCTAGTTAAAAGACCTTTCCAAGCCACTGTGTATACTGAAGTTGCAGCACCCACGAGTTTGTGTAGTCTTTCTTTATATATGGGAGCCAACTGAGGGGATGAACTCCCCAAAAGCCTTTCCAGCAAGAAAGCCACAGAACAGCTTTAGATAAAGACAGAATGAGCTATAAGGAGCAGCAAAACAAACCAGAATGCTGCTACCATCTAGGTAATTCTGATAAAAGTTGTCTTTGCTTTCCCTGTAGAATTATACATTTAGCAATAAATTGTCATCTAAGCAGGCTTGCAAAACAGGATCTTTAAGCAAACTTTCCTTTTCTCTGGGAACTGCTCATTCACAGGTAATGAATCTGGTTTGAAACCCTTGAAGGAGACAGTTACATTAGGTCATGTCTCTTGACTTGGCATCTTGCAACGTTGATTCATCACCTGGCAAGCTTTGGAAATCAACTGAGAGACAAGGTCTCTCCTCTCATTTCTTCCACAGAATGCAGTTAAAATTTTCCATTCAGAAATCTCTGGCTGCATCTGCGCTTTTGCCCTGCATTACCACAGCAGAGTTGAAGTTGATGGTGACTTCCGTGGCAGTTCTGCTCATGCCAGTGAGAATGTAGTTCAGTTCTCAAGACATTGTCTTGTAGCCTTACTGTGTGCTTCAAAGGCAAGATGTGATGCTTTGGGTCAGCGAGAACCCAGTCTGTATTCTGGTTTCTATTGAAACTTGAAATGCTTTGACAGCATCAACAAATATGCAGATTCAAATCTTCAATGTTGAATGTGCTTCTGAAAGAACTTTCAATGAAGTCTATTATAAACAGATTTGACAGTTGAATCTGTGATCTTGATATAGACACTTTTCATGTTAATATAGTTGTTTAAGTTGCTGCCATGGAAGGAGAAAACTCTTTTGAAGAAGATAAGGTGCAGAAGACCTGGTGGCAAATGTATATTAAAAGAAGCAAATGTTAACTATTCCCTGTTATGGTGGGATTAGAGGATTTTTCCTTCTTATTCACAAGGTAGTTTACTCAGTTTTGCTTGGATTACTAAAGATATCAGGACAGAAGTGTAAGTTGTTGAAGTTTGAGTAAGTCCAGAACCAACGGTGTTCTGAGAACATTCAACATGGTTCTTTTCAAAAGCAGCAGTAGCAAGATGGGCTATTTCAGAAACCTGCTCTGTTCTGGTACAAAGTACCTTTGAATGTTTGCCAGTGAGCACAAGAGAGAGAATATTTCAATTAAAGAAAGATTGGTGCAACTTGCACTTTTGTCTAATAAAAAAAGAAGCTCATAGTGCCTGTAAGGAATAGTTGACCCCATTCTAGAGGAAGGCACTAATGCCTTTGTGCTCTGGACATAAAAGATTGTTGCATACTGGCATATCCCAACCAATTGATACCTTTCATGTTACAACAAAGCAGAATTATCAATTCAGATGTATGGCTTTTATACTGGTGTTGGCGCATGTATTAACAAAATGTTTTACAAATGTTCATGCTCATTTTAGGAAGATAGTTATACCAGATATAGAGCTGTATGCTTTCATCTCTGTGGATGATTTGTTAAAAATTTTGACATAAGATGAAAATGAGTTGTTTTTCCTTAACTCTTAGGAAATGAAAATTCTTGGTTGTTGTTTAAATTGAATATCTACTTTTATCATACTTTTCAGTAGTTTGTATATATTGCCTCAATTCTTTTTTGTCAAATATAGACTCAAAACTGTTGTTGACAATCTGCAAGAAAAAGTAAGTTTAAACGAGGGTGACAGGATTTGTCAGCTTTTTTGCTATTTCTGATACTTAGGTATCTTAGTTTGGGGGAAAATTATTATGTGGATGGTAAAATATTGAATCAGTTCTCGTCTGTCAAAGGTCTTTCGAAACTCTTGACTACACATTTACCCTCAGCTCTGTGCTGTGTAGTAACAAAGGTGGAAAATTCTATTAAAAAGGTAACATTGTTCCAGGCAAAGAACAGTGTTGTTGAAAGTCACACCTGAACCTGGACCACGGATTTACCACTCCCATTTCAGAAAAATAGTAATGAGAAATATTCCTTCCTTGATAAAAGAAAGTCAGGGATTCAGAGCTTCTAGAAATCTGTTTTCTCAAAAGCTGGTTCTGATTCAAGAAAACAATCAGGCTACTGTAATTTATGTTGTTGGCAATGACACCTGCCATAAGAAAGCTCGGGATGTGATACTGTGCAGTCTCTCATAAATCATGCAGTTTGCCAGCTGCCTGTCAGAGGAGAAAATCCTGCATGCAAATTTAGACTCACACTAGTGGTTGCTGGATACAGGGGCTTGTGGATCAAGCCTTGCAATCCACCTTCAACTCCTTAGCAATATTCTTCCCAGCTAGTGCTCTTCTCTTGAGAAATGCACCTTTATGGCTTCGACGGGAAAAGTTCATGTCTGATTTCTAAATAAGAAAGTGCAGCAGTAAAGTACCAATCCACTTTGTTGTCATATGAATTCAGTATATCATATTAAAATGAATGGCAGATAATGTTTTCAAAATGGGATATCTCTACTTAGATGCTTTAAATTAAATTTAGATGCATGAATAAAATTAATCTGCCTTTCAGGAGAACTTGGCAAATCAATTCTCAACTGAAAGTTTCCAACTTGTACTGGCTCTGACTGCAACAGATAGATAGCATACTAATGATAACTCACTTTCTTCGTAGCTGACTGCATGATGTGGTGTTTTGAATTTGTGGCTAAACCAGAGTTGATAACATACCCATGTTTTGGCTGTTGCTGAACAGTGTTTTAGCAGAGTCAAGGCTTTCTCCTTTTTCCACTCTGCTCCCTCCATGAGTAGGCTGGAGATGAGCAGGTGATTGGAAGGGGACACAGCTTGGACAGTTTACCCAAGCTGGCCAAAGATATATGTCAGACCATGTAACGTCATGTTGAGCAATAGAAACTGGGATAGATGAAGAAGAGGGGGTTTGGCTTCTGAGGTAGCCTTTGGAGACTGTCTGGGTGTCAGACTACGTATGAGAAGTGGTGAGCAATTTCCTTCATTTCACTGTTTTTTGTTTTTTAATGCTTTCTTTCATCTACTGAACTATCTTTGTCTTGACCCAGAAGTTTTCTTGCTTTTGTTCTTCCTTTTTTCCCGTGTTACCCAGCTGGGGTCTGGCAGTGAGCAACTGTATGAGTGCTTGGATACTGGTAGGGGACAACCCACCACACACCTGTACACTTAGGTATTTCCACTAGATTGAGAAAGAAAAAAAAGAGAAAAATTAAAAAAAATAACTTATACCTCTAGTAATTTGTATTTTTTTCCCCTTCATAAAAGATTTCCATTAATGGCTCAAGCCATGTGTTGTGGTTTAAGCACAGCCAGTAACTCAGAACCACACAGCTGCTTGCTCACTCCCCATTTCTTCCCCTGAGATGGGGAGGAAAATCACAAGAATGTAAATCCTACAGACTGAGATAAGAACAGTCCAGTAACTAAGGTACAGTATAAAACTACTACTGCTACCACTAATAGTAATAATGATAAGGGGAAAAACCAAGGTGAGAGAATATAAAACTAAAAAAAAAAAAAATAAATAAACTCAAGTGATGCGCAATACAATTGCTCGCCACCTCCTGACCGATATCCTGCCTGACCCAAGCAGCGATCTGTGCCTTCTAAGTAACTCCCCCCAATTTATATATTGGGCATGATGTGCTGTGGTATGGAATACCCTTTTGGCTAGGTTGGGTCAGGTGTCCTGTCTCTGTTTTCTCCTGACTTCCCCTACTCCCTGGCAGAGGATGAGACTGAGAAGTGCTTGATCAGAGTAAGCATTATTTAGCAACAACTAAAACATTAGCATGTTATCAGCACTGTTCTCAGTCTAAACCCAAAACACCGCACTGCACCGGCTACTAGGAAGGAGAAAAACAACTGTTACAACTGAACCTAGGACACCATGGTTTCTAATTCTAAAGACAAATTAATTTCCTGTAATGCAGACTTTTCTCACAGTATGTTTTATTGCTATGCTTTTCTCTCTTTTTATTTATTTATTTACTTATTGTTCTGTGTGAGAAGGCTTTTTGGAAATCACCTGTTTCTGGACAAATTGAACGCAAAACATCATAATGCACGAAAGGATGGCACATACTAGAATGCAGATGTGACTAAAGCAAGCAAACCTTATGCTTTGAATGCAGAAAGGCACAGATTTTTGCAGATCTGAATAACTAAGATACAGGTGACTGTCTGAGTCAATAATATTCCATCTCTTGCTAAGTTGAAATGTATCCACAGAGAATACAAAAACCTAGGAAAGCTGTCCTTCATCACTTTTTGTATTGAGATGATTCCTTCTGTGAACAGGTTCATGGTATCAAAGCATCACTGAATTCACTATGCCCCTACAGACCTTGCTAGCTCTGGTTAAGTTAATCTGCATAAGCATGAAAGTAGCAGGGAATGTATGAGGAAGGGACACAAGGAAAAAAGAGAAAATCCCTCACCATGAGAGGAAGTAATTTGCTCATGGCAAGGTGTTCCTGAAGAGGCTTGTGGCCAGTGATGATTTGGTGGACTTTTGGTCAAGTGACCTTTAGAAAGATAAAAAAGAAAGGATATACTGGAGTGTATAATCACCATACTTTAAGATAGCTTTTCCAAATATAAAGTTATGTAGACACAGAGTCTAGATGGCTGAAACCCTTTGAAAAGTCCTTGATCCAAAAAGAACGCATTTTGTAAATTGGGTGTGAAAAAATCATTAAAAGAAGCAGGAATAGGGTAGTTTGAGCACCTTCCAAAATGTTTTTTTCCCTCTTCTTCAAAGAAAACATATTCTTATAGAGTTCTACTAGTTGTTATGTTTTGAAACCACTGTACTTTAGTTAAAGTTTTGTTAATCCTAAATTATTCATTCTTTTCAGTATTAACTTGGTTTAATAATTATGATGTCATTTGTAAAAAATTCAGTCACTTCATTTTAGCCATCTATATTTTCATGTGAAAAGTAAGCATCATGAAGTAACTTGTAAAAAGCTACCTGTTGTGATTTTCCTAGGGTTACTAAAATACATGGTAAAATACCAGTTCATCAAGTATATAATATATATTAATATATTTAATAATTTTAAAGCAAAGTATCATTTATAATTTTAAAGCAAAGTATCATTTATAATTCTAAAGCTGAAGGAACATGTTTGCATGTGTTTATGTAAAAAATATTTTCATATGATTCTGAGATATACTTTTAAATTGGAATGTATTTCAGTGTAGATGATATTTGATTTTATTTCTTTTTTTGAGGAAGTGAATATCAGTGTATAGGTAGAAGGGCAAATTCTTAAATGGCAGGCTTCTCAGGGATGGGAGCATTGTTTCTTGATAGCTGAGTTTTGCTGTGTTGTTCTCACGCTTCATAAATACGTTCTTCAAATACTGCTGTTAGTTACTACTTGTCATATTTATTGCATTTTTTTCTATATTTGCTACATTTTTAAAGATACTGAAATACAGAGTAGATCAACCAATGACTAAACATTGAATCTTAGATATCTGAGGTTTTTTTGTTTGTTTGTTTTGTTTTCTAAATTCCTTTTCCTAATCGTATTGTCTAAGGTATTATCCATCAGTTATTTTTTTTGGACTCACAGTCATGCACTACATTGCAGGTCAGTTCCTCCTAGAAGAATCCCGCCTGATAGAAGCAGCTGAGATGGCAAAAAAAGCAGCTGAACTGGATAATACAGAATTTGATGTTGTTTTCAATGCAGCTCATATGCTCAGGTTAGTGCTTTTGCATCTGCCTTACTTGATTTTCCTCCCCACTTTCGGGGGAAAAAAAAAAGTCTTTCCAGCTTTCTCTTACACAGGGTCCTTTTTAAAGCTCAGCAACTCTTTTGAATAATTCAGTATTACTATTAAGATAAAAAGAACTGGACTGAAACTGTTGCAGGATTTAGCACTTTCTATTTCTGATTTTCTGTGCCTTATCTTGTAATTTCTTACTTTTAAAATTTCTGTTCACGAGCAGTTAATCCTTTTTGCTTGCACACAAGAAAAAGTGGGGGTTTTGTGAAGAACCATCTGCAGAATTTTCTTTCACCTGATTTTAAAAAATTTAGATTGCATAGCAATTGAAAATAATAGACTGATCCGGGTGTAACTAGGAAATATTGAAAACACAAGATTTTATGTTAATAACAGTAGGGAACAGTACAATAATTAGAAATCTAAATATTGCCAGGCTAATTATGACTTTGAGACTCACAGGAGCACTTAGTGATGTTATCAGAATCTGTGATTTAATATTTAGTCTTATATTTAATACTGTTGTCCTATTCAAATAGAATAAAAATTTAGACTACTTTTTTTCTTTTTAAATCTGTCAGACCCAGATATGCAGTAACATTAAGCTTCTGCCTGAACATTATCATTAAACTCACATTATGGTAATAGGTATCCTCCATGCTTATTTCTAGGATAACTGCCTAGTTATTGTCTATTGTCCGCTTAACAGCTATGAGGATACTTGGTTTCATTTAGATCATATCTATGCTTAGAAAATGCATAAAAAGGGAAATAAAAAATACAATTAATCATTAGCACAAACCAGTTATTGAGATAATTTGTCTGATGAAGGTATCTCACTTGGCTGTTTATACTTTTAATACTTAGGATATGAAATTAAAAGAAAATGGTATTAAAGTGTAGGTAGAATTGGCTTCAGCCAAGTGGCCTGTGTTTCAGAATGAAGGTTTCTATACCAGGATTTTGAAATAAGACCCAAAATACCCTTTAAGAAATAATTCTCAGTGCTTGCATATTAGAAAGAAAACCAAGACAGATGGTTAACTGGTAAACAACAGTTTGACCTCCCACAGGTATATGAGCTATTTTAAAGATGCTTCCCTTCCCCCTGATTATTCTCTGAATTATATCTCTCAAGATAGAATTCAGTAGTTTGAAACATTTAGATTAATGAAACAAATTCATTGACAGAAGCATAGCAAGTTAGGCATGAAAACTGAATCCAAAACAGTATAAAGTGTGCCAGTCTCCTGATTTCAGTGAGTATGTTGTGGAAGGCAATTTCATGGTATAATTGTGGGTATCTTAAAATGTGGTGGCATAGATCAATATTATTTTGGGGATAAGTGTTATAAGTCTCTTACTTCCTCTGTGAGCAGTGAGTGAGGCATCCCAGGTTTTGAAGGTATGTCTTTACATCTGGAAAAGAGTTACTGTTTGACAGAGTAAGTGCTATATGGCTGTACTGTATACATCCGCCATGTTTACCCTACTTGGTCTGTTTGGGAGTGGACACTTTTTGAGAGGTTTTGACCAACATTGAGCTCAGTGAGTCTAAACTGTAAGCCAAAAAACAAAAAAGAACCTTCTAAAAAAAAGAAAACACATCAAACCAAACCCCTTAAAAAAAAACAAAATTTAAAAAAAAGGCCCAGTGGTTTTGTTTAGCTAGAATCCAACTGTGGTACTTAGGGATGTCCAGTTGGTCTAATTTTTCACTTAAATGCTCATCTTTCTTTGTGGAAGATGATAATGCCTTCCTAATATGCTTTGGGAATCTAAAGTGGTCTGGAGTATTTAGCAAGAGTTAGGGTGGCAAAGTGAAATTCAGTGCTGCCAAGTATTTGCTTAAAGCCCCATGTGTTATGATCTGTCTGATTTTAGCTAAAATGTGATTCTGTTGTCTGCTTTTGTTCACTGCTTAGTAATTTGTTCAATATATTGCTTACATAATACCTGCTGGACAAGAGGAATGTGTATTCATACATTAGGACAAAGCAGCTACAAATCCATCATGAGTCTGTGGGACTTCAAAAGCTGATTTTCAGAATATTTAGAATAATGGAGAGCTGAGGTGATTCCAAGAGGATAGCAGATATGAGGATACAACAGAGGGAGGAAAGAAGGGAGTACTCAGACTGGCATAGAGTGGCACAACTTGAAACTGTGGGTGCTAACAGTCATAAATGAAAGGATAAAATTATTAAATATAATAGTTTCATGTAGGTGCCCAACTGTTCTTTGGGCACCTTAGAGAGCTATAAAAACTGACTAGTAAGTGAGTAAGAATTTTGAATGGACTGCACAGCTGTGAGGTAGAAAATACATTACAGAAGTTTACAGGGCATGAAAGTGAATTCACTGTTGTGAGAGAGAAGGGATGAATTTTAAAATGTGTTGTGGAATAAGAGGTATGATTTTAATGTGGATGGTTACCAAAATGACTGGGAAGTAATAACTAGTTGTAATAGCAACTTAGATTTTGTGTGTAAATTCTAATTAAATTTTTTTTTTCCGACCAAGTAGCCTATGCAGTGATGTTCTGCTGTAATAGAAAGGAATCATCTTTCCTCCTTGTCATACTCCTGTTTCCACCATTAGCGCAAGGAGTG
Source organism: Ara ararauna (assembly GCA_028858755.1). NCBI lineage: Eukaryota > Metazoa > Chordata > Aves > Psittaciformes > Psittacidae > Ara > Ara ararauna. The sequence continues at coordinate 122,979,640 of CM054376.1, read as the reverse complement.
TCACAGGATTCAGAAACATGTAGACATTTCTTCAGAATTGCAGGCAAATTCTTTCAAATTTGGGTTACAGCTGTTTTGAATAAAAACAATCACAAGATGCCTTCCAAGTCCAATTATTCTTCTACTAAAATGTTTTTCTTTTCCTTTCATTGAGAATAATGTTTAAATTAAAAAGCAACCTGAATAAAGAAATACCAGGTTTTGTAAATTTTTAACTGGTATGCTGCAGGTTAGTTTTATTTGGTTTTTTGAGGGTTTTTTTGTTTGTTTTTTTTTTAATTTGTAACAGAATTGTTAGCTGTGTCCAAATGCAGTAAGTGTATTTATAGATGGCCTGTTGCCAGTTTAGCAGTCACAAGAAAGATTTCTGTTCCTTCTGTCAGGTATTCTAACACTGTTTACTGCCTCTCTGTGACTAAATCTGAAACCGAAATCAAGAAAAAAAATGAGTTAAATCTGTATGCATTATTAAGATAACTCCCTGTTCCTAATTACACAAGCATAGTTATTAATTTTTTGCTGAGGTGACTTCTGTCAGATCCTGATAATGCAGTGCCAGATGGATCAAGTCATCTGTAATAGGGGTGAGATATGGGATGAATGTAATTAATATTTTTGCAACAGTCTGCTAGCTTATAACTTGCCTAATACTTGCCTATAAAATTTGTTTTCTCAACAAATTTGTTTTCTAGACAGCTTCATTCAAGGGTCATGTTTGGGTGGTTCATCTTAAAACAGTAACTGGTCATGTGTTTTACTTTTGTAGTGTTTGCTATGCTCTCTTGCTTATAGCAGTTTGAAGCCTTTTTGGCAAAGATGCAATTTATAGGAATGTGGGGAAATATATATTTGTAGTACCATTTGGTGGCCATAGTTTGAGTGACTAAGTTATGTATTAACAGTGCTAAGTTAAGTTTCACTTTGTATTTGTATACTGAGGTGAGCTGCCATGAGATAGGTTTCCTGTGATGTAGGGAATGATTGCTTTTAGAATGAGAAATGGCAGCGTGATGATACCACCGTACTAATTAGAAACAGGAACAGAGCTTCACATGGTCTCCAAAAGAGAACAAGCGTAGGAAAAAGAGCTTTGCTTACAAACATATTTTGTAGGAACAATTGGTTCTTTTCATGCTTCTTGAAGTGGGTTGTTCTGGGAAACACTTATATTACATGAGGTTACAGCATACTTATTAGCTATTTGAAAACAGAACTCTAAATTAGAGCAATACGACATGACATTGCCTTTGGTTTTCAGTGTCATTGTCTAAACAGATTTTATTCATTCTTTAATTACTGCCCGTGTGTTTAAATACATATATGCACGTATGCATGTCTAAGTTTATAGTCTATGTAAATTTTGTAAACAAAGAATTTGCATGAAGTTCTACATGTATGGAATATGATTTTGTTGTGACACAAAAAGGTCCATTAAGAATGCCAAGTATGAATATTTGTATTTTAAAATAAGAATCTCTTTTAAGATTGATCATTATTGCTGGACTGACATCCATGATTTCACTTAAAAATACCCAAAACAGACTAAGGCCTTATACCAAGCAATAGGCAGGTTAAAATTCACTTGTTTATGCATCTAAACCAGTCAGCATTGGTGTTATTTTTCTCTTAAAACAATATGTTTTCCAGTGATCAACATAAAGATTCAAAGTAAATGCAAGCTGAAGATAACTGGGTGTCAGGAGACACGAAGAGCGATATGTTGTCAAGCAAGTTTATGAGGTGTCACTGGCAGTCAGCTGGAACAAAAACCAGGGAACTGTTAGGTCTGGAGGCTCAGGTTAAGAGATATGAGAGAATAAAAAGAAGAGACATTTTTGTCTCTTACAGTAAGATTGAATAGTAGATGTTAATGGATAAAATCGGATGTATTTTCAAGGTCAGTTCTCATGAAGATATTTAGGATATAGGTTAAAATAAAACTTGCAACTATGAAAAGGACTGTCTTCCAGACTTGCCTTTGCTTCCTTTCTTCCATTCTGTGTAATTATCAACATTTTATCTAATATTTTACTATAATATGAATTTTGATTCCTTTAGTAGTGTCCTTCCATTGTTTGACATTGATCCAGGGCCATTTACTGATCAGTGGCGTAGGGTTACTGCAATTTTCTGCCTCTGTGCCTTTAATTTTTCTCAAGGGAAAGCCATTCCAAGGCTTAACATAATGAATTTCTAATTTAGATTTCCAGTGAAAATGGGAACCAGAATTCTGCTGTATCTTAACTAGAGGAGCTGTTGCTGAATGCCCAAGAAATGGAACCAGCATTTTCCTCACTGGTTTACTGTGGTGTGCATTCATTTCTATAAACCATTTTTAATGGAGAGCTATAATTTCAAACTGATTTCGACTTAGGAATTAATGATCCATGTATCAAGATGTACATGTTGGAGGAAAGCAAGCCGTGTATTTCTACTAGGCTAAAAGGAGACAGGATTTTAATTTGTTCCATGTTCATATGCCAACAACACTTTTTGGAGGTGAAGAGTACCATCTGTATCTGCCTCCTGGGTAAGGCACCTTGTTTTTTCAGAATTTAACCACGTTCAGAAATGCTTTGTTTCCTGACAGCTTTGTGAAAACAGGAAAAATAAGGGGGAAGAAAAAGAAAAATCTCTGTGGCATGTTTAATTTTTTCATTTTATGTGCCTTGTAGTAAATCCTGAAATTTGGAAGTAAGAGATTTCGCCCCACCCCTCCAAGTCGTTTCAAGTACTACTAATGTTCAGCAGGAGTGATTCAGAAGCAGGTTAACTGACAGGTTAAATTTTTAGACAGGCATTAGACACTCCTAACCACTGGAGCCACTGAGTCAATGATACATATGCGAAGTAATTTAAATAGTTAACAGGTATAAACCAGGTTCTACTTGGCAAATTGTTAGTCAAGAAGTGGTTTCAGCTTGCCCATGAATTATGTGGGAAACTTCAAAGCAATTATCCTTCTTCCCTTTCTCCTCTCAAGGCCAATAACTGTCAAAATGTGTAGATTGGGATTAATTACCTATCATGTATTATGTGGCTAATGTTTAAAGTTTGGATAGATGGGAACATAAAATTAGAATACAATTTGATCACTGAATAACAAAGCATGTAAAATCTCCTGTAATGAACAAGGTAAAATCTCCAGATAGAAGTGCTCAGTTGATTGATTGATTGATACACTGTGAACTAGTAACTGTTCCTGGAAGCAGAAGAAAAAGAAAAAAAAAGAAAAAACAACCGACCCTACTCAGTGCTTAGTGTTATCCTTGTTTTCCAATTTTTCTATTATGTATCACATTAATACATCTGTAATTGCATAATAAACACAAATAGGCTGAAGAATTTCTATCCTAACTCCACTCTGAAGGGAAATAACTATTCATATAAAAAAAATTTTAAAAAAGACCAAATAAAAAGCAAATAACTTTAGTAGAAGATACATAGGCTGCCTGACAGTTCTGCTTGGTTGTTCTTACATATTTAACATCCTTCTCATGATGTGTATGTGTTTGACTGATATTCATTGGACCAGTAGCCAAAATGAATAGTTGGAGGGAAATTAAGAACAAGACAAAAGAAGAAGAGAGGAATTTGAGAGAAGGGAAGAAAGGGCCCTGTTGAGACAAAAATGTGTTTGGATTTCTATGGCAACATATTTCATTTTCATTTGAAGGCATTAAACTGAAAACTCAGGGGAACAAATAAACTACGAAAATATAGATGCCAACTATACTGATAGTGCTTCCCATACCCAGAAACTCATTTTATTCCCCTGGAATATGAGATCTAAGCTTAAATCCCCTCTGACCGATGTGCGTAAATGTTGAAATCAGAACTCTGTCTTCTGAATGAATTCCCTTTATCCTGAAAACCCATTTTTGAAAAATCATTGTATTCTCTGATTTTCTTTTTTTTTTTTCTTTTTTTTTTTCCCCCTCCCCTTCTGGAATAGCAGGGGAGGCACAATGAAAGGGACTGCATTATTATATAGTCTACACAGCTTCATAATTTATTGTGAAAGTATGGCTAATTGCAAAAAACAAGTCAGATTTTCCTGTGGTGGGGACTGGTATGTCTCTGGTTTTGTCTCAGCTGAGTTTTTTGCCTTCCTCATTTCTCTCCTGTGTGTACTTATATAATTTTAGAACTAAAAAGGAAATAAGGTAGGCGAAGAGAAATCTTTGGACATTCTGAACTATAAAATATATCTTTCAGATTGACATACTTTTTGCATTTGTTATGGTAATATCCTTAAACAAATAGTTGCAGTATTTTGGTTTTAGCTATCCTTTATTAGGTATGTTTTCTTTTTTAACCCAAGGAAAATGAGGTGTAACTGTATTTGCTTTTTCTGTCCTGATAGACAAGCCAGTCTCAATGAAGAAGCTGAGAAGTATTATGAAATGGCAGCAGGATTAAGACCTAATGTAAGTACCTTCTTAATGATATCCATTATGTAAGTTGATGAACATGCCACAGTGCTGAACCCTTTGTGATCAAGGAGAAACTTCGGCCTATATTATTTATGATCTTTTAATGGTTAATTATTGGATAGTCAGATAAAGCTGTTCATTTGTCAAACCAATCCCCATACTTTTAAGTTACCTCAGTGAACTGTTTTAGCGACAAGTCATACTCTTCTAACATACTTGGAAAAGATTTCTTTATGTACCTTTAGGTGTGTTAAGTTTGGAAAGCTCTCCTAATTCTATCTATTTTCACAAGTAAAAGAGAATGAAGGGCAATTCTGTGGTCCGCTGTTTATTATATTTTCAACAATACATTTATGCCTTTTCCTCTGTCATGAACTTCTGGCAAACATTGTTATTCAACAGAGTTAAATATGAATTTACCTCGGAGCTATTTACCTCTGAGATTGTTGTATATTGGGAAAGAAAGCTTATTGCTTGAAGCAGAAATATGTGACAGACCCTTTTTAAAATAAAAGCTTATTTCCAATTTTATTGCATCAGGAACTAAAGAAATAAAATATTTTCTTTTTGCATTTTTTTACTCAATTTTATATTTCTTTTCAATTGCCTTCCATTTTGAGAAAGAACATTCATGAATATAAATGGGGCAGAATTTTTTTCAAATACCTAATACTTTGTCTATGCAATAAATCAAATCTAGAACACATTCCCATCTCAGAAATCTATAGTGCCAAATTTGAGGATTTAAATTAACAATTTCAGTCAAGTGAAATGAAAAAAAAAAGTTAAAAATAACGGGCTTAAAATGAAAGAGTTTTCAGAGATAAGAATTGAAAGCAACACCAGCCAAGACTCAAAACAAGTTAACAAAATATAATCCCCATAACCCAAAATAAAAATAACTTGTTCATATGAAATTACACACTTTCACACCATCTCTTAAAAAAAATATAAAAGAAAACCAAAACTCAGAAAATCTGTGTATTTCTTTAGTTCATACTTTGTGAAATTTAGACTTTGTGATTCCATATGCTTTCAGATGCAAGAATTTTTAGGTTTTTTTCTGTATGGATGTGCTGATGTTGAGCGAATTCCCTCAGTTGCCTGAAAGTTGGTCCAGTTCCTCTTCTCTTTTCTGTGGTTCACTGCACTCTCAAAATCTTTGAATGTATTTCTGAGTTTCTGATATTTGTATGAAACCATATATGATTATATATGTGAGGTTTCTCAGCTTTGGAAATAACTGAGGGTTTCTAGCTGATGGCAGTGGTACAATTAAAGTTAGGTATTTCTAGGTATTGCGGCCAAGTTTTACATGTTAAGTCTCAAGTACCTTTTTGCTGGATGGGACCATCAGAACAGTTTATTAGAGTAACTTGCATTTAATTTTGATTAGTTTAAGTAAAAATCTAATAAGTAAGTACTGCTTCAGCTTTCTTTACAAATCACAGAATCATAGAATAGTTAGGGTTGGAAAGGACCTTAAGATCATCTAGTTCCAGCCCCCCTGCCATGAGCAGGGATGCCTCACCCTAGACTGTTACCCAAGGCTCTGTCCTACCTGGCCTTGAACACTGCAAGGGATGAAGCCTTTACCACTTCTTCAGGCAACCTGTTCCAGTGCCTCACCACCCTCACAGTAAAGAACTTCTTCCTTACATCTAACCTGAACTTCCTATGTAAGTTTGAACCTATTACCCCTTGTCCTATCAGTACAGTCCTTAATAAAGAGTCCCTTCCCAGCATCCTTGTAGGCCCCCTTCAGATACTGGAAGCCTGCTAGGAGTTCTCCACGCAGCCTTCTCTTCTCCAGGCTGAACAGCCTCAACTTCTCAGCCTATCTTCATATGGGAGGTGCTCCAGCCCCCTGATCATCCTTGTGGCCCTCCTCTGGACTTTTTCTAGCAGCTCCACGACTTTGTTATGTTGAGGACACCAGAACTACACACAGGACTCCAAGTGGGGCCTCATGAAAGATAATTTCACTTTTATGTTCAGGATGATAAAAGTTTCTAGCTAAGCATAGCATGCATATGGTTTATGACTATTTAAAAATACTTTAATGATGCAGAGTGGGAAAGGTATTACTTTTTAGTGCCAGCATCAACCATCTGATGAATGTACAAAAGCAATCTCTCAAGAATGAAAATAAAGCCAAAAGTAGTCATGCATATATTTTCTCTTATTATCAGTTCTCAAATTTACCATAATAGTTTCAGATTGGGATGAAAAGAAGCCACTCATGGAAATTTTCTAGGTAGTAAGCAATATGATGCAGACATGGTTAAGACAGAATCTCGTGACTTTTCCAAAGGAGTATGGAATGCAAATTAGTCAAATCCTGTGTGCTTCATTGCTACATCTGCGCTGGTAAATTAAATGTACCCAGGATTATTCTCTAGTGTTGATCCAACTGGCTTCTTGGAGTGTTCCCAGGTACTGTCTGAGAAACTGCGAGTGGCCCAGTCCAGAGCTGTGCAGGAAACATCCTCACAGCTTGAAAATGTCCACAGTTAATTTTTTTTTTTTTATATAGCCTGTGTATCCTCTCACTGTTTTATGAATATGAAGGTTCAGCAAAATTATGTGAGTCAAGATGCTAAAGGAGTATCCTTAATCAAAATATAGTGCTGAAGGATTTAATGATATATTTTTAATCCATTATTATTGATCTAGAAACATTTCTTTGTAGATAATTCAAAATAATAGTAGTATGAATGTGACGTAATGTAATAATGTATGCATACCTACAGTTCCATATATATACACATACCCATATACTGTTTACTGTTAGTGGCCAAGAGGTGTGTTCCCAAATTCCCTCTCAGTGTGAATACTGTGGCAGTGCTGAAATCTCATTCTGTGCAGTGGATCAGCCTTGTTCCTAGAATAATTAAGTGCTAAAAGCATCTGTTTAACAAGAACTTTCCCTCTTCCAGTGCTTGGCAATAGGGAATTGTTGATCAGGATCCCAAATAACCTGGCTCTCTGCTTTTTTTCAGCATGATATTTTTTCATCCTGTGGTTCCCCGGTCACTCTTCCAGATTCCAAATTGAAAATCCATTTTTCTGTTACCAATTCCTTTCTTATTCATTCCTTTCTTATACACTGTAGTAAGACAACTAAATTATCAGTTATTCTAAAGAATTAGACCTGTGCCTGGCTCTTGAGAGATTTTCAGCTAGTGCAGCCTAAAACAAAACTCAGATTTCCATTCTCTTGCATTACTTTCTTTACAATTATTACATCTTGTGCAATATCCCTAATTTCACTACCATAAAATACCATAGAATCATAGAACAGTTTGGATTGGAAGGAACCTTCAAAGGTTATCTAGCCCAATTCCCCTGCAATGAGCAGGGACATCTTCAACTGATCAGGTTTCTTCGAACCACATCCATCCTTAGCAGCAATAAGAGATGTTAGTAATACTAGGAACTCAGGCCTTTACTGATTGTTAGTGAATTTATATGTTCATTGAGCTTTCATAACACAACTTCGTTCTTAGCATCCTTGCTTTGTTTTTCTTCTTGCATCCCTTTCTTTGGTTTTTCAACTGTTCCTTTTGGTTTTGGAATAAAGCAACACTTCATACACAGTGCTTCCTCCCCTGCTCCTCAATGTAGAAGCCCTTTTGGATCCAGAAGCTGCTCTGTGAGCTTTTCTAAACCCAAGTCCAGTTTAAATGGCCAACTGGGTTATGGCTTTCAGAACTACTTAGTTGTCTCATTTTTTTTTTTCCAGACAGAAGTCTTCACTCTTGCATTTGTCTCCTAAGCAAACCTTCTTTTCAGTATCTCAAGACAGTATTTTCTGTACAATATAGTGCTGCTGCAGAGATGGGAATCATTGTCTTAAACTTCAGTGAAGAAGCAAGCATTCTCAAGATTATGTCTGTTTACTTCCAAATAGGCTTCAATGAGTTGACATTCTCCTGGAGAGCCAAGGGGGAGAGAGGAATACAGGAATCAGTTTGGAGAAGGAGTCTACTTTTATTTGCTATGAATCATTTCCTACAGGACTCTCTTTTCCTCCTTCAACTCTGTAGGTAACCTACAGAGATTAGCTTCCCCTAGCCCCTGGATCTTTTTTAATACTTTCAAAAAATGCATTCCTACATTGTGCGTTTACCTTGATCAAAACAAAAAACCATTTTCGAGCTTTCCCAGTGGGGAGCACATATGTGTTTGTTCTAACAGTGTTGGCTTGGATTTGCTTTAATCACATTAGTCTAATTTTGATAAATTCAGCTGCACGAAGGAATGATAGTGTGTTTTGGATAGCAAGACCTTTATGCAGTAATTATTCTGAGTGGGAGTATTGCTGAGGAAAATCTATGTTCGGAGATGGTTTCTAGGTACCCTACAACTCCAAATGTTCACAAGCCAGGAAATTGTTTTAACAGGTTGTTAGGCACTCTAAAACATGAGCTTTAAGCTTGCCTTGTTGTGGAAAAATCAGTCATCCAGAAACTTTCTTTAAATTGGCATTCTTTACAAGAATGTGAGGTATTGATTTAAGCTTCAGCTTTGATTCAACTTTTAAGACATTTGTGTAATAGAACTGCATTTCTAATTTTTTAAGTCAGAACTTGAAGCAACCAATGTTTAAAAAGCTGCTCTAGAACCCCCACGTATAGCCAATGGCTTTTGAGAAGAAAGGGCACTTTGAAGTGTGACCTCAAGAGTATGAAATGAAAGATAGCTCACCAGAGCTTAAGACTTTGAGCCACCACCTTGACTGATTGGCTTAGAAGCATTCCTCAAGGAGGTGCTGTGACCTGCAAGTCACTACCATCCCAACCACATATTAATGCTGCTTGCAGTCTGGAGCTCGTGACAGCTTTAAACCCCATGTCAGCAGCACATTGTCAGAAACAGCTGTTTCCACTCTACCACTTCAAAAGGGCTTGATTAAATGTCTTACTGTAACAACATACATAAAGACACACACATAGAATGAGGGGGAAAGAGAAATGTACCTATAAGCAAAATAAATACAATTTCCACTAGATGGTTTAATCATGATGTGAGCAACTAAGCCATTACTTGACTTGAAGGGTTTATGTAATCAGTTAACACAATATCATATTAAAAAGCAGTTTCTACAAGTGCTTCTTTTATTAAGTTCCCTCCCCCACCCCCCCATGCTGAAATACAGATTTTATTGCAGAGGCTCTAGTCTTGCAGTAAGCTATACCTCAAGCTGTCTAAAAGCTGAAAGAAGAATTCTAGTGATTTCCAGATAACATTATATTTTCATAGCCACTCTATAGATAACATGCTTTCAGTGCCTTCTTATGGAGAATGTTCACAATATACGGGTTTTATTCATGGCAGGACCTCTGAAAATTAATATACTTCTGATAGTACATACAACTTTAAAAAATAAAGTAGATGTTGGATTTGATCTTAAAACATATATAACCAAGATCTGCTTTATTATGTATTTTTTGCTTAGGTGTTTCTATGCCAAATTTCCCAATTTCACTTTCTCCTCATGTCGCTTTACCAGGCTAGGAATAATTGTGAGGGATACAGCTTTAATGCATTTTGCCGACATTTTTAAGGGCATGTCCTGTTATTGCCAGGCAGAATTTTCATAAAACTTTAAAGAGTTCCTGCTATGTTAGTTCTGCTGCTGATGGCAGTAATGGATGGGTGAACAGAAATTCTTAAATTGTCTGCAGCTGATCCTCAATTGACAAAAAACTGGCACAGTTCCATGCTTCACTGGATCCAATGTCATCCTCACACTGTTCTAGGAGTACTGCCGATCTCTCACAGTGATGGGTTTCTTGCTCCTGTAGCTCTTTTGGACAGGTCTACCTATCTCTGTTACCCAAACTCAGCTGAGTGTCTTGCCATCTTACTCGTGGTTTCTGGGGCATAGTATGGATAAACCTGACAAAATCCTCTAGAGAAAGTACATTATAGATTTTTATACCATGTATTATTGCCAGTAAAGCATGACACTTTCTGCTTGAGAATACATGTTTTAAAATGTTTTTCGTCATGTTTACTTGTTTATTCAAAGCAGTAAATGTATGGCAATCTTTTATTTTTATTTATTAGTGCCATGAAATGACCGCAGAGCTGTATTTTTAGGTAGTTAGCATCCAGTAGATTCACTTCAGCCATCTTCCATTACTTGTGTCTGCCTTTACAGAAAATATGAAAGTGGGCGTTGTGGGGCAGGTGGAGTTTTTGCTGATTGCCTGCCTGCCCTCTGAGCAGCTCCCAGCTTCTCCTGTCTTGTATCAGGGCTGTCCAGCTTCCCACTACCACCACCAGCTGCTACTAAGCCTTGCATTGTTCAAGGCTTCCTCTTAAGTGTGCCAAACTTTCCGCCTCAATGGTATGAATGGTAGTGGATTCCCTCCAGCCTAGCAGCACTCTTGGCCTCCTGAAAATGCCTCCTTTCTTTTCTCCTGGTGAAGGTGTGAGGAATAAGAAAGGTTCCCAGGATTCAGTTCTTCTCTTCCTGCTCTATTACTTCCTAAAGATTAAACCAGTTGTTATAGGGCATGCAGGACTTTTAGCGACTAAAAAGGGTACTGTGGCTTCCTAATGAGAAGATAGGCATGACTGATGTGAACTGTATTTCCAGGTGGCATACTTTTAATAGTTTGATTTTAGACAGATACAGGGGTGGGAGGCTTAGGCATGGTGCTGCTCCACTGGGAGAGGAGATAGTGAAATGCCCTTAGAGAAAAGAGTACACCATTCTCTGATCTCAAAAGGATGAGAGAGCACTTTCTGGGTTACTGTAAATTGGGTAGATTTTCCCCATAGACAGGCAATAAAAGACACTCTAAGATTTGATATCAGAATAGCAGTAACATTTTAATCCTGCCTAGCGGAAGGCTGACCTAGCTTAAAGGTTGTGCAGAATGGAGAAATTCAAGAAAATTAATATTACCTTAATGCAAGTTGTCCTTCATTTCAGATAGAAAGACTTCTCAGTGTTATCACAGAAATAGCAACACTTCTCCGTGTAAAGAGTTTATCTATGCATGAACTCTCTTTGCCCTTCCTTAGCAGGACAGCTTTGTAAAACTACTTTGGGCTCTAGCTCAGTTTTCTTTTATTGCTGTTGTTGTTGATTCACCCCTTCTAGGTCCCTGTAGGTTCATCCTTGTCTGGGGCTAAGTGCAAGACAGATCTGTTTTCTCTCTCCAGCTAATTAGAAAACCGTGTTTATTCTTTTGAACAAAAAGCTATTTCTATATTTGCAATTATATTCGTTCATGGTCCTCCAAAATATTTTAAATATACCTCTAGGTTTTTAGCCATGTACAGTTGTCAGCTTCAAGGCAGGCTTGTGTATAGGCTGTTGTTTTGAATCTTAAAGTATTTCTACTTCAGCAGAGATTAGTGCCTCCCACCTTGAAAAAAACAACAGACAAAACAAACAAAAAACCACACATAGCATTTCCCATCCCTGGTCTCCAGCAGGGGACAAAGAAAGAACACAGGCCATTGGAATAGGGATATTTACCTGTAATACTGAAGCATGGTATCAGGATGAGTTGTATAATTTGAAAACTGATTTATTCAGCTGTGGAAAAGACTGAATTTCCTTTGGGAAATACATGTGAATATTTATAGCCTTACCCTGGAAAACTCTACATGTGTTTTCTCATGCATTGTGGCAGTTCAGTAAAAGCAAAGACTGAACGTGCTTTTCGGTGATTATAGAATACCTAAATCTGGTTCTTGATACTGTAATCCATCTTTCTGTAAGATGCATAGGAAAGAGCTGGAAAGCATGTCATTACAGTTCTCAGCTTCAGTATTGTGAAAGTTATATCATCGGGAGTTCATTTGTACTCTTCTGATTATACAAGTATTTAACTATGCAAATATCTGAGATTGAGTGTCTCACACAGTGTAATTTGTAAGCTTTGTCACAGAAATAAAAGTCCTTTATGTTGCTGTTTATTATTTCCATCTAAAATAGTTCATTGCACATTGATATCCTAATCAATGCATAAGTATTTTGTCTATGCAAGTTCTAAATGACTGAAATGAAAATATATTTTAGTTTCTTCTGCTAACTTAGCTTTTGCATTGCAGTAGCATCGACTGTTTAGAGTTGCTTCTGTTTCTCCTGTATGTAGTTCCTGATTTCTTCCAATGAAATTCTGCAAGCAGCTATAAATGTTTCTTAGCATAAAGTCTTTCAGGCATAAGCTGCATACCCAGACATGCTTGGCAAAGTAAGCCACAAACTCGTTGTCATGGCAATTTGGAGTGCTTTTCATTTCATTTTCAACTATGAAAATGTTTACAAATTTTCCATAAATATTACTCCTTCTACAGTCTAATTATTGGCGTAATGTATTTTCTGAGTCATCCATCTTCATGAGCTGTAAAATGTATGCACATGCTTTTCTTTAAGGGGGGAAACAAATGTTGTGAATAAGCAACTATATACTAACTCCTATTTTCTAATTTAATTAACCTTTAGATCTGCATTAAATCATCAATTACTCTTACCAAGAATTGTTGAACAAGTGATTTTGTGCTTAGCATGTAATATGAGAGAAAGAAGCTAATTCATACGTTATTCATTTAGGACATAAGTCCTAAGTATGCCTGGTGACAATCCCTTGTACTGCTTCAAGCTGCTAATAAAATCTTTTCTTCAGAAAAAAGAAATGCCCCAGAGTATTTTGCTTTATGTCCCCATTTTCCATTGTAGGCTCTGTTGCCCACAGTGTTAGAAATGTTTATGTGACTAAATCTCCAAAAGGTAAAAGACCATGTTTCTGCAAAAATAATGCATGTTTCTTATTATTGCAGTGATGCTTCCTAAGAATTTAATCACCCAAGTGTTAAGTTACAGGTTCTGTTCTCTGTCCAGGCATCTACATAGAAACAGAGCACTGTTCTTTCGACCCCATCAGATGATTGTGATTCTCAATGGATAGGTCAGAAATCCTATAAAGAGAAGAAAATCTCATGCCAAATAATATTTGAGCTACTTTATTGTCAAGACCTCGATTCAGAAATTTTATGGGACTGCACCTCAGTTAACTTGTCTAGAAGTCTTAATGTCTTCACATTTCTTTTTCTGATTTTTGCATGTATTTTCATTATGCAGATCTGAAGTCTTTATCTGGTATATATAGGTATGTTCAGTCCACCACCAAAATTATTTGCAGAAAAAAGAATGTGAGGTTGTCTAGCCTGTCTCTTAGAGTGCTGATTTGTTTCATTTAGCATTCTAGTGGTTTTCTTCTGCATCTTAGTAAACAAATGACTTTTTTTCTTTTATTTTATATTATTTTTCAGTATGAAAATACCTTTGCAACAGTTTTGCTTGTATTAAATTATTATGTTTGTTTACTGAATAATTGAAGGAATAGGTTTGCAAAACTAATTAATAGGAAGTCACAGCCCAGATTGGTACTACTAAGTTAAATAAAAGGAATCATTATGCTTTGAGATAATGGGAGGAAGTAGTTTGTAAAGGTGCAGTCTCTTTGCTGAAATTGTGGAATTGAGGATGATGTTTCATGGGTAAACCTATGCACTTGATTGTGAGTCACAGTCTGACATGAATATGGCAGGGGGTACTATGCTTCCTGCATCAGTTCCTGGAGAGAGCAAGATTGGCTTTGCCTTGTAAAAGTAGCCCTCAGTGTCAATCAAAAATAAAGTGCCATGAAATATGGAACTCACAGCAGTAGATTAGCATTTCAGAAATTAAACCATCTGTTTGAGCTCAATTAAAAGAGAATCCAGCAAGTTTTTTCCTAATAGAGTATTCTAGTGCTAACTCTGGAAACAATGCAAGGAATTTATTATGCAATTAGAAATGATAAAGAAGCGTTCTTAATACTCATTAAATAAACCCAGCAAAGTACATTCTCATTAGGATGTTTTACAATAAATAACTTACTAATTTTCTTCCTGATCTATAGTTCTGATGTATTTCTTATTCTCAGAATTATTTTTAATTGTGGGTATTACAGTCCCCCCTGCCCCCCCCCCCCCCCCCCCCAACTTCTGAGGATTTACACTTATGTTTCACAAGATGGTTTTGATGCGGCTGGTATTCTCACACACACACACACACACACACACACACACACACACACACACACACACACACCCCTTTGGGTGCATGTAGGTAATTAAATAGAGGAAAAACACCCTACAATAAGCCTGGTTTTGGTCAGAGATCTGCCTGAGAAGACTGATATGTTTGCAGACTGCTAGGAAGGGGATGGGTAGTGGATGTCTGGCTGAAGTAATTTTCTTGGAATGTCTAAGAGTAACCTCAGTACCAGTTTGAATGTATTTTTCCCTTGGGAAAGTTACAGTCTGGAGTTCAAATGTCCGCTAATGAGAAGATGCTGTGAGGAGGGGATGGGTGGCTTTTCCTTTTCCCCGAACAACAGTCCCTTTTTGTTGAGGCATTCTGAACCACAGTATGTTGGTCAGCTTGTATATTGAATTTACATAATTCTATTTACCACAGTTAGTTTTACTAGAGAGCAAATATACATTTAAGTGTACCTACCCTATTGAAACGTCTTCATTTAATGAACAGCTCTATTACGGAGCTGAGGGACTTTTATTAATTTTTCAGGCGCTCCAGTAAAGATTGTCTTTCTCTGTCCGTAAGTAACTTTAATCTGACATTATGGTTTGTAACAGTGCCAGTTGCCTCAGCATCTGGCTGCTTCAAACTCAGCAAAAACAGTTAGAGTGTGAAAGAAAATTTTTTCAATAAAACAACAACAGTAAAAATTAAAATCCACAATAAAATGCTAAATTAAATTCCATATGAAGATTTGCTGTATGTCTCTTATAGTCCATGGGGTAAATGATTGATATATTCATGGTGGAGTTATTTAGAGTTTTATTGTAGCTCAGTAGCTCTACTTTATTTCTTCAAATCCTTATTGAATTTAAATACACTTTAAATTATCAGATTCATTTTTTTAAATTATCAGATTCAACAATTTTGTAAATTCAATTTTTGAAATATCAATTTTTGAAATATCAATTCATGATCCTTCAGTAATTATATCTGAAAAATTCTGTTCTGATAGCTGCATCGATGGATTTTTTTGCTGATGAGTTCACAAATTGGATTTTTTACCCATAATAGAGGGAGAAAAATGCTTTTTGAACAGGGATTATGGAATGAAGTTGCTGGCAAATGAAGTTGCTAAGCCACTCTCCATCGTATTTGAAAAATCCTGGCAGTCAGGTGAAGTTCCCGATGACTGGAAAAAGGGAAATATAACCCCCATTTTCAAGAAGGGGAAAATGGATGACCTAGCGAATTACAGACCAGTCAGTCTCACTTCTGTGCCTGGCAAAATCTTGGAGCAGATTCTCCTGGAAGACATGCTAAGACACATGAAAAACAACAGGGTGGTTGGTGACAGCTAGCATGGCTTCACTCAGGGGAAATCCTGCCTGACCAATCTGGTGGCCTTCTATGATGGGGCTACGGAACTGATGGACAGTGGTGGAGTAGCTGATGTCATCTACCTGGACTTGTGCAAAGCGTTTGACACTGTCTCACATGACATCCTTGTCTGTAAGTTGAAGAGACATCAATTTGATAGGTGGACCACTCGGTGGATAAAGAACTGGCTGGATGGCCACACGCAAAGAGTTGTGGTCAATGGCTCAATGTCCAGCTGGAAACTAGTAATGAGTGGTGTCCCTCAGGGATCGGTGTTGGGACCGGTCTTGTTCAACATCTTTGTTGGTGACATGGAGAGTGGGATTGAGTGCGCCCTCAGCAAGTTTGCTGATGACACCAAGCTGTGTGGTTCGGTTGATAGGTTGGAGGGAAGGAATGCCATCCAGAGGGACCTTGAGACACTTGTGAGGTGGGCTGATGCCAACCTGATGAAGTTTAACCATGCCAAGTGCAAGGTCCTACAGCTGGGTCAGAGCAATCCCAGACAAAGCTACAGGTTGGGCAGAGAAGAAATTCAGAGCAGCCCTGTAGAGAAGGACTTGGGGGTTTTGGTTGATGAAAATATGAACACGAGCTGGCAATGTGTGCTTGCAGCCCAGAAAGCCAACCGTATCCTGGGCTGCATCAAAAGGAACATGACCAGCAGGTCGAGGGAGGTGATCCTGCCCCTCTGCTCTGCTCTTGGGAGACCTCACTTCGAGTATTGTGTGCAGTTCTGGTGTCCTCAACATAAAAAGGACATGGAAGTGTTGGAAGAAGTGCAGAGGAGGGCCACGAGGATGATCAGGAGACTGGAGCACCTCCCATATGAAGATAGGCTGAGAAAGTTGGGGCTGTTCAGCCTGGAGAAGAGAAGGTTGCGTGGAGACCTCCTATCAGCCTTCCAGTATCTGAAGGGGTCCTATAAGGATGCTGGGGAGGGACTCTTCATGAGGGGCTGTACTGATGGGACAAGGGGTAATGGGTTCCAACTTAAACAGGGGAGTTTGGATTGAATAGAAGGAAGAAGTTCTTTACTGTAAGGGTGGTGAGGCAGTGGAATGGGTTGCCCAGGGAAGTTGTGAATGCTCCATCGCTGGCAGTGTTCAAGGCCAGTTTGGACAGAGCCTTGGGTGGCATGGTTTAGTGGGAGGTGTCCCTGCCCGTGGCAGGGGGGTTGGAACTAGATGATCTTAAGGTCCTTTCCAACCTTAACTATTCTGTGATTCTACAATTCTATGATTTTAAATTGCACAGGAGGTAAACCTTTTGATTTGAGGGGAAAAATGAGCTCTAACAAAAAGATTCCTGGTAGGCTGAACCCAAAGTTAATTTCAGTAGGAGTCTGTGGTGTTCATATAGAATGGGTGGTATGTGTAATGACAATATATAATGTGAAAGCAAATTGACCTGAGACATCCACTGACCACGGAGCTGCATAGCGATTCTAATTGACCCTTCATTGTAGTTTGCTCAAGTCAGGGAAGGGTTTTTCTAGATCAGTTTGGAGCATGCGTCTGGTTTCACTGAGTAATTTTTGACGTCACATTTTGGAGATGGGAATTGAACTTTGATTTCTTGGTGCTAGTGCTGTAAATGCTAGTTATCCTCTTGTGCCTTCAGAAATAATTAATTAAAGCTTTTTTAAATGGAAAATATTGTTCCCACTGTTGCTTTGTGTGTCCATTTCTTAATGGCATAGTTTGAAGAATACAGAAATCTTCTGTTTGATAAAGTCATCAGCATATTCAGTATGAAGTGCAACCTTTCAGAGTGGGTTGTGTAGGTCTACCACTGAACTTGTCTTGCTGTTATTGATATTGATAGAAAGCAGTGTAAATATGTGTCACTTATCATAAGTGGTAAATAAGGCTGCCTTAGCAGAAAGTATTTTTTTTACAACTCACAACCTTGTAAAAAAGCCTAGCAAGCAATTAGTGCCCAGTAGTCTTGCTATTAGAAGACCAAATTTTAGAATGACAGCATTAAAATCTGTAAGCTACAAGAGTCAAAAATAAATCCTTGATCTTACTCTGGAAGTTGGTAATTTTGTGCAGTACATATTGTACTGTAGATTTTATTGCTAAATGTATAAGGAACACCTGCAGGTTATTGGCTGCCAAAAAGTAGAGCATGAGTTGTTATAAATTACATGGAGTACTGTAATTCAGCATTTTGCAAAGGACCGATAACATGGGCCTCTTTTCTCAGCTGTCATAATCTTGTGAGTAAAACCAAAGACAGAGGGTAGACATAACTTTTTTACAGTATGCAGCAAGTATGGAAGTGATAGGAAGCAGGTCAAAAAAGACAAAGGGGAAGGAAAAAAAACAAAGATTGATACATGAATTCTTTAAGGTTTCATATGCAAAAATGTCAGAAAAGAAAATCTTAGTAACAAGACTTTTTCAAGTATTTTCAGTTGTGCCTACTCTAATTAAAATGTGTTTCCTTGAGCAATATGTGTTCTCAAGAGTTTTGTGATTTATTTAAGAAGTTATAGTTGCAAAATTGCCTTGGTAGCATTTCAACATGCTGAAGTTGCATTTTTTAACCAATTTGAAAATACATTCAGATATTGATAAACCATATTATTATGGGAATTTTATCACTTTGTGTGATAGACATCAGTTGTACTTCCCTGCCAGTGAAATTATTACCAATAGATGAATACTGATTGATTCTGTTGTCTAGGGCAAGCTAGGAAAAAGAAAAGATGTCAATGGAGAGGTAGAATGAAGGCTAAAATTCATCCTAAAACATCCTACAGTACCTCATAATCTTCTAGTGTTTTCTGTCTTGTTTCTGTAATGCTCTAACATCACCCTTTTTGTGTGAGCTGTCTTAATAGTGATTGTGCATGATATAAGCCTTGAACAGTTTAGCAAGATTCTCATTCTTTGTGTTCAGAGCAAGTATTTCAAGTTGCATAATCATTTGCACAATGTGTCTGAAAGTTATACAACTATAAATGCCTAAATAGTTTTGGAAAACATACAGTAGTGTCAATATTAATCTGGTTCTCAAGCATTTGACTCAGCTGACTACACTTGTCAGCCAAAGGTGCAAAGCCCTGTTTGACACTTGACATTGATCTTAACTTCTTGAGTCAAAAAGCTGGAAAACTTGTTATTTTGAAATTTCCTTAATTAGAACTTCACATAATTTTCAAAGCCAGAAATGAACACTTCTTCGTTCTGAAATTTCAGCAGTTGGCTATTTTACTTGAAAAAATGAAATTCTAATACAGTATTTCATATGCTTGTGACAAGCATTTTGAAAAGCTATACAACCTTCTCTGGGTATTAATCTATTTGATCAGTATCTGGGCCAAACCAGACAATGATGATTTTTTTTTTTTTTTCTCAGCAGGCACTTTTATTTTCCAATGACATTTTATTTGATTAGAAAAAATGAACCTCTTTTTTAATACTAGTAGTATATAATGGGAGTATAATTGTGTGATTATAATCTCAGATGATCTTTAAATCAATTTTCTGTGTAGATTAGACAGTTTCAATTGTGTTAATATGGACAGCTATTCTTATCACCCTACATGTGTGCTGCTGGGCAAAGTAGAATATATTCCTTTTTCTTTTAAGACTTTGCATTTCTTTTAAATTAAAGGTGCAGTTTATCTTTAGGCAGTAACACTAAGCCATTTATTTTTCTGGTTTCCAAAATTTAGAAAGTAAGTTCATGCAAGAAAATACATTTACTCACAAATTGAATTTAATTTTTAAAAACTCTTTCTTAATAGGACAAAATTCTGTAAGTGAAAGATTCTGAGCAATTTCTGTTTGTCTCTGTGGTAATGCATATGCCATTTCTATTCAGCAAGCTTCTCACTTGCTGGGAGTAGACTTCCTACTTAGCATGAAGCATGCCAGTGTTAGATGAAGTAAAGAAGTTGTTAAATGTTTTATACCATAATCATAGCTATATAGTAAAGTTATCAAATTGCAGACTTCAGAGCACAGTTCAATTTCTGTAAAAAAAATTAAGTCATTTGAAGATTTTTTTAATGAAATCCTAAAGTGGTAGGAAAATTGGATAAAATTATCCTATCGTATATTAAGGACAACATTTGAGCTGGAAACCTAAGAAGCTTAATTAGAAACACTGACTCCTGGAAGATGTTTATTTTTTTTTAAATATAGCCAGAATATTAAATATTCATAACGTATGTTCCTGTTTAGCTTTTATTATGGTAATACAAGTATGTTATCTAAAAATGTCGATCACGGTTTCTGTATAAACTGAGAGTGATTACTAAGAGGATTTTTAAGCATAAATCAAAGCAATTGATCCATGGCAATTGGAGAAAAACTCTAGAAATACAGAAATAACAAATGTACGTACATTTTTGTGGGACTTTTAATCTGATGTTATGATCTGCAGCCTTCCCTATTTGTAACGCATGCTTTTGTTTCTGATATATAAAACATATATAAAATATATAAAATAAAATATATAAAATATATATAAAATGCCTGTTTGGTTATGGATAATCATGTTTTTAAAACTGAGCAGTCTCTGAAGGTTAAGCTGAAAAAGATGCTGAGGGAAAAAATCTCCACTGACTGGAGAACATTGATGCAAAAATTTCCCCTATTGATGTGATAATTTGAGAAGCAAAGTAGACTCTTGATGCTTCTTTCCCATGCCAAGTCTAGAACTCTTCACTGATTCACAGCTGTGGGTTTCCTTAACCATGCTGATGTCTAAATCTACAAGCAGACTGAATGACTTCATGGTATGCTTGTGGATGAAAACTCCCACATCTGCCATCCATAAATAAAATGATAAAACCCCTTCCTTCATTCTTAAATTTCTGTTTTTAAATGTACATATCCTGTAGTTTACAATTTTAGACAGCATTGTCTCCAGCGTCTGAAAGCATGTAAGATTAGATCCATACAAACACTTTCTGCATCTATGCTCCTTCCACCAGGCAAGTTAAAGTGTCATCTGCTTTG
This sequence comes from Ara ararauna, assembly GCA_028858755.1. Classification (NCBI taxonomy): domain Eukaryota; kingdom Metazoa; phylum Chordata; class Aves; order Psittaciformes; family Psittacidae; genus Ara; species Ara ararauna. The sequence continues at coordinate 122,958,791 of CM054376.1, read as the reverse complement.
AATGTCCAGATGAGAGTGTCCAAATGTAAAATAATAATTTAAAAAAATAAAAAAATGTACTTGAGCTAACATTTCTGTAGGGTAATCAGTTGTTAAGGTGACCGCATATTAGCTTTGGCTGTTCTGCCTTATTAACTTGGTATGCTATCTTAACTTGATACTGAACTTGAGAAACAGTATCCAATAAAAACTATTTTTTTTCCAAGCTATTTTTATGTGTGTTTTTTATTGTTATTATTTTATTTCTTTTTTTTTTTTTTCCTTTTTCTTTTTTTGTCTGGAGGGTGTTCATCTTCCCTGGATGTAATAGTTTGGTGAACAAAATATGAGTAGAGTACTAAATGAAGTCTCTTTCTGTTTGATGACATGTTAGCAAATGATAGCTAAGGTTGTTCTCTCTCAGTGTTAACAATGTAGATCTCTTAATGATGATGACTAAATCCAAGGATCCATTCTCCCCTCGAGCCTAGGCTTGTTAATTTGATTTATATAACTCAGTATGTTAGTCAGTCTTAATGTAATTAGATCAGGATGCAGGCTTCCTTTGCAACAGATATCTAGGTCCATTTCTGACTAATACAACTGTGGAAACTGTGCTCTTCACAATATTTATTCAAATTGGTACTTGAAAGAAGACTGTTTTTCTCTCCATTCCCCTTCCTCACTATTTGAAAGCTGTCAACACAAAAACATGCTTATTGAAATTGTTCATGAGCAGACTTAAAATTTAAATAATGATGTCCTTAACTGTCATAGAGGAAAAGATGGAGAGCATTCTTCCATTTTAAGAGTTTGCAGAGATGATGGGGTTTTCTTTGTTGTTTTCCAGCAGCACTGAATGCTTTGCTCTCTGGGCTGATAACGCAAGAAATTCCTCTCAGCTCTGAATTTTATGCTTTTCTGTTCTCCCTGATCCATACAATTTTGCCACACATCCTGTCATCTTGTTCCAGAATGCTTTTTGCATCAAGTTATCTGTTCCTAGACAATTTACTCTTGTCATCTTAGCCAATTTCCTTGAGATCATTGTCTTAGTTGTGATTCATGTGCTGTTTGGAACAAGACAGTATATGCAAACTGAAGTCCTTAAAAGGCCTTATAACATTGAGGACCAACTAGAAACATGAGTCTCAGGAAGGAATAACTGCTACTTGGCTTATCTGGCAACACTAGATCTCTCCTATAAAAAGGTCTGTGCGTCACTGCTGAATTTAGTGTTGACAATGAATTACACTGGAAAGCAATATCCAGTTGGCAGCAGCCATCTTGCTGTATGTCCGTACCCCTTCCTCTCATTTTACCTTCACGGCCCACACCCATGCTTTAAAGTAGTATGCTTACATCTTGGTGCCACTTCTAGGTCATGTTTCTACTCAGATGTGAGGTCTCTCAAAAGCAAGTGCCACCCCTGAAACTATTACATTGTCCACAGTTATCTTTAGCTATAAAAAAGGAGCTGTAAATGTTTTGATTGCTTCAGAAAATACTATGCTGTGCTACAGCAATAACACAAGTAATAAAAGTTCAAGTCAAAATTCTTGCTATCACTAGGAGGATAAAAAAGGCATGACAGCACGTTATCTCATGGTCACTGATAAGATGAAGCAGCCCACCATGCTACAAGTAATACTCTGCTGCTTCACTACTCAGTCACTACACCTCCAATGTATCTTCAGATATCAGAGAGAAATATCTGAATTCTTCACACATATTTAACTAAAAATACTGGGATGAAATATTCATATGTGTGTACATTTTTTTGTCCATCTTTAAGTATGAACTATTCAACAGGAGCCCTTAAAAACACAAGTGTCCTTAATTGCACAGTTTTAAGATAAAACACAGCCTCTGTGTTTTGAATGGGTTGGCCATGCTTATTACAGTATTCATTAAACAGTCCTGAGGTTTTCAAGCATCTACAAGATCATGCACTGGAGTAATTCATTAACAGCAAGATGAATACTGGCAACATCTTTTCAGTGACCTTTTAAAATGGCCAAGTGTGAAGTAGCTTGCACTTGTGATTCTACTGGAGTAAAAATTTGCATGTTTTTCCTTATAAGTACCCCAGCAGCAACAAAATGCACTTTTCAGAATCTGCTGCCCTGCTATCCTGGGTTCAGCAGTAGCAGTTGTTTTTTCTCCTTCCCAGTAGCTGCTGCAGCACTGTGTTTTTGACTTTCAGCCTGGGAGCAGCGCTGATAACACTGATATTTTTAGTTGCTGCTCAGTAATGTTTACTCTGACCAAGGACTTTCTGAGTCTCATGCTCTGCCAGGGAGGAGGGGAAGCCAGGAGGAAACAGAGACAGGACACCTGATCCAAACTGACCAAAGAGGTATTCCATACCACAGCACGTCAGGCCCACAATATAAACTGGGAGCAGTTACCCGGAAGGGTTAGATCACTGCTCAGTTAGGCTGGGTATCGGTCGGTGGATGGTGAGTGGTTGTATTCTCTTCCCTTGTTATTTCACTTATCATTATTATTATTGGTGTCAGCAGTAGTGGTTTGTGTTATACCTTAGCTACTGGACTGTTCTTATCTCCACCCGTGGGAGTTACATTCTTTTGTTCTCCTCCCCATCTCTCTGGGAGTGGGGGGGAGGAAGCAGGGGAGTGAGAGAGCGGCTGCGTGGTTCTGAGTTATACCTGGTTTTAAACCACGACACCTGCCTCTGTGGTGTTGAGCAGAGAAGTCATCTGTAAGCAGAACTTTGAGGAAAAAAATTTCAGATTTCATTGCTTGTGTTTGGAGTGCTGTTTGTTCATACTTATCTAACATGGAAGAGGTGTTTTCAGCTAGGTTAAGTGTTTGTATTTTTTTTCTTTCTCCATAACTTCTTAGGCAGATGTTGGAGCAAACTTGTCTTCTGCTTGGGACTGTTCTTTTGATATGACATTTGCTATATGAGGAGCCAGTAATTTATCTTCTGTGTCACTAAGATTCATTCTATAGTCTAATTAAAACTTGTTGCAGAAGTTTAAGTCTTGCATTATTCAGCAGAAAGTTACATTGTATGCAATGGACAAGGCACACATTTAATGAATTAAAAGCTTGCTTACTACTTAAAAGTTTTTTAATAGGGAGACATCAATAAGGAAGACTTTTTGAGGGACTTGTGTTTCCTAGTAATCTAGACACTAACAGTAACCAGGAAATTTAGAGAGACTTTTGAAATAAAAGGAGGACTTGGTTTGAAAATAAGTATGAAGGAAGAATGAGAATTTGTATCAGTGGGGAAAGGCCTTGGAGGGAGAACAGAGCAGCAGTAGCAACTAGCTTTCCCACTGTTGAAAATGACTCCACTGGCAATATGACACTGCCTGGGCCTGACAGAGCAGCCTCTTCCTCAGATGCTGCACATAGCCTACGTCTAGCTGGTATGCTTATAGTATAGAATGTAAAAATAGGAACTCAGACATTAGCTTGTGGGAACCTTGTGAAGCTTAACCATGACAAGTGCAAGGTCCTCCACCTGGGTTAGAGCAATCCCAGGCACACGTACAGGTTGAGCAGAGAACAGATTCAGAGCAGCCATGTAGAGAAGGACTTGGGAGTGTAGGTCGATGAGAAAATGAACATGAGCCTGCTTCAGTGTACGCTTGCGGCCCAGAAAGCCAACCATATCCTGGGCTGCATCAAAAAGAACGTGACCAGCAGGTCGAGGGAGGTGATCCTGCCCCTCTACTCTGCTCTTGGGAGACCTCACTTGGAGTATTGTGTGCAGTTCTGGTGTCCTCAACATAAAAAGGACATGGAACTGTTGGAACAAGTCCAGAGGAGGGCCACGAGGATGATCAGGAGACTGGAGCACCTCCCGTAGAAGATAGGCTGAGAAAGTTGGGGCTGTTTAGCCTGGAGAAGAGAAGGCTGCGTGTAGACCTCCTATCAGCCTTCCAATATCTGAAGGGGGCCTATAGGGATGCTGGGGAGGGTCTCTTCATGAGGGACTGTAGTGACAGAACAAGGGGTAACAGGTTCAAACTTAAAAAGGGGAAATTTATATTGGATAGAAGGAAGAAGTTCTTTACTGTGAGAGTGGTGAGGCAGTGGAACGGGTTGCCCAGGGAAGTTGTGAATGCTCTGTCGCTGGCGGTGTTCAAGGCTGGGTTGGACAGAGCCTTGGGTGGCATGGTTTAGTGTGAGGTGTCCCTGCCCCTGGCAGGGGGGTTGGGACTAGATGATCTTATGGTCCTTTCCAACCCTAACTATTCTATGATTCTATTTGCGGATTCAATATTCTACTCATTTACACCAGTGTAATCTGGAAATGCTACTCATAATTATTTTGAATTATGTGGACATTCCATAGTTCTGTAATTTTAGAGAGGACTTTAATTTACATTGAAATTTTTGCATGCCAAAGGCTCTCATTTAATTTTTGCAGGGTTTTTATTAAGTCATCTTTAGAAAGTTTGAAAGAATTGTCATCGATGTAAGCCAAAAACACCTCAGGCTGCTGAATGCATGCCTTTTGCTATTTTGTTATTCATTAGCTACTCTGTTATTCTCCCCTCCTCTCTATGCGTACCTCCCCCAAGCCTCCCTCAAAAATACTAAGGAAACATGCACATCATGGTAAAAATGCTAATAAAGGGAATAAATCCCAATAGACCATAAAAGACAGCATTTATAACCCTGATAGAAATGCCAGTCAGCTTTTTTTGATGTAAAGCATCTGTCTCCAAAAGGAAATGAAAGCATGCCTGTTTCTCCTTTCAAGTCTCTGAAATAGTAGGTGGTGTCATTTGTTATACAGTGCTACAAGTCCCATGTTATTGCACTGGTAGCTGCTGACTGCCTTTGTTAACGTATTGAAAAGTTTTATCATCTGTCTTTAATAAAAGGCAATATATGTGAAGAAAAGCTATAGCAAATGTCTCTTGCTGTCTTGTCTTCAGACCATCATTTATAGCTGTCAGGGAGCGATGGCAATGATGTGTAATCTAGCAGCCACCCAAAATTCTTGTGACTTTTACAATAAACCATAGACACTGGAGTGGCTGATACCCTAGGAAATTAGGGAGCAGTGTTTCTGAAATCCTGTGCATTTCCTCATTTAAAAGATGCAGGACTTTGAATAAATTTTCAACTGTACCTGCAATGAGTTATCAGTTCCCCTTGTCTAAGGATACATTTGTTTAGAGTATTAACAGCTTAAAATTTGTTGTGTCTCCAGGAAATTGGGAATGATGTGTAGAAATTGGAAAATTTCAAGTTCACTCAAAAGGCATGGATTTGGTTCTTTTTTCTAGATGTATTCATTGCATGGGCTAGTGAAATGATATATCGAATTAAAGACATGATGGCAGAAGGGTTTTCTTAGCTAGGCATGTAGTCTTATGTATATAACGTTATTTAGAGTATTTGATTAGTACTATACACGTACCATATTTTCAGGGGGTAGTGGAGGAAATGGAGATGAATTCTGGAAGCCACATGAGACAACTGTGTTACTTCCCACACAGTAAGTTTGTGGATGTTGTAGAATTAGCCCTGAGCAGATTTTAACTTCTGTCTTATTTAATGTGAGTTTCTCTAGGTTTAAGGTTTTTTAATCCTTCCCCATTGTAAGCTTTGTCTAGATGCAAACATATGCACAGTTATATAACAAGTGGGAAGACAAATTGTGTTCTTCAGAAAACCTGTATGATTCGTAAACTCTAATGAGACAAATAAGGAGCACAATTAGTGGGAATGGACCATCCTACTCATGATTTGAGAAAATTCTCTCAATAACCTTAAGTCTACAAACAAATTAATAAATAAAATGTGTGGATATATAGACAGCCATCCATATATACTGGAGCTGTTTTCCAGTCATTCTTCAATTACATCACTTCAATTAGCACCCAGAACATCTGTAATAGAGGAGTGTATTTTTCCATTTATAAAATAGTATGTGAGACTGGTATTGCAAAGGTGGAGACAATATGCAGTCCATAACAAAGATTACATCCCATTGGCTTACTTTTACTTCTCTGTACAGAATATGACTGAAGAGGAAATCTTGGAGAGTATTTGATTGGGAAAACTGTATAAAATCCAGCAGGTTTTTTTTGTTTAATTTTATTTTTCTCAGAACAAAGTAACTGACTTAGGGGTGCTGGAAATAATCTGTCAGGGCAAAGCAAAAGAAATAAATCTAAAAATAACAACTTCACATTCTACTGTATTAGCATTATGATGTTTACAATAGGGAGGGCTGAACTCTTTTTTTTTTTTTTTTTTTGTTTAATTTTGAAACTCTGGAAGCCAGTTGTTCTGAAAATATGGTGTGCTGCAGTTCTTCATGAATTTTTGTGACACTTGTATTAATAGGTGAAAAGAAGCAGGATGAAAGCTGAATAAAAAGAGAAATATTTGTAGGAAATAAAACTTATAAAACTAGAGAATTTTCTGAACAACATTTCCACCACAAAATTTAGGGTTTAGACACAAAAAATTCAAGAATTATGGGGCTTTGGTTTTTTTTTTTTCTGTTTTTGTTTTGTTTTGTTTTGTTTTTGTTGGTTGGGTTTGTTTGTTTGTTTTTGGGGGGGTTATTGTTTGGTTGGTTTTTTTTTCAGCAGGATAAGAGTAATGAGTTTAACTTGCTAGTGGAGAGGTTGGAACAAGTCTTACTTATGCTAATGACTTCCTATTACCTCATGAGTCTAGGAGACCAAATCTTGTGCATTTTTTATTGGCCTTCTATGTACCATATTTTCCAGTAGTTATAGTCACTGAAGGGCCTCTAAAAAATAGCAACACCCACACACAGTAGTCAGAAGCTGAACTTCCATGTGGGTTCACGTTTGAGTATTGTATTTTGATCACTGGTGAGCGGTGTCTTGAAACGCTTATCTTCTCAGGCAGAACTATGTGATTTCAAAAGTGAGTGTTCCTGAAGCTTATTGGAAATGATAGTGACCTGAGAGGGAAAACCGCAGTGAACTTCGTGTAGTATTTTTCCCTTTTTCCTTGAAATGAAAGGTGCTGGTTTTGCAAATGCCTTTCCTGTGCTCTCACTAGCATGTGAATACCTTAGGTAGTTGAAAAAAGGTAAGTTAGACTGTTCTCTTCAGCTTCATATATCTGCTTTTCTACCCTAGTAATAGTTGTTAACTCCAGTAACCAGGCATGTTTAATTATCATGAACACCCTATTATTTCATAATGGAATAATCTAAAGATGAAAATATAAAAACAAGAAGTGTTTTGTCTTACCTAAAGATGGAAAAATTGCTAGTAACATAAGAAGCTTTTTAATGGATTTGTTATGAATTTTTCACTTCTTTTTTATTAAAATAGCATGTGTTCCCACCACTGTTCATTTTATTCAATCATTCATTAAGAAATAATTGCCGCAGCCTGAATCTAAATGGATATCCTAGAACCCTTGAACATCCTTACAATCTGAGAACAGATTGTGTTTTCTGCTAGTTGTAATTAAGACAAAGAGAGAAAAGGGATGAGTTCCAATGCGTTAACTATTCCAAATGATCATAAACTCTTTATTGGCAATGGGTTGAATTAAAATTAAATTCCTGTCTTTAATTCACTCTTGGATCACTTTAATTTTCTCTTGGAAACTGTGCTATGCCTACATTACCACATGTAAAGCTTTATGAGTTCTGTGTTTCCTCATTAAAGAGAGAAGTCTATGCCTGTAGACACCAGAGCTTGACCTGTTTAAAGCACAAAGTATACAGCAGCTGTTCAGAAACTTTTTCTTGTTATCTCTATTTGCTTAAATTGCTAAACTGCTTCCATGAAAAGTCTGCAAACATACGGGAGTCATTTGTTTAAGTGAAAGGAGATTGTCTGAAAAGAAAAATTGAAAATATTCCTAATATTTGTCCTTCTCTAGTATCCGGCTGCCCTGATGAATCTTGGAGCCATTCTCCATCTGAATGGTAAACTGAAAGAGGCTGAAGAAAACTACCTCCGTGCTCTTCAATTTAAACCTGATGATGTCATCACTCAGTCCAATCTTCGCAAATTGTGGAATATCATGGAGAAACAAGGTTTGAAGACATCCAAAACATGATGATGAAAACTCTGAACTTTTTTTATCTTAAACTGATTAAAACCACAAACTAGAACTTCCACACCGTTGTTGGATCAGAGAACTCATTGGTCTTGACTGCAAGGATCAGAGGTCTTAATTGCTGCTAGGAGAAGCTGTTCTGCTTTTTGGCATAAGCTTTTTTGCTAGATAAATAGAAAAAATGAGACTTTAAGATATTCATGAAGGACCTGTTACCCCGCAAAAATATTTAGAACCATAGCACTTGACAGAAGGTGTTTTGGCATTTTTGATAAACCATTGCAAATCCCACATTGCTCACTTTTGGGTGGGTACTTGAAATGTATACTGTCATAGAAGTATTAAGGGAAGATTGTACAGTATACACTAAGCCACATGGGAGCAAAAGTGGTAAGGGTAGGTTAAAGTGTTTTACTGATACTGTAACTCATTAAAATGTATACTAAATCCAATGTGTTTGCAGTTTGTCTTAATACTGCTGTATCTCACTTTAGAATCGCTTGCCAATTTCACAGCTCTTATGGTCATTTTTTTTTAAATGTCATTTGTGATTAGATGACAGCATTCAAAATTGTTTGCTGAGAATATGCATATTATTTCAACTTGTTAAGTTTGAATGCAGTTTTCTCAAGATACACAGTCAAATGGCTGCGTGCTAGACAGAATGAGCAAGGAACCACCCATATTCTACATTAGCTGTGTATGTAGAGTGGTAAAAATAAACTAACACAAAAGTCAAGAAGTGTGGTTTAGCAATACAAGCAAGACTGATTTTTGCCCTGATATCAAAAGAGTGTGATCAACTTAAGTTAAAAAAAAAAAAAGATATTATAGAGGAACGTGTTTGACTCTCTCTACATTGCTGTCTGATAAGACCAACTTTAAACTGGACTGTCCTTACAGTATTTTTGCAGTAACTCAGCCAAGTGAGATTTGAAAATATTAGTGCTTGAATATGCTGCAGTTGAGACTTCATGAGCAACTCTGAGAAAAGGGAATGTTATAAATTAGTGAAGCTAGCAAATAAGTGAAGGGTCTGGATTAGATCATGCTTAAAACAGTGTAGCTCAAGAGAAAATTGTAAAGGTGGTTGCCAGTTATTTTTCACAGTGGTGTTTTAAAAAATATTGCCTATTTAGATTCTAACCAAATATTATCATTCTGTTTATATTCTGACATGTGTCGTAGCACCAGAGCTGTTGAATATCTAAATATGCTTTTGGTGAGTTTCAGTTTATTTCTGTTTCAGAATTATTTGGCCTAGTTACTGGTTTAGTCTTCAGTTTTTAAATGCTAAAATAATTTATTTTAAATTGCAGTGTATTGAAGCTTTAGTAATTTTTTTTCCCAGGCCATTTGTTAACTGCTTTCTTTCTTTGGAATAAGTATTATTGCTTGTAAGAAAATTTACTATTTCATTTAATGACCTGTTTGTTAGTATCTGCTTCAGTGTTCTTTTCATAAAGGTAAAGATAATGTTAAAGTGGTAAAACACCGTGAACTGAAGCTTCTCCAGTATCTTCTGTTAAAATCTCTTTATTACTGAGAAATGGTTTGGGTTTTTTTTGGTTTACTTTTTAACTATTGAGCACCATTCCAACAAAACTGTAGAGAAGGATACTTTGCTGTATTTATTTATTTATTACTTGACTGCAGCAATGTTATGTGTCATTAACGCAACAGTCTGTAAGTGTTGCTATTTCTTTTTTTTTGTTTGTTTTTCCATGCAACTTTTGTGGTTAGTGTGCGTACGTAACAGCAAAGGGGACACTTGAGTTGCACGCTACCTTATTAGTCATTCTCCCCATCATACGCTTGGATTTTAAATCTGTGTTGAAATAGATTGGGGAGTAGCTGTTTCAAAGTCAGTATAGTAAAAAATTGTAGTAGCGTGTGTTTCTTTTTATTTTCTCCTGCTTGCTAAAATACCATACATTTCTAAGTTTACAACTGGCCTACCAAACGGGCCAGAGGGGCAAGGTTGTTTGGTTTCATGGAATGTGTCAGGCTTCTCTCAAATCGTGTTATGGCTGGAAAAGCAAAATTGAAGGTTCAAAAGTTTAATTTCTACTTTATCATTGAAACCAGTGTTAGAATACAATGATAGCTTGAACTTATTCTCCTGCTTTACTCACTGTCTGGAAAAAGTATAGAAATAAATTAGATAGTTGCTATAATTGAACTCAATATAAAACTGTGGTATCCTGCAGCTTCATTTCCTCAACAGCCATCGAACTTTGATGGCTTCTTGGTCTTAACCATTCACTATGTTATTTGTCTCCTTCAACTTGTACTCTTTCTTGTTTAGTAATTTTTATTCGTTGCACAGAAAGGGGAAAAGGGGAGCATTCCTGTGATACAATGTCATGCTTGCATTGATAACTGGTTTTGTTTGATTCTTAAAAAAAAGAAAGAAAAAAGGACTAGCGTAAATTTAACAAGAATGTCCCTGAAAATACATTTTTTTAATATAGGTTTGGGCTTGATGACTTTCTTCTTTTGGGATAAATTTAAAACATGTTTAAAATATGTCTCTCTGCTCAGGGATTTATCGTGGATTATTACAGACAGTGCTAAAAAAAAAAAAAAGCACAAGACAAGTTTACTAAATTAAAATTTTATTTTTTGAGAAACTGTTCTTTGTATAAATTATCAGATTTGTAGGCTTTCCTTTTTGTAGAAATAATTGTTTATGTGCTAGATAAAAGAATTTCAATTTTGTTTTCAATAATAAAGCATTGATAACTAATACACTGTGCATTCCTTTATGTGTTACTGTAACGACACTTGGTTTTGGTTTTAAATTATTCTAATTCAATGAGTTATATTGACTGGTTTACGTATGGGAGAATTATATAGCATAAATAGAGCACAACCTGTTGCAGCTATCTTTCTTCTATATTCTATTGCAATTATACTTCAGCTAATATTTTCAGAAAGGTTCTCTGGGATCATTTTTTTATATTTCTACTTACTACATCCAGCCAAAGGGGTATGGTAACTATTATAGTTGATTATTGTTTCTAAACGCTAAGGGAGTAAAAGCTGATGAATAAGATATATTTATAAATTAGTTTTGAATTGACGTACAAACATGGTGTCAGTTAAAATGGTTCTAAAATGTATAATTGGCTACAAAAGCTGGAAAGAAGACTTCTCTTACGTACATGGATTTTTAGTATCTGAGATCACTTTTCTCTCATGCTGCAATGTCACTTGATCCATTTCAGCTCTGCTGCCTTCCTGTGCATGAGGTGTTTTGAAGTGACATGGTTCTTTGACCTTTGCTTTTCTATTAATCTTCTATGAACAAAGCCTTCTTACCTCAGTGGACCTAATGCTAGTTTTCTCATGCCTTTCTAGTTCTGTTGCATTCAGCTCTTATGCACTGATAGATTGCTCTATGATTGAAAAGTGTTGATGGGCATGAGCAGAGCACTATAGGGGCTTTGGGTCCCTGACTTCCGAATGCAGCCTTATTTTTAAGAAAAGGTCATGCCTCACTTTCAGATGTGGTCATTCCTTGCCTAAGTAGGCTTTGATGAAATGGCAGACAATGAATACGGAATATGCAAAGACTAATCTGATCTGTGTCACTCTTTTCTTGTGGAGATAGAGTCTAAACTTATCCTCTGGCATCTTATCGCAAAACCCTTCTCTGTGAGATCCTGTTCTGTCTGCCTTGTGTTGTGCTTCTGATGTTTCTGTTCTTCCAAGCATCACACTTTTTGGGTGGCAGATACCTGATACATCTCCTTTTCTGATGAAGGCACATGGCAGCTGTAGGATGGCTTCTTAGTCCTGCTATATTATACAGGCCTACGAGAACTTGCTTGCTGCAGCTGGCACAGATGGCTGTATTACTTCTGGGATTTGAAACAGTATGAAGGTAAGCACCAAATTATTCAGTGTAAATATACCAGCTCATTTGAATCTGGCTTCGGAGTCTCAGTTGTAGGCTTTCCCATAGCAGCTTTGCCTGACAGGCATAAATGCAGGTAGAATGGAAGATTTTGCCTCCAGTTCAGGTGTGAGAACAGTCACTGACAGCTGAATTGCTGTGTTTATTTTGCTGTATCCCTAAGGGTTGCAAAGGAGAGATTTTAGTGAGAGAAGCTGGAGATTAAGAAATAAATTGTGAGAGATCAAAAGAGAATCCCATATAACCACTTTCCTTTTTGGAATTATTTCTGGTCCTTTGAAATGAAATAGAGGCCTCACTCATATGTCATATGGGCTCCCTCAGTTGGACCAACCCTGCAATTTGAAAACTCCCTGTCTTGCTTCACGCAGATTGTGAACATTTAATCACTCTGAGATTCAGTATTGTGATATTGGAAGAATGTGTTTTGAAGAATGTGTTTTAAAGAATAGAAGAAATCCAGTGTTATGCAGGTGGTGGGGAAGGAGGTGTCAGGAAGGAGGTGCAGACATTTTTGTGGAAATGGGTAAGAATTTTAGAGGGACAGACTTTATTCCAACAACAAAAAAGGAATCCCAAGATTCCTTGGTAAGATAAACTACGGGAAAGGAAATGCCTTGGTAAGTTAAAACAAAAAACAACAAGCAACCCAAACATCTAACCAAATGAAACAAACAAATGAAAAAGCCAAAAGCAATACAGACTTGAACAAGGGTCTTAAGTTCTTTTGGTATACTAATATATCACAACCAAACATTGCCAGCCAGAAATGCTGGCCTCGGTGGACAGTATAGGAGAGTTTGGGGGACAACAATATGTACCCCATTGTGCTGGTTTCAGCTGGGATAAAGTTAATTTTCTCCCTAGTAGCTGTTACAGTGCTTTGGATTTAGGGTGTGTTTTGGATTTAGGGTGAGAATATTGTTGGCAACACACTGATGTGTTAGTGGTCGCTGAGTTGTGTTAACAATGAGTCAAGGACTTTTCAGATTCTCATGCTGCCCTGCCAGCGAGGAGGCTCAGGGTGCACAAGGAGCTGAGAGGGGACACAACTGGGATAATTGACCCCAACTGCCCAAAGGGTTATTCCATACCATATGACATCATGCTCAAGGTATAAGCTGTGGAGAAAGGTGGCTGTGAGGGTGCTGCTCAGGAACAGGCTGGGCAGGGGTCAGTTAGTGATGAGCAGTTGTTACTGATTTGCATCAGTTGTTTTTCTTCAGTTTTATTTCTCTTACTTTTTTTTTTTTGGTAATTTTCCTTTTCATTATAATTTTTATTTATTTTATTTCATTTCATTTCATTTTATGTTTTTATTTTATTTTGTCTATTTTATTTTATTCTATTTTTATTTTATTTTTTAGTTATTGACTGTTCTTATCTCAACCCATTAGTTTTCTCACTTTTTCCCTTCCAACTCTCTCCCCCATCCCATGGAGTGCCTATATGGTGCTTATCGCGAGCTGAAATTAAACTGCAGCACCCAAGAAAGACTCAATGCATGCCTTGAGTTATGCCACTTGATTAGAAAACCTTTACGGCTGCATTTGTACTCAAATTTCAAACTGATGTTTCTCCCTTCCCTGTATATTCTTTGTGTTACATATTTACTGTCATAGAATGATAGAATAGTTAGGGTTGGAAAGGACCTTAAGATCATCTAGTTCCAATCCCCCTGCTGTGGGCAGGGACACCTCCCGCTAAACCATGCCACCCAAGGCTATGTCCAAACCAGCCTTAAACACCACCAGCGATGGAGCATTCACAACTTCCCTAGGCAACCCATTCCAGTGCCTCACCACCCTTACAGTAAAGAATTTCTTCCTCATATCCAATCTAAACTTCCCCTGTTTAAGTTTGAACCTGTTACCCCTTGTCCTATCAGTACAGACCCTCATGAAGAGTCCCTCCCCAGCATCCCTATAGGCCCCCTTCAGATATTGGAAGGCTGCTATGAGATCTCCAAGCAGCCTTCTCTTCTCCAGGCTGAACAGCACCAACTTTCTTATCCCATCTTCATACGGGAGGTGCTCCAGTGCCCTGATCATTCTCGTGGCCCTCTTTGGACTTGTTCCAACAGTTCCATGTCCTTTTTATGTTGAGGACACCAGCACTGGCTCTTTTGTGGTGCCACAGTTCTAGAATCCATCAGTTTTGAAGGTTACATATAAGGAAGCATTTCAAAAGGGTGGAAACATCAGTGTGGGCCTTATAGAAAGGTGTAAGATAAAATAGATTAAATTATGCATGCTTGATACATACTCTTTTTGAGTATAGTTTTAGTGACCAAGTGTAATTACATTTACTAACTGAAATTATTGAGCTTACAGATACTTCTGTGCAAGGTTGAAAGATTTAATTGTTGATTATATTCACAAATTTGTGTCAGTTTGTGTGTATTTGAGTACAAATTTATGTTTTAAAAAACCTTTAGATTTCCTTTTAAAGAAATGGGTGTGGAAAACACGTGCAGTGAGAACAGTTGTGGGTTTGGGATTTTTTTATTTGATAGAACTTGTGCATAAGTCTGTCTTTTCTTCCATTACTGGTCCTTTAGCTGCTGACATTCTACTGTTATATGGATATTTTTGGTTTTTTGAAACTCTGAACCTGGTTGTATGAAGCCGTGTTTCTGCAGGATTTGAGTAACTTAAACCATTCAGTTGTGAGCTAAGCAGAAATGAAGCTCGGCTTTGATGGCTAACCTTGAGTTCAGTTTTGATTTCAGGATTGATTTAACCCAGGTGAACAGATTTCTGAACCAATAGTATAGCTGTTTGCTGTATCAAGTAATCCAAGAAAGTGGAGATTAATTGAGAGGCTTTGTTTCTTCTCTAGTGTTTTGTTTCTTGTTGGGTTTTGGGGATTTCTTTTTTTACTGTCTGCAAAACATATTTTGTCCTTTTCTGTAGAAATATATTTTATTTTGTCTCTAATTTTCTTTAAAGCAGATGTTTCTGCATACCTGATATTTTTCTTTATTGCAATGAGAAATTAAGTTTATATAGAATAGATTTATTATTTTGTCATGTTTGTTGCAACCACAGCCAGAAGTTTCTCTATGGTACATGAGTGTATAATACAGTGTATTTTTCCCTATATTAAATCAATTCCCTCTTCTGTTTTCTATCCACTATTCAAAGCCTGTCATTGCAATAGGGTCACTTTTGCACACCCACAGTTCCTGGAATCCAGGATTGTTTTTCCTATTGTGGAAGTGAATGGGTTTACATGACAACATGAAGATATAAGTTGCTAGAAAATGTCTTATTCCAGCTTTGGAATAGGATCTTTTCTTCCTTCTCAGCCACCAGAGTTTCATAACATATTTTGTACTTTGCTACTCTTTAATTAAAATCTTTAACAATTGAATTGAAAACAAACAAACAAGCATAAAAAATAGAACCAACCAATGATACTGTTAATAACAACAGAGCTCTATAAATGGCTCTTATGCCTTAAAATTCATGGATTGAGCATAGTGGCTCTGTCACAAAAATATCCATTATTTAATTACTATTCCTCCCTCTGAAATGCAGTTTTTCTGTGAAGTTCATGACACTTAATCTTTTCCCTATGTAACTATAAATATGTCTGTGTTTGTGGATTTTATTTCTTTTAATGGAATGTCTACTGATTGTTCTTACTAGTTGAGAGTCTTTAGGATATTCTCTACTGGTTTTTTAGTTTTATGAATGATTTAGACTAAAAGAGGAACTGTTTTCTCTGAAGCTAAAGGTAAAGAAGAGGTTGTGTTTTTTCACCTTCAAAATAAAAAATTAGCCAGAACTTACTAACACTTAAACAAAAAGCAGGGAGGGAAATCACAGTTTCAGTCCTAGCCCTGAGGGAAACAGAAAAAATAGTATTTCTGGGAGCAAGTCTATGAAATTTTGTGTGAAAACAGACATTTTAGTGCTATTTAATTCAAGTTCTGATGAGAAACTCATTTAACTAGCAAAAGTGTTCTGATGGAGAAATGTGGCCTTTTAAAACTGAATTCAACATAAACTGTAGAAGAGAAGGCATTCAATGGCAAAACAAGGGGAAGAGTAGGCTTCTAATAAAATGTACAGGAATTTTGTTTTTTTTTTCAAACATGAGTTTGAAGTCCTGGGACAAGTCTTACTGCTTCAGACAGACAATGTTGGAAGCTGCAGCGATTGCTTTGTCTGGTTTAGCTGCTTATTGTAAACACACCAACTGATATTTGAGCTTTCAGAAACTGGGGCTGAATGGCACTACATCACAGGGGTGTTTTTTAGCAAATCCCAAATTGCCACACCCATCTTGACTGTTACCTGCTTAAAATCTATGGAAATGGCAGGATGAAGAAATCGTTTCTCAAACTTCCCTAACCCTAGTCTTCCCATAAGCTTGCTCAAATGTTTGGTTCTTGCCTTTGTTTGCCTTGCTATACTGCAGACAGCACTGTCCTGAGAGCAGTAATTTGTTTCTTCTAGTTGGCTGTAAAGTAGTCTACTCTAATGGGACTGTATAATTAGTTTTTCTGCCTGTTTCAGTAAGACTAAGTAAGAATAACAGGGTACAGAAACCTAACTTTTATATAAATTACTTATTTGCAGTGTTAGTAAGTTTTCAATATGCACTTTCGCCTCTTAAATGACAACAAAAGGCTGTAATACTTCTTAAAACAAAATTGCTTTAAGCATTTCATATCAGAGACTCAGAAAACTGTTGAAATGATAGCTTGACTTACACTGAATAAGCAGCATCACTTAGTGCTGGATTTATAATTAATTCTACTCTGGGAATGGTCAACTCTGAGAATGGTATAACCATACTCCATACGTCTTAAAGAGGAATTGTACAGGTTCCAAACAGCTGTTGAATTAAACATTAATGATTACTATGAACAAGTAGAGCAGGGCTGCTACAAGGGTGACAATAACTCTGCATATAGCTAAGTCCTAGGAGCCTACTTGATTCCCAAAGTTGGATAGCAAATTAGAAGAACTGAAGGGTTTGGGGTTTATTTAGTGCAGTCTCACTCACTGCAAAGTTCAGTGGCAACGATTTGCATGATTAAGAACATCAAGACAGAAGCTGCTTTAAAGCACCTAGTACTAGTACAGAGATTGTGCTGGTGGCTAACAGCGAGTTCCTGTTTCACAGTGCAATGTCACATTAACAGTTTATAGCAGGGACACTTTGCAAAATGAAACATTTTTCTTGTATTTTCAGGAAAATACAATTTGTTGGAAGATACATTTCCTCTGAATGCCGAGAGAGCTTCTGTTATGACAACTAGAGTAACCGAGAACTAATTCACATTTCATTTTTTCAAGTGCACAATTGTAATTGTTTCAGCACTGTACTGAATGAATATTAAAACCTGATAAGAAGGTGAACTCTCTGACATTCCTATGTATAACCCCTCCTCCTGATCTGCAAAAAGTATTATTTCTCGTCTGTTTCAGTCAATTTCAGAAGACCCCTCTTCTGTACTTCACAGTCCACTGAGCAAAGTTGTTTGAATATTGATTAAAATCTGTAATTATTTTAGCAGGAACATAATTGTGATTGATAGGACAAAGCCAAGTGATCAAGGAGGGGGACAGGAATCTCAACATAGAATTTAGTTTTGCTCCAGCAAAATATAATTTAAATGCAAAGCTGTAATTTCTGAAAATTAGGTGGATTTTTTTACTAGTATTTTAACCACAAAGAAAAAGGAGAAATATAAAAATACAACCAGCACCCCTAAAAAATCCCAGGTCCCTTGAAATTACGCTTATTTCTGTTACCTTAAGTTCATATTAAAAAGGGCAGTTTCTAGTTTGGTATAAACCAAATAATCTAGTTCTACATATGCTGTCCCATGAGGATGAGGTTAAAACATACACTTAATCTTTGTTACTGTTTTTCTTTTGTAAAGTCCAATTGTAGAAACTCTTGTATGTTAATATTTTTTTTCTCTAACATGAAGTTGATGAATTTCCTCTGAAATTCTGATATTTTTATGCCTTGGATGATGTTAACTTTTATTGAAAAAAAATTGTATCTCAGTTTATTTACCAAAGAAAATAAAAAATAACCTCAGTAATGGATTTCTTGTTCTGTCCTAATTTATTTTTTTTTCAGTGACTGGATTCTCACAGTTGTGTTCGGCTCCACTTCAAGCATCACAGCTGCAGTTTATTGCATGCTCACTTGATCTTTCTAAAAGCATCATCTCCATCCCTGATTCTTTAACAGTGTCACCTTCTCCCTCTTGAATAGGTTCAGGGTTGTTTGCTAAGCACTTTTTGCCTCAGTGCTAACCATTCGGCTGGCAGATTCCACTTTCACAGGCTAAGGCAAAGCAAACAATTTGTCAGCTTAGTTGAAAGATTCAGTTGAGGAATGACTGAAGCATGAAACATGCTTTTTAATAATCTGTGGGTCATGATGCTTATGAGGTAAGGTTTTTATAAAGTATAAAAAGCAATCTCTTAGTCTTGCCTCCTCTTTACTTTTAATATTGCTTCTACATTGGTGATGTCTACCTTTTCGAAGAAGTGTTGGAAGGGTTAATTGTTGTATTTCCATATAGATTACCTCTCAGCTTCTCAGGAGCTTAGCTATCATCTGATGCTTACAGTCCACAGCTTTTCTTTCCCTCAGTACAGGTCAGTGCAATGGTACAAGTAGATTTCTATGGTGCTTAAAGTACTGGGGCTTAATGTTGTTGTGGCAGTATAAATGATTAAGCATTTATATCTGAAATGTAAAAGCTTCTCACTCCTAATCTCAAACCCATTAACAATGACAGCACTTTTATTAGAAAATTGTTTGCTATACTTAGAGTGGGCATTCTGGTGCTCAAGGCTCCCAGTGGTCACAACATTCAGGCCTAACTTACAGGAAAAACAATGCTGCAATTTTTTTGAGCTTCTCCTTAAAAAACATACCAAATGCAAACCCAGCAAAAGCCCAAAAATAGGGCAGTTAATTGCAAGGTCTGAATGTGCCTTCAAACTGTTGTGGCTACTGCAGATGTTTGTCAGCTGAAGCTCAGTCACTGTCAGTAGTCACTGCAAACATGTGCTAATTTAATTTAATTAAACAAGAATGCAAGAAGCTTAATTTAAGGCTAGTCACCTCACATTTGATGTGACTAAGCATTTTTTCATGGGTGTTTACTGTATGTCAGTTGGCCTACAGTAATTTGTGTAATATTATCCATGTGGAAAGCAAGAATCCAATTTTCTATGAAGCACAAGTTGACATGAATAGCGTGATACAGCCTGACCCTAGACTGACCTAGAATAATATCTTTCATAAGTTCATCTTGTCTAAGCCGCTTCTACAATTGCACCAGATGATGTGTTTCGTGCTTAGAGCACACAAATGATAGCAGTTACTCCGAGAAGCCAAAATTATCTGATCTATTGATAGGCCCTTCATGGTCCTTAATGTGATTGATCACAGTACTAGCTCCAGAAAATGTAACTTTAATCCTTTAAAAACATTATATTTAGGAGAAAACCACTAAAAATATGTTTACATAAAGCAGAGGACTGAGAAACCCAAATTTGAATGTAAACTTCCCCATTTTAGATGAACTTAATGAAATCCAGTGAGATCACATAGGACATATATGAAGGTAATTTGGGAAAGGCAAGAGGGTAGCAGGACACTAGTTGAAATATACAGTTCATTTGGGGCTGGCCAAAGAACAGGTAGCGGTGGCTAGAGCAATTCGTTATGAACAGGAGTAGGATACATCAAGGAAAGAGAACGTCACATGAAAATGTATTCAAGAAACATAACAAAAATGACCCCTCTACCATATCTGTTTGTCAGCCCAGTGCTGTAATAAGGATTAGATGTGTAAGCTTTTCTGTTGCAGGAAAGAATAACCCCCACAGCTATTACATCCTGTTAAAATATCTACTTATTACACCTTCATAACTGGAAAAATCATAGGGCCCCACTACAAGCTCAGGCATGTTGCTGTAATTCCACCACAGCAAAAAGGAGTTACATAAGCATATGAAAAAAATGAATCGATCCCCAAGACCCCAATTTATCATGTTGTTCATTCTTCACTAAAAGAAATAATTATGAAGAGCTATAATAAATTTTTGTTACAGTAAGCTTGAAAAGGAAAGTGTGCTAAAAAATGAGTACTAGTAAATAGACTATAGTTTTATTCCCAGATTCATTACAGATGAATCTGTGATGACAAATACATGCCAAATTATTTGAATAGCTACCAGCTCTATGTTTGATTCTGTAGTTGCTAATCCTTGTTTCATAGTTCCTGCATAGAGTATAAAGGTTTATTATTAGCTTTAATTACCTTCTGACAGTGGTTTAGAGACACTAATTTTACTAGTCACTGCATCTTGCAACACTCTTAGGTTGCAAGAGAGGGTTCCTGTTTTCCTTATGTTTGGACTCAAGGTTGTTTTGGCTGGAGCTGGACATTCAAACTACAAAGCAGGGGCTCTCACTGTTTGGTTGTATCTAAATGCATTCTGGAACTGGAGCTTTATGACAAAAGTGAGCCTGTCAAAGTTAACCTTAAGGGAAAGTGCTTATTTCACAGTGAGAGCAGATCTGATTTCACTCACAGGTCTACTCCTCTTGTGCAGTTTAATGGTACCTGATTTCAACTCTGAAGTAAACAAACATAGCTACACACCTTTCAGGGGAATAACATTGGATTTAATTCTTTTTAAAGTTGTTTGTACTTAGGACTTTCCACATAATCATTTCAGATTAGGGGTAATGCAAAACATTATTTCTAAAGTGAGCATGGATTTTTTTTTTTTCCTCCTTTCAGGGTTGTGCCTCAGCTCTAGCACTGATGCTTATCACACTGACTTATGTTTTCAACTTGGAGGACATCAAGCAGACAATTTTTAATAGTAAGACAGCTGAGATGAAGCACTGCTTCATCACACGCATGCTACAACATCTCCGTGTTTTCTAATACAGACAGGACTTGTTTTTAAATGAGTTAAATATTCCAGATTTCTTCTGATCCCAGTTGTCCAAGATTTTCCAGGTGGGTTTTGGCACATATGAGATACTGAAGCTTCATTTTTTACTGTTTAATTTAGTATGTAACTAGAAATTCTGTTATGCTATCTGTTTAGTGTATTATTAAACTGTTCTTGCTCACTTGATAGATTTTTTTTTCCAAGTGCTCTTGACTTTGACTGAATTATTCAATTGGTTGAGAGGCAATCCGTTTCTAAGATACTACATTTTGAAAATGTTCTCAATTTAAAATTGCTCAATAAATATGTTTCTTTAGATAGTTTATGCTATTTCTATTACCTTTAAGTGCCAAGATTACTAATCATTATGCTGTTCCATTTCATTAAAGCCAATTGATTTCAAACATTTGAGAAAACTATTTACTCCTACTAATACTTCAGAAGCCTCTAACAGCAGAGACTAAATCATGATTTTAACAGGGTAGATCTTTTTTTCTATCTTTGTGTTTAACCTGTCTTTGAGCTTCCACATTTAAGAGTTTGATTACATCATTCATTTTTTTGCTACCTTGTTTTTAAAGTGATAGAAAAATCTGAAAGAATTGCATTTCTCCAGAACAAGTGAGCTTACCTAAATACAGACTTTCAAACACTGACAGAAATATAAAGTGAGGAACAGAGAGAGAGAAAAAATACCTAATGTACAAATATGCTATTGTGCTTTTCCCCTTCTCCAGTCCTTCTGGGAGAGAAATGCTGAAAACAAATCCAGATTGGAGAGTGAGAACCTCAGTGTGGGAAAACAGGAGCTTACACCTTTTTAGGCATCAGGGGATCTGATCATTAGACACTTCCCATAGGAAACCAGGCCTCATTAGTTCAGCCTACAAGACTGTTTTTCTCATGGAAAGAGGTTTAGCTGTGCAAGCAATTTTTTTCCTGATACTTTCAATCTGGATGCCTATTTCTGAGGTATCTGACACAAGGTATTTTGGACCTGATTTCCAGCAGTGAAGAAAAATTCCAGAGTTAAATTACTGTGCATTTGATATTTCAAAAACTCCCATTCCTTGTACGACAAGCTGGAAAATATGGGCAGTCTGCTTATGCAGTGTGTGTTCCATAGATCTCAATGTCACATTACAAGCTCTGATGTAAAGAGAGATTTAAAACACCACTCACTATTTTATTAATACTGGTGTATTCCTTAATACCTTTTCCTGGAGCTATCAGAATATTTTAATGTTCCATCACTCCTGCAACATACAGAAGGGCCATGGAGTGATAGTTTTCCCATGGCAGAAATGCCTTTGAAGGAAAAAAAAGCAGTATTTAACACTTCACAGCAACTCTCGAAGGCAATTCATAGTAGTGAGAAACAGTGCTGAACCCAATTGCATCTGCCAGAGGAATGTAGGCAAGGGAGATGCAATTATCTGGCTAGAAATTTTAAAAGATAATGAGATTAGCATCCTATTATTGTACCAAAGATCCCCAAGGCTTTTAGAGACCACAGCTGAGGAGACCCTGTGTCTTATTTTCTCTTGGAAACAGTGTCCCTGGGAAGTTTACTCATTGAAGGTGTTACGCTCAAGGTGCCCTGTGGTATTTGGTTGCTCAGTGTTACCAGCTTTCAATTGTAATATGGGATTCCTGGAGATCAAGGGAGATCATGAGATCAGTGTAAAGTACTGTAACAAAAACCTTCCAATAAATTAAAATGTATTTTAAAGCCGACATCAAGGAGCAAAATGTCAACAGCAGTGAAGTAGGAACTGGCCACCCACTAATAGAGTATCTTGACATTACTCCTTTCATCTTAATGTATCCTAAACTATTTAAAAGGGTAACAAATGGGGATCTCCTTACTTCATGCAGCTGCCTGGAAGCTGCAGAAGTATAGACGCATCGGGAACATGTACCCTTGCTATTTAATATTATGTTTATTATGTCTATCTTTAAGCATTGGCAATACTACTCTGTTTTCTGTGATTTTTTTATATTACTTGGTTCATGATAGTATCTGAGTATGTTCTGGTAGTTCATAAACTGCAGGCTAAAAAGTTGACCTTTTGTTCATTTTTGCTTTCTTCCTGAGGGAAAAGAGAGTATGAATGTTAAGGACACCCTGAGCCAATTAAGGGTGACAATATAAAATTTTATTGTGAGCAAGCGGTAAGCAGACGAACCAGCGCTGGGTGAGTGGGGAGTCTCTGCTCTGCCAACACGCACACCAATTCGTCATCTGATTGTTCTTTTATACAGTTTAGTTTCGTTTTCCAGGTGGTCCACTCCTCTCCTCGGAAAGTCCATCCCCTGTTGATTTCGTAACTTGAGCATGCGCGGTTTCATCCCCTTGAGGGTCTTGAGGGTCGTGAAGATGAAGCTAGTAGTCTTCCTCGATGACCCTTAACATACTTTTGAGGTTGAACTCTTTCTCCTCTCTATCTCATGCATGAGTATCAGTAAACACCCATATTGTCTTCCTTATCTGGGAGTTGCAGAAAAGCTTAACTTGTATCAGTAAACACCCGTATTGTCTTCCTTATCTGGGAGTTGCAGAAAAGCTTAACCTGTTAACTTGTGGGTTCACATTATGGTTTAAGGTTTGCATGCATATCACACACGCCTTGCTTAACTTAGCATTACAGAGTTTTATTACAGCCACACCATCTTATTTGATGAACAAAAATTTCCACGTATTACATGAATGTACATGAATAACTTAAATTTATAGTTAAAGTCTGCTTTGTAATTATTGTTCCAATAGTTTTTAAAATATTATTATTAACAATTATATTCTGTTCTGTGCTTAAGCTGGTCATCTTTGGCACAAAAAGATATAAAAAAGCATCTTTTACTGAGGGTGGAAGTCAGGGAGAGCTCTGGACCTTAGTTCGTAAGGAAGTCTGTTAAAGTGTTTCAGACCAGCCTGTGGAAAAATAGTATCTATTGGTTGGCCAAGATTTATCCTTATTTTCAAGTGCTCTGTTGTGCAAACCTATATACCATGATTTTTACCAAGGGATTTATGTAAACATTTTATATGCTAGTCATAGATATCTGAAAAATTGTGAAAATTTGCTTCTTTGATGTGAAACCTGACTCTGTCCACTGAAAAGGATATAGAAAGCAAAGGACAACTTTGATATGCTTTTGCTGGTCTAGAGTTCTTAGAAGATGACGCATGCTTAGTATTAATAAACGTTTCCATAAGGGATGGTGATTCCACAACAAAAGAACAGAGAAACATGTTGCTGTTGAGAAGTGGCGTGATAGCAGCATGTGGCAATGAACCTTTTTGATAAAATAAAGATCATTGACTTTTCCTGCAGTTTGGGAACTGGAAAAATACACTGCTTCTATTAGGTTGGGTGTCTCAATAATGGGTTTGATTTGTGGGATGCTCAGTTCTGACTGTTTCCAGATCAGCCCTGAGCTATGATGGTCTATGTGTATAGTGAGTTAAAAAGTATAGTTAATTGCATTTGTAAGGGAAATTCAGTAAGATATGCTGGTCTTTAGTAAAGCTAATACTGAGTCTTTATTGGTTTCTTGTGTCTTTTTGTGTGTGTGTGCTATGTACTTGATTGAGCATTAAGCTTTTGGTCTGAATACTTAGCAGAGCTTTTCCAACAATAAAAGTGATGGAAGGCCTGTTGACCACCAGCACTTAGCTTTTGGGGCCTTAGGAGAGCATGCATAAATACTTTAATGGCTTTAGTGTGTTTTCATTGGGAGGCATCAAAACCAGCCTCAGCAGGATGAGCCAGAGAAAGCAGCCGAGGCTTTGTCTGCACAGACGGGTGCAGACAGTCATGCGTTTGATCTGCTTGCACACTGAGCTGTCTGAATGGAAGCCAGCTCTGGCCTGGAAGCCATAAAGACATGTTAATACATTGCTGTGCCGGAGCTCATAAGACTTACCAGCGTTAAGGCTACTTTTTCTCAAAAACCTCTCTATAGCTGTTGTTTTTTTTTAAATGAAGTTGCTCCATGGTTTGTTCCAACTACTATATAAAATACCCTGTTTTAACAGGACCACAAATCACATTCTCAAAGACACGAAGCATGAAATATTTTATATGCTGTTGGACCTGCAAAGTGATCAGCAGTTATTATTTCATAAGTTTTATCAGCTTCTGGTTCTTCAGGTGAAAAACAGAAGTAAAACATAACGCAAGATGTTGATCTAGTAGGAGCGTACAAAAGTGACATAAATCTAGCAACCATGACAGCTGTTCTAGTAAACAGCTAGTGATAATAGATAGTTTTCTCCTTGAAGTATCTGGAGAGATTGTAGAACTGTATGACATGGATGTAGTGTCTAATTTAGTGCTCTGGGTTAATAGCAGGCAAAACGCAGAGCAGTAGCCCAGCATCCAAAAATCCTGTACTCTGCCACAGAAATTCCTGTGCATATCCCTGTGCAAAGGGTGGGAATGGCAGGGAGGAAAAGGCTGAGCAAAGAAGACTGAAGTTTCCTCATATGGAGGCGATGTTAAGTTAAAAAGGAAAAAAGTAACATAAAAAGTCAAGGGGGATGACAGAGTAAGTGTGATAAAAACAGAGAGAAAAAAACCTAAAAGAATAAAATGATATTGTCATAACACCCACAGGCCTCCCTTCTGGAAAGGACAGGGAGTAGTTGTCAGTAGCTGAAGTCACTGTGCTACAAACTCAGTCTCATACTATCATTAATACTCTCGAGAAATGAGTCTGGAGGATAGAAATGAAACTGGCAGTATTTCAGAGGTAGAGTCAAACATCAGCTGTCATCCTGTTGAGAGACATACCCTGTTACGGCCTGTTAATGTGGCGCTCCTGTCAGAGTGACATATAACATTACATGTTAAACAAGTGGCAGACAAGACAGCACAGAAGCAAATTGTTCAGCAGAAGGTACAGCCTACTTACTATCTGAACTTAGAAAATCGAGCAAATGCCATTTTTTGTATTTTCTCTCTCATTCTTTCCAAATACTAGTCTGGATATTGCTCAGCAACTTCCTTTGTTGTGGCTGTTGGGACAAGAGGAAGTTCAGTGTGACTATAATATGAGGCATTTCATGTAGAACACAAATCCTGTGTCTATATACATACAGACATTTTGAGTTGAAATTGCAGCAGGGTTGGATATGTTTCTGAGAAATAATGAGTAAATACTTTGAGAGTATTACATCTCCAGATACCAGTTTTGAGCTATGAACCACCTGTGGCTCCTTGTGTCACCTTTGTTTTTAAGCCCTCACAGTTTGCAGATACACCAGACTTACCTATACCATCCACCCACATTCTTAACCCTTGAAAGAGAAAAATTTTCTTTGGGGTCTGGAAAAAAGTAGCTAAACAGCATGATAACTGTTTTTTCTCTCAGAGTTCAATTCCCATCCTTCTGAAGAAAACAGTGGTGTTCTGAAGAAAATGGTGGTGTTCTGAAAAAAATGATGTCTCATTGACTCTAGTGTTTTTAGAGTGTGCTTTTACAAACCAATCAACTGACCTGTTAGGAAAAAATAAAAAAAGAGTCATCAGCCCTCAGTTTGGGACAACATTAATTGAGTAACAGTTGGAATCTAAACACATCTTCATATGGATCTGATACTCCTGGTTCAGATTCCTGGTTACATTGGCTTTCTTCCTCTAGCCCAAGAAAAGGACAGTGAAAGACAGGCTATTATTATGCAACATGACAGACAAGGGAAAAATCCATCATCCATTACTTATTAAAGGCAGTAGCTTGGCGCTCTTCACACACAAACAACATATAGTCTTTTCTCTCAGGTGTGTAACAGGCTAACTGTTCAAGTACCTCTTGGTCTCAGAGAGGAAATCCCAGTCAGAAATCCCAGTCACTGGTTTGAGAAGCCTTAGTAAGGAAAGTGGAACCAGTAGCAAATTCTAGTCCTGTAAAGTATTTTATGTTCTGTACACGGAGATGAAAAAAGGAAAACCTCACCTTCATAGGCAGAATATTCAAAGTCACACTGGACAGCCAAAAAGTATCCTACCATACATGATTTTCTTGGGTAGAGCTTATGAATTTGTGGGATTACCCTTCAGCAGGATCCAACTCCATGTGTTACAATATGTGTGCAATAGCTTAAGTTGTGCTTATCATGAACTTCACTGATAATGTATCATGGATGATTTCTTTTTCTAGAAGATTTAATAATATACATATCAAAATCAGGATGAAACAAGCATAGGCAGAAAACTGAGTTCTTTAATAAGCCTCATTTTAGTATTTTCTAGAAGGGTCATGTAATACTTTTTCATTGAGACATTTATAGCTGACCACAAAATAAAATTATTTCTTGTCACACTTGGAAACATAGCTGTTGAGGGATGAACATAATGTCATAATGTCCTCCTTTCTTTTATGCTCAAAATACAAGAGGTCCCTTTTGTGTGATATAGTGAATATTTTGTGATTCAGCTTGTTCTTACAGCTTATTGCAAACAGTGTCTCTTGCGGAAAAAAAACAAACACAAAAATTTAAAAGCAATAATGACTGTTACTTGAATTAATGTAATTTTTATAATTTTGCTTACGTTTGGCAGATGGCTTTTGTATGACAGTCTGATCTGTTGCATACTCCAACTTGCAGATCTAGTGTGTTTCAGATACAAATTTTTGTTTGTTACCTAAAATATGTGCTACATTTTTATAAAAATCTGAAGCTATTTTCTTTGCACCTACTGGCGATTTATGGAGTTAGAAAATCCTAATCCCTTTGTTATTTTACTGTGATCAAAAGAGTGTGTGTGTGCGTGTGTGTGTGAGGAGAAAAGACGAATGTGAAAATCTTTTATGGTAGAAATGGGCTTGATTTGGGACACAACTTTCAAAAATTTTTCTTATAACAGGAACCTTCTTCCATCTTATTCATGGTTCATAAAGCATAGGTATGAAATATTGTATTACATTTTTGCAGGAATTTAGTATACCATTAAAATAACATGTTGATTTTCAATGATGACATAATGGTTTTAATGCATACTTAACAACATTGTTATGAATTTCAGTTATTCTCAGCAGTACACAAAATCCTTGGGTATTTCGTGTGCAGAAATTTAATTTGAAACATGATGATGATTACTCTGTTTTATTCCCTGGTGCTAATAGTCAGGAATGAAACAATGCAGATATATTTCAGAGATTTTTAAGATATTGGACCAAATATTGCTCTTATCTTACCAAATGAATATAGATACTTATGTTAAAGTCAGGGGACCCCTCAAAGATGGGAGATTTCAATGTGCAGGTGTTATAAAGTATGTATCAATGTAAAAAAAATTTCCATTTCCTTTTACCACCAAGAAAATACACACACTAATTTGACAAGTATGTTTTAACGGAAGTTGTAACACAACTACTTTCTACATATGAATGCTGATAGAGCCATAATTTCTGTCTATTCCTCTTTACTAGTCTTGACTTTGGTTTGTTACAACTAACTCAGTACATTCCAAATCACTATAAAAAAGTTTATTCAGCTGTGCAACATGTCTGTTAATAATCAGCTGCTGTTGTGCTGCTAATATGTTTCCGAATAACATGAAATGTATGAAAAGAAAGACAAATGGCAGTTGAAATTATTTTACAATTTATGGGAAAAAGCCTGAAATTGTTACAGTCATTTTTACATGGGAAAATTTTGGACAAGGATATTCACAAAGGATGATATAAAACTCCCTATACCTTTGCTACAGTTTCACTGGGAAAGATATAACCTTCTAAATGGGGTCTTCTAAATGACCCTCTGCCTTTTCCAAATGAATGCAGAGGGAGAGATTTGCCTTTTTAGGGTAATGCTGGCCTTTATGAACAACCCTCACAGAGTTTAATAGGTATAAAACAGCAATAGAACACTAATAAACGTGTAAGCCTCTTCAGAAGAGGTCTTAAGTTAGCATCTTAAGTAGGTCTTGTTTTTGTAAAAGATTACAAAAACCTCTATGTCCAGCAAGGCCAATTCAACGGCAGAGGCTCAGCTGCCCCAAATGAGGTCATATAGAATATAATAGGGATGATATTTATCCCTGGGGGTTTTAAGTCACTCTGTGTCATTTTCCATTAATTAAGTAGAGCAATTAAAATAATCCCGTGAAGTTAAATTTCACTTCAGCTCCAATTTCCTTAACATGTTCTCTACTTTCCAAAACCCACCACTATTCTTTTAGCTACTTGACAGTAGCTATTTGGTTATTGTCACACCAAATACTGAGACTATTGGATCTGTACAGCAGACCTTTGAAATGGAGAGATCAAAATATGGTTGCTCTCAGGATCCAACCTAGGAGTTTAACACAAGAAAAACCCCATGTGTCTGATGTGCAGTCGCTACTTATAAGAAAATCTTTGGTGAATGGCAGAAACAGATTGAAAAGGTGCCCAACACCTTGGCCTGAATTTTAGTGGCAAAATACATTGAAAAGTTGAGAATACACCTATAAATAAAGCTAAGTCCAAACAGTCAAAGATACAGATGATAAAGAAGGCAAATAATTTTAATAACTGCTTTTAGATAAGGGATCAAGGAAAACAATCAAAAGGAAAGAAGATTAATTGGTTTATCTCAAGATTATCTGCAATCAGCTGTTGATAGAATCACAAAGGGTGTTTCAAAGCTGTGGTTTAATTAAGAGATAATCCAGAATTATCACATTTAATTAATTTGCATTAAGTCTTCAGTCTTTTTCAAAAATATAATAATGATGAAAAGGGTTTTTAGAATAGAAGATAAAAACCCTGTTATTTCAGTTGATAAAACAACACTGAGCAACAAACTGACCTATATGAACAGATGACATTCTTCATTAGATAGACCATTTACAGATGAAGTTGTCACATTCTTGAAGAGACAAAAGTAAAAGTAATTAAATTATATGATTTTGGATTAAGTAATTCAGTGTTTAAGAATTGTAGTTAATGCAGAATCAGTCTGATCTTCAATAATCTCTAGGCAATTAGTCATCTTACATCATGTATGTAATTGATGGCTACTTTTAAGCAGGATTTATTTTCAGTACAACTTCTATCCCCTGCCCCCTTTTCCCCCTGGGAGTTACTTTAAAATTTTTCAAATAAAGAATCAGAATATAGAATCATAGAATCATAGAATAGTTAGGGTTGGAAAGGACCTTAAGATCATCTAGTTTCAACCCTCACACTAAACCATGCCACCCAAAGCTATGTCCAATCCAGCCTTGAACACTGCCAGTGATGGAGCATTCATAACTTCCCTGGGCAACCCATTCCACTGCCTCACCACCCTTACAGTAAAGAATTTCTTCCTCATATCCAATCTAAACTTCCCCTGTTTAAGTTTGAACCCATTACCCCTTGTCCTCTCACTACAGTCCCTAATGAAGAGTCCCTCCCCAGCACCCCTATAGGCCCCCTTCAGATATTGGAAGGCTGATAGGAGGTCTCCACGCAGCCTTGTCTTCTCTAGGCTGAACAGCCCCAACTTTCTCATCCTGTCTTCATACGGGAGGTGCTCCAGTCCCCTGATCATCCTCGTGGCCCTCCTCTGCACTTGTTCCAACAGTTCCATGTCCTTTTTATGTTGAAACAACTACAGTGAGATTTGTGCTTTTATTTTCCTTCCTAAATGTTGGCTTTCAGGACCTCTTGGGAAATCCCAAACTAGTTATAGCATTTATATCTCTGTTCTTTTCTTGATGTCTCTCAATAGCACAACGTATTTTTCTACTGAATATTAAAAAAAAAATTAATGATCCACCACTAAGGAGAAAAAATTCAGCTGGTATTAACAGGCTTCACTGACTTCAACAGAGCTATGATAATTTATGACATAAGAAGATCATGCAGTAAATAGCCTACAAAATCTAAATGAAATATGCATTTAACTGTACATGGCATGTGATTTGTATCACTATTTGTTCTAGGAACTTCTTGACATAATACCAATACTATTTAGTGAAAGATCTGAAACTTGCTGGAAATTTGGCTTCATTTTAACCATAGCCAGTGGAAGTCCAAATAGAGTAAGTGGCAGTAGCAAATCTGTTAAGTTTGTTGCTTAATCTGTGTTAAATATAAAGTACTTGTGTTAAATAATAATGAAGAACAATTTATTTAAAAGTACTTCTAAATATCTTCTAGATTTAAATTTGGTTTAAGTGAACTGCTAATGATTTGTTCACCTTGATGAGTCCATTCAGTATTGGAAGCCTGATTCCTCAGAAAACCAGAAGTAAGTGGTAGCTTTAACTCTAAATTGCTTGTGTAATTACTAAAATTTCATTGCAACATATTCTGGACATTTGCATATTTTTTTATTTTAATTGGATGCCAAATTTAATTTCTAAAATCAGGACTCTGGTACCAGTATCTAAAATATAGTCAGGAGAAGCAAACTGCTATTTGCAAAGCAAGAAACAGCAGCCAGATTGTTTCTTCTTCACTTACTGTGCACAGTGTGTGTTGGCACTACATTGCAGTAGCTTGGAAACCTCAAACTGTCAGGAAAAACAAACCATGTCCCATAGACAGAATAGAAGGGTAAGGAAAAAGCACAAAAAGGAATCCAGGAATTCATCTTCATTTAACAAAAGCATGCTATATTTGGCAACAGTGTGGTGGAATCTTCTTCTCATTGATGAGTCACCATTCCCAGTTTGTCCTTTTTATGCTTGTCCTGGGTTCAGCAGCAGCAGTCATTTTTCTCCTTCTTGGTAGCTGGTGCAACGCTGTGCTTTTGATTTTGGGCCTGGGAACAGTGCTGATAACACCAGTGTTTTCGGCTACTGCTTGGTAATGTTTTGGTCTTACCAATGACTTTCTGAGTCTCATGCTCTGCCAGGGAGGACGGGGAGCCGGGAGGAAGCAGAGACAGGACACCTGACCCAAACTGACCAATGAGGTTATTCCATACCACAGCACGTCATGCCCAGGATGTAAAGCAGAGAGCAGAGACCCGGAAGGGTGGGGGGTGCACTGCGTGGTCAGGCTGGGTATCTGGTGGTGAGCAATTTGTATTCTTTCCTTGTATTTTCCTTGTCATTATTATTATTGGTGGTAGCAGCAGTGGTCTTGTGTTATACTTTAGTTACTAAACTGTTCTTATCTCAGCCTGTGGGAGTTGCATTCTTTTGATTCTCCTCCCTATCCACCCGGGAGCGGGGGGTAAGAAAGAGAAGGAAGTGAGTGAGAGAACGGGCTGCGTGATTTACAGCTTAAACCGCAACAATGCTGCTGTTCTCCCATTTTTCTTCTTATAGTACTAAGTTTAATGGGCACTGAAACAAACAGAGAGGCACATCATTCACATTGATGCATTCTAGTCTGTTTTAAAATTGATGTTCATATTAGGAAATGGAAAGGTATCCCAATTACCCAACAATCCAGCATATATATATATGATATAATAAGTATATTATTTGCATGTCTGTTCTGCATATTTTTAGGATATTTTTTTTCTTTGCTCTTAATTTGCATGCATTACCATTTCTTTATTAGTCTACCCTGCTTTTATTGAATTTCCAGCAAAATTAGTGTTAACAGAATATCACCGCTTTGGAGGTCTGAATCATGTAATGCAGTAACTGACAGGCTTGCGCCTCAGCATTATTCCATCACTTAAGGCAGGCCAATTTTTCATTGCTATGTTTTTTTCCTTGAGAATTTTGTGCTCTGGATAAACTTGTGGTTTTTTCCTCTGCTCTTTATATCTCTACATGGTCATTCATATTTGCAGCTATAACTAGACCTAGCACTGTGAAAGAAAAACTGATTTACCAACACAATAGATTGCAGAACTCCATTTCATGTGCCCAGTCTCTATAAGGAACACACAGAAATAGTAAATTTCTTCAGTATGTCATCCAAAATAATGTGGCGTCTGGGAAACTGCCAAATACCTGAAGTGCGACACAGAAGAATGCAGAGAACAACCTATACCTGGAGTTAAGCATTTGTTCCATGATACTATGGGGAAGTTGAGCAGCAGCATGAAGTTTGGTGTGTCTGTTCTTACAAGAAGCTGCGTGGTGCTCACGCATGTCAGGTAAAGGAAGATGGGGACATGATGCTAGTGCTAAGCCTCTAAAACTGATTCCTTTCCTGGGACAGAATTCTATGAGCAGGGGCAATACTGGGCACTGCTCAACTGCAGGCTCTTAAGCAACATCAGAGCCAAAATGAAGTTGCCGAAGAAGTTTTGTTTTGTTTTATATTATTGAGCAGGAGTTTTGACCCTCACTTAGAATTTCATCTGTTCTTTGTTGTTTGTTTCTTTGATGTTTTTTTTTCTTAACAGTAATTTCAATGTTTTAAGTCAGCAACACGGACGATAAAAGACCCTGGGAAAGCCAACACGTTCCTGTTGTATATTCAAGACATATAGCCCATCAACGGCCTTGAAGCTTTTTTGCCTGGTGGGGCTCTCTTCCTGCCCCCAGCATCCAGACTGCTCTCCTGCACATCTCCAGCAGTGCCAGGCTCCATCCTGGCAGTCTGCCACCACAGTCAGCAGAGCAGGGAACTGATACTTAGAGATTCAGGGGGCTTTAAAGTTCAGGTGAGAATGGACTCCATCATCTTCTATCCATGCTAACAACTCTAAATCTCTAAAACTTATTTAAGGACATGGATGATTTACTTCCAAAGATGTGCTGTTGGCCTAGACAAATGTAATGTTTACCATAGGAGTACTGATAGAGGTTTTAAATAACAAACAGTAGAAGCACATGAACAAGATGAAAATTAAAACAGCAGTGGTTGGATTTCTGTCTGCTAAACTGTTTCCTCAGTCTGCTCTTCTGGCCAGTCACCACAGTCCCACAACTGATCAGTAAATCTCTCTGTTACATGCTGTTTCTGTATACAATCCATTTTGTGAGTATAACATACTCTATATGAAGTCTTTGGCTGGTTTTGACTATGCAAAAGCTGAGGGGAAAAAAAGCCCCAAACAAATATTACCATCTACATTAATTTTTTAGCTTATTGTCTAAATAATTATGTTTTCCGTCCACCCTCTCTATGAGAAAAATTTGAAAAAAGAGGCTTATAAAAGGTGGAAGCAAGGACAGGCGACCTGGGAAGAATACAGGGATGTTGTCCGGGAAGCTAGGGACCAGGTTAGGAAAGCTAAGGCCCACTTAGAATTAAATTTGGCTAGGGATGTTAAGGATAACAGGAAGGGATTCTATAGGTACATTGCAAATAAAAGGTAGACTAGGGACAACGTGGGCCCTCTCCAGAAGCTATCGGGAGAACTGGCTACCCTGGATTTGGAGAAGGCTGAGGTTCTTGATGACTTCTTTGCCTCAGTCTTCACCGGAAAACTCTCTGACCATACCACCCAAATCTTGGAAGGCAGACGCAGAGACAGCGAGAATGAAGACCCTGGGCCCACTGTAAGAGAGGATCTGGTTCGAGACCATCTTAGGAACCTGAACGTATACAAGTCCATGGGACCTGATGAAATCCATCCGTGGGTCCTGAAGAAGCTGTCAAATGAAGTTGCTAAGCCACTGTCCATCATATTTGAAAACTCATGGCAGTCAGGTGAAGTTCCCAATGACTGGAAAAAGGGAAATATAACCCCCATTTTCAAGAAGGGGAAAATGGATGAGGTGGGGAACTACAGACCCGTCAGTCTCACCTCTGTGCCTGGCAAAATCTCGGAGCAGATTCCCCTGGAAGGCATGCTAAGGCACATGAAAAACAACAAGGTACTTGGTGACAGCCAGCATAGCTTCACTAAGTGGAAATCCTGCCTGAGCAATCTGGTGGCCTTCTATGATGGGGCTATGGAACTGATGGACAGGGGTAGAGCAGTTGATGTCATCTACCTGGACTTGTGCAAAGTGTTTGACACTGTCTCACATGACATCCTTGTCTCTAAGTTGGAGAGACATCAATTTGATAGGTGGAGCACTCGGTGCATAAAGAACTTGCTGGATGGCCGCATGCAAAGGGTTGTGCTCAATGGCTCAATGTCCAGCTGGAGACCGGTAACGAGTGGTGTACCTCAGGGACTAGTGTTGGGACCGGTCTTGTTCAACATCTTTGTCAGTGACATGGACAGTGGGATAGAGTGCGCTCTCAGCACGTTTGCCCATGACACCAAGCTGTGTGGTTGGGTTGATACGCTGCTGGAGGGAAGGAATGCCATCCAGAGGAACCTTGACACGCTTGTGAGGTGGGCTGATGCCAACCTGATGAAGGTTAACCATGCCAAGTGCAAGGTCCTACACCTGGGTGGGAGCAATCACAGGCACAGCTACAGGTTGGGCAGGGAAGAGATTCAGAGCAGCCCTGCAGGGAAGGACTTGGGGGTTTTGGTTGATGAAAACATGAACATGAGGCGGCAGTGTGTGCTTGCAGCCCATAAAGCCAACCGTATCCTGGGCTGCATCAAGAGGTGTGTGACCAGCAGGTCGATGGAGGTGATCCTGCCCCTCTGCTCTGCTCTTGTGAGACCTCACTTCGAGTATTGTGTGCAGTTCTGGTGCCCTCAATATAAAAAGGACATGGAACTGTCCAGAGGAGGGCCACGAGGATGATCAGGAGATTGGAGCACCTCCCATATGAAGATAGGATGAGAAAGTTGTGTCTGTTCAGTCTGGAGAAGAGAAGGCTGTGTGGAAACCTCATAGCAGCCTTCCAGTATCTGAAGGGGGCTTATAGGGATGCTGGGGAGGGACTTTTCATGAGGGACTGTACTGATAGGACAAGGGGTAACGGGTTCAAACTGAAACAGGGGAAGTTTAGATTGGATATGAGGTAGGCATTCTTTACTGTGAGGGTGGTGAAGCACTGGCATGGGTTGCCCAGGGAAGTTGTGAATGATCCATCGCTGGCAGTGTTCAAGGCTGGATTGGACATAGCCTTGGGTGGCATGGTTTAGTGGGAGGTGTCCCTGCCCCTGGCAGTGGGGTTGGAACTAGATGATCTTAAGGTCCTTTCCAACCCTAACTATTCTATGGTTCTATGATTCTATGATTCTATGATCCGTTAGTACTTAATTTAAACTCTTTTTTGTTTTCCATGGGATGAAAACAATTTTCCTTTGAGGGAAATATTTCCCATCACCTCCAGCTGGCTTCTTTTCTCATCCATTCCCATATTGCTCTCGGGATAGTCAAATACTTACTTATAAGTTTGGAGTGCCAACATTGGTGCGGGCTTCCGTCTGGTGGTGGAACGAACCCTGGCTGGACAAACCTTCTTCTGCTCGCCACCAACCACAGAATGGGAAGGTTCAGACAGGAAAGGTCAGCCCTTGGCTCTGCTGTTGCCATGGTGTCCCTGTATCTCAGCAGTGAGACCTCCAGGATCAGGAGATGCTCTCATGGCCCTTATGATTGATATGATTGACCAGTAAATGAACATTCATCCTTGCAGATCAAACATCTGCCAATCCAGTTACCTGTCTTATTAAGTCTTGAATCCCTCGCTACTTGTAGTGTCATTTAAATGAATTATTTTCTAGACTGTCATCAAAGCAACACAGCTTCTGAGTTTTCTTAATTATTGTTTCACAGTATGTGTGCGTGATTGATGAGATCAAATGCAAGTAATGGCACTGAAGGTTTGCAGAAAGTTTCTAAATGAACCACTCTATCATTTTTATGTTGACTGAGATCTGGAAAACGACAAATGGTCAACAAAGACCATCAAGAGTATGACACAGCTTCTGTGTGAGGAACAGTAAAGTTGGCAGTCATTGGTATGGTAAAGACATACTTGATGGAGGGGAGGGGAAATAATACAGATTTATAGACTACTTAGTAGCATGCAGGGGCTTAACTGATATTTCATTCTCTTACCACAGGATCAAAGGGCAAATTAAATAAAACTGGTGACAATGGGTTCAAAACAAGAGGACTCTTACCAAGTATAATATGGATACTTAAGGTTTACCTGGTGCTCAAAGAAAGACCTGCTAAGTTCAAAGGAAAAAAAATTGAGAGTTGCTATGTACACAGGAACCACTAGATCAATGTCCCTGACCTGAAGATGATAGGAGTTTATGAGAATTATGGGGAAGCATTATTTTCATTTGCTTTTATAATCATCTCTAGGTAATCATACGTGGCTATTGCTGAGAGCAGGGTACCAGCATAGATGACACTTCAACTTAACCTGGTGTGCTATTCTTATTTTCTTACTTTCTATTGCTTTTTTCATTTAAAGGATAAAATAACAGAGATTACAGAGCTGTAAAAGACAGAAAAAGACTTGAAGATTGGTTCAGCATAAAATAATGTATATATATAAAAAAAAAATT
Organism: Ara ararauna; assembly: GCA_028858755.1. NCBI lineage: Eukaryota > Metazoa > Chordata > Aves > Psittaciformes > Psittacidae > Ara > Ara ararauna. Next base: position 122,921,608 of record CM054376.1, on the reverse strand, counting down.
CCCTTAGTAACTCCTGAATATTTGCTGTGTTCTTGAGAATTTATCATTCTGGCATTATGAAAACAGTCCAACAAAGAAAATGCAACTACTCTGCCTTCTTATAAATTCACAGATTCAGGAGGCTAGTCTGACTGGAGCATATGATTTCAGATGGATTATACATTTTAGAGTTCATAGTAATGAGATTAAATGAGAAATATCTTCTGTGTCAGGAGCAACCTGGAGTTTGAATAATGGTGGTGCTGAGGTGGAAAAAAGCACTGTCTGGTACAAACAAAAAGGAAAAATAACAAAAAAAGAAAAGTCTGGCACATGAAATGGCACCATTGCTTGAATTAAAAGAAGAAGAGAGGTTTCATGTTATTTCTGTGTAATAGTTTATCCTTCTATCCTCTTCTGTTCTTGAAATGTATCCAAATTTCCTCCTGTTGTTCATTGTCATCTCACTGCAGGACTGTGATTGAGTGCCACAGCAGTATCCCTTCTGTTATCCCCCTTGAACTAGATACACAATTTACATAGAAAAAATTATAATTTATTTTTTGTCTGTGCTTTTAATCTACTGCTGTTTGAATATGTAGCAAAAAGTACCGTGTGACTGCTCCCCCATGGTGTAACTATATTGGTACTTTTTTAATTACCTTTAAATTGTTTTTACGTACCTCTCACGATAAAACTGTTCATTCTGAAGAATGACTACCAAAGATTTAGAAAAAATGTAACTATCAGACAGAAATTTAACTAAATGACAAGTGAATAAAAGCTCAGATAAAAGTCAAATTTATTTTTAGTATTGTACTCCTCTTTCTTAAACAGTAAATGTGCATTCTAATATAAGTAAAATGATTGAAACAGTTAAGCAAATTGCTAAATGAGCAACCCTTTCCAGAGAATCTTTGGTCTAAAACTTTTAAATAATTAAATTAAATCACAAAAATTAAATTAAATTATACTGGATGTCTGATTATGGTTCACACTTAAGAACTAATACTCCATCTACCATATGTGAATAAAGAAAATATATATACATATAAACTTATAGTTTCAGCTCTGCTTTTCCCCAGAAATGTTGCATGTTACTAATTTGTGAATGCTGAAAATGTCATTGTCAGATGGGATGGCTGAGGTTTTCCTCAGAATGGAGGTAAGCAGAACTGGCAGTTAACAAGCTGATCGTGGGACTCCTACAGATTCTGAAGGGATGTTCACTGAAGGAATAATCATTTAGTGAATAGACATTTTAAGGAACTAGGCTAGTACAGATTAGCCCCACATGGGCCCTTTATGCTTTCTTCCACATCTGTAACTCAGCTGCAGGCCAAACAAAAGCATTGCATTGTCCTGGGTTCAGCAGTAGCAGTCATTTTTTCTCCCTCTTAGTAGCTGGTGCAGTGCTGTGTTATTTTGGCTTTCGGTCTGGGAACAGTGCTGATAACACCAGTGTTTTCAGTTGCTGCTCAGTAATGTTTACTTTGACCAATGACTTTCTGAGTCTCATGCTCTGCCAGGGAGGAGGGGAAGCTGGGAGGAGCAGAGACAGGACACCTGATCCAAACTGACCAAAGAGGTATTCCATACCACAGCACGTCATGTCCACTATATAAACTGGGGGCAGTTACCCAGAAGGGTTAGATCACTGCTCAGTCAGGCTGGGTATCGGTTGGGGGGTGGTGAGCGGTTGTATTCTCTTCCCTTGTTGTTTTCTTTGTTATTATTATTATTGGTGGTAGCAGTAGTGGTTTGTGTTATACCTTAGTTACTGGACTGTTCTTATCTTAACCCATGGGAGTTGCATTCTTTCAATTCTCCTCTCCATCCCTCCAGGACTTGGAGGAGAGGAAGGAGGAGGAGTGAGCAAGGGCTGCGTGACTGATTTGCTGACTGGGTTTAAACCATGACGGCATAAATTCAGTTGCTGTTTAGGTATACAATTTGATGAAACAATTCAGACACTTATGAAGTATTAATTGGTGCAGTCTAAAACAAGTAGGACCAGTTACCTTCCTATGCTTGTCAGAAGGCTGTGAGTAGTGGTTCTAGCCAGAAATAAGGAGTTTTAAGATCATAGAATCATAGAGTCCTCCAGCAATCTGATCATCTTTGTGGCCCTCTTCTGGACTTGCTCCAACAGGTCCACGTCCCTCTTATGTTGAGGGCCCCAGAGCTGAACAAAGTATTGCAGGTGAGGTCTCATGAGAGTGGAGTGGTGGGGGAGAATCTCTTCCCCTGACCTGCTGTTCACGCTTCTCTTGATGCAACCCAAAATACCGTTGGCTTTCTGGGCTAGAAGCACGTACTTGCTACTAGAAGTTTTTCTCCTCAGGGCTGTTTTCAATGCTTTTCAGGACTGCTCTCAATCTGCTCTCAGATGCTGTGCTGTTAATTGCTGAAGTGAAAATAAGCCAGTGTGCTGCTCTGTGGTTACAGTTTTATTTTCACAAGCTAATTGTTAGGGCAAATGTCATCATTTGTGTGTCTAACAGCACTGAAAATGTGTGTATGTAATTAGTACTTAAAATTATTGCAAGTGCAGAATTGTGCCCATAAAACTAGAGCTCTTCTAAAACACATAGTTCAGCAAGACATTTGTTACGTGAAACAAAATAAAGAACTTCTATCACATTTCAGATCTTATAATAGAAAGCATAATTTAAGGGTTCCTAGCAGGTATTTTATCAGAATAATATTTGAATATTTAGGATTTGGGATTGGGTCCTAATGGCACATCAGAAGATGATCCAAGTTTCAGGAAGTTTAAAAGCTACAGCCTTATCATATTGAAGATGAATTATTGTTTCTTTCAATAGGAAGAATTATCCACATTTTTCCTACAAGTGGCTAGACTCTTAAGTTTTGCATAGTATTTTCTGACAAAAAATAGCTATTAAGTTTACCTATGGATAGGTACTCTGCTAGGTATGTGAATGACTAAGTAGATGTTGAAAGGAAAAACTTAGAATATATGCTTAATCTGATGAATAACATTAATAAAAACAAAAAGCTGCCCACCCCCATATAACAAATAACAATGTTTCATTTTGTTAATTCAAAAATGAATTGTTTTGATGTTTGTTTCAAAATCGATTTTTGCTTCAGGATGGTATTTCAAGATTAAATGACCCCATACTTGTTTTAAAACTAGTAGTGAAAAGGGAGAGCTAGAAAACTTCTTGACCCAGATGTGTTCCTTCTTATGTAAAATAAAAAGTGTTGTTAAATTCAAACCAACATGTTGTCTGTTTACAGCCCCGATGCTTCCCCATGGGGCGCTAAGACAGATGTTCTCAGACTGAGGCTTCTAGCAGAGGCTTCTGCCACTGCAGGTGGTCTCTTGTCCCATGATACTGTTTGGGACAGCATTTAGGGCTGAAAAACAGCAAATAATGGATGCTGAAGTAAATCACCTTTCTGAGAGAAGCTGGTCAGGTATCTTTGAGCAAAAGCTTTGGCTCAAAAAATGATAATTTGTCAAGATTAATATTTCCACTGGAATCGCATGTTCGGAAAAAAAAAAAATCTGTCTGCAGTTTCTTGTCAAGGAATATTCCTGAAGAGGCCAGTGGTTAGGCAGGATGTGGGAGACCTAGAGTAAAATCCTTGCTTTTGTCTTATTCTTTGTACTTTGAAGAAGATTCAATTGTTTATAGAAAGCGGGACAGTTCAAACAAATGAATTAGGGTTCCTGAATTAAGACTGAGGACCAGCACCTGGATTTCATACAAGGCAGTCTACTGTCTATTTATGAGTGGTGAAAAAGGGCTTTAGTGCTGATCAGGAATTTCTGAAATTTCCTAGTCCTTACAAAAAGCAAATCCAATTCTGGGTTTTTTATCTGGCAGAGGTCCAGGTCTAAGTGGAACTGTACTGGACTAAACATTGACCTCAGAGCTTTCACTGTGGTATTAGCAGAATGAAACTTTTTTACTGTATTCAAAAAATGGGATATAACAGGACAGAAAGGAGAGCTTTGTCAGGAAAGAGAGTATCACCAGTCATTTATTCTGAAATTACCTTGTTTCACAGGTTAATACTGTGGATAAGACAGAGTTAAAAGTACTTTTGCAAACTTTCAGTTAGGCAAGGAATGCATCTGTTAGTGCAGCCGGATGGTATTTCTTTTTTCCAATACTGTTGTAACTTATTTCAGCTTAAATCAACACTTCTCTTGGAAAATAAATTATCTATTTCCACTATGTAAAGTTTATTTATGTAGAATAGAAAATAATATTTGTTTTTACTTGGAGACCTCTGTGGCAATTCTAAAGATATAATTCATGTATTGTATTCATTATACTGTATTCTACCTGGAAAAAAAAAAAAAAAGGATAGGGCAAGCTGGGAGAGGAGGGAGAGAGGAAGACAGAAGAAATAGATACATTGAAATACGTGGAATAAATACTGAAAAGGACATTAAAAATGGCAGCAATAAGCACAATTTCAGGTTAGTCTTAGGAGATTTAGCAATAGCAGGAGAACAAGAAAATAAATGACCCAGGAAAATAATGGGAGAGAAAATGTTGGATTCAGCAGCTGCAGCTTTTTAAGTCATGTAAGTCCTTCTTTTACAGCCCTGCTTGGGGTTGCAGTGGTGAAGTTTGCAATAGTAACGGGAAAATGGTTTTTGGTTTATTTTTGTAATAAATAACTTGCAAAATAAGGATTAAATGTATTTTGAGAGGACGGCACTACAAACCCTGGTAGGTAAGCCAAAAGAGAGCAGGAGTAGTAAAAGCAATCCCACATCCCCCAGTATCGAACACCAGGGGAAAAGGAAGAGGGTACATTCTTCCATGCCACTCTATGGCCAGTGGTCATGTTCAGCTGCACACTAATCATCTTTTTTGGCTGATCTCACAAGCTTGCCACAAAATTGCTGAGTAAATAACTGCAACTTTTGATTTTCACTCAGCATAGAAAGCAGGCAAGCGTTTGATTGGAATTCTTCACTCAATCCTCTCTGCTACGATAAATAAACAATGAATAAAGTCAAAGCTCTTAAACACATTATTGTTTGTGAGAATTTACTAGTTAAGAAGAAAATTTTGATTCAGTGGAAGGCAACCTAGCATGAAGCAGCCTACATACACAACATAGCCATAAACCCTTCTGCTTTGCCTGGATAGTTTTGGCCAAGGAGAAAATTTGGGGCACTAAGAGACATTTTTTCTTTACTAATATAAGCTGTTTTACAGCGCTCTGTGTTTTGCTGATTACATTAGCACACTGCATTGGCCAGAGGAGTACTATTCAGGACCCTGCCTGCTTTCATTCCTGTTAATAATCACAGCTTTATTTGTATTGCAAGAATTAGTGTTAACGTAGCCAACATTGTGACATCAGAAGTGACACCAGTATTCTTCAATTTCTTTTACCATAAGTTTTCTAAGGTTACATTTACTTGCTTTGCCATATCACGTTTGACTTACTTTTATTAACCTTAATATTAAGGTGCTGGGTGCAAGAAACTATTATTCCATGCAAAATCTTGAAAAGCCAAAGGGGACCAGTATGTTCTGCTCACTGCTCACTCATACCTTGATCATCTCCCCCTGCCCTTCTCCCTCTGTCTTTCTGCTAACATTTTTCTTTCCCCTTAACTGAACTAATGTACTCCATGTAACAATGGATGGATTTTATTTCCAGGGAGGAGAGGTTATTTCTGTTCACATTCACAGTTCACATTACAGAAAGAGTATGAGTGGCTGAGCTTTGTTTGTGTGTTTGTGTGCCATTAAAAGTATTTGAAACTTAACATGAGTGTGAACGTTTCTGGAAACTCTGGTGAAAATTCAAATTCTGCTATGTATTCACCATCTATTTCCTATTGTTTTGAAACCAGTACAGGTGCAGGAGGTGCAGTATATGCTCATATGCGCAAAGGTCTATATTTCTGTCAATCAAAGCAATGATGTGATAAGCATCTCCTCTCAGTAGATGTTTATCTATTGAACCTGATACTAAGAAGGTTGTTACATCAGCACTGAGATTTTTCTCACTGCTTATGTGAAATATTCTAGATTATATTGATCTAACACAATTTGTCATATAGAAACTGCTTTTCCTAAGTGCTTTTAGGTGTTAGAAAGTAAGCAATATCAGGACCTTTAGGGCTTTTTTCTCATCAGGCAGAAAAATTGATCTGAAAACCTCAAGATACATGCCCTATACCTATATGAAATAGAAAATGTCTTTTGTCTTTTTGCCTGTTTGTTTATAACTTGATTCACCAAAATCATCAAAGGTGTGAACAAGTAAAGTGCTTGTGCCTCACACTGCATTCCTTATGAATAAGTGTTAACATTTCAACTGTATTCATTACTTAGAGTAAATTAAAAAGAAATATGAACTCATACTGTTAAAATATTCTAAAACAGCTGTCAAAAGCAGATGATATAATTTTCCCTGTTTTGTTTCTATTATCTTCTCCTATTAACAGGCAGTAAAACTGACAGACTGAATTTTAGCTATAAACCAATAAATGACTGTATATGACTATAGAGCTTACTTTCCAAGCATTTAGTACACATGAACGAGCATTTGCAATTGTCCTGAATGTGGCAGCACAAAAATCTTTATTCTGATTACCCTATATACCTCATCACAGAAATAAAAATATGATGAGACAAGGAAAAATATAAAAATGAGGGGAATATAGTTTTTGAGTAACTATGGAATTCCCACTACAGGGATAAATATCAGCTTCACTTGTTTTAACTTGCAAGAGTAATAGTTTTAATGTAGTTAAAAACATGGATTAGTAGCTAAAACAGTTAAAAAGACATCCAGTGTAGGCTCTGGACATACATAAAAGAAACAGTCAGTGCAAGTGGATGCAACAGCAGCCACTTTTTAACACAGTGGCTTTTTCTGCTTTGGTTTGTGTTTTTTCTCAGCTGAAGACGTTTTTAATTGTTCTATCTTCTCTTTAGTTGCTTTTGAGACAGAAGGATATAAAAGAGTACAAAAATGTTATACAGCTCTTAAGTGACTGAGTACATTTGGGTAGAGGGAGGCTGCAGGCATTATTAGCTTTCAGATGAAAAAGCCAAATGGTCAAGGAATGTTTATCATTCTATAAAATAAAATGACTTATTGCAGTGTAAACAGTCTATACCCACTTATCATGCTTCTTTTGGAATGTCATGGAGATGTATTAAGAAGACTTCTATTTTTGATGACTTCATTTGCCAGCTAGAAAATAATTCTATCAGTTTGTATGGTCCAAAAAATGTTTCCCTGATCAGGGACAGTGGAGTTTATACAATAAGTAGTACAACACAGACTCTATCTAAACCTATTAAACTTCATAAAATGGTAAAGACTATGTCTTCACGTGTAATATGTTGTCTTGCTAAAGTCATTTGTATTTTCCACATTTTGGAGAGCTGTTTCTTAACTGAGAACCCTGTCACTAGAAAATGTTCATGATTCCTCCAATCTATGTCATTGCTGCCACCTATAAAATCAAGGAATCATAGAATAGTCAGGGTTGGAAAGGACCTTACGATCATCTAGTTCCAACCCCCCTGCCATGGGCAAGGACACCTCCCACTAAACCATACCACCCAAGGCTATGTCCAACCTGGCCTTGAACACTGCCAGCGATGGAGCATTCACAACTTCCCTGGGCAACCCATTCCAGTGCCTCACCACCCTTACAGTAAAGAATTTCTTCCTTGTACCCAATCTAAACTTCCCCTGTTTAAGTTTGAACCTGTTACCTCTTGTCTTCTCACTACAGTTCCTAATGAAGAGTCCCTCCCCAGCATCCTTATAGACCCCCTTCAGATACTGGAAGGCTGCTAGGAGGTCTCCATGCAGCCTTCTCTTCTCCAGGCTGAACAGCCCCAACTTTCTCATCCTATCTTCATCCGGGAGGTGCTCCAGTCCCCTGATCATCCTCGTAGCCCTCCTTTGGACTTGTTCTAACAGTTCCATCTCACAGTGCTAAGTGCCAAGTAAAGATAGACATGCAAAACCATTTGGATTTTCCTAATTGTAAAAATAAGATCTTTTAGAAAAAAAAAAAAAACAACAAACAAACAGAGCAAAAATCCCACCAAAATCACAAACCCAATTTTTAGGTGAATTTTAAGTGGACAGAATTGTTGCTTTTTTTCAAAAGGAAAGCAATCAAGGCCATGATGTCTGTGAACATCAGCAACTTTTATCCTTGCTAATCTGTCTTCAGGTCAATCAGGAGTAAGATTTTTGTGTGCTTCTTATTTACAAACAGTTGCATCATCATCTGTGGAAGTCTTCTCAATGAGCAGTCTCTTCTAAATGTTACTGTGAAATGATAAGGTTTTGAGTAAAATCTGTGCCTGCAGGGGATGTAAAAAATTTCTACATCTTGTTCTTGATTCTAAATGTAAATATATAAATATTTGCATATCCTGAGAAAAATAGATTTAATTAGATCCAAGAAAAGTCTTTCTCAGCATTCTCATATGTCTAAATGACAAAAAAATTCCTTAATCTTAGGATTAATTTTTGGAGTAATCCTAATCTTAGGAGTAGTTTTCAAATGGAAGTAAAATCGCCTGAAGCTGAATTTTAATTTTATTTATTTGTTCCTCATACGGAGTGTCCAGTATAGGTAAAATCAATGATTAGATGAAAAGTCTTTTTCAAATAAGAATTTGAAGCTACTATACATGATAAAAGAAATGGGGCTTGTACTTCCACTGGCATATGTAATTTTCAGGAATACTTATCATTTTTCAAATTATCCCTCAACATTAGACCTCAAAATGTGTGTATTCTATTTTCATTACACCTCTAGTACTCAACAGTTTTGCTGTGGGATTTTTTTTCATGTTCTGGCTTGCCTTATTTCATCAGATACATGTGAGGGTGAACAATTTGCAGTCCTTGTGAGCTGGCAGGAGTATCTCTCCAGGGAAAGTGAACTCTTGTAAACTGCAGTGACCTGTCTGCTCAAAAGAATGGATTTGGCAAAGTGTGGAGGGTTGTTTCACAATGTGCATGCAAATTGATTAGATCTAATTGTACAGGCACTTCAAAAGTGTTCTTTTAAAGACGGTGGTTCATTTGTGTATGAGAAATGTGAACATAAAGATTTAAGATGGGGTTGGTATTCTACTTCAAGTAATTACTATTTGAATACGCAAGGACCATTAGTTTCTCTGAGTTCTGCCATGTAATCACTGGCTGTGGTCTGACAAATATAACCTCTTAAGAGTTTGATATTGAAATCAGGAGATTCAGTCTCTGGAATTAGCTATTTATATTCTGTGTGACTGCTACAGTAGTTGCTGCATTTAAATTATTTATGCAAAGAAAGAGTACTGCTGTGTTCTTTATTACAAATCACACCGACAGTATGCTTAGCAAGGGTAGAGTTTTCCCTCTGAAATTCTGCTCCATTTTCAAGAGTATATCTTTATCTTGTCACTGGCTGTGTACTGCTATGAACACAAATTGAGATCACACAGCACTGCACCTTTCATTGACTCTGGAAACAGTATCAGCTTTGCGCAGAGATAAGAGAATCTACCAGCAGCAGTGAATTCCACTTCAGTCAGTGATTAGTACTTCTCTTAGACCAAAGAATCAAATCCTTCAGGGAATAAAACCAAGTTCAGAGCGTCATGTGTGCCTGGCAAATACAAATCTGCTTTTAAGAGGAAGAGGTTCAGAAGAGGAATCTCTGTAGTTTCCAGTGGAAAAAGGAAAAAACATAACAACACTGACAGCCCTTTAAGAACAAGTTGAATAGAAGTAATATGTGTGAAAGTAAGCAAATAACAAACAGACTCTCAATTTTCCAGAATGGTTACTCAGTTTGGCATGCTAAATTCTTCAAGCCGAGAAAATTCACCGCCGTCTGTAGATCAGTCACTCCCACGGTTTCATACATATCCACTTACAATTCTATTTATTTCTAAAAGACTTACTACAATTCTTCCTGGATAAATGGCATCAACCATATATAAATAAGAACAGAATTTCTCCCACGAAAGCACAGCTTTTTTATACATTTTCCCACAGCCTGTACTCTAGGCTCATCAGTTAGTAACGATCTGCATTATTTTTAGACATTTGGTTTTGGATACAATGTAAGTAAAATTTTTACCTACGTGGTTGGTTTGATTTTTCATATAGGATCTGACATAAAATTATTTTTTATACTTTGCTAATTTGAAATTAGCCCTTAAAAGTGCACAGGCTGATGGCTGTCTGTCACCTCTTTTGTGCAGTCTTTTTAGAACTGTTTCCTCCCTCTTTCCGTAGAAAAATGTACCCTCTTCTTCCAAAAAAAGAGCATCTAAGCCCTCAGTAAGCACAAATAAATGTCTGCACAGTTGTAAGTACTAGCCATTTGGTACCTGATGCTCCACTACTGGTCCTGATAACATTGATCTAGTTACACTGGTAAATTTATTTGAGCCATGTAAATCTTTTTCCTCAATAATTTTTTTTCTCCATTCTATTGCCCTTATCAAAGTTTTATCTATATGACTGGAAACCTCACGCTGGAAACCTCAAGCTGTAATAGTTGCTGTTGCTAAAGCTCTATTACCAGCCTCTGAATCAAAATACTCAGGGGGAGGAAGGGAAGAATTTGAGTGCTCACTGGCAAGCATGATTGAAGAGGCCACAAAAATCTAACAAGACTAAACCCAGAGAACTTCAGCTACCCACTTGTACCACCTACAAATGTACTGCATTTGTGAAAACATATTTCTTGACACTCTAAGTGGTTGCTGCTTAGAATAGATACATGCAGAGAATGGCAACAGAGGCTATTCTTGCTTAGTCTGAAGTAATTCATCAGAAAGCTCATTCCAGTCACAGCAGTAACTAAACACCATAATAAAATTTAATTTCTAAAGGATAGCAATGTCACAAGCAAAAAATACGTTTTAAAGGAGGAGTTTAGTAAAAACAAATAAACCCCATGTGTTTCAGTAAACCAAGTAAAGTCTTTAGCAGTTGCTACAATATTGGAAAGAAAAATAACAACCATTTATGGAGACACATAAATAGCATCAATATCTGCTTGTCGTAGCAGTCATGTCAAGGTTGTGTTTTGTCTAGCCTGAGGAGGGGGGCTCACTGGCTAGGTGTAGTTATGTCACCAGCGCAGTTGCACTGTTTCTAGAAGTGACCCAATATACCAGTCTGCTCAGGCTAAGCTCAAGTGCTTTTGCATAAGACACAATTTTAACGCAGTTTAGACAGGCCAGGAAAAGATATGGATAGTCCTGGGTCTATGGGGAGAGAAATTAAAAAATAAGGATTATTTACCTTCAAGAACAGGTAAATAAGATGGGATGTGACAAAGTGCACAGATGTCTGATTATACTTTCTTTTGAAGATTACAACTAAGTGTCAATAGCTAGGTTCATTCTCTCTAATGGAGAGAATGAATCCTGAGATTCTTTGACAATGTTCTTGATGTATTCTTTTGCAGTTCTCTGTTAAATCAACTGAGAGAGGTATAATATGGTCCTGGTTAGCAGGATCTTATATCTTGCACAGCAATTTCTATGTTCCTGTACCAATACTGTCTCTAATTAGGTAAGCCTCGGGGTGGCATAATAGTGTTATTACTGAATGTAGGCCACTTACTGCCAGCCCTTTGGTGCAGAAGATTTGCCAGGTCAGAAGGGAACGAGGCCAAAATATTCTGGGGTCTTAAGCCAGGACAATGTTCCAGAGGGACTATTCTGACCGGTGCAAGAAAGACTAGAACAAATCAAATGCAACTTAAGGGGAAAACAGCATCCTGGAATAGTCAAGACACAAAACAAAATTTTGTTTTTCCTTTTTTGTCCCGTCTTTACTGGAATTTTGAAGAGCTGGCCAAGAAAAGTGGAAACGTTGCCAAGATGCGACAGAGCCAAAGAGGAAGCTAAGTTTTAGGCAGGTCTCTTGTGGCGCATTTATATTCTCAGCCTTAGGGGAAAGCCTGGCCAGTGGAAGCCAAATGGAGAGCTACCACTGATTTCCTGTGAGCAAAAAAATCCTACTCATAGCATGACCAGAATTCATGTCTTCAGAGGTGAAAGGTTAGACTGCTAATAGCTGGTGCCAAAAAGTATCTTCAGCCCCTCAGTTCCCCAGTATTAATTATATGATCAGTGACTTCATTCCTATTTTATATTATATACCAGTCATGTAATATAATTTCAAGGCAAACATGAGCACCATCTCCATCTTCTCTGCGGTATGAGCTGCAAAGGATTCATTCCCACAGTATGTGCACGTCTTGTCGTTTGTACAGAAAGGGAAATTATTATCTGTGTGTGTGTATTGCTGCTCTGCAACTGATAGAGATACTTCATTATATTTTCACATCCATTCTCTTTTCAGGAGGGAGAAATAAGCCTTAATAAGGTTTCTTTTCTCAAGGCCAGATTTTTGACTCCTAATTCAGCCATCAAATTGCTTAATGATATCAGCAATCTCAATGATCACAAATGGATTTTATTATGCAAATTGCACATTTTAATCCCTGTTTTAAAGAATCTGAGGTTTAGGAGCTGGCGTTCTGCATGGTGCCAATGAAACTGCTGTAGTGTCCACTGCAATAGAGTTGTTGATATTGCTCAAGTACAGTGAATAATTGTAATCTGAAGAAAGAGGACACACACATCTTTATCTAGTTGAAACTAAAAGCACAAGAACAACTGTAACACTAACAGGGTTTAAGAACTTTTGGTAATTTTCAGAAATTTGGATTAAGGATTTGTTCAGTTATGAAAAGAAAATAGGTATTAAATTTTTAATCCTAATTAGAGATTAGAATGTAATAACGTTTTGTTCTAATACTGTTATTCATTTAAAGCAAATACCTTAGTTTATTCTAGTATTCATTGACCTAGGTTAACCTCTAGTTGTGTGTGTTGTTATTTATTTAATATACTACTGCAGCCTGTTAAGTTGAAAGTATTTACAATGCATTTGCCAATAATTTATGAGTATTCTTTGTATGTGGATAAGGTTAACAAAAAAAGAAGACACAAAATATTGTTTTAAAGGAATAAGCACAGGTGAGAAGCTATTTACCCTATGGTATGGAGATTATACAATTATTATTTTTTTATGTAGTAAAATATGTAGCTGCATATATTAGCAGCTATTGTTAACAAGGCTTTGTTATCTCAGAAATGTGTGTGGCTGGGATTGCCTACCCAAATAAGAATCTTTATGCTTTGTTGGCTTTTCTGTTTATAAGCAAAAATTATTTAAAATAGAAACTCCATTTTAGTTGGAGATCACCAATAAATAAATCTGATAGGATTTATTTTGATCTAACTATCTGATATTTTTCTACAGAAAGAAAATATTTTCATTTCAACTACATGCACTTGTTTGTTTCAGTGCTTGTGGATGATTATATATGTATAAGGGAGAAAAATGGGATAGGTTATCATAAGCATATGTGTAAGAGTGTCTGGAGGTCTAATTCAAGTTTAATCTTTGTTTTCCCTTAGCATTTTGCTTCAAATTCACCGGCTGTTCAAAGGTGATAATAGTTCCTGCATTTTATAGGAGCTGTGAAACTTAACCAGAGCTAGATAACACCAGAAATTTGCTATTCCTGAATAATACCATGTGAGAATACATTTACAAAGCTAATTATGTTGAGATTGAAATACATTTCATAGTGGAATAGCTATTGCATTTAAAATCTACTCTAATCCAAATAAATTTTTAACTGGGCCAACACATTCATTCATTAATATTAATTTAAACTGTTGGAAATCAAGTTCAGGATACCATAGAAGCACATATTATAGAATCATAGAATCATAGAATAGTTAGGGTTGGAAAGGACCTTAAGATCATCTAGTTCCAACCCCGCTGCCATGGACAGAGACACATCCCACTAAACCATGCCACCCAAGGCTTTGTCCAGCCTGACCTTGAACACCAACAGGGATGATTATTGTCTGTTCAAAATACCACATAAGATTGCTCAGCTGGTGCCTACAGGATCTTGTAAAAGGGTGTACATGAATATTGTCTTAACTAGAGGTGTTTTGCTGAAGCAAGACATGTATTTGGCAGGTATTATTATTCAGTTTCTAATAAAGAATGCATTTGGCAGGTATTATTATTCAGTTTCTAATACAGAAGCTTTATGACAACTTTAAAAGGAGTTTTTTCATGTTAATGAATATTCCTGTGACATTATCTTAGCAATTTTAAAATTATTCTCTATTAACATTATGATGAAACTTCTGATGAGAAAACAACTTCATGTCAATCCTGTGGAGATAGCCTTGAGAAAAATGCAAATGTTACCAGCAGTTATACTGCAACAAAGTCAATGACATTATAAGGGTTTACTTGGATTGCAGTTCTGATAAAGCTTAAAAAAGCACAGCTCTTTCACAAAGAGGCTTTTGAAGTCTCTGTTAATTCAAGGTGCTACCACCTTGGTGTTACTTTGCTAGAAAATTATTAAATCAATGGGAGCTAAGCTTGCACCTCAATGAAAGTATTTTCAATATTGTCTGCTTTCAATTTAAAAATAAGATGCCCCAATGTTATACAGTAGCAAATCACCAAATGTACACCATATCTGGACTCTTCAACATACTTTTATTTCCAGATTTCTATTGTTGCTGCAAGGCAACACAGATTTAGAGGGCCCTTGGCCATGGAAAGCTGCTCTGTATGGAAGTTCATGTGGATTTGACTTGTACGGATTTAAAGCAGGATGGCTCTTCTGAAGTAATTACTTATAAAGAGTCTGAAATTAAAGCTTTTGTCCAGTTAATGTTATTGAGATGCATAAGATATTGGAGTTTTAATCCAAAATAGTTGTATGCAGAGACCTGAGTGCCCGAGTGAGAAGTGGTAGTTGAAAGATCAACATTCTTCTTATACTTAGTGGTGGTTCTCCTACAAGGAAATCACTATCAATTCAAGACTCCTGAATTCCCCATTTTTCCTCACTGGCACAAAATATTGTTCTATATAGTCCCACAGTAAATACCTATCCAACGCTATTTGCCACACGGTGACTAATTGAGCTAGAAATGGTCCTTGAACCTGCTGGTATCGAGGCAGGGCTCTGAGCCATTTGTACACCTGAGAGCGTGGTCCCTGGGCTAGTGGGACTAGACCCACCAATCCTAATGGGTCACATTTCCACCTACTAGAAAATGTGGCTGGATTAGCTGGGCCAAACTTCAGCCCCATAATGGAGTCTCCTGCCATAGCAATTAGTACCTGTGTGTAAAAATGGTGGGTATTCACGTTTCCCCCTGAGGCAAGCAGCTGGAAACTATTATTGGATCTTGTAAAGATGCAGGGCTGTTTGTCTAAAAGCTGGTAGTATCTGTGGCCTGAAATCACTCAGGTTTTTGTGAAAACCTACCAGCTTCCTTCTGTTCCAGTGTGTGAGATAGTCTACCCTGAATCAGACCTCACCATCACCTGCCCCTGCCCACCAGATCACAGGGAAAAAAGCAGCAGGGGGCTGTGCATTAGACTGCATGGCAAGAGTGCCTGACGCAATGAGGAGCACAGATTTTCATGGCTGTGTAGTGCTGTGGCCTCTTTCCCTGCTGGAGTCCACGGGTCATGTGCAAATAATTGGCAGTTTGAGCAGGGAAAAAAAAAAAAATGCTGTCCAGTCTGTGATTTCAGGTACTGCAGTGGCCAGCCTAAGATGGAGACAAAATTGATAGGTCAGACACAAATCAAGAGACTTCTCACAGCTGTGATTACCTGGAGCCTGTTTCCCATGTTGCTAGAAGAGAAGGCAAACCCCTACACCTTGAGTCCATACACTTGCATTCTAGTATCTAATTTCTTCCCTAGTGACTAAGTACACAAAAGAGGACCATTATAGGTTTGTGGGGTTTTTTTTCAGCTGTATTCTTTACAGTCCTTTCCCTTTTATGGGACTTTTATATCTGGATATTTTTAGTTCCATTGAAGTCATAGGGTTAGCAACTTTAATTTTAGGTGAACAGTTTTGTTAGAATAGGTAATTAGTGAACGTTAACCTCTGTGGGGACGGTTCAGGAGGTTTAAGAGGTTTTTGAATCAAATGGAAGATTTTGTGGGTGACAGATGAGTTTGGCATTCACAACACTTTATGGGATTCAGTGTCGTGACAGACAGAATTTGAAGGAAACTAAGAAGAAATTACGCCTTGAACATGCTTGAGAGTGTTCTTTGAAACAAAGGGTTCAGGACTGTGCTTAATTTTAGGTGGCTTACATAAGGCTGTAGATAACCCTATATCTGGAAAAAGAAACTTTAAGAGGAAATGAGAAAGAAGACAAGGATTATTTGGTGGACTGCTGATAGAGAAAAGTGGGGAGCCATGGTAGGGTGAGAAATCTTCAGCCCTGGCATTAGTGGTAGAATGGGTGTTTGGAGATGTGAGGGCATAGTGAACTTTGCTATGTCAGGTATCCAGTGACATCTGGGTTGACACTGAAGACATAGGAGTTTTTCTAGAGTAATTTTAAGTCACTTGGGTAAGGAGTGATCCATGGGGTAAAAGAGGTAGGGTCTTAGATCATTTGTAAGAGCTGAGATACCAGGAAGAGTGGGTGGGAGATGGGGCTCATGGGAAAAAATTGGGGATAGAAGATAGAGGAAAATCCCCATGTTTTCACAATAGGCAATGGTCCCAAAGACCTTCAGGCTCCATTTCTCCTTCCCTACCAGCCTTTTCTTTAGACTGCTACTAGAAATAATTAACAAGAATATCAAAACCTGGAATGGAATTTTAAGTGCGGGGAAATAGAGAAAGTTCAGGGTTAAAAGTTTCTGCAGAAGGGTTCTGCTATTTGAAGGTCTGCTGATTTGACCTTCCCTGACCAGGAATCCATACAGCATTTAGTCTGTGTGTGGACAGAGAAAGTGGGACTGTTGCCCTTACCAGTTCCTCTCTCTGTTTTCTGAAACATGGCAGCCTCAAACTGTTTTGCAGAAAACTTGTTCCCTTTGCAGGCTCTAATTTATAGCTTGAAAAGCAATCAGATGGAATACAAACCAAACATCCTCTAGCATCCGCCTGTTTCTCTAGGTCAATATTTAAACAAGAAAAGCCTTGAAACCTTGCAGCTCTACTTTGATCTGTAATTTGTATGCCTTAGATTTCATGCTTTTTTGATTCCAAGGGCTCAGAGGTCAGACTGGACTCCCTGGACCTCCTGCTGCTGAATATATAGACTGAAGTGCTGCTTCAAAGGAATTTACTGCATCTGCTAGTACTGGTTTAAGATTAGGTATTCAGCAATTTGATGAGTGGGCTGTGCTGCAAATGTGTTCAGCATCCTTTGCTCTACACTTTAGAGAAATGAGATGAGCAAGAGTTAAGTGTGCAGCCCTTCATTATATTTTTATTGGACTCCATCTTGAAATTTTAAATACCAGCACACAGACCACAGAAGTGATTCTCCCTCTGCCCCACAACCACCCACATGCACATATTACCTCCACTACTGAAATATTAGAAGGGCAGAATCCCAGTCAGAAGCCCTGACTGTGGGAACACTGGAGTTGCACAAATTAAACAACTGTTTGATAGCATCAACAGAGTTGGTACTTGAAAAAACACATCATGAAAGTTAAAGTGCAATATTATCTTTTACCATATGTGCCTTGATAGTTCTTTCTGTTGTGCAGAAGGACTTTTTTTAAGGCACTTAATACGTTCACAAAACGTTTGGACAATGAGCTCCCAGAAACTGAAGTGTAGAATGCCCTTTGTTTATACAGAAACCTGATTAGTATTCTTTGGACACCATCCATCCCACTGGATCTTATTGCAGAGCTGTTGACAGGATGTGTTCCTGTGATCATGCAGGTCTAAAGTGATTTTTTTTTCTTTGAAAGGAATAACTTGTTTTGGAAACTATTCTGCTTTGAATTAAATGAATCAACAATAGATGAAAAGGGTAATTTATTGGTTAGGTGAGCGGCAGGATAGTCCTCAAAAATCTGTTGCACAAAACATACTTGTATCAAATAGGGTATTTCTGTATTTTAAAACAAGTAGTGGTAGCATTTTAATAGATTATATCTGTCACTGTGAGTCAATATTAATTAAATTAATGTTCTTGCATAATGACCCATGATGTTGAAGTTGAATTTTTTGGCAGAAGAGTATAGTCAAGATATTAATTACTTGCAGTGATTAAAAATAGTCTTGATATTTTCAAGAGGAAGAGGGATAGCTCTATTGTTCTATCCAAATTCCAGCTCTGCTAATGGCATTATGCTTATCTAAATTACACCAGCTGTATATTCACATGAATACGTAGATTGACTGTTAGTGGCTGATATGTTCCATCTTCTAAATTTTCAGGTATTGCCAAATTGGTGTCTAAGTGCCAAAGTATGTTCTTGGGCATAGTCCACCTCATTTTGTTATTCATGAAATGGCACCTGGTTTCACCCCTGCAGACACTTTTTCTGTGGCTAACTAGGACCAGAGCAAGATAAGAGTTATTCCTCCATGCACACATTAAATCACATAAGTTACACAAGGTAACTTTAAGCAGCAGAAGAAAACAAAACGAAAAACACTGTCAGCCCAGCAATTTAGTTAAGGGGAAAAAAAAACAACCCAAACCTGTGATAAACAGATATGAAACTTGTAAAATATAAAGGTTTAGAAATATCAAAAGTAAAATTATACCTGCAACATTCTTTCCTTTAACCAACTGCTTTTAGTACTTTGATAGTTTTTGCATGAAGAGTGAGAAATAAGTAAAGCAGCAAAAGCCAGGAAAATAAGAAAATTTATGTCAAATTTAAAGCTATTGGATATTAGAAAGGTTGTTTGCATTTTCCAGAGTGTTCAGATATATACATACACCAGTAAAAGTGATGCATGTTTTCTCATCATAAGACCTGTTTTCAGTGAAGCAGTTACGTCTGTTCAGCTAGGTGCATTGGGCAGGATTTTCTAGAAATCGCCCTTTGTATACATAGGTTTGAAATCTTAACTCTTACTTCCTTAATTTTTAAAGCATATTTTCCCTACTTCAATATAAACTTTTAATAATATATCTGTACTTGTCATGAAAATTTAAACATTTTTCTTAGCTAAGTAAAAGAAGTGATCATGCTGACTAGAACTACTATCAGTAGGAGAAAAATATTAGATTGATAGATTCACAGTCACCTGCATATCACCTCAGTAATTGCATTTCATAATGAGAAACTTCAAACAGATATCTTAAACTAGCTGAACTGTTTCTGAGACATTGTCTACTTCAAAAGTAGTAGCCAAATGGTTTAAAGCTAGTGCTATGACACCTTTGCAAAAAGTTTTGGTATTTAGGAAATTTTGCACAACCTTCCCATATTTCTCTATGTACCCCAGAGAATATGCCAAAACAAAACTGCAAAAGCTTCTGGGGAATATACTTCAAATGCATAACATCCCCCAGTGGAAATATATAGCTATGTGCATCTTTGAAAAAACGCCAACACTTTCTCCTGTTTATGCTTAGTGCATGAAGATGATTTTCCAATAATTTAACATAAACCAAACCCAAGAATTATACTGGTATTGAGAAAATATAAGTAGACTATTTTAACTCCCTAAAGATCTCTATAAAATTTTTAAGCCCTAAAAAATTACACGCACAAATGAGGCTGATGTGGCTTCCAGGCATTATTTTTCTGAAATGATTAATTAAAAAAAAAAAAAACAACACAAAATCTGCATTTCCTAGAAATCGTGCTCTTGTTATCAAGCATAACATTAACATTACCTGGTCAACAGGATGAAATGAAAACAAATCAGGTGTAACACCATGCAATATCATTTTTTCAAGAGGAGAGTTAACCTTGTTTTTAAAGAGCACTGTGAGGTTGCTAAATAATTTCATCAGGTTTTGTGTTCTTCTGTATTAAATCTTGTATTGCCTTTGAGTGCCATTTAAAAATCACTAAATGTACCAAACAATTTATGAGAGAACTATAAATGCACACATGCACACTTTCAACACTATAACTGCCCAAGAGAAATTCTAATTATTTCACTGATTTTTCTTAAGTACCTGGCTGTCAACTGCTTCCTTTTGCAGGCCCTGGCATTTCCTTCTGTTATGCTCCATGAGGAAAAAACAAAATCACAAAGCAGCTTCTTCCTATGCATCATTCTGCCTTACCTTTGTGAAATTGTGGCAAACAGAAGAAATGCTAGCTCAAGGCTTCTGAAGGTCCTTCTGAGTCACGTTCAAAACTTTCTCTTTTCTCCACTGCAGATGCTGCAAGAAAGACAGTAAGAGATTTTTACTTGTCCAAAAGAAGAAAATATCTCAAAACCTCAGTGATTGTGACACCCATGTTCTTTGCCCATCTCCAAATTTCCATATACCTTAATACCTTAAAATCTTCTCAAAATTTTAAGTAATCTGAAATTTCTGGCTCTTTTCCAGAAATTTTCTGGGTTTAGGTAACTAAAGATGAAAGTTGGCTCGTGTTTCTGATGGGCTTCTTGAATGGAAGGGCCTGGATAAACAAATTGAAAAAAGAAGCAAAATGTCACAGGATAAGGTCAGTGTCCCTGCAGTTCAATCTTCCAGTGGTTCTGGATTGGGGATTAATGCATTTCTTCTATCTAGTGAGCTACTGTTTGATAATGGCTTATCCTTAAAACATTGGCTTAGCACAGAGGACAGAATGAAAGTGTATATACTCTTCCCTGCCCTCTGGCCACAGTGTTGGTCCATGAGGAGGGTAAAAATACTTGTAAGTTTTGGTCCCAAAGTGCCAGGCAGTAAGTTACAGTGCTTGGAAATGGCACAGTTTGCATTACTGGAATCAAAGTAGAAACAACTATGTTGCAGATGCCTTCCTTTTAATGGTTTCTTATTTTAAAACTATATTTATATTTTATACAATTTTTAAGACATTTTATACAGTATTTGAGAAAAAAGTTTAATTACTTTGCAGCGGTGAAAGAAACAGAAAAGAAAATAAAGGCTTAACATTAGGATCTAGAAAGCAATAAATACACTGTTTGCTACTTGATCCCACATGAAAGAAAAATTTGAACTTATTTGCTTAAAGACATGTCTGTGGGACATAATTACCATTTCTGACAGGGCTTTTAAAACTGTTTTCTCAGCTAAAACACCAGTAGATCAGGTTCTAAGACTTCTGTCCTAATGAGCCGAAACTGAAAAACAATCCAGGACTTCATGTTAACTCTAAATTGTGAATTTCAGCTTTCATCTATATTCCCATTTCTAGTACAATGACCAATTGTTTCTCTAGAATTAGTTCTTTTTGCAAAAATTCTCACCTATTTGGCTTTTTCTGCATGGCATTATTTACCACTACCAAAAATACACTTCCGTGTATGGAAGTCTGCAGCAAAGGCGTTTTTTAGAGGTATAAACAAACGTCTGAATGTAACTAAATGAGAGCTATTGAACAAATGAAACAGACTACTTGGGCATCATTCTCTTATTAGGCCTCAGCTCTGAGGGGGAGATAATACATTTTATCTCCCAGTCATAGAATCATAGAATCATAGGGTTGGAAAGGATCTTATGACCATCTAGTTCCACCTTCTTTTTTTAATCTAAATCGAGAAGGAATGTGCATCTTTCAGCCCATTATCTTGATGCATACCTTCCTGCTAGCTTCAACAAGAAGCTGCATTTACTAAATACTTTAAGAATAGTAATAACCTTTGCCACAATGTTTGAGGTTCTGTTGTGAAGATAAAGGTCTAGAAAACAAAACCCTACAGTAAAACCCGACACTGCCTGAAATCTCCTCTGAGGGTCTGATCTTGTTACTCAGCAAGTTTGCTTTACTGACAGTGATTTAAAGCCAGGCACTACAGTGTACGAAAATATGAATGTTTTGATGGGATTAATACAAATCAAATGTGAAAGCATAGCTGGCACTTCTGAGTATAAAACATTATGTTGCTGTTAAACTGGCTATAGATATTAGAATAAACCATGTTTGACAGTGAAAAATGTCCTCAGGCAATGTAGCTAGCACCATGTCAAAAGGAGAACGAAACCATCTTTCCATTACATATGGTTATTGATCAATGAGGTAAAATTTCTGTAAACAAAATACATTGACTGTGTCAGACTCTCCTGCCTTATCATTTACAAGCAAGCCACTGACATCTCTCAAGAGTATGTAGTTTGGCACTTGAAAGCTATGTAAAGCTTCAAAGGAAATGTTACACTGGAAAAGAGTCTTGAGAAACAACATTAGAAAAAATCTGAAAATCCAAATGTCCATTTTCTAGAGCAGTAAGCAGACACTGCTTAGCTTTTCCCTTCAATTTTGATGATTGGGCTATTCTGTTTTATTTTGAATTAGTCCTTGAACAAAGAAGAAAATTTAACTATAATCCTGGCTTTACAATATGACTCAAGAAGATAGTGAATATCTTATTGCCTACTTGGTGCCTTGCTATAAAATAATACACTCTTTTTCATAGCATTTAGTTATTGTTTTATTAGATTTCTTGCTCTTTGTAGGATGTTAAAAGAAGAACTAGTTATATATATGTATCCAGCTTGCATATAAATATGGTGCACAGGAAGAATGAATTAATAAACATTAAGAGAGGGAATAGCTGTGGAGGAAGGGGGGGAGTGTGTGGGGCGAGGATGAGTAAACCAGAGGCAGACAGGGATTGCTTTAGGGGACCAAAACCAGCAGGGCTCCAGATAAGGAAAGAGAGCAGCTTCTTGGGACTGGGAAGGACCTTCTGCCCTGAAGAGGATAAAATGAAAGCAAATAAAGCCCCTGAAAGGCAATCTCAGCCCCCTAAACTAAGTACGTGACTTTAACACATTTATTTTTTAATGTTCAGCTTTTAACAGACCTCTGAAAGTCACACTGAGTTGAACCATATTTCACTGTCAAACAATCAAATGGAATTTTTGTGGTTAATTAGCTGGTAAGTTCCAAGAGGTAAGGTTTTAGACATCTTTTTTTATACTAAGCAAGATAGAGATGTTGACACAAGGTATCTTTTATGCTTTTTTTACCAGATGCTTAAAAAAATTGTCATATGTTATTTAAACAATAATTTAAAGCACATACGTATTCTATTTGCTTTAAATAAAATTCACAATACAGTTCTAAGATAAATAATTTAAAAAAGTTAAACGTTTTCTATTTCTTAATTTTAATATACTCACCACATTAACTGAAAAAAAATATTCCCTATAACTCATTAGCTACTGTTTCATCCATACTTTTCAAGCTATAAAACAATCTGTTTTCCATGTTGTTCATGAACACTACTGTAAAAATCCCTACAAGTTAAATCAATCATTAAGGAAAGAAAGAAGTTTAAGTAGAATTTAAATAACAGTTGATAAATTTTCTTATTTTGAAATATCTTTTCAACAATTTAAATTATACATATTAATCATTCAGTCAGACTCCCCAAAATGACTAAAATTATATGAGTTAAAAATTTTCAGGGAGCACTTCTTACCTCATCTTACTTCTTCTTCTCTTGTAGTATGAAAAAAATACACAAAGCTTCTGGCTAATGCTCTACCTGACAAATTTTCTATTGAGATAAATGTGAGATTTTTCCCAAAGAAGGAATTCATTACAAGGTGGCTTAAATGAGCCAGGTTCTCAGGTGCTACAAATTGGTGTTTCCCAGAGACTGAATTTGACTCCAAAACAACCTTACATTCAAATTATATGACATATTTGTACTTGTATAGGCAGCTTTTTCAGTTGTACCTTCCTAGTGCAATAAGAAATTACTGCCAGCAGATGCCTATTTACCTGTACTGACCAAGAGGACAGTTTGAAATATAATTGTACCTTATCAGCATACAAAGGGTCATACCATCATGACTGGCATTAAGAGGAATTTTTGTTAGCCAACTCATGAGGAAGATTATAGGCAGGGAAAAAAAACCCCACAAAATTATATTATATTGTTTTAATTGTGTTAGTTTGTTCCTTTGGGATAAAGTTAAAGACATAGGTATGGTAGCAGTGAAAAAAACTTTTACAGTTTCTATTCTGCACTCATTTCTGTGAATAAATCTAAATCTATTGATCAGGGTCGTCAGTTTGGTGTATTTGGGAGGTGTTGAGCATATATGTGAAAGATTACATTACTTTATCAAGTTGTCTTTGTATTTAATCTCAACAGAAGTATTTGTATCTTTGTTAGCATTGATCACTTTTTTTGGGAAAAAGGAAGGAGTCCTCTAGAAGATTAGGCAAATATAGTTATTTTAAATTGCTGATTCTCAGATAATGTAAAGACAACAAAACAAGACATGCAAGGAGATGGAAAGACGATTTACCAAAGTTTGATCATATTCTCAAAATTAGTAAATTTTTGATAATTCATTTCCTAATCAAAGGAAATGTCATATATACATAAAGAGGATTGCATTGTGTGATTTACTTGAAAAGGAAGAATGTGTGTTTGATAATAATGGGTGGCTCCTTCAGGTTGTTGTTTTCAACACCTGTGAGGAACTTAGTATTTCTGGAGTTGTGCATTCAAAATAACTACTCGCCATCAAATTCCTTATGACTTCAGTAACTAAACTCTGGCTTTCCAGGCAATTAATGACAGCATGCTTTCCTGAAGTTGACAGGAAGTCAGCACATTTTACAATCAACTTAGGCTGACAGAAGAAACTTAGCAAGAAAACCACCTACCTTCTGTGGTACCTTCTTTGCAAGTCATCAACTTTAATTTAGAACCATATTTGCATCAGTAGTGTTTCTCAAATAGCACATTGATAATTTTATGTTCATCATTTAATGATTATTTCTTCAAAGACAAGGCTTTCTTTGCAGAAGAATATGAAAATAGCACAGAAACTGTGTTTGACTTTGGCCTCTTCAGGAACCTGCTCAGTAAGATTCCATGGGATATAGCCCTAGAGGGCAGGGGGGCCCAAGATTCTTGGTTGATATTCAAGGATCACCTGCTGCAAGCTCAGGAGCGATACATCCCTACTAGAAGGAAGTGCTGCAGGAGGGCCAGGAGAACTCCTTGGATGGATAAGGAGCTGCTGAGGAAAATTCAAAGGGAAAAAGAGGCTTATAAAAGGTGGAAGCAAGGACAGGCGACCTGGGAAGAATATAGGGATGTTGTCCGGGAAGCTAGGGACCAGGTTAGGAAAGCTAAGGCCCACTTAGAATTAAATTTGGCTAGGGATGTTAAGGATAACAGGAAGGGATTCTATAGGTACATTGCAAATAAAAGGTAGACTAGGGACAACGTGGGCCCTCTCCAGAAGCTATCGGGAGAACTGGCTACCCTGGATTTGGAGAAGGCTGAGGTTCTTGACGACTTCTTTGCCTCAGTCTTCACCGGAAAACTCTCTGACCATACCACCCAAATCTTGGAAGGCAGATGCAGGGACTGTGAGAATGAAGACCCTGGGCACACTGTAAGAGAGGATCTGGTCTGAGACCATCTTAAGAACCTGAATGTATACAAGTCCATGGGACCTGATGAAATCCATCCGTGGGTCCTGAAGGAGCTGTCAAATGAAGTTGCTAAGCCACTGTCCATCATATTTGAAAACTCATGGCAGTCAGGTGAAGTTCCCAATGACTGGAAAAAGGGAAATATAACCCCCATTTTCAAGAAGGGGAAAATGGATGAGCCAGGGAACTACAAACCAGTCAGTCTCACCTCTGTGCATGGCAAAATCTTGGAGCCGATTCTCCTGGAAGGCATGCTGAGGCACATGAAAAACAACAAGGTGCTTGGTGACAGCCAGCATGGCTTCACTCAGGGGAAATCCTGCCTGAGCAATCTGGTGGCCTTCTATGATGGGGCTACGGAACTGATGGACAGGGGTAGAGCAGTTGATGTCATCTACCTGGACTTGTGCAAAGTGTTTGTCACTGTCTCACATGACATCCTTGTCTCTAAGTTGGAGAGACATCAATTTGATAGGTGGAGCACTCGGTGCATAAAGAACTGTCTGGATGGCCACACGCAAAAAGTTGTGGTCAATGGCTCAATATCCAGCTGGAGACCGGTAACAAGTGATGTCCCTCAGGGATCAGTGCTGGGACCGATCTTCTTCAACATCTTTGTCAGTGACATAGACAGTGAGATTGAGTGCGCCCTCAGCAAGTTTGCCAATGACACCAAGCTGTGTGGTTCGGTTGATAGGTTGGAGGGAAGGAATGCCATCCAGAGGGACCTTGACATGCTTGTGAGGTGGGCTGATGCCAACCTGATGAAGGTTAACCATGCCAAGTGCAAGGTCCTACAGCTGGGTCAGAGCAATCCCTGGCACAGCTTCAGGTTGGGCAGGGAAGAGATTCAGAGCAGCCCTGCAGGGAAGGACTTGGGGGTTTTGGTTGATGAAAACATGAACATGAGGAGGCAGTGTGCGCTTGCAGCCCAGAAAGCCAACCGTATCCTGGGCTGCATCAAAAGGAGCGTGACCAGCAAGTCGAGGGAGTTGATCCTGCCCCTCTACTCTGCTCTTGGGAGACCTCACTTGGAGTATTGTGTGCAGTTCTGGTGTCCTCAACATAAAAAGGACATGGAAGTGTTGGAAGAAGTGCAGAGGAGGGCCACGAGGATGATCAGGAGACTGGAGCACCTCCCAGATGAAGATAGGCTGAGAAAGGTGGGGATGTTCAGCCTGGAGAAGAGAAGGCTGCGTGGAGACCTCATAGCAGCCTTCCAATATCTGAAGGGGGCCTATAGAGATGCTGGGGAGGGACTCTTCATGAGGAATTGTACTGATAGGACAAGGGGTAACAGTTTCAAACTTAAACAGAGGAAGTTTAGATTGGATACGAGGAAGAAATTCTTTACTGTAAGGGTGGTGAGGCAGTGGAATGGGTTGCCCAGGGAAGTTGTGAATCCTCCGTCACTGGCGTTGTTCAAGGCTGGATTGGACATAACCTTGGGTGGCATGGTTTAGTGTGAGGTGTCCCTGTCCATGGCAGGGGGGTTGGAACTAGATGATCTTAAGGTCCTTTCCAACCCTAACTATTCTATGATTCTATGATTCTATGTTTTATATTTCGATTTTGCGCTTTGCTTAAGCAGCATAGTTTTCATGTGCAAATATAAGTTTAAGATTATGCAATACTAGAGAGGTTATCAGATACAAATTTGTGACTTTCTTATCCTCACATCCACTTAAAAATGCAACTTCTATAGATTTCTTTACTTGAGAGAATTAGAGGATTTTTAATTACACATATTATCCAAAAGGAGATGTATGCATACAGTAATGCCTTTTGGGGCTAAGGATGTTTTACCCAACAAAGTGAAATTTGCTTGATGTTTTCAAGAGCAGAATATTTACTTTAGATGATGTGCTTCCTTAACTGTCAGTTACAGAATTTAGTTGACCTCTTTGGATGTATCTGTAAGAAACAGATGGTCAAAAGACTTTTAAATTCCTTTATCCTCCCCTTTTTGAATACAGTGCCAAGTGAACAGTTCTTTAGTGATGTTATTTAACAAATATTTACAGGTCTCTTAAATCAGCTCTTCTACCTGATTCAATAAAGTAATTTTCATAATTCTCAAAAATAGCCTATATTTTTCTCTCATGGAAAAGTGTGCCATAACATTTCAACACTCCACCTTAATTCCCATTTCATTTCAACTATTTCAGTGGAAAATATTTATAGTATCTCTCCCACTTCACTCTAGGCTCAAAAGAATTGAAACACCTAAGCAAATAAAACAAAAAAAGAAAAAAACTTTAGCAAGACATTAGTGACACTAATATTTAGTTTATACATTACAATCAGATGGAAATTACTGTAGTAGATCTTTTTAAATGTATAATCTAATTGTACTAAAGCAAACACTGAGTAAAAAGGAAAGTATTGACAGATTCATGGCCAGCACTAATGTTATCAGTTCTTTAATCAGATTGCAGCTACTGTGAACCCCATCAAATCTCATAATCACCTTCCCAGGGTCCAGGGTCTTCAAAATCCATTTGTTACAAAAACATTCTAGTGTCATTAGTATGCCTCATTGCTCCTGAATGTTGTATTTATGCTAGGCTGTGTACAAGGGTTTTATGGTTATTTATTGTCTTAAAGTGTGACTAGTGGAGTGGGATGTGAAAACAAGATATATTTCCTGTTTGTGCTAAAACTAAAAGCAAATTATATTTGTCGAATTTCAGTAAATGACATATAAATTAGTATTTCATGACAAAATAATGTAGGATGAGTCTTCTAATAGAAATGATTTCATGGTCCCGATGAGTCATAAAAATCCCTCCAAAAATGTGTAAGGTTAATTAGACATCCAGCAGTAATTCATTATTGTGTTTGTCAGAAGACTATAAGCAGAGTATAAAGCAAAGCTCAACATCACCGAACTGCTCCTACGTTAACAAAATTGTGAAACTAAGTTACAAAGAGTATGCTGACTTGTTTTTATGAATTGAGCTTCGATTGATGAAAGAGCACAGAAAATGCTAGAAAGATATGAAATTGTTTAGGTTATATTTCAGCTCAAATGTTTATCATTAGGGACCAAGCTTTGAACAAGGATGCCATCTGACCACATTCAGATGTAATTTTCTCTGAATGCCTGTGTATACTGAAGGCATAGCCAGGAAACATGCTAGATAATCAAGGGAAGCCTTCCCAGAAACTTGTGTTAAATAATTTGGTCTTAATTTATTATGAACAATCTGAGCTCACTACCTCTTTGAATTTCTTAGTCCATAACTGTGGTAAAATGATCTGTTGTGTACGGGTGCTACTGGAACACAAATTATTTGGAAAGTTGCATCAGAATGCTTAGGCAAACTTCCTTGTTGGTCGTCTTCATCTGTGCTGTCTTATTATCACTGTGAGGTTTTTTTTGTTTCTGCCCCAATTTAGCCTTCTTTAAAAAAGGAGTCTACATGTTCTTAGTACCAGTTGAATGATTTAAGTCAGGGAGTTTGGGCCCAGATATGAAAACTTAGGGAAAAAAAAATTATATTCCAGAACAGAAAATAGGAATGATAGCTGTTTTCTTTTCTACGAGACACTTTCTCTTCAGCTCTGATTTGGCAGAATATGTATCTCCTGTGTTATTTTAAGTAAAGAAGCAGTTCTAATTGACTTCAGTGGGACTTCTCCTGTGTTAAGGAATCACATGGGTTTAAATATCATATTGTATCAGACTTTCAAGTTTTGAAATTTTCACTAGCTGGATGGGGACTTGCCATTGGGTCATTGTTTTTACTACCATAACAATAAAATTTGAAACCTCTCTGAACAGTCTGAGATGGGGAGTTCCAGACTAAAAATGGAAATGTGTGAGATTCAGTTATTGTTCATGTATTTTCCTCACACAGCTCGAGTCAAGCAATCACTTATGCAGGCATTTACCCTAGACACACTTTTAACCATGTATAAGCATTTATACGCATGGTCCCAAGCCATAACCATTTAAAATCTATAAGCTAAGAATAAAAAAATTCTACTGAAAGAAAAAAGCATCTGGAAACTCTGGACACGTTTTGGTGGTATGGTGTATTTCAATGAGTCAGTTACTCAGCATAGATTCATTAGACTCTTCTTCCAGTGGCAGTAGGTACTGGATTTCCTTTATCTCTATTTTGGCTCAGAGGTGTAGTTACACACACTAGTGAGGATCAATTGAGCATTTGCTACTAACTGTGCATGTATTCCAGCTTGAGCTATAACATGTTAGCTTAAAACTCTCTCCTTAAGGTTCTTTTGACATGCTTGGCATTGTGTTGGCCTATACAGTTAACCTCTGTTGTTCAGTTGATGCAGAATAAACACCAAAGATGCAATGATGTGCAAAAGTCCTTTGTTTAAAATAGATCTTTGGTACTCTTCCTAATGAAATTGATTGGTTATGAAGTTCAGTAAGGATATGAAGGAACAACAATGCCTTTTAACTTTTTTTTCTATCATAATGTAATAGCTTAATATTATAGGTAATACATATGCTTGTATCCATCTGAAAAGCATTTTCATAATGTCGTCTTTTTGCAAGCCTTTTTAATGGCAAGGGGTCCTTTTGGTTTGCTTTGAGCAGAATGGTTGAACTATACAATCTCCAGAGGTCTTTTCCAACCTCAACAATTCCCTGAGTCTATAAAACAAAAACTTATATTTCAGTCACCTTGAAGGTGGTGGTATGGGTCATCTTCAGGCATTGATTTTTCTTGTTTTCAGAAGACTGGATGAGAAGGACTAAAGGGACTGTTATGTGCTGTGTTTTCTATTACTGATTTTATTTAGCACAGTGTGTTCACTGATGCAGAGCAAGGAAGATACTAGCCATCTAACTCTGGCAGTAGCAAAAGACAAGCATAGGCTAATAATCTCAATATCCAGGTCAACATACAGCATTCACAAATAGTAACTGAATAATATGTAATCCATCACATTCAGGCTAAAGAACTAGATTTAATAGAGTAGTTTTTATAAGCACTTGAAATAGTAGTTGGTTAATAAAACTCTATAAAAATGAGGTTTTATGGTAATATAATATATATGTATCTATTACACAGCTAATCATGTCTGAATTTGTTTTTAACAATCAGTTAGCATTTACTGATTGTTGTGCCCAATAACTGCTTAGTTAAATTCATAGCTGGAAACCTTAATTTGAGATGGCACTTGGAGTTTCTCATTCAATGTATTTCTCAATCAAAATCCTAGCATACACAAAAAAATAAATAAAAAACGCAATATGTATCAAATGTATATTTTACAAAAAAAAAAAAAAGAAAATCAAAGCCACTGAAGCACATTTATTGAATGAAGTTTTTCAGTTTCATTCTAGTGATTATTCTCCGTGAGACAAGACAAAGCATTTCTTACCATTTAAGCAGGAGCTGCAACTCCCAGATTGCCTGTTCATTAAATTTGCTTCTGCATGTATGGAGAAGAAAGAAATAGCAGTGCAAAGAATGACTGGGTAATGTACTCAAACAAAACATCATGACTACAGTATCCCTTCCTACCAGTTTCCTTTGCCAAAGCTTTATGACATTTGAATGGTGGAGAGGAAGAAGACATAAGGTTTCTACAGAAAGTTTTTTCTAGGTGGACTAAATCAACTACATGCAACTCAGCTGTATATGTACGCAATTGTTGAAGGGAGTGCAGAGGAAGTATTTTTCCAATGCTTGCGCCTTTGTTTTTAGTACTTTTCAATGGGAAAAATTACTAATTAGTAACTGCTAGTAGAATTGTTTTGCTGGGTGGTGACAGAGATTGGGGTCTTTCTGAATGCTGTGTGGAAGTGAAGGGCAAAGGGCTTCTGAAGTCTCCTGAATGAAAAAGAAAGCTTCACATAATTTAGATGGTGAATACAGATTATAATATAGACCACTTGCCTTCAGTGGCTAATATAAAATATAGTTGATTTTGTTAAGGACTTAGAATCCAAGAATTTAATGAAGTACTTAAAACACAGTAGGACTGGACTTTAATTTAGAATGTATTTCTTATTGCAATTTAAATGTAGCAATTTAGATGCCATTCAGGATCTGATTTCAGTTGCAGAAAGGTGAGAGAGCTGAGACATAAATGATCTTGACTGGCTATTTATCTTTGTTCTTTCGTAGAGCATGATGTTTCCAATGTATAAAAAATCATTTCACTGTGAGAATATTGTTTGATTAATGGATCTGTAGTGGAGGGAAACAGTCACTTTATGAATGAAAAGAAACACACAACTTGACTGCCCAAATATATGTCCAAATGTATGTAGTCACTCAATTACTGAACTTGAATTCCGTACACTAATGTATATATAACAAATGTGTTATGTGTCATGTTGTGTTGAATCCAACTGTTTCATTAAAAACTTTGAAGATGAAATAGTTGTTAAAATAAGCTCTTTTCAATGTTTTTGCACATGATTTTAAATGCAATAGCTAATAGGTTTTTCTCATTACAAGGGACATGATTAATCCTCTGTGAGATTAGGACTACTTACCTGGTGAGTTTAGTTGCTGTTTTATTTTTTATATCTCTCTTCGGTCTCCGCAGCCTAAAGTGAGTTCAATTAAACTTCTTTCTTTTCAATTTAAAATAGATTTACTTGTACTTAAATGCTTCATCTGGAAGCCCTGTGTTTCGGGAAATTTAAGTATTCATGAAAAAATAAACTGCCAGAACACCTGTGAAGTTAAACTGAATTTGGAAAAAGAAATTCCATTCTACAATCAGATTTGTCATTAAAATGTACCTGTGCCCAAGACTGCACTGCTCCAAACATCTCTTTTATACAACAAATTGTAACAGTTTGTATGTTAATCAGAGTTTGAGTGGTCTAAATACTTCTTCTGAAGACTCAAACTTTTATTGCTCTTACCTGTAATTATATTTTCTTTTTCTTATGTACATATCTGATATACAGGGAACTTTCCCAAGAGACAGGAGAACTTCTTAAAGCTAATACCTAAAGATGGGTGAATAGAAGAAAGTATTCCAGCTTTGGTATAACTATAAATGCCCAAAGAATGAAAAATAGGGAATGAAAACTGGATTTCTTGTTCTTCTGGGAACTGGAAAAAAGTGATGGAAATGTTGAAAATCATACTTTTCTAGAATTGAAACTTGACATTTTGTAAATCAGGGCAAAATAATATAAAATATGTAATACAAATCTACTAAATACTTTTTTTCATTTTGATCCATATTTCAACTCTTTATTTCATATAATAAGATTTACTAACATATGTCATATAGGAAGAGAAAGTAAGGCCATAAACCTTGTTCTTCGGTGCTTAAAATTAGACTTAGGTAGAGCAGAAGCACCTAAATAGAAGAAAACAGTCCAGGACACTATGCTGTGATGCCTGTCAGGTCCTAAAAGCACAATGAGTACCTGTCTTTGGGCTTATCTGCTCATATGTACATATATATATGAGAACCCAGCCCACTGGAGGTGCCTTTTAAGCTTACAGCTGAGTCCATTAAAAAACTTGATATGTTGGAGAAATGCTATAATTCCTGATTTAAAATGCTTGCTATAAAGATCTTTAATTGGCTAATGAAGTAGTGTGAAACCTGTCTCTCACTGGTTCTTTCAAAGAAGCTTTGCATTTCTATTGTCAAAACATGATGTTGCTGGCCATGTGTCTTTTTTCTGGACTGCAGGTTAACTCTCCTAGAGCAACAGTGAACTAACTAATTCTGATGAATTCTATAGCTATAATATATAATGTATTATAGACATAGTATTCATAGATGAATACTGACTGCCAATCTTAACACTATTTTATTATTAACTGAGATATGCAATTTGTATTCTATTTCTACTTTTTGCAGAAATTGCATACAGGTAGTTCTCAAAAGATGTTTCTCCATCAAGAAATCATTTCCTGAGTGTTAATAATGTAAGAAAATCTGCAGAACACTAGAGAAGTTATATGACAAGTTTAATAACCGCTTTAAAACTGTAATCTTTACTTAATTGTATTAAGTATAGGCCTGCCAATCAAGATACAAAAATATGAATAACTGCTAGGAAAGTCACTGCAGGAATTTTAGCTTGATGTTTTCACAATATGAAATTAAATCTAAGTTGATACTGTGAAAAATCATAGACAAATAATTTAAATTTTCCTATTTGAGTATGATTTTAAAGCTAATATCTATTTTCATAACTGCACAACAATGAGGAAATTCAGAGAAAATACAGGAAATATTTTAAGTAGATGCTCCATCTACTGCGCTACTCTTGTGCTATGGTTTTCAGGGTGGGAGAGTCATAGGCCTAGCGCTGAGAAGTTCATAGAATCGTAGAATAGCTAGGGTTGGAAAGGACCTTAAGATCATCTTGTTCCAACCCCCCTGCCAGGGGCAGGGACACCTGCCACTAAACCATGCCACCCAAGGCTCTGTCCAACCTGGCCTTGAGCACCACCAGGGGTGGAACATTCACAGCTTCCCTGGGCAGCCCATTACAGTGCCTCACCACCCACACAGTAAAGAATTTCTTCCTCACATCCAATCTAAACTTCCCCTGTTTAAGTTTGAACGCGTTACCCCTTGTCTTATCACTACAGTCTCTAATGAAGAGTCCCTCCCCAGCATCCCTATAGACCCCCTCCAGTAAAGAAATTTTTTTTTTTATTGTAAGGTTATTATTTAGCGGATCCTATGATGAATTTATAATTTATTCATCTTTTCTCTAATCTTTTTTCTTATAGGTTTTTGAATGTAAGTAACATCTGTCTGAAATCTGGAAATGATGGTTCCTAGAGAGCCAATGAAAGCAGGTGGCAGAAATTGAGTTCATGAGCATCTTGATATACAGGTGTCTCTTTAAAATACCTATATTCATCCAGCAGTTACAAAAAAGTGGGTGCCCTCCAAAGGAAAATCATTATTCTTGTAATGTGAAAATGTCATCTTCTTTCTCTGCTCTTCTTGCACTATCTTACTTTATTCTTACTTTTCCTTAAAGAGTTACCAGAATTTTTGGGAACGTATAGACCAAATGTTCTTGTTATTCTTTTCCAGCACCCACCCACATGTGAACTACATTTCAGTTTACATTTGACATGTGTCATGGGTTCAGCAGCAGCAGTCATTTTTCTCCTACTTGGTAGCTGGTGCAGCATTGTGTTTTTGATTTTCGGCCTGGGAACAGCACTGATAACACCAGTTTCAGTTACTGCTTAGTGATGTTTTGGTCTGACCAAGGACTTTCTGAGTCTCATGCTCTGCCAGGGAGGAGGGGAAGCTGGGAGGAAGCAGAGACAGGACACCTGACCCAAACTGACCAAAGAGGTTATTCCATACCACAGCACCTCATGCCCAGGATGTGAAAACGGAGAGGAGAGACCTGGAAGGGTGGGGGGTGCACTGCCTGGTCGGGCTGGGTTTTAAGCGGTGAGCAATTGTATTCTTTCCTTGTATTTTCCTTGTCATTATTATTATTGGTGGTAGCAGTAGTGGTCTTGTGTTCTACTTTGGTTACTAAACTGTTCTTATCTCAACCTGTGAGAGTTGCATTCTTTTTGATTCTCCTCCCCATCCACCCGGGAGTGGGGGGAAGAAAGAGAGGGAAGTGAGTGAGAGAGAGACTGTGTGAGTTAGAGAGGCTTAAACCATGACAGCATGAAAGTATTGAGAGATTCAGGAATGAGAGTTTTTGAGAAATTTTGGAGGGGAAGTCCATGATTTAGAAGTAAATCAAACCCGAAATCTTAGAAATAAACACTTGCAAAATTAGGATTTGAAGATATGGAAAGCTGAAGCTGAATTGTATTATAAATAGGAGATGGGTTCACCTTTGCTGGTGTCTGACATACTGATAAATGCCACGTAGAAGCTGCTAGTATCCGTCATTTATAGTGCTTGTATGCACTCATTTTCAGATTTGTTCCAGTATTCTTTCATGCTTATGGAAAAAAGTGAAATAAGGATAGATCTACTGTGAACATAAATGTTCCCAGAGTGTGCTATTTTAATCACTCCTTCTCTTTAGGCATTTAACTGATATATGTACCTAGAATATGCTAACATGAACTGTTAGTTGCTGGAATTTTGCACCATTAGAACACACAAAGTTAAAAAATCCCATAAATAAGACAGACATTCCATATAAGTAACTCAAAGGTAGAGTATAATTTGACTGATTTAATAAATGAGAATATTTTAGTTTACCACTTTGCTGAAAATTAATGTATAAACCTATTCTTTACCACTTGTCAGCAAAGAACTGGTAGATACCTCCACTAAAGTGGTATTGCCCAAGGACAAAATATAACTCCCTAACCAAATAATTTGACGCTTCTTAACATCAAGGTTCTAGACACCTTATTTTTCACTGTGTTGCAGTTACCAATTATATGACTAGAAATATTTCAGTTTTCATGGTACAAATGATGTTCCAAGATCTGAAAAAGACTAAAAGCCCCAGTTTTTTTATTTTTCTGAGAAGGCGCAATCCAGAGGACATTCAAGTAGCTTGCTCTTCACTGCTTTCTCTTGAAGCTATAGCAGTTGGTGATGCTGTTACTGTGTAAGAGCCTGGTGTTCAGAGACCTCTATCAGAATGTAAATTATGATATCTGGCTATTTCTGCTCATTTTTCCCACTTTGATCCTGTATCAGGAAGACCAACCTCTGATTATACTAGTCTTCTTTTCCACTGAAATAGGCCAGTGAAATGTATATGTCTTATTGAGGACATGCGCTGGAAGACAAGCCATACGTGGAAGCAGTCAGAGCAAGGGGTATCAGCTGAGGAGATGAACATTACCTATAGGTTTTTGCTGCTTTCCTCTTTAGTAGAAAATGCAGGAATTAGAGCATAAGAACAGGTTTCTGAGTTCTTAGAGAAACACTTTAATGCTCAGCGCCACAGAGTCAAATTTTGTCTTAATCTTCTTCTCCATTCTCTGATGAATTCTTCATCTACTATCTCTTTGTTTTTTTTTTCTGTTGTGATGTGTGCTTCAGAAAGGCCCTCCCTGACACCGCTGGGGTATCTGTGGGGCATTTAGTATGCCCTTAAGTTAACCTGCTGATGTTTCAAGATGCATCTTCAATTCTGAGACACATTTCTTTATCCATGAAGTGCCTACTTCTTTCCATCATAAAAGTGTCCATTGCATTCAGATGGCTCACCAGGCCTAGAAAATAGGTAATTTCAGATTTCAGAATGATAACTGCTGTATGACAGCTCCTCCTATCCCTTCATCCCTACATGGAAATGGGATTAAAAACAGAAAAGAAATGCAATTTTGATATAATTGACAACATAATCTCAATGAAGAGTTCAAGAAAAGAGCCAGATTTAGAGACAGAATTCAAGTTGCTCATTTTCCTTTCTTATTAAAGAAATATGTTCTGTCACCTTGAAACTACTGATAACCTTTTTTTAACACAGTGATAGCATGATTTTTTTCCTTTCATTTTTTGAAGTTCGTCTTAGATTATCATTTAAGTGACCTTTAAATAATTTCTGAAATTTAATTTGAATTAAGTTTAATGAAGACTTATTTTTACTCTTAAGACATCCTCAGTCTTCTGGTAGAACATGTGATTTGTAAGAAATAAAAATTATGCATGTTAATCAGGCAAACAGATCTTATATGCTGAACTTTCACAGGCCTGCATAAACTCTTCAGTTTACATCATCTTCAGCACTATTATGAATGAGATGTATGCAGCAGATAAATGAACTGCAATCACTCTTTTCAGTTCTTCATTATGTCTTAATGCTCCCGATACCACTTCCAATGATAAACTTCAACAAGCTCCTCATTTAATCTCTTTTAAATGTAATAATTTTCTCTTATAATTTGACCTTGAAAGAACCTTTTAGCTAGATTCAGCATTTCTTCACTGGCCTAAAGGAAAGTAGGTGCACCCTTGCTTCACCTGAACATGTTAAATGTGGGGGGTTTTTTTAAATTATAAAAATTTGGAACAATTAGAAGTCTATCCTACAGTTAAACAGTTAGATGATAGTTATACCTGAAATATTTTCATGACTCATGATGTTCCTAAGCTTAACATACTATCAAAATTAATGTGTTTTAAAGTACTTAGTCTGATACATTTACTAAAACTAAATCCAACCATGCTGTTTAATTCCATTTACGCATAGACTTTCCTTTCTGTTCAGCTATAAACCTGTAGTTCATCAGTTTTTTTCCAGCTTCCTTTCTACTCTTCAATCTTTAACATAATCCTTTAATTTTCAACTGTGCTTTTTAATAGCATGAATACTTTTATCAGAAAATGTGATTTAATTAATGCATATACACACATTTCTTTAAAAATAACAATTTTTTTCTTGTTGTTAGTTGTATTGTCCTAAATAGTTCTTGAGAGTATTGATTTTTATGCTAAAATGTTTTCAAAAGTTAGCTGATATTAATATTGGAACATTATTCTTTTTTCTTGTAAAAAATAGTGTCTAATTATTATTTTTCCAATATAGCAAGAATTTTTTATTATTCTTGAAAATGCTTTCCCATTATTATCTTGCATTGCACAAACTAGAATATGCTGCAGAGGATTTTAGTGGGTATGTTTCATCATCTTATTTAGCACAGTAACTTGAGCATTAGAACAATAAAGCAGTAACACTTCTGAGATTCCTCTGAGGTTTTGAATTGTTAGTACTGTAGAAACAGTGCTGTGAGCTGATGCCAACATATGTTTCTGGAAGCATTTATAGTAATATAGCTTCAGCAGAGACAGTAATGGTATAAACAGGGCAAAAGGAAATACCAGAAATGAGGCAGATGCTATTGATTATATGCCTTGGAGAATATTCCACTTATATATTTTAAGTCCTGTCAATGTAAATCAAAAGGAGGTGATGCTGTCAGTAAGATATATCACAGTCAAAATAATATACAGTGACTTCAATTGCCATCCTGATGGAACAGATCAGGATTTTGGAAATGCAGAAGACATCATACCACAGCTGAAGTATAATAAACCTGAAGAAAATAATCTGATTTAAACATCTGAATCATTGTGAGCTACGATCAAATTTATGCTGAAAGTTTATATGGCTGATAGGGCCATATCAGTTTTATGTTAAGCTCATACGGCCACTTTATGTTGGGTTGACTAGTGTGTTTGAGCTTCATCTGAGTCTTATTCCTGCTCTTAAGGTTTGCAGCTTTCATTATTTCTCAGGCTTGTAAATCTGGAAGCCATAGCACTATTTTTTA
Source organism: Ara ararauna (assembly GCA_028858755.1). Taxonomy (NCBI): domain Eukaryota; kingdom Metazoa; phylum Chordata; class Aves; order Psittaciformes; family Psittacidae; genus Ara; species Ara ararauna. The sequence goes on along the minus strand of CM054376.1, from coordinate 122,882,975 downwards.
GGAGCTGTAATGAATATCCAGCAAAGGCAAGCATAAAAATTTTGAATTAGAAGACAATGCTCAGTGTCCCTGTGATGGTTAAGTATGCCGTAGACCTAAAGAAAAGCTTTTTATTTTCTGAAGTCAGATCTACAGTGATCTTTGTCAAGTCAGATCTACAAATTAACAGTTTAAACGCACAAGTAAAATACCACCTGTTTTGTAAAGCTTACTAATTTTTTATTATGAATAAATCTACTAATGAATATTAATATTGTATTGTATGAAATTCTGTGCAAAGAATGGGAGTTGTTTGAAACAAGTATTTGTCTTGTGCAACGTGGAAATTCTAGCACTACCTGCAAAATTTCCCTTGAGAGTAGATTAGCCCTACAAATTGGTATAAAAATAAGAAGAGTAAAAAATTATTGTTTTTTTATAACTAAAACATATTTAATGCTCATTTGCATCTCAATTTCTTTGAAATTATGTACTTGTCATGGGTTCAGCAGTAGCAGTCATTTTTCTCCTTCATAGTAGCTGGTGCAGTGCTATGTTTTTGACTTTCGGCCTGGGAACAGCACTGATAACACCAGTTTCAGTTACTGCTTAGTGATGTTTTTGTCTGGCCAAGGACTTTCTGAGTTTCATGCTGTGCCAGGGAGGAGGGGAAGCCGGGAGGAAGCAGAGACAGGACACCTGACCCAAACTGACCAAAGAGGTTATTCCATACCACAGCACCTCATGCCCAGGATGGAAAAGCAGAGAGGAGAGACCCGAAAGGGTGGGGGGTGCACTGCCTGGTCGGGCTTGGTATCGGGTGGTGAGCAATTTGTATTCTTTCCTTGTATTTTCCTTGTCATTATTATTATTGGTGGTAGCAGTAGTGGTCTTGTGTTATACTTAATTACTAAACTGTTCTTATCTCAGCCTGTGGGAGTTGCATTCTTTTCGATTCTCCTCCCCGTCCACCCGGGAGCAGGGGGAAAAAAGAGAGTGGAGTAAGTGAGAGAGGAAAACTGTGGCTGACTGAACTTAAACCACGACAGTACTATATGGCTATTTATACGAAAAGATTTTTATTTCTTTAAATAAACAGAAAGACAGTCATTCCTAATTTGCCAGTCCTTGCTGCCACATCTATCTGCTGCAAAGCAGATTTATTTTTAACTTGACTAGTGGATATCAAGAAGGCTGAATTCCCATTTATCACTTTTTTTTTTAACATATTGAACAAACAGTTTCTTAAAAATAGTAGCAAAGGGCACAACATCCTGATGTTGTGTAGTTACATCTTAGAATCATAGAATCATAGAATAGATAAGGCTGGAAAGGACCTTACGATCATCTAGTTCCAACCCCCCTGCCAGGGGCAGGAACACCTCACACTAGACCATGCCACCCAAGGCTATGTCCAATCCAGCCTTGAACACCACCAGCGAAGTAATATTCACAACTTCCCTGGGCAACCCATTCCAGTGCCTCACCACCCTTACAGTAAAGAATTTCTTCCTCATATCCAATCTAAATCTCCCCTGTTTAGGTTTGAACCCGTTACCCCTTGTCCTATCACTACAGTCCCTAATGAAGAGTCCCTCCCCAGCATCCTTATAGACCCCCTTCAGATACTGGAAGGCTGCTATGAGGTCTTCATGCAGCCTTCTCTTTTCCAGGCTGAACAGCCCCAACTTTCTCATCCTATCTTCATACAGGAGGTGCTCCAGTCCCTTGATCATCTGGCCCTCCTCTGGACTTGTTCCAACAGTTCCATGTCCTTCTTATGTTGAGGACTGCTGCTTGTCTCTTCACTCTGAAAACTCAAAAAGTGCTTGTGGTCAGGTAGCAGTGGGAATGGTTGTGCAATCTTCTTTGTCACTTGGTGGAAAATGCCATAGCTCCCTAGGTTTTAAGTGGGCTGTGTATTTTTGAGTAGCTGACATGACACTAATGTGCAGATCAGTAATTCATAGATAGTTTTTTATAACTCATCTACAGTGACTTCTTGAGTGAGTTTCCTTTAGGTAACCTCAATGCTTTTAAAAGCTTGTGCTGAATGGAATGTAAAAGAACATGAATACAACAGAAAATACCATTTTTAAAATCATAAGAAGGAAGTGCACTTTCTGATTCAGAAGGAAATTTTCTTGGAAAAAGAAGAAAAAAGAGGTGTTAAGAGGTGGATAGCTTTCCCATCTGAGCATTCATACTTTGTGAATCTGAGGCCAAATTCTGATGTCAGTTGTATCACAAAGAGCTGTATTATCTATTGAGCCGATTTACAGTGTCTGCCACTTCATTTCATTTCCTCTTAACAGACTGTAGGATACTGGCAGCACTTATTTCAGGATACACAAAACTTTGATTTATACAGATGTTTCAAGACTTTTACCCAGTCATTCTTCCTTCTTTTCCCATGGAATTGCTTGCACTGCATGCAGAGTGCTGAAGTTACATCCCAGTAATATCACACATTTGATATCAGGAATAGAACTAATAAAGATTCAGACAATTTACAGAGGAGAGAACCAGGTCTGTTTTCACAGATTTTCTGTAGTGATTTATTTTCAATGTGTAAACTAACCTTGCTAAAAAAAAAAAATAATCTTGGTTTTATTATTGAATCATAAGATTGAGTTCTAAGGATTGAAAAGTCCCCCAGCTAACCCATGTCCAAATGATTTTTTGTACCTTTATTTTATTCCCCTTGCACACCTTGGAATGTAATTCCCACGTATATTCACATCATGGAGTACTTCATCAGGTTTCAGAGTAAAGTCATACTGTAGGTGTTGATTTACATGGAGTTGCTTTAGGTTACTTCAGCATTTGCAAAGCAACCACATGCAACAATGTCATGCTGTATAACAAATTCAGCATGATAGTTGTTTTTCCTATCAGTACTAGATGTGGTTCCAGTTATGTAGCTCCAAAGTTCCCTCTATTACTGTGTGTTTTTCATTAATGGACAGCTGATGTGTATTAATTTCTTGCTTAATAGCAACACTGACCAAAAAGGGCTGCAGCAATCCATTTATCCATTCCACTTAGGCTGAATTAACTAATAGGTTACTCAGGTCTTCCTGCTGCTGCCAGTCGTTTCTATCTGGTAACTTCCTGGACATGTTACTCTCTTCACAGAGGAAATGCCACTGCTGCTCATAAGATTTAAATTAATTAATTATTTTTTTCAAACCTTCCCAAAATTCCAGGTTATGAAAGCAGTGTTTTTAGTATGGAGTGAACTGTTATTCTGTAGTGATAACCAAAATCAACCTAAAAGTAGTAATTTGCTTCCTAAATCTTAGAATGATATTTTCTTTCAAGATTGTTAAATCCCATAGTTATCATTTACTTTCTGTGGACTCATTTTTGCCACTCTATCATTTTGGCTCTATTGGTCTACCTAAGGATTTATCTACTTTCATGATATAGACTAGAAGAGGACTGTTTTAGGTGTGAAATCTGTCTGTTGTTCTCTGAGGAAGCTAGAGGACATGAACTGAATTACTTTTTAGTGACATTACGCTGGAAGATACGTTTCAGGTGTACACTATTTTAGCAGCTTATTTTCTTCAGTTATGGGACAATCAATTTCACAAAGTAAAACCTCCAAAATATTTACAAACCTCATTATTAAATATTTCAATATACAGGTCTCTTCTTATCAAGCTGCTTCTTTTTAACTTTAGTATAATTTAATTCCCTGAGCCTTCAGGGGATGGACAGATGGACGAATGGATGGTTAGATGGATGGATGGATGGATAGCCAGATGAGAATTCTAATTTTAGCAATAAAAGATCAGCTTTTGAGTCCTGAATGAAAAGGTTCACTAGCCCTACTATACTATTATCTCTTTGCTAATTATGATAACTTTGGGAACTGATATTCATATAAAATCAGTACAGGTCCATTTTTCTTACAGAAGATCAAAATTTGCCCTTTTTCCATCTCAAAGTTTTGTCCCATCTTTCCCAATCTCATAAATCTCTGGGAATTAAACAAGGTTTTATGTGCTTTGAAGTATAGGCTTTGGTTCTAGGCTCTAGTTTTTTAAGTATTTGGCACTGTAGTTGAATTTGTGGCCTTCAAAGATGGCTTTGAGCTATTTGGACACAGTTTTTAATCCTAGGATCATTGTATAGTGAGCTAGCCTCTTTGCAGAAGTTACAACCGGCCTGATTCCAGCTTTGGTGGATATACATCCCTTCTTCATGGCACTGAGCAAAAAGGTATAAGCTGGAATCATGTGCAGTCGTGTTGTGTTGGAATCATGGCTCTGGCTGGCTCAGTGGACTTGAGGGTAGCCAGCTTGAGAATAGCTATGAAATATTTCTTAATGGGAAACACTGGTATTCTTTTCTTTCTTAAAAGCAAAGACTTGATAAGAGTGACATGTCTGTTTGCTAATAGGATATATAAGTATATAAGATATATTCCAGATTCTTATGCATATTTGTTTTGTCTATGTGGACAGCTTTTTGAATTATGATATGAAATTGTAGTGCTTAAGGTTGTTTGTACTACTAGCAGTATATCAGAATTTCAGCAGAAAGGTTCATGATATTGTTGCATTAAAGGGGAAAAAAAAAAAAAACCTTGCTTTATTTTCTAATATGCAACTACCGGCCTGACCACGTTCGCTTATATCGAACCTCTACTGGTCCAGATTTACCGATAGTGGCGATTGGCTATCAAAACAGTGCGGTTTATTGATTGAGTTTATTGAGGCAACAGATACAGGTTCTTATGGATTGCCAGTGATAAATACTGTCTGCAAAAGCACGTGCATATAATAGTTACATGAATACAAGCTCTTGAGAAAGTTAACACAGCATAGCTCTGAGTTTTCCCAGAGAAGCACTGGATATACTGCAAGTCTTACCCACAGGCGTCCCTATGGGGGGGAAGAGAGGTCCAGCCCGTCGACTGGTCCCGGGAGTCTGTTGATGTTATCTTTCTTGACTTGTCCATGATGATATCTTCCCTAATATCCCCCTTTCTCTTGGGTCATTTTATATTATTTTACCTTCAAGGTGGAGCTTGAGTAACTCTAGTTATACATACCTTTATTACCATAGGTGCAAATTTCTCTCGCCTCGATTTAAAGGTATATGAGACCAAAAATCCAGAGCGCATGCTCAGAGAGGGGTGGTCTTATTTCGGAAGGGGGGTCGCATTGGAGATGGGTGTGTATTTTAGCATGTAAATGCATTATAATGGCATTATAATGAAGCAAAGTTCACACTGAGGACGGTATTTTGTCAAAAGATGACAGGCTGCTGGCTCAGGGTAGCAAGTATGCAGCTTATCAGTTTGTTGCACCATCTAGTCCCCGTCTTTTTGCTGAAGTTAGGACAAAGCGTAACCGTGAGATCTCCACCTCGCTCCACCCTCTGTCTGTTATTGGAATCACTGTGAAGTGCACATTCCTGACATACCAGGTATGGCTGCATCTCGCCCCGAGAGGCCCTGAAAGTCCGTTTCTCTCTTATATGTGGACAGTGCTGCATTTTGAATATAGATTTAATCCCCAATTATCCCACATTTCCTAATTATTCCACAGATATACAGTAACCTATCAATATAGGTTGGCAAAAAAAGCTGTTATTGTTTCTAATCCACCTATTCTTCATCAATTAAAAAGTGTGTAGAAAGAGACCTTCCTATTGTATTTGAATCTAGAAAAACTCAAAAAACCTATAAAAGAAATTAAAAAACTATGGATATCTATAAAAAGTACGCATTTGAACTAATCAAGGTCTGAAAACGTGGTGCGTAATGTCTCCTAGTTCTAACATTTCCCTTTTCTTGGCCCTGTGCTTCCTTCACATTATATGTCTAAATTAAGTGAGAATTTCATCCTTTGAATCACAGTAAATATTATCCTTTTCTTCCTAGAAGCCAAACAGAATTTTGTGGTTGGGATATTTAATACAGATTTTTAAATACCTTCATATGAATTTTTTTCCAAGACCTGTTAAAATTGATAGTGTGCTGCTTCTTCATATTACAAATTAAACATTCTTTGACTACTTGAGTTTAAATTATATAAATTAGAAATCATTAAAGACATTGAATGATCCCCAAGTGCTTGTTGTGGTTTAAGCCCAGCTGTAAATCTGCCACGATGTCGTTAGCCCCCTCCTCCCCCCCTTCCTTCCCCCACTTCTGGAGGGATAGGGAGAATTGAAAGAATGTAACTCCCATGGCTTGAGATAAGAACAATGCAGTAACTAAGGCATAACACAAGACCACTACTGCTACCGCCAATAATAATAACAACAAAGAAAACAACAAGGAAAGAGAACACAGCCGCTCACCACCCTCCAACCGATATGCAGCCCAACCCGAGCAGTGATCTCTCCCTTCCAGGTAACTGCCCCCAGTTTATATAGTGGGCATGAAGTGTTGTGGTATGGAATAGCTCTTTGGTTAGTTTGGGTCAGGTGTCCTGTCTCTGCTTCCTCCCGGCTTCCCCTCCTCCCTGGCAGAGCATGAGGCTCAGAAAGTCCGTGGTCAGACTAAACATTCTAAGCAGCAGCTAAAAACATCAGGGTTATCAGCGCTGTTCCCAGGCTGAAAGTCAAAAACACAGTGCTGTTCCAGCTACTAAGAAGGAGACAAAAATTACTGCTACTGCTGAACCCAGGACAGTGCTGTTAGATTATTTCAACAGTAAAAATTCAAATAAAATGAGTTATTATTGATACTATCATTTTCTAAATATTGGTAAAAGCATGACATAAATTTTCATATTAGTGTTGCGAGCTAAAAAATATTGTAATTCCTTGAACCACTATGATACTGCCATCTGTTTATCCAAATGCTTGTAAAAAATTCCAGACTGATAGAAACTAAGTGTCTTCTATACATAAAGCAAAGTCCTGCTAAATTGTCCCACTTGGAAAATATTTAATCTTTTTCTGACCTGAAAAGATCATGTTCAGGATTTTGGATGGTTACTATATACTTTGGTCATAAGACTTCTTCAGGTAGTTGGTGTTTCAAGATATGCTGGAAACCAAGCTGCTGAAAAACAACTCAGTTAAGAATCTCAGAATGAGATATTCCAAGAAAAGTGATACGTACTCACAGATTCCTGACCATGTGAATTTGTTCAGAGCTGAATGCTAGAACTAACAGAGGTGAAGAATTATTCTGTTATGTCTTTGAAGCCAAACAAATTACGATCGTTTTCAAAAGTTGAACCCACCAGTGTCATGTTATACACTGAAGACTGTCATTGCATAGAAAATTTATCAGCTTCTGGCTCTGGAAAGATTAAATAAATAATAGCTCTGCAAGGCTCAACTCTAAATCATAAGTGCTTCTGGAAAGGACAATTCCTGGCATCCTATAAGTGACAGAGAATTAGAGATCCAAGTAAGAGGTTTGTGAAGGAAATTAAAATATTATGTTGAAAAGGTTGAATTCTACATTATGAGGGACTACCTTTTACTGTTAAAGACTGGTTTGGTAATCTTTCTCAGAACAAATCTTAACTCTTACCATCTTTATTTATAATGGTTGTAAGAGACCTAGGTTAAGAATTTCTGGACCATCATTAAAAGGCTAAGTCAAAGCTTCAGTGTAAACCACTGTAAACAGGGTACTGTATCTATGGCATCATGAAATGCGACTTTGAATGCTTTAAGATATTCAGTTGTGTTATTTATATTTTTTCATACTTTCATAGTTCTTAACATCAGTAAAGACATCAGTCAGGTATTTTCTGCCAGGTATGGCAGAGTGAGAAACTCATATCTTCCACGTCTGCTAACTGTTGGAAATGCCTCATGTCTTAGACTCATTATCAGATTCCACCTCCACATGCTCCTCCACTACTAAAATTGAACAATCAATTTACAATCCTGACCTTTATTCCATTTCTTGGAAAAAAGCGTTATTTGAATTTCTTATCCTTATAATTAGAAAACATATACCTATATTAAAATAACAACAGCAGAATAGATGACTCAATTTACTTGTTTGCTGATGCATTCTGGCTGGGTTGTTCTAGAACCACATTACTTCTTGTTCCTGCTTTGTACTTTGTGTAAAGCTGATGGGAAACTTTTAGTTGAATTGCTCAAAACTTTCTGTTCTAGGTTCTAACTGAGTTTATTTTAACTTTGCTCTACAACAGCTAGTCACACAAAAATTTCTTATTCTATTTGACAGGTAAGGATAAATTTATTAGGAAAAAAAAGAGAATTTGAGTTAATATTTTACAGCCTTATTGCAGGTTAAGTGGAAAGAAAAAAAAAAAGGAAAGAAAACTCAGAATCAGGAGAGACTGGGACCGATGCAACTGAGACAACTTCCTTCAGGAAGCCGTAGAGAACATTAAGGTTGTCCCATAGCCTCCTTTTACTCAAATTAGACAAGCCCAAAGTCCTTAGCCACTCATCAAAGGACATACCTTCCAGTCCTTTTACCGGCTTTGATGCCCTCCTCTGGACACATTCAAGGACCTTCACATCCTTCTTAAACTGTGAGGCCCAGAACTGCATGCAGTGCTCAAGGTGAGGCCTTACCAATGCTGAATACAACAGGATAATCACCTCTTTTGACCAGCTGATTATGCTGCTTTTGATGTATCCTAGGATGCATTTTGCGCTCTGGGCTGCGGGGGCACGCTGCTGAACACCTCCAGGTATTAAATTAGGACTTTCTTCATCCTCTGAAAATTGTGATGGACTCCTATAGTTTTAAGACAGTTTAGAGGTAATTACTCTCAAGATCTTTTTTCTGAAAATAGGTATTAACCAGGACATTTTTGACATATGATAAAAAAAAGTGAAATTAATGAATATAATAAATGTCTCAATAGTTTAATTTAGTTTAATTAATTGAAAAAGTAGAATAAACAGCATAGTTTTATAACATTTTATTTTAAAGTTAGACGACGTGACTGAAACATCAAAGCTCAAACACTAGGTTTCTCTCTACTACAAAAAGCTAAAGATTGAAATGAAAAAAATCTGCAGTTCTTAACAAAACTAGACAATAAAAGAATAGTAAATAAGAGTTAAATAACCAAAGAGAAGCTTTTAAATTTTATTTTTTTTACTTCCTTAAGTGCAATCTTTATGAATAACCTGTAATTAAAATCTCATAAACCTTCATGCTGTAATTCAGTCTGAAGCACTGATTGGAAATGTTCTGAGATGTTATCAGCCTGATAGAAGATAAACATAACCAGTTTGTTTCTTTTTTTTTTTTTTTTTTTTTTTTTTATGAAATAGTGCTTGCAGCTAGGCGAAGTTAAACAATAAGGATATAGTAAATCAACATCTTCTGGTTATAGATTGAGGCTTGATTCTCATGCTGCCTTTCACTTTGTGTAGCCGTATGTATATAATATATGCCAAGTGTTAAACACTTCTGGAAAATTGGTTTTCAATTATTTTTTTCCCCCTAGAACATGAGACTCACTGAGTAATTTTGTGATTTATGTACAAAACTATGAGCAACCTTATATGAGACATTTAGAAGACAGTTTGAAGGCAGAGAAAAGGAACAATCAAGCAAGACTGGGGTAGAAAAAAGTAGGAAAATAGAAGGAAATATAATAGAGAAGGAAAGAAAAGAGGAGGAAATATAATAGAAGTAGGTCGAGGGAGGTGATCCTGCCCCTCTACTCTGCTCTTGGGAGACCTCACTTGGAGTATTGTGTGCAGTTCTGGTGTCCTCAACATAAAAAGGACATGGAAGTGTTGGAACAAGTCCAGAGGAGGGCTACGAGGATGATCAGGGGACTGGAGCACCTCCTATATGAAGACAGGATGAGAAAGTTGGGGCTGTTCAGCCTGGAAAAGAGAAGGCTGCGTGAAGACCTCATAGCAGCCTTCCAGTATCTGAAGGGGGTCTATAAGCATGCTGGGGAGGGACTCTTCATGAGAGACTGTAGTGATAGGACAAGGGGTAACAGGTTCAAACTTAAACAGGGGAAGTTTAGATATGGTATGAAGAAGAAATTCTTTACTGTAAGGGTGGTGAGGCAGTGGAATGGGTTGCCCAGGGAAGTTGTGAATGCTCCATCGCTTGTGGTGTTCAAGGCCAGGTTGGACATGGCCTTGGGTGGCGTGGTTTAGTGTGAGGTGTCCCTGCCCCTGGCAGGGGGGCTGGAACTAGATGATCTTAAGGTCCTTTCCAACCCTAACTATTCTATGATTCTATGTAACCACATGCAAACAGGTGCTGGCTGCTCAGTACATGTATCTGAGTCCGGGGCTTTATCACCACAGTATGTTCTATATTCCATTAAATCCTATTTTTAACTATCTTCTCTGTGTGTGTTGGGAACTGTGTTGAGCTTCCGTACTGCCTGGTCCTCTGGACAAGGAACTGAGGTGGCCTCATATCTACAGTGCTTAGACAGAAAAAAACCTCACAGGTTCCATAGTAAATGAAATTCACCTACCTTATATAAGTTAAATTATCTGATCTTCTCCATACACCATCTAAGTAAATAATATAGTGTGCTTATTGTTTTTACTGTCTTGATCATCACTATTCAATTTTGATAATTTTAATATAAATATATTCAATTGAATCTCCAAACTACAAGGAAAAAACATGCATATCCTTCTTAATGATGCTCCTCAGGTAACTCAAAATCTCTTTTAATTCCAGCATCTGTGTAGCAAATATTTCACTGCATTGTGTTTTGATTTGTGTTTCTTATGGGACGTGCCACTCAGAGATATTCTGCTCCCTATCGTGACAATATGCAGATCTCTCCTAAAAGCAGATTTTGGAGTATGACAGAATAAAACCAGAAACACAGTTCTGTGGCACAGTTTCTGTGCTAGAAATTACTGTTAAATAAATTCTGAGTTAAAAAAAAAAAAAAAAAAGCCCAGACAGGAGTTAGGTTATACTTAAATGAAATTTGAGATTGCTGCTTTCTTAAGTATTATGGCATAAAAGAAATAGCAATTGGGCTAGGTTTATTTGCAGATATATTTCTAAACCTAAGAAAAATAAGCAAAAGAAATGGGGTTAACTTTATATTCTCTGAATGCTCTCTTTCATTGCCATGCCTGACTTCTTCACCTACCCTCAGGTGAAATTCAGTATATATCCTGCTTCATATAGGAGCACTGGAACTGCAGAATAGTGCAGATCAATGGCTGATATTTGTGAGATTCATCTGTGTCATGGGTTCAGCAGCAGCAGTCATTTTTCTCCTACTTGGTAGCTGGTGCAGCACTGTGTTTTTGACTTTCGGCCTGGGAACAGCGCTGATAACACCAGTGTTTCCATTACTGCTTAGTGATGTTTTGGTCTGGCCAAGGACTTTCTGAGCCTCATGCTCTGCCAGGGAGGAGGGGAAGTCGGGAGGAAGCAGAGACAGGACACCTGACCCAAACTGACCAAAGAGGTTATTCCATACCACAGCACATCATGCCCAGGATGGAAAAGCAGCAGGCAGAGACCTGCAAGGGTGGGGGGTGCACTACATGGTCAGGCTGGGTTTTAGGTGGCAAGCCATTGTATTCTTTCCTTGTATTTCTCTTGTCATTATTATTATTGGTGGTAGCAGTAGTGGTCTTGTGTTATACTTTAGTTACTAAACTGTTCTTATCTCAACCTGTGGGAGTTGCATTCTTTTCGATTCTCCTCCCCATCCAACCGGGAGCAGGGGGAAGAAAGAGGGGGAAGTGAGTGAGAGAACGGGCTGCATGAGTTAGAGAGGCTTAAACCACGACAATCTGGATTTAGTTATGTAGACCTCTTCCCTTTCGTGATTGCGATATACAGATATTTGTAAAAAACCCATTCTTCTTAAAATAAAAGTAACTTCTGTATAGCAACAGGGACAATATTTTCAGAGGAGGAATTTTTGAAGGAGTAGTTAAGTGTACTGAGCATTGGCCTCAAACTCCAGGATTTCACGCTCACTCTTTTTGCTCACTTCAATCAGGTCATGCCATGGCCATTTCATTCAAGTAACTTTGGTTACTGGCAGATGTTTCTTGTTTGATTCTGTGCCTTAACTATTCCTCATTAGAGTAACATGGTCATCATTTGGCATGATTTGTTAATAGCTATTGTCAGCAGATAGGTATTTATAATATACCATTTTTCCCCTGCACCCTGCTATATTTCTTTCTCATCCATTACAGAATAATGCCACTGAGTCAAAGCACTACAACCATCCAGAATGCGTCTCTGCAAACAAATAGTAAGTCATTATGCTTTAATCCCAAATGCCCCCCAAACATAAATAAGATCATGGAAGTCTGGCATTTTAGCTTTGTGTAAATAAGCATAACTTTTCAAATTCATTAAACTAACTTAGAAAAAATCAAACTGTAATCAAATTTACCCTTATATATAGTCATTGCTAATTACATTTGGGTTTTTTTTCTTTGGATTTTCCTAAACACAATGGTGATAAGAATTAGAGTTTGATGATATAAAAAAGCAAGACCACAGTTCCACAAAATCTTGCCAGTAATTAAATCAGCCTACGTCTGCACCAAGGCAGTCAATCATCACCCTTGCTCTGATCTGTCAATACTCTGTTCTCACTGGGCAGAATGTTTGCCGAAGTAGCCAAATGCTAATCAGGAACACATTTGTTAAATAAAAATAAAAAACAAACAAACAAACAAACAAAAAAACCCAACAAATCAGAATGAAACCTGGCAACAGAATATTGTCAAGAATCTTCAAAGTATGAAATGAAGCTGAGAATAAGTAAGTTTTCGAAGAAGTGCTGCAGTCTCTTTCCAAACTCTTCCTAAGAAAGATATACAAAGAAGCTGTTTCTCAGCACAGTATCTACGCTATGTAGCAACAAAATTTTTTCCAAAACTCCGCTTCCTTCTGATGTATGCAAACACTGCCGGATTGGATCATGGACTCTGAAAGAAGGCTGTATTTTCTGCTACCTATTACATGTGTTTTAGTGCCAGTCCACTTTATAACAGACTCTGGGTAACATAGAAAGAACGTTTGCTGAAACAACATAAAAGTTGTACCAATTTTCTGTTTTATCTCACTTCCTCTGGACCTATAATTTAAAAACCACTAATAGCTTTCTTTTTAATGAGAGTTTGCTGTGGAAAAAGTCATTTTACATCTGGATCTAGAGTTGTCATGGCTACGCAGTTGGCAGATGGTATCTGGTTTTTATCTCTTTAAGGTTTTTTCCTTGAATACATTTAAAATTCATAAAAGAAATCATTAATTTACATTATTTGCTGAAGAGAGTGTAAGGGAAAAAAGGAAGGACTTTTTCAAATTATAAATATTTGAGTCTTGTTCTGCATCTTCCGTAATTGCCATTTAACATTATGTGTAGTTAGGCCATATTTTAACAAAATCACATTGTTTAAATTTATTTTCTCCAGAGTTCAAGGATTTTGTTCTCACAGTAAGCTGAAGAACTCAGTTGAGAACACTCAGTAGCAACTGCTCCTATTAATATTTGCAGGCATAAGTGTAGTAAATGCAGATAAAATGTGTTCTTCAAAAGACAACCTTAAAATCATATTTGCTTTTCAGGGCATTTTAATCTTGTAAAAGCAAAACAGTTGTGCACTGATGTAAGAAGTAGTAAGAAGTGATGGAGGTATTTCTGGAAGTATGTAATAACTACACAAGTTTAAACTTGAATTTTTGTAGATGTAAAACTGATATTGAGTACTGATCATGTTACCAACCTTTTAACATATTAGACTGCTCAGAGAAAATGCTGCTTATAGCTATAGTTCTTATATATTTGCTTTCTGAACTGCACAATTATGCGGTCCATTAGACATCATCGCAAGCCTCCTTTGAAGAGTGAAGAACTTGATCATTCCATGTGTGTTATGAAACTTGGATGAGTCAGAGATCCTTTTGGATCCTAGACTACCTGGTTTAGATTATCTAATTGCCAAGTATTCTTGTTATTAGATAGGAAAAAAAGCAGGATATTAAAAAATTGGACCACCATTAACCACCACTGTTATGGCTGATACATATATCTTCAGGTGAAAAAAATGGGGCAGCTTTTCTTCTCTTTTTGTAATCTTCATGGACATTGTTTGCAAATAGGTTTTCACACCAAACTGAGGGTATAGTTTCTCTTTCTTCTTGCTGTTCTTGTTTTTAGTTTCATATCTTTTAACCTGGGGAGCTAAGACTTGATGCAAAATTATGAGTCTCAATGAAACTGGACTATATAACATGGCAAAATGATGCAAGAACACACTGGGCAGGGGAAAAAAAAAATGTATTTTTAAATGTGAATCATTTATGTTACCTTAAAGATCAAATCTAGTTATTGGTACACTCCAGACTTCTCCACAATCAAGCATTTTCTCCTGCTAACTGCTTATAGAAAAGACACAGTCTTAATCAATAGTTTCCATGTGTTAACAGATTTGGTTCATGAGAGTGCTTATCTTAATTTTATAGGGAGAAACAACAGTTCAGTCCTATAACAAAGTAGCACGTAGCATATGCTGACAGGAAGCTTGTTAGCTTCCTTTAAAATCCCCTGTTTAGTTGTCACTATAATTTTAATATTGTATTTCTCAGATTTGTTTTAGCAGAAGGACATACTTCTGAGAGCTCTCACAGCTAACTGAAGCACATTCCCAACCTTTTCCTTGTACATGGTCACTAAGCTTTCTGTATATTTTTGCACATATTTGCTGCTCTGTGCTATCTATTTCTGCCCAGAAACTCTGGAAACTTTTGACCTCAGAATCTGTATAAAAGACTGTAAATAATTGAAAAAAAAATTGAATCCCTTATCTAATAAGGGCAGAAGTTCTAAAGAGAAAGAAAGCATACAAAAATTATAAGAAAAATAAATTCACAATCAATTTTTTTGCCACATTTACTTACAAAATTCCTTAAGGGTTCATTGCCATGGTACAATACATGAAAAATATCCCACAGAGTAATGTGAATGCTTTGACGTAAGGTTTTTTTATCCTAAGAATATTTTAATTGTTAAATAATTTTAAAAGTTGTATATAACCTATGTTTAATATCTACATCAACATATTGTACATGTCTGTATTTATCAATCAGAGCCAAACACTTGGAAAATTAGACACATGCGTACATTTTGCAGATATTTATATTAGTTATAAGTCAAGACTGAAATAACTTCTCCTCCTTGAATTGTCATGTGGAGTGTTTAGAATGTAAATTAAAACCAGCCAATTGTGCCTTTCCCTTAGGTTCACAGGAAGGTTAGAAAAGAAACTGTGTCTAAACAGACACAGAATAAGACTGTTAAACCAGATGGCTCTGTTAGTGACCACGGAAAAAATCTGTTACTGGCAAGGCATTAACGTGAAGACATTTGCTGTGCTTAAGCAAAATTGTCTGTTCCCTTATTCCAAAGCAGATCTTTTCTGAGTTACATTTTACATGTGTTTTTAGTTGACAATAACATGGTATTGCCCACATCCTTTTGGAGGTAAGAACCTCCTGATACTCTTTCCATGTACTTTGAAGAAAAAAATCACTCTGCTTCTGTTAATGTTGTATAGCAGAGAGCATGGTCTGCCTCCTTCAGCCATGGGGAGCCTGCATTCCTCTATGCTTGTCCCTGACATTGCAGCTGTGACTGTGTCCAGGCATGCCTTGGCTTTTCCTTCTTAGATTCAGGCAGATACACTTCTTGGCTGTTGGCTAGTGCCAGCAGTAGGGGATTGATATGACAAAGGCCAGGGTTGAACTTGGTTTAACAGAGCAAGGAGTCACATGGAGAGCTATGAAAAAGCTAAAAAATATCCATCTCTTTCCAGTACCTGTTTTATTCTGTCATGCTAAAGCATTTCTTTATGATGTTCTGTTTAATTTAATTTCAAATGTTTGCAAATATTATCAGAAAATGCTTTGAAAAGGCATCCAAAATTCTGAAGAAAAGAACCAGTTTATATCTTGGGCTCCTGGGATGAATCAGAGGATGTGGGGGGGAGCAGTTCCTTGTCTTATAAGGGGTCGGCAAGCTTTCAAAAAATCCTAGGGAGAATGAAAGAAATAAAATCATTGGGATAGTGCTGAGAATAACAGAGCAAGAGGGAGAAAACTGACCAAAACATAAAGAAAACAAGAGAAGGAAATGCTTTCCAGGGCCTTTGACAGGCATGAAATTGGTAAGTGGAAACGGCTTCCTTCTCTGAAAGCCTCTAATGAGAGTAAGGTATTTAGGAAGAAATTCTTTGCTTAGTAAATGTGACATGTTTCCTTGTAAATATGGTAAGCAAAATTAAGATTAATGAAGAGTTGGAAAGGTTGTTCTCAGAATGGTTAGAATACAATCCTCAGGGACTGCTTTTCTCTGCAGGGATGGCAAACACTCCTAAATGACTCTCTTCGAAAGAAATATTTCACACTCTCCCAGTGCACGTAAGTAATGGGAGAAAATACTAGGGAAGAATTTAATCCATTTATCCAGGTGTCTATCTGTCTGTCTATTTGTACATATCATGTATATATGGAATGTATACAGACTTCTGTACTTATTGAACTATCTATAGTCAGAATACACAGGATATGTATATATACACACACATTCACACACACAAGTAATTATATAGATCATTTGCTATATCCAGTGGCCTGAATTTGAAAATACTTTCAATAATTTTATTAATATTTTATTTAAAATGCTTTAAAAATCATAATAGATCAACACTATCATCAAACACTATCAGAAATTATCGATCAACACTAGCAAACTGAAATTTAGCCATCTGTGAGAGAATAATCATCTAGCTGAGAAATGAACTTAAAAGCTTTATACTGCAGTGATTTTTACATCATTTCAGATAGCTATTCTACCAGAGTATTAAACCTAGCTTGTCAAGCTGTTTAACTATTTCTTACTTGTGAGAATATGGGAACTATGCTAATTTTTTTTTTGTACAGAGACGGAAATAAAAGTCCTAAACTGTATGTGTATGTGCCAGATAGACTGCATAGTGTAGGTGATAACAATTAAAGCTGAGTGGGAAATTCTATATTAGCTCTTTTTAATAGAGTTTAGAATTCAAAATTAAGAGAGAGTCTGGAAATCCCTGTGGAAGTTTTCACTTAAGTCATCAGCGGTCATACTAAAAAAAAAAAAAAAATCTGCAAGGTTGTTTGTTTGTTTGTTTGTTTTTCTCTTTCTGTCCATTCTGTTTTATGCATGCAAGATCTAAGCATCTTGAGTCTCCTACTATATTTATCTCAGTTTCCTGCCCAACCACAGGGACAAGCTAGAGAAAACTCTCAGAAAGTAAATATTTGGGTAGATTGAAAATAGCCAGTAAAGGATAGGGACTGTTAAATGCTACATTTTAAGCTTATGGTACCTTGCAAAATTCAAAGGAAAATGCAAGTGTTCCATAACTTATCTTGAGATAGAGCAGCATCTTAATTTTCTGGTTTCTGGCCTGCAAGTGAGTCTGGGACAATATACAAGACTTTCTTTATAAATATTTTTTTCATTTCTGATATGTGAGCATATTTTTGACAAGGCAAAGCTAAATGCTAATACCTGAGAATTTTTTTTTAATTGTATTTTCCGATTTATGAAAAAAATTATCTCCTATCATCCAAAAATTCTCTTTAGCGGTTATGTGAGAAAACCATGATCCAAAATGAGAAGAAAGAACAACCATTGCCATGAAATAATGTTAACCTACTTGATCTTATAAATCACATAATAAATAAATAAAATATATGCTTTAGTGTTCTTGACGAGTCCAGCCATCATCTCCAAAAATGTCGTATCAAGCCTGAGCTTTTCAGTTGTCTCTTGGTCTTGCATCACAAAATCAAACTAAGCAAAATGATCTCCATAGTCCAGAGAACTTTCTATTAGCAGGTGCTTTTTCTTCTTAAATTGAATTATTTTAGCTTGATTGCTTTTGATCACTGCCACTGAGTGATATTACACAGGGGTAGACTTTGCAAAACAAAGGCCATACTGGGGGATATTAAATTCTGCTTTCTCTCCCTCTGCTCTTGTGAGGATCTACCCATTTAGAAATATGAGATATTCATGAGCAACTCTAGTAACCCAAGTTATGGAAAGTTTAACTTCTCACAAAAAAAAAAATTACTCTCAAGAATGCATAAGTAATTTGTTAACTATAAATAACCTATTCACTGCATTTCATTTTAAACTTCACAGAGGACTCAGCATTAAGGATTTGGTCCACCTTTGTTATCAATGAGAAATTCAGTGTTTTTCCAGAGGGCAATTCTTGGCAACAAAGTGAGAGGATTTTAAAGAAAATTATTTTTAAATAAAATCTGTTAGCAAGTTTTTAATGTTTTAATCCTAAATAATTAATTTTTCCTTGTTTCCTTGTAAGTATTGGGTGTCTCTCATATCCAAATTAAACCATATCAAACCTCACATATACCTTCAAGTTTTGCCTGGGTATGATTGTGTGATTAGGTCTGTAACACCCACAGAAAGAAAGAATGCTCTTAATATTCTTCAGAGTGTTGTTCTATCAAGTTCTACTATGGATTATGATCCATTCAATATATGATGTGGGTACTGTGAGTTGATGAAGTTGCATTAAACAACATGTGTGGACTGAGGAGTGCTATGTCGTTTTACATCTGGTTCATACTCGATTAGATACTCTATGTTTGGGGAATTTTATCTGAACTGGGTTTAAGAATGGGTCAATGTACTGTTAACATATACACCTCTCTGACATCTAAACAATTCCTTAATATTTTAGTTTTGTTGCTTCGGCTTTTTGGCTTTTTTTTTTTATTATTTTCCCCAAGATCTTTTAGGGTTATTTTGTGCTTGTTTAATGTTTTTTTTGGTTTATTTTTGGTCTTCCCTATCTGTGCTTGTTTCATCCCTGTGATTAGATTATATTTGTTATCAAATGCAGATGATGCATAATCTGAGGAAAGGTACAAGTCAGACAATGTACATAGGGAAAACACAGTTTTGTAGAAAGGTAAGAAAAAATTATTCCCCAGTAGTGGCACACCTAGCTAGACTAGTCAGTAACAGAATGATTATTTTGAATTGCTCTTTACGTTTTTTTGCGTTTATGAAACAAAGATTGTTTTCAGTTTTTCAGTTATAGCAATCAGAGACAACCTTAATATGTTGAGATCCTAAGCTCAGAGAGAATGTCTATTTTCATACAATCATAGAATAGTTAGGGTTGGAAAGGACCTTAAGACCATCTAGTTCCAACCCCCCTGCCAAGGTCGGGGACACCTCCCACTAAACCATGCCACCCAAGGCTCTGTCCAATCCAGCCTTGAACACCAGCGATGGAGCATTCACAACTTCCCTGGGCAACCCGTTCCACTGCCTTACCACCCTTACAGTAAAGAATTTCTTCCTTATATCCAATCTAAACTTCCCCTGTTTAAGTCTGAACCTGTTACCCCTTGTCCTATCAGTACAGTCCCTCATGAAGAGTCCCTCCCCAGCATCCCTATAGGCCCCCTTCAGATACGGGAAGGCTGCTAGGAGGTCTCCATGCAGCCTTCTCTTCTCCAGGCTAAACAGCCCCAGCTTTCTCAGCCTATCTTCATATGGGAGGTGCTCCAGTCCCCTGATCATCCTCGTAGCCCTCCTCTGGACTTGTTCCAACACTTCCATGTCCTTTTTATGTTGAGGACACCAGAACTGCACACAATACTCCAAGTGAGGTCTCACAAGAGCAGAGTAAACAGGCAGGATCGCCTCCTTGAACTGCCGGTCACGCACCTTTTGATGCAGCCCAGGATACGGTTGGCTTTCTGGGCTGCAAGCGCACACTGCTGCCTCATGTTCATTTTCTCATTGACGTACACCCCCAAGTCCTTCTCTACATGGCTGCTCTGAATCTCTTCTCTGCCCAACCTGGAGCTGTGTCTGGGATTGCTCTGACCCAGGTGGAGGACCTTGCTCTTGGCATGGTTAAACTTCATCAGGTTGGCATCAGCCCACCTCACAAGCATGTCAAGGTCCCTCTGGATGGCATTCCTTCCCTCCAGCATATCAACCGAACCACACAGCTTGGTGTCATTGGCAAACTTGCTGAGGGCGCACTCAATCCCACTGTCCATGTCACTGACAAAGATGTTGAACAAGACCGGTCCCAACACTGATCCCTGAGGAACACCACTTGTTACTGGTCTCCAGCTGGACATTGAGCCACTGAGCACAACTCTTTGTGTGTAGCCATCCAGCCAGTTCTTTATCCACCGAGTGCTCCACCTATCAAATTGATGTCTCTCCAACTTAGAGACAAGGATGTCATGTAAGACAGTGCGGGAGATCAGGAACAACGTGACACCGACCAATGTGATTGAACGTTGAACAATTTACTGTGTGCAAGCACCTCTTTTATAGAAAAGTTACAGAACACCAGAACATTCCACGACAGATGATTAGCTCTGCCTCCGAGTCAGATCCTAGCAACGGCTTGTGATTGGTGGCAGCGCCTGGAGCTTCTCTTCATGTCAGCAAGTGGGCGTCCCCTTCTGCAACTTCTGGCGGCTTCTGGAAAGTTGTCCTATAGTAACCCCTCCAGCAGCCTCTGACAGCCTCAGCTCACTTGACGGGTAGGGCTAAGCCAAGGGCTGGATTGCTCACGTGACCGTTCTCAGCAAGAAACGCTGTCACAATTCCCTCTTTTTGTTTTTGAGCAATCCAGACGTGTTGGATAACTTTAACTAACGATTTTTTAACACAATTAAATATAACCCCACATATAATCAACACAATAATCACAACAACTACAATTTTGCAACTTATGATAATCCATCTTTGAAGCCATGAGTTCAACCCCCAGTTTCCGAACACCTTTTGTAACCATGTATCGAAGGGACTAACACTTTGTTGAATTTTTTGACTGTGTTCCCTTAAATATTGTAATTGTATTGTAAATGCTTTCACTGTGGTCTGATAAATTCATACAGCACATCCCTTCAAAATCTGTACAGCCATGACCCTGTGCCAATAGCAACAAATCAATGGCTGCATGATTCTGCAGCAAGGCATATCTCAAGGTATTCTGACTCAACAAGCTTAATCAGATTCATCCTGATCTGTCACAGCGTCCACAATAGGTGGTGTCTTCCAAGGACGGATCCAACGGTCGGGCACCCAACGAATCCCGTTATCTGTAAGCAAGCACATATATCCTCTGCCGGTTAATTTAACCTCTGCCGGACCCTTCCATTGTCCTGTATTTAAATCCTTATACTGAACTAAAATTTTTTTTTCTGTTTTATTATCTGCTACTCCTGATTGCATAGCTAGCCCATGGATAACACTAGGCGGTTCGTTGCTGTTCCCTGCTAATCGCAAGTAATTCATTACATACAATGCTTTGGCCAGTCTCTCTGTGGGTGGGAGCACCTCTCCCCCTTTTTGTTTTAAAAGAAGAGACTTTAGGGTTTGATGTGCCCGTTCCACTATGGCTTGTCCCGTAGGGGAATGAGCAATGTTTGTAGTATGTTTAATTCCCAGGTTGTACAGAGCTGTACAAATTGCTGCGATGTGTAAGCAGGACTGTTATCTGTTTTGTTACTTCGTGAAACCCCTGACACTGCAAAGGATTGACTGATGGCTTCGCAGATGGGTAAAAAAAAAGGAAACTCACGATTCTGTAACAGACGTAACAACAGTAGTAACAACTGATACAACCAATTATTTTTAACCTCTTTTAAAAACGATCCTTCAATCCTGTGCACAACTCCCACAGCGTGCAATGAATCGGAAACAATATTGAGGGGAGCGTCATTCCATTTTTGAAAGGCCCAAATAACTGCTCGCAACTCTAACATTTGCAACGAATCATCAACAGTACCAGTAATCACGTGTTTCTCCCACCGTTGGTGGTTTTGCCAGACACAAGCGGCTAATTTAGAACGCTTGCCAGCATCTGTAAAACACTAAGAATTCAGTATGAGATGAAATTACAGCAAAACATAAACTAAATAGATACTTTGAGAGAACAGTAAAATATATTCTCTTAGAATGGTTAGGATTTACCTCACTATAAGCTGTCAACAACTTCAGTATTTTAAAGGTTATCATCAATACAGAAATTAAAGGAAGTATGTTCAAATACAGGTATTTCTTACATACTTTCAACTAAAGTACAAATTACAGTTAGGAAGGAATTAAAAAAAAAAAACTATTACACACAGCCAGATTGTCAAAGAAAAATTCGCAACTAGGATGAAAAGCAGGAGGAGAACAAACAGGTAGAGGCAACGCTTTCTCCAGCCATAAATTCCGATTTTTGTAGATATACTCATTCTTCAGCCTCTCTAGGCTAGTGCCTGGTGTTGTAGTGTATTGTTTACGTAACATCTGCTTGAGCAGTGACTGAGACCGGATACGCCTGGGGGACAAAGCTGCCTTCCACTATAGTGTCCCTTATCACCCTGATTTAGCAAAAGTAAAGGTTACAAATATTCACATTGTTTGGTCTGTCTTTGAGATGCACATTCTGCTTTATCTTGCAAACTCTCTGCTTTGTTTTGCTAACCAGTCTTCACCCTTCATTGTTGTCTTTACAGTTCTCAAGGCTTAGGCCTGCCCAGAGCATTAACACCTGTTGTTTTCTTTGCTGTTCCCAGGGCTGAAGCCAGACCAGGGTGATAATGCCTGAATCCATTTTGTTAAATATTTCTATCCCTTCACCCACATCAAAAGACAGTTTTTACAGATTTATGATCTACCTTTGCCAAAGTTTCTATATTCTCCATTAGCTATTGTAGCAAACAAGGCACACAGATTAGAATACCTAAAAAGACTGACAAAATGATTAAGATAAAGTAAAGCCATCCTGTAATGCTCAAGCCAGAAAACACTTTGTTCAACCAATTCAGTCCCTCATCTTCCCGAAGGTGTGCTGTTCTTGTTATTAAGACCAGAATGCTTTGTTGATTCATGTACTTGGGGTCTCCCCTATCATTCCCCCTTTTTGCTTTAGTAGCATATTTTTTACAATTTGCCATGTTCACTCTATCTGAAGTCACTTGAACCTTTGTAACATGTGGCATATCAATGATTCTTACACACCATGTAGCAGGTCAGAATAATAGTGGGTTTAGACTAGATCACACCTGCAAAATATGCCAACCACAGGCTTCTTGGCCTGCCTTTCTCTCTTATATAGCTCTCTGATAACAGGGGAGGCCATCTCTCACATCAAGGTCTGGCATGGCATGTGTCCCCACCACTCAACGCCTGCTGGGTTGCAACCAACAGCGGAGCGAAAAGTTCTTCTCGGTGGCAAACACAGAGGCCAGCCCAGTCTTGCCCTTGACTGTGGGAGGAGGCATTTGGTCAACCTCAGTCCTGGCACCTCGTTGTCAATGCAGAGTTTCACCTGCTTCATTCAGTAACAAATTGCTACTACGGCAAAGCACGTACAGATTTACATTAGCAGTATGTACATTAGCAGTATGTATACTACAGGGTGCAGCAGCATGTTGAAGATGCGCGTGGCAGTGAGTGACCAGCCAAAGAAATTTCTTATCAGTGGAGTTCTCTCACCCTCTTAATTTGTTCCATTGTCTGCTCTATAACACTATCATTGTATTAAACTCTTTCTCACTTTTGCCTTAGCATTTTCTAGCAGCTGCTGCAAATTTGCATGCTCTAACATCTGTTTTACAATTGACAAATCCATACAATACAAGGTGTAGTTTCTTATTAGCAACTGGCTAGTAAGTACAGGTGGTGTTATACACAAAATCACAGCTTCTAATAAGAGCTACCTTACAAGGACACATATTCAGGCTGTTACTTTTCAGTTGCTCCCAAGTGATGTTTTGCAGTAATTTTTTCTCTCTTCCTCTATCTCCTTCTGCTCAGGATATTCATGGTCAGCTCCTGTAGCTGAGGCATTGGGTTTTTCCACTCATCTATCCAGCTTATGGTGAGGCTTGAGAAACTTTGCAGGCAGCTGCCATGGACCTGTGGGTAGGGGGACACAAATATACCCCTTCCCCAGGGTTATCAGTTCTTGAGAAGTAAGGCAAGTTAAAGTGTTTCCTTAAAGCAAAGGCATTCTGATGAAACAGGAATGTGAAGCAGCTGCAGAAGTAAACTGCACGGTGTTAACAGTCAAGGAGTTTGCTGCGTCATTGCCCATTTCTTTTTTCTTTCTCTGCCGCCCTGATGCTGCTTGGGTGGCAGCTGGTAAAGCTTGTGGTTGCACTACCTCTCTCACTTTTTCAGTTAGTAGTTCTTATTTCAACCAATTGGTTCTTCCAAGTCTTGGATTCACCCCCAGGTTACTTAAAACACATTAAGCAGGACTCCTCCTCTGTGCCCAGTGTGCTGCAGGCCTCTTTAAGCCTTATCTGTGGTGTCTCTACAAACTGCTCTGATATTTCAGTAGATCGAGAGGTGTTTTTACTCTAGCACATATATTTTTATGTTGCTCCCCCTGCTTTGGGCGGCTACAAATGCCCATCTGCTTGGCAGTAGCCATAAATACCTGCCTGCTCAACAGCAGCTCTGTATTAACCCTTTCTTGTCCGAAATGTTAATCTGTTGCACATTTAAAACTTTTACATGAATCCAATAACAAAAAAAAAAACCCACACAGAACAGTGTCTACCCTCAACAAGCATGCGCACACATACATACACATGGGATCCCATAAACAGGCTTCACACAAATACAAAATTTAAAACACAAAATGAAGACAAAATGTGGTGCAATGACCCTGTGAAGACAATCAAGAAACCAGCTCCAAACGGCGTCATTGCAATGTAAGGTGGCAGGCTCAATCTCAGCGGGCATCCCTGCAGAGGCTCTGCCTCCTTCACATTGTATGAGGCTTGGGCTTCTAAACTGACCAAAATGCACACTCATTCCGATGTAGGTGGCCAGCCTACATCGGAAGAAGTGGCCAGCAATATCTATAAAGGTCTGCAAGGGTCAATAGAAACATGAACATACTTATATTTGCCAACTTTTAGTGCATGAATATCACAGAGAGACTATAAGCACACAATACATCTGCATCCCCCACCCATCTTACTTTTCCCTTTACAGCTGGCAATTTATCATGAGGATCTGGGGGATATAAATCAGGCTTCTTTTCCGGATCAACAGGTACCGGGTCAAAAGGACTATCCAGGTCAGCATCAGAATTATCAGGAGTCAGAAACTCAGGAGCAGCAACAGTAGTTTGATGAACGTGCACAGGCCTCTCACAAATGTTGTCTGGTGTTTCAGGGCCATCAAGTGCAATTAAAACTTTTCCCCCCACGGGTTTCAGGTGATCTGAGAGTAGGCTTTTTTGCGTACTTGTCTCAGAAGGAGATGCAAGCATCTCGCTAACAGATCTTAATTGCTGCCCTTTCACCCCTTTTATGGGCCGTAAATTGCCCAGGCTAAAAAAGGTTTCAATCCTATTCCTCTTTGGAGCAGGAGGAGGGACAGGCGCCGGGGTGACTATAGCTTGAACAGCCGCTGCAGCAACCTTCGACTCAGCTTTCATGTTAATTAGGGTGTTAGTGTGAGGTTCAATATCGTCAGGATCAGTAACAACATCAGATTTTGATCTCTCCTTACTGGGCATAGATTGGAAACCCATCTTAATTGTCTTTGCCATCTTCGGGTGAGTTCTCCCCCCCCCCCCCCCCCCCCCCCCCCCCCCCCCCCCGGTATAATGATCGAAGGTATTCCAATCGAGGTTCTTTGAACCCTTTGTCGGGGGCTTTGCGGGTAATTGGGAGGCAGGTAGGGCTGGAGGCTCAGGCGGAGGCACGGATGGCATTACCGGAGACAAGGCTTTAGCCACGGAAGCAGCTGCAGCTCTCTAAAGTCTCTCGGATAAGCTTCCATAGCGTGGAATATTTTTGGGCCTCACGCGCTGCCTTCCCCCCATCAGTTATAGTGTCCCAAAGCTGGACGCCTATCGCCTCCCATGTAGATATTTCAAATGCTGTTCCAACCCCGCTAAATAGCCCCTTTTCTTTACTCCACTGGAGTAGCCCTTTAAGTACATCTTCTTCATATTTAATCCCTCTCCTTGAGAGGATGTGTTGGAGGATATGCAGGACAGCTACCTCTTCCTTTGTTAGTGTAGCCCCCATTCCTCCCCGACAGCCACTTGCCTGTTTCAAGTGGATCTTTTCCAAAGACGTCTCTTCGGGGGACGCGTCCCTTTTTCTACCTCAGCGGCCTCTCGCTCGCTGGCTATATTTCGGCCGGCCTTCCACCCGTCAGGTCTGCGCTGATCTTCACCACTGAAGCAGCTCTCAGGAGGCAGATCTGAGGGTCCCTGTTTGGGCGCCATTTGCGGGAGATCAGGAACAACGTGACACCGACCAATGTGATCGAACGTTGAACAATTTACTGTGTGCAAGCACCTCTTTTATAGAAAAGTTACAGAACACCAGAACATTCCACGACAGATGATTGGCTCTGCCTCCGAGTCAGATCCTAGCAACGACTTGTGATTGGTGGCAGCGCCTGGAGCTTCTCTTCTTGTCAGCAAGTGGGCGTCCCCTTCTGGCAACTTCTGGCGGGCTTCTGGAAAGGTGTCCTATAGTAACCCCTCCAGCAGCCTCTGACAGCCTCAGCTCACTAGACAGGTAGGGTTAAGCCAAGGGCTGGATTGCTCACGTGACCATTCTCAGCAAGAAACACTGCCACAAGACAGTGTCAAACACTTTGCACAAGTCCAGGTAGATGACATCAACTGCTCTACCCCTGTCCATCAGTTCTGTAGCCCCATCATAGAAGGCCACCAGATTGGTCAGGCAGGATTTCCCTTAGTGAAGCCATGCTGGCTGTCACCAAGCACCTTGTTGTTTTTCATGCGCCTTAGGATGCCTTCCAGGAGAATTTGCTCCAAGATTTTGTGTGGTTACAGAGAAGAACTCTCCTGATCTCAGTTTGTGAGAGGGAATAAGTTATATCAACAATGGCTGGGAAGAGCAGCAAAAGACACAAGCATTTGTACACTTGCTAAGACCTCAAAAATGATCTGAGAAGGGAAGCAAGTTTCTCCAAACCTATAACAGTATCAGAAGTTAAAAATAGACCTTCAAGGATGCTGATCTGGAAAAGGGGAGATTTCTTTATGGAGGATTTCCTTCTGGCATATGGGAGTGTATGACTGGAGAGGGTAGTCCTGAACAACAGCCATGATGTGCAATCCCTTTCATACATTTAGCAATCTCTACCTTTAGACTACTGAGTTTTGTCACACCTAAACTCTCCCTAGTGTAAAAGCTCTTCATAGACCTGAAGTAATCCTTGAGACAAGAACGAGTCCATGTTACCACTTTCCATTCTATTTACTACTCCTAAAATAGATTTAACGAAGATTATGAGACAGGATGTGCTTCCCAACTATGACAGTTTGAGTTATTAAAAGAATAAAGAGCAAGAAAGTGAAATATTTGAGTATATCCTTGATACGAGGGTCACATGAAGCGTGGAATTGAAAATACGGTGGTCAGATATGCATTGTTAATTTAGCTGAAACAATCCAAAAAGCAGCTGGTTAGGATAAACTCTGTGGAAGTTACAAAGCATATTAGAGAATAAAAATGGAAAATGAGGTAGTTGTTTTAGAAAAAGTTTACAGTTGGTCAAATTTGAGAGCCTCTTAAAATGTCTTAACAAATAATCTCAATTATTTCTGAAAAGTGAGTGCTGGACGAAAAAATAGTGTTAAATAAAAAGCAGCCTGTGAGAGAACATTTCTAACAGTTCTTTGTTCTCTGTTACAATGAAAAATAATTTCAATTTCATCTCTGCAAAATAAAAATTAATACATTTATCCAAAGAAAATGCTGATATGTTCTTCAGTTCAGTAAAAGGGAAGACCAAACATACTTTAATGGCTAACAAATATGCATTATGTACAAATGTGCAAATGTATGTTAATTTTTGCATAAGCAATTGTAGTTTTTAGAGTACACCAGTGATAAATATTGCTATAATGAGGTTGAAACAGTGATAGTTTACAGCATAGCCCCTGCTAAGAACAAGCTATTTGGTTGCTCTGTTTGAAACTCTTATGTTAAGAAGACCTAATATTTTCTAATTAATAAGGTGTATTACCAGCCTAATTTTATCATGGTGACAAAGCTGTAATCATAATCAGAGGGGATTCTCATGTCTAAAGTGATTGCAGAAGAATTACACAGATATAAATTCTGAAACTTATTTGCATCCAATGAAGTGCAAAATATAAATACTAAAAAATGACTTTTCATGTACGTTCAACAAAAGTCTTATTGATGAATAGCTAAGGAATTTTTTGTTTGTGTGTGTGAAGGTAAATTCATTGTAAAGTATATTCTTTGTTACACTCAGAGAAGCGCAGAAGTGTGTCTGAAAAGAATGTAAATTATAAAAACATGAATTCAGATTTACTTCAAGTGCTGCACAGAGGAACCTTTCTTACTCCAGCTAACAGAAACCAAAGGAGAGGTTACTGAGGATGGCTGTTGATTTAATTGTCCAGCTTACAAATTTTATTAAATAAAATCTTTACATAAATATTACCATACCATGATAAATTACTTCATGGTGTTCTTTTCCAGTCAAAGGAAGTCTGGCCTTGACTTCCAACGTGGACATGGGGAAAAGATGACAGAATTCATTCATGCAAGTCTTAATTTTTCATCTCCATCTGCGCTGAGTGCTTACTTATATTTGGGCACCTGATCTGAAACTAATATTATCTTTTTCTCTTTTCATATCAGCTTGGGTGTTTTCCAGTTCTGAATGTTTAAATGATTGTAGGTGGCTAAACTGGGGATCTGAGTACCTAACTATTGATCTCTTGTGTGAATTTTTTCTCTCTTTTAACAGACAAAATCATATGTAGCATGGTTCTAACCTAAAGACATAGATCATCAGGTGTCAGAATAAAACAAACCAAAACAAAATCGAACCCCAGACTCTATGTCTTCTTCTTCCCAGCTATTCTCTGACGCTTTCAGTATTTTATTTCATATTACCATATTGTGTCTTTATGCGACACTCCCAAACACTTCCACTTACCCATAGTACTTCCTGGCCACAAATAGAATTGCTTCCAGTACAGCTCCTATCATACAAAACAGTCTGCATGTGCCTATGTTCTTAATATTTTTGTAGGTCGTACCAAAAAAAAAAAAAAAGCAACACTTGCTGATACTACCTAATTTGTCTCTTCCTCAGTTCCTCTATTATTCATTATTCAGTTCTATTACTGTATTATTTAACAGGATAAAGTGTCTTTGAATACAATTTTTATGAAAGATACACTACTAAATAAAATTCTATTGTGTATCAAAATTAACGTCTCCTATTTTTATGGACAATAGCTCCGACTGATAAATTTCTACATTAAAATATTACAGTTATTAAAACTACTTTATTTAAGCTATGGAAATATTTTGCTTAATGCTTTTCAGTTCCTCATGCTTCCTCTGTGTCAATGAATTGAGGTCAAGGAAAATTCAAATCTTTCCTCATTCATAGGATATCTCTTTCTGATTTTATGTTTCCAGTGGAATTTGTTCTTGCTCTCTCATTTTCCTAGTAGATACTAAAATTTGTGTCTTTGAATTATTTAATTTCCTTTTTTATTCTTTATTGAACAGCCCCCCTCTCCCCCCCCCCCCCCCCCCCCCATTTCTGGTATTTCATGCTTATGTTAAAGAAAAGCAGTTTGGGAAGAAAATATATATGTGCCTCTATAATGGGCAACATTAGAAAAAATAATAATTAAGTAATTGTATTAACACATACTTCTGTCAATTGGCCTATGAGTTCTGAACAACAATACCTAAACCACAGTTCAACTAAAAAAGACAATATATCCTAATAGATGAAAACATTTGAACAATAAAAATGAAAGAAAATAAGCAAATTAAAAAAATGTCATGAAGAAAACATTCCACTAACCACTTAGAGGTAGAATAGTGAGAATACTGTTTCACATTCAGACTGGAAAGTCCTGCAAAAACTTATGTACTGAGACCATTATTCTAACACCTCTGATGACATAGTTTCAGCTAACTGGTTTCAGTTGGAGTTGCTGTTCTGCTTCTTAACATAAACCAAAGGGGAATATACATCAAATTTTAAGTACAACAATATTTGAAACTTCCTTTTTGGTCTGAATCTTAATCTCATGCAGAAAAGATTAAGAGAGTTTATGACACCAAGTTTTCTTTACAAGGGAAGGAGTATGTGGACACATTGGCACTTCTGAGAATAAATTATTAAAGGAAGTGATTTTAGAACAAGTTGATAAAATGTATTACAGCACATGTTCTAATCCAGATTATAGCTATCAAAGGCTTTCATCAATGGCTATTAAAACAGTTTAGCAGATAACCAGCAGTTCAGGAGACCTCTACAAAAGAAAGCTGGGAAGTTGTCTTGAGAAACCATATACAGGGTGTAATTTTCTATGTATCATGACCTAAACTCTTTCCCGTGGTATACTTTAGTAGTTATTCTGAAAGGACAGACAGAGGTCTATATGGACCTGTGATCTTATCCAGCAGAACTGTACTTGAAATGTCATATTTCCATACCTTTACTTATCCTTCCATAATTGCATCTATAAATTACAAACAATCAAACTTTCTTTTAATTAGGTTGTCTGATATGTAATATTCTTGAATGTCGATCCTGCATGCTTGAGAATTAGATCCTGAATGAATTCATCAGTAGGTTATTAAATCAAGCTGCTTGAAATTAATGTGCTCTCTTCCTCTCTCTGCACTTCTTTCTCTACATTTTTTATGCCTTGCTGCACTATATCTTAGCTCAAACCAGAGACCTGGGAAGACACTTAGCCTTGTGTGCAGTCTGTTGGTTTAGATACTTTCTTCAAAGGCTGACGCAGTAGGCAAAAAAAACACAAACCCTAGCAAAACCTCATGAAGTCTTCTAACAATTTAATAGATATTTATGATGCCAAGAACTGAAATTAAAGAGGATGTATTTCAAAATGTCAAGTTTTCAAATGTATTATTAATTTGTTATATGTGGTCTCCACAATGAGAATAAAGCTTCTAAAGTGAATTAAATAAGGCGTGTGTGGTACAGTCTCGTGCTCTTATCTGTCGTGATATATTACAAAAAACAAGAGATGGATAAACTGTGATTCATCATAGCTTAAGGCAGTATAAATAGAAAAGCTGTGCTTTCAGTGGAATAACTTTTCAAAAAAGTGTGCAAAGGAGAGATAGGAGGACTGTGTTTGAAAACAGTGACAGAGCAGATGCAGACTGACTGAATTCAGGCAAAGGAGATTCCTGAATCAGCCCACTCCCTCAATGTCAAAGGATAAACCTTATTCTTAGTAGCATTTGAAACAACATTTTAGTTTAGTGGTGTATTTGCTTTTCAACTACTCTCTTCTTTTCTTATTATCAGAATGAAATCTTTGTTTTGCAGAAATTAAAAAAAAGGGGGTCTTTAAGTGTAATTGTTTCTTAAAGAGAACTCTGATGATCATAAATCTAAAATGGATTTACTTCCTTGGATATAATAAATTCAGACATGTAAAAAGACTAATTTTAATGGGTTTTGCCTGTAAAAGTAATTAAGTTATTCTGAAGGGACGTACTGTTATATGCTAGTATAATAGTATAAGGGGTAAAGTCTTCAGTGAGTGAGCACATCCCTGATGAAGGAATAAGCCCTGGGGTGGCAACCCATAGCTTCATGTAATCACCTGTTGTCACAGCCATCAGCATGATTTGAATAAATAATTTTCTGCTCAGGATTATTCATATTTTTTAGAGATAAACAAAATACGTCAAAGGGTTTAGGACCTCCAAGGTCCTTCTAGGCACTTACATGCAAGAGCACATGCTGAATCTCCAACAAGCTTGGTTATGAGACATATATGGAGTTACTCTACTCAACCAAGACAGGAGCAGATCTTGACAGGCCCAGCCACAAAACTTCAGTCTCTTAAATATGCTTAGTTTTCAAAATTTAGATTCCATTGTATTATTAAATGCCTCCTTAGACCTTTGTTATTAAATTAATCCTAAAATATTTTTAGATGCTTAAGTTTCCTATCAGCACACATTTTCATTTGGTCCACAGTGTTTTAGAATAAACAGCAACCATGATGCTTTTTTTGATGTGCATTTTGTTATAATGCTAAAGGTGGCTCTGGTTAGACCTCATATTTGAGTACTATGATTAGTTCTGGGGTGGAGAATCTGGCTGCCCGAAGGTATCCTTTTGACCTCTTTACATACAAGCAAATAGAGGTGAGTCATCTGCTGGAAGTCTTAGTAGAGCCAAGAATAAAATTGATGAATCTTCTTTCTTGAGTGTTAACCTGTATCACACTAACGTTTAAACATGATACAAGTCTCATGACATATCAAAACCATTTGGAATTAGCTGCTGAATGTTTTCAGTCAGCTGTAGATATTTTGAAGAAGAAAATAACAGGATTTTATTAAAAATTGAGATGGATTTCATAGATAAGGATTATTGTTTGGCCTTTTCATTACGTTCCTCAAACTTTTCTTTGAAGCAACTGTTTCCTCTCTGTCTGCCAGATATATCCCTTGAAATGAAAGTAAGTATGACAGGCGAGAAACCTCACACAGTCCTGCTGAAAGTCTTGAAGTCTGCTATCCTGAAGTTTCTTTTTTTTAGTTCTTTCTTTTAACCTTCAAAGTTTTATACAGCAGTCCTAAACACTTAAGACAGAAATAGTATGGCTACTATACATTTAATGTTTTCCGTTTCTTGTGGATAACCCCAGGGTTTTCCAAATCTTTTGTCGTCTCAAGTCGTAAAATACAGCTTTTTCTTCTTTTAAATATGGATCACAAATGTGACCCCTAGAAAAAGATATAATACCTTACATATGTATTGGATCTTTCACCCAAGGATCCGTTACACTCTGAAGTAATCTGGCAGTGACACACTTGGATCACTAATCTACTATTTTTCGTAGTGTTGAAAAAGCTTTTCTATTTTCTATTCCCTCATGTATTTGTAATTTGTATAGTTAATTAGTTGAATATGCTTCCAAGTCCCCCAGTTAATTCTTGCAAATGAACTCGTCTATTAGCAGCTCAATGTAATTTTGCACATTTTTTCATGTAGCTGAATCGCTTGTCAGCTGTCAAACACAGGTGGCATGTACAAAAAAAATCTTTTATACCATGACAAGTTAGATTGCCTGTGCAATGGCAGATGTGTACAGCACATTACATGCTTCCAGGTTAGCAGTATATGTTAGCAGTATGAAACTGCTAGCTTATTGCAAATAGCTATTAAAAAAAAAGAGAAAAAAATAAAAAAAGAAAAAAATCCTAATTATTATATTTTACAAAGTGGTTATACACTACAGTTACTTTTTTTCTAGAATCTAGTATTTTCTAAGTATCTTGGAGGTCAAAGGAGCTGTACACTTTTAGTATGAGCTGGAATCCATTGAATAATGTCTGAGTCCGCTAATGAGAGATTATGAACACTATTATTTCTAAGTGCAACCAGCTGTTTGAAATGAGTACTTCGTGTGCCTTAAATATTATGATCTCCTTTAGTTTTGCAATATCTCAAGTATAAAAAAATCTAGAGGCATCATTTGAAAGGCGATTTGAAAACTGATACTCAATCAGTGACGCACCAGTAACTGCTCTCATTTTGCCAAAACCCACCTGTGATTTCAAAGTCTCTGCTCATCCTGTGCATGGTGAAAATGTCAGCGGCGTTGTAAAATATATTAGGATTTTCCATTAAAAAAGGTTCAGAGACATAATGACTTTTGATTTTTCTTTACTTCTGGCTTATGTGATAAGAAGGAGTTTCTCGCAGGTGAGTTTCTGGCAGGTAAGTTTCTTTGTCTAGGTTCAGTAAATGCCTTTGAAAAGAATTTGCAAAATTTATTATTTATACTTCTATTTTAAATTGTCTAGTTTAAAAAATTCAAAATTATTTCAATATGCAGTTGGACACTCATGTTACCTTCACAGAAATATTAAAGCAATTTGTAAAGGAGACCTTCTGAATCGTTGTAAACCTAAGGCAGACCATTGGGAAAAAGTGAGAAAACATTACTGGATCTCATGCTGCCAGTAAAAGATTTTACTTCAAATATTTTTATTTTGTTATGTACATTTCTAATAAGTTTCCATAGTACTGTATGCCCTATTCACCTTAGGTGCTTTGTTTCACATCTGGTTGTAAGAACACACAGTCATTTTCCAACCAAAACCGATTATGACTTGATCTAACCAGTCTTCCAAGATGAACAGAGCTAAGTAAGGCTAAGTCTACATGGACACCTGAATTCTTCCTTGAACACTCTGAAGTCCCATAATTTGACTTACATTCATGTACAAAGTGTCCAACTCATGTAGAAATTGAACTCCATAGTTGAAAATCTGCCATACAGATGTAATAAGTAGCCATGACACCTGTCAAGAGCCAAAGTGCTCCCTTTTCATCCTGTGTACATGTGAAAGTCAGTGTTGGAATCCAAAATTTTGGGCAAAACTACATATTCTGTAACTCTTACATTCCTCACTACCTTTTTAAAGTATCCAAGGAAAGGCTGCATATGTTAGAGTGTAGCCACAGTGCCTTTAGGCTGAGTAAGGAAGGAGTAGTACTGGTGTTCTGCTGCTCTGACCAATTTTTTACTTACTCGCCACTCCCTCCTCCCTTCCGTTGCTATAAGCATTTATAATGCTACAAAACAGACAAGATTTGGGGAAACAACCTGAATTTAAATTATCTTGATGAATAAAAAATAATAAGAAAATTAAAGTTATCATTAGGGTAGGCATTCATTTCCTGTCCCATAGATGAGACAACACTGCTGACTGAAGACCATGATGCATAACAAGGAGGTCAAAAATTAGTGTAAGTACTGAAAAACCACCTGCCATATGGACAAACCTAACATGAGAAAAGCAAACCAAACCAAACCAAACCAAAAAACCCAACTAAATGTAAAACATTACTTTTAATCAGAATTGGTACAAGCTGCAGCCCTGTATCATGAAGCAGTACAAATAAGCTGATGAACTAAGACAAATATGATGACCAGTTATATTAATTTGATGCCCAGAGAGAAAGTGGGTGCAGCAGTCCAAGCCTTTGAACACAAAAAACAAAGATTTGTAAAGATTTTCTGTTGATCAGACTTTTCAGTTTCAAGCAAAAGTTAATTTCAAAATAATGGGCACTATTCATCTCCACTGGCAGCTGTATGTTTCTTTGAATAACACTTCAAATCCCAAGCTCCAGTGCTTTTAGGCTTTCTCCTTGGGTAGTGCAGCATACACATTGCCTTTTCTTAGGGTCTTTTCACCTATTATTGATACATACAAATGTCAGAAAACGCAGGTCTGTTATGTGAAAACAGAAACTATAGACCTTTTTGAAATAGGCTGGGTGAGGATCTCTGTCATGTGTACAGTGATAATCTTTCTTTTCTGTGGCAAACCTTGTATCTGGGTCTGCAGATATATTAATGGGTCCGAAAGGAGGTGCATATGAACCTTGTGTGCTTAAGGAAAGCAACTGTAATGTCACCAATATTTCCGAAGGCTGTATTTGTAGGTTGCTTCACTGAAGACCAATTTGAACATTTAAGATGTCCTTAGCAACAATTCACATCTGAGCTAATATCAAAGTTGGAAGGCTTGAATCAAGTTGTCATTACTACTGTGTCTTCTGAGAGTTGGCTTAGCCAAGTGCAGTATCTACACTATTGTACCTTCAGGAATATTTTACCACAGCCTAATGAAACACATCATTGCTCTAAGAACATATTATCTTTTCTGGAACGGAAGCTAGGTGTAGAAGAGCCTGGTTATGTTATTACCAACATATGAATGTCAATGTAATAGTTTACTTGTATCCACCTTGAAAACATTATAGTGCACAAGAAAGCGTATAGATGCTGAGGAAACAGTAGTGCTGGGCTTACCTGGAAAAATTTTGTGGATCATATATTGCTTTATTACTTTAACAGCTTGATTCTGTTCTTCAACTCCTGCTCTTCCTTTAGGGCCTAATCCAAAGCCTACCGAAGCCTCTTGAAATATGTGTCATTAATC
Organism: Ara ararauna; assembly: GCA_028858755.1. NCBI lineage: Eukaryota > Metazoa > Chordata > Aves > Psittaciformes > Psittacidae > Ara > Ara ararauna. The sequence continues at coordinate 122,846,968 of CM054376.1, read as the reverse complement.
AAAATCATACTATGGATCAAGTTCTTATTTGAAATTTGTGCGAGATTTTCTGATGTGAAACGTATAGTTGATTAGCATGCATTTTTATCCTACTTTTCATCTAACTTACACAGCAGGTAATGCAAAGTGCAGTAAAAAGCCTACCACTTTTTTTTTTTTTTTCAACTGTTCATGGTGCTGTGGGTAAACATCACCCAAATAAATTACTGCTAAATTCTTTAATTTCAGCTCAGTTCAAAAATACTATATGTCACTGGTAGGATATGACTACCATTGTCAGTTACTTTTCTTGATTAATTTTTCCAGCTTGTGTTATACTATCCTCTTTATCTATTACTTGCATACCATATATGGTCTGACACATATTTAACTATACAACTACAAATCACAAGATATTTGCATAAAGAAGACAGCATGAAAATTCAAATGAGCTATTTATAAGTAACCAACCTGGAATTAGTACATGAAGGCTGCACAAGTTGTCTCTGAAACCTACCAGCAATAATATGTGGTAATAAAATACTTTCTCAACAACAAATAATATCTTGGTAACAAAAAAACAAACCAAAACAACCCAAAAACCAAACCAAAATAAAAAAAAATTAAATGAAATGGAATTACATGCCCCTCTAATCTCCAAATAAGTCTCTTGGAGGTTCACAGGAAAGAAAAAGTATTTCACAGGGGCAGACTAAGTAATTTGGCAGAACTTTCAAACAACACCAAGCATATTGTACTGAATGAATCAAAAACTTCCTGGTCTGTTACTATATGACGTGGAGTGTATAGCACCTTATGGATAGTCTGAGAGGTATAGTAACAAATTTGAGGTACGCCACATGAGCTTAGCTTCTTAGAAATCCTTAATAGAGAAGACTGAAATGCTTATATGTTTTCTGCAAAAATTACAGGATCGGATCAATCTTTTAGCACATTTCATTGATCATTTCTACAATAAGAAAAATGTTTGATGACAATTTTGGAATAACATACTATTTTCTTCAATACTTTTGCAATTAAAAGTAACCTAATACTGTAAATTTCTTTTCAGGTTTTTATATTTAAAACAGTTGTATTTTTTTGACTCACTGTTTTCCACTTAGCTGTTCTGCAATGAAAGTAAGACACCAGTTATGGTTACAAATGCAACCAATTCATAGCACACAGGTGGTCTTTTATAAGTAAAAACTTATTTGAAACTTAGCTTACGGAAAGGGCATCTGAAGCTTAGAAATATGAAAAAAGGAACTGCAAATACGTGGCTCCCCAGAAAGCTTCTGTTGTTAATAGGAAAGGTAGTCTAGGAATTGTTTTATAATCTGACCTCAGACATGGACCATACATGGTAGTGTAAGCCATTGGCATCTTTCCTGACATTTGAAACATACAACATTCATTCTATCCAGCTGTTTCCCCAACTTTCTAAATTAGTTTGCTCTCACGAATTCTGGTAAAACTGAAACAACTGGAATACTGCTTGAGACCACCTGTTTATCTCCAAGTTTGGATTTTTCTAAGTAGACAGAAAGTGCCTAACACTGTGGAATTTTCCACTTTCCTTGAAAAAAAGTGAAAATAATTGGAATTTATTTTTGACCATGAAAAAGCTCTCTCAATTATAAACTTACAGAATTTGTATCACCTACTATTTCGCCTGCTTCTTTTCAACAAATATTGAGACCTGCCAAATGTCTATTAGCTTCAGAGACTGAAATCTCTGCTGTCACTGCTAAAACCAAACATTTCTAATTTTTTATTTTTTTTTAACAAAGTAACTTAAGGTATATGTCAAACATGGTTTCTGTAGCCGTTTACTGGTTTGCAATGTTAGACCTTTTAAAGCAATTTCTGTAGGAAAATGTGTAAGATAGGTAGCTGGGCATAGTATTACAGTAAGATTTTGTATTTTCATTTTTAGTACAAACAGCAAGACAGAGATCATTTACTTGTTTGAAAAGGCAAACAGTGTAGGAGGAATAATTCCTACACAGTTCATTGATTTTTCATTGTTTAATTTTGATATTACTGCAAGAAATTGAGCTGAGTATGTTCATATGCAAAGATAAATTAATGTTCTTCAGAGTTTTGGGATTCTTTTGGACATATATACCCTGGTGGCTTTTCTCGGTCTCAGAGTGCTTTAGTGAATCAGAATGGATACAATAGGATCTAGGAAGAAATGTGTTTAATGAACTGCATCACAAAAAGAGAAACAGAAGATAAAATACCATAATGTAATGTCCACAGAACTACTGGCATAACGTGCATGGTAGAGATTACCTTTACCAGATACTGGAACTTTTCCCATAGTGATTGAAGCAATATTTGTGGAGCTAGCCATGGGACTCTATTAATCTGGAGAGAAGCCCCAAACAGAGAAATTTGAAATACGTTAAAGAAGAGGTGCTATCTTGTGTCCTAAGAACTTAATTTTCTGCATGCAGGTGTGTCCTAGTTTCAGCTGGGATAGAGTTAATTTTCTTCCTAGTAGCTGGTGCAGTGTTGTGCTTTCGCCTTTGGTCTGAGAACAATGCTGATAACACACTGATGTTATTAGTTTTTGCTAAGTAGCACTTACTCTGATCAAGAACTTTTCAGTCTCTCATGCTCTGCCAGTGAGGAGAAAGAAGCTGGGAGAAAACAGAGACGGGACACCTGACTCAAACTAGCCAAAGGGGTATTCCATACCACAGCACATCATACACAGTATATAAACTGGGGGGAGTTACCCTTGAGGGACTGATCACTGCTTGGGTCAGGCTGGGTATTGATCAGTGGGTGGTGAGCGATTGTATTGTGCAACATTTGTGTTTCTTGTTCATTTTTCCTTTCCCCTTTTTAGTTTTATAATCTCTCCCCTTGTTATTTTCCTTACCATTATTATTATTATTAGTAGTAGTATATTGTACTTTATTAAATTATTCTTATCTCAACCCACTGGTTTTGCATTCTTTTGGTTCTCCTCCTCATCCTCCCTAGGGCAAGCGAAAGGGAGGTGGAGTGAGTGGACAAATGTGTGTTCTGCATTACTGGCTGGGTTTAAACCATGACAAAGTGTTTAGCATGATTATGCAAATGCACACATGGTACACACATGTCTATGTAAGTGTGCCTGAACCATAGGTGGGAGTATTTTTATAGCAGTGCCTAAATTTCATCTTCAGGAGTTACACATAGTTGTTAATCTGTAATTTCAGATTGCACACTCTCTTGTAGGCTGTGAGGGACTTCAGAGTTAGATTCTTGAATTCATATGCTAGAGTGTTCATAGCCTGTGGACTTGAATAATGTCATTTTTTGTTAGGTATACAGTGGTGTGAATTAAATATTTGCAGTATCAAGACATCTTTTAATTTCCCCTTCATAGAATTCCAGAACAGTTGAAGTTGGAAGGAACCTCTGGATGTAATGTGGCCCAACCTCCTGCTTAAGAAGTGTCCTGGTTTAAGTCCAGTCAGCCAAGCAGTTTGCTCACTCACTCCCTCCTCTTTCTTCCCCTCAGCTCCTGGGGGGATGGGGAGGAGAAGCAAAAGAATGCAACTCCCACAGGTTGAGATAAGAACAGTTTAGTAACTAAGGTATAACACAAATCACTGCTGCTACCACCAATAATAATAATGACAAGGCAAATACAAGGCAAAAGAATACAATTGCTCATCACCTATACGCAGCCCAACCAAGCAGTGCACCCCCACCCTTCCGGGTCTCTGCCCTCTGTTTTTACATCCTGGGCATGACATGCTGTGGTATGGAATACCTGTGTGGTCAGTTTGGGTCATGTGCCCTGTCTCTGCTTCCTCCCGGCTTCCCCTCCTCCCTGGAAGAGCATGAGGCTCAGAAAGTCCTTGGCCAGACCAAAACGTTCTAAGCAGTAACTGCAAGCACTGGTGTTATCAGCACTGTTCCCAGGCTGAAAGTCAAAAACACAACACTGCACCAGCTACCAAGAAGGAAAAAAATGACGACTGCTACTGAACCCATGACAAGAGGTCATCTAGAGCTGGTTGCCCAATACTGTGCCAGACAGCTTTTGAATATCTCCAAGGTAGTAGATCCCACAGATTCTCTGGGCTGCCTCTGCCAGTATTCAGCCACCCTCACAGTTAAAAAAATGTTCCCTAATGTTTGGAGGTGTCGTGGTTTAAGACTAACTCACGCAGTCTCTCTCTCTCACTCACTTCCCCCTCTTTCTTCCCCCCGCTCCCGGGGGGATGGGAAGGAGAATCGAAAAGAATGCAACTCCCACAGGTTGAGATAAGAACAGTTTAGTAACTAAAGTATAACACAAATCACTACTGCTACCACCAATAATAATAATGACAAGAGAAATACAAGGAAAGAATACAATTGCTCACCCAGCCCAATACCAAGCCCGACCCAGCAGTTCACCCCCACCCTTCCAGGTCTCTGCTCTCTGCTTTCCATCCTGGGCATGATGTGCTGTGGTATGGAATAACCTCTTTGGTCAGTTTGGGTCAGGTGTCCTGTCTCTGCTTCCTCCCGACTTCCCCTCCTCCCTGGCAGAGCCTGAGACTCAGAAAGTCCTTGGCCAGACCAAAACATCACTAAGCAGTAACGGAAACACTGGTGTTATCAGCGCTGTTCCCAGGCCCAAAATCAAAAACATAGCACTGCACCAGCTACTATGAAGGAGGAAAATGACTGCTGCTGCTGAACCCATGACAGGAGGGATCCATCCATGTTTCAGTTTGCACCCATTGCCTCTTGTCCTGTCATTGAGCACTATGGGAAATGGTTTGTCTCCATCTTCTTTACACCCTCCTTTCAGATATTTGTTCACATTAAAGAGATTTCCCCCTGAGCCTTTTCTTTTCTAGGCTGAACAGTATGAGTTCTCTCAGCCTTTCCTAATAGGAGTGATGGTCCAATCCCTTAACCATCTTTGTGCTCCCTTGCTGGACTCTCTCCAATATATGTCTTGCAATGAGAAACCTGGAAATGAACACAGCATACTCCGGATGTAGCCTTACCAGTGATGAGCAGAAGGGCAACATCACCTCCCTCAACCTGCAGGTCTTTTTCAGTAAAGCAGCTTTCCAGCTGGGTGGCACCCAGCATATGGAACTGTTCCTCCCCAGATGCAAGACTTCGTAGTTCCTCTTATTGAAATTCATGAGGTTCCTGTCAGCCCATTTCTCCAGCCTGTCGTGGTCTCTATGGATGACACCATATCCCTTTGGGATATCAGCCACTCCATCAATTTCTGTATCATCAGCAAACTTGGTCTGATCCACCACCCAGACCATTAATGAGGGTGTTACACAGGATTGGAGCCAGTATTCACCCCTGGGTTATATCGCTGACTACTAGCCTCCGTCTAGACCTTGTGACACTGATCACCACCTCATCACCCTCCAGATGGAAAGTTTTAAATCTACCTCACTGCCCTCCCATCCAGCCCATATATCAACAGCTTCTCTATAAGGATCTTGTGGGGGACAGTATGAAATCCTTACTCATTTCAGCACTGAGATGTATCAAGTTGGTTAAGTATGACTTCTGCTTTGTGGATCCATGTTGACTACTCCCAGTCACTATCTTGTCCTTCTTGTGCCTAGAAATGGTTTCCAGGATTAGCTGTTCTATCACCTTCCCAGTGATGAAGGTGAAGATGACTGCTCTGTAGTCCCGTAGGTCCTTCTTCCTGCCCTTTTTTGAAAGTAGGAGTGACCATTGATTTCAACTTGTTCGAAGAGCAAATTTCTTGAAAAGAGAAGACTGAATGGAGGGCTATGAGTAACAACAATGTCTACCAATCAGCAGCTTGAGCAAGACTGCTAAGGAGGGATGAACACAGGATTCAGATGCTTAAACTTAATCATCTAGTGCCATTTTATATGTGCTATGGTCTTATGCTTGTTATTTAGCAGCTTCAAAGGATCTGTGTCTCTTGTGGGTCTTATGTCATATAAGCCAGTCCCATGCAACTATTCTAGGGTCAAAAATGGCATAAATTCCCTACAGTTAGGCCTTTGAAACACTCTTCAGGTACATTCTAACTTGCTTTCTTTCTGAGCTTCCCAGATGATGTGAAGTTTCGCTGCTTTACAGACTGGACTACACACACAGATCATAAAAATGAGCACATGGTAAGACATCCTCTTTTATGAGTTTTCTTCTATGAAAGTGCTTTTCTGTCAGTCACCCAGGAGTTTTTTCTCTGAGTGATATGAAATATCATATTTACAAATCTCTACAGTTTCTTACAATTACTGTTCATCAAGTATTCTACCTTAAAGGCATATTCTCACTTTTCCAATATCATACTATATTCCAAAATGTATATATCAATTCCAGTGGTATTTCATTTGGATAAATGTATCTTTTTTAAGTCTTACCTTACCACTTATAGTATATGAATTTCTCTAGCAATTTTGTATTGCCAGTTTTGCTGACTAACAAATATGTTAATTCGCCATGAGTTACCATGCTTTTGCTACTATTGATAGCAATTTCATACACATTGCATGATGTTATTAAAATCTTCACATGGATAGCTCTTCATTGATGTTCACTATGAATTAGGTTTTAAATGATAATATGCTGCCACTCTAGGCTTTAAAAATTTAAATGGCCTTACTAATTGTATTGTGTGTTGAATTTATAGCAATTTTTTTAAATTCAGTAAATTGCTTAACCAAAAAAAAGAAAACAACCAAAAAACAACATGCAGAAAAGAAGAAACATCCTAATTCAAGTTACCATTCTGCAAGAATGTCAGATTCATCTGAAGTTTCTTTATGTGGTTGAGGTACTTTGTACCTCTTTTATGCTTGTATAAAGACCAGGGTAGAGAAACAGAATTAAGAATGCTAAATGGAGAAAATCAGTAATGTCTAAATGACCATCAATTTGTATTCAACAGATTAGAGTTTGACACATAGCAAAAGTGGCAGAGAGTAGCAGACTGCTAAAACATACACATCAAGGTTATGATCCAACAGCTCTGGCAAGTGGCACCAGACAGACTCCCATCAATCAGGTATTCTCAGCAGAAGGTGCCAACACTGAATTTATCAACTAATCACTATTTGCTAGCCAACCAAATGAAATTTCTTCTTTTGGTTTTAGACATCACCTTACCTGATCTTTGAACCTAAAGCTGCTGTTGTTGTTAATAATGCCTCTATTTGTACTCTACTAATGTCCAGTTGTAACAGAGCAATTTGTAGTGAAAACTCTGCAAATATCCTAATGTAAATGACCCTTACCCAAAATAAGCCCCAGACTAGTTTGAAATTAATTTAATCAGTGAATATCATAAATAAAGGAGGGAGAGATATCTTGAATCTTACTATGAAGTAAAAAGTAATACATTATTCGAAATAGGTGAAAGGTAAAATAAAAGTCACTTCAATGTATAAACTTGTGAAAAATGGTTACTGAAAGAAAACATGTAAGGGTGTTTACAAAGTTGTGCAAGTTAAGCTCATAATGAAAAATGAATTGGAAAAAACCTGTTTAGAAGCTTTCAGGGAGCTTGGTGGGGGTGCAGAAACCACCATAAACTCAATGCAAATGTTTTTAAAGTGAGAAAAATGTCTATAAAATGAGCCATCTGTGGCTTGATTTGATACCTTTGTGGACATTGCTTCTCTGGAGAACATTTTGTTCAGTCTTTGCTTTTGCAGTTTTCACTGAATGCCTCTATATAGGCATTTAAATTGTCTTGGAAGCTGAGGAGCTGTAGTTCATTAGTTCATTCTGTACTGTGTAAGAATAACAATGCTGTGATGCTGGGAATTTCTGAGGATAAGCACTACATTTTTTTGTCTCCTTTTTTTTTTTTTTGACATCCAGATAAACCAAGTAGAACATTTTAAACCATAATAATAGGACTATGTTCCTCCCCTTGACCACTGGCTGTTGGTTTGGCATTATTACAATGCTGTTTTCTTATTACAATATGGGATGGAATCTACCTGGACATATCTATTTCTTGGTTGTCTTCAATTTATTTTAGTTTGCCAGAGCAAATCAAGCCTGAAGCAGCAGCCAGACTGAACGTGAAGATCAACGTCTCAGCAATATAACAAGTTTCCCAAAATCTATGGTGCTATGGTGAATATGACTTTCTGCCTTTAATTTTCCTGAAATCAGAGTCCTACCTTTAAGTGACATGCGGCGGTGATGAGGTAGACCTGCCAGCTACGAAACAGCTTGGTTATTTGGGCATATGCAGAAGTTAATGGGTGTGTTTGGCAGGATTAGCACCTGGTAAAAACAGCTAATTGGAGATCTGAGGATACTGGTGAAGTTATGTGATAGTTGCATTTTTCTTCTATTTCAATGCCACAGTTGGGATCCAACAAATATAGTTACCAGATATTAGTGTGTTCACACAGGAAGCAATTTCATTATGTTTTTTCTTTAAGTTTTGTATAATCAGAACAGATTTTTCATTTAGCCATAGAGACACCAAAATAAGCGGCCATGTTTTTTACCCGTGCTCATAATTATCATAAGTTGGTAAAAAAATAGAAAGAATGGAAATTTTACAAATCATGCAGAAGATTCCACTCTGTGGAATATTGAGGGTTTGGATACATCTATTATTCCTGGAACAAGGTCTCTTTCTCAATCTCTAAGTCATGTGTGGATGATGTTGGAAGAGTTCTATATGTTCATCAATGATTTTTTGGCATCTTTACTGCTTTCACCAAGCTGTGTAATATCTAGAAATCCTGAAATTACCCAGTTCTGAGTGTTACAGCTGAGTCTTAATAGGTTTAAGCATCCAGGATTTACTGAACCATTTATATATGTCCTGAAAATAAAAAGAATATTATTTAACTATATCTAAAACCATTCCAGTGTTATGTTTGGATAAAACCCAGCCGACTTTCTCTTACTGTGTTATGCAAATTGCTTTGACTATCTTTAGTAAATTCATATAATCCTTTTGCTATGTTCAGTTTCTCAAAGACACTTAAGTTTGGTTTCTGACACCAGATGTGAATTAACAACATAACAGGAATATAAATATCTGTGTGTACATATACGTGTGCACATAAGCATATAGATTAACATGAAGAATAATGTCATTTTAGAGATGTTTATATACATCCTGCAGCTCCTGCTAACATAAAATGAGAAAGTAAACCAGGATTACTTCTTGCAAATTCTTCCAAACTCTTTCTTCTTTCTACTATCTATCTTTATATTTCTTGTAAAATTTAATTCAAATTAGAGCATTTCAGTTCTCCTGAGGCTAGGCTGTCTCCCTAGCTCTTCAGTAAATAAGTTCTTAGGACTGGATAGCAGCTGGAAGAGTGGTTAGGGGTGGTCTTAATCACCAGACAAAAATCCATCTCGTCCAGCTTTGATGCCTGTTGGTAACTGGGAGCTATTTTGTTTGCATTAAATTTTCATAACTTCTTACTGTCTTCTGTATGCCCTCTCCTCGTACAGCTTTTGCTTCAGCTTTCCTCCCAGATTTTATGTAGGTATTACTTGTATTCTTTTACTTATGAGTCCAGCCATATTTGGATAGTGCAGACAAACAAAAAATCAAAATAGTGTTAATGATGGACAAACAACAGTGTAAAGTTTTTTGTAAGCTGAGTTAGGAGCAAAATGGAAACTAGCAGCTTATAAAATATAGATGAAGAAAATTAATGGGCTTTACTAAGGAAAGATCTGAGGCCTTCATCTAGACAAACCTTTCTCATTGCTTGTAGAGAGCCTAAGGGAGGGCACAGAAGGCAATATTCAGACTGGTAGCATACACAGGAAGTGGTGGAGTTGTTAATACCCCACTGGTTTATCGCAGGTTAAAAAAATTAGTCTGGTATCTGCTTCAATAACTCATTTTACAAACACTGAGGCAGACAGACATCCACGGAAGTAAGCTAGTCCATAGTCAGAGCTTGGCAGGGCATCACGGTAGTGGAGTTGGCACTCTGAGTACTTGGTTTGGCTAAGTCACACACTCCTAGAAGAAGAGGGAAGGATTTTTTCTTTCCCCCCCTGCCCAAGGATGCCTTACATGCTATTGTGCTTTTCAAGAGTCATATTTACTAAAGACACGCTCATTATAATTTTTCAGATACTGTGTGAGCTTTACATTATGGCACATATCCCACTCTTCTGGTGTTTATTTCCTAAATTAATTGTTTTGTTCTTCACAACCTATTGTTTCTTTCTTTTCATTTCTCTTTAAAACAAACAATACTGCCTTTAAAAAAGGGGTATTTTTGATCTGAAAAACAATTGACCTCATATGTGCTCTAGGGCTTACAGGATAGCATGCATTGTACATCTACAGATGGCTCTCATTTAGATTATCATACAACATACTGGGTTTAGAAATCCTGCACTCTATTACTTGCTTTGGAAAATTAAAAACCTTGTATTTTGTGCTGGCACTGGTTACAGCATTTATAATGGTCAGTGTTGAAAAGATTCATGATAAAGGGGCAGAATAACTTTAAATTTACCAAAACTGTTATGGGCAAAGGTTGTAGCTAAATTGTTCTTCATTCCCTCCCCAGGAGCTTCTTGCAGAATAACTTTAAATTTACCAAAACAGTTATGGGCAAAGATTGTAGCTAAATTGTTCTTCATTCCCTCCCCAGGAGATTCTTGCAGATGTGTAGGATCTGTACACAGGGATAGCCACAATAAACTCCGGATGAATTAGCGCTACATACAAAACTTGTGAAGATACTACAAAAGCTAACACTACGTCACTATTGTGCAGGAAAAGATTGCATCTTGTACTTCTTCAGAAGGTGGCAAACCTACCATTCTAATTTACATTCCTTCCTTACTCAGGTTTCTGCTGTTGTCTAGTCCCCTCTTATCATTACACAGTGAATGCCAAGGCTAGAAATAATGACTGAACACTGTCATGCCTCAGAGAGGGGGAGTAAAGCACAGAAGACAATCAAAATAGCTCTTGTATTTAGAGTCATGAGAGTTACGAAGAAACAATTTTTATATGGCACTGCGTTCATTTGGTAGAAAATGAAAGAGAGACTGAGATCAGCTATAGATTTAGCATCTGTGTTTGTATGTTTATTTTAAATCAGCAGAAACTGTAAAAGTGAAGATTTTCTAAAGAATAAAACATTTTTTTTTTTTTTTTTTTTTTTTTACATCAGAATGTTAAATTTTGGAGGTATAGAAGTATTCAAGCAGCATTCAAGAATTGAAATACTTGGTATTTTAATTTTGGTTGTCATTTTTTTGTATTTCAGACTTACATGTGCCAATTAGAAAAGAAGACAAGATGTTTAGAGATCCCTAAAATAATCTAAAGACACCTTGAAAACAAATTTTCAGTGTTTTCTGAATTTGTTTTGTCAACTTCTTGAATACATTTCAGTTTTTCTCCTCTCTCCCCCCTTTCCAAGGATTTCTTGCTTTCAGTTAGAAAATACAGTCCACCTTTACTACTAATAGCTTTTCTTTATTGATAGCAGGACTGAAATATCAGCAGCATTAGAAAGAATTAATCTTGTACATTAATACAGCAAAATATCTTTCACAAGCAAGCTGCCAAACGCTTCATTCATTTTTACAGAACAATATTCAGAGCAGAAGTTTATCTTCACCCTCTTTGACTCAGACACAGTGGGAAACTGCCAGGTCCATCTAGATAGACTGCCTAATGACACCAGTCACTAGTTCACAGCAAGGGCAGTAACACACTGTTCCTTAACAAGAAATGTACCTCAGCTTTTTCTTTCTGCTGATTTCATCCCACGCCTGTTAGAATTTTATCTTTTGCAGTCATGTAAATGCATTCTTTTTAAAAAAAATTACATCAAATAATATCTGTTTACAGATATTATTTAACAGCCATTGAGCTGTTAGGAGTATGCAATTAGTTATGATTTACATGAAGACCAAAATATGCAGGTATTTGCAGTACAAACTAGCTGCTCCATATGTACAAGGGCCCTAGAAGTTCACTAAAATCACACGTTTTTTAAATCTGTCAAAGTTACACAAGGATAAATAATCATTTTATAGAAGAAATAGTCTGATCAACATCTTTTTTTGAAAAAAATCTACATGATAAAATATAGCTTGGGAATAGCTCCCTGAGAAATCTTTGTATTTTCCTGAGAGCACAGTGAAACTTCAACAACTGCAAAATGAGATCTTTTTACCTCCTCTGTTTTCATAATAGATGTTTTTCCCAGTAATAAACTGTTGCATGCCTTTCCACATATCAAAGATATACTGGCTTTCATTCACTAGGTAGTCCCACAAAAATCACAGACCTCCAGATTCTACTGTCCTGTTAGAGATCCAGTAGAGGCCTTTATTCCTCTTCTCCATAGCCTCAACTTGCCACTGGTTAAATATATGTCCTTCAGATGTATACATCTGTCAGTGAAATATCTTTCAGCTTCTTAGACCAGACATAAAAATAAGACTCCTTACATCTTCCCTTCCATATCAACATGAAGCCAAAACTGCAATTAAGCTTTGTCAGGTCCTACCTATCAAGCATCTATTATTAAGCCTGGAACAAACAGACCTATTTTCTATTCACCTAGTAATTGCATACACCAGTCAGAAAAAGCATTCAAACTATTAGACCAGTTGCCTGCAGCTTGTCACCTGCTCAGAGTTTAATTGAGCACAGCTGTCTCAAAAGCATCCTGCAAAAATCTGTTTCTCTCTTTTCCTGATAAGCCACCATTCTCCTCTCCATTTTTTTTTTCCTCATTGTGGGACATGATTTGTTCTGTTCTTTTACGCTGGCCTTGGCAAAATTAGTCTGCAATTTTTCTAGAAACTTGTGGGATCACTGAGGAAAGGGAACTCAGTATTCTTATTTAGTTCTTTTTTTTTCTTACTTGCCCTCCCTAGTGCATTCTATCTTCCTTTAGTTTATGCACTCACACAAAATACTGTACAGTGGACAAATTGAGGCATGTGCATAAGATCACACACAAGATGATGCTCTTTCTCTCCCGTAATCTCATCTTCAGTTTTCCTCTGTGCACATTCTTTAGCATATCCCCACACCTAACAAAGCCTTTCTCAGGTTTTTTGTCTTTTTTTTTTGTTTGTTTGTTTTGTGGGGGTTTTTTTCTTTCTTTTATTTTTTCTGTGGATTGTTTATTGATAAAGAATATTTCTCAATGTATGTGATGTCTTCTGGTCACATCATTTAAGTTAGACTAAAATGTAAGTGTAAAAATACCAGTATAAATACCAGTATACTCTCAGTATGTGTTAGATAGATACAAACACAGAGACAATTTTGAGAACAAATGTAATGCTCAGGAGAACTTGAGACATTTCTCTCTCTTGAGCATCTGATCCAAAAAATGAATGTAGCACCCTTAAAATCCATCAGAGTTTTTCTGATGAGAGCAGGTATGTTCAGATTGTTCCTATGTTCAGGTCTTTATCTGAACTAACTACAGCTCAGTCTAGAGGTGAATAGGAATTGCCTCTGTGTACAGCTCTCCAGTCTTTGGATGAAATAGCATTCATCTGTACTTTTCTGACAGAGTTCTTATCTTGTTGTACATAACATGGTCCAATACCACATGGAAGCTGTGATGCCCTCCAATTTTATGTATTGATGGTGTGTTTCCTCAAAAGTGAAATGATTTCCAGCTTTTTGAAAGTGACTCATTAGAAAGTTTTTCAGTTCCAAAGGCAACATGATTGTGCATTGTGAAATAAGAGCTTTTGTTTCTTTACCATTACTGGGACTGTTTTATTCCTTCCTTTGCACTCAGTGGACTAGTGGAATATGCTTGTGTCATATTTCATTCCAAAATTCTAAGTTTTCATTCAATAAAGATGTGGTTCTAACACTTCCCTTTGTTATGCAAACCTTAAGAACTCCAACTTATTTTAAGGAATTACATTTTCTCAAAATCTACAACAATTAAAACCAGTATTTTTGATACATGTAAAAAATTTTTATGGGCATTACTGAACTTATCAACATTAATCTTGTCATTACAAAAATATGTAACTAGATGGAGGCCATAAAAACATACCATTATTATTGTAATGTATTTTATTAGAAAAATAAGTAATAAAAGAGCTAGCATGTTTGTCATTGCTGGTCTTAAAACAAATTGTCAAAAAAATTATCCAACATTTTCTTGGTGTCTTTAATATCAAAAAGAACTCATTCACACTGACATTTCCCAGATGTATTTAACTTCTGCTTGTGTCAGTCTATAGAATTTCTGAAGACAGTATTGCAGCAGAATTTGAGAACTATAGCTGACTGTGAAAGTTACAGTCCATAGTCAGCTGTTGTACCTTGGTTTTTTTTTTTTTGTTTGTTTTTATTGAAAGCTAAGAACCTAACACTATAAAAATCTGCCTTAGGGACAGAAAGAAAGATGATTCTTTTGATGATTCCTTTCCTTATACTGTGGTCTTTCTAGGATTTTTGCTTGCACTGAAGTTGAGTTTTGCATCTTCTCAGAAAAAATTATATTTAAAGGGCATCAGCTCCAGAAATCCCGATTCAATTTCAGTCAGAAAACTACATTTCATGGTCTCTTTTTCTTCCTGTAGAATAATAGTAACATTACACTAAAATATCTATCTTCTTTGTTTGTGGGAGACCTGGGATCTCTGTCTCACAAAATATGTGGGATGGAGAATGCTGATTTCACATAATGTTTTTTCTTATGAAACAGCTGGATTGATGTTAACATCACTCCTGCTGGGACCTTTGTAGGTCTGATTACTGTAATTGTTGAAGTGAATCTGCTTATAAAAAAGCCTGTCTATATCAGTGCTCCCAGCCAGGCAAATGGATGTACTTTTCCTTATGGGACTACCTCAGGCATTTTGAGCAATTTTAAAGCGCAGATTTTGCTCACATGTCTGAATTCAACGGAACTTCATGGGTATAAGTGATCCCTGACTTTAATCCTTAAGTCTTTTTGGACACTGTGCAATGTCTGTTTTTTTGTGGAAAATTATACCGTTGTTCCTATCATTTCCTTCAGTAAAGTTACTACATGTAAATAGAACATTTTAAAGAAAAGTAACTGTAGATTTATGCTGCAAATTATCAGAAAAATTTCTCTGGTTTATACTTTATTGTTTATTATTTATTTTATACTTTATTGGTTTTGATTGATATAAAGGAAAATAGGTTTTAATCTTACTTTGCATATTTAAGAAAACGAACACAGAACACAGAAGTATTTATTGCAATTTCTTAAAAGGTGCATAGAATCATGGAATCATAGAAGAGTTAGGGCTGGAAAGGACCTTAAGACCATTTAGTTTCAACCCCCCTGCCAGGGGCAGGGACACCTCCCACTAAACCATGCCACCCAAGGCTATGTCCAATCCAGCCTTGAACACCGCCAGAGATGGAGCATTCACAACTTCCCTGGACAACCCATTCCAGTGCCTCACAACCCTTACAGTAAAGAATTTCTTCCTCATACCATATCTAAACTTCCCCTGTTTAAGTTTGAACCCATTATCCCTTGTTCTCTCACTACAGTCCCTCATGAAGAGTCGCTCCCCAGCATCCCTATAGGCCCCCTTCAAGAAATCATAGCAAGTTTCTGGTACAATCTAATCCTTGTGATAGAAAGCATATTTTCATGTAAACAGCAGATTCCTTGGATGTGCTTTTTTTTTTTTTCTGGAATTTCTAGTTGAAGTAGAATTCTGTGTGATTGGATTCAGCTTTCCCAAGTAAACAAAGCATTAAAATGTTAACTAGTACTTTGAGCTTCTTTTGTTGAATTCCATCAATTGTGCAATAAGTCCATGTCCTAAAAGAAAAGATAGGGAAGCAAAGTCAGGGGCAAAAAATTGCGTAATTGAAAAGAGGTGCTTTGCCTTGCTTAAAGTGGTAGGGACACAGAGGGCTACAAAGATTTACAATCGGTCAATAGGTCTTTCATGTACCTATGATAAGCTTTTCGACCTGTTTCTGTTTCCAGACATATCAGGTTAAAAAGCATTTTATTCCTCTGCTTTCGTGTGTATGAGATACATACTAGGTTATTCCTATCTGCAAAGCTGGATGCCCTTCTGAAAATGCTCCAGGCTCTGAGGTAGTGACTGCTTTCAATCTCTCCTGCTCATAAGAAAAACTTCCAAAATTTCTTTCTTTCTAAACTTAAATTCTCATCATGCTTTGGAGATGTATGTCTTTTTTCCTGAAATATCACTTTTCACAGAAGTGAAATAGTAGCTGAAAAGTAAAATAATGCTAACAGAGAGAAACCTTACACAACTGCCTGAACAAAAGAATGAATATGAGGCAGATGTTTAGAAATGTACCTGCAGAAATAACATAAACAAATGTTTAGTCAGATGTTGGAAATGGCATACGTAAATAGTGCAGCTGAAGGAATTAACAGTCAATCTCTGGAGGATTTGCAAATGAGGAATGGCAAATGAGGAACTGCAAATGTCCTGCAAAATAGCAGAGGAGAAAAATGGGGTGATCCTTCTGCCTATTACCTCTGGGAGTGGCTTGGTGCTGCTCCTGATGGATGTCCACAGAATTAGATAGGGAGCCACACCATGATGATTAAAAGTTGTATCTCCTCCCTTTTTTCGTCTATCTGCAAGCAGGTGCCACAGGGTGATATTTCTCTCTTGCCCTCCTATCAAAAACATGGAGGAACGGACATTATGACTTTTTAAGCTATATTACTCTGGAGACAGTGATCTCCTGCAGAAGGAGAAAGTATTTTTTGCTAAAATAACAATAACTCACATAATACAATGTCTTAAACTGAAAGAGAAATAAGCAGAAACCTGCACAGAGCATCCAGAAAAAAAAAGCAGAGAAAACTTTACAAGCAGTCTGGTAACCTGCTTGCCAGATTACCTGCTTTTATATGAATAAAAAGTAAACTGGATGTGAAATGTAAAGACAGGACTTTGGAGACACAGTTCATGTCTTTAAATAATGATGCAGTGAACCGCCAGCGGTTGTTCAGGACTGGCTCAAGTACAATTCTCAAGTATGAATATATTAAGTAATCCGTCACAAGGACCTGTGTGACTAATATTGTCTCCTATAAAATTTAGAAACACAAAGCTGACCTGTAATGAAATGTGATGAAGTGGGGATTTCTTGGAACTTCATTTTGCCCCTGGATAGATCAGAAGACAGGAAATTATATGTGTCTGAAATAAAAAAGAAAGCTAACTTCATGATCATGGTCATAAAAGTCCTTGTCATATCTATTCTGTACATATTAAAGGAACTTCTGATAAAAAAAAAAAAAAGGAAAAGAAAAAGAGAAAGGAAAAGAAGAATAGTATTTTCTAGTAGGTTTTCTAAATATTAAACTGCAGAAGAGAGGTAGGGGTAACACTGACTAGGAAAGACGAAGGACCAAATGATTACTAGAAGTGTCATGGGGCCATTGCTCATGACTATGACTATGACAAATAACCTCAGATTTCTACTGATAGACCTAACAGGCTTCTTAATTTTAATAAATTACCTCTTGAGCTGACAAGCATGGTTTTGATTATATCCTTAGTTTAGGTTCTGCTAGATATGCAAATGTACCCACATTTTCAAAGGAGTTGAAACTTATGTCCCAGTATGATGATTCTTAACTTTGATTTGTTACTGAAAGTAATATTAAAATACCTTATTAATAAAGCCTTTTTATTTTAAAATGGTGGAATCTAGTAAGCATTTAAGCTGCTACTTCTTGCCTTACAAAAGCAGGCAAAATAGTGTTTGCTTTCTATTTCTGGAAACTGAGTTTCTTTCCGGGCAAGGACACCTAAATGATATTACATCTCTTACATTTTTTTGTCTAATATTTAAAAGGCAAACTAAACCAAAACAAAACAGAAGTTCTAGGGAAGAGCTTTCATGGGGAAGGAGGGGAAACAGGATGGAAAAATTGGCTCATGGTAGTGGGAGCTTCTGGAATATGGTAGTTACCTCTTTCTACCAGAAAAGTTGTTGCACTTCATCACATCTAAGTTTAGGTGAATAGTGCTTTTCTAGTGTTTTAGGATCCAAAAAGTAAAAGCAATATATAATTGCATTTAATTCAGTTCCATCTACACAAAAATAATGACCAGAGGAAATATCAGATAAGAATCTCTCCTCTCCCTACCAATCCCTCTGGTTTTTATTTAAATAAACATTGGTTTAATGAATTTATTTTGAGCATTACTCACTTTTACAGAAAGACACTTGTTTCAGCACTTTTCAGTAGGTGTCCAGTCTGACATTTCTGTATTGTGTCTCCCAGGAACAGTAAAATCTCTTTCATGCCTGCTGGCTCCATTATCTACCTTACTATTTCCTTCCATTTGGAATCATTACCTTGAGTGACTCACAAGGTCATAATAACACTGCAAGTTAAGAATACCTGTATTAAAATGTAGTGACCCTCAACTTCTCTGTTTGGCTAAGTGACAGGAATAATGGTTACATGGAAAGTGTTATTACTTATTTACATCTCCTGCTTGCTCAGATTTGATCTAGGAAAGCCTGAAACACTGAGGGCCAAACCTCTCTTTGGCTCATATCCTCTCTGACATGGCACTCCACTTGAGGATGAAGAGTAGTCTTTTTCAAATCAGAACCAAATTCAGTAGGACTTTACAGCAAACACTGAACACCTGATCAGTGGAGTATTGCATCAAAGCAGGTTCTATGTGACACCAGGCATGCTGGTCAGGGGGAAATATCGCATTGACATGGTAGGTACATCTTGCATACAGAAGCAGTGAGGGTTAGACACAGCTTGCTGATATGCAGTGGGCTGGCATAGGTGCACTTTATTGGGCAACACTAATACAGTTCCCTGCATCTGTGAGTTGGGGAATCTGTTTATGCCAGATGTACTTGAAACAAGGATGAGAATCAACTTCCCGTCTCCTTAACACATCTTGTGCATCAGAAAGAGTACAAGTGTTAGCTGCAGATGGATAGAGATAGAATGAAGTTTTCTCTCTTAACAGATTAACATCCTGATGATGTTAAGAAAGCTTAATACAATATGCATATATTGTACTGTTTTTAAATTCTAATAAACACAGTTATTTTGATAGACAGCTTTCCCTAAGTATTTTATTCAAATCCAGTGCAGGTTTAACATTGTGGAGTCTTCTTTAATTAGAAGCATTTACTTGGCTTGTAGTGAAAATTAACTACTTCTAAAATACCTTGATATTGCAGAAATTAGGATTCTGAAACCAGAGAAAATGAGTACATGCAAAAGAGATTTTTCTCATCTAGATCATCAATACGAAGTCCTTTTGCAATCTGCAGTGTATAGTAATAACCAACCTCCAGAGCTTTGCCTCGTTTAAACTGGTCTCCTGCTAAAGGGCTTGGGCTGAATTTTTGAAGAACATTAGGTGAATAACACAGTATATTTTTATGGCAAATGCATTTTTTAGCTGCTATGGCTTACATTGCATATAACTCTTTGGTGCTGACTTACGGGCCTTGACAACGCACATCAGGCTGTTTAAATCATTACAGTGTTATTTTTCTTCCCCTGAGGAATTATAAAAGGAAGCCTTGCTAACCTGTGGGCTCCCCTCTGCCCTCCTTTCTCCCTTTGCTGTATGAAACCTTAAATATGTAGATGGGATTCCTGGAACTTGGCTAGCTTCAGAGCAGCTTGGGGACCGATTTGGTTGAGCTGCCCAAAGCCCATAAATTCAAGACAATTGGATGGAAATAGGAGGCCAAGTTCAAGGGTAGAAAGCAGGGTGAAAAAAGCCTGATGATTTGAGTATCTGTGGCTTCCAGGAGGAATGTTTTCCCCCTTGGTCATAAAAAGTGAGGGAAAGCATGACACCTCAGTGTTATGGCTACTAAAACAAAACGAGAAAAGGGTAACTCAAATTTGGAAATATAGCATGAGTTGAACTGTGTATTGTTGTAGTGGAGGCTCAGTGGCGACATCTTACCTGGCAGGACATGGGGCAATGTTTTTGTTTCACAGTAATGTTATTCATAACTGTAAGGACAGCCCAATCCTTACAGTAAGACTAGAAAAACTGAAGAAAACTGTGGGTAATGACAGCTTCAGAAGGCAGTGAGACAAAAAAAGAAAAATCCAGAGTCACGTAAAATGAAGATTCAGAACTTTCCTGGAAAATAGAAACACCAGAAAACCTACAGGTTCAAAAGTATTGGAGAAGGAAATCCTCAAGACAATAAAAAAGTCCCCAAATTCCCAAACTTATTACTTCCACTATAAAAACAGTTCAACTATATGTAATATTGTTGCTTTTATAAATTATAAGTTTAAGTTTATTGGCAAATTTGATGTGAAGAGATGACATTGGAAGCATTATTTTCTATACATTTTCAGTCTATTATCTCTATTGGTGATAAAAGTATTTCAATCAGAGGCTTATTGTACGGGCTATAAGATGAACAAGGCATAGAAGAAATAACTGTTCTCCAGAGACATCTCTTCAATCTGATTCATTTCAGATTATTTTTCCCTCTGTCTGGAGTAGGTTAAAATAGAAAAAGACTTATACACCTTGAAAAAATTTACAATTTTTAAAGTTGTGTCTTGTTCCTCAGGGTTTAAATTAGAGAGGTATGAACTTTTGTCAAAATTCAAGAAGATAGTATGGAAGATAGATATTTTGTGCTTGCATCTTTAATTTTCCTTTCAGTTACTGAGAGCAGTATTCTAAGTATTTTCTGAATTGTTTTTCTCTTTTTTGTTTTTGTTTAGTTTTTTCCCCTCCTTTTTCACCTGTGCTGCTCTGTAACTTTTGCTAAATATTATCAGCTTCTGCAAGATTCCTGAGAGACAGAGTTAAATGACATTTTATTAATTTTTCCTAAGGAGAGACAAAATAACGAAATTCAGTGGCTCCAAATGTCTGTGATTTTTCAGATATAAAAGTCCTCATTTCCTTCTGTGACAGAATTGGACCAGTGCTCTGTAAAGGGCAGCCTCCTGCTCAGAGAGACTTTCTCCGACTGTGTGAAAGGTCTAATTTGCCTGATGAATGAAACCATTAACTGCAGTTTTTGTCTAGAATTGTACATCTGGGGGGTTATCCTTGAATGTCGGAGATGAGATGTAAGTTGAACTTTTCTTGTCACTGTGAGAAGCATCAAGTTTGAATTTCATAGACAGTATTGACAACTTCAGCAGCCTGTGTTGTTGAAGAGACATGTAATTTTGTGTCTTTATGTGGATGATTTTAAAGTGTGTTATCAAATGAATGTTTATTAAATAAATTTAAAAGGAGCTTAGATGTAAGGGAAAGATCAGTCACTTTTTTGCAATGCTACTTGAAAACTTCAAATGGCATTCTGATTTCAAAGGAGCTGAGTGGATGCTTTCCAAAGATCCTTTCTTTCCTCAGCATGGAAGCCTTTGGGAAATGGAAGCAATAAAATACAAAAAAACCCTTGAAATTAGCAGGGGAACTGCTTTTGCAGACAATTTTATTATATAATTTTATTTTTTCTTATTTAATTTACAATGTATATGCAACTGAAATTATTTATCCAGTGCTTTCCCTCATTTTTGTATTCACACATTGAATCTGACTTTCCTGTTTCATATATGTAAATCCATACTCAAATGCACTATGGTTGATGAAACCAGTTTAAACAAAATCACTTCCTTACATAAACATTTCTATCAATACTAGAGCTAGACATTTTAAGGTTCTGAAATGTAGAATTTTCCTTTGTTACCTAGCATGTCCAATTTATCATTTTTGCATATATCTGCAGCTCTGGGAACCAGCCAGAATTTGAATTTTACTGTGTATATTTCTGCCAAGTTTTGCTGACTCTCGAGTGTTGTATGAACTTGGGATAAACATACATATTTTAAGGGTTTAATTAAGCTAAGCCTGACCTGCCAACCTTTTGACACACAGTTAATGGCTATTAATTACTTTGCTTTATGGCAAACCCCATTATTTCTTATAAGTATGATGCTAACAAGTTGTTACTGCTGAAGTTTCTGTGACAATAGATAATAGTCAATATACTGATAGTATCACCAAAGTCTTCAGGGTGTTTTACTTAGCTTTCACTATCAAAGGTGTTGATTGAAATCAACACTTCCATATCCATTTTATTGGCACATGAGTTGTGCTAATTAATGACATGTTTTCAGTGATGGTCGTTTTTATAACTATGTAGATGGAGAGTCTCAGGAATGAAAGAAATTAGAAATGCTTGGAAAAACAAGGTCATGTTCCTGGAAGTATGATCTTTATGGATTTTCACACTGAGGATAAAATGAAGTGACTCTCAGCATCTAAACTGTAAGTGTTTAAACCCGCCAGCATCTAAACTGTAAGTGTTTAAACCCGCCTAAGCATTCGGCTGCCAATGCTCAAGACCGGGTTTGCTATAGTGCAGCCATGTAGCTGTAGATCTGACCACTGGGAAAACACAGAGGTAGTGAGAAATGCTATGGGGAGCTTCCACTTCCTTGGATGATGATTTACATCCTTGGCCCCTGCCTGATCTATGTCACAGCTGTGCTTGTGCCTGTGCCTTTCATCTCTCTGGCCTGACCCATCCTTCCTGAACTGGCCCCCTGGCTTGACCCGCATCCTTGCTATAGACCTGCCTGACCAGCTAGGCTGTGGCCAGCCCTGGTCTTCATCACTGTACCTGCTCTGCTCCACTTGTTCAGGCAGGGTGGGAATGAGGGAGGGCAGTGCCTTGCCTTGCTGTCACTCCTGGCTCCTAGCTTGCCTTTCCTTACGGAGCAGCCATCCCTTGCTGCTTAAAGTGCACGTATTGAAAGCTGCCAGGCCTTCCCACAGAAAGTCTACAATTAAGGGGGGGAAGGTGTCACATTCTGAGGGTGTATTGGAACTCTGTTTTGGGTCTGGGTTCATGTGGATATAGCAGCACACAGACAATATTACAAAGTTTTAGGAAAAAGTAATGAATCTGGCACTTGTCTTCTTTGTTACACTCAAATCAGAGCCCATATTGCCTGTGTTCTCCACCAATTTGTTGCATCAAATTTTAACAGCCTAGTTTGCTCAGAAGTAAGGTACTTTAAGGGAGATTCTCAATAGTGTTGTAAAAAAATGTCCTGGCCTTCTGTGATGGTTATAGGCTGGTACCCCCTAAAAACATTCCCAGAAAGGCCCCACACATAATTGCCATGTAAGAAAGTGGAGTCAGGCAGGTTGACTGAATTCTACACCAACTTGTTGCATTTAAATTACAAATCTAAACTAAGCCCTAGCCCCAAGGCCCTGCACAGCTAGTGAAGCTTGCACAGCTAGTGGCCTGTTGCTAGCAGTGACCATAAAGCATTCACTGGGTTACAGGACTGCACAGCCTTAAATCAAAGCAGATAATTTGCATTAATATCCAAGTATATAAGGAAAGCATTGATTCAAGTTTACTCTAATCTCCAGCCTACACTTCTCAAGCTGAAATCTGCTGGTGGCTTCACACAGCTCGATAATATCTTTCTTATCATATATGTACTTCTAGGTGTGGAGATACAGGCTGTTAGCCACCTGTGAAAGGCTGAGGGAAGATGAAAAAATGATTTATGTGCTGCTTTCAGACCAGCTGATTCCTCTATCATCCAGCATGAATGATGAGGATCATGTTCATGAGAAGGTAGGACTCCTGGAGAAGTCAATGAGTTCTTACTTTTCTTTTCTGCAGAAGAAGAGATAGTGATAGGGTTTGATAAATGTTTATGCTATATTGAAGGCAGAAAACCCCCATTTTGTTAAGCTACTTCTGACTGTCATTTTTGTATTCTTAGTTTCCCATTTCAGAGCACACCTAGGCTTGAACTAAAAAGGGGAAGAAAAGGAGTGAAAAACAGTGCAGAAGAAAACCTTAACAAGATCGCTCTTCTCATTTTCTGTGAAATACCACTTAAATTTGTTTTGAAAAACTTAATCTTAAGGACCAGAAGCTCCGTTCATAAACCTCATAAACATTTCAGCAAATGCATCCAAATTGGCAGTACTGAAACTTTTCTGAGACTTTTTTAGAGGACAGAAGTGTAAAAAAAAAAAAAAAAACCACAACAGAAAACCAACAGAAGCCCCAACTCTATTATTTTTACCAACTACACTTGCTAATAACCTTTTTCTATTTTTCTCAGTCCAGATTCACAAGAAAAAAAGCTGTGGTCATTGGATTAATGGTAGGGCTGTGGAGATGGGAGCATTCCAGTAAGTCAGAGAATATCATGTAGGGAGCTGTGAAGCTGTCACTGTAGTATTAGAGCTCTCTACATGCTGATATGTTGGGAATTTTGCCCACTGATCACTGGAGTTGCTGGTAACTCTCCACCTTGGAATTATTGTAACTCATGTGCCTTTTGTGATAAAACAACTCTTCATATTAACTTCTTGAATCCTACTGCCACCTTTCCAGAGTATGCATGTCAATATTTCTAGCTATTCTGACTACAAGGTCATAAAAACAGAGGAGAAGAGGTGCAGACATTTCAGCTGACACATAATAATACACAGCTGCAATAACTCAGTTTCCTTTCTGCCAGTGGTGGCTGGTTGTGGTGGAATAACCCCTTTGCAGCATCAGAATCCTCACAAATGGTGATCAGAAGTTTAAAGTGACTCGGTGAAGAAATACATCATGGAAGAGGAAAGAATGGGGAAAGTGAAGAAGCCTAGCAGCTGTGATTACAGTGTAATCTTGAATTCTAGCAGGCAAGATATGCGCTGCATTCAGGATTTCAAGCCTGTCGGGCAGACTTCCTGATGGAACTGTCTCAGGAACTGCAGAATGGTGAGGTGCTACATGGAAACCCTAGCATCAGCAGGAAAATCTTCATGCTCTTGCTCTTTTAGAGATCTCACAGAATGGACGCTAAGAGTAGACTAAGCTCAAGATGTGAAAACCTAATTCCTGAGAGCTTTATTCTTGCAAAGCAGTCATTTATCCTTTCATAGCCCTTTTAAATGTGGTACAATTAATCAGTTTTGCAGATGATTGTTTTAGTAAAGCTAATGTGCAAGAGTGCAAGACAAGGGATGAATCTGATCTTTCTTGTTAGCCAAAGAAGATCAGTCAGTAAGGAGTAAATAAACTAAAGCAGAACAAAAAAGAAAAAGGAAGGGTAAACAAGACTGAGAAATTAACAAGAAAGTATATGTCTCTTTTCAGTTGTTGCTGTCTTGGATAACTTCTGTTGGTAAATTTTTTCTTTTTTGTAAACTTTCTCTCTATTTCCTTGGCTTTTATTTTTTTCATTATATGTATGCAGAATGGATGTTGTGTAGAATAATTGAAGCAAAATGCATGAAAAAACAATTATCGACTAGCCTGGGGCTATTAAAAGACCTGTTTTTAACTCAAGGGCAGTTTGTCCTTGTTTTGTTCACTAAAAGTTGACAAGAGAGGAATAATCATGAGTCAAATGGAACATTTCAACAAACAAATTTCACAAGAGCCACAGAAGCCCTCAAAATGTACATTTCTTAGCTTGCAGTATGCACTGCTAAACCATAGATTTTCAAATTAATACCCTTCATGGCAAAAAAAGTAAAATCTGAGTCTAGTGACATCTAAGAAATTGTCCACCACCCTGCATTGTCAAGAATTGTTTCTGGGGATACCCAGCTGGGAAACACAGAAATAAGTAGAAGAAAGGACTGTGTTGTAATCATACCCACTGAATGGCACCTCCCCCTCTCCTTTTTTCCTTTCTGTCCTTCATCCTTCATACCTTCTCAGTGCAACAACTATAGAAAATTACCATATCTTAAATAATTAACAATCTTTTCTTTATTTAAATCAGAATTCTAGTTTACATCAGAGTTTCAGCTGTTAGGTTGCCAGATTGGGTGCAATGGAAACAACATTTGCTCTCCCGTTGCAACTGGATGCAAAGTCTTCTATCTGCAGCCTGTGATTTCTCTTCTAAAAGTGCTTAGATCTGAGCTACACTGGGCCAAATTCAATGTGTCAGATTTAGTACAGATTGAGCCTGACATCCGCAAATCAAACAGAGGAGTTCTTCAGGGCTGCAATGTACTGAAGCTTCTGTTATCAGGGGTAAAGATTTCAACTGCTAAACCTTAAATGGACGCACATCTCTAAAAGACCTAAGGTGATCAGGGCATGCAGGAATTTGGCTCTGTTGTGGGGGGTGCTTCCAGACCCATTCCTCTATGAATATTCTCACCTCCACCATCCATCTCCAGGCACTATTTCTGTTGATACAGAACAGATTCTTACACTTTAGCATCAGTCCATTGGACAAGCATTTTTACATAGCTTAACCTCATAAACCACTGGGACCTGATTTGCTTCTGAGTGCTTGCCCCAGACGCTGTTGACAGTGCTGTGGGTTGGAGATGAAACTGCTAATACATAAGGATTCCTGTTCACTCCAGCCTCCCATAGGGTCTTGGCAGAGGTATGTGGAGATGTAACTGCGCCCTCTCAGAAAATGAAGACATACACTGTAGAGTCTGACCACATTCAGGTGGTCATTTCTCTCCAGTGGAAAAAGAAATAGAGTGAATGGAAGCTTTCCGACTGGACCCCCATGTCTTACTCATGGATTTCAAAATACATGTCATAACACTTTAAAAATAACATCTGAGTATTCCAAGAAATGGTATGTACAGAAATATATAAAGATATGGAACTTGGCATGAGATTTTGCTGAAATATTTTAGCTGAAAATAGACTTTGCAATATACAGATGTGATATATATGCTTTTTCAGCTAAAGAGGGAAGACTGGCTACCCTGGATTTAGAGAAGGCTGAGGTTCTTAACGACCTCTTTGCCTCAGTCTTCACCAGAAAATGCTCTGACCACATCACCCAAGTCTTGGAAGGCAGATGCAGGGACTGTGAGAATGAAGACCCTGGGCCCACTGTAGGAGAGGAGCTGGTTCGAGACCGTCTTAAGAATCTGAACATATACAAGTCCATGGGACCTGATGAAATCCATCCGTGGGTCCTGAAGGAGCTGGGAAAGGAAGTTGCTAAGCCACTGTCCATCATATTTGAAAACTCATGGCAGTCAGGTGAAGTTCCCGATGACTGGAAAAAGGGAAATATAACCCCCATTTTCAAGAAGGGGAAAATGGATGAGCCAGGGAACTACAGGCCAGTCAGCCTCACCTCTGTGCCTGCCAAAATCTTGGAGCAGATTCTCCTGGGAGACATGCTAAGGCACATGAAAAACAACAAGGTGCTTGGTGACAGCCAGCATGGCGTCACTAAGTGGAAATCCTGCCTGACCAATCTGGTGGCCTTCTATGATGGGGGTACAGAACTGATGGACAAGGGTAGAGCAGTTGATGTCATCTACCTGGACTTGTGCAAAGCGTATGACACTGTTTCACATGACATCCTTGTCTCTAAGTTGGAGAGACATCAATTTGATAGGTGAACCACTCGGTGCATAAAGAACTGGCTGAACGGCCGCACACAAAGAGTTGTGCTCAATGGCTCAATGTCTAGCTGGAGACCAGTAAGGAGTGGTGTCCCTCAGGGATCGGTGTTGGGGCCGGTCTTGTTCAACATCTTTGTTGGTGACATGGACAGTGGGATTGAGTGTGCCCTTAGCAAGTTTGGCGATGACACCAAGCTGTGTGGTTGGGTTGATACGCTGCTGGAGGGAAGGAATGCCTTGACACTCCTGTGAGGTGGGTTGATGCCAACCTGATGAAGTTTAACCATGCCAAGTGCAAGGTCCTCCACCTGGGTCAGAGCAATCCCAGACACAGCTACAGGTTGGGCAGAGAAGAAATTCAGAGCAGCCCTGTAGAGAAGGACTTGGGGGTGTTGGTCAATAAAAGCATGAACATGAGGCGGCAGTGTGTGCTTGCAGCCCAGAAAGTTAACCGTATTCTGGGCTGCATCAAGAGAAGTGTGACCAGCAGGTCGAGGGAGGTGATCCTGCCCCTTTACTCTGCTCTCGTTGAGACCTCACTTGGAGTGTTGTGCACAGTTCTGGTGTCCTCAACACAAAAAGGACATGGAACTGTTGGAACAACAGCTGACTATTGTACTGGAGGTATTTCTAGTATAAGAAAGATGTGGTGGAAGCAATATTCACAAAACGTTATGTTATCTGGTAGCTTTTCTTACACATGGAGCCACAAGAAACTTATTATCCATTATTGTGCCAGAACTATTGTGTAATAGTGGCTAGATTTGTTTCATCTTTTATCTTTAAAATGCAGGTTGCTTCCCAAATGTCTTAAAGGTGACTAAAGAAATTGTGTACATTTTCTGAAGAAATAGGAATTCAATATCATCTGGCCCAGGGCTGAGTTCCTGAACCCCCCACTGAAATCAGAAGGAGACAAGAATACAAATATTTTCCAGGAATTAATGGCTTTTGTACCATTGTCAGAGAGATGTTTAACTGTGGAGAGCTTGAATATTCTGCTAGTATTATTTCAAGTTTCTTTGTTTAGTAGGAAACCCTGTCTTAAATGATGTCCTCTCCACCACTGCACAGCACACAGGAGGTATTTGGTATACAAAACAGAAATTCAAAGGAGCAAGATGTTCAATGAAGAAAATGAACTAGATAGAATGAGAATAAAGGAAAAGAAGCAGGAAACTTAGGTGTTTTGACAAACATGAGAGACAGAAACAGTATGCAGAAAGATAAGCCACATCATAATAGTCAATGTAAAATAGATCTCTTGTTTTTTTGTTTTACCTGTAGGTAGTTCTGTTTCAAAACCATATTATCCTCTATTTGCACCTATTTGCCACAGTCCTGCAGTGGTAAATCACCAAAGTCTCACGTATTTTTGTGAAAGTCTCTCAACTTATTTTTTTGGCACTGCTTTTAGAGCTGTATAAGTAATTACATAGTGTTTAGGCCAAAAAAAGTGAATCTGTAGCTCAGAGCTCTGAACATAGGAGTCTGGAATCTGAGACTCAAATCCTTCACGCAGTATGCCTGAAATTATTTGTGCAGGTTGGGAGAGATCCAGTAGAGAAATCTGCCTGAGAACAGCTAAGAAGATGAGCTGAAGAAGATCTGCATTCAGGTGTCACCTCCAAGTCAGGGATGTTTGCAGCATCAGTCTGCAGTCAGCAGCCAGCAGTCAGCAGATGTTTCTATATAAGTCTCCCACATTTCATTTGGATAGGTTAAGTAGAGTATTCTTGGAGGCACATATCCATCTCTGTTGATTTGGAAAAGAGTTCACCATTTTTCAGTAATTGCCTCTGTTTTCATTTGGCTTTGTATTTCCAGAAATCTAGCTTGTTGATACCTTGTATCTCCATACAAACCCTACACCGCCCATGCCAGCAATGATCTAAGTGTCACATCCTTGGTGAGTGACATATCCCATTAGCTCTTGGATCTGCTGTTATTAGCAGACATCTATTCAGCTGTCTGGCAGCAGACCTATAGGATCAAGTCCTGTGATATAAATAGTGGGAAGTAGTGAGCTTGACTCTCCAGCTTCATAGAATCAAGGCGTAGCGGAGTTGAAGGTGACAAACACCTTTGCTGCTTTCAGCAAAAACAAATGGGTACAATGTATTTGTTGAAAATGTGATATCTCTCAGACAAAGATGTGTAACATTACTGAGAAAATGTAACATCGTTCATTATGAAAAATCTGAAAAAAAAAAACCCCAGGAAACAGAAGCTTGCGATTCCAACCAAGCACATTCAATTTGAGGAAGAAAGCAATGCAGGTCATAACTGTCCTGCAGATACTGGAGAGTAAGCCACACACTGAGCTGTAGGCAATGATTCATTTCTGAATTCCACTGTCTTCAGGAAAAGACTGAGTGAAAACTGAGGAAGGTCAGAGCTTGGCTTGTGGTGATATTGCAGTTTCATTTATTCTGGTGTTCTTTATGATCAGATTTCCAGTGATTGATGAATGTTTGCAGACAATCATGTACTAAAACTGTCTCTTTCAAGCTGAAGTCTTTATTTTCAAGCAGCAATAAAGGCATAGTGACAGTATAGCAATTTATTTACATAAAACCAATGTAAGAATCAATAATTCACTGTGTTTGTAATAAGTTACCTATATAGGTTGTGTTCTGCTGTGCTGTGAGACAAAATTTAATTCAGACCAAATGTTATAAAATAAAGAAAGGAATGATTATTTAGGCTTGAATTCTATTGATTTTGGGTGGATGTTTTGGGTAGTATACAAATTTCTTTTAGGCAACTAATGAAGGCTGGGATATGATCCCTTATGATCCACATGGAACAAAATAT